>OU753582.1:1360336-2720672 GCA_916701695.1 Agrochola macilenta
TCAGACTTGCTCACGAAGGGTTCCGTACCAGCATACAAATTTAACACTAAATAATATTGAAAAAAAATAATCTTTTAAAGGGTTTTATTTTTAGGGCTAGTGTTCTGAAATAGGGATGATGTCTGCATAATCAAAAAAAAAAAAAAAACTATTTAGTCCGTCATTCAGATAATAAAAAAATATTCGACACGTATTTTTTGCTTCAAATGACTTAGATAAAACGCAATAAAGTGGGGACTCGCTTCGTCACAAGTCAGCATTAAATCTACCGGGGACTGACGTCATGCTGTATTTTAACTCGAATGTATTGCCGTAATCTTTTAATTACGTAAAAAAAGATATAAAAATAAATAATCTACCTGACGGTTTTTTTTTTTTTTTTTTTTTTTTTTTCTCCTCTAATCAGGGAGAAGTAGATCATCTGTCTGAGCTAGCATCAAGGCATCCTGATTAATGCTGCACCTTCAAAAGAATGCGTTTAATAAAACATCAGTACTTGGTAAACACGCCGTAGGTATGCAGGTCTCATAATATTAGAGCATCGATTGTATAACGATACGTCGGCGCAAGCGCAACGTGACCAGACACCATATGACCGGGCACGGAGTAATCAGTGAATGGAGTGGTCATACTTACTCAAATAACACAACATAAACATAACATCAAGCCGAAAGGGTTAGGCAGAGGTGTATCTATAGTAGTTACACTCTCATTTCGCTAGTTGTGTTATGTAAAACCTAATAACACTGCTCGACCTGGGAATCAAACCTCATGCTCAGCAGTAGCGCTTGCGACCAACGAGGCAGTAAAAACGAGGGTGGGCTCAAATAAAAAGAAAATAATGCGCATGCATGCTATGTGTAAGTTATTCAATAATTATATTCCTCTTGAATTATTGCTCTAAGCGTGTCAATGTACACTGCCGGGCCCCTGGCAAAGTACAGGCAACTGAAGGAACACGGGTGGGGTTTAGTCAGTAAGAGTCTGACATCCTCCAAGTTATTTGATAATTTCTCACCATAAAAATAATAAAACAGCGTGTAGATGGCAATTTATATTGAGTCGGCCCAGAACTTGAATGGCTGTTTGAAAGTAATGAATTAGCACGAAAATAAGACTACAGTCCGAGTTATGGTTGTATTCAACAAGCGACCTTATTGATGATTTTCTTCAGAAAGGTCAGGTGCGTTGTACTCGCAATCGGCCTGCGTGTGTGACCAGATGTCTGAACGTAAACGGAGCAGAAGGAGTATGTAAGAATCGTAGCTGGTGGCGGTCTGTAGTTTCTGCCTACTCCCACGGGAACACGGCGTGAGTGTAAGTATGTGTATGTGTCAATATGCGTCAAACGCAGTTACCACGTCATATCGCGAACTTCTGATTAGGTAATAGCTCCATTTACTCATTATTCCGTGACAATATGCCTCGTTTGTTGAAACTAGTAATAGTATTTACGCGTTCAAAGATGGCGGCATGTTATATGGACGTTTATGTGAGTCCATGTGTTTTTAATGACATCACATTGCATATGGCCGCTTGCGAACAGGTTATGGATAATGAATATTAGTTGGGCTAGAAACTGACCAAAAGTACTTCGAAACATCAGAATGAACCTTACTGCCGATTAATTAACTATTTCGGACAGGCAAAAACACATCAGAAGACCAATTCCCGTACTTAAAAAAACAAAAATTTTGGTAAATTGATTGTATTTTTTACAGATTGCGAATGAGATGCGAATGCGAACGTCGTCGTTAAATAATACGGGAAATGCTCCTCAGGAGTAGAGACAAATGTCAAATCGTGTTGCAGACTGGCGCGATTTGTCGCGAGTCAGGACACCGGTCTACCGTGAAGTTTTCTTAGAAATTGTTTTATTAGAATCACGTCGGGCTGTCGCGTCGCGCCGGTTTGTACGAGCCTTTCAACAATCGCCTCGCTGGATACACGCTCGCAAATTGCCAGTGTGATATGGGCTAAAGTTTTGTGTGTTTTGTGTTTTGTATTCGGGGGATGTACTCACAAATATCTTATTGTGACAAAAATGGACATCCATCCTCAGACATTCCGCATCAAGCGCAGCTTAACCTCAAAAATCCTTCAACTCACGCAGTTATTAACTCCATGCCATTTCTATTACAAGTCAAAATTACCCACATATCAAAAACTCGTAAACCTACATATTCGCAGTAATATAGAAAGGTAATTTGAATTTTACGACTTATAATTTACGAGCGAAAATTGCGTGGCGGTGTGTCGGTTGCATACAATTTATTTTACTTGCTTTGCCTTTGAATTTGTGGTACTTTACGAGTCCTTTCAGGAAGATGGGATTCTATTTAGAGAACTTTGTCCTAGTGTAGTTCTATTTAGATTGGGGGGGGGCTAGTGATAGGTATCCGTGTTTATAAGTATTATCTTAGTTTCTGCGCGCGACTTCGTTCGCGTGGAAGTCGTAGCATATACTGAAAGCACAGATGAATACAGATGGCACACTGCGCAGTTTAGGTATGAAGCTACAAGTACGCGGCGGGCCCGTCTTGTCGGGCCAATAGGGATGATGACTAAAATATTTTTTTAGCCAGTCATGGCGTTTATTAAAAAATATTGGGCACGTTTTTTTTTTTTTACGTAATGTCACGAGTATGTAGACGTAGCGACCCCCACTCCTCAACTCAAAATGCGTTTTATCTAAGTAATTTTATATTAATATGATAAAGCAAAAAATACGTGTCTAATATTTTTTTATTATCTGTCTGACGGACTAATTAGAATTTCTTTTTTTTTACCCATGAATCATGTCTATTCAACGAGTGTAAAGTAGTCGGAAGATCTAAGAGTTACGCGATAGAGAGGCAACTTCTAGGTGAATATAACTGTAGGCTGTAGGTAATTAGCGCTGTGCGATCTGAATTGCACTTTATTGTGTCGTAGCAAGAGTTGCTTCTTATTTAAATGGTTTTGTTGAGTGTCCCATCTGTAGTAAATTAATGAAATAAAATACGTTTATTTAGCACAGACTAAAAGGCACACAATACAGGATGGCAGTGACATTCACGCGAAAACTGATACCATGGATTCAATACATGATTCTGAAGCCTACTGCAGATTTTTTTTTTAATAACCGCCGAATAATTTCAACGCAGGTGGGTTCAGAATCATGTACTGAATCCATGGCATCAGTTTTAGCGTCAATGATGCCACCCTGTGCAATATATTATAGCTGGTAAACAAAAATACAGCCAAATTTTTTATTAATCTCCCTTGGACCCCGACCCAGCGCTTCGCATCGCGTCGCCCGCGGTTACATTTTGTTTTCACTTAGCGATATTTCTCTTTTTTTTTTGCTCAGTTTCTTAGGGTCATTGCGTGATGTTAAATAACATATAACCTTGCCCAAGAGTAGAGCTGTCAAATGCAAAAAGATTTTTTCCAATCCGACTGCTAATCCCATAGATTCGTGCGTTCAAACAAAAAGCAAACAAACTATTCAGCTTTATTATATTATGAGTATTATTGCTGACGGCTTTACTCACATATCCATTTTAAGTTTCGCTGACTAGTTTTCCGTTTCACTTAAAATAAATACTTACCAAACGACCGGTTCCTAAGATGCTTGTTGATCTCGGAAAGCCACTCTTTGTTTAAGTAATTTCTTTAGGATAGGCTCGTACCGTGTTACATGGGACTTAAACAAATTTTCATAACCTCAGGACAAATATTGCCAGTTTACAAACGGCGAGTGACATCCCCTTTTTTTTGGGTGGGAAATTATCAAATAACTTCTCCCAATCTGGGCGGAGAGGGAGGGCGTGGCAGATTCTTACTGACTAAAACCCACCCGTGTTCCTTCAGTTGCCTGTACGTTGCCAGGGGCCACGGTATCCCTTTCAGACTTTCCCAAGACCCCGGCAGGCATCGGTCCTAGCAGACCCCTTTAGTTGTGCTGACATCTCTTTGACCCGGGCCTGGTCCTTATCGGACGGCGAGCTACAAATTGCTTTCCGCCCACAAGCCCGCGCCTACGGTGGCTGGAAATCGGCTCGGGATTCCCGACTTCCCAGGGCGTCTCCTGCGGTGGCTAGGGCCGAAATTTGCCTCTCCCTCACGCGCTCCGCCTCCTCCGCGAGCATTACTGCTTCGCAGACGCAGGTGACGGCTTCTGATGCCCTTTCGCTCTGTACCACGGCCTGGGCCAGGACCGGACGCGAGAGGTCACCGCCGCCGGCGAGTGACAACCCTAACGCTCAAATAGAGGGTAGATTATCATTTCAAAAATAGGAATAGTTTCCATACTGTCCATAATTTATACTGTGGCCTAACCCTTCTGGAAATACAGCCATGGTTTTATGTGTGTTCTTTGGGATAAGTCGTGTGTGTTCCAAATGCCAAATTCGCCCTCTCAAAACCTTAATACGAGGTAAACCACAACACCATTTGCATATTATTTTGCGTGACATCGCCGAGTCGCAACTCCACCCACCCTTTTTGAGGCGTGAACCGGAAGCTACGACGGCTTACCATGCAATAATATAAACATATACCTGTAAAGAGCGTTTTAACTATGCTTGTAACTTTTGCAATGTACTCGTGTAACGATGTCTGTGTTTGTGAGATTTTGCAACTTTATGCAAAACTTAAGCCAACTTATGGTAGCGAGGGGCCATTTAATGTACCATCGAAGAAGTTCATATCTAACCACCGTAAGGACTATTATACTGGTATTCACCTGCATCCGGTTAGACTGGAAGCCGACCGCAGTTGTGAAAAGCTAGGCAGATGATGACATCATAATACTACTCAGCTTTCCGTCACCAGCATTACTTCCAAACTCTCGGTCTCCAAAAGTACGTTCGGTGGGTAGTTGAGGTAGTAAATTATCCTACCCTCACGTAGACACTGCGTACTGACCTATATCCCGGCGCACCGAATTGGGGTGAACGTGTCGTATCAGACAAAGGCTTTGTTTTGTTGTACTACCCGCTTTTGGAGATTAAAAGAGGAATTATCTTAATTTTATGGTTGTAGGTAGTTGATTTTATTTGATACGTTTGTGAGGGTAGATTAATAGGAAATAATAATGAAGCAATTGATTTATAAATACGTTTCGTTGTTTCTGCAATTATTTTTGTTATATTAAATTATTAACTGTTCTTGTAATTTTATTCGGTTTTACTCGTGTAGTGTTTGTGGTATGGGAGTGACGTAAATGAAAGAAGGCATTTATCATTTGAGCAGTCGGACTGAAAATAAAATAATGATGATGCGAAGGATATCCTATTAGTGAAGGCGTCTACAGCACTTAAAATAGCCATCATATATTTTGTAACTTGTATTATTTGATTTGATAAAGTTAAGTTCATTACCGACATAGTATCGAACCACGTAGTGTTCTGTGGTTTCTACATCCCACATAGTTATGTATGTCTAACGATTCCAATGTAATTGAACACTAAATCAGACCAACAGAATCCAATTAGAACCACCATATATCTAGCAATAGAACTTTATAGCGTAGGAACAAAAAGAGTCGCAAACAGCAATAAAACGGGGCCCAAGCGGGCGCCACTAGCCCGCGCCAGGAAATCAATACCGCACGCACGCGTTCACTCGCCTCCGCTCGCCGTTGTACGCCCGCAACGAAAGCTCCTTTGTTTGTCTTATAGCGTTTTACTTCAACCAATCAATCTTCTTAACGCTACGGTTTCCTAGAAGAGCTGTGGCCGCCACATAGTGTCCCAAATTTACGGGCGAATCACGTCACTGAAACGTTATTTATGAAAGTAAGTTGGTGTGTTAGAGAGCGTTTTTGACACTGTAATCCCGCTGTCCAAACGTTTAAATCGCTAGATTTGCCCTCAAAGTACTTAGTCCCGCGAAAAAATGTCTACTGAAAAGAATGAGCTCACAAGATTAAATAGGGTTTTTATGACATCAAGTCAATTCACTGCGTCATTGTGTGTCAGAGGTGTCAAAACTAAACAGAAACGCAACTATCTTAAAGATTTACCTCTTTGTCGCTTTCATCATTTTCATGACAGCTGTCACTGCAGCCGTTAAGAGCGGCCATCGCTCTTCTAGGAAACCGTAGCTTAAGTGCCTAGCCTTTTCCCAAATATGTTGGGGTTGACTTCCAGTCTAACCGGATGCATAATATAAGAATAATTTATTTCAGTAATATAATTTACACCTTTAATCAACTCGTCCCATGTTGGGCGCCACTAGTATAAACTAGTGGCGCCCAACACAACAACAATAATGTTGGGCGCCACTAGTTTATGCTGAAGGAATCAATACTGCGTAACACGCATCGACTCACCGTCGTACTGCTAACGTTTCCTGTTCGCATCCGAAGTTTCTTTGTTTGTCTATGTATTTTTATGTCTTGCAAAAGAGGTGTAATTACCTCTGTATAAATCATCTTTCTCCTGCCTTCACCCCAATTTATTTGGAGTCGGCGTGGAATGTCTTTGTCTTCAATAATCTCTTTTACTCGTCATCTCGGGAGTCTTCATTTGAGACATATCTGTGCACTCACATTGATCAACACGAAGCAGGGGGGGGGGGGGGGGGGGGGGCGCTTAGCATGATTTTTCCAACTCAACAAAACATCGAAATTTCTTTATTTTTTGTAATATTTGATAATTGTTAGTAATGTACACATAAACCTTCCGGAATAAATTCTCTAAATAATGGTGAAAACCCCATTAAAATAGTATGTTGACTGGGGAAAAAAATTAACTATTTAGTCCGTCAGTCAGGAAATAAAAAAATATTAGAGACGTATCTTTTGCTTTATCATATTAATAAAAAATGTTTTAGATAAAACGCATTAAAGTTGGGAGTGGGGGCTCGCTACGTCACAAGTCGGTATAATATTTACCGGGTAGTGACGTCATGCCACATTTTAATGTATTTCCTAGTCAATGTTTTACCGCAATCTTTTGATTACGTAAAAAAATACGTGTCCAATATTTTTTAATAATCTACCTGAAGGAAAATTATATTTTTATTCAACGTCCATATTCGTTGCTTAGTTTAGAAGGACTATGCGGTCGCAGAGACTGTCACGAAAAGCAACTTTCATTTATAACCGGTATAGATATAGATACTCTCAGCTTTTTTACGTCCAAAACAAGTAAAAACTCAATTTATTTTCTCACAAAGAACCAATAAAAAGTTTCCAAGAAACGCTCGCAAAAGGCGATGACGTCACGAACTACCCCTTCATGAAGGTCGGTCGATGGGAGGTCGCTGAACGCTGTGCCCATACACTGTGTGTCATTTGTAATAGGGAATATGCACGCAATTCAAAACTTAATTATTATTTAAATATACATTATGTAAGAGTAATTTGCGTTCGGCGCCTAACGTGGCAACACGTTGTGTCCGGGTTCTCATCAAGTCAATCGTCATCCTGAGGATGCCTCGTTGAGGTGAAACACGTGTCGATTTCTTACAGAGTTCTTTGACTCTTTAAGAACAGTTAAGCGGATTACGTTACTAAACATACGTCGGCTATTGTATTTTATTTGGTAGTTAATCCTTTATCATAAAAAGTATGTAATTACTTTATTTAATATGTAAATAGATTCACATGGTTTTTCTTTGTGAAAAGCTTGAATTGTGAGAGGAAATTGCAAAAGATGAGAAAATATTATGGGAAACGGTGTTCTTACAAAATTTCGTCATTTTTTAAATGTAATAAAAGGCGAGCCCCTATTGCCGGCCACAAATCCGGTCTCCGAGTTTCTAACTGAAAATATGAAGAGAAAAACGAAAAAATATAAAGAAAAAGTATTTATTGAGACAAACACAGGAGATCTCAAATTAAACTAAAAACACTAATTGAAACATAAATAGAAAATAAAAGAATAAAAATAAAATAATAGTAAAAATTAAAATAAAAGCAGAAAGTCCTGTGCGAGGCCAAGAGGCTCAGCAAGTTGCTGCGAAATTTAATAATAAATGTCGCAGCAGTCAGCACTGTTAGGCAGACCTCCCTATCAGAATACCAGCGCTGCGACATTTATATTTTGAATGTCGCAGCATTATACTGAGATAGGAGCCTTTTGGCCTCGTACAGAACTGCTTTAAATTTTAATGTTACTTTGTTTTTTATTTATGTTTAGTGTGTTTTTAGTTAAATTTGTGATTTTCTGTACGAGTCTCAATAAATACTTTTTCTTTCTTTCTTAGATCGGAATGGAATTTAAATAAAAATTAAAACTCTTTGTTCAACCCTGGGATCGATCCACAACGCTCAGCAGTCACAATTGCTGCCACTAAACCAACAAGACACTCAGTGAATACACACAAGTTTCAATACATCACATAGAAGGGCGAACCCCATAGCAACACGAATGGATACGTTGAATGGCAGGCGAGCCCATAGTATCAATACGCGCCCATGGAAGGTGATCTCATCGCACAACGCTATTGGCAGGTCCGGCGATCCGACCGACACCATTGAACGCTTGTAATTAATTGGACAGCACCATCACTTGTACCTGGCATGGAGGATTTAATCATTTATCATATCCATACCATTGATGCGAAAGAAACTGTCTGTCTGTAACCTTTTTACTTCTAAACTACTGAACCGATAGTTGTGTTTGACAGCTGGTAGCCGGCAGGGTTGGAAAAATCACGTCGTTTTGCATAAAATAAAAAATCTAAAATATCGTGATCTTTTTCCATTATTTGCTTTAAAATCCACTTAAAATAGTGCATGAAACGAAACGCGCTTTTGTTTGACGGCTGTTGGGGGATTCCCCTTGCTTTGTTTTGTTTGACAATTGAGTTCGGTTCGGATTAGTTCGGAAGAAACGCAAGTCTTTTGTTGATCAATAAAATAGTTAAAAATGCCAGGCGGAAGGATGCCATCTGGCCGATTTTTATTAGAAGATTAGGAACCTATGTAGCGGCTTAAAAGTGAATTCTATCAGATGTATTTCGCAAAGCTTTGCAGCTTTTTGTAGTCCGCCATCTTTCACCTCAGTAAACGGAGAAACTCGTGAAGTAACACTAGTTAGTACTGCCAACATGGCTCTGTCGACGAATGAATGGTCTATTCAGTTCTGACTCACATGGCATGCAGCCAAATATTAAACCTTATTATACTAATTAACGCGATGAAACAGCCATTGTGGCGGGGTCGTGAACCCTGCGAGTAGGTGGAGGATAATGCCTTGGGTACTCTCTTATGGTGTATGTTTTAGATCATGTTTCTTCCACTATGGTATTTTGTTTACATCTATCTGCCTCGTTGTTCTGTTGTCGTGACTACTGAGTATAATAAGGTTATGGACAATTGTTACTAGTGGCCTGCCGGCCTACACTCTCAAGTCCATCTACGAAGACGGGCGTGTCCGAAATAAATTCGATACTTCGGAGAGAATAGTAAAATGCGGTAACTTAGTAGATTTTGACAGTTTTGAAAGCACAAAAAGAAAAAAAATCTCACCTATTTGTGGAGCTCACTTTTTAGACAGCTGTGCCACTATTTCAAAAACTTTCAATTCTACCTTTGCAATATTTATATATTTTTGATATAAGTATGTTTTTTTTGTTAAGATAAATTATTACAACTACGAACTATTTACTAGCACTGACAGGCCAAATAGCCGAACACGGCATAAAGATAGACTTCAGCTGCCAACAATAAAACTAATATTATTTAAGAAAAATGTATACTGCTAGTCGATTATTATTTACAATCATCAACCAAATGGTTTTCAAGACGCTGACAATGTTTAAAAAAAACACTTTCCAAACTATTACTATTTAGAAGATATTATACCATGAAGGACTATTTAGAAGACAAATCAATAGAATCTGTAATTTGTAAGATAGATTTATTGTCATCGCTGATTGTGAATACATTTGCACGTCATGTTATGGCAGGATATGCTGAAACAAAACACCTGTAACACCTTAGTACCTACCATAATCTAGCTAATAAATATTTTTGATTTGATTTGATTTTGAACCCTACACCCAAGCCCGGGCCCTATCAGAATACCAGTGCTGCGACATTTTTTTTTTAATGTCGCGGCGTCATGCTGATATAGGAGCCTTTCGGCCTCGTACAGTCCTTCTTTAAATATTAATGTTACTTTGTTTTTTATTGTTTTTATTTATGTTTAGTGTAGTTTTAGTTTAATGTGTGATTCCCTGTGCGAGTCTCAATAAATACTTTTCTTACTTTCTATTAATAAACTTTTACGGACGGGCTAAATCGGGAGTAGGTACAGCTGTTAAATTAAACTCTAACTCAAAGCACTTATTTCAAATAAACCAATTACAGGCACTTTTGAATTGTCAAGGGGTCAGTCAGTCAGAAAGATGAAGCTAGATGCCCATTCCAAAGAGTAGTAGGTACCTATGGAGAAGAACGGGCAAGAAACTCCACGGACACTCTTTTAAATGATCCAACACACGCGCCACCGTCAGCGAGACATTAGAGTGAGCATGACATACTCTCAGCCGCCAAGGCACATTCAAGTCAATGAAAGACATACCCAGTACCTAAATGGTAGCTTTATAGTCGGTACATAGTACTCAACATGTGCTAAAATCGTGGTGTCATTCATTCTTAGGTCGGGTCCCAATCTAATCTTATGTCCGTATGTGATACGGAGCAGGAATCGCCTCGTAACTTCGGTTTTGGTACGATTAACCCTCCATGATTTCTGCCCGGTTGATGGCAATAATCTTGCCCGTTGTGGAGCTTGATCATAACTGGCGAAATGTGAGTGTACTCGACAACTCTGCTTGCACTTACGGGGAATATATACGCAGTGTTATAAAACCATTAATTCACAGTTATACGCGGCCGTTAATATGACACTCGGAGCTTTAGAAAGAGACGGTCACAGGTATGAGTGACAGAGATGACTCTACAAAGCCTTTCTCTCAATGCCACAGTTGCATTGCAAAAATTACGTAAACCGCTCAGACTTCCTTACTTCTTATTTCTTAAGCAAATGTACTTTACTCCTACTCGAGTAAGGGCCCGTGACTCACAGGGCGATGACCCCGGCGTAGGCGCAAGCCGGCCAGCCTTCTCCCACTCAACAAGATGGCGCAGAAGTACTATTAGTTTGCGGTTGAAGAAGACGGATTTTAGCGTCGTCCTGTCTGCTTCTCTCGTATCGGAGCGAACTATGAAATAATGAAGGAACAGTTAATGACCTGGCCAAAATATTGAAGAATAGTGGCATCGGCACGGGGCCGCGTACTGGATCACCCCTTTTGAGAGGGGCCTGAGAATGTTTGTAATTGAATCAATACTTCTAGAGTATACAAAAAAATTGTACACTTACAAACATACACACAATAAATATCTTTTAGATGTATGAGGAACAGGTTGTAATATTCACTCATCCTCCATAGAAAAGGCCTCCGACCAGACGGGTGTCGTGTCTGGCGGGCAACGGCCCAGAGGTTGAAGTCGGGAGCTTGTATATATGTCCATCGCGTGGTAAAGTCTAACTGCGCGATGCAGGATTTGTGTGACGTCAGGATGTCGTGCGATGCCAGGTCTTTGATGCGTAGTTCGCATGTGGCGACGTAGATGCCGTCACAATCTCTTTATAATATTAGTTTGATTTGTTTTCGTCAGAAGCCCGAAAGTCAACCAGTCTTACCAAGGGGTATCGTATTACCCAGTTACTGGGTTGTGGAGGTCAGATAGGCAGTCGCTCCATTTAAAATACTGTATTCAGCTGCATCCGGTTAGCCTGGAAGACGACCCCAACATAGTTGGGAAAAGGCTAGGCAGATTGATTGATTATATTAGTTTGATTCCGCAAAGTGTTAGCGCCGCCAAAGCCGAATCTTCGCTAAACCTGGTAACGACAGTAGTCGGTACATAGTTTGAACAAAATCTAGTGGACGATGTGGAGTGGATCTACCGTACTCTTCATATCTTGTGGTCTGATATCGAAATGTTGGCCGATCGCTTATAGTTAAGGTATAAGGTGTTCTGGGGTAGACAGTGTTCTTGCTCCCGATTGCTCAACAATTGACTATTGGCATATAATGGCCCGGCTCTTACTTTTACATTAGCTTTTATTATGACTAGAAGTAACTGGGCGACCGAGCTCGGCTCAGGGGGCCTGCTCCCTAAGCGAAAAAATCCGTAGTTTCGGCCGTCGTTACGGGCGCTTCGTTCTCCGTCTCACTTACTGACATACCGTAAGAGCGTCAAAATGAAACAGATTGTTTCATTTTGACAGTTCAACAACATTCATTTCATTGTGTTATTTACGTTGTTGAGCAGTTTTTTTTAAACTTGTGAAGCAATGGATTTGCAATCTGTTTTAAAACGATTCAGATTCTGATTGATCTTGTATTACGCAAATATGGTACTGTTTTTTGTTCCAATTAAATATTCAATTTGACAAAAGGACTTGCGCCCAGTTCCACAGAGTTTATGGCGTAATGAGGAATATAATTATGTGCTGGGGAATATAATATAAATATAAAACTCTATGGTGATAGTAGACTGGACTATTCTGTTGCAAAACACTCCGTTTCAAGGCTGTGAGAAGTTTTGAACTCATCAATCAGATGTCATGCTAATACTAATTCACTCTCTTCGAACTTAGTACCCAATAAAAAAATTACGTATACAACTCTTTTGCGTGTGTTTCCGATGTATCACGGCTATGGCCTCTCGGAACGTCAATTTGATGCCATGTGTCATGTACTCAAGTATTACACACACATACCATCACTTCAGCAAGCTTAGCATGACCACAACAGAAACGGATTTTGTCGACGGAAGAATAGACAAAATGGCAGATAAACAATCACAATCTGTCATTTTGTCTATTCTTCCGTCGACAAAACCCGTTTCTATGGTTGTCCTGCTACACGTGCAGTATTCCCGGAAGATTTTGACAGGTGTCGACCTATAGTACACCCACATTTCGCCAGTCCCATGTAATAAACGGCGAGCCTATTGCCATGAACTGAGCACAAATCCAGAATATAATTTTTTGTACTAAACCTTCATGTAATAATGTCATAACGATTGGTTTGTTACTAGAGGTGAAGTTGTAGTCTAAGCTAAGTGACCATGGAAACAAACTCGCAGTAACACATCAACGCTTCCATAAGCCCGATGAGTCTCACCCGATGAAATCATGTTATTACAACGACAGCACGCATTAACCAGCTGTCAAAACACCCGATCTCTAAAAGGATTTTTTATTATTTAAAAAAAAAGATTTTTATTAGGGCTAACCGTAGACACGACCGAAATAGACGGCTGGCGGGCGAGGAATGCGCTTCCGCCAGTTCCAAATTTAAAATTTTCACCAATACTTCTTTTTGTTTACTTTTTTTTTTAAAGGGCGATGCGTCGGCGCATATTTTAGGGCTTAGGGTTGACAGATGATAAAATTTTTGGATTATTGATGGGGTTCGAAATATGATATTCTTTTTCATGTTTTATTTTAGGTTACAATAAAACTACATTAAATCAAGAAATTAATCATCAAGTTAATGTTCTAATTAACTTGATAATTAATTTCTTGATTTAATGTAGTTTTACTGTGTCGCAGTTTTTAGAAATGAAATTTAATTGTTTATTCTGTTAATAAGATATCGGAATCACTTTAACACGTCATATAAAAAAATACGCTAGATGAGGTCGGCGTTTCCTATCTGACTACTCTGAGATGAAAGTTTGAAACAAACTCAGAGGTCGCAATCTCTTAAAAGTCCAGACATAATCTTGGTCAAGCCATATGAGGACCATGTAGATTAGTATCTGAAATGGTATTTTGAGGAAAGAACCACACAGATTTGAGTGGACCTGTCCAGTCAGTGCAAGCATCGTGGAGCTCAACGAGCTCAACTCGACGAACAATACCAAAGAAAGGATATTTGGTATTAGTTCTTTAGTAGCGGAATAATTAAAGCAATTGCGTATATTTCATCTATTCCTACATAGAAAGATCTCTTTTGTAAGTCTTAATGTACTATAATATTTATTTAGGTCGAAACCTTTTGCAAATTTAAAAGGGGCGACTGTATTGCTGCCTGCATAAGAGGTTTTTTCAAAGAAATCCACCACATTACCTACAATCTCATAATTATCCGCCTAGCCTTTCCCCAACTATGTAAGGTCGGCTTCCAGTCTAACCGAATGCAGCTGAATACTATTTTACATGGAGCTGTCTATCTGACCTCCACAACCCAATTACAGGGTCAATCAATCTGCCTAGCCTTTTCCCAACTATATTGGGGTCGGCTTCCAGTCTAATCGGACGCAGCTGGATACCAGTATTTTACATGGAGCGACTGCCTATCTGCCCAGTAACTGGGTAATACGTTCCCCTTTGGTAAGACTGGTTGTCAGACTTTCGGGCTTCTGACGACCCGTAACGACTGTCAAAGATCCACGAATGACAGCTGGGGCCAACAGCTTAACGTGCTATCCGAGGCACGGAGGAGTTTCGGAATTTAAAGACGGTCACCCATCCACAGACCAACCCCGGCAAGCGAAGCGTAACCTGATAGATCGACCCGTGCGGCAGTTATTACTTAGCCACGAGCTCCTCGAACCCAATTACAGGGTAAAATGATAAAAAAAAAAGCATTCCATTCAAACTGAAGTGTCAATAAATCCTAATATACAACACACGTCGAACGACATCAGTCATCAAATTATGACTGTCATGGGCGCCCGTGAGGTCATTAACCCGGCAGACATGTTTAATTTCACTCCCAATTGTCATGTGGCGCGCGACGCATTGATTTGTCCAGTTTGTGAAGTTAGGTCGCTGTATGAACACGTTCTATCACAATCCGAAGGAATTTGAAGGAAATTCCTTGTCCGTTCCTTTGCTTTACATGTTTGAAAAAGTCCTCTGCTCGACAACGTGACTAACGCAATGAATGTTGTTGAATTGTCAAATTGCATTGCCATTGTAAGTGTGTGGTCTGGTGGCTCAGTGCTCACAGCTAACATCTGCGAGTTACGAGTTGTAGATCGTAGGTTAGGTGCACGTATATCGGCTCAGTGTCGTTGGGGGGGCAGCAAGGCCAGGCTGGATCGGCTCGTGATTATTTAACGGCAACTGGCAACGTACAGGCAACACTGAAGGGTGGGTTTTTAGTCAGTAAGAGTCTGATACGCACTCCCGCTCCCGCCAGAGCGGGAGAAGTTATTTGATAATTTTCCAACCAAAAATAAAGGCCTTATGTTGTAGCTATTGGGGGCAGTTTCCGTAGTCCAAGAGATGCCACTGAAGCACATGCGTCTCCTTATTTAGTGACAGTTAGCCGGAAGACCATGGTAAAAATTTTAGTTTTGACAGCGCCTGATTTCGTATACTATTGTGGCTTTTCGTAGTTAAAGTCTTCGATCGTGCGGTTGGCCGTACCTGCAAGGCAGTAGCCACTATGAATAAGGAAGAACCGGCCAAGTGTGTGTCGGACCACACATGAAGGGTTCCGAAGTCGGGACGATAGAATTTCTTGAAAATTATTGCCATAAATAGCAAAGACATATTTGAAATAAGTACGGGATCCAACAATAAGACTTACGTTTATGTGCATTGAATAATTTTTCTTCTCTCGTTTGCATGTATGGGGAGTGTCACCCCTAATTAATTTTCTCCGAAGTTTCACAAGGTAGTGTAATCACCATTGTTTATCGGTGTACATAGTATATCCCCTAAAAAAAATTCATCTATTAAGTGCTAATAGTCTCCGAGTAAAATAGGCCTTGTCACATCCGGACTCGTAAAATACAAAGGCGGGCAAGATAGGCGGCAATGACGAAATTCAGGTTCCGTTTAAGCCATTTTGACTCTCTTAGTGAGTCAATTACTGACTACCAATTTATTAAAATTTGACTTGAGTCACAAAATCTCTTTTTCCTGCCATGATAATTTTATAGTGTTCCTCATAGTCGGTGTACAAGTACATAATATAATAAGTGTTAATGGGAGATCCTGGTGTCCTAGCCTAGTGTAGGCACCAGTCTCCCACAATATTAAATAACAAATATGTATTTATACTGTGATTGCTCTGTTTTTTGTTATATTGTGGCGAGAGAATAAAGGATTTTTATTATTATTATTATCTCCTTTATTTCATTTAAATACGCATAAATTACATTTTTAAATATTAGCATATAAAAAAAGATTAAAACATTTATTATTATTTATTATTTGGCTACGGAACCCTAATAATGGTTCAGTGGCAGACTGCGGATCGATGACAGATTACAGTGGCTATGTGGGGCACGTAGGGCTTCCCAATCGGACGTGGGGTCACGGCCGGGGGCTGCGCGCAGTACATGGACATTTTTAATTACTGGAAACTTCAGGATTGTCCCTCACTGGTCTGTAGGTCGCAAGCGCTACTGCTAAGCATGAAGTACAAAATTCAAAAGTCGAGAGCTTGAAGCTTCTTGTAGACTGGCGCGACGCGACACCGGTAATTGTTCTACAGTGAAGTTTTCTTAGAAATTGTTTTGTTAGAGTCGCGTCGCGTCGCCCAATCTGCACGAGACTTTTTACTTTGAATAGAGTTGGTAGGCGCTGACTTGCTATAGTCCTATTAGGCGTAAGTTTTTTGTCTCACCACGTTCAAGGGTATCTGTACACTATAATTACGGAGTATTATAATCATGGTTATGATACCTACTCCGGCTTGAATAATAGTTTCCGTATGGAAACTGTATAGAGGTCTATGAAGTTAAAGAGATACTTTTTAAATATAAGAATTTTTGAGCATTTAAGACAAGGCGAGCGTTATTACGGTATATGTATGAAAGAAATGAAGATTTTGTTGTCACAGAAACACGTGCATAAATTTTACGGATGTTTTTAATTCGGGGTAACTGGAAGTGCGTATGCTATGGGATGTGGACAACGCCTGTCGGGTCAGCTAGTATAGAAATAAAAATGAAATTTTGTTCGTTGATAAGCGCATTACTTAACGGCTGGACTAATTTGGCTAATTTGGGGGTCGCCACGTCACAATTTAGTATAAAATCTAGCAACATATTGTATGGACTTGTTATTTTTTTTTTGTATTTTACCATGTTTTTAAGCAAATAAATATTATACTATTCTATTCAAGGCGTGACGTCATGCAACATTTTAACTCAATGCGATACATTGAGTTAAAATGTTTTTATTTTTAACTTTTTAGTTGTGGTACCTACCCCACACAAATTGGAATATCACTACCTACTAGGTAAATAACAGTCACAGGAAGTTATCATCATATCATGCACATAATACTAAGTGGGAAAAATATGTACTATTGAAGCTTACTCAAACACTATCCAAGCAATGTTAATAAAATTTATATGGGACCAACTTGAGAGCATACCCTTTCATACAATTTTTTTTTAATCAAAGTCGTTCCGGGTGTGTTTTCGGTGGACATACTTACACAAAAAAAAGAGAAAAAAGACACGCTACGAGCATAGAACCTCCTCCTTTTTGGGAGTCGGTTAAACATACTGGTATTCAGCTGCATCCGGTTAGACTGGACGCCCACCCCAACATAGTTGGGAAAAGGCTAGGCAGGCATATTGATCTATTGGCTCTCATTATCATTCAGTACATCCAACTAAGTGCTCCATTAGGTTTCAATGGCTATTACAATACTAGGTACAGCACAATGACTAATGCCTAACTGATACGGACGAAGCTATCACGCACTTGGGTCGGGCGATGCGTTTTGCCATTCAAATGACGTCATTATTTTTTTTTGGCGACATAACGTTTCTTTAATACTGATATCATCAAGTTGTTGGTCTTCGGTTCAAACTTAAACAGCCGCTTTACTTTGTGTCAATTATTTCATCACCACTGCTTTCAAAACGGTGAAGGAAAACATCGTGAGGAAACCGGCATGTCCGGTAGAACCAAAAATTAGAAGACATGTGTCATCTACCAACCCGCGCTGGGCCCGCGTGGTGGATTACGGCCCACTCCCTCTCACAGAGAGGAGGCTGTAGTCCCAGCAGTGGGAACAGTAAAGACTGATTATAAAATGGAATAAATAATTTAAAAAATCAAATACCGGATTGCAATGGAAAAAATAAAACCACTATATGTAAAAAGAATTAAAAATGAAGCAACGACATATAAATTAATTATGTGATAAATACATGGTGCTCACATATTTACGAACATTGTAAAAGTAGACGATTTCCCTAAATATTTACAATTAATAAGTCAGTGTCTGAGGAAGTAATCACAGAATATAAAATCAATATTATATAATCAAAATAAAATTACAATTAAATTAGCAACCAGTTTGATTTTGTCTAGATTCTAGATTATCCTAAGGAGCAGGACCAGCATGTTTCCAAGCATTCTTATCTTGGATATAATCCTCTAATTTGTAATATGCTTGTTCCGTCAAAGGAGTATGCAATTAGGGCCGATTCTAAAGTCCTTCCGACATGCTCTGGGCAGTGGTCAGTGGTTTGCAAGACCGGTGATCACTCACCATGAGGTGGTGTGCCGGCTCGTTTGCCTTCTGAAAATACACGGTCTATATTCTCCATGTAACCTTGATTCTCTCTTCTCTTTCAGAAGTCCTCATCGTGCCGCCCACAATGGCAGACACCGACACGGAGCCGCTGCCCAACGGCACGGGAGCGTTGTCCAACGAGGAGGAGGAAGAAAGGATGAAGCAGCGCCCCGCAGACATTGACGCGGTGAGTGGCAGCTCTTGGTCCTTAGCACGCACACGTTAGGGCATTTAGTAGAGTGCAGTCTACCGCACGACCATGGCAACAGTCTTTACCCTCCAGGACTTAAACGAGGCAAGCGTTAGAACCGTCTATGACTATTTAATTGATTCAGGCGTGACTTTGCGGAAATCCATTATAAAATACAATAGACGACGTATATTTAGTAACCTAATCCGCTTAACTGTTCCTAAAGAGTCATAAAGACGACAGCAGTGTGACACACTGCTCTCAACGCTTGACGTTTCCACACGTTGGGTCCGGGTTCGCAACTGGTCAATCGCCATCCTGAGCATGCCTCGTTGAGAGGTGAAACACGTTCTAATTGAACAGACAGCTGTGCTGCTGGACAGTTTGTTGCGCCACTTCTTCTTCCCAGCTAAGCACTAGGAAGTGGTGAAGGGCGGGCGTTTTTGGGGGCCTATCTTATGTAATTTTGACGTTCGAAAAGTGCTGATTCTCAGCCTATTTTGAATAAATGACTTTTGAATTTAGTTCCCGAGTGACATTAAGGATCAGTCGCAGCAAAATTCGACATTAACGCCAGTAGCACATCTCCGCCGCGAAATCGTAGCAGCGTCATGTTCCGCTAAGCGAAATTCGAGTAGCGGACATGACGCGAGTCAGTTGAGTTGAACTACTGTGGTTTCGCGGCGGAGGCTAAGTCAAGTCAATGTGTGTGACCGAGGACACTGACTTTCTTGACTCAAAGAAGCTACATGTACCGTACATGGAAATATCGGCGCGTGGCCAAAATCGGAACTAATGCCGCCATCTTTTTTTGTCAATACACGACAGTGACAATTACACAAATGTTTACCAACAACGCCCCCTTGGTGTCAATGTCATTCAGACACCAGAAGTTCCTTGTAGCATATTTGACCAGGAATTATTTTCAAAACTCTGTCTCCTAATTCCAGGATGTTCGTGAGATGGAGCGGCGCAAGCGCGTGGAGGCGCTGATGTCGTCCAAACTGTTCCGCGAAGAGTTGGAGCGCGTGCTGGACCAGCAGATGCACGAGGGCAACGACGCGCCGCTGCTGCAGCGCATCCGCGAGATGGTGGGCGGCCGGCTGCACACCGGCAGCATGAGGGTGAGGCCACGCCCAGTGGGCATGACTGTAGCCTTAATCTAACAGCAACTTTATTGTAACCGCAATAAAGATCACTGTGATTTTGGAGGACAGTACTTGCTCACTTCAGATGTCACTACTGTCGAGTGTCCATCAATTCGACAGCTAATTGTTACTATCCATAATTTATAATTTTTGCAATTCTTTTACTAATAATTAATGCGATCCTTTGCGCAACCGTTGATTGCAAGAATATGTGAATGCCATTATTTCTCAATAATTTTAATATAAGCGAACTATGGGAGAAAGTTCTGCAAAGAAAAAAAATCCAAAGCCAGTAATTTTCCACTAAATCTGCGCTTTTATCAATGTTAGAAACTTTACCTTACTTAACCCATCTTTAAATGGATCACTCGAGAAGTCTTATATATTTTTAACGATTAACTAGCTGCCCGCCCCGGCTTCGCACGGGGAGTACTAAGTACTTACTTATCTACGGCTACCTACCCTACCTAGCTACCCTACCTATCTACCTACCCTACCTAGCTACCCTACCTATCTACCTACCCTACCTAGCTACCCTACCTATCTACCTACCCTACCTAGCTACCCTACCTATCTACCTACCCTACCTAGCTACCCTACCTACCCTACCTAGCTACCCTACCTATCTACCTACCCTACCTAGCTACCCTACCTATCTACCTACCCTACCTAGCTACCCTACCTATCTACCTACCCTACCTAGCTACCCTACCTATCTACCTACCCTACCTAGCTACCCTACCTATCTACCTACCCTACCTAGCTACCCTACCTATCTACCTACCCTACCTAGCTACCCTACCTATCTACCTACCCTACCTAGCTACCCTACCTATCTACCTACCCTACCTACCCTACCTACCCTCCCTACCCTATCTACAAAATATTATCCAATTTGGTGCAGCCGTTCGCAAGTTATGGCGTGACCAAGGGAAACTGGCATTCATTTTTGTATATACAACCTTAGTTTTTGTTTACACTAAACCTCTTAAGGGGTCATTGTACTCATCATTATGAACAACTTTCACTATGGGAGAAACGCTGAAATCGCGAAAAAAAATCAGCTGTTCCCTACATTTATGTTCGCATATCTCGTCGAAATGTAGGGAACAGCTGATTTTATTTTTTTCTGTTTAGGTTTAGTATGAACAAAAACTAAGGTTGTATAGATTTAATCACTAATTTAACGATACAAAAACAACATTAGAAACACATTGCCTAGTTTGATGAACAGAATCCGTAGATGACGGCGTTTTAGTGTAATCTGTATGTTCCTTCTTACTAATCCGAATCTACTATGATCTTCCCCAGGGTCCCGCCTGCGTGCTTCCCATCAACGACATCCGCGGCATCGAGGGCGTCGGCTACGAGAAGGGAGAGAAGATCCTGCGCTGCAAGCTGGCGGCCGTGTACCGACTGGTTGACCTGTTCGGGTGGACTCAGAGTGAGTAGCAACTCAAACTCAACTCAAACTCAAAGCATTTATTTCAATTAAACCATTTACAGGCACTTTTGAATTGTCAAGGAATCGGTCAGTCAGAAATATGAAGCTAGTTGCCCATTCCAAAGCATAGTAGGTAGGTACCTATGGAGAAGAACGGGCAAGAAACTCCATGGACACTCTTTTAAATAAATTGTTGTGTCAACAGCATCAGCATCTACCTAGCCTCCTCCCAACTACAATACTCAATATATTTATTCATTCCCCTATATGAACTTAGGTGGGTAGGTTTTTACAAAGGTATGATCATTGTGGACCCGTCCGGCACAGCAATGTAGGAGAGAGGAAGAGGGCTTGGAACTATGTTGGGCTCGGCTTCCAGTCTAACCGGGTGCAGCTGAATACCAGTATTTAACATGGAGCGACTGCCTATCTGACTTCCACAACCCAGTTTCTGGGTAACACGATATCTGTGTAAGACTTGTTGTCAGACTCGGGCTTCTGACCACCCGTAATGACTAACGACTTCCAAGGTCTACGAATGATAGCCGGGAAGCAATGGTTTAAACTAACAGGGATGATGCCTGGGTAAAAAAAAAGAAATTCTAATTAGTCCGTCAGCCAGATAATAAAAAAATATTAGACACGTATTTTTTGCTTTATCATATTAATAAAAAATACACATTTACAAAATATTGTAAAAAATAAATAAACGAGTAACGGTGGAGTTTCTGGCCCATTCATCTCCTTATGAAAACCACCTTTTGGAAGGGGCGACTAGAATCAATTAATTTTTTTGTCAATTTTGACGTTCTAAAGTGCCTTTCAAGGGCCTATTTGAAATAAATGATTTGACTTTGACTTCGTTGTGAAGAGTCTAGGCACGCAGACTGATTCATCATGCATTTCATGCCTACCTCTGAACATTCGACTTACAACTCTGAAGACCCTGACCTTAACCAGAATTAAATCATGAAATAAAATCCATTTAATTTTTCAGCGGGCAATCATGGCCAGATCACGGCTCGCCTCAACACGGCCGTGGAGTCAGTGCTGACGACGCCGCGCGGCCTGCTGCCGCACGAGGTGACGGCGTCGTCGCTGGTCAAGGTGGACATGCAGGGCGCCGTGCAGGACCAGGGGACCACCAACTTCCCCGTCAACGTCGAAGGTAACTACTGAACACCGAGTAAATCATGAACAATTCAAGTTTCAAAGGTAAAATTGTAATTTTCTACTTAAGAGCATATACTACCTCAAATTGCTTAGCATGATCCTCCGTTTTATCGAAAATATAGCAGCATTAATTTTGAAATAAATATATGGAAAAGTTGAGGTTTAATGTTTGACAAAAACACTATCCCATAAAATTTTCTCGATAGGAAAAAATTACAAAGTTAAGTCTAAACCGAAAAACTAACCGCTGGTATTCAAAAAATACTTATTATACAAATTAGATCATGAAACTTTGCATAATAACTGAACTATAAAGCAGCGACTATATCTTAATTTTTTTAAATTACCAGTTTCTTAAGTAATTACCTAAACTATTGGCGCCTTGGAGCCGCCAGCACCCCACTTCGTCTCGCTCTCACTCAGTCCGCGAGCAGTATCGTGCGAGCGCGATAAAAAGTGAATTTAAGCTGAGGTAGTATGGGCTCTTAATAAAAAAACATGCATTCATTGACGAGAACACGCACAGCCTAAACCGCATGAAATTTTGTACAAGAGTTCTTTATACAGGGTGGATTTTTAAGACGGGGCAATCAGGGCAAGTATTTTAATTGTTGTAACTACAGGACAACGTTATTATGTTGGACACTGTCCTTTATTTTTAAATGCTAATTGCATTCACAGATTTTGTAAAAATGATGATTTTGTAGTTTTACAAGTACAAGGATTTCTCCGTAATTCTTGGTACGATTTATATATATATTTTTTTATGAATCCCCACTTTCCTCCCAGGCTTCTCGCTGCACGCGTCCGTGCACGCGGCGCGGCCCGACGTGCGCTGCGTGCTGCACGTGCGCTCGCCGCCCACGCTGGCCGTGTCGGCCATGAAGCGCGGCCTGCTGCCGCTGTGCCACGAGGCCGCGCTGCTCGGCGACATCGCCTACCATCGCGTGCCGCACGGTCAGTACTTATGAAATTATTTAATAATCATTTATTCTCATCACAAATGTTGACTTGGACAGGAAGTGCTTAAATCTAAAAATTGGGTTAACATTAAAATACCTGTGTAACAGGTTACCAGGCCCCTCAAAACTTAAATATGTACATATTAATTTAGATTAATTAACAAAAGTAAGTGATGGAGTACAGTTAAAATATAAAGAAAAAATGTAATTAAAATTAATCTAGACTGGACATACAATGTCGTTTAAGTGTATGTGTGTGTGTGTGCGTGAGTGTGTAAGTGTGTGTGTGCGTGAGTGTGTAAGTGTGTGTGTGCGTGTATGATAGTGCACATTTGTGAAGGAAATATAAATTTAGCGAATAGGGATCAGAAGACTCTCAGTTGCCTGATAATTGAGAGTTTTAAGCCATTTACATTCATTTAGTTTATAAGCTGATCTAAGCATGCGAAATAACACCAGCCTGTGACTGTCCTACTACAGGGCGAAGGCCTCTTCTCACACAGAGAAGGCACGAGCATTGATCACCACGCTTGCTCAAGACGGGTTGGCGATTTCAGACTTATATTACCTATAAGTTCAGGTTTCCTCACGATGTTTTCCTTCACCGATGTTTTCACATTAATTTAATTTTGTCGTTTAAAAACTGCTGATCCTCAATCTATAACTTTTGATTTTGACTATCTCGTCGTCCCTCAGGTATCATGGACAACGAGGAGCGCGACAAGCTGGTGCGCGCGCTGGGCCCGCACGCCAAGGTGCTGATGCTGAGCTGTGGGGGGGCCCTGTGCTGCGGGGCCACGCTCGAGGAGGCCTTCTACCAGGCCAGGTATGTTCCACAACCAGCATCGCTAGTTGGGAACAGGAGACAAGCTGGTGCACAGTGCACTTAGTGGACATTCAATCAACTCGGCTAGTCGCAGTCCACTGCAGCAGGCTTAACACGAGCACCGTTTTGTCGACGGAAGAGTAGACAAAAATGACGTTCCGTGTAGACAGTACGACGGCAGCAACGTAGAAAGAGTCAACTGCACTTTTTACGAAATTCACTCTTTTATATAATTCGACTCAAAATTCTTTGTTTTGTCATAGGATTTTTTTTTTCTGTTTGATTCTCAATAGGGATGATAACTAAATATTTTTTTTTAGTCTGTCTTTGAGATTATAAAAAAATATTGGACACGTATTTTTTCTTTTGTTACGTAATCTAAAGATTACGGCGATACATTGAGGTAAAATGTGCCATGACGTCACGAGTATGTAGATTTTATACATACTAGTGACGTAGCGACCCCCACTCTCCAACTTAAAATGCGTTTTATCTAAGTAATTTTTTATTAATATGATAAAACAAAAAATACGTGTCTAATATTTTTTTATTATCTGACTGACGGACTAATTAGAGTTTTTTTTTTTTTACCCAGGCGTTTCATTAGTGCCCATGTATGGTTATGTAAAATAAAATAGATTTGTTTTTGATTCAAAAGTGCTGAGGATTTTATGAAATGGCGTTCACTAGGTGGCTGCACTGAGACATCAGGTCCGGGCACCTGACAAAACGCCTATATAGGGTGGCAGAGACATCGACGCGAAAACTGACTCACTCCTGACACTGCGTTGAAATATTTCGACGGTTATTAAAAAAAAAAAAAAAACAGCTGTTTCATACATTTTGACCGCATAGGTATTGCACTTTTCTATGAAACAGCTGATTTTTTAAATAACCGACGAAAACTTTCAATTCTGGGGTGTTCAGAATCATGTACTGAATCCATGGTATCAGTTTTCGCGTCGATGTGCCTCTCTGTATTTTCCATAGTCGTGACTGAATGACGTACGAATGAATGAAACGAATGATGAACGTCATCATATATTTTATGTTCATATTTCAAATGGAAGATCTCTCGTCAAAGTGGTACTAAGTGATGACGTGAATTTTCATGAAACTCTCATTGAACTATGGTAACTTTTCTTAGGAACTTGACGGCCGCGTGCGAGATCCAGCTGCGCGTGGCGTCCGTGCCCGTGGACGAGCTGTCGCTGTTCGACGACGAGGCCAGGCGACAGGTGCGTGACGTTACTTGCATCCCTAAAAGGCAGTTTTACGAACAATAATCATTATTTAACAGGCTTTTCAAACGACTTCGAAAAAGCTGGAGGTTATAAGTTGGTCCCATATAAATTTTATTTACTTTGCTTGGGTAGTTTTTGAGTAAGCTCCAATAATAAGTATTTTTCCCACTTAGTGTATGTGGATGATATGATGATAACTTCCTGTCACTGTTATTTACATAGCAGATAGTGGTATTCGAATTTGTGTGGGGTAGGTACCACAACTAAAAAGTGAAAAATAAAAAGTTCTTACAAAATAAAAAACTAAAAAAAAAGCAAAGACAGCGATTTCCGAAATTAAAGTAATTTTTCACGTTGTAGTGTTTTTTTTTTTTTGTAAAATGTTTTTATTTTGCACGTACTTCACATAGTCAGGGTAGCCTGCTAAATTCAAAGTTTCTTGCGTTGATCAGAATTATGATTAGCGATCGTAACGAATATGTATTTACAGAATTATAATCATTAAAATCATCAATACCTCTAACTCTAATTCAAAAGACAAAAAAGCCATTTCTAAATGACTGCAAAAATATTTAGATAAATAATATCTTAAATTCCCCAGAATATTTTAAAATTGACGCCGTCGCTTCCCCAACAGATCTACGAGTCGTCCCGCAAGGCCCCGGCCGACGCCAGCAAGTGGCGCGTGGGCGGCGAGGAGTTCGAGGCGCTCATGCGCATGCTGGACAACGCCGGCTTCCGCACCGGGTACATCTACAGGCACCCGCTCGTCAAGGTAGGCCGGCACTGCAGATGGTTCACTCCGCTAAATAAAAAGCGACTCTTGCTACAACACAATAAAGTGCAATTCAGGTCGCACAGCGCTAATTACCTACAGTTATATTCACCTAGAAGTTGCCTCTCTTTCTATCACGTAACTCGTTATATCTTCTGACTACGTTACACTCACTGAATTGGTCCGACAAGACGGGCCCGCCGTGTACTTGTAGCTTCATACCTAAAATGCAGAGTACGCCTTCTGTAAAATTTTGTACCCACATCTTACTCTCAAAGAAGTCTAACAAAATCCCGTGAACACGATGACCACATCTGTTACCGGCCCGGTGCTATAGCCGTCGAGCGCTGCAAGCAAGAATAGTCCTTACGGTAGTTAGATATGAACTTCTTTGATGGTACTTGCACCAGAAATCACAAATCTGCGTGCGCAATGAAAATGCCGGATGAAACTGATTACAAGTATTTTACATGGAGCGACTGCCTGTCTGACCTCCACAACACAGTAACTGTATAACACAATACCTAAGTAAGACTGGTTGCCACTTGTCAGAAATTCTGATTTCTGACAAGACCCGAGACCCAAGACCCCTACCCGGAACAACTGTCAAAGATCTACGAATGACAGCCGGGACCAACGGCTTAACGAGCTTTCTGAGGCACGGAGGAGTCTCAGTGTCTTAAAATAACTGTGATAGGTCTGAACGTTACCATGGTCTTAGGTGTCGAGTCCGAACCCAAGGCACGCACCTCTGACTTTCCGGATTCATGTGCGTATTGTATAATTATCAATTACTTATAAAACGGTGAAGGAAAACATCGTGAGGAAACCGGCATGCCTGAGAGATATTTCTCGACGGCATGTGAAGCCAAGTCAGAGGCCCATGGTTGGCTTTAAAACTCTGTCACAAGGTTAGTCACTAACCACACGAAAAGAAGAAGATGCATGGACCTGTGCGACTGTTACTGAGCCAATTTGATAACATGAGTGTAATATAATACTGTTTTTTTGTATACAGAACGACGTGCCGCGACCCAAGAACGACGTGGAGGTGCCGCCGGCCGTGTCCTCGCTCGGGTACCTGTTGGAGGAAGAGGAGCTCTACAAGCAAGGGTGAGATATTACCTGTCGTCATCATTTCACGTCCACTGCTGGACATAGGCCTCCCCCAAATAGGGGGGTGCGCCATACTCGCCACGCTCGGCAGGCGGGTCGGCGATCGCAGTATGGTGTTAAAATGCATAGAGAACGCTGCTGCCCATTCACTAGTGAGTCCCTTAGTCGCGTTTTACGACACCCACGGGAAGAAATGGGATGGTACTATTCTTTACGTCCGGCATCATCATTAGTGATCGGATATTCGTTTTGTGCCGGCAAAGGGCAGGAGTATGGAAGCGGTTTCTTTAGCAATTCAAAATTCATTTATTCAAACTAGGCTGAGGATCAGCACTTTACGAACGTCAAAATTACATAAGACAGTTCCCCGGCACGCCCACCCTTCACCACTTCCTAGTGCGTTATTAGCTGGGAAGAAGAAGTGGCGCAACAAACTGTCCAGCAGCACAGCTGTCTGTTCAGTTAGAAGAACAAAAAAGATTCTATATATATTCAAAATAATTTACATTACGCAACACAAAACATAATTTTAATTATGAGCCATATGTTAGCTAGCACACGCCAAATACCAAACAAAATCATCGAGAACTATACTCAGGCAGAAATAAAAACTAAACGTAAACAGAATTTAATATCTAAATAAAAAGCCTCCAGGCATAAAGGGCGTGCCCGCTTACATATAGTTGTAACTGGAAGTTATAAATATACACACGCCTTCTTACAATGAGAGTAGGCAGAAACTATACAATGCCACCTTAATACGCTCCTTCCTTTTGCGTCGTTTACGTATGTGGCGGCATCTACATCGCCACATGCGAACTACGCATCGGCCTGACGTCACACAACATCCTGCATCGTGCAGTTAGAGTTTACCGTGCGAACGACATACAGAGTGGCAGGTACATCGCCGCGAAAACTGATACCATGGATTCAGTACATGCTTCTGAACGCTGCGTTGAAATTTTTCGTCGTAGTAAAAAAAAACTGCTGTTTCATAGAAAAGTGCAATACCTATGTGGTCAAAATGTATGGAACGAAAAATTTCAACGCAGGGTTGTTCAGAATCATTTACTGAATCCACGGTAACAGGCTTCGCGTCGATGTCCCTGCCAACCTATATAACTAATGTACCTATACAAAATATTGTAAAACATTTTAAAAGAGCAACGGTGGAGTTTCTTGCCCATTCTTCTCCATACGAAAACTACCTTTTGGAAGGGGCGACTAGAATCAATGCATTTTTTTTTTGTAAATTTTGACGTTTAAAATGGCCAATTTGAAAAAAATGATTTGACTTTGACTTTTCGGCTCTCCTCCATAGGAAACGACCAATTGGAACCGTGCACCTAGCTTCTGACGTTTCATAAGTGCCCTTGTAGGTTTAAGGCCAATTTGAAAAAGAATGATTTGATTTTGACTTCGCCTTTCTTTGATCGTTTTTACTATCCTACTAATCTCTTCCTCGTATCCCCAGGATTTGGAAGAAGGGCCAGGGCAAGACCGGCGAGCGCACCCGCTGGCTGAACTCACCCAACGTCTACCAGAAGGTGGAAGTTCTGGAGACCGGCACTTCTGATCCCAAGAAAATCACGAAGGTAGAATATCTAAGGGTTGAGGCTGAGTAGACTGGGTACAAGCGGTTCACCAACGGATGGGATTTGAGGAACTCGAAATAAGTCGCTGGGGTAATTGCGTGACACACTTACAGTAGCAATGGCTTTCATTTTGACAGTTCAACAACATTCTTTGCGTTAAACAGATACATTTTTCGAACATATGAACCAATGATTTGATTGTGATTGAAAGTGTGTTACGCAATTAAGGCGTGGGTTATTTTTAAATTACTTAAAAAAAGTTACTGATAAAAATAATAAAAATATTTGTATGGAATTCAGAATCTCCACGACTCTGTAATTAAAAACCTTAAAAATCTAGTCACAGGCTCATCTCATCTAAAATCAATGTCAATAATTTTGAAAATTAGAGGTATTTTTGACAGAATGAGAACGTTTTTAAAAGTGCGGGAATTGCACCTCAGAGTGGGAAAGTGATGGAGCTGTGTAGGACGTATAGCTCTATCTCTTTCTGACTGTGAATCAATATTGCTATATGAGGTTGAGGTATGAGGAGGTGCAGTTACTGTTCTCGATTCGATACAAATGTTTTTATTATTATTAATAAAGCCTACACGCTGGCTACGCCCAGGCGACTTAAATCACTAGTTTTACAGCTAAAGAAGGGCTAATATCGTCTGTGGGCTGTTTCACTCTATGGCCTGACGAATATTCTCGTCAATAGGGATGATTGGTAAAAAAAAATATTCTATTTAGTCCGTCAGTCAGACAATAAAAAAATATTAGACACGTATTTTTTGCTTTATCATATTAATAACAAATGACTTATATAAAACGCATTTTAAGTTGGGGAGTGGGGTCGCTACTTCACAAGTAAGTATAAAAATCTACATACTCGTGACGTCATGGCACATTTACACTCAATGTATCGCCGTAATCTAATAAAAAAATAAAAAATACGTGTCCAATATTTTTTAATAATCTTCATGACGGAGTAAAAAATATTTTTTTTGTATTGGGCCCTATTAGAACTAAAATAATAAAAAAAATACAGGTAACACTGATTTTTATTGGACAAATGCCGAAAGTGACGTGTCGCACGCTTCAATTTCAAATCGCGGACTTGAACGTTAAAACAGGCTGAATCCGCTAGCCATAAACAGCTGAGCTGCTGCTGAGCTGAACAGGTTCATCGTAAATTCCGCGACTCATTTTGAGCGACTCAGGTTACGCTGCTCATCTGACCTTACCATATGGTCAGCTGAGTTCGTTCCCCATCCGTTGGGTTAACTTGAAGCCACTCCTAACACAAGCTTAGCTGGAGGGGTAAGCAGGAATGCCGGTAACGTGTAACACATGTTGCTGGTAACCCTAGTACTGAGAATTGGTGTTGTCACCCTATTAAGAGAGATGGGATATTATTGGTGGTTCTTGTAGGTAGGTAGTTGACTGATTTTAATTTTCATTAAGACAGGAACTTATAAAATATTGTTTTTGTAACAGTTTTGCTATTTATTTTAGATTCTTTTACTCCGCTTTTGAAGCTAAAAACCTAGTATGCCTTTTAGAAACTGAATCGAGGTAATCAAATTCAAGGCAATATTCTTCTGTAAAATGGTCAACTGCCTAGGTGAATGAAAATTAATAATAGTTAGTTTGGCCAAACATTGAAAATATCGCCTTTTAAAAATGTAGGTGGTAGTTAATTGAGTCAGGCGTGATTTTGCGGAAATCCATTATAAAATACAATTGACGACGTATGTTTAGAAACCTAATCCGCTTAACTGTTCATAAAGAGTCATAAATAACCCTGTATGAAATCGACACGTGTTTCACCTCTCAACGAGGCATCCTCAGGATGACGATTGAATTGTTGCGAACCCGGACACGACGTGTTGCCACGTCAAGCGCCGAACGCAGTGCGTCAAAAACAGTTAAGCGGATTAGGTTACTAAATATACTTCGTCTATTGTATTTTTTAATTTAGGTGGTCAATAGTTATATTACTTATCATTTTCATTTTTGGATAACATCATATGGAAACAAAAAGGCTTCCCACGCTACAAGGCACTGTCCTGTACGACATTTTACAATACAAAATTGAGATCACACAAATGCACATAGCCGGGTGAACACATATTTATACAGTTAAAATAATAGAATCCTTGGGTTTTCATTGGTTCATTGAATTGCACTAACATCACAAATCTCCGAAATAAGAAATCGTAATTCCATCCTTTATATTATAAAAATAGCGATTTTCTCTTCAAAATATTGGTATCTAAAAATTTATTACAATTTTAGCGTCCTATAATTACATCACTTTACATTAATATGGATTACTTTCTTAAAAGTTAAAAGACTTCGCAAAGGAGATTAGGGATTAAGTCTACACATCAATACAAATTGGGTTTTGTAGAAGCCATCATCTGCAGGCCCTTTTCCCAACTATGTTGGGGTCGGCTTCCAGTCTAACCAAGTGAATACCAGTAAAAAAATGGCGAGTTGGCGATTGTTGGCCATGTCCTTTGAAACCTTTGCGAAGTCATTAAACTTGAATTTAAATAATAATATCTCATCATGATCATCATCACAATAATTTTAGTCACAATATTATTAATAGGTGAATATGTACTGACTTAAAAATACTACATTATGACGAAAAGACTATAATATAAAGTAAGGCAACATAAACACCTTATTTATCATCCATCTTCCTGTACGTCAAGCCAAGGCCGCGGTGCTAAACCGTAGCATACATACTATCTTGCGCGCATCCAGCGTGCTGTAGGCCGCGGTTAATGCTGCCTAATAGGGGGATTTTTCGCGATTTTGCTCCCTAAATCCCTGTCAAAAAAAAAATGCCCTAAGCCATGCATCATTTTTTCATTTTACCCTTAAAAGGGGAAACACTGGCTGAATCTGATGTACAGCAAGCATATACAACACGATCCAGCACGCACGATGCACGACGCTCGTGGTTGTGGGGGCGCTTGCTGGATGCTAAATTGCGTCGTACAGATCCAGTAAACAATTAATAATAATAATTGACGAACGTTAAGACTTATTCACTGTCGTTTTACGTCGTGCATCGTGCGTGGCCTTGGCGGGACGTACAGCAAGATGGATGGTGGATAAAGCGCTATAGTCTCACGAACTCTACGAGTCCGCGCCGTGTTAACTATACGGGGTCAAAATAAGGTAGCTAGCGAAACTCGTGCAGCTCAACTCAGAATTTAAAGAGCTCATGTAGTTAGTACATACTTTTAAACTATTAAGAAGTTGTGTTCAAGTCATACTTTTAGTCCTCTCACATTCAGGAAAACCACCCTTCTCAAATAATTTAGGACATTCCATTTTTACTATTATCTGTTTCTCTAATTTTTATATTTTTACTCGGGTTTTGGTAGTGGCGTTTATATTTTTATTTTTCTATTTTGAACTCTATATTTCTATGTATAATTTTAAGGATAATAATGGGAGTTTTTAATATTTGAATAGTTGTTGCTATAATAGAGAAGATAAAAACTATGTTAACCATATTTCAGATAGTCTATGGATGTATAGTTTTAAGATTTCGTGCAAAAATAATAATATTCCGAGCATTTTTTTTGACTATGCTTCGCTCAAAATGGCTCAAAAGTTCATTTTTCTATATATTTTTTTTTGGTTTTTATTTTGTTAAAGTGAAGTCATCGAAGATTTATAAATTATATAAGAGAAAATTTTATTCAGATTTTAATATATAATACGTTTTACTGTAATACTTGCTTGATGCTAATAATGTGTGTACAATTTGAGGTTTTTTCAATACTTGTCCCGATTAAATTTTTTGCAAAAACTTTTTTATATACGTACATGTGAATTAAAGTACGTAATTATTAGAAAACTATTTTAACGTAATATAAGTTAAATGTGTGTGTTATTTTTGAATAATAATTTACTACAATATTTTAAATATATTTATTGGTTATTTTAGTAAAAAAAGTTATTGCTTCGAAGGGACTGCGTATAACAGCTTTCATATAATTATTGTGCTTATAGATATGTTACGAATCAATTAAAAAATTATAAATTAAAATAACAAATTCTATTTTTAACGCTTCTCACACATAATGAAATGCTTTTGATAATTTTAATTTTTCGTGTACTTACTGTAGATTTTTGTTTTTTTTTTGTTTTTTTTTTTTTGTTGTTACTAATATAATAATGTTTTGCAGTGGGTGGATGCTAACAACGAAGAGGTAATTTCGACGATTTTTTTTTTTATAAAATCTTATTTTTGACGTAATTCTATGACTAAAACTGAAGCTGGTATTTTATTCAAATGAAAACTTTATACGTGAACGAACTAAGTTGATTTTAGGATGTTAAATTGAGAAAATAATACAACTTTTTAATTAAATCTTAACTTTGTGTTGTATAACATCTTTTGATGACTTTTTGGCATTTCCAATTAAATTAACGTTCTAAATAAATTAACAAAAAAAATGGCAGTTAGTCTCTGTCTGTTTTGTACGTATTTACGTCTGAACTACTGAACATATTTTGATAAAATATAGTTGAGACAGCTCTGTATCAGGAGATGACTATTTTTTATTTCAGAAAAAAAAAGCATATTTGCTGCTAATACATTGTCGCGATTAAGCGAACTACACTTCGCATGCTCTGTTTACAGCGAAACGCCAAGCTGTGTGGGAGAGCACGCGCCTTATCGCGACAATTTAGCCGTAGCATAACAGATAATCGTGTCCAAAAAATCTCGAGAACAGCAAACGTCATAAGAATTACGTCATCATCTCTTCTTTCTTTCTTCTTCTCATCTTTTTCAAGCTTTTTCTAACTTTTCGGGATATCTGGAAACCAATATGGAGTCCAAATTACCGGTAGGGTTAACAATATGTTGTCAAAATTTTAGGACAATGTTTTATAAATCAACAGCATTTCATTATTTATCCCTGGTCGAATGAATGAAGTTTTGAATAACTTTTATTCATAACATCGAGTTTGTACAGTGTTTTGAGGTCAAAAAATTGGTAGGAATGTTGCCACTCGTTAAAACTAAATACCTTTTCCTTGCACGACCTGTTTTATGTTCTTCCTCATTTTCCTAATGTCCGTGCTATCCGGAAGAAGCGAAAATTGGTAGAAAATACACAAGAATATGAAAAATGTTGGGTTCGTGTATTTTCAAGTTTGCGGTTGGTTATCTTTTTGTTTTTGTATAAATGTTTTTGATGTACCCAGTAACTGGGTTGTGGACGTCAGATAGGCAGTCGCTCCATGTAAAATACTGATATTCAGCTGCATCCGGTTAGACTGGAAGCTGACCCCAACATTGTTGGGAAAGAGGCTATGCAGATTGATTGATTTTTTTGTATAAATGTTCACAAAAAAGAACAACCATAAAATGTTGTTATTTTTAGCATTTTTTTTTAATTTCCTTCAAATCGCTTTTTGAGTCATGTCCTTCTATTTTCGTTTATATTTTATTTTTCATTTTATTTTTGAAAGCCTGACCTTTTCGGTGTAAGCAGAACTAGTGACAGTCGAAATGGAATGATGTAAAGTGCTTTAAAAAATATAAATAAAAAATAAAAATATAAAATTTGTCTCGCTTGATTCTAATGCTTTGCATGAGATGACCAGTTTGTCTGCTTATGAATTGCGTAAAATCTGTACTGTACATGCTCGATGTTTCACCAGGATTTGAGAAGAATTTGAGCCATTTTTTTTTCCTAATTTTTTTTCTTTTCTACGCACAAATCTTACTTTTTTTTTCTTAAATGTAAATGCCACCTCACCATATCCTTTTTAACTAACCCGTTTTATGCGGAAGTCGATTGATATTTTTTTGCGAAATATTCATTGATTTTTGCGACACATGTTGGCAACATTTTTACTAATTTTTCTTTTTTCTCTTTTTTTTCTATCACGAATGGTGAACCGGAACCGGAATTGGAAACTCAACATGAAATATTTATGAAACAAAAACACTTTACAAATTATTTGAAAAACTGGAATATCTTCCGGAATACGGAATCTTGGTCACACTGACTTTGGTGATCAAAATATGGTTATTAAATCATACCTCGGTTATATTGGTTATAACCGACTGCAATCGTGACGCACGAAATGGTCACAAAAACCGCAATCTACCAAAATACGTGGTGACAAAACCACGCACTGACTGGTGACCAATAACTACGAAACATCCGACAAAAATGGTTGACGCTCTACAAAAACCTGTTTTTTGCCATGAACAATTTCAACACTTGGATAACAATCAAATGGTGACCTTAATCACATATCTACAAATATAATAAAAAATATGATTTACCTATGAACAAAATAATTGGTTGCAATGAATCATGATCTTCGGCAACCGCTGTCTTCTATGGACAAACATGTGCACAGTGGGTACAGGATGGCTCGCCAGCACACACGGGCACGCCAGTCAAGATCGACACGCTTCAGTTTGTGCCCAAGAACACCAACCCAAAGGAGTTCAAGGCGCTGCAGCAACAGGTAACACTACTTCATTATTTAGTTTTTTGAAGTGACAACTTAAACTTCTTTAGCATCGTTGTGATTTGAAAGTCGATGAAACGAAAAAGCGACAGTAAAAAGAGACAGACATAAATTTATAAGATTTAACGTGGGAGAAAATGAGATAGGAAGCATTATACAGTGTTTCTTGTATTCGTGGTTCTCTTTGTGCTCTGCTTCGTACCCCCTCCACTCGTGTTTACCAAGGCATAAGGGGGGGTTTGCTTGGGCCTCAGCGTTGTACGTTTGTTAATACGTGTTTGTGCGCGTCATGCGTAGTACAAAGCTTGAGAAAAGGCATCACAACAACCGTGGTGAACATTTTGAAGGTTTCATTTCTACCACGTGTGAATCGCACACATGTTTTGCTTTTTATCATCACTGCTCTAAAAACGGTCTCAAAGGAAAACATCGTGAGGAAACCGGCATGTCCTAGAACAATAAATTCGAAGACATGTGACATCTACCAACCCGCACTGGGCCCGCGTGGTAGATTACGGCCCACTGCCTCTCACAGAGAGGAGGCCGCAGTCCCAGCAGTGGGAACACTATAGACTGATTGTGCTATGCTATAGCTATACGAGGATCTTTTGACACGTGAACAAAATCCTAACTAAACTCAAGGCATTCATTTCAAAAAGCAAATACAGGTTCTTTTGAAAGATCAAGGGTCGGTCAGTCAGAATATACGAAGCTAATTGTCCATTCCAAAGCGTAGTAGGTTCCTATGGAGGAGATGCTTTATACTTTAATATGATATAATATGTGCAGATAAAGGAGAACCGTCGCGCCGACAAGATCAGCGCGGGCCCGCAGTCGCACATCCTGGAGGGCGTGACGTGGGACGAGGCCAGCAAGCTCATCGGCGAGGACGCCGCCAACACGCACACCGGCGACCACGTGGTGAGGCCCTCACATGACGTACTGATGAACCTTGCAGAGTCAATTCTTTAACTGTCTCATGTCATTTTGACGTTCGAAGAGTGCTGGTTCTCAGCTGAGTTTGAATAAATGACTTTAGATTTGATTTGATTGTCAGAAGAACAACGCGGTCGCAGATTTAAACGAAAAGCGACTTTCTGATAATTAATATGTACTAGCTTTTGCCCGCGGCTTCGCCCGCGTTGATGTCGGAAAATATCCCAGGGGAACGTACTACCGACATTTACATACCTAATAGCCGAGGAAAAGGTCATTGACTCCTACCGCTGCGCCCGCGTTTTCGTCAACCATAATTATTTTGTTACGAGTAATTTTGAATCTGTGATATCTTTTAAAGTATTCTTTTGAATGATATGATGTCTGAGGCTTATTTTAATCTAAATTAAATGCCCAATATAAATAACATATTTTATTGGATAAGGTCAACTATAATACCGGCCAAAATAGCTTCGGAAATAACAAAGAAATTTTTATCAAATTCTTAAAGATAAAATTGGTTACTGTAGGTCATCCTTAGAGGACAGACATATGCTGTCGCGGACTTTTTTGTTGAACTTTTTAAGATCTACTGTAGAACATAAATTTGATGTATCTCTTACGGCTTACGCAGCGCACGCCAGTAAAGCTCACAGTCGGCATGATTTTTTCCTACATCTTCGACAATAATCGTCATATTTCAGCCAATTTACACAAAACCTTAATGAATTATACACAAGAACCTACCGTATGAATCACTCCGTCCATTGGTAAAAACCGTTTGAAAATCCGTTCGGTAGTTTTTGAGTTTATCGCGTTTAGACAGACAGACAGACGCGGCGGGGACTTTGTTTTATTATATGTAAGGATAAGGATAGATAAGATGTGACACTGAAACTGACACAACCTTATACGCAAGCCTAACGTGGTATGTCCGGCCCGCAGCAGGTGCTGATGGGCGCGGCGTCCAAGGGCATCATCCAGCGCGGCTACCAGCACAACGCGACCATGTACAGCGCGCCCTACGCGCGCAACCCCTTCGACCACGTCACCGACACCGACATCGACGAGTACCGGCGCGTCGTCGAGCGCAAGCAGCGCAGCGACTGTGAGTACCGACACGACACGACACGACACAACGCGACCATGTACAGCGCGCCCTACGCGCGCAACCCCTTCGACCACGTCACCGACACCGACATCGACGAGTACCGGCGCGTCGTCGAGCGCAAGCAGCGCAGCGACTGTGAGTACCGACACGACACGACACGACACGACACAACGCGACCATGTACAGCGCGCCCTACGCGCGCAACCCCTTCGACCACGTCACCGACACCGACATCGACGAGTACCGGCGCGTCGTCGAGCGCAAGCAGCGCAGCGACTGTGAGTACCGACACGACACGACACGACACAACGCGACCATGTACAGCGCGCCCTACGCGCGCAACCCCTTCGACCACGTCACCGACACCGACATCGACGAGTACCGGCGCGTCGTCGAGCGCAAGCAGCGCAGCGACTGTGAGTACCGACACGACACGACACGACACGACACAACGCGACCATGTACAGCGCGCCCTACGCGCGCAACCCCTTCGACCACATCACCGACATCTTGCGCCGAAAGCCTAACTTGGCACTTGTAATTTTGGCCATTTGTTGACTAGTTGCTGGAGGTGATACTAAAAGAACAATTAATGGTTATGGAGATACAATCAAGAGTATTCCATCTGTCTAGCAGTAGCTAAACTTGCCACTAAAAGTACCATCTACTATTTGAAGTAATAAGATACTACTATTAGCCAGATTTGGCTTCAAAAGTACCAACCGTAAGCCAGACTTGGCACTAAAACTACCAAACTGAACTAAGTCGAGAATCTTATGTTTGCAGACGACACTGACTTATCGGAGTCAGAGGCGATCAGCGCCGCGCAGATCACGTCGCCGGCCAGCGCGCCCTCCGAGACCGAGGAGGAGTCCCGCGACGGTACGTCACGTCCTGCCGTAGATGGCCACTTTTTTTAAAACTTCTTTCGATATAAAATTGTCTCAGGGGCCTCTGCGTGTTGGCTTTGGCCGCTCGTACGCCTTAAAAAAACCGGGACCACATTGTCCCGAGATATATTATCGAAAGGTATGATTCCAAACCCTGCTGTACGCGGCAGTGCTGCCGTGTCACTACTGGTCCCCGTACATTTTGTGTACGTTTATATGAGATTAGATTTCGAGCACGGCAGAATTGCTGAGCGTCATTGCTGCAAAATGTACGGGGACCAGTAGTGATGCATCACACAATAGTAGTGATGCGTCACACAATAGTAGTGATGCGTCACACAATAGTAGTGATGCGTCACACAACAGTAGTAATACGTCACACAACAGTAGTTTTACGTCAGACAACAGTAGTAATACGTCACACAACAGTAATAATACGTCAGACAACAGTAGTAATACGTCACACAACAGTAGTAATACGTCACACAACAGTAGTAATACGTCACACAACAGTAGTTTTACGTCAGACAACAGTAGTAATACGTCACACAACAGTAATAATACGTCACACAACAGTAGTAATACGTCACACAACAGTAGTAATACGTCACACAACAGTAGTAATACGTCACACAACAGTAGTAATACGTCACACAACAGTAGTAATACGTCACACAACAGTAGTAATACGTCACACAACAGTAGTAATACGTCACACAACAGTAGTAATACGTCACACAACAGTAGTGTTGCGTCACACAACAGTAGTAATACGTCATACAACAGTAGTAATACGTCACACAACAGTAGTAATACGTCACACAAAAGTAGTGATGCGTCACACAACAGTAGTAATACGTCACACAACCTTAGTAATACGTCACACAACCTTAGTAATACGTCACACAACAGTAGTGTTGCGTCACACAACAGTAGTGACGCGGCAGCACTGTCGCGTGCAACGTTGTTCGGAATCATAACTTTAGATTGAACTAAAATAACTGCTTCAGACTGACTGCTTGAAACGTGAGCTTGTTTCGAACTTTTTATTTGCCGATGGCTTTAGTTTTATTTTTAAACAGTTTTTTATCCTTTCTCACAGAAAAATTTTATTGTAGATTTCTCGTTTACAGAGCACCGTGTATTAAGAATAGAAATGAAACAGGCGCCCGTCCGCAGCCAACCAGAGGTCGTCCTCAGCGATGGTAAGTACCTCCAGCTCTCCAACAAAACTACGGGGAGTAATAAAATTACTGTGCGCACATCAGTGCGAAAATCGGTTACAATCGTTTGTTTGCGTTCGGTCTAATACGGCTTATTAAATCTTCAAGTGCATGAAACCGAGGTTATGACAACTTTTTGTGGGTTTTATTAGTGTGTGTCTTTTTAGGACATAACCTAGTGGTTACTCGGGCGTTAATATGACACATCGAGCTTAAAAAAGATATGTCTTCGTTGTCGTGTCGATGGTACGACAGTGTATTTAATTTTGTTGGTCTAATCTTCGCCATTTCCACGGCATCGTCGGCGGCAGCGCAAAGGCATGCGCATGGCAGATGGATCACTTCGAAAAATCATTTAAATAAAAAGCGTCTCATGCTACAACACAATAAAGTGCAATTCAGGTCGCACAGCGCTAATTACCTACAGTTATATTCACCTAGAAGTTGCCTCTCTTTCTATCGCGTAACTCTTATATCTTCTGACTACGTTACGCCCACTGAATTCGACAAGTCGAGCCCGCCGCGTACCTACTTGTAGCTTCATACAGAAAATGTGGAGAATTAATTATCTACGCTCCATTTAAAAAAATTGCGGTGACCACTCGTTTCGACTCGGCACCCGCAACTGACAGCACCGCGACAATCACTTAAGGTCTCGCGCGAGAGCGCGCCTTTATGAATGCCGTTTCGTGTTTGTTTACATGTTTGGCAAATATATTGCGAACGCAGATTAGTTTCTGTACTGTCCATGTTTATACTGTGGTATGCATTTTTGGGGCGCCGAGGGTGGGATGCGAGGTGGGACATATTTAGCGCCACAGCTACACATCCACACCTGCTGTCGTACCGTCGAGGTAGCCCCAGTTTGCGAAGTTGTCGTTGCATCTTCGCAAAAGAGACTGTGACAGAGATATGAGTGACAGCTGTGGATGACGCTCTACAAAGACTAACTCTTACTCAAACTCGTTGTGCCATATTAACGTATATTATTCTGGTCAATCAGGACTCCGCATGTTGATGTCGGAACGAAGTTCTTACCGCGGCTTTTGGTAGTTAATACTCAGCGGAAAATTATTAATATTTAAGAATCCTACTTTATTCGTTATACACACATCAACACGGTCTAGGGATATTTCATACTCAATTAAATAACTCGAAAAGTACTGGCCGCATTGGAATCTTTTATACACCGATTTGTTTGTAATTTATCTCAGACTAATTCCAAATTCAAATTTTTGAAAATTCTTTTGTTTCGGTGGCATAAAAATGTCTTGATGTGTAGGAGAGGGAATTTTCATTTGTGCGAAATTTAGAAAACAATTCGAATTACGTTTAGTTACAGTTTTTTTCATTTTTAAACGAAAGATAAAGTTAAAATTGAGGTATTGTAGCCATGCAACGCCAACATTTGACGAGGGCGGAGATGTTACGAGCTGTGGGAATGCTGGAAGCTGGGTCTGTTCAGCGTAATGTTGCTGAGGCCATAGGGACCCACCAAAATGTAATTTCAAGATTGTGGACACGCTATCGTGCCACAGGTGAAGTAGCGGAGAGGCACCGGGGGCCAAGTCGCATCACTACCCCCAGACAAGACCGATTTTTGCAAATTACTGCGCGAGCTCAACCAAATGCAACGGCGATTCAATTGGTCCAAAGGCTGCGAGTGGAACACCAAGTGCTTGTGAGTGACCAAACTGTAAGAAGGCGACTGCATGAAAGCAATCTACGCTCTTGTAGACCACTCCGGGTCCCACCTTTACGGAGAGGCAATCGTGGACGACGATTAGAATGGGTTCGGAACCACGTGGACTGGGGCCGTGAGCAATGGTCCAATGTGCTGTTCACGGATGAATCCAGGTTCGGCTTCCATCCAGATTCACGAAGGACGCGTGTTTGGCGAGTTCCTGGACGATGGAGCCGTCTTCAGAACCCTCAGGAAGTTCACCCATACCAAGGAGGAACAATTATGGTTTGGGCAGGAATTCGTCTTGGAGGACGGACGGATCTCGTTTGGGTGCGGGGCAATATGACGGCAGAACGATACGTCCAACAGGTGCTGGGGCCGGTAATCTTGCCCCACAGAACACAAATGGGGCAAGATTTCCTGCTCATGCACGACAATGCCCGGGCACACACGGCGAGAACGGTAGCAGCTTGGTTACATACACACAATGTTAGGGCCTTAGACTGGCCTGCTCAATCGCCAGATCTAAATCCCATTGAGCATGCGTGGGATATGCTGCAAAGAAGAGCTCTGAAGGAAGTTCCTGAAAATCTGGCTACAGAAGATCAACTTTTTGCGCACCTCAGAAGGACATGGGACAATATTCCGCAGCAAGACATTGACAACCTTGTTCTGAGCATGCCGAATCGTTGCCGATGTGTTATGAACATCATGGGCGCTTTCTCAGACTACTAACTTCAAGTTTATAAACACAAATTAAATGATTTTTCTATTTTTTTCAGTTTTTACTCATAAATTAAAAGTTAATTCATATACGGTTTCCGTCTATGCTTCATTTTTTTTCCATAAAATCCTGAAATTTTAATCGAAGTACCTTAACCATTATTAAAAAATGGTAGAATATTAAATAACGTATCTTTTAAATATATACATGTCATATAAATAATTAACACATTGATAGTAATCCGCTTTTTTAAAAATATCCCTAGACCGTGTTGATGTGTGTAGTTTAAAATTTAGAATATTGACAATTTGTAAATTAAACGTTAATTTAATAGAAATTGTGGCTGGAAAAAAAAAACATCATAAGAAAAGCCACCAATAGCCTGTAGAAAATGCAATTTTTTTTTTTTTTTTTTTTTATATAGCAAACGAAATGTATTAAATTAGGACCTTAAGCACGTCTTTTTTCCATTTTTGCTCATTTCCTGTACAGGCATGTTGATTTACATCAGTTTTAGCTCATTTCGTAACGAGGTCAAATTAAATTAGCTGGCGAAACTACACACGGAATTGGTATTTATATCTGCTGAAACTGACATGTGTCAAGTCAATGATAAAAAGATACGAGGTCAACGAACGCTTGGTTGGTGTGTTGTTACTTGAACTTTATGAGTGTAGAAATTTATATCTAAAGTAATATTTTATAGAGAAAAGATTAGTTTTTTTGTATATTTGTTTGTAATGAATAAACTCAAAAACTACTTACACCAGTGGAATGCTATATTATCAATGAGTAAAAAAGGCTATCTTTTTTTCGTGTGGTTAGTAACTAACCTGGTGTCAGAGTTTTAAAGCCGCCCATGGGCCTCTGACTTGGCTTCACATGCCGTCAAGAAATATCTCTCAGGCATGCCGGTTTCCTCACGATGTTTTCCTTCACCGTTTTTGAAGCAAGTGATAATTATACAATACGCACATAAATCCGAAAAGTCAGAGGTGCGTGCCTTGGGTTTGAACTCGAGACCTATGACTTGGCAGTCCGACGGTCACACCACTAGGCTATCACTGCTATAAAAAGAAAAACTAAAAAAAAATGCTAAAAAGAATTAAAAGAATTAATTAAAGACTATAATTTATAAATACATCACGCAGGCCAAGCGAATGCTACATGGGCACTTCAAAAACGCCAGAAGCTAGGTGCAAGGTTGCAATTGGTCGTTTCCTAGATTGGATACGTTGTTGAGTTGTGGAGGTTAGATACGCAGTCGCTCCATGTACAAAACTTGTATCCAGCAGCCTCCGGTAAAACTGGAAGCCGACCAAAACATACGTCAATACTCTGAAGTTTCGCCAGCTAATTTAATCTCTCCCCTATAAAAGACTCTCGGAAATCTCTAGTTGTTGGTGCATGTGTATGTGAATGTAAATGCGATGTATCTTTTTAGTTGATACGACCGATTTCTTGGCCGCCGAGCGCGCACACGCCGATCGGACGAAAGGTACGTGTCTGTGCAGTGCCGGCCCCTACATCGCACATCGAGCCACGGGTCCCTGAGAAGATCAGTAGCGATGTTGACTGGAAAAAAAAACTATTTAGTCCGTCAGTTAGATAATAAAAAAATATTAGACACGTATTTTTTGCTTTATCAAATTAATAAAAAATGGTTTAGATAAAACGCGTTAAAGTCCGGGAGTGAGGGCTCGTTACGTCACAAGTCAGTATAAAATCTACGGGCCAGTGACGTCATGCCACATTTTAACGCATTGCCTACTCAATGTATCGCCGTAATCTTTAGATTACGTTAAAAAAGAAAAAAATACGTGTCCAATATTTTTTTATAATCTACCGGACGAACTAAAAAATTTTTTTTTGTCAACATTCCTATTGTATTTGATCGTTTCCGTTTTGAAGGGACCTCCCCTTAAGGCGCCATCTGCACGGGCGAGAGTATCGCGGTGAATGCCACGCCGCGACATCAAATATGGAGAAATCTCCACACGGCGGTATCATCGCGGCGAGAATTTGATGGAACGCCGAGACTCGCCGCAATACTCTCGCCCGAAGAGATGGCGCCTTAGAGAGAGACTGTCACATAGCGAAAGTTTTCTCAAACTCGTATGTGCTTTATGAACGGCCGCGCTGTACCTATTTCTGTAGTTAATTAACTCCCGAATTCTCAAACGATACTTAATTTAAGACTCTATTGGTGTTATTCACCTCAATGCGCAAGCGCAGGGTAGCACGCGAAATTCAAATTGTCTTCAGTTTTTTGGAATTTACAGAAAAATATGATTCGTGTCCGTAACAAATATGTATTTACAGAATTATCAATTATAATCATTAGAATAGGAGTGACGACGAATATTTTTTTGTCCGTCATGGAGATTATTAAAAAATATTGGAGACGTATTTTTTCTTTTTAATCTAAAGATTACGGCGATACATTGAGTTGAAATGTGCCATGACGTCACGAGTATGTAGATTTTATACTTGTGACGACGACCCCCCACTATCCGACTTAAAATGCGTCTTTTCCAAGTTTTTTTTTATTAATATGATAAAGCAAAAAATACGTGTCTAATATTTTTTTATTATCTGACTGACGGACTAATTAGAATTTCTTTTTTTTACCCAGGTATCATCCCTATTATAAATACATCTATAAGTCTAAAGTAAAAAGTCATTGAATAGAACAAATCTATTTGTTCCATTCAATTACTTTTTTGATATCATGACATTTGATGTCAATTTTAACTTAGAGAGTTGTATTGATGATTCTAATGATTATAATTCTGTAAATACATATTTGTTGCGATCGCGAATCATATTTTGATCAATATACAACCTGCAAATAGCAAAAAAAGTACGAAAATTTGACTTTTGCGGTCTACTGCTGCGGATCCTCCGTGAGACAAATTGAGTCTTCACGGCGACTTAAATCTAGTAGCGTTTGTAAATTCGGCTGTAAGTCTGTTGTGCACTAATTCTGCCTTGATTATTTTATTACTATTGATTTATAGACGATTTTGTATGTTGTAAATTTGTAAACAAAATATCCCACCGGTATCGGGAACCTCCTAAAAATACGAGATATATCCAGAATTACCGTTCTCTGGATCCAGCTGCCTAACGAGAGCCTCCTTAGGGCCATCGCCCACTGGCTATTATTAAAACCTCGGTCATGTAGATTTACTGACTACAAAATCGTCTATAAACTAATTTTGAGTAACCTATTTTTGCATGTATGTATTTAGTTTTGGATCTTGCAAATGTTTCTATTACTTTGTATCTATACTAATGCTTTTATTTTAGTCATTTTCCTTTCACACTAACAAATTAAAGACTTAAAAATAAATATTTACTTAATAAAAACACGATAAAATTGGATTTTTAACCTTGAAGGTTAAAAGGAATTGAGCCACGAAATTTTGTAATAAATAAAATATGTTTTCTCAACTTGTATAATTAGATTTACTTCTATTTGGGGTCGACTTTAATCTCGTGAGGTTCAAACAGGGGGGGGGGGGGGGGGGGGGCAAGGGGTTCAGAAAAAGTCATGCTAATCACGATGGGGGTTGGGGGTATGGCATTATGACTGTCACGTGTATTTTTTCGGGCGTCGAAAAAAATTTAAAATATTTTTTACCAATTTAGTTCTTAAAGCTACAAGTGCAATTAATATACACTAAATTCTCAATTTTAATAATATTTATGATTTTTCAGAATCTAATTTTATGAAAGATTTTTGTTAAAACAGATTATAAAAATATCTGATATCTTCAATAATAAAAAGTACACGTGATACTGGGAGGGGGGGAGGGGGGTATTCAAGGATGGTCCCTTTCTAATTTTACCTGCGAGTAAGAGATAGCAGTAGTAGGTACAAAAGCTCACATAGGAGCATCTTCGTTTATTCCGAAGTCACAGAAATCATTTGGCCTTCTTTCACGAGTAGTTCCGCCCCGGGACCCGAACCTATTGTCCGACGACGAAGTGTTTTACGACTCGCCCGTGTCGCCCGTGACGTCGTCCGTGACGTCAGGCATGATGTCGCCGGTACAACACGTCGTCATTAGAGGTGAGACTCGACTGATTCGGAGTTGTTTGTAGGTTTGTGAGTGAATGGAAAGTTTAAATGCTGATTGATTGAGTGAATGATAATTATTAAAAGAAAATGATTGAATAATGAAGTGAAACTTCTTAGGCGGCAATTCGATAATAGGGTTGATGCCTGGGTACAAAAAATGAAATTCCAATTAGTCCGTCAGTCAGATGATAAAAAAATATTAGACACGTTTTTTTTGCTTTATTATATTAATAAAAAAATACTTAGATAAAACACATTTTAAGTGGGGGAGTGGGGGTCGACTAAAATTATTTTTTTAGTCCGTCATGGAGATTAGTAAAAATATTGGACACGTATTTTTTCTTTTTTTACGTAATCTAAAGATTACAGCGATACATAGAGTTAAAATGTGCCATGACGTCACGAGTATGTAGATTTTAAACTTACTTGTGACATAGCGATCCCCATTCTATTTATTCAACTTATTATATTCTATTCACCTTATTAATATGATAAAGCAAAATTTTTGATTTTTTATTATTTGACTGACGATGACGGACTAATTAGAATTTCTTTTTTTTGCCAAGGAATCATCCATATTGACAATGTCTTTTTTGATCATGTTTTATGTATGATTGATTAGTAGTCCATGATTGATTGAATCATTGGTTGTGATTGTTTGGTACTCAATAATTGATATAATGATCGATAATGTTTGATTGATTAGTAGTTCTAGGATTGATTAAATGATTGATGTGTGATTAATTTGTAGTCTATGATTGATAAGTTTTGATTGATTAGTAGTCTATGATTGATAAGTTTTGATTGTTTGGTACTATTTAATTGATTCAATAATCGATAATGTTTGATTAGTACCTACTCCCATTATTGAAGGAATGAATGATAATTTTTGCGTATTGTATGTTCGTAACTGACATCACTCGGTATGTCCCGGCACAGCGGCGGCGCGGCAACCCGCCGTACTGTCAGACGACGACGTATTCGTGACGTCACGCGCGCCGGTCATGGTGCGCGCGCACCTCGCTCCGCTGCCGCCTTCGATCAATAATGCACTAGATTCCCGGTAAGTGCTTCAAAAACGGAACGAAAAATAAGAGCACAAATTCGGTTGTGGTCTTATTTCAAATTAGTATGGTCCAATCATAGCCAACGTTAAGACGTCAAAATGCCGCAGTACGCGTTCAAAAAATATGTAAATAACCACCGTAACACCAAGATTTTGGAAGGAATATATTTTTTTCCGTAAGTTTATTATCAATAAGTGATTTTCATAAAATAAAAACAGAATTAAATAGTAAATATAAATCATTTAGCAAATATTATGATTGTTTGACCAATGTTTGTGACAACTACCAACTATTGTACCAAACATCGACTGTTCTGGAACAGGGAATGCATGGTGTAGTATTGTTATTTTATATTTTATTTCTGTTTGTAGATTTCCGCGAAAGAAATAGGAAAAGAAATATTAATAGATATTAATAGTAATAGCCTTATAAAAATTTGACAATTTGTTCGATTCATTTTAATAGATTGGACATAACTGGAAACACGCAAAGGCGTAGATTACTAAAAACAGTACAACAGTAACAAAAAATATTTTTGAACTTATATAAAAATGACTTTTAATTTTCATGACACATGACATTATATTTGTTGCTCCGACGACAGAAAGATTTAATTTTGCCATTGTAATTAAATATTTGTTTCTCCGACGACAGAAAGATTTAATTTTGCCATTGTAAATAAACTTTATGTTTGAGTGTCAAGGCTTATAATAAACTGAATTTGTTAGTATAAATTATTTATTTCTGTATTTCATATAAAGAAATATAAATGTACTCAAGTGTGTACAAACGTGGCCACTTCAGCGACGTATCTTTGTTCTAGTACTATTATTGATCGAAGGTATAAACAAAAATATATTACACAGTTCGACTCCACTCATTCCTTGTCCAAGCGGCGAGCCTCGGTCATAAATTTTTATTGCTTTTATTAGCACTTTGTAATTCGAACTTTAAAACATGCGTGTAAGGTTGAATTTGTTTTGATGTATGTTTGACTTTATTGTTTTTTGTACATAGCTTTGTGAATACAACTTTAAGCATTGCATTTAAGGTTGAATTTACATTAATGTATATTTATTTAAACTAGAATTACGTAAACACAATTGGCGACAGTTTTAGGAGAACTTTTGTATGGGATAGTGTATCTAGTGCATTATTGATCGAAGGCTGCCGCAGACTGTCGCCAGAGGTGCGTTAGGTAGGACACTCACGGTCGACGTCAAACCATTCGATAGGCATTTTATATATTCATAGCAATTTGCTTTGATTCCAACTCTTTTTTTCAGTCAGGTAAGGTAGAAATTAGAATGATCGCCGAGAGTTTTATCAAACTCACGGCAATCATTCAAATTTATACTGTATAACAATGAAATAAGAGTTACATTGCAATGTCTTACTAATGGTTTGACGTCGTTCAAATGCGATCGTGAATGTGCTGCTGTAGGGAGGGAACAGGGGACTAACTCACGTAGAGACACTCATCAAACAGAGCAACTCATTAAATTGACTAGCGAATCTACACACTCGTTATGGGTATCATCTAGCCCCCTAGTCGCTACGTCACTATGTGCTAGCGACAGTTTCCGGGGGCTCGTTGTTGAGTGTGCAAGGCACCCTCTTTTTGTATCAATTAACTTCTCTCGCTCTGTGCGGAGCGGGAGGGCGTGTCAGACTCTTACTGACTAAAACCCTCCCGTGTTCCTTCAGTTGCCTGTATTTTGGCAGGGGCCACGGTATCCCTTTCGGACTTTCTCGCGACCCCGGCAGGCATCGGTCCTAGCAGACCCCTTCTGTTGTGCTGACATCTCTTTGAGGCGCGCGTGGAACACAACGCGCCGTCGACCCGGGCCTGGTCCTTATCGGACGGCGAGCTGCCCATTGCTCACCGTCCGCGCAAGGCACCCCTTGGTATTTTATCCGTGTATGATATATATAATTGGTCAGGCAGGGGTCATAGTCCTTCCATAGCCACCAAAACCCCAATATGTTTTGTTTCCATGTTCTGCTTTAGTCCTGCATCAACCGGGGCCCGGGGGTTGTCCTTGGGTGCACTTGCATACAGGGATAATCGTCGGTTGGTGCCTCATTTCATTTAAAATTGTCTAAGGGGTCTTTGCGAGTTGGCTTCGGCCCCTCGTACGAGGCTCCAAAGGAACGGGACACCAAGGTCCCGAGATAGGTAACAAAAAAAAACTGTACAAACGTTGGGGGTTAGATACCCAGGTCCGGCAAAATGTTATTAGTTATTCCATCTGGAATTTCTCAGTAGCAGCCCGGAGTCTGGATTTGTGCCCAGTTGATGGCAATAGACTCGCCCCCTATTACATGGGACTTAAACATAACTGGCGAAATGTGGGTGTACTATAGGTACAGCTCTGCCAAACCCTTCGGGGAACACTGGCGTGATGTTATGTTTTGTAGAAACCCATAAAATGTGTGAAGTTTCACTAGTTCAATAAAAATGTGTAGTACAAAATATATTTTATAAAAAAATGTTATTGTACGGTAAAATCTTTTTTTTTTATTAAGAAAAAAAAATATTCAGGGAGTCAGGGAGGTTGAAATTTTTCTTCGGTTATAAAAAAAAAAAAATCTGTTGTTCCATACATTTTGACCGCGTAGGACACTTTTCTATGAAACAGCAGATTATTTAAAATAATTTACGAAAAATTTCAACGAAGGGATTCAGAATCATGTACTGAATCCATGGTATCAGTTTTCGTGTGGATGTCCCTGCCACCCTGTATATAAAACAATTTTAAAATAAACAAATATACATTTTTTAATTTTTATTTCTCATTATATTTTTCTATATGTAATAATATTTTTTTTTAAATATATTATTATGTATTTAATCAAATAAAGGAAATAATGACACATCGAGCTTTCAAACGTCCGTCTCTACGTTAGTTAGTACCCCGAGGTCAGGGTCGGAAGGTTCCGGTTGAGGCTGGTTGTCTGTGCAGAGAATGGTTGCTTTACTAGAACGATATACTCAAACGACAATTAAGATTTTAAAACTATAAAAGTCAAAGTTAAAAAAAAACGTTTATTTCAACATCTAAATTACATTATTGAGGTGCCGTTGGTCCCAGATTAGGCACACACAGCCTGTATCTTGGGCACCATTACTTATAAATATAAAATATTTTAAAATGTTTTATATTTTTAATATCTCGGACGGATCGATCGAGTGCGCAATATCCTCTCATACAATGTTTTATTAATGACTTGTATTGCAATATGGCAAATAATTTAATTTAAGTAATGTTATGTGTTTCTTTATTTTGATAAGTTCATTACTTTGTATAGAATCAAGTTCTTTTAACTTAACAGATAGCTGTGTTGCTGGACAATTTGTTGCGACACTTTTTGTTCCAAGGTAAAACACCAGCAAGTGGTGAAGGGCGGGCGGGCCGGGGTACTGTTTTATGTCATTTTGACGTTAAAAAAGTCCTAATTCTTAGCCTAGTTTGACTAAATGACTTTTGATTTTAATTCAAATTTTTAACCGCGTTTGAGTATTCGGCAGTAATAGCTTGGTTGGAAGGAGTTTTTGTGTTGTTTTCTTGTGTCGTCTCTCATTGTCATCGCTAGGTCACGGATTCAAAGCTCTTTCGTTACTCCATCTTCATTCACAGCTACCTTTCTGCAACGTTTCGTTAATAGGATTGCTAGACAGCTGTAGATATGTGCGCGGCGAGACGGGGGGCAGTGCAGGCCGCTCATTCGTCAACGCTCACGGCGTCCCTCCCCCCGCCTCGCCGCGCATTCCTTACAGACATATTTAAATAACATTTTCGTTTACCGTTTACACCTAAAACAAGTTGTAAAGACTAGTTTACAATAAAATAATGTTATCTAACAGTGCTGTCAACAACGTCGGTCTCAACGTGTGACGATGCAACGTCGTATTGTGGGTATGTGTTTTGGCCCTACGACGTCGAACCTTATCTAAAAAAACTACTACCGTGAAAAATACATACTTTAATCAACTCTTATATCTATTAATAGTATAAAATCATGTCACTTTGTGACCGTGTCTGTCTCTGTGACCACGTTGTACTTCTAGACTCCACAATGGATTTTGACGAGGCTTTCACCAGCATTTAGAGAATCTATTCCGGAAAGATAATATTTATTTATTTAACACAGAAATGTACAGGTAAATGTAAGGAAATGTAAGGTAGGCGGACTTAATGCCATAAGTAAACATTTTCTACCAGTCAACCTTAGGGTGATGCAGAGACAAACAGTGGTAGATGCACTTACGAAAAATTGAGGAATATTTTTTTTTATATTATATAACGATACACATAATACCTATTTCAAACTATTAATATAATATATATGCCTAATTATATATAAATATAAGCACAAATAAATGTACATAAATACACGAATATATTAAAACAAATAAGACAAACAATGGGATAACATTAACGTTGTGATGATACTGCCAGCTTCTTACGAATGTGCTCGCGAAATTTAAATTTAAAGGATAATCGGTTGGTTGCCAACCTGATTTCCTGGAGGAGCGCATTCCACAGGGAGATAGACTGAATGAAGAAGGAAGAGTGAATGAAGTCTGTGCGGTGAGTTGACATTGAAGAACGCAATTATTTGATGACCGTAGATTTTGACTGTGGTTGTCACAAATGTATTAAAAGTGGGGGCTAGATAACTAGGGGAAGTGAGAGAGACAAGAAATGGAAACAAGGTGGTCAGCGCCCTTTGCTCTCTGCGCTGGCGTATAGGCAACCACTTTAGAAGCGACCGAGGCGCAGAGACATGAACATGAATATTAAACTTACATTAAACAAAAATCTAAATTTTTTCACACGTCGTCACTGCAGCAGTGCCAAACAGGGGCGGGTCGATTCAAATAAAACAAATAAACAAACAAAATTTGTATTTTGAACTCAAATTTCCATTAGCGTGCAACCGTTTCTGAAAGCCTATTCAATGTTTTATGTTGTCAAATCCCGTCAACTCGTATGATTGGTGGTTTTCATGTGTGTTAACCTACCGACATTTTCGTTGGTGACTGTCCCATGGTCATAGCGGGGGATGGGGGACGCGGGTAAAAACAAATGACGCGCACCCGACCCTGGCCTAAAATATCACTGATGACTTGATCAGGCTTTTAGTAAACGGTGGTTAGTCGTATTCTATTTCTATCTCTTTCTACGTCGTCTCAATGCTTTTGTAGCCGTTGACTATAGTATTAGTTGTCAGTCTCAGTAGGTAGTCTTAACTTAATGAAACTCTTGCGCAGTTCACATTTTGAGGTGTGATGCGTTTTCAAATCTATGCATTTTCTATGGAAGACTCGCTGTTCTTGTGTGTCTCGTCAAATGTATAGATTTAACTAACCGACCGAGAATTGACAACTTTGTCTCGGGGCCCACGGAACTTAGTACTGGTTCGAGTCCGTCAAACATTTGCAGATGACTTCACGACTGGCAGTTGTCAAATTATCGGTCGGCTATTACGCGTCACACCACAAAAGCGTGAACCCGTCACAACTGTCCCACCCCGTTGCAGGTAAAATCGGTGAAAAAGAAGCTCTTTCGACTAACAAACGTTCCAAACGCGAATACTCTCGCAGTACGAACTTCGAGCATATCGTAAAAACGTACGACTCTCCGCACAAAGTACCCAAGTGTAAAGTGAACCTCACTCCACGCCTCGCACACACGTCACACACAGTGCACGAGGCAGGCAACGAGAGTAGTCGCTCTAGCCTCTACTCTATCCCCTCCATAGAGTGGGATGGACGCTGCAAGTCAGACTTCGGCCTCAGGAGCAGGTCCCTCCCTCGCTATCAAACAAACAAGCTCTTTAGAACACAGTCTCACAGCGGCTTCATTAATTCTTACATGAAAGACCCCGAACCTATGCATTACCACGTGCCCCGGTGCCGCTCGTGCGGCGCCTCCAACGTCTCCTACGCCTTTGAGCTCACCAAAGACGAGAAACTTAAAAAAGCTAAGAATCATAGCTCTATCTACTTCTCCGTCGATAACATTCCACAAAAGTGTTCAGAAGAAGGAGACAGCGATGCTACCTACGTTAAAGTTCAAGAGAAATTCGTTCCCGTCTTCAAAGTTGAAAAGAAAGATACAGAGTTCGTTGAAAGTCAAGAATTTAATGAAGATAATTACATAGGCGATATTGGGAACAGTTTCTCTTCAGAAAATCCGACTGTCATCGAGAAATCAGATGCTATTGATGAAACTGTTATTGTTAGTGAGAAAAATGCTGAAATGTGTACAAAATCTACTGCCCGGGAAAACATAGAGACTTACCCTGCAGACTTCATCGCTGCAGACTCGATGGATGACGTCAATAAAACTCTTGACTCCATAGAAGGCGAATATCACAGCTTTACAGATTTAGAAGAGTCTTATGAAAGTCCCGTAAAAGAATTAGTAGAGAAAGACATCAGGGACTACTCGGTACCTATAGATTTTTATTGCGATGATTTTAAAAGTAGAGATGACGCGAAGAAATCTCCTATCAAAATCAAGAATATCCTCGAACCTATTTTGGAAGAATCCAAAAGTTCTTATGGTGATGATTCGAATCTCTCACAAAATGAGAAGAAGGAGGAGCTGATGGAGAACATTGTCGGTGACGCTGTGAATACAGCTGTCTTAGCGAGCCAGTTGAAACTAGAGATAGCAAGCAACGCTTCTCACAAAGTTACCACAGAATCGCTCGTCGCTGAGTGCACTAAGCTGGAGAGTTACTCGGTCAACGAAGAAGGCTCTGAGGTTACTTTCAATGACTTGGAGAGTTTCACCACCAACGGTATACAGACAGCAATCGATATGTACGAGAGCGAAGCGTCCGAGCAAGACATGATAAACTCCGTCTATGAGAACGTCTTCGATATATTGTCAACCGAAAATGAGTCTGATGCTAATATTGTTAAGAGACAGAATTCCTTGGCCAGTACTCTCAGTTCAAACGAAAGGACTAGCTTCGATTCGACTGCTGAGTTTGAGAAATATGAGGTTGTGTCAGAAGTTTTGTCCGCCATTATATATAGAATAGATTTTAGTGACTTAGTACTGAAGGTCAAGGTCGCTCCTAACAATAATATCATCGAACAAAACATCACTACTGATGATGCCAACGAGACGTTCTCCATCGCGAAGCTTATCGAGGATATAGAACAGAATGTGTGTCTGAATGAAACAGTGCTCACTGAAGTGAGCGAGACAGACATAAGTCTAGCGAATAAAGTCATTGAAGGCATACTATATTATATTTTCCATAGAGCCATGTTTATCAATCATCAGAAGCAAAAAGGCAATAAAAAGACAGTCAAGAGAGTTATTACTGTCGCTGACTTTGAGGATATACTGTTTACTGCTCGACCTATTTGGACGGAATCCGAGGATCATGACTACGTATATGTTGAAGAAAAACACAGTGAAGAGCAAGAATTTTATGAAATCAAGGATTTTTTTAACGCGAAATGTCTTAAGAATGCGACAGAAAAAAATATAAGTATTATAAACGAAAATGTTGAATCTAAAAGTAAAGATAAAGTTCTAGATTCTAAAGCAACCGATATAGAAATAGAAACAATTTACTCAGGTATTGTTAGTATTGAAAGTTCTCCCGAAATTAAGGAAAGTAGCAAAGATCATCTTCAATACAAGGAGAATACTCCGGATCGAGTAGAAACAGGATATTATATTCACCCTCCGGTTAGCAATATAGACGAGCAGAAAAACGTGCACTATGGCAAACAAACTGAAGTTTATCAAGAATGTATACCAGATATAACATACACAATAGAAAAGCTAGCGACTGATAAATCAATTCCTACAAATAATAACTTAGATAAGGCCGATAGAAATACTACAGAAGAAGTATCATTTCCCATAGCCAACGACGTGTCACGACCCACCGACATTGAGAACTTCCTTAACGAAACATTCGTGGACTCTAGTGACATGAACAACGCATTCCATGAAGATTTCAGTCAATCAGAAGACCCTACAATATCATCACATACAGAAGAACTCTTCGCCACCCCTGACGTGGACCTCACTTCAGAAATAAAAGAAAATATTAGCTTCGAACACGAAACGGTTATAGTTGGCAACGTTACAGATGCCTCCCATGAAGAATATCATTCTAGTACCAATGACGAATTTAAAGATATCTCCTACCGGACTGAGGAGTTCGCCAGCTTCTCCGCCCAATCACCTGCCAGAAATATCGAAGAATATTTAAGTCCGATCAAGGAACCTTCGTCTCCAAACGACGAACCAATTTTTTCTCCAGAATACCGCGATATATCCCACAGAAGTGTAGCAGAAGTGGCGCACACGCGCTCGGAGAAACCGGACGCTTCTCGGAAGCGGAAACGTGGAACCGTTAAAGAAGAGCTGAGTCGTTCTTCGTCTCCCAATAGGAAAACGACAAAGAAATTCGAACTGACGGAATCACCAATCAAAAGGGTTTCGAAAGACTCTCCGACTAAGAAGCAGTCAAGACACAGAGCTCAGTTGGACTTGGCTTCTCCATTCACCAGAAAGGCGAACGTGTTAGCGATGTCGCAAACGGAACACTCCGGCGGCGTAAAGTACTGGCTCTCCTTCGACGAGCACGTGTCTGTGGAGCAAGACAAGCACGTCATGCGGACCGTCAAAAGCATTGACGACACGCTCCCTAGCTTCATATCAATCGATTTAGACGACGACATCGGTGGGAAATCGAATAAATTTTATGGAAAGGAAACTAAAAAGAATACTAAACGAACCAGTGTTCTTTTGAATGAATATTCGGATAATGAAGTCAGTTTTCCGTCTCCCAGTACTTCTACCATCGAGTACACGGCGAGGGAGCGCGTCGAGCTGGTCACCGACGACCCCGGACTCGACGAGTCTGACTCGACCGTCCCGCACAAACGGTTGCTTTACGAGCTGCACAGCCGCCCGCCTAAGAGGCCGTACGCCAGTTGGCCGCCCTACGAAGATACTTTGTTTTATAGGATCATTTCGAAGTTTAGAATGTCTGAGAGTTTCGATCCGAACGATTTAGAGGACCCGAATTTCGATAGCAGCGCTTAGGGTGCGAAATAAATATCTTTATGGAAATAAAAGCGTTTGTACGAAGTCGCGCTCTGCTTGATAGGGATCGTAGTGTCATCAAATCGCAACGCGATGTCGCACGTGACGTCGCATCTTACCTGTCAATGCGTACCACGGTTATTTATATTAACTATAGAATAATTTAGTCTACGGCTTAATATTTTTTTAATCCTACGCGGTAAGTGCTTAAACCAATGATACCAATTAATTTATACTTATGGTGATTTTAGTCTCATTTGCTCGCAATGGGCCTCTTCATGTTATTAAATTAGGGTCAGACGAAATGAACACGTTAAGGCAAGGCCTTGAACATTGAAAATAAATATATTTTAATAAAACAACAATGTATTTTTATAGAAGCATGTGTTTTTATTGTGAATGTAGTTTTATTACGTGTTTTAATTTTGTTAATTTTAAGTGTTTTTAAAAAGAAAAGTTTGTGAATGATTGGAAATAGTTCGAATGCTTTTGTTCTAATTTTAAAACATGTATTGTGTGTATCGATTTTTTCTTTGGTAGGAATGTTTTTCGCGCGTTTTCTTAAACATAAATAACTTTTTAGATGTTTCTTCCGTCTCGTTAGGCATTATGACAGAATATCACGTTTTTTTTACGAGATGTGACAAAACTCCTGACAGATGTCGTCAAGCGCTCAAAACTTAAATCCAATAACATTGTTACTCGTCATAATTGCTTTTGTAATATTTCACTAACTCATTTCAATTAATTTTTCTACGCTTGTGTATGTTGTCCGCTATTAAAGTATGTGTAACTTTTGTGTTGTTTCTGTTTAGTGCTAGTGCATCCACTGCCATACTATAGTACCGATATTTACTTATTATATTATTATAATTCCGTCTTAATTTATTAGCGGTCGGCGTAACATCTTTATCTTCCACACTTCTCTATCAGTCATCATCTCGGTAGCCACCCCCTTTCTATCCATATCATCTTCCACACAGTCCATCCAGAGTTGCTCTGGTCTCCCTACTCTAATAGCCATCCATAATCACACTCAAAACTTTCCTCACGACATTTCCGATGATGTCTATATTTCAGTACCAGTTGTAAAACTAATATCGGTACTATGGTGTTGTTATCTTCATGATTTAATTTCTGCACTTTGTATGTGTACGCAGTCAGCAAGCGTTATTCCTTCTTCTTATGAGAAGACATTGTCCAGCTGTGAGACACGTTCAGGCTATATTAACAAAATAGCGAAATATTGCCTCTTAACACCTTCAGCACCATGTGTATACTTTTGTCATACAGTGTCTCGAACATTGTGTATCCAAAAGTATACATATCTTCCTGCTTGGTAAAAGCACACATTCTATACAATGTCGCCCATCGGCATGTGTGCGGCCGTATTTTTCAGAATATTCACGAAAAATTATCGAAAATTAAATTAGAAAAGAGGGGGGGGGGGGGGTCTTAATTTTTTTTCAATATCGCTCTATGGTTTTATGAACTGATGATTTTTTTTTTTAACATCTTTTCACCTCCGTTTTTTTTTGTCATAGTCGACAAACTTTACTAAAAAATGTTAGTTATTCCGATAAAATAACTCATAAGAAATAATAAACAGAATCCAAATCGAGCCAATAACATAAGAGATATGGCAAACCCTACTAAAAAAGGTAAAAATTTAATAACATGAAAAATATTAAAGATTTTAAAGTTATGAAAAAAAAAAACAAAATTATGGAAAATTATTCCATAATTTTTCATGAATATTCAGAAAAATACGGGTATAGGTTCATGGGTGACATTCTATACACTTCATATGCAGAAATGAAAGCCCAGGCCTGTCACAAATTAGTCAAAAATTCAAAGAACGTCCACTTAAGGATTGGCGCTGACAGAGCTGACGTATTATTACTTTAACAGTGCATATGTCAAGATATTCTAAAGTATGCGCGTGAGTTTTAAAGCCCGCATCGCATGCACACAAAATCACTAAATGCGTTAAACATATTCAAAACATAATTCTGTCTCTGTCATCTTGAAATTATTGACAGAAACAGAGAGGTTTTGAGTTCCATTTCGAAATATCGATTCGTAATTTCGGAGGCAGCAAATCCATACAAAATCAAGGATCTATCACACGCGTAAAGTGGTTTTCAGTTCGAAATTTTCTCCGAATTTGAAATTCCGAAATGGAATTCTGTCTTTAAATTAAATTTTTATTATTTATTTTAATTTGAATTGCTGCCTTCGAAAAGCAAATAAAAAAAATGATGTCGGCCATTAGCATTGTTCTCATAATAATTTTGTTTTTGGTTTTTTTGCGCTTTTTCTCTGAAAGGAAAAATATTTTGCAATGTTCAAAAAAAGAAAATCGTTTAAGTTTCGTTAAAAAAATAATATCTAAATGAGTTTTGTCTTTGCAAGATATTTTCCTTCTTGTTGGAAAATTGCTTTTTGTTCTGACACTGCGCTTCGCATGCCACTAGCAATCACTTGGTTTCGGGGGCGAAGGTTCGAAGTACTAACGCATACAGGTAAGTGGCAATAACACTTTTCTAATGAGCACTTTTTCCAGAGAGCACTTTTTTCTAAAGAGCACTTTTAAGGTTTTGTATTTAATTGTGGAATGGCATGGGAAATATGGGAATGTTAGTATTTAATAATTTTAAATGTGTTTTTGTTAACTTAAACGATAATTTATAGTTTTTTTCTATATTGAAAAATAAAGTAGGTACAGACCTATTTAGTTAATCAAAGAATATTTTGTGTCAAAGGTCATTGATTTTATTTTAAATAATTACTGGAAAAGTCATTTACTCTATTTAATGAGATAAACACAATTGATTTAGGTCCGCTTGCATCACGAAACACTAAATACATTTGTGTCACACGAATTAAAAACACCGGTCTAATTCTATCAATTACTATTTTTTCTGTAAATCATATTAGCGATAAATGTACAAAACACGGGTGTTATATAAAAAAAAAAAACTTTCGTACAGACAATAGTTTTTCTTTTTTTTTACTTTTTTAGTACGTACTAATTCCATAGTTATTCATAATAAGTACTAGCGGTATCCGGCCGCAGAAGAAATAATTGTGGAAATAAGTTAATAGGGATGATGACAAAAAAATTTTTTTTAGTCCGTCTTTGAGATTATAAAAAAATATTGGACACGTATTTTTTCTTTTTTTACGTAATCTAAAGATTACGGCGATACATTGAGGTAAAATGTGCCATGACGTCACGAGTATGTAGATTTTATACATACTAGTGACGTAGCGACACCCACTCCCCAACCTAAAATGCGTTTTATCTAAGTAAATTTTTATTAATATGATAAAGCAAAAAATACGTGACTAATATTTTTTTATTATCTGACTGACGGACTAATTAGAATTTCATTTTTTTTACCCAGGCATCAACCCTATTGTACTATGTCTGTAACCATCGTGCAAGTGCAAGCAATAAGTTGACAAAGATTTATCGCAATCCGTATGGCAGCACCGCCGGAGGAGCTCGTGGCTAAGTAATAACTGCCGCACGGGTCGATCCATCAGGTTAAGCTACGCTTGCCGGGGTTGGTCTGTGGATATGACCATCTTAACATACCGAGACTCCTCCGTGTCTCGGAAAGCACGTTAAGCAGTTGGTCCCGGTTGTCATTCGTGGATCTTTGACAGTCGTTACGGGTCGTCAGAATCCCGAAAGTCTGACAACCAGTTTTACCATTGAATTACCCAGTTACTGGGTGTGTGGAGATCAGATAGGCAGTCGCTCCATGTAAAATACGGTATTCAGCTGCATCCGGTTAGACTGGAAGCCGACCCCAACATAGTTGGGAAAAGGCTAGGCAGATTGATTGGTATGGAAGCACAAAACACCAACAAAAATAATTTGATTTTTATCCAATGACCATGGAATTAGTACGTACTATATTGTGAATGACAGACGAAACTACAACGAAAAACTTAAAAAAAAAAAAAAGTATTTAGTTAATTGTGTTGCAAGCGTAGTAAATTATATTGAATCATTATATATTTTTGTTTACTTATGTTTTTTTTTTACGTTTCAGGCGAACACACGGTGAACGGGGACCATTCGGATGCGCACCAGAGCACATTCTCGCACAGCAGTAAAGAGGTATGTCAAACTCAAACTCAAAGCATTTATTTCAATTAAACCATTTACAGGCACTTTTGAATTGTCAAATAGTCGGTAAGTTGAAGCTAGTTGCCCATTCCAAAACGTAGATCTCTGTGGAAAAGAACGGGCAAGAAACTCCAAGGACACTCTTTTAAATATAGAAAATTACAAAATCCTGGGTACATTATTCTTGTTGCTTCTATATGTGAGAACAATGTACAAAAAATTATCAAAACAATTCAAAATATAAGATTAAAAATAAGGTATGAGTTGAAGGGTCATCTATGGATCTATATAACATAAATATATATTATTATTATTTCGTGTAATAAACCTTTTAACATATAAAATACATTTTTAAATATTTCTTAAAAAAAGATATAAAAAACATTAAAAAATATAAAAGTTATAATTTATTGTTAAACAAATAAAATTTAAGTGTGTGTTTGTAATGTCACAATAACAGCTTTTTACTAAATGCATATGAAAGTATATACGGTACTTATAACAATAAAGTAATATTTAAAAAAAAATGTCTGTATGTCTATCAGTTTATTCCGGTTAATCTCCGAAACAGCTGGACTGATTTTGACGGGACTGTCACTGGCAGATAGCCGATGTCATAGGCAGTAACTTAGGCTATTTTTATTTTAGAAAAAGAATTAGGGTCCTCGCGGGCGAAGCCGCGGGCAGCAGCTTGTGTACTCATTAATGTTAACGGCCACTTTAGCAATTCTGCTAAAAGCTATTCATTTCCTGAATTTCCAGCAATTCATTAGCAATTCCTCTAATTTTCGTGTAATGGTGACATATTAGCTGAAAATATCTCAATAGGGATGATGACAAAAACATTTTTCGTAGTCCGTCATGCAGAGAATTAAAAAATATTGGACACGTATTTTTTCTTTTTTTACGTAATCTAAAGATTGCGGCGATACATTGAGGTAAAATGTGCCATGACGTCACGAGTATGTAGATTATATACTTACTTGTGACGTAGCGACCCCACTCCCCAACTCAAAATGCGTTATATCTAAATATTTTGTTATTATTATGATAAAGCAAAAAATACGTGTCTAATATTTTTTTATTTTGTGACTAACGGACTTATTAAAATTCCTTTTTTTTTACCCAGGCATATACAATATCCCTATTCAATTCATATCTGAATCATATTTGGTGTAAATATTGCCATATTGGAGGAAATTAATCGCTTTTAGCAGAATAGGGATGATGACAAAAATGTTTTGTTAGTCTGTCTTTGAGGTTTAAAAAGAATTATTGGACACGTATTGTACGCACGTACGTTCCGTCAAAACTGGAAGGAGGACGCGCGGGCTCGCGAACGATGGAAGGAGTGGAGGGAGGCCTTTGCCTAGGAGTGGGACAGAGTAGGCTAGTAAAAAAAAAAAAAAAACTGTCTGTCGGACTAATTAGAATTTCATTTTTTTACCCAGGCATCATCCCTATTCAATTTATATCTGAATCATATTTGGTGTAAATATTGCCATATTGGAGGAAATTAATCGCTTTTAGCAGAATAGGGATGATGACAAAAATGTTTTTTTAGTCCGTCTTTGAGGTTTAAAAAGAATTATTGGACACGTATTGTACGCACGTACGTTCCGTCAAAACTGGAAGGAGGACGCGCGGGCTCGCGAACGATGGAAGGAGTGGAGGGAGGCCTTTGCCTAGGAGTGGGACAGAGTAGGCTAGTAAAAAAAAAAAAAAAACTGTCTGTCGGACTAATTAGAATTTCATTTTTTTACCCAGGCATCATCCCTATTCAATTTATATCTGAATCATATTTGGTGTAAATATTGCCATAGTGAGAATTGCTAAAGTGGCTATTTTAGACCCGCTGTTCATAGCCTGTAACTGTGTGTACATTGTGCAATAAATAAATATTGTTTGGCCCCAGGGCTCTCCCTCCAAGGAGGTGTCCACCGAGGACTCGCCCAAGAAGGACAAAAAGAAGAAGAAAGGGCTTCGGACGCCGTCGTTCCTGAAGAAGAAGAAGGAGAAGAAGAAGTCCACCACGCCGCAACCCGCCTAGAGGTAAGCAGTTCTGCTTAAGCGTGTGTAACTCTTTACGGAACCGACTCACTGATCCGGATCATTGAAGTGTTCCAAAAAATTTAACAAAAAACAAATCACATGAACCTACATGGGTACTTCTGAAACGTCAGAAGCTAGGTGCACGGTTCCAATTGGTCGTTTCCTATGGAGAAGAGCCGGCAAGAAATTCCACGGTTACTCTTTTAAAAATATTGGTTTGTAACAACGTTTCAAACGCATAATTTGAATCTGAATCATTACTTTGCCTCTGTGCTCTTTCCGCACGACCGTCGCTTGCGAGGCGACTGAGCAGCAATGAGCGAGAGAGAGTGAGACGCTGAGTTACGTTACTGAAGTCAGTACTACTGAACTGACTCGCGAGTCGCGAGTGAGCGGGTGACACATTACAATCTATTTAAGTCAGAAAGAGATACTAAATGAGATGTGTATATGACTCTCACAGTTTTCCGTTGTCGTTATGCATTTTTATATCCTTTGAGTTGATGATTCCAATGATCCAAATGAAACATATCAATGATTTGGATCATTTCAGTGATCCAGATGCAAATGTTCCAATTGCACAAATGATACACTTTGCCCACCTCTAGTTCTGCAAAAATGTGAATATAATGCCACCTGCATAATTAGCTGATGCATGTGTATCAAATAGCTTGGAGATATTTAATCTGTCCAGTCGATTCTTGAAGCAGTTCAGTGAGGGAGCCGTCACAACACTCTCCGGGAGCCTATTCCATGCAACAACTCGGTTAGATAAGATTTGCTTCAAAGGCTTTTTCTTTGATGAATTTTCCCATAACTTTATGGAATGCCCACGCAAATGTTTGTTGGCATTCAGAGTGTAAAGGTCTTGAAGGCACTTCGTAGTGTTCTGTTAGTATTTTGTACGTCTCAATGAGCCTACCCCTTTGTCTACGCTGTTCCAGTGTGATAAGGCCAAGATGTTTGAGGCGCAGTTCGTAAGGTAGATTACGCATGGTGCGGACCATCTTGGTTGCCCTTCTTTGTATATTATCAAGTAGATTAATATATTTTTTTAAATATATGTCCCAGATGACATTAGCATATTCCAAAAGAGGTCTTATGCAGGTCTTGTACAACTTGACAAACGTCTTAGACGACAATGATATTTTTAGGAGCGTAAGATGGGAATTATTTGAGGTAATATAATACATTTTTTTTTTCCTGTTTCAGATAATCCCACGGATCAACACTGCCATCTCGCTTTCAGATACTTGTAATTTTTCTAATAATTGTAAGGATTTATCCTGGACCTACGTGCGTAATCAAACGTTCAGCTTATACAGCGTGTAGCGGTGGGGTGTACATATAATTGTTGTGACAAAAGGAACATGCTGTATATGAGGCGGGTTCGTTTTTTTAGATGTTTAAATGTGAATGGGAATTTTCCCTATTACAATACGGGAAGAATATTTAGATTTTTTCCAAGTTTTAGTTAATGTAATTTTTTTTCCAAAATGTCTCTTCCAGTGTTTTTTTACACACAATCAATTATTATACGTTTTTATATACTTGTGCGGGCAAATGAAAAAGTTTCTACAAATAACGAACTCGTCTCTAGTTTTAAGTTTAAATCTCGATTCTTGAATGTCGCTTACAACCGGTTCTTTTGACAAATGAAAACCGGTTTATACCGGTTATACCCCTTCTAGTACAAGCAAATTTAGTTGGAGGGGTTCACTGTTCTTAGTAAAACCTTTTTTAACTTGTGATAACAAATTTGTATATTCTCAACGACTTTACGATATTTCATGACTATTCAAAATGGCTGAACAGAAAGTACCAGATTATTATCAAATAAAATACGTGTCTGTATTTTATTATTTATTGTTTTCTTTTTTGAGTGTTTGAGTACTCAAGGTTTGAAGCGGCTTATGATGTAACTATGTACAATTGATGAAAGACCCACCCACCGGCTAGCCATGGTGTTTCGGCTCAAAATGTTAAGTGCTAAACGCCTTAATGCAGTGCTGCTATCTTCACGTTAGATGGCGCTCGTGCGCGCTCATATTGTACTAACTTGAGCATTTTCGGCACGACTTGAGCATTTTTTTTGTGAATTCTGCACTTTTGAGCTCGGAGAGTAACTTTGAGCGTGGAAAAATGAGCATTAGCTCGAATTTGAGCAGCACGGGCGTATTAGAATTTAGACGCTATAAAATAGTTGTAAACGGCGGATTTTTCTTTCTAATTTATTATTTTGACAATCATTTGACGAAATTCATGTTCGGTTTATACAAAACGTATGCCTTGCCAATCCAGTTCTTATGTCGGAAATTATGAGTTTAATTTTACTATTTTAATAATTTTAGTTGTTCTGACTGTAACTGCGGTTTCAACTGAAAACGACGGTCGTACTTCGGCAGCTGGCCATGACGTGCTTTAGAGTTATATATATTCCCACTGCAGTGCTAAGGCCTCTTCTCATAAAGAGAAGTCACATTTGAACTTACGCTCACTGCGTGTTGCCGATTACATAAAATCAACTTCCAAAAATAAAGAATCCAGTAACTATTAAAATCAGTAAGCATTCTCGGTTCATTAAAGGCGCAAAAACAAAATGTCAAATGTCATGTGAGCTGTTGTGACTTGACACGAGTTTTGACGACAGATTCAATGAGAGTTTTCATGAAAATTCACGCCACCAATTTATTGGCGCCACTTTGACAAGAGGTCTTCCATTTAATCAATGAATATAAAATATATGATGACGTTCATTATTCGTTTCATTCATTCGTTCGCCATTCAGTCACGACTAAAGATATTATAGGCGCTTTGACATTTTTGACAGTTGCCTGGACCTGACGTCTCACTGCTGCCATCTAGTGAACGTCCTTAAAGAAAATCCTCATTGAAAAGGTTTTTAGTTTTTGGGTTCAGACATTGAAGGTACAGTCGGTGTGTGGAAACCTTTACCATACTCATAACGAAATAAACTAGTGATAAAGCCGGCCACATCTACTGACAGGTAACGAGTGTTACGTGACAAAGTACACAAGTCAGTTATGCATTCGTAAGGTGATTATAAAAACACGTTTTGGCATCTAGTTAACCGACATTTTCAGTTGAAATCGATCACAAACTGGTGCATTATTTTACAAGTTTTATTTTCTCTAGATGGCATATAATGCTTTCATGTTTATAGGGGGCGTTGTCGAGGAGAACCGGTTACGCTGCCCGTAGCTCGAACATTTCCTCGAATGAGGCTTTTCATGAAAATTTCACGGCACTAGTTGGCGCCACTTTACCAAGAGGTCATTTCGACAATGAATATAATATAAATATATGATGACGTTCATCATTCAGTCACGACTAAAGAAAATATAGGCGCTTTGACACTTTTGACAGGTGCCCGGACCTGACGCCTCAGTGCTGCCATCTAGTGCACGTCATTTCAGTAAACCCTCATTGGTCACAATACAGGATATATTTTTTGTTAGGTAGCCAAAACCATTTATGAAATGTTGGAAACATTCGATTAGGATATTATGATATTAACTTTAAAGCCCTAAACGATAAAATACCATAATCGGTGTAATGAGACAGTGCCTACAGGCGACAGTGACCACTTTTATCATTTCTATAATTTAAACAATACAATTTAAAAAAAAAAAAAGACAACCCGCATTGGGTGGATTACGGCCCTCTCACAGAGAGGAGGCTTGTGTTACAGCAGTTCAGATCAGTTCAGTTGTATGGTAATTATGCTAAATGATTACATTAGCAGTGGTCGGTTAGCAGGGTAACGTAATCGGTTGATTCTTGAATCCCCTCGCCATTTGTGCTTTTTAATAATAATAATAATATTGAAATAGATATATCGGTTCAGTAGGATGGTCTGTCACTCATCAGAAAATATGTAAGTGTCAATGTGATTGTAATATTTGTATGCATGATATTCTGATCCTGAAACACTCCAGTCTGGTAAAAATAATTATATAGCCACAAAAAATAACCTTTGTTTTTATTGCATGCAAAAAATACAGCGTTGATTTTAGATTTAATCATAACCAAATGAAGTCTAAATTGTGAACATAATGTAGTGTTCTTTTTATCAAAAAAATAAAAAAAAAACTTACTTTGACAGATCTTCCTATACAATTGATATTATATTAAATATAAAACAAAAAATATAATATATGTTAGCATTTTATGTAAACGTAAGAAGCCTACTTTCTGTAGTTTTTAACTTATTTTTCTTTTTTTACTATTCGGACGTAATCATTGTATGGTTGAACTAACTCGATCATGTTTAAATTTTTTCAGTAGGTACTTTATTTTGTGTACTCCGGTAAAAATACTTTATTAAAATTACTAGCTGACCGGACAGACGTCCTGTTTCCTCGAACTCGATCGCAGCGCCACCTACCGGGTCCAATTGTGAGTCTAAACCATCCAGGGACCCAAACTAACAGACACAAAAAAAAAAACAAATTCGGTTTAGCCGTTTATGAGGAGTTCAGTGACATACCTCACGCACAGAATAATTATATTTAAAAAGATTAAAATATAAAAAATATAAAAAAAACTGGTTAAATGATTTATTTCTGTAGTAAGAAGATTTGGACAAATACTTTTACATGTCAATCATATTTAAAAAACTAAATGAGGTCGTTGTTCCATATCCGACTACTCTGAGAAGAAAAGCCGTAACAACATGTGAGGACTATTTAGAGATTAGTATCTGAAATGGTCTTTTGAGGAAAAAAACCATACAAATTTTGTGTGGACCAGTTAGTGCAAGCATTTGTCAGTAATCGTGTAGCTCAACTCAGAACTTATGGAGCTCAACAGCTGAAACAAAACAATACTCGACAGTTAGGTTCAAGTTTTTTAAGGTACAAGTAATACTTTGCACGAGTTATGTCAACCGTACTTTGGAAACCAGTACATTTCATGTTGTTAATTTTAAATTGTCTTATTTTTTAATAAATGGAAAAGTATATTTTTTTATTTTTCTCCCTTTTAAGAACCTATTCTTTTCAACTTGACATTACCTAGAGTTCGTCTAGCGTTGTTAAAATGACAAGTTGAAATTGTTTCTTGTCCATAATGGTTGCCCGGTAACCTTTTACTGCAAATTCACTAAGTTGCTCTTATGACTTTCAAATTCTGTTTGAGTCCTAATAAAAATCATGCAAATAACATACATTGGAATCTTATGCGACAAAATAAGATTTCTTTTGTACTTTTTCTGGTCATCAATGTAGTCACCGGTGAACCTCTCGTAGTGACAGGTTACCGGTAACCATCATCACATTGGGTGTAACCCCACAAAAATGATAATTATTACATCTGACACCCAAGAAACGTATAGTTTTGACAATTATTAATATTACTGTATTATCTAAAATAAAATATATTTTTTAGTTTTTAATATATTTTTTTCTTTGTTCCCGTCACAAATCTTCGGGCGAATAGTTTTAAGAATAGCTTAAATACGTTACGTTACGATGTATGTGTATTTTTTATTTCGTAAAAATATATGCTATTTGAAAAAAAAAACGTTTATTATGAAGTTTTGTTGTTTTATTTTGTCTTATTAGTGCGCCCACGTCTACAGAATAATAACACTACACTACAGTAGGCCTTGGAAGACGTAGCGTTAGAAGGCCTCCAAAATCAAAAGTCATCTGTTCAAACTAGGCTGAGAATCTGCACTTTTCGAACGTCAAAATTAGATGAGTCCGGCATGCCCCGCCCTTTACCACTTCCTAGTGCTTTAGCTGGGTAGAAGTGGCGCAACAAACTCCCCATGGCAGAGCTGTCTGGTCTGTTAGAAAAACTCGAGTCTATACTATAGTATTCTAAGTAATTATCATTAAGTGCTGGGCCAGACGGGCAACGCGGGCGCGGTGCGAACATAAGAACTTCATTTGAGTGTCCATAGTGGGAACGCGGGCGCGGGGCGGACGCGGGCAGCGGCGCGAGCTACTTGGCGCGGGGAGCGCGCGGGCAACTCACGCCATAGCTCGTTCATACAAGTGGCCGCAGTCAGTGCGCGGGCAGTAAGCGACAACCCGCGCGGGCGAAAGCGGGGATCTCAAACTAGTTCGTGCTTACCACGCGCGTTGCTGTGAACGAGCTCGAAAATGTCAGAACCCTACGTTTATATTTAGATTGCGTATCTCTCTTTTATTAACCGACTTCCAAAAAGGAGGAGGTTATATGTTCGACGCGTTTGTTTTTTTTTTTTTTTTTTTATGTATATCCGCCGATTTCTCCGTCAATTATGGACCGATTTTAAAAATATTTTTTTTGTATGAAAGGGCTATGCTCCCGGATTGGTCCCATATAAATTTTATTAACTTTGCTTGGATAGTTTTTGAGTAAGCTTCAATAATACGTATTTTTTCCACTTAGTGTATGTGGATGATATGATGATAACTTCCTGTGACTGTTATTTACATAGCAGGTACTGGTATTCGAATTTGTGTGGGGTAGGTACCACAACTAAAAACTTTTTACAAAAAAAAAAAACAACCGACTTCCGAAAAAAAACACTACAAAGTGAAAAATAACTTTAATTTCGGAAGTCGGTGGCAAAAAACGAAAATTCAAAACCAAAGACACCGACTTCCGAAATTAAAGTTATTTTTCACTTTGTAGTGTTTTTTTTCGGAAATCGGTTGTTTTTTTTTTGTTAAAAAGTTTTTATACAGATTATTAATAGGGTATATGGGACACCAGAGAAATGAAGTTTTCGTTTGGAGAAACCTTTTAATTATCATTGAAATGCTACACACTCAACACACCGCCATTTATACGAGAGCTACCACCATAGACAAAGAAAACCACAGACTAAGACATCTTAAATAGTGATGCCACATAGTAATTTCCAATACTAGGTATTGCCATCAATCGGGCACAAAACCAGACTTCGAGTTGCTACTGCGAAATTCCTGATGAAAAACCCAATAACACTTTGTCCGACCCGGGAATCGAACCCAGGACCACATGGTCAGCAGTAGCGCTTACCACTAGATCAACAAGGTAGTTGCTGTCAATGTGAAATTATTACAATGGACCGCATGGACGTGCCTACTAAATGGCATTATTATAAGTGCTACCTACCATCGACGCGACGTTCAAAAGTGTCTGACGTTCAAAAGTGCCTTACAAAGGCCTATTTGAAATAAATTATTTGACTTTGACTTTGAATCGTTTTCATGCATTATTATGTACCTACCAAACAAGAAAATCTAGAAATGAAACAAGTTTTTAAAGCAGTTTATAAAATAATAATACAGCAGCTCTTGGTGATGAAAATATACTGCCATCGACAGTTTTGGAAGCAACACGTCCTTTATAAGCGTTGACTAATTAGTGAGATATACCTTACTAAGGTTACCAAACACCAAAAGAACGGAGGTTCTAAGGAACTCAATAATTATAGTTTATTATCCCTTTCTCTACGTATTGGAAGGTGTGTTTTACTAACACATACTTATTACGTGAGACGTGTGATCCCGGACAAAGCTGAATGAGCACCTACTATGAGAAAGTAAGCATATCAGTCAACAGCCTTGCTATTCTGTAACCATCTCACCGTGAAAACTTAGGGGAAGTGATCGTGGAGTGAGCTGTCAGTGTCACCCAACCCGATGCTAGGGATGACCAAGCATTACATTTACAATCGTAATCGAGATTTTAATTAAATTTTTTATGCTAATTCTATTGATCATTTTATATTAAGTATTCTAAAGCTAGTAGATATTTAACCGCTTATGTCTAAACATTACTATTTATGGGGATTAGCGCGCAAGTAAAATAAAATTGCAAAACAGATATCCAATCAGACACTCAATTTTGTTTTATTCAATTTTGTTCCTAGACTAGTCCCTTGATATAAATAGCCTGAGGCGCGACGCGTTACGCAGGTAGGTACCTACCTACAATAAATAAAATAAAACATACATATCTACACGTTGCTGCTGCATAATAAAGAAAATGCGCATTGACATAGTTTTTTATTATGAACCCATTGTTAACTTATATTATGTAAACGCAATCGAGTGTTAATAGTGTGTAATTTAACCCCACACAAACTATGTGGGAACCTACCTAAACGATGTAGTCATTTAAATAAAAAGATGTGTATATTGTATGTACCTACCTACCGAATATTTTATTGGAGATAGCCTACATAAGCGTTGAATAAAATCATATTCATCAAATCATTACAAAATTCTTAAGTTCAACAGCTGACACTTGCAGCTCGCGCACACCGAATCACTTCACCACGTTGAAGTGGTAAGAATCGCGCTTGCGCGCTAGGCGCTACACTATCACATTGAGATTTTTTTTACTTACTACGTACCTACACTTATTTAAATAGTATGTAACGCGTCACGTACTTGCGTACTAAATACCAACGTCCAATAAGTACCTACAATGTTTTATTCATCACCATCATAAATAAGCCAAGTAAAACTGACACTTGTAGCGCGCGCACATCACATCACCGAAGTGTTATCGCCAAGGAAATAACACGCGTGGTCACCTTAAGGTAACCACTGTGATAATATCATGGTGGTAACCATGGAGACCACGCGCGTGATCACTTCATCCGATTCTATATTAAAGAATCGGATGAAGTGATCACGCCGCGCAGCCGCGTTGTTACTCACTTTGTTTTTTTTTCCCTCTTTGACGGCCATGTCCATAAGCTTATACGTATTCAGAGACAATAATTAGTACCTACCTATTTATTTCAATACTTTTAGATAATTCAATGTCTAAATCATACCGTTTTGTACATTAAAAAGTCAGTTTATTGCCTACATTTGGTATTCAAAAATTAAACTGATTTTTAAATGAACTAGGTACCTACTTACCACTTATTTAACCTGCAGGTATGTAACGCGTCACGCATGCGCAGTCAGAACATTTAAGGCGAAAGCGTCAAGGTAGCCCGCGAATTCAAATTTTCTTACGTTTTTTGCAATTTGCAGGTCAGTATCATGTTGTATGTTGGTCTAAATATGATTCGCGGCCGTATCAAATGTTTATTTATAGAATTATAATCATAAAAATGATCAATACAACTCTCTAAGTTCATTTAATCGCATTGAATGACTATTTCATGAAATCATGACATTTGACGATTGTGCTTACATATGGAGTTGTATTGCTGATTGTAATGATTATAATTATGTAAAGCCATATTGGTTACGGTCACGAATCATATTTTAATCAACATAAAACCTCACACTTACCTGCAAAATGTAAAAAACTAAAGAAAATTAGAATTTCGCGGGCTACCTTAGCGCATGCCCCTTAAATAATAAAATGCAATACGAATAAGTACCTACAGCTGCTACAAAGCGCCTTTTCGTAGTTTGCGCATAGTTACTTATGTTTGTTTTATTAAGAACCTATTGTCAGCTGATGACTTGAATGCAATCAAACTCCTAGCGTGATGAGATGCGCCTTACCTATCTATAAGATGTGTGTATTTATCAAATCACCTAATATTTTATTGTACCTCCTTATCTAAACGTTGCCAATAATAAAATAATATTCATCAAATTTTATTCAACATCATAAATTAATACTAAGTTCAACTGACATAGCGCGCGCATTGCACCTCGTCGAAGTGAAGTGCTGTTTCCATGGTAACCAGAATCGCGTGAGGTGAACTTTTTCACGCCGCGCATGCGCGCGAGGCGCTGCATAGATGTAACACACGGAGTGAAGTGCTGTTGCCTGGCAACCAGACGCTGCATAGATATCACATTAAGGTTCTATTTTATTTCCCGTCATTGGGGGCCCCATGTCTCCATGCGTATTCGTATTCACAGACAATAATTTATTAGTATTTATTTCAATGCTTTTAGACCTACATTTTATTTCAACAAATTGATTTTACTTGAGAAAGGTGAGATTGAGCAACTTCATAAAATTTGTGCTAGGCAAGTAGGTATTCAGTGTTCGTTTACCTATATACATAATACGTAAAACATAGGTAGTAATATCGTGTGGGTCTATCTGGCAGGCCCCAACGAGATTTATCAACAGGTGATAGGTTTACATAAGGACATTATTTTTTACCTACTTATATAAAATGAATAAGATGTATTTTCTATCTCGACAGCTTTTGTTTTTCGACTTTCTGTGAGCTATACTTTAGAGGATATTCGTTATCTAAATAAATATTCAACCAACGGACCTAGTTAAATTTGCGAAAGTCGAAATTTTGGATTTGTAAGGTACTTAATAGTATCAAGCTCCTTATGCTATTGTAGGATATTAAAGAGTAGTATTTAAAAAAGGGGCCCGCTCGCTGGATGTTTGTCTAAGTAAGTAACGAATATGTTCTAAAGTATAGCTCACAGAAAGTCGAAATTTTGGATTTGTAAGGTAGGTACATAATAGTGTCTAACTCCGAGCACTACTGGGCGATCTGAAAGTAAAATAACAATAAAAATAATCACAAGGGGCCCGCTAGCAAGACACTTCATAGAAACGTTGTTTAATCAAAAACTGTCGAAGTACAAAATACATCTTATTTATTTTCTATAGGTAAAAAATTATGTCCTTATGTAAACCTGTTGATAAATCTCGTTGGGGCCTGCCAGATAGACCCACACAGTAATACCAAATCATCTAGATTGTTAGAGATAAACCACAGTACAAGATACAAACCTTGTAACATAAATATTACATAAAAATATACCTACACACAAATTGCGCTTCACTCTTGCAAACAAGAAAAATTAAAATTATTATAATTAATATATGTATTTATTTATTTAAGAAGTGTATGTGCGTTTATTTTAAGCTGATAAAATTATGTGTGTTTAGGTTGCTGTAGTCTGTTTAGGTACTGTTTTACACACTGTATATGTCTCATAGATGTAAATCGACACTATGTCTGTCATCCAATTCTCCTGTCGCAGGTCTGCTGGAAACAAAATCTAATAATAAATCTTTATTTATTTTACATTATTAAGTGTTTAGTGTGTACTTATATAAATTAATAAATAGAATTTATTCATTTGCATCACATCAAATCAATTTGCTAATACATTTTTGCTACATTTTTCTTGAGGCTGGGAACGGAGCGCTGTCGGATGTGTGTGGACTGCACACCACCACTGCTGGAAATAATGGTAAGCATTTATTACTATTTGATTTATTTCATTCCTACACTCATCCGAGTATTATTTTTTACAATCAATTGAAATAATATTGTGATTATCATCAGTATAGTAATGTAGTACTTTCAATAAGTAATTACTTATAATAGGTACTCATTTCAATCAATCATTATGAGTACAATGAGTTGCAACATTTATTCATTCCATGCTCCTGCTCCAATTTATTTGCTCCATAATTATGTACCTATGTTTATCAAAAAAAGTGTGTGCAATACTGAATACTAACCAGGATTGATGTGATCAAATCAAGTAGAGGCGGTGTTCCTTTACTGTCTTCAGTTCATAAGACATTACTTAGCAGCTGCTGGGTCGCATGGGCTCATCTGCTAAGAGATAGAATATTTATCAGATTAATAATATTCACTTGTTTTAAATGTGTGCCTATTCTTTTAGTTAACTTTCCATAAGTTGTGCCTTCACCGGCCAATTCAAAAGTCATTTATTCAAACTAGGCTGAGAATCAGCACTTTTCGAACATCAAAATTACATAAGACAGTCCCCCAAAAACGTCCACCCTTCACCACTTCCTAGTGCTTAAGCTGGGAAGAAGAAGTGGCGCAACAAACTCCCCAGCAGCACAGCTGTCTGTTCAGTTGAAAAAACTTGATTCTATATAATAGTGCTGCTAAAATAATTTATATTACCACAAATTGCAATACAACTCATAAAATAAAAACATTTTAATGAGTAGATTGTGTCAACAATAAATGAAATTAAAATAAATTGACTTACAGTCAAATAAAATAATCCAAACAGTTTTAAGTAAGCTTATATAAAATAAAATAGTCTAAAATAATTGTTTGTTGCTTGGGGTACATTGGAGTAGCTTAATAATTAGTCCCAAGCCTTTTTGTCGTCTAAGTAATCTTTAACTTTGTAGAAACCTTTTTGACATAGTTTCTGTTTAATAAATGATTTAAATTTATTGATGCTCAGTTCTTTGACATGGCTTGGGAGTTTGTTGTAAAAACATATACTTTGGCAGTTACATGACTTACTAATTTTTTGTAGCCTAGTCCTCGGCACAATAATTAAATTTTAGTTTCTAGTATTTAAGCTATGAATGTCGCTGTGTTTAGAATATAGATTTATATTCTTTTATACATAAATCAGGTTCTCAGAAAACATACTGAGACACGACTGTCATTATGTTTATTTCCTTAAATTGATCCCTCAGTGAATGCCTACAACTTAGGTTATAAATTGCTCGAATGGCACGTTTCTGCAGCACAAATATAGCCTGAAAGTCGGCTGCATTTCCCCACAACAAAATTCCATACGACATTACACTATGGAAATAACTAAAGTATACCAATCGGTCAGGAACGAGTCCAAATCGCCACGACAGCGTTTCTTAAGCCTGCCACGGTCTCGGGCACCCACTGTGTGGCGATCGTGGCACGTGGCCTATTTTTACCTGAAAACTATTATTATCACCAAATTAACTAAGTAGATACTTGGCATACTTACCTACCTGACTGACCAGTCCACCACTCGTTCTTACAAAGCTAACCATCAGACTGATGATCTACTACATCACTTATTATGAACAGTAACACAGGAATTGTATAGTTTAGGAATCCTCATCGTCATTTTAGACGAAAGATGTGCACTGCTGGACATGGGCCTTCCCAAGCACCACCACGGCGCCACAAGCCGCGCCAAAATGTATTTTTGATACTTTTACCAGTATCTACATGTCAACACTACGTCATATTGTCACATTCACGATTACACACTAATAATAATTATTGTCACTGATAAACCAATTCAAAGTAGGTACTAAATAATTCAAACTTTCATTTGTTTTTATAGATGTTGTAATTAATTAACCGGTTTTGGTTTGGAAGTTCAAACAAATGCACTTCACAATGCACTTCAGAAAAAAGTTGCAGGGCTAACCATAGACAATTTCACCACAGATTATTAAGATTTCGATTTGATGAAGTTTAGTAATCAACATCAACAAAAAAACCATGGACGGTTCAAAAATAATTAATTAATAAATAACTACCTAATTATCGTTAGGTTAAAACTATTCAAACTATTTCAAAGTACCTAGATACAAAATTCAAAAATTCATTTTATTTTGTTTATAATAGAGCTGCAGTTATTTTTGAAACTTAGAACGTTGCGGCGCTAGCCAGTGTTGAAACCAAGAATTTTAAATTACTTTGACATTGTTGAGATTTATTTTGGCGTCGCATGTAGGCGACACGTAGTGTCCCTACCGTCAAGCCCCGCTGTCGCTTCTAAGCGACGCGCGACGGTCAACTCACGCGGTCTAAATCTCTATTTTTTTTGTAAAATTATGGTCTGTGGGCTGTTTCACTATACGGCGTGACGGTTCTCGTCAACTAATTTATTGAAAAAATGTTACGTAACACATTGTTTTTTTTTGTATGTTGAAAGTGACGTGACGCACGCGTCAATGTCAAACCGCGGTGCTCGTGCTTGTTACAAAATGGGCGGGGATATATCGATATCAGCTAACTAGTCTGTGTTGATAACACAGGTGTTTTGTTTCCTTGAAACTCAGATTAGTTCATACTTAAATGCTTGCGCGACTACGATTGCGTGGTTATATTTCTAAAGGCGTAGCAATGAAATAAAATAAAGTAATTACATCTACAACTTGTAAAGACCGTGGCGAAATACGGAACTACATAAAATGAATACTAGATTTGACAGATGTTTGACGTCATCCAGTAACTCTTGGTGATAAATAATTTATTTTTATTCTATACATACGTATTTTTTATTTTGGTATAGCTGCAATAATTTACTAGAAGTGGCACAGGGAGAAATTCTGCTTTCGTTCCTGGGTGTTACAGGCGACTACAAGTACGACGGCCTCTAGTGATGGGCGTTGATATAACGAACTAGTTAATTCGATTGTCGACGTAATGTGAACGAATCGACGGTTCACCGATAATCGATCGACTAGTCGAACCATTGAACTGAAACTCGCAACGCGACGACCGACGCGAGAATGTAGTACAAATTCATTCGTCCGTTGAAATAAAGCAAACAAATTAAACTCTAAATCTAGTAGAAGGGAGTTGATATTTATACGGGTCGAATGAAATTATTGTTAAGTGAAGAAAAGGATGGCATGGCGTTATGGTAGTTTCCCTTGTGCAAAAGAGTAAGGTGATGGACTGGTCGAACAATGAGACACCGGGACAAACCGGTCTGTACTTGTTTCTGATTGATAGTAAGTTGTTCATTTTGTTTTGACTTTTTATGTTCAGTGTGTGATTCAGTATTCAGCGAATCCTAAGCCTGGAAAAGTATGAAGGGAAGATCAAATTAATAGGTACCTTCCGTCGTCATCTTTGACTTCGTCGCAAAGTTTATCCAAGTTGACGCGTAAACTAGTCGACGAATTCTACTAGTTAATCGATTAGTCGATGAACGAAGTTGGATCAAATACGTTGCCGACCCATCTCTAATGGCCTCGCTCGGGCGTCTGAGACTTCTGAAGTTCTGAGTGGCTAATAAAAAAAAAAACCACCATAGACAATTTTACGCGGTTTTCGTAACTTTTCGACTTTTCAGTTTTGATAATTTGTTTTGTTTTGTGTTGGATTAGTTGCGACTTGTGAGTAAAGTTTGCGTCGATTAATTTCCGTTCTTAGCTTCAAATTATTGTAAAGTGTAGTATTTTGCATAGGTAGGTAGTGCAAGATGAACAACAAGCTGTTGTATCGAACATTGCGGTCCTAAACGAAAGGTTGCTATTGCTTATATAATGCATACGTTTCCTGTTAGTGAGATCGGACACAAAAAGTGGCTCATAGGTAGTCCTGAGCATTAACCATTAACAGTGATTATGAGCTCAAGACCTTCACAAACTATATGTGTACCAGAAACACTTTGAAAAAGCTACATCAATGAGAAGTTCCTATTGGGTCGAAATTGGTCTAATCCTTCATTGTTTTCGGCCGAAGAAATTACCACAGGAATAATCACAATATTTTATGAAGGTTCGTACGTTATCAATACTACTTGCTAATCTTAAAGAATTAAAGAATATTTTATTCCAATCCACTCAAGATTTTCTTTGCCAGCATGATTTTTTATTTGAGCTTCTAACAGGCTGTCCAACTTTACTATAGGGTTTGAGTTATTGGCAAATTTAATTAGGTTGACTACAACCCTTAAAAGTAATGACAAACATTATTGATCACTACTCTCTCCATCCATAAATGTAAAAGAAGCCTGTCAACATAGTTTAAAGAATACTATTAATGTATACTTGTCTTGTTTCAGATGTGTATCAGCATTATGATCTTAAGTATTCTCAGAAAATTAAACATGAAGACCATAGTTATGCCCGCCTGCCTGGTAAGACTGATATTTTAATTAACCATTTAAAATCTATAAACATTCATTTGATTGTTATTTGTGTTATTGATTCTGCTGATGATTATTATAAAATAAAAGTAAACACTTTTTTGTTGATTTTGCGTTTTAGCGTCATTTTAAATAATATATTTAAAAAAAACTTGTTTTTCAGATACCTCACTTGCAGTGCCTTTGATATTAGAAAATTGTGCTTGAGTTTTCAAAAAAAAACAAGTTGTAGCCACTCTCGACTTATATAATTATCGCAGTTTTGTAAGTATTTGTGTGATATTTGTAGTATATAACTATGATAGATTTCATGTTGTAATTCCCAGTTCACTTAAAATAGAAATGATAATGTTGTCATTTACTAGCATTTAAACAACCGGTCCCAATAATTAGAATAAATCAAGCAATTTTTGTTTTTATTTATTTAGTTATTCCAGTCATTAATGTAATTGTTGTGATTTAAATATTACTGATACATGTACTTTCTGAAACTAATGTCAGTTTTTTTTTTTCAATTATCTTACTTTATATGATAGTTCACCAAGTTTAATTTGAGTGTCATTTGTTCCAGGCGCAACATGCTGTTGGGAGAGTAGTTAGCGCCACCCTTAACGAAAATACTGCTGAAAGTGCTGCCACAGTTTTTTTTTTTTTTACTATCTATCTGACTCAAGAATGATGCTTGATTGATGTTCAAATAGTAAGACATCAAGAGAGAAACCCGCATTACGCGCATCCTGTTCATCAGATTCACCACACCAACGGTACTGGCAAGAAGCCATACAAAAATATAAAAGATACTATTTGTTGATGTTAAAGGTAGGGAGACAATAGTGCCTGCATAAAAAAATAGGATAACCCCGAAGGGTTAATCTTATTTTTAATCAAGCCTAAGTACTTAATTGACTTATTATAATGTGAAAAACACAAAATTAAAAAGGGCTTTCTCGACCATGGGGTAAAATAAATAATTTTCAATTGATCTTGAAATGTATTCAGATTATTAGGAAAATCTCCTTCGAGAATGCTAAATAAAACATGCATTAAAATTAAAATTTAATTGAAGAATTAAAATCATAGTAAGTATTTGTTGTGTTTTATTTATATTTCACATTAATTCCCTGGAGTTATAACGTTACTGATGAGTTCCTATAACAACTCATCAGAAGTAATGCGGCTAACAGCAAAAAACAAAAATAAATTGAGATTAGCACATAAACTTATCAAAAACGAGCTGTTTTATTTTCCAACTCATTGACAGACTACTTTTTTTTTTGGCAAAAAAAAATTTGTCGCGGATTGTGGCGCCCCGTGGCGGTGCCTCAACTCCACAATTCCTGTGTTACTGTTCATCTCTGTGTGAACCATGGTCTTAATATACTCGTACCATGATGTGAACTAGATCATCAGCAGTCTGAAAGTAAATTTACCCTGCATTCCGAGTTACGCTGTAATCGATTTGAGCGTGCTTATTCGGTACGGCCGTTAGCACCGTGAGCGCTGTCAAAGATGACAGTTGTGCTGTTTTGTTTTGAGTCGCATCATAACTCTAGACAAACGTGGCATCTTCGAAATTGTGCTTCTGGCTACCGTGGCCACCTAACCAACGAAGAAGAAGAAATGTGTAGTTTAAACACAAAGAATTAATGATATGCAAGTTTTGACATTGTGTGAGCACCGTGAGAGCGTTCACGAGCGTTCCGAATTGTTGACAGATCTCAGCTGTCATAATCGTGATATCTAACTCGGAACGCCAATTATTGATGTCAGCGCTGGGAGCGATTACGTTCATATTCGGAAAGCCTTAGATATCGCGATAATGACAGCGGAGGGCTGTCAACAATTCGGAACGCTCGAAAACGCGCTAACAGTGGTCGCTCAACGTCAAAACTTGCTTATTCTTTGTGTTTAGATCACAAATGGCTTCTTCTTCTTTGGTTAGGGGGCGACGGTAGCCAGGTGCACAATTTTGAAAATGCCACGTTAGTTTAAGCCCACGTTCGCACGGACTTAATAAAATCGCGGCGAAATAAAAGCGCCTAGCGCGATTTTTCCCGCCGTTGGAACCGCCTCTTCGTGCAATACGGATGTACGATGGGTTTCGCAAAATTATTAGCAGTAGCTACTTGTGAGACCAAGAGACCCATGCGGCACGTCTGCACTCTACGAGCCGGCGCGGCGGCGCGGCGCGCGCCATACATAACTGACCAATAGGTATGGGCGTTAATCGGCGTTATTTCACGTCTCTAGTTACAATAACTGGCTACGGGGCATGTAGCCGAATAGCTAGTTTCGAGTCAAACTGTAACCACGTTACTTTGAAAGTAGTTACAATTTCGATACTGCATCGAAAATGATTGTAACTACTTACAAAATAACCGTCATAACCCTGAATAAATTATGAAAAGAAGTTTATTTTGTGTTAATACTACGACGTAACTGCATATGTAACGTATTACATAGGTAATCATTTGTGTTTTCGTTTCGCAAATAACTGTAACACTTCCATAGAATCACCATTTTGAATCACTGAATAGAATTTGAAAAAATAATGCACTTGACATGCGAATGTCCTTTAGTAAAAATGTACCGAAGGGTTGAGATTCATGTATGAAACCAAAATAGACATGTCGATAATTTTGTAGTAAAAATTACTTAATAATTATTTTTGTTTATTTTTTTTGATTGTTGAATGTTTTATAACTTTTTTATGACCATTGAAGAGGGTTTTTTTTTTTTTTTTTGTGCTTGACCTAATTTACTATCGAGACTACTTACTTAATACAAATTTAGTTACTTTTATAATTTAGTTATTTTCTCTTCATAGTAAAATGTAACTAATTATGCAACAGCTTGCAGCATGTTTTATTAGGATTCAAGCAAAATTAGGAATGAATACCGATATCGATAAAATAAAAATTAATGGTACGGACTTCTCTTTCCGCTACCGCGTCCCCCGCTAAAAGTGATAGAATTTTTTGTTCGTAATAGTGTGCTTAAGGCTTCTCCAGTGTTCTACACTCAAAGCGCTTCACGAGACATCGCTACCGCGCTCACGCTAATTCGGTACGGATGTAGCATGCTCAAATTGATTACAGCGTAACTCAGAACGCAGCCTTTATAGAATACAATGCAACATTCCGGAGCGAAATGTTGTTATATGTTTAACATGTGATGCTATAAGCCTTTCCTTATCTATTTCCTACACTCTGTGTAAGTGAGAGCAAGAAAGGTATACTTTAGACAGGCAATATTTCGCATTAAATTCGATTGTAACGCGTCGACTCAGCGTTTTAGCGGCAGGCAGATCGGGCAGATCGAGTTCCAACCAAAATCTACATTTTAAGCTGTAAAAAAAACAAATGAAAGTTTGAATTAATTAGTACCTACTTACTTTGAATTAGTTTATCAGTGACAATAACTTATTAGTATGTAATCGTGAATGTGATAGTAATAAGACATAATGTTGGCATGTGCTGGTAAAAGTTTTTCTAAAATGATTAAAAACTGAATTTTGGTGCGGATTGTGGCACCGTGGCGGTGCCTCAACTCCACAATTCCTGTGTTACTGTTCATAAATAAGTGAACTAGATCATCAGTCTGATGGTAAACTTTGCAAGAACGAGTGGGGGTCAGTCAGGTAAGTATGCCATGTATCTAGCTAACTTGCTGATAATAATAGGTAAAAATGTAGGCCACGATCGTCACACAGTCAGTCATCACCATCACCGAAGTCTAAGAAACGCTGTCGTGGCGATTCGGACTCGTTCCTGACCGATTGGCCGGCGAAGGCACAACTTATGGAAAACTGGAAAGTTAACTAAAAGAATAGGCACACATTTAAAACAAGTGAATATTATTAATCTGATAAATATTCTATCTCTTAGCAGATGAGCCCATGCGACCCAGCAGCTGCTAAGTAATGCCTTATGAACTGAAGACAGTAAAGGAACACCGCCTCTACTTGATTTGATCACATCAATCCTGGTTAGTATTCAGTATTGCACACACTTTTTTTGATAAACATAGGTACATAATTATGGAGCAAATAAATTGGAGCAGGAGCATGGAATGAATAAATGTTGCAACTCATTGTACTCATAATGATTGATTGAAATGAGTACCTATTATAAGTAATTACTTATTGAAAGTACTACATTACTATACTGATGATAATCACAATATTATTTCAATTGATTGTAAAAAATAATACTCGGATGAGTGTAGGAATGAAATAAATCAAATAGTAATAAATGCTTACCATTATTTCCAGCAGTGGTGGTGTGCAGTCCACACACATCCGACAGCGCTCCGTTCCCAGCCTCAAGAAAAATGTAGCAAAAATGTATTAGCAAATTGATTTGATGTGATGCAAATGAATAAATTCTATTTATTTATTTATATAAGTACACACTAAACACTTAATAATGTAAAATAAATAAAGATTTATTATTAGATTTTGTTTCCAGCAGACCTGCGACAGGAGAATTGGATGACAGACATAGTGTCGATTTACATCTATGAGACATATACAGTGTGTAAAACAGTACCTAAACAGACTACAGCAACCTAAACACACATAATTTTATCAGCTTAAAATAAACGCACATACACTTCTTAAATAAATAAATACATATATTAATTATAATAATTTTAATTTTTCTTGTTTGCAAGAGTGAAGCGCAATTTGTGTGTAGGTATATTTTTATGTAATATTTATGTTACAAGGTTTGTATCTTGTACTGTGGTTTATCTCTAACAATCTAGATGATTTGGTATTACTGTGTGGGTCTATCTGGCAGGCCCCAACGAGATTTATCAACAGGTTTACATAAGGACATAATTTTTTACCTATAGAAAATAAATAAGATGTATTTTGTACTTCGACAGTTTTTGATTAAACAACGTTTCTATGAAGTGTCTTGCTAGCGGGCCCCTTGTGATTATTTTTATTGTTATTTTACTTTCAGATCGCCCAGTAGTGCTCGGAGTTAGACACTATTATGTACCTACCTTACAAATCCAAAATTTCGACTTTCTGTGAGCTATACTTTAGAACATATTCGTTACTTACTTAGACAAACATCCAGCGAGCGGGCCCCTTTTTTAAATACTACTCTTTAATATCCTACAATAGCATAAGGAGCTTGATACTATTAAGTACCTTACAAATCCAAAATTTCGACTTTCGCAAATTTAACTAGGTCCGTTGGTTGAATATTTATTTAGATAACGAATATCCTCTAAAGTATAGCTCACAGAAAGTCGAAAAACAAAAGCTGTCGAGATAGAAAATACATCTTATTCATTTTATATAAGTAGGTAAAAAATAATGTCCTTATGTAAACCTATCACCTGTTGATAAATCTCGTTGGGGCCTGCCAGATAGACCCACACGATATTACTACCTATGTTTTACGTATTATGTATATAGGTAAACGAACACTGAATACCTACTTGCCTAGCACAAATTTTATGAAGTTGCTCAATCTCACCTTTCTCAAGTAAAATCAATTTGTTGAAATAAAATGTAGGTCTAAAAGCATTGAAATAAATACTAATAAATTATTGTCTGTGAATACGAATACGCATGGAGACATGGGGCCCCCAATGACGGGAAATAAAATAGAACCTTAATGTGATATCTATGCAGCGTCTGGTTGCCAGGCAACAGCACTTCACTCCGTGTGTTACATCTATGCAGCGCCTCGCGCGCATGCGCGGCGTGAAAAAGTTCACCTCACGCGATTCTGGTTACCATGGAAACAGCACTTCACTTCGACGAGGTGCAATGCGCGCGCTATGTCAGTTGAACTTAGTATTAATTTATGATGTTGAATAAAATTTGATGAATATTATTTTATTATTGGCAACGTTTAGATAAGGAGGTACAATAAAATATTAGGTGATTTGATAAATACACACATCTTATAGATAGGTAAGGCGCATCTCATCACGCTAGGAGTTTGATTGCATTCAAGTCATCAGCTGACAATAGGTTCTTAATAAAACAAACATAAGTAACTATGCGCAAACTACGAAAAGGCGCTTTGTAGCAGCTGTAGGTACTTATTCGTATTGCATTTTATTATTTAAGGGGCATGCGCTAAGGTAGCCCGCGAAATTCTAATTTTCTTTAGTTTTTTACATTTTGCAGGTAAGTGTGAGGTTTTATGTTGATTAAAATATGATTCGCGACCGTAACCAATATGGCTTTACATAATTATAATCATTACAATCAGCAATACAACTCCATATGTAAGCACAATCGTCAAATGTCATGATTTCATGAAATAGTCATTCAATGCGATTAAATGAACTTAGAGAGTTGTATTGATCATTTTTATGATTATAATTCTATAAATAAACATTTGATACGGCCGCGAATCATATTTAGACCAACATACAACATGATACTGACCTGCAAATTGCAAAAAACGTAAGAAAATTTGAATTCGCGGGCTACCTTGACGCTTTCGCCTTAAATGTTCTGACTGCGCATGCGTGACGCGTTACATACCTGCAGGTTAAATAAGTGGTAAGTAGGTACCTAGTTCATTTAAAAATCAGTTTAATTTTTGAATACCAAATGTAGGCAATAAACTGACTTTTTAATGTACAAAACGGTATGATTTAGACATTGAATTATCTAAAAGTATTGAAATAAATAGGTAGGTACTAATTATTGTCTCTGAATACGTATAAGCTTATGGACATGGCCGTCAAAGAGGGAAAAAAAAACAAAGTGAGTAACAACGCGGCTGCGCGGCGTGATCACTTCATCCGATTCTTTAATATAGAATCGGATGAAGTGATCACGCGCGTGGTCTCCATGGTTACCACCATGATATTATCACAGTGGTTACCTTAAGGTGACCACGCGTGTTATTTCCTTGGCGATAACACTTCGGTGATGTGATGTGCGCGCGCTACAAGTGTCAGTTTTACTTGGCTTATTTATGATGGTGATGAATAAAACATTGTAGGTACTTATTGGACGTTGGTATTTAGTACGCAAGTACGTGACGCGTTACATACTATTTAAATAAGTGTAGGTACGTAGTAAGTAAAAAAAATCTCAATGTGATAGTGTAGCGCCTAGCGCGCAAGCGCGATTCTTACCACTTCAACGTGGTGAAGTGATTCGGTGTGCGCGAGCTGCAAGTGTCAGCTGTTGAACTTAAGAATTTTGTAATGATTTGATGAATATGATTTTATTCAACGCTTATGTAGGCTATCTCCAATAAAATATTCGGTAGGTAGGTACATACAATATACACATCTTTTTATTTAAATGACTACATCGTTTAGGTAGGTTCCCACATAGTTTGTATGGGGTTAAATTACACACTATTAACACTCGATTGCGTTTACATAATATAAGTTAACAATGGGTTCATAATAACAAACTATGTCAATGCGCATTTCACAACGTGTAGATATGTATGTTTTATTTTATTTATTGTAGGTAGGTACCTACCTACCTGCGTAACGCGTCGCGCCTCAGGCTATTTATATCAAAGGACTAGTCTAGGAACAAAATATAATAAAACAAAATTGAGTGTCTGATTGGATATCTGTTTTGCTATTTTATTTCACTTGCGCGCTAATCCCCTTAAATAGTCATGTTTAGACATTTAAATACCTACTAGCTTTAGAATACTTAGTATAAAATGATCAATAGAATTAGCATAAAAAATTTAATTAAAATCTCGATTATGATTGTAAATGTAATGCTTGGTCAATCCCTAGCATCAGTGAAATGACACTGACAGCTCACTCCACGCAAGTTTTCACGGTGATATTTTTACAGAATCGACATGCAGGTTGTGTTGATACGAGTATACTGACTAGGTATCTGTTATTATATTATTTATAGCCAATGTGTAAATGATGAATTATTATACTATTAGTAAATTTATTCCAGTATTTAATAAATGCTGATGTTTTTTTTAAGTTTGTCCTATTTCCCTAAGCACATGCAGCATTCCATTCAAACTCTAGATACCTATGCCTTTAAATATGTTCTACATTTTCTTCGTGTTCGTGTTTCACTGTAACGACACATTGTATTATTATACTACGAGTATTCTGCAAAATAACAAACTAAGAAAAAAAAATGATAATACGGTTCTTTAACAATTTTACATGGTTGCCTTAGTTTTTGGGGTTCCGTATCCAAATAAAAAAACAAATAGGTTTATATCAAAGTTCTACTTTTGTGAAAGAAAAAAGTCGTTAATCTGAAAAATGCTAACAAACATAACATTTCCTTTTTCGTGCTTATGATATCCCTTGAATTTTTGCCACCATTCCACCAACCATTTATAAGTCTTATCTTCTTTACACATAAATGTCGGCTTACAACACAGTATCAACACAGCAGTCTTTTTGCTACTACAGGGCAGATTTTCTAGCGTAAATTCTTCCTGGATCTCAACTAGAATGACCCAGACTGGCAGTTACTTTGCTTGATCATCCATCATTAAATGCCTGTTACAACAGACGACAAGCATACACGGTTTCAAAATTTCGAGCGCGATACAGTACCTACTTACTTTCACATAAGTAACTACAGTTTGATTTTTTTTGCTGGTAACTTTTTCGCCATATTGACGGGACGGAGCCCTGGCAACTGATCAAACTCGCATTTTCGAACTTTTTTGAGCAGTACAATATTATGTAAATGTTATATAGACCCTAGAAATCCTGCGCAGTGCTGTGTCGATTATTGCGTTTTATGAATATTTTATTTTAACTTTTCATTGATGATTATATCACCTAACACGTATGTAATTATAACAAACAAAATAATCAAAGTATAGCAATCACAACAGCGTACCGCCGAGAACTACTGACTAGGTCTATTCAAATGTTCCTTTACCGTGTGTACTTATTAAGGTGAAATGTATTTTAATCTAATAAACATAATGTAAAAGATACAATCTTGTATAAATTGGCAGCTGCGACACACGACGCGAGTGTATGATGGCACTACATCAATATGTATGTACTCACTGTGAGGTTAATTAAATGATTAATAGCTAATGTCGTTTCCTCCTAATTCTGCTCCCAAGTTTGCCAAGTCCCCTTATATGTATATTTCACTTACGTTCTCATTAGATTGTTCTGGTATATAACTGCTTTGGCGAAGTTATAAATCTAATTGTCCCGAGATACACGTTGGATACCATAATATTAACACAGTAACTCATACGTGAATTATCACGAAAATGTATTATCTTTGTAGGCAATAAAAGTGCCCTGATCGAAGAAATAACCTTCTAACAATAACTTCGGAGCACTTTTTTAATCAGCAAAAATACTTATATTAGTATAAGTATTTTTGCTGATTAAAAAAGTGCTCCGAAGTTATTGTTAGAAGGTTATTTCTTCGATTTCGTTATTTACCGGAACAGAAATATATAAATAGGTATAGTTTGCTAAGCATTATAAATTGATGCTTTGTAGCTGAAGGGAAAACAGTGACAAGCATAGTTGGGTTTAGAAGCTCCTGTGTTGATGTAAAGTAGCGAGCAACTCGACTCGTGAAGATCGTGCCGATAAGCTGCCATATCAGTCGCTGCCATCATCCTGCCGCCGCCGCCGCAGTCGGCTCTCCTCGACCTTCCTCGTCGAGATTAAATGCATCGTGCGTCATCTCATATAAACTTAATCCGTATGAACCCCGCACCGATCCCCCACACATACAAAATATGCATTAGGCGATCGTTGTGAGAAATTTACTCAATATCTGAATTTATATTAGAAGCTATCTGTAGATAACACTTACATACTTCCCTTGTTAAACCTTTAAATCTTTTGTTCAAAGAATGTTTTGTCTACCTCATAGTAATTACATACATATAATAAAAAAGTGCAATAAATAATAAATTATTATAAATCCCTATACGAGTAAAATATTATAGCCTTTTTCAAAATAGTTTACCAAGGAAAAGCATAATGATCTATTTAAGTAGGTACTTTTACGAAATGTTTGTAACAGCACCATCTACTTATTCAATTACTCTGTAGTACCAAACTGGATATTATTATATAAACTATTGAAAATTAAATGGTAATAAGTAAAACTAGAGTTTTGAGAGCACTCATTTCAATGTAAGTATGTACATGATACTTATTTTTGCACTCAATAAAGTCACTATTTTAAATAAAATTATTAAAATCAAGTACACTGAAAGAACAATAAATAAAGTACGATCTAAGTTGAGTTTTATTTCACTTTCCAATATCAATATTTAATCATACTCTACCAACTTATCCCTAAATAAGAACAGATTAACAACAAAGAGAAAGAGACAAGTACAAGAAACATAACTAAACAAAGTATTAACTACACGAATTTTACGGTAGTTTATATCTATTATTCATCGCGTTTAAGCAGACGAGCTATAAACTCACGATATCTTTTGCCCATTTATTTGTGAAGTTATATTAAGTTTAAAAGAAAGAAGATACACGAGACCAGCAAGATTACCTACAATTACCAAGTACTTTAATCTTTATTCTGAAAGGGTACAGCCGGGACTTCAAAAGAAGTACCGTGCATAAATAAAACGAGGAAAATGTTACAGTAATTATAAATTCTTTATAAGAATTTTAAAACATGAGTTGATCCTCTGATAATTCTGTAGTATAAAACAGCAAACGAAACGTTATTATTCAAACAACCGTAATAAGAATTAAAGTATTACAAAACCTGTTGCAGTTACTAAAATAAGAAATCAACTTGGACTCTTAGCACAACGGTATCGGCTACGACAGCGTAACAGCGAGCGTAGCGTAGCTGCGTAACTAATGTAGCTAGGATTACTACGTCAGCTACGACGTAGCAGCTATGCTACGACTAGGGAACGCAATTTGGAGCCGAGATTAGCAACTTGACATCTCGCGTGCTAAGTCTGTTGTTCAGATTGGTCATTCGAGATCTCGACCGGCAATCAGCATGTCGATTCTGTAAAAATATCACCGTGAAAACTTGCGTGGAGTGAGCTGTCAGTGTCATTTCACTGATGCTAGGGATTGACCAAGCATTACATTTACAATCATAATCGAGATTTTAATTAAATTTTTTATGCTAATTCTATTGATCATTTTATATTAAGTATTCTAAAGCTAGTAGGTATTTAAATGTCTAAACATGACTATTTAAGGGGATTAGCGCGCAAGTGAAATAAAATAGCAAAACAGATATCCAATCAGACACTCAATTTTGTTTTATTCAATTTTGTTCCTAGACTAGTCCCTTGATATAAATAGCCTGAGGCGCGACGCGTTACGCAGGTAGGTACCTACCTACAATAAATAAAATAAAACATACATATCTACACGTTGCTGCTGCATAATAAAGAAAATGCGCATTGACATAGTTTTTTATTATGAACCCATTGTTAACTTATATTATGTAAACGCAATCGAGTGTTAATAGTGTGTAATTTAACCCCATACAAACTATGTGGGAACCTACCTAAACGATGTAGTCATTTAAATAAAAAGATGTGTATATTGTATGTACCTACCTACCGAATAATTTATTGGAGATAACCTACATAAGCGTTGAATAAAATCATATTCATCAAATCATTACAAAATTCTTAAGTTCAACAGCTGACACTTGCAGCTCGCGCACACCGAATCACTTCACCACGTTGAAGTGGTAAGAATCGCGCTTGCGCGCTAGGCGCTACACTATCACATTGAGATTTTTTTTACTTACTACGTACCTACACTTATTTAAATAGTATGTAACGCGTCACGTACTTGCGTACTAAATACCAACGTCCAATAAGTACCTACAATGTTTTATTCATCACCATCATAAATAAGCCAAGTAAAACTGACACTTGTAGCGCGCGCACATCACATCACCGAAGTGTTATCGCCAAGGAAATAACACGCGTGGTCACCTTAAGGTAACCATTGTGATAATATCATGGTGGTAACCATGGAGACCACGCGCGTGATCACTTCATCCGATTCTATATTAAAGAATCGGATGAAGTGATCACGCCGCGCAGCCGCGTTGTTACTCACTTTGTTTTTTTTCCCTCTTTGACGGCCATGTCCATAAGCTTATACGTATTCAGAGACAATAATTAGTACCTACCTATTTATTTCAATACTTTTAGATAATTCAATGTCTAAATCATACCGTTTTGTACATTAAAAATTCAGTTTATTGCCTAGATACATTTTGTTTTCAATAATTAAACAGTTTTTTTTTTTTTAATGAACTAGTTACGTACTTACTACATATTTAACCTGTAGGTGTGTAACGCGTCACGCATGTGCAGTCAGAACATAATTATATCAAATAAAATGCAATAGGTACCAATAAGTACAGCTGCTACAAAGCCCTTTTTCGTAGTTTGCGCATATTTAGGTACTTACATTGTTTGTTTTATTATAGAACCTATTGTCATCTGATGACTTGGATGCAATCAAACTCCTAGCGTGATTAGATGCGCTTTACCTATTTAAACGATTTGCTCATTTCAAGCTGACTGTTAAAAAGACGTGCGGATTGTTGGCCTACGCGTTGCCAATAATCAAATAATATTATTTCGTCGGCTGTTGAACTGTTGAATATTGTCAGTTCAACAGCAGACACTTGCAGCGCGCGTACCGGCGCACTTCAACACGCTGAAGCGCCAAGCGGTAAGAATCGCGCTTGCGCGTTAGGCAGTCACTATCACATTGAGGTTAATTTGACTTACTAGGTACCTACCTACCCACTTATTTAACTTGTAACGCGTCACGTACCTATGCGCACTAAGTACAAAAGTCCAATAAGTACCTACAATGCTTTATTGTAGATCGATAGATAGGTAAGTACCTCCTTAACTAACCGTGGCCAATAATAAAATAATATTCATCAAATCATAATCATCATCATACTGATACTATACTATGAAAAACTGACACTTGTAGCGCGCGCACAGGCGCTCACTCAGTGTGTCCACTTACGTTTTTAGTTTTTCCCCAGTTATTTATCCCTAAGACACCGTTTTTTTTTTTGACCATGATGAAAATAAATAATAACAAATCATTCCACATATTTAATAGCATTAAATACCTACAAAACTTTCATTAACTGACGAGATTACAAAACATTCAATTATTAATAGAGTGATAATGCGACTTAGTTCCGATGTCTTCTTTAGCCACGATAATAGTACAATAGACGGATTACATTCATTAAGAATTTGTCCCCGAAGTTCCCTAAATCCCTGTCTACATAGAATATCCCTAAACTATGCATAACATCGGTAATTTTATTTTTCCCTAAAAAAGGGAGAAATCCCTAAAAGTGGAAACACTGCGCTCACTTCGCCTCGTCGAAGAGCCGTTGCCAAGGTTACCACCGAGTGGTCTCCTAGACAACCAGCACGTGGTTACCATAGCAACAGCACGCGGCGATAAGTTTTTTTTTAATTTTCCCTCATTGACGGCCATGTCCATATGCCTATTCGTATTCAGAGATGATAATTGGTACTTATTTATTTCAATGTCTAAATCATACCGTTTTGTACAGAGGCCAGCAGGTCAAGCTACCCGAAACTGTCAAATTTTCGCAATCAACCTTGAACCTTATGCTGTAGTGCTAAAGTTGAAAATCTATTAAATAAATTTGACAGATTGTAGTAGCTTGATGTGCTGGCGTCTGTACATTAAAAAGTCAGTTTATTGCCTACATTTGGTATTCAAAAATTAAACTGATTTTTAAATGAACTAGGTACCTACTTACCACTTATTTAACCTGCAGGTATGTAACGCGTCACGCATGCGCAGTCAGAACATTTAAGGCGAAAGCGTCAAGGTAGCCCGCGAATTCAAATTTTCTTACGTTTTTTGCAATTTGCAGGTCAGTATCATGTTGTATGTTGGTCTAAATATGATTTGCGGCCGTATCAAATGTTTATTTATAGAATTATAATCATAAAAATGATCAATACAACTCTCTAAGTTCATTTAATCGCATTGAATGACTATTTCATGAAATCATGACATTTGACGATTGTGCTTACATATGGAGTTGTATTGCTGATTGTAATGATTATAATTATGTAAAGCCATATTGGTTACGGTCGCGAATCATATTTTAATCAACATAAAACCTCGCACTTACCTGCAAAATGTAAAAAACTAAAGAAAATTAGAATTTCGCGGGCTACCTTAGCGCATGCCCCTTTAAATAATAAAATGCAATACGAATAAGTACCTGCAGCTGCTACAAAGCGCCTTTTCGTAGTTTGCGCATAGTTACTTATGTTTGTTTTATTAAGAACCTATTGTCAGCTGATGACTTGAATGCAATCAAACTCCTAGCGTGATGAGATGCGCCTTACCTATCTATACGATGTGTGTATTTATCAAATCACCTAATATTTTATTGTACCTCCTTATCTAAACGTTGCCAATAATAAAATAATATTCATCAAATCTTATTCAACATCATAAATTAATACTAAGTTCAACTGACATAGCGCGCGCATTGCACCTCGTCGAAGTGAAGTGCTGTTTCCATGGTAACCAGAATCCAGTGAGGTGAACTTTTTCACGCCGCGCATGCGCGCTAGGCGCTGCATAGATATAACACACGGAGTGAAGTGCTGTTGCCTGGCAACCAGACGCTGCATAGATATCACACTAAGGTTCTATTTTATTTCCCGTCATTGGGGGCCCATGTCCTTATTTATGCGTATTCGTATTCATAGACAATAATTTATTAGTACCCATTTATTTCAATGCTTTTAGACCTACATTTTATTTCAACAGTTTGATTTTACTTGAAAGGTGAGATTGAGCAACTTCATAAAATTTGTGCTAGGCAAGTAGGTATTCAGTGTTCGTTTACCTACTTATATACATAATACGTAAAAAGCACATAGGTAGTAATATCGTGTGGGTCTATCTGGCTGGCCCCAACGAGATTTATCAACAGGTGATAGGTTTACATAAGGACATTATTTTTTACCTACTTATATAAAATGAATAAGATGTATTTTCTATCTCGACAGCTTTTCATTTTCGACTTTCTGTGAGCTATACTTTAGAGGATATTCGTTATCTAAATAAATATTCAACCAACGGACCTAGTTAAATTTGCGAAAGTCGAAATTTTGGATTTGTAAGGTACTAAATAGTATCAAGCTCCTTATGCTATTGTAGGATATTAAAGAGTAGTATTTAAAAAAGGGGCCCGCTCGCTGGATGTTTGTCTAAGTAAGTAACGAATATGTTCTAAAGTATAGCTCACAGAAAGTCGAAATTTTGGATTTGTAAGGTAGGTACATAATAGTGTCTAACTCCGAGCACTACTGGGCGATCTGAAAGTAAAATAACAATAAAAATAATCACAAGGGGCCCGCTAGCAAGACACTTCATAGAAACGTTGTTTAATCAAAAACTGTCGAAGTACAAAATACATCTTATTTATTTTCTATAGGTAAAAAATTATGTCCTTATGTAAACCTGTTGATAAATCTCGTTGGGGCCTGCCAGATAGACCCACACAGTAATACCAAATCATCTAGATTGTTAGAGATAAACCACAGTACAAGATACAAACCTTGTAACATAAATATTACATAAAAATATACCTACACACAAATTGCGCTTCACTCTTGCAAACAAGAAAAATTAAGATTATTATAATTAATATATGTATTTATTTATTTAAGAAGTGTATGTGCGTTTATTTTAAGCTGATAAAATTATGTGTGTTTAGGTTGCTGTAGTCTGTTTAGGTACTGTTTTACACACTGTATATGTCTCATAGATGTAAATCGACACTATGTCTGTCATCCAATTCTCCTGTCGCAGGTCTGCTGGAAACAAAATCTAATAATAAATCTTTATTTATTTTACATTATTAAGTGTTTAGTGTGTACTTATATAAATAAATAAATAGAATTTATTCATTTGCATCACATCAAATCAATTTGCTAATACATTTTTGCTACATTTTTCTTGAGGCTGGGAACGGAGCGCTGTCGGATGTGTGTGGACTGCACACCACCACTGCTGGAAATAATGGTAAGCATTTATTACTATTTGATTTATTTCATTCCTACACTCATCCAAGTATTATTTTTTACAATCAATTGAAATAATATTGTGATTATCATCAGTATAGTAATGTAGTACTTTCAATAAGTAATTACTTATAATAGGTACTCATTTCAATCAATCATTATGAGTACAAAGAGTTGCAACATTTATTAATTCCATGCTCCAATTTACTTGCTCCATAATTATGTACCTATGTTTATCAAAAAAAGTGTGTGCAATACTGAATACTAACCAGGATTGATGTGATCAAATCAAGTAGAGGCGGTGTTCCTTTACTGTCTTCAGTTCATAAGACATTACTTAGCAGCTGCTGGGTCGCATGGGCTCATCTGCTAAGAGATAGAATATTTATCAGATTAATAATATTCACTTGTTTTAAATGTGTGCCTATTCTTTTAGTTAACTTTCCATAAGTTGTGCCTTCACCGGCCAATTCAAAAGTCATTTATTCAAACTAGGCTGAGAATCAGCACTTTTCGAACATCAAAATTACATAAGACAGTCCCCCAAAAACGTCCACCCTTCACCACTTCCTAGTGCTTAAGCTGGGAAGAAGAAGTGGCGCAACAAACTCCCCAGCAGCACAGCTGTCTGTTCAGTTGAAAAAACTTGATTCTATATAATAGTGCTGCTAAAATAATTTACATTACCACAAATTGCAATACAACTCATAAAATAAAAACATTTTAATGAGTAGATTGTGTCAACAATAAATGAAATTAAAATAAATTGACTTACAGTCAAATAAAATAATCCAAACAATTTTAAGTATGCTAATATAAAATAAAATAGTCTAAAATAATTGTTTGTTGCTTGGGGTACATTGGAGTAGCTTAATAATTAGTCCCAAGCCTTTTTGTCGTCTAAGTAATCTTTAACTTTGTAGAAACCTTTTTGACATAGTTTCTGTTTAATAAATGATTTAAATTTATTGATGCTCAGTTCTTTGACATGGCTTGGGAGTTTGTTGTAAAAACATATACTTTGGCAGTTACATGACTTACTAATTTTTTGTAGCCTAGTCCTCGGCACAATAATTAAATTTTAGTTTCTAGTATTTAAGCTATGAATGTCGCTGTGTTTAGAATATAGATTTATATTCTTTTATACATAAATCAGGTTCTCAGAAAACATACTGAGACACGACTGTCATTATGTTTATTTCCTTAAATTGATCCCTCAGTGAATGCCTACAACTTAGGTTATAAATTGCTCGAATGGCACGTTTCTGCAGCACAAATATAGCCTGAAAGTCGGCTGCATTTCCCCACAACAAAATTCCATACGACATTACACTATGGAAATAACTAAAGTATACCAATCGGTCAGGAACGAATCCAAATCGCCACGACAGCGTTTCTTAGGCCTGCCACGGTCTCGGGCATCCACTGTGTGGCGATCGTGGCACGTGGCCTATTTTTACCTGAAAACTATTATTATCACCAAATTAACTAAGTAGATACTTGGCATACTTACCTACCTGACTGACCAGTCCACCACTCGTTCTTACAAAGCTAACCATCAGACTGATGATCTACTACATCACTTATTATGAACAGTAACACAGGAATTGTATAGTTTAGGAATCCTCATCGTCATTTTAGACGAAAGATGTGCACTGCTGGACATGGGCCTTCCCAAGCACCACCACGGCGCCACAAGCCGCGCCAAAATGTATTTTTGATACTTTTACCAGTATCTACAATTCTACATGTCAACACTACGTCATATTGTCACATTCACGATTACACACTAATAATAATTATTGTCACTGATAAACCAATTCAAAGTAGGTAGGTACTAAATAATTCAAACTTTCATTTGTTTTTATAGATGTTGTAATTAATTTAACCGGTTTTGGTTTGGAAGTTCAAACAAATGCACTTCAGAAAAAAGTTGCAGGGCTAACCATAGACAATTTCACCACAGATTATTAAGATTTCGATTTGATGAAATTTAGTAATCAACATCAACAAAAAAACCATGGACGGTTCAAAAATAATTAATTAATAAATAACTATCGTTAGGTTAAAACTATTCAAACTATTTCAAAGTACCTAGATACAAAATTCAAAAATTCATTTTATTTTGTTTATAATAGAGCTGCAGTTATTTTTGAAACTTAGAACGTTGCGGCGCTAGCCAGTGTTGAAACCAAGAATTTTAAATTACTTTGACATTGTTGAGATTTATTGTGGCGTCGCATGTAGGCGACACGTAGTGTCCCTACCGTCAAGCCCCGCTGTCGCTTCTAAGCGACGCGCGACGGTCAACTCACGCGGTGTCTAAATCTCTATTTTTTTTGTAAAATTATGGTCTGTGGGCTGTTTCACTATACGGCGTGACGGTTCTCGTCAACTAATTTATTGAAAAAATGTTACGTAACACATTGTTTTTTTTTGTATGTTGAAAGTGACGTGACGCACGCGTCAATGTCAAACCGCGGTGCTCGTGCTTGTTACAAAATGGGCGGGGATATATCGATATCAGCTAACAAGTCTGTGTTGATAACACAGGTATTTTGTTTCCTTGAAACTCAGATTAGTTCATACTTAAATGCTTGCGCGACTACGATTGCGTGGTTATATTTCTAAAGGCGTAGCAATGAAATAAAATAAAGTAATTACATCTACAACTTGTAAAGACCGTGGCGAAATACGGAACTACATAAAATGAATACTAGATTTGACAGATGTTTGACGTCATCCAGTAACTCTTGGTGATAAATAATTTATTTTTATTCTATACATACGTATTTTTTATTTTGGTATAGCTGCAATAATTTACTAGAAGTGGCACAGGGAGAAATTCTGCTTTCGTTCCTGGGTGTTACAGGCGACTACAAGTACGACGGCCTCTAGTGATGGGCGTTGAAATAACGAACTAGTTAATTCGATTGTCGACGTAATGTGAACGAATCGACGGTTCACCGATAATCGATCGACTAGTCGAACGATTGAACTGAAACTCGCAACGCGAAGACCGACGCGAGAATGTAGTACAAATTCATTCGTCCGTTGAAATAAAGCAAACAAATTAAACTCTAAATCTAGTAGAAGGAAGTTGATATTTATACGGGTCGAATGAAATTATTGTTAAGTGAAGAAAAGGATGGCATGGCGTTATGGTAGTTTCCCTTGTGCAAAAGAGTAAGGTGATGGACTGGTCGAACAATGAGACACCGGGACAAACCGGTCTGTACTTGTTTCTGATTGATAGTAAGTTGTTCATTTTGTTTTGACTTTTTATGTTCAGTGTGTGATTCAGTATTCAGCGAATCCTAAGCCTGGAAAAGTATGAAGGGAAGATCAAATTAATAGGTACCTTCCGTCGTCATCTTTGACTTCGTCGCAAAGTTTATCCAAGTTGACGCGTAAACTAGTCGACGAATTCTACTAGTTAATCGACTAGTCGATGAACGAAGTTGGATCAAATACGTTGCCGACCCATCTCTAATGGCCTCGCTCGGGCGTCTGAGACTTCTGAAGTTCTGAGTGGCTAATAAAAAACAAAACCACCATAGACAATTTTACGCGGTTTTCGTAACTTTTCGACTTTTCAGTTTTGATAATTTGTTTTGTTTTGTGTTGGATTAGTTGCGACTTGTGAGTAAAGTTTGCGTTGATTAATTTCCGTTCTTAGCTTCAAATTATTGTAAAGTGTAGTATTTTGCATAGGTAGGTAGTGCAAGATGAACAACAAGCTGTTGTATCGAACATTGCGGTCCTAAACGAAAGGTTGCTATTGCTTATTTATTGCATACGTTTCCTGTTAGTGAGATCGGACACAAAAAGTGGCTCATAGGTAGTCCTGAGCATTAACCATTAACAGTGATTATGAGCTCAAGACCTTCACAAACTATATGTGTACCAGAAACACTTTGAAAAAGCTACATCAATGAGAAGTTCCTATTGGGTCGAAGTTGGTCTAATCCTTCATTGTTTTCGGCCGAAGAAATTACCACAGGAATAATCACAATATTTTATTAAGGTTCGTACGTTATCAATACTACTTGCTAATCTTAAAGAATTAAAGAATATTTTATTCCAATCCACTCAAGATTTTCTTTGCCAGCATGATTTTTTATTTGAGCTTCTAACAGGCTGTCCAACTTTACTATAGGGTTTGAGTTATTGGCAAATTTAATTAGGTTGACTACAACCCTTAAAAGTAATGACAAACATTATTGATCACTACTCTCTCCATCCATAAATGTAAAAGAAGCCTGTCAACATAGTTTAAAGAATACTATTAATGTATACATGTCTTTTTTCAGATGTGTATCAGCATTATGATCTGAAGTATTCTCAGAAAATTAAACATGAAGACCATAGTTATGCCCGCCTGCCTGGTAAGACTGATATTTTAATTAACCATTTAAAATCTATAAACATTCATTTGATTGTTATTTGTGTTATTGATTCTGCTGATGATTATTATAAAATAAAAGTAAACACTTTTTTGTTGATTTTGCGTTTTAGCGTCATTTTAAATAATATATTTAAAAAAAACTGGTTTTTCAGATACCTCACTTGCAGTGCCTTTGATATTAGAAAATTGTGCTTGAGTTTTCAAAAAAAAACAAGTTGTAGCCACTCTCGACTTATATAATTATCTCAGTTTTGTAAGTATTTGTGTGATATTTGTAGTATATAACTATGATAGATTTCATGTTGTAATTCCCAGTTCACTTAAAATAGAAATGATAATGTTGTCATTTACTAGCATTTAAACAACCGGTCCCAATAATTAGAATAAATCAAGCAATTTTTGTTTTTATTTATTTAGTTATTCCAGTCATTAATGTAATTGTTGTGATTTAAATATTACTGATACATGTATTTTCTGAAACTAATGTCAGTTTTTTTTTTTCAATTATCTTACTTTATATGATAGTTCACCAAGTTTAATTTGAGTGTCATTTGTTCCAGGCGCAACATGCTGTTGGGAGAGTAGTTAGCGCCACCCTTAACGAAAATACTGCTGAAAGTGCTGCCACAGTTTTTTTTTTTTTTACTATCTGTCTGACTCAAGAATGATGCTTTATTGATGTTCAAATAGTAAGACATCAAGAGAGAAACCCGCATTACGCGCATCCTGTTCATCAGATTCACCACACCAACGGTACTGGCAAGAAGCCATACAAAAATATAAAAGATACTATTTGTTGATGTTAAAGGTAGGGAGACAATAGTGCCTGCATAAAAAAATAGGATAACCCCGAAGGGTTAATCTTATTTTTAATCAAGCCTAAGTACTTAATTGACTTATTATAATGTGAAAAACACAAAATTAAAAAGGGCTTTCTCGACCATGGGGTAAAATAAATAATTTTCAACTGATCTTGAAATGTATTCAGATTATTAGGAAAATCTCCTTCGAGAATGCTAAATAAAACATACATTAAAATTAAAATTTAATTGAAGAATTAAAATCATAGTAAGTATTTGTTGTGTTTTATTTATATTTCACATTAATTCCCTGGAGTTATAACGTTACTGATGAGTTCCTATAACAACTCATCAGAAGTAATGCGGCTAACAGCAAAAAAACAAAAATAAATTGAGATTAGCACATAAACTTATCAAAAACGAGCTGTTTTATTTTCCAACTCATTGACAGACTACTTTTTTTTTGGCAAAAAAAAATTTGACGCGGATTGTGGCGCCCCGTGGCGGTGCCTCAACTCCACAATTCCTGTGTTACTGTTCATCTCTGTGTGAACCATGGTCTTAATATACTCGTACCATGATGTGAACTAGATCATCAGCAGTCTGAAAGTAAATTTACCCTGCATTCCGAGTTACGCTGTAATCGATTTGAGCGTGCTTATTCGGTACGGCCGTTAGCACCGTGAGCGCTGTCAAAGATGACAGTTGTGCTGTTTTGTTTTGAGTCGCATCATAACTCTAGACAAACGTGGCATCTTCGAAATTGTGCTTCTGGCTACCGTGGCCACCTAACCAACGAAGAAGAAGAAATGTGTAGTTTAAACACAAAGAATTAATGATATGCAAGTTTTGACATTGTGTGAGCACCGTGAGAGCGTTCACGAGCGTTCCGAATTGTTGACAGATCTCAGCTGTCATAATCGTGATATCTAACTCGGAACGCCAATTATTGATGTCAGCGCTGGGAGCGATTACGTTCATATTCGGAAAGCCTTAGATATCGCGATAATGACAGCGGAGGGCTGTCAACAATTCGGAACGCTCGTAAACGCGCTAACAGTGGTCGCTCAACGTCAAAACTTGCTTATTCTTTGTGTTTAGATCACAAATGGCTTCTTCTTCTTTGGTTAGGGGGCGACGGTAGCCAGGAGCACAATTTTGAAAATGCCACGTTAGTTGCCCACGTTCGCACGGACTTAATAAAATCGCGGCGAAATAAAAGCGCCTAGCGCGATTTTTCCTGCCGTTGGAACCGCCTCTTCGTGCAATACGGATGTACGATGGGTTTTGCAAAATTATTAGCAGTAGCTACTTGTGAGACCAAGAGACCCATGCGGCACGTCTGCACTCTACGAGCCGGCGCGGCGGCGCGGCGCGCGCCATACATAACTGACCAATAGGTATGGGCGTTAATCGGCGTTATTTCACGTCTCTAGTTACAATAACTGGCTACGGGGCATGTAGCCGAATAGCTAGTTTCGAGTCAAACTGTAACCACGTTACTTTGAAAGTAGTTACAATTTCGATACTGCATCGAAAATGATTGTAACTACTTACAAAATAACCGTCATAACCCTGAATAAATTATGAAAGGAAGTTTATTTTGTGTTAATACTACGACGTAACTGCATATGTAACGTATTACATAGGTAATCATTTGTGTTTTCGTTTCGCAAATAACTGTAACACTTCCATAGAATCACCATTTTGAATCACTGAATAGAATTTGAAAAAATGATGCACTTGACATGCGAATGTCCTTTAGTAAAAATGTACCGAAGGGTTGAGATTAATGTATGAAACCAAAATAGACATGTCGATAATTTTGTAGTAAAAATTACTTAGTAATTATTTTTGTTTATTTTTTTTGATTGTTGAATGTTTTATAACTTTTTTATGACTCAATGGTCATAAAAAAGTTATAAAACATTAAGAGGGTTTTTTTTTTTTTGTGCTTGACCTAATTTACTATCGAGATTACTTACTTAATACAAATTTAGTTACTTTTATAATTTAGTTATTTTTGTAGTTATTTTCTCTTCATAGTAAAATGTAACTAATTATGCAACAGCTTGCAGCATGTTTTATTAGGATTCAAGCAAAATTCGGAATGAATACCGATATCGATAAAATAAAAATTAATGGTACGGACTTCTCTTTCCGCTACCGCGTCCCCCGCTAAAAGTGATAGAATTTTTTGTTCGTAATAGTGTGCTTAAGGCTTCTCCAGTGTTCTACACTCAAAGCGCTTCACGAGACATCGCTACCGCGCTCACGCTAATTCGGTACGGATGTAACATGCTCAAATTGATTACAGCGTAACTCAGAACGCAGCCTTTATAGAATACAATGCAACATTCCGGAGCGAAATGTTGTTATATGTTTAACATGTGATGCTATAAGCCTTTCCTTATCTATTTCCTACACTCTGTGTAAGTGAGAGCAAGAAAGGTATACTTTAGACAGGCAATATTTCGCATTAAATTCGATTGTAACGCGTTGACTCAGCGTTTTAGCGGCAGATCGGGCAGATCGAGTTCCAACCAAAATCTACATTTTAAGCTGTAAAAAAAACAAATGAAAGTTTGAATTAATTAGTACCTACTTACTTTGAATTAGTTTATCAGTGACAATAACTTATTAGTATGTAATCGTGAATGTGATAGTAATAAGACATAATGTTGGCATGTGCTGGTAAAAGTTTTTCTAAAATGATTAAAAACTGAATTTTGGTGCGGATTGTGGCACCGTGGCGGTGCCTCAACTCCACAATTCCTGTGTTACTGTTCATAAATAAGTGAACTAGATCATCAGTCTGATGGTAAACTTTGCAAGAACGAGTGGGGGTCAGTCAGGTAAGTATGCCATGTATCTAGCTAACTTGCTGATAATAATAGGTAAAAATGTAGGCCACGATCGTCACACAGTCAGTCATCACCATCACCGAAGTCTAAGAAACGCTGTCGTGGCGATTCGGACTCGTTCCTGACCGATTGGCCGGCGAAGGCACAACTTATGGAAAACTGGAAAGTTAACTAAAAGAATAGGCACACATTTAAAACAAGTGAATATTATTAATCTGATAAATATTCTATCTCTTAGCAGATGAGCCCATGCGACCCAGCAGCTGCTAAGTAATGCCTTATGAACTGAAGACAGAAAAGGAACACCGCCTCTACTTGATTTGATCACATCAATCCTGGTTAGTATTCAGTATTGCATACACTTTTTTTGATAAACATAGGTACATAATTATGGAGCAAATAAATTGGAGCAGGAGCATGGAATTAATAAATGTTGCAACTCATTGTACTCATAATGATTGATTGAAATGAGTACCTATTATAAGTAATTACTTATTGAAAGTACTACATTACTATACTGATGATAATCACAATATTATTTCAATTGATTGTAAAAAATAATACTCGGATGAGTGTAGGAATGAAATAAATCAAATAGTAATAAATGCTTACCTTTTTTCCAGCAGTGGTGGTGTGCAGTCCACACACATCCGACAGCGCTCCGTTCCCAGCCTCAAGAAAAATGTAGCAAAAATGTATTAGCAAATTGATTTGATGTGATGCAAATTAATAAATTCTATTTATTTATTTATTTATATAAGTACCTACACACTAAACACTTAATAATGTAAAATACATAAAGATTTATTATTAGATTTTGTTTCCAGCAGACCTGCGACAGGAGAATTGGATGACAGACATAGTGTCGATTTACATCTATGAGACATAGACAGTGTGTAAAACAGTACCTAAACAGACTACAGCAACCTAAACACACATAATTTTATCAGCTTAAAATAAACGCACATACACTTCTTAAATAAATAAATACATATATTAATTATAATAATTTTAATTTTTCTTGTTTGCAAGAGTGAAGCGCAATTTGTGTGTAGGTATATTTTTATGTAATATTTATGTTACAAGGTTTGTATCTTGTACTGTGGTTTATCTCTAACAATCTAGATGATTTGGTATTACTGTGTGGGTCTATCTGGCAGGCCCCAACGAGATTTATCAACAGGTTTACATAAGGACATAATTTTTTACCTATAGAAAATAAATAAGATGTATTTTGTACTTCGACAGTTTTTGATTAAACAACGTTTCTATGAAGTGTCTTGCTAGCGGGCCCCTTGTGATTATTTTTATTGTTATTTTACTTTCAGATCGCCCAGTAGTGCTCGGAGTTAGAAACTATTATGTACCTTACAAATCCAAAATTTCGACTTTCTGTGAGCTATACCTACTTTAGAAGATATTCGTTACTTAGACAAACGTCCAGCGAGCGGGCCCCGAAAAAAAATAAAAAATAAAAATAAATAAAATATTACTCTTTAATATCATACAATTAGCATAAAGAGCTTGATACTATTATGAACCTTACAAATCCAAATTTTGGACTTTCGCAAATTCGAAAAATCGAATATCCTCTAAAGTATAGCTCACAGAAAGTCGAAAAACAAAAGCTGTCGAGATAGAAATACATCTTATTCATTTTATATAAGTAGGTAAAAAAGAATGTCCTTATGTAAACCTATCACCTGTTGATAAATCTCGTTGGGGCCAGCCAGATAGACCCACACGATATTACTACCTATGTGCTTTTTACGTATTATGTATATAAGTAGGTAAACGAACACTGAATACCTACTTGCCTAGCACAAATTTTATGATGTTGCTCAATCTCACCTTTCAAGTAAAATCAAACTGTTGAAATAAAATGTAGGTCTAAAAGCATTGAAATAAATGGGTACTAATAAATTATTGTCTATGAATACGAATACGCATAAATAAGGACATGGGCCCCCAATGACGGGAAATAAAATAGAACCTTAGTGTGATATCTATGCAGCGTCTGGTTGCCAGGCAACAGCACTTCACTCCGTGTGTTATATCTATGCAGCGCCTAGCGCGCATGCGCGGCGTGAAAAAGTTCACCTCACGGGATTCTGGTTACCATGGAAACAGCACTTCACTTCGACGAGGTGCAATGCGCGCGCTATGTCAGTTGAACTTAGTATTAATTTATGATGTTGAATAAGATTTGATGAATATTATTTTATTATTGGCAACGTTTAGATAAGGAGGTACAATAAAATATTAGGTGATTTGATAAATACACACATCGTATAGATAGGTAAGGCGCATCTCATCACGCTAGGAGTTTGATTGCATTCAAGTCATCAGCTGACAATAGGTTCTTAATAAAACAAACATAAGTAACTATGCGCAAACTACGAAAAGGCGCTTTGTAGCAGCTGTAGGTACTTATTCGTATTGCATTTTATTATTTAAGGGGCATGCGCTAAGGTAGCCCGCGAAATTCTAATTTTCTTTAGTTTTTTACATTTTGCAGGTAAGTGTGAGGTTTTATGTTGATTAAAATATGATTCGCGACCGTAACCAATATGGCTTTACATAATTATAATCATTACAATCAGCAATACAACTCCATATGTAAGCACAATCGTCAAATGTCATGATTTCATGAAATAGTCATTCAATGCGATTAAATGAACTTAGAGAGTTGTATTGATCATTTTTATGATTATAATTCTATAAATAAACATTTGATACGGCCGCGAATCATATTTAGACCAACATACAAAATGATACTGACCTGCAAATTGCAAAAAACGTAAGAAAATTTGAATTTCGCAGGCTACCTTGCCGCTTTCGCCTTAAATGTTCTGACTGCGCATGCGTGACGCGTTACATACCTGCAGGTTAAATAAGTGGTAAGTAGGTACCTAGTTCATTTAAAATCAGTTTAATTTTTGAAAACCAAATGTAGGCAATAAACTGACTTTTTAATGTACAAAACGGTATGATTTAGACATTGAAATATATAAAAACATTGAAATATATAAAAACATTGAAATAAATAAGTACCAATTATCATCTCTGAATACGAATAGGCCTATGGACATGGCCGTCAATTAGGGGAAAATTAAAAAAAAACTTATCGCCGCGTGCTGTTGCTATGGTAACCACGTGCTGGTTGCCTAGGAGACCACTTGGCAACGGCTCTTCGGCGAGGCGAAGTGAGCGCAGTGTTTCCACTTTTAGGGATTTCTCCCTTTTTTAGGGAAAAATAAAATTACCGATGTTATGCATGGTTTAGGGATATTCTATGTAGACAGGGATTTAGGGAATTTCGGGGAAAAATTCATAATGAATGTAATCCGTCTATTGTACTATTATCGTGGCTAAAGACGACATCGGAACTAAGTCGCATTATAGTTTGTTTCGTCTCACTCGATTAATAATTAATGTTTTGTAATCTCGTCAGATAATGAAAGTTTTGTAGGTATTTAATGCTATTAAATATGTGGAATGATTTGTTATTATTTATTTTCATCATGGTCAAAAAAGAAACGGTGTCTTAGGGATAAATAACTGGGGCAAAACCAAAAACGTAAGTGGACACACTGGGGAGCGCCTGTGCGCGCGCTACAAGTGTCAGTTTTTCATAGTATCAGTATGATGATGATTAAGATTTGATGAATATTATTTTATTATTGGCCACGGTTAGTTAAGGAGGTACTAACCTATCTATCTATCTACAATAAAGTATTGTAGGTACTTATTGGACTTTTGTATTTAGTGCGCATAGGTAGGTACGTGACGCGTTACAAGTTAAATAAGTAGGTAGGTACCTAGTAAGTCAAATTAACCTCAATGTGATAGTTACTGCCTAACGCGCAAGCGCGATTCTTACCGCTTCAGCGTGTTGCAGTGCGCCGGTACGCGCGCTGCAAGTGTCTGCTGTTGAACTGACAATATTCAACAGTTCAACAGCCGACGAAATAATATTATTTGATTATTGGCAACGCGTAGGCCAACAATCCGCACGTCTTTTTAACAGTCAGCTTGAAATGAGCAAATCGTTTAAATAGGTAAAGCGCATCTAATCACGCTAGGAGTTTGATTGCATCCAAGTCATCAGATGACAATAGGTTCTATAATAAAACAAACAACCTAACTATGCGCAAACTACGAAAAAGCGCTTTGTAGCAGCTGTACTTATTGGTACCTATTGCATTTTATTTGATTTATGTTCTGACTGCACATGCGTGACGCGTTACACACCTACAGGTTAAATATGTAGTAAGTACGTAACTAGTTCATTAAAAAAAAAAAAACTCTTTAGTTATTGAAAACAAAATGTATCTAGGCAATAAACTGACTTTTTAATGTACAAAACGGTATGATTTAGACATTGAATTATCTAAAAGTATTGAAATAAATAGGTAGGTACTAATTATTGTCTCTGAATACGTATAAGCTTATGGACATGGCCGTCAAAGAGGGAAAAAAAAAACAAAGTGCGTAACAACGCGGCTGCGCGGCGTGATCACTTCATCCGATTCTTTATTATAGAATCGGATGAAGTGATCACGCGCGTGGTCTCCATAGTTACCACCATGATATTATCATAGTGGTTACCTTAAGGTGACCACGCGTGTTATTTCCTTGGCGACAACACTTCGGTGATGTGATGCGCGCGCTCTACAAGTGTCAGTTTTACTTGGCTTATTTAAGATGGTGATGAATAAAACATTGTAGGTACTTATTGGACGTTGGTATTTTCAATTACAATTACAATTTAAATAAGTGTAGGTACGTAGTAAGTAAAACAAATTCAATGTGATAGTGTAGCGCCTAGCGCGCAAGCGCGATTCTTACCACTTCAACGTGGTGAAGTGATTCGGTGTGCGCGCGCTGCAAGTGTCAGCTGTTGAACTTATGAATTTTGTAATGATTTGATGAATATGATTTTATTCAACGCTTATATAGGTTATCTCCAATAAATTATTCGGTAGGTAGGTACATACAATATACACATCTTTTTATTTAAATGACTACATCGTTTAGGTAGGTTCCCACATAGTTTGTGTGGGGTTAAATTACACACTATTAACACTCGATTGCGTTTACATAATATAAGTTAACAATGGGTTCATAATAAAAAACTATGTCAATGCGCATTTTCTTTATTATGCAGCCGCAACGTGTAGATATGTATGTTTTATTTTATTTATTGTAGGTAGGTACCTACCTGCGTAACGCGTCGCGCCTCAGGCTATTTATATCAAGGGACTAGTCTAGGAACAAAATTGAATAAAACAAAATTGAGTGTCTGATTGGATATCTGTTTTGCAATTTTATTTTACTTGCGCGCTAATCCCCATAAATAGTATTGTTTAGACATAAGCGGTTAAATATCTACTAGCTTTAAAATACTTAATATAAAATGATCAATAGAATTAGCATAAAAAATTTAATTAAAATCTCGATTACGATTGTAAATGTAATGCTTGGTCATCCCTAGCATCGGGTTGGGTGACACTGACAGCTCACTCCACGATCACTTCCCCTAAGTTTTCACGGTGAGATGGTTACAGAATAGCAAGGCTGGTAGCTAAGGGAGGACTCAGATAATAAACATTACGTTGGAAAGACAACTTTTGGAGAAGGACAGATTTGTTTTTGCTAAAGTTGCGGCGGACAGCGCGCATCAGCGGACAATCTGACATCGCAGTGCTTCAGTCAAGCTGATCAGAAATAAAGAAGTATTTTAACTAAAAGTGCATTACGTAATAAAAACTGTGCAAGTGAAGTGATATTTATCATATCTGACAACAAAAGTGTATATCAGGATATGCTGAAACACCAATTAAATTATATTAAAACTTTGAATTTATTGCAAACTGTCCAACTGTGTATAACTTGCATTATGATAGTGCTTACACTAACTACGCTAATATACGCTACGGAGTGGTATCTTGGACCATCTTATATAAGTTCCGTAATTATAGAAACTTTGTGTTTCTTAACACAATTTTAGTAAACTCAATGGATCGTGTCATCTTCGGTATTCCCGAGCTTTGTATATTAAATGCATCGTCTTCTTCATAAACTCTGCGTTTTATATGCGCATTCACAGCTTCAGCGAGGTGTTTCTGGTTTTTAGTTATAACGCATATGTTTAACTTAGATTTTGTAAAAGTTTTCAATAGGGAAATCCGAAGAAAATATTTAAAAAGTTGCCTCGTTGGTTGGGGAGGGGCTTTTATAACAGCATCAATATCCGTTATTTATACTTATATTTGGGTATCGATTTTAAAGTTCGAAGAAAATATAAAAGTTCAAGAAGCCATATCGCATAGCTTGCCTTTGACAGCAAACTGCTTTCTTTACATTACAATTTTATATTCAGTTTTTCGTAGTACCAACACGAGCGCCAATAGTTGGTAGCTGTATACCAACAAATGGCGTCGGTTTTACATAGCCACTCTGGTATTTGTACTGAACGACGTCATTTTTTTGTTTAATTTATTTTATTTTTTTATCACACGACATGACAATTATAGATATAAGAACAGACTATTTTATAGACATTTTATCAACGAACTTTACCCCCCTAATAATTACCGTTTATTTCGTCGTTTTAAAGAGTAATCGAAAACTGTGGTATGATTACTCGTTGAGTTCTCGATGATTTTGTTTGGTATATTGGCGTGTGCTAGCTAACATATGGCTAATGATTTGAATTATGTTTTGTGTTGCGTAATGTAAATTATTTTGAATACTATTATATAGAATCTTTTTTTTTGTTCTTCTAACTGAACAGACAGCTGTGCTGCTGGGGAGTTTGTTGCGCCACTTCTTCTTCCCAGCTAACGCACTAGGAAGTGGTGAAGGGTGGGCGTTTTGGGGGACTGTCTTATGTAATTTTGACGTTCGAAAAGTGCTGATTGTCAGCCTAGTTTGAATAAATGACTTTTGAATTTTGAACTATGTAAGAAAAAAAAATCAAAGGCGTAAGTACAAATCGCGATATCACGATGCATGGAAACGTTGTTCGTGAGCCTGCTGATAGCAGACCTGCGGGAACTGATATACAGCGATGTAATTACGTGACTCACTTATAAGTAGTAGCTATGGCTTTCAATTTGACAAATCAACAATATTCATGGCGTCATTTACGTTGTAGTGCAGACGAATTTTTAACCGACTTCCAAAAAGGAGGAGGTTATTATGTTCGACGCATATGTATGTTTTTTTATTTTTTTATGTAAGTCCGTCGATTTCTCCGTCAATTGTGGACCGATTTTGAAAATTCTTTTTTAGTTTGAAAGGTATGCTCCCGGATTGGTCCCATAATTTTTTTATTAACTTTGCTGTGATAGTTTTTGAGTAAGCTTCAATAATACAGATTTTTCCCACTTAGTATAAGTGGATGGTATGATGAATAACTTCCTGTGACTGTTATTTACATAGCAGGTACTGGTATTCGAATTTGTGTGGGGTAGGTACTACAACTAAAAACTATTTACAAAAAAAAAACAACCGACTTCTGTGTCTTTGGTTTTGAATTTTCGTTTTTTGCCACCGACTTCCGAAATTAAAGTAATTTTTCACTTTGTAGTGTTTTTTTTCGGAAGTCTTCTTTTTTGTAAAAAGTTTTTCTAACTTAAGAAGCTTGGATTGTGATTGAAAATGTGTTACGCAATTGGGATGCAGGTTTAATTTAAATAAAAAACTAATAATATCACTCGCATGTACCTACTATGCTTCATTTAACAACTTCAGTTGCACGATTTTCCATATTTAGTAGGATACATAGTATCTACCACGTAGCTACCTAAGTACCAGTTTTTTTTTCACATATTTGTTTACTCTACCTACACAGTTTTTAACTCTGTATTTTTCTGTATACAAAAAATCGGCCAAGTGCCAGCCGGAGTCGCACACGAAGGGTTCTGTACCACCGTACAATAAATAGCTAAAAACGACGAAAAAAATATGTTTCTTGTATGGGACCCCTTATATCTTTAAGTTTATTTTAGTTTATTATTTGTAGTTATAGCGGCAATAGAATTACACAATCTGTTAAAATTTCCATTGTCTAACTATTACGCTTCATGAGATATAGTCCGCTGACAGACAGACGGACGGACAGCGAAGGCTTGGTTGGTGGGGCTGCCCCGCCAGTGCAGCGCCTCGGGCATGTTCGCGGAAGCGCGCACGGACTGCTTTCACACGACGATGCGCAAGCGATGCGCGTCTCTGGTGCGCAGAGTGCGGGGCAGCGCCAACACCGTCCTGGCGATGATCGCCAACAGATTGGAATGGATTGCCCTTATATCCGGCAATGCTGCAGCAGACATATTGCTACTTTGTCAGTGTTCGTTTTTGCCTGTGCTTGTTATCCTATATGTATCCTTTTATGAATGTCTGTATATGAGTTTAGTTACTTGAAATAAACATTTTATTTATTTTTAGTAATAGGGTTCTGTTTGGCAACCTTCAGGTACAGAACCCTAAAAAGCAACACCAACCCTAAACGATGACATGTAAAATATGTACATAACTTGTATATAAAAAAAAAAAAAAAAAAAAAAAATGTAAATAGTTCTTAATTTAATAATAAGGAAAATTGATAAAGCGCTCTCCCTCTCTCAATCTATTTAAAAACTAGCTGTGCCCGACAGGGTCCATAATTGTTTCTATTCTATTTTTATTTACCACCTGTAATTGTACAGTATGGTTTGCAATAAACGTTTTGATTTGATTTGATTTGATTTATACTTATTAATATTATGTTCATATCATATTTTATCAAAAAGATGTAGTTTTTTTCTAACATAAGTATAATATTTTGTATTTGCATATGTAAGGAGCTCGTGACTAAGTTAGTAACACCCGCACGGGTTGATCCATCAGGTAAAGCTTGCCGGGGTTGGTCCGTAGATGGGTGACCATCTTAACATACCGAGACTCCTCCGTGCCTCGGAAAGCACGTTAAAATAAGTGATGACGAAAATATTAGATTTATATGTACCTACATATTTTGCATCATGCAGCGCGGGCGTTACCATTTTATAATCATGTTAGAACATTACTATATTTTTGTAATATTATCAAAGATTTAAATCGTAGATGTGCCCTCACCGTACTACGTCGCGCGAAAAAGTGTCCACATTGAGAAGAGTGACCTCACACAATAATAATGGCGTTTCCATGACAATCAAGTCAAGTGTCTGCGATATTGTGTGTCAGAGGTGACAAAACGAAACAGAAACGCGACCATCTTAAATCAAAACAGTGAAATATTTGCCATCTACGAGTATTTGTATTTATTTATAGATGTCAAACATTTCACTGTTTTGATTTATTTAGCAATATTACTTTGTGGAAATAAGAAATGTGGCTAACTAGCGAACTAGAAAATTGATTATGAAAATGCAATAATTAATATCGTAAGATAAGATAAGTCTTTATTTGCTTTAAACATGGTATAAAGTTGATGTCTGGTTTTGATATACATAATGTCCACATGTTTAGCTATACAGAATATTGTATCAATTGCATGCAAAATAATTAATAACGAGTTAAAAGGTGAGCTATAGAATGTCACAAATTAATTGGAAATACAATAATAGTCATTCATTAATACCTGTAGATACACATTTTATATTTTCAAGTTAAAAAAATCATTAATGTCATAAAAATTATGTCCATTCAGCCATTTACTACTCTTCGTATTAGGACGTTGTTGTGAACAGACGTGACGAACATTTACTAATATAAATAAATAATTACTTGCTGAATCGTGACCTGGTTTTACCAAATAGCCGGTAGTAAAGCAAACTGTGTCATACGTAAGCATAACATGTGTAAGTCGTTTCCGTGAAAATGTGTAAGTGATTAACAAGTCAATAACTTACTTGTATCACAATGGATACCAGTCCCTTCAGCAGGGGTGGCAGATGTGCCCGGAGCCCACCTCCTACACCTGTGCCCGCACCTGCACCTACACCTACACCTTCACCGGGGCCCGCAACCGCACCTCCCCCTCAACCACCCAGCCAAAGAGAAGATGTCACGATGGAAGTGATACCTACGCCGGAAATCCAGAACTGGATGTCGTCCATTGAGCAGTGCCTTAATGAAGTGTGCTCTATTGTAACAGACGGCAAATTAAACATGGAGCAAAAACTGCGTATAAGTGCCCTATGCCGGAAAGTCAGTCACGGCACATCGCAGATGGCTGTTCAGTACCAGTCCCTTAAGATGAGAGCCGTCCGGGCCCACTCCACCGTCCAAACACTCGAAGATCAAATTGATCTGTCGCAGCAACTGCAAGCCCTTAAGCTGTCAATCGGAGCTTCAATGAAACCGGTAACAGGAAATTCCTTCGCTGAAATGGTTAAAAAAGGTACCAACAATTTTATACAGCCGATAAATTTAAGCTCAGTGGCCATATACCCAAACGACAAACTGAAGTCGAGTGAGGAGACTAAAATACTTGTCCAAAAAATTATATGCCCCGAGCAAATGAAGCTTCAGGTAAGAGGACTACGTAAGACGAAAAATGGCGGCATCATTATAAGCACTGAATCAAAGGACGATATTGAGAAGGTGAAAAAATCGATGCAGCTATCAAATTCAGGCCTTACAATAGACGAACCCCCAAAAAGGAAGCCTAGAATAGTAGTTCTCGGAGTGCCCTCATCCATGCAACAGAATGAAGTTTTTACTTGTTTATTCCACCAAAATCTAGCAGAGACCCTTCAGGATTATAGCCTCGAGACCTTTTTGACCTCCATTAAGTTAAGCCATAAGTCAGGTAAGAAGGACGCTGAGACCTGTAATTATATAATAGAAGTATCTGCAGATATACGTAAAGCCCTAATATCAAAAGACAGAGTGTTTGTAAACTGGTCGTCATGCCCTGTGAGAGACTTTACTCTAGTCACACGCTGTTATAAGTGCCAGCAGTACGGACATGCGGCCAAATCATGTCGGGAGACCACCAGTACCTGTGGCCACTGTGGTGATCAGGGTCACTCCATTCAAGAATGCACAAAGAAGGCTGAGGAACCAAAATGTGCTACTTGCTTGCACTTCAAAAAGCCGAGCAATCACAAGACAAGTGCTTCTGACTGCCCAGCGAAAATAATGGCTGAAAAAAGGTACATCAATTCTGTTGATTATGGAGGCGCCTAAGAGCGCCGCTAATCACATATTTTTTTTAGCCCTTGTTATAGTTTTTTATTTTATTTTTATAATTATGATTAATAATTTAATTAATGACATAGATAATTTCTCTGTATCTGAATCCCACGCTTGTGACGTTGAACACTGTAAGCAATATCTCTCTTCCTATACTAGTCCACTTACCATACTAACCCAAAATATTCGCAGTATTTTTAAAAACTTCGACAATTTTACCGTATTTTTACAACGTTTAGAAATAAATTGTGACGTTATTGTATTAACCGAATGTTGGCTTTCGAAACAATATAATATTCCACTAATTCCGGGATATAATATGTATAAAAGTAACACAAATTACAATCAGAACGATGGGGTGATAGTTTATGCAAGAAATCATCTCAATGTGTCTGTCGAGGAACCAAATATGCACGACTGTAACAGATTGTTAATTACAATTGGGTCAGAATTAGCGATACTTGCCTTATATCGACCCCCCTCTTTTAGAAATATAAGCAATTTCACTGACTCTCTAAACAACACCTTGCAGAACCTATCGTCTTTCAAAAATACTATTTTAATTGGAGATATTAATATCAATATTCTTCCAGAAAATTCTGATGCATCCACTGAGGAATACCTTAACCTATGCGCCTTCTATGGTTTGCTTCCTGCTCACACACTTCCTACACATCAAGGTGGCTCCTGTTTGGACCATATTATGCTCAAGTCAAATTTCCCTGCACTTGCCCTTGTAATTAATTCAACAATAACCGACCATAATGCTACCCTACTTATTTTAAATTGTAAATTACCTAAAGTAGTCACTCGCACAATTTCTAGTTTAATTGTAAATAAACTTGAAGAAGACTTACGCAATATCGACTTTGACCCAGTCTACAATTCCGCTGATCCGCAGTTTTGTATGTTGTACCTAATCAAAAATGTACAACACGCAATTCAGAAGAACACGGTCATATCTCGGCGAAATAACAAAAACTACAACATAAAACCATGGATCACGACAGGACTTATTCGCTGTATGAAAAATAGAGATAAACTGCATATGAAAGCGAAATCTAATCCAGATAATTTAATTTTGCAACTGTCGTATAAACGATATCGTAACTTCTGTAATAATCTTCTAAGAAATGTAAAAAGCAACTATGACAAAATTGCACTAGAAAAAGCAGGTACAAATAGTAAAAAAATCTGGAATTTTATTAAAAGTGTAACGTATAACTCAAAACTAAATCAGTCATCTTCAGGTTTATTACAAGCACACTCATCACAGTTAGCATCTGCCAACATTGCGAATAATTTCTATGTTAATGTTGGTAAATGTTTGGCTGAAAAAGTTCAGGGCCAATCACAATATCTAACAAGCACACCATTTTCGTGTAACACTATTTTATCATCCTTTGTGTTGCAAGACACTGACGAGACTGAGGTTGAAACGATAATTATGAATTTGAAGGACGACTGTGCAGTTGGCTGGGATAACATATCAAATAAAATTATTAAACAGTTCAAGCACATTTTGGGACCGCCACTAACTTATATTTTCCAAAAATGTTTATCTTTAGGTCTTTTTCCCGAGTGCCTAAAAAAAGCTGTTGTTGTCCCTGTTTACAAATCAGGCAGTAAAGATCAAATAACAAATTATAGACCTATTTCCTTACTGCCTACTATGTCTAAAATATTAGAAAAAATTATGAATAAAAGGCTTTACAAATACTTGGAGGATAAATCAATTTTATCTAAACGGCAGTTTGGATTTAGGCCTAAAATGTCAACAGACGATGCCGTGCACCACCTGACTGATTATCTAGCACAAGAACTTGATAATGGTAACCACACAGTAGGAATCTTTCTAGACCTCGCCAAAGCTTTTGATACGGTTTCTATTCCTATTCTGTTGCACAAGCTTGAAGCCATAGGTATCAGAGGCACCCAGCTGAAACTATTTAAGAGCTATCTAGAATACCGTACCCAATGTGTAAGGATTGGTAATGTTCTCAGCGATACTGAAAAAAACACGTCCTTCGGAGTTCCCCAAGGAAGTATTTTAGGGCCTACATTATTTTTGATCTACATAAACGATCTTTGTAACCTAAATCTAGATCACGGCGAAATTGTTTCTTATGCTGACGACACTGCCCTTCTATTTTCAGCTGATTCAGAAAAAAATGTCTACAAACTTGCGCAACAGGGGTTCAATATTGTTAATAAATGGCTTCAACTCAATTCACTAACACTAAATGCAAATAAGACAAATTACGTTAAGTTTTCGATGCGCAAGCAAATATCAACAAGCACTACCTCGACATTGTATGCTCATTATTGCACAATTCCTATAGATAACCAATGTGTTTGTCCCAATATTAAAATGACAAATACAACAAAATATCTTGGTGTTATAATAGATGAAACACTTTCGTTCAAACAACATATACAAGCTTTAAATAGTAGAATTCGGAAGCTGATATTTGTTTTTAAAAAGTTACGCTATATTGCTGACCCAAAACTAGTTAGACAAGTTTACTTCGCTCTATGTCAATCAATATTAACCTACTGTATTACCACATGGGGTGGAGCGGGTAAAACAATGTTACTAACCATCGAGAGAGCTCAAAGGGCGATTCTCAAAGTGTCTACTTTCCGCCCTTTCCTTTTTCCTACTAACCTCCTATACAAATCTTGTGAAGTATTAACAGTTCGACAGCTATTTATAATGGGTATTGTATTAAAACAACACAGAGCTCTACCCTATAGCACTGCATATGCTAATAAAAGACGTAAAGATATAGTTTGTCCACAAAATACAACAAAACATGCTTTTGTTTCCAAATTTTACCTGTACCTCGGTCCTCTTCTCTATAATAGACTAAACTCGAAAGCAAACATTTATTCCCAGAATTACACAAATTGTAAGAGAATTCTCAAGGATGCTCTCCAAAGTATGTCTTACGAAGATACAGAGAATTTACTAACTGTGCTAAAGTGAAAAATTTCACCTACGTTAAGTATAAGTATATCAAATTTAGAAACTAAGAGTTAAGCTCTTCAACATGTAATTAGTGATCTATTGTCAACCTGTTGTTTATTTATTTTATAAGTTTATTTTAGCTCCTCTCGCCTGAAACACAGGATTACCTAGTTCAGGCACGTAAGTCTTAGGAATATAATTTACATTTAAGCAAAACTGTACTAATTTTTATGCCTTGTAATTATTTTGGAATAAATATTATTATTATTTTTTCGTTTATTTGTTTTGTCTTCTTATTTATTTACATTTTTAAATATTTCTTAAAAAACGATATAAAAAAAAAAACATTTAAAAATATAAAAAATAGATGTCCGCCGGTGTCGGGAGCAGGGTCCAAGCTACCGGTGGTTAGGGCTGCAGAGACAGGAACCTCCTCACAATGCGAGCCGTATCGAGTAGTACTGCCTTCTGAATCAGGCCCTTGATCCAACCGCCTAACGACAGCCTCGAGAGATGTTGGTCGAGGCTTTCCGCAATCAGGCCATTGGCCGTTACGACAATCGGCACAATGATAGCCGAGGTCACATCCCACATGTCGACAACCTCGTGTGCTAAGTCGAGATATTTAATTTGTTTCTCTTTCTCAGCTTTCACGAGGTTCCCGTCATGCGGGATGGTAACATCGACTATCATTGCGCGGCGCGCTAATCGGTCTATCACCACTATATCAGGCTTATTGGCTACAATAGTCCTGTCAGTAATGATAGACCGATCCCAGTACAACGTGACATGGTCATTTTCGAGAACTGGGTCGGGCACATACTTGTAATACGGTACCTCAGAGTCAACAAGTTTATATTTCAAAGCAAGTTGCTGGTGAATAATCCTGGCCACTTGGTTATGCCTGTGTAAGTACTCGCCGTTAGCTAGACGCGAACAACCAGAGATAATATGTCTGATGGACTCACCCGGACGATGGCATGCCCGACACACGTCAACCGTCCCGTCCTTCATAATATGTCTCCGATAGTTATTCGTCAAGATAACTTCGTCCATAATTGCACAGACAAAACCTTCAGTTTCCCCGAAAAGGTCACCGAAACGTAGCCAGGATACGGACGCTAAGAAATCTACACCAGGCTCATGAAGAGCCCGATAGTAGCGCCCGTGAAGCTCCTTGCTCTGCCATACCTCCTTGCGGTCATCTGTAGTAAGTATTACAGGTTTGCGCCAGTTCTCTTTAGCCATGGAGAGCGGGGTGAGTCCCTTGTCCACTGCGACCACATCCCGGTGCATACCCACTTCGGCTTTAAAAAAATAATCCCTGAGGCTGCATACCTCGCGGTTGTGGAGGGTCTTAGCGTTTAAAAAGCCTCGACCCCCGCACTTCCGCGGGATGTACAGTCTCATCACCGATGAACGTGGGTGATGCATCCGGTTTGCGGTCAGGAGTGTACGGACCCTTCTGTCCAGGGCGTCGAGTTCGGTCTGAGTCCATTTGAGTATGCCGAAAGAGTACATCAAAACCGGCATGACCCAACCGTTGTAGGCGCGCACCTTGTTTCCGCCCGAAAGAAGGCTAATTAAAACCTTCTTCAGGCGACCAAAGAAGCGCTCCTTCAACGATTGCTTCATGTCAGCAACGTTGATGCCTAACGCTTCCGACATACCCAAATATTTATAGCTTTCGGCTGAGGAGAGGGATCTAAGGTGTATGGAGTCCGAGAGTTGAGTTCCCTCGGATTCCATAATCTCCCCTCGCTTTACATGCATGACTGCACATTTGTCCACACCAAATTCCATCCTGATGGCGCTACTGAATGTTTCAGTTACCTTCAGTAGCTCCATCAGTCGCAATTTGTTGGGGGCAAAGAGTTTCAAGTCATCCATGTAGAGGAGGTGAGATATGACCTGACCACCTCTCCTTAACCGATAGCCTAGACCTGAATCCTCTAGCAGTGTGCTTAGAGGATTCAGGGCTAAGCAGAACCAAAGTGGACTCAAACTGTCGCCCTGAAATATTCCCCGTTTAATCCATACAGGCTCATCATTCCCCTGGATCTGTCGACATCCTGGGTAGCGAAGGACCGTCCTCCATTGCCCCATACACGACATCAGGAAGGTGCGCAGAGTTGCATTTATCTTGTACAACTCCAGCACCCTCATGAGCCATGTATGTGGCACCGAGTCGTAGGCCTTCTTATAGTCTATCCAGCATATCGACAGATCCTTGCAGGATCGACGAACCTGTTGGCTTATGGCCATGTCGATGAGGAGTAGCTCCTTAGTTCCGCGGGACCCATTCCTACATCCATTTTGAGAGGCAGACATAACCGAGTTATTGTCAATGTGTGTGTTAATTTTCGCTCTCAAAATGGATGTAAGAAGTTTATAAACTGTCGACAAACATGTGATCGGTCTATAATTCTTGGGTTCCGCGGGACTACCTGACTTATGGAGCAGGTGGGTAACGCCTGTTGTAAGGAACTGTGGTAGCGACCCAGTCTCTAAGGATGACTGGAATTGAGATGCCAGGCAAGTGTGTGAACTAATTAGCCATTTTAGCCAAAAGTTGTGCAGTCCGTCCGGTCCCGGTGATTTCCAGTTCGGTAACGGACGGACTGCACTGGCTATATCTAATGGCGTGATTTGCACCTTATCCATTTCTGGTATAGTTTCACACACTCGCTCGACATCCTGCATCCAGCCAGCCTCAGCGTGACAGACGGGTACCGACCATATGCTGCGCCAGAATGCACTCGTGGCGGCATCATCTGGGCGGCACACGTCTGTCACATTTTGTTCAGGCCGCTCCCAAGCTCTATATACCCACCTCTCATCGCTCTGGAACATGCGATTCTGCGTGTATCGGTCAACTCGCCGCTTATACCGTCGAATTCGGCTCGCCCATGCACAAACTTTCTGCTTCAGGAAGTCGATGCGCTCTGTAACACGGGACATGTATTCTTGAGGACTGATTCCAGTCCCCGAGAATGCCTGCCTTACAAAGCGCATCACTCGTGGTCGTGTATTGCCCTCCCTGAAGCAGTATAGTTTGCCAATGAGGACCCTGGTCCCATCAATACGTCGCTCGATCCTGCACTGCCAGGCTGGTACGGCTGGTTTTGGTCGAGTAGCTCCGTCACAGTTTGGGAACTTGACGTTAGCTAAACGACATGCCGCAACAGCCGCACAATACAGGATCGAGTGTGTATCAATGAGATCCTCGCTGCTCTCGAAGAAATTCTTAAGCTGCGAGTCCAAGGCACACACCAGCGCCCTATTTTTTTTGTGCATGGGTAAGCGTGGAAGTCGGGGTCTAAGTTCGGTCGGGGTGTGCCTATACTCGCGCAACGCATCCTCCAGTGCGCTCCTCAGTCGGACGTTGCACTGGCTACTTACTGTGTCAACCCTATCATCCTCTTCTGCAACACCATGATTGAACCGCGGCGGGATTGCATCAGTATTTGACGTTTGTGCCGCGGTTTGTGCCGGAGTTGATACGATATGGTTGCTCAGTACCTCTGAGCGCAGCCTATCAAGTGCGGCATCGTCCAACCTATGATTGCGTTGGATGACACGCACCTGATCCGACAGTCGTTGGGCCGAGACGTTGACGGTTGGCTCTAGTTCCTGAAATAGAGACAGCATCCTAACACGGTACGCAGTGAGGTTAGTTCCTCTCTCTGTAGACCCGTAATATGCGCGCATGACGTTCTCGTTCATAGACTGAGTCCATCTCATGCGCTGCACACAACCACCGGCAGCGGGGACCCGGCTCGAGGCCGGTTGGCCCCTAAGTCCCAAGCTTCTCGGTGGCCGGCCTCTCCCCTGCCGACGTACAGGTGTTGGCGACGTCGGCGGGGAAAAATACTCGTCACTCGAGCTCGACACAACTACCGCGGCCGTTGTCGTCACAGCGCTCACGATGGGGCTGGATACCGGCGGCGGCGAGGCGGAGCTGAGCGACGAGTCCGGAGGTGGTGGGCGTGCTCGTGCAGCAGATCTCGTCAACATTTAGTTTTCATTCTGTTTTCATAGCTTTTATTGGAGGTGACATCTGTCACTTCACCTCCGTTATGATATTTTTTCATTAGGTCTATTTATGTGGTGCATTTTGTTATTTTTTATGTTTTATTTTGATTTAAAGGTTTTAAGCTTGTTTTCGGGTTCTGATATAACAAAAAAAATACTGCGTCGTGAATAAAACTATGAAAATTCAGGGAACTATTTTTCTGACGTGTTGACGTTTTTGTGTTGCCAGTGATTATTATTATTATTATTATTTGTATAATTTGTTTTTAAATGAGTTATGATTATTTAATAATTTTATTTCTTTTGGTATTTTATTGTATATACGTACACACATCACAAGGCAGCTTTTTGCATACTTGGCTGACTTAGGATTATCCTTTAATACAAGTCTGTGTGGATCCCTTGTTGGTCGAGAGATGAATTCGTACGCTTTTTTAAACAATCCCTTATTACTGTACACAAATTTACAGATTTCAAATATGTAAAGTGAGGGAAGTGGTAATAAACCTATCTTTTTAAAAAACGGTTCGCAGGACTCATCAGGATGGAGTCCACAAATGGCCCTGATGCATTTCTTTCGCGCAATAAATGCTCTATCCTTATTCGTACTGTTCCCCCATATAATAAGCCCGTAACATAAAATGGATTCTATATATGCGTGGTATGTAATAATTGCCGTTTTTCTATTTGTCACGTTCTTTACTTGTCTGAGAGCATAAGCAAATTTATTGATCCTATTGCACAAATTATCTAGATGTACTTTCCAATTTAAGTCTTGATCTATGAGTACACCCAAGAATTTGGTTTGTGTAACTTCTTTCAGTCTGCCAATATTAAGTTTAAAATTGTAGGTATTTAGCATGTTTAGATTTATTAAATTGTATAAAATTAGATTTGTCTAAGTTGATTTTTAATTTATTTGTCTGTAGCCATCCTAAAATATTGTCAATAGTATTATTAATGTCCATTTCATGGTCAGATATTGATTTATACTTCTTATCAGACGTCACGATAATTGAAATGTCATCTGCAAATAATACACATTTATGATTAGTCACTAGTGGTATGTCATTTATATATTATTAGCGTAAAAAACGTTATTTTAAAACTACCGTGCGGTGGTGCCTATAAAAGCAAGGTGCGACCAGTGCCCGCCCCTTACCTCCCGTCACTAAAAAGGTAACGGACTGGAAGAAAGTAAGCACCCAGCTGAAATCCAACACGTCCCCCCAATTAGATAACATCCCCGATCAGTTTGACTCTATCTCGGACACGATGGCCGCGATCGACTCATTCACGAATCACATACAATCTGTCATGAACGAATGTTCAAGGGAAGTCACAGTGACGGATGACCGTCGCTGGAAGCTACCTGACGATGTACGTAATCTGTTGACTGAGAAGAACACGTCTATCCGTGCGTACAGTAGCTTTCCCTGCGACGCAAACAAAGCCCATATGCGCTACTTACAGAGAACTGTAAGGAAACGCGTAGCGGAGCTGCGTAACGCGGGCTGGGATAAGATGCTAAGCGAGTTAGAGCCTACCCACCTAGCCTTCTGGGAACTTCAGAGGAAACTCAAGTCCCCGCAAGTCACTTCCATGCCCCCATTAGTACGTCCTGATAAGACCATTGCATTCGACGACGTCGACAAGGCCGAGTGCCTAGCCGACAGTCTAGAAGCTCAGTGCTCACCCAGCTTAATACCAGTAGACCAAGCTCACCTCGCAGAGTTAGACGCGGAAGTCGAACGTAGAGCCTCTCTCCCTCCCGTAGAAGACCCTGAGAATCCTCTGCCTCCCGTCACTCCAGACGAAGTGCACGATATCATCAAGGGTCTTAAAGCTCGTAAAGCCCCCGGTTCAGATGGACTCACCAACAGAGTGGTCCAGCTTTTCCCTGCCCACTTGATAATGTTATTGGCCACCATCTTCAATGGTGCCCTAAGCAATAATATCTTCCCACAAACGTGGAAAGAAGCCAACGTCATCGGCATCCCGAAGCCAGGCAAACCCAAGTCTGAGCCTTCTAGTTACCGTCCCATTAGTCTGCTCAAGGTTCTCGGCAAAATCTATGAGAGGCTTATTTATAAGCGTCTCAGAGAATACGCCGAGACCAAGGGCCTTATTCCCAACGAACAGTTCGGCTTTCGAACTCAGCACTCTAGCGTGCATCAGGTCCACCGCATCATCGAGGACATAAGCGCTGGTTTCCAGCGCGGCTTGATGACGGGTGCTATCTTCTTCGACATAGCGAAAGCTTTTGACAAAGTCTGGCACAACGGCTTATTATATAAGCTCTACAAACTCGGTGTGCCAGATCGTCTCGTGCTCATCTTACGAGACTTTTTGTCGAATCGCACCTTCCGCTATAGCATCGAAGGAGCGCTCTCCTCCCCCCGACCCTTACGCGCGGGTGTCCCTCAGGGCTCCGTGCTATCTTCTCTCATTTTCACGCTGTTCACCAGCGATATCCCTAAAAGTAACAAGGCGCAGTTGGCTCTGTTCGCAGACGACACGGCCATTTACTATTCAGGCAGAAGCCCCGACGCGATAGCTCTCACTCTCCAAACCGCAGTCGACAAGCTCGGCAAGTGGTTCAGAAAGTGGAGAATCGAGGTCAATCCCGATAAGAGTCAAGCGGTTCTCTTCAAGAAACCGAGACTCAAAAAACTTATTAACACGCTCCCCCGACCAATCACCATGTTTGACAAGCCGATCCCCTGGGAGAAGCGAGCCAAATATCTAGGTGTGGTCCTCGATTTTAAACTCACATTCTCCGAGCACATAAAGCAGGCACGCTCGCGAGCCGCTTTCGCTCTCGGTAGGCTCCACTCCGTTCTCAATGCACGAAGCAAATTGTCACTCAGGTGCAAATTGCGTACCTACACGGCGTGCATTAGACCCATTATGACCTATGCGTGTGCCGCCTGGGCACAAGCCAAACCCTACCATCTCCATAAGATGCAGACCCTCCAAAACCGTTTCCTTCGAATGGCGACGGCTTCCCACTGGTATGTTAGGAACGAGATCCTCCATCTCGACCTTAAAATCCCCACAATAGCCCAATTTCTAAAACGCAATGCAACGCGTTATTTTGATAAAGCCGCAATACATCGCAACCCTCTGGTTGTGAAGGCCGCCAGTTATATTCCCTCTGGAATAAGTAAAATCCGCCGTCCAAGGCATGTTCTCAACGACCCAGATGACCCCATAACCCTCCTCCAGGAGAGCAATAGGGCCACCAGTACAGTAAAGAAACACACACACCGACACACGTTCCGACCTCGCCGTAGAGGTCCGCGACCGCGTCCCTCCCGAGTAAAGTATGTTTGATCCAGCCTGTCCCATCTTGCTGTCCTCCCCCCAGCGACGCCCTAAGTCGAGGTCCGTACCCCACAGGGGGTGCCCTTAGCGAGCGTTCGCCTAGTTTTAATTAGAATAGTTTATGCCCCTGGCTGGAGGCTTTAAGTGTAGAAGCTTAAGGCAGCCACAGGAAAGTCCGGTTAAGCAGCTACGACCTCCTCAGAGGTTAACTGCGAGATGCCCTATATAAAAAAAAAAAAAAAGTGCCCGCCCCTTACTCCGTCTCCAGCAGCCGTCATGCTAACATCGTTTGGTAATATTGTGTAAAGTCGTTATTTAAATCAGGAAGCGTTATTATTATTATTTTGGGGAGTGTTTTTTTTTCTCAGCTGTTAGGCTGGTTTTAGCTACATTTACGGGCCAAAGCCAAGTAAATGCAGCGTGTGGTGTGTATTTAAGATGAGGGTGTGTTTTCTTCCTCCAACTGCATGAATTTCCTAACTATTCTGCAGGTGTTTAGGATGGCAGCTTTCTGTAGGTTGATATAAACGGATTCTTCTAAATCTATTAATTTCAGGCTACGGAGAAGGTGGTTCGGGATAACGCCCGTCGTTGAGAGAACTATAGGGATAACGTATACTTTTTCTTGTCTCCAGATTCTTGAGACTTCTTCTTTAAGGTCAGCATATTTACTAATTTTTTCAGTTATCGTTTTTTGTAGGTTATGGGTATTCGGAACTGCAATATCTATAAGGTAAGTGATTTTTCTTATTTTATCCTGTAGGGTTATGTCTGGTCTATTGTAGTGGATAGTTCTATCTGTAAGTATGGCGCGATCGTAGTATATTTTGTGTGTTTCATTTTCTAGTATAGTTTGTGGTGTGTATTTGTAGTAAGGAGTGTTAGAGTTTTGTATGAGACTGTGTTTGAGTGCTAGTTTTTGATGAATAATGTTTGCAACCTGGTTGTGTCTGTGAGTGTAGTCTGTCTGTGTGAGGGTTGTGCATGCTCCAGTTATGTGTTGTATGGTTTCTGATTGAATGTGGCATCTACGGCATTTATCATTTGTTGTGGTAGGGTCTTTAATGATAAATTTCCTATAGTTTTTGGTGTTGATTATTTGATCTTGTATGGCTATCATGAACCCTTCTGTTTCAGGGAAGAGGTTTCCTATTTTAAGCCACTTATTAGACGCCACTATGTTAATATGGGATTGTTCTAAATCATGAGGGTGTCTACCGTGCAGGACTTTCTTCTTCCAGTTTTCAATTTTTTGTTTCTGTGGGTCAGAGTTATTTGTGTCTTGAATATTTTGTTCATTTAAGTTAAGTGGGGTGTAGTTAAGATCATTTAGAGAAATAGCTTTGTGTATGTCACTAGTGCGAGATTTTGAATAGAAGAATGTTTTTAGCCTAGTGATTTGTTTTTGCCAGAGGTGATGGATGTCGATTAGGCCTCTCCCTCCATTCTGTCTTTTGATGGTGAGTCGTTCGATCGCAGATTTAGGGTGCAGATTGTGGTGTTTTGAGAGTATTGTGCGCGTGGTTCTCTCTAACTGTTCGATGTCAGTTTTTGACCACTTTATTACTCCGAATGAGTAGGTCAATATTGGTATGGCAAAAGTATTCAAGGCTTTAATAAGATGCTTTCCTGATAATTGTGTTTTGCAAACTGCGTTAGTTCTCCTTCGATATTCTGTATTTAGTGTCTGCTTAATTGCTGTGTGATCGAGTCCCTTAAGTTGTTTGTATCCTAAATATTTGTATAAATCTGTTGGTTCCATTGCTGCAATTGTGTCGGTGTCGTTAATTGTATAGCTGCCAGGTTTGATTTTACCTCTTATGATATGTAATGTCTTGCACTTATCCAACCCAAATTTCATAGTCATTTCTTTTTCGGTTTTTGCATATAACTTAATGTCATCCATATAGATGAGGTGTGAGATAACTGTGTCTTCAGTATTATGTTTAAAGTTGTACCCGGCCTGACAGTGGCGCAACAAGTGAGACAAGGGGTTAAGGGCGAGGCAAAACCACAAAGGGCTCAGGGAATCTCCCTGATAGATACCCTTCCTAATAGATATCTGGCGTGTTATAAGAGAAGTGTGGCGATTATTAAGCTGTAGTGTTGTTTTCCAATGTGGCATTATGATACGCAAAAAATCTATTATTTTTGAATTAATTTTGTAAATCTCTAAAATTTTTATGAGCCAGGAGTGTGGTATACTATCAAACGCTTTTTGGTAATCTATATAGGTACAATGAAGGTTTCTATTTTTTGTGGTGGCATGTTTATGAATGGTGGAATCTATAATTAACTGTTCTTTACATCCCATGTGGCCCCGTCTGCAACCCTTCTGTTCCTCAGCTATAATATTGTGATGTTCGATGTGTGAGTTGATTTTTGTTGTGATTGCTGATGTTAATATTTTGTAAATGTAGGGAGGCATGTGATTGGTCTATATTGGGAAGGTTGTGTTGTGTATGTAGTTTTAGGTAGCATGTATGTTATTCCCGTTGCAATGAATTCGGGTATGTTCTGTTGTCCTAATATAATAGCTGTAAAATTTTTTGCTATAGACTTGTGTAGTGTCGTTAGTTTTTTGTACCAAAAATTTTGTATTTTATCTATACCCGGTGACTTCCAGTTATGTAATTTAGCTGTTATATTTGTAATATCAGGCTCTGTTATCTCTTTAAATTCCATTTCATCTATTAATCTCCATTTTGTTTCTTCTTCTGTAATCCAGGTTGCTTTATCATTGTGTTGCACTTGTTCTTCCCATATGCTAGACCAGAATGTTTCTAGGTGTTCTTTTGATGGTGTGTCTGTGTTGTTTTCTATTGTTGTGTCGTTGTGTGTTTTCTGTATGTTTCTGTAAAATACTTTTTCATTCATTGCAAATGTTGCATTATCATTTTTGCGCTGTTGTGCCTTCATATATCTCCTAAGCCTATGAACTTTAAGAGCTAGTTTCTGTTTTAATGTATCCAGAAACTCCTCTGGTTTTCTATTATTACTTTCGTGTCTAGTGTGATTTGAATAATTTTTAAATATTGTTTCAACTCGCTTAACTACTTTATTTGATCTAATACCGTTGATATAATGTGTGAGCCTACCACAGTCCGCTCTTAATTTTTCAATATCTTTTTCTAATCTCTGTTGCCAAGCTGGTTTAACAATACGACTAGTTTTTGTGGTTCCTGTGTGGTTAGTGATTTTATAGTTGAGTTCTTCAGATATTACTACAGCTGTGCAATATACAAGTAAATTTATGTCTATAAGTTGTGTGTCATCAGATATAAATTGTATGAGTATATTTTCATTAAATAAATTAACTAAACGAAATAGGTTAGGGGTGTATTTAAGTTTAGGTAGTTTTGGTCGGACTGCTGGATCCAGCCCAGAGTATTGTGTAATTGTTGATCTAAATTTGTTATGTATTTCTTGGATATAAGTATCTGTGGTTTGGTTTTGATCTGCGACAACTAAGGTCTCAATATCATTTTCAAGCGTTAGGGTTAAGGATTCGGTTTGTGTGGATGTGTGTGCTGTTTGTGTGTAACCTTGTGATTGGTTATATGTTAGAGGCTGACTATTAGGATGTAATTGAGTGAGCGATTGTGGTTGTTCTTGCAAAATATTTTCGTTTGTGTTTTGTGTTAGTGTGATAGTGTTAGTGTCTGCATAGTTTTCTGATTCTTGTCGCAATTGTGTGTGTACTTCTTCTTTTAACTGATCTAATTCAACTTGTGATAAGAGTTTATTCCTAACTATAGTTCTTCGTTGATCTGAAATTCGTTGTTCTGAAACGGAAATCTCAGGATATTGACTTGAAAATCGTTCATGCAGTTGTTGTCTGTACGTGGTCATGTCGGTCTCTAATTTAGTGATGTGTAGATAAGTTCGCATGATGAATAGGTTAACTTCTTTGCTCCATTTCATGCGAACTCTTGCTTTTCCAGCATTGGTGGACGCGGGTAAGAAGGTAGATACCTCCCGCGCAACACTCAAGGTCGGAGTAGGTGAAACTGTATTAAAACTAGTTATGGGAGGTGACGATGGTATGGGTGAAGATGGTATTGATGGTGATGATGTTCTTGAAGGTGCGTACGATACTGTACTTGGACTATAAGGCTCTACAGGGGTGTCTGTCCTGTTTGTCAGTCTATCACCATCGTCGGCTTCGGCTGTAGCATCTTTGTCGGTGGGAGCCCGCCTGTTCAACTCCTCACCGCTGACGGTTCGCATGCTGAGACACCCAGCGTCAGCTCCAGGTGCGCCCCGGCGATCGCCCCCGGGCAGCGGTCCTATACGTTTTCTTTTTGAACGAGTCTCCATTTTGAGTGGGTTTCCAGAGCCACGTTAGCCACGCCAGTAATTTCTCATTCGTGTGTCCGCCCCCCACGTGATTAGATGGTCAATCAGGACGTGTGGTTGTTTAGGGGGCTTATTATTATTTCTTTATTACATTTTTATACATACAAATTACATTTTTAAATATTTTTATGAAAAAGAAAAAAAAAAAAAAACATTTAAAAATATAAAAAGTAGTGGTCCATCGGCATCAGGAACAGGGTCCAAGGTGCCGGTGGTCAGGGCTCTAGAGAGAGGAACCTCCTCACGATGCGTGCCGTGTCTAGGAGTACTGCTTTCTGAATCAAGCCCTTGACCCAGCCGCGCAATGAGAGCCTCCTGAGGTGTTGGTCGAGGCTCTCCGCTATTAGGCCATTAACTGTTACGATTATCGGTACAATGATTGCAGAGTCCACGTCCCACATGTCGACAACCTCGTGTGCTAAGTCGAGATACTTGATTTTTTTATCTTTCTCAGCTTTCACGAGATTCTCGTCATGAGGGACAGCGATATCAACAATCATTGCACGGCGCTCTCCTCGATCTATCACCACAATATCAGGCTTATTGGCTACAATAGTCCTGTCAGTGATGATAGATCGATCCCAATACAATGTGGCATGACCATTCTCGAGAACTGGGTCGGGCACATACCTGTAGTATGGTACTTCTGACTCAACAAGGTTGTATTGCAAGGCAAGTTGCTGGTGGATAATCCTAGCCACTAGATTGTGTCTATGCAAGTACTCGCCGTTAGCAAGACGAGAACAACCGGAAACAATATGTCTGATTGATTCACCGGGACGGTGGCATGCCCGACAGATGTCAACCGTACCGTCCTTGACAATGTATTTCCGGTAATTATTCGTCATGATAACTTCATCCATAATCGCACAGACAAAACCTTCGGTTTCCCCGAAGAGATCGCCGAAACGCAGCCAGGATACAGATGCCAAAAAGTCTACATCAGGCCCATGGAGGGCCCGGAAAAACCGTCCGTGAAGCTCTTTGCCTTGCCAGACTTCCTTACGATCGTTAGTATCAAGTACTGCAGGTTTGCGCCAGTTCTCTTTCGCCAAGGAGAGTGGGGTGAGGCCCTTGTCCACTGCGACCACATCTCGGTGCATCCCCACGTCAGTTTGAAGGAAATATTCCCTGAGACTGCAAATCTCGCGGTTGTGGAGGGTTTTAGCATTTAAGAAACCTCGACCCCCACACTTCCGCGGGATGTACAGTCTCATCACTGATGATCGTGGGTGATGCATCCGATAAGCTGTCAACAATGTACGGACCTTCCTATCCAGAGCGTCAAGTTCCGTCTGAGTCCATTTGAGTATGCCGAAGGAATACATCAAAACCGGCATGACCCAACCGTTGAAGGCGCGCACCTTGTTTCCGCCTGATAAAAGACTATTTAACACTTTATTCAGGCGGCCAAAGAAACGCTCCCTCAACGATTGTTTCATGTCGGTAACCTTGATGCCTAATGCTTCCGACATACCCAAATACTTGTAGGTTTCGGTTGAGGAGAGAGATCTAAGGTGTATGGAATCCGAGAGTTGGGTTCCTACGGATTCCATAATCCCCCCTCGCTTTACATGCATAACTGCACATTTGTCCACACCAAATTCCATCCTGATGGCGCTACTGAACGTTTCTGTTACCTTCAGTAGCTCCATCAGTCGCAAATTGTTGGGGGCAAAGAGTTTCAGGTCATCCATGTAAAGGAGGTGAGATATAACCTGACCACCTCTTGTCAACCGATAGCCTAGACCTGAATTCTCTAGCAGTGTGCTTAGAGGATTCAAGGCTAAGCAGAACCAAAGCGGACTCAAACTATCGCCCTGGAATATTCCCCGCTCAATCCTGATCGGTTCATCGATCCCCCGGATCTGTCGACATCCTGGATAGAGAAGGACCGTCCTCCACTGCCCCATACATGACATCAAAAAGGTGCGTAGAGTTGCGTCTATTTTGTACAACTCCAGCACCCTAGTGAGCCATGTATGTGGCACCGAATCATAGGCCTTCTTATAATCTATCCAACATGTCGACAAATCCTTCCTGGATCTACGGACCTGTTGGCTTATGGCCATGTCTATAAGGAGTAGCTCCTTAGTACCGCGGGACCCATTCTTACATCCATTCTGAGACACAGACATAATTGAGTTTTTAAAGATATGTTGTGCAATTTTTGCTCTCAGAATGGATGTAAGAACTTTATAGACCGTCGGCAAACATGTAATTGGTCTATAGTTTTTAGGTTCCGCAGTACTACCCGATTTATGGAGCAGGTGGGTAACTCCTGTCGTAAAGAACAGTGGTAGGGACCCAGTCTCTAAAGATGACTGGAATTGCGAGGCTAAGCAGGCGTGTGACTTTTGTAGCCATTTAATCCAGAAATTGTGCAGTCCGTCTGGTCCTGGAGATTTCCAGTTAGGCAGCGGACGGACTGCACGGGCCACATCCAGAGGGCTGATGGTTATTGCCTCCATATCTGGTATCGAATCACACGCCCGCTCAACAACACGCATCCAATCACCTTCAGTGTGACTGACGGGCACCGACCAAATGTTTCGCCAAAAAGTACTCATGGCATCATTTTCCGGTGGATGCGCGTCAGTCACACCTTGAGTGGGAATGGGTCGCTCCCATGCTCTGTATACCCACCTTTCATCGCTCTGGAACATGCGGTTCTGAGTGTACCGATCCACTCTTCGTCTATACCGCCGGATACGGTTTGCCCATGCATAAACTTTCTGCTTCAGGAAGTCGATGCGCTCTGTGACACAGGAGCCATATTCTCGAGGACAAATATTAGTTCCCGAGAACGCCCGCCTCACAAAGCGCATCACCCTTGGGCGAGTATTGCCCTCCCTGAAGCAGATGAGCTTCCCGATGAGTACCCTGGCCTCATTAATACGACGCTCAATCCTGCACTGCCAGGCTGGCACAGCAGGTTTCGGTCGTACAGCTCGGTCAGTGTTTGGAAATTTGACACGAGCTATTCGACATGCCGCAACAGCCGAGCAATACAAGATTGAGTGTGTATCGCAAAGGTCTGCACTGCTTTCAATAAAATTTGGTAACAGCGCATCCAGGGCACACACCAGTGCTCTGTTTCTTTTATTCATGGGCAAACGTGGTAGCCGTGGTCTGAGGTCATGTGATATGAACCGGTACTCACGGATCGCATCCTCCAGTGCGCTCCTTAATTCCACATTGCATAGGTTTTCTGCAGATATAGCCCTGGCGTCCTCCTCCTCATCATGCTGGTTTGCCCGCAGTGAGACTTCGGCGGGCGCATGTATGACATTCTGTGGTGGGGGAGGGTTACTAGCAGAGCTATTCTGCATTTCCGAGCGTAGCCGATCAAGTGTGGCGTTATCTAATCGGTGATTGTTCTGAATAACACGCACTTGATCCGACAATCGTTGAGCCGAGACGTTGACGGCAGGTTCAAGCACCTGAAACAGAGAGAGCATCCGACCTCGGTACGCTGTAAGGTTAATTCCTCCCTCGGTAGCCCCATAATATGCGCGCATCACATTTTCATTTGTGGACTGGGTCCAACGCATGCGCGACACAATTCCACCGGCAGCGGGGACCCTGTTCGGGGCCTGTTGGCCTCGTGGTCCCAAGCCCGCTGGTGGCCGGCCTCTCCCCTGCCGACGTACAGGTGTTGGCGACGTCGGCGGGGAAAAATACTCGTCGCTCGAGCTCGACGCAACTACCGCGGCCGTTGTCGTCACAGCGCCCACGGTGGTGGGGCTGGGTATCGGTGGCGGTGAGGCGGAGCTGAGCGACGAGGCTGGAGGTGGTAGGCGTGCTCGTCTCGTTGCTGATCTAGTCAACATAGCTATTTGGGTTTCATCATAGTTTCATATCATTATTATTGTTGCATGTCGAATTTGACAGCCGTCATTCTTTCATCATGATTTGGATAATTCTTTGTTTTTCTTTCATTTTGTGGTTGCTTGTATTTTGAATGTTGTGCTGTTATTTTTGGAGGTTTTATTATGTTTTTCGTACTTTCTGAAACTAAATACGGCTGAATGAATACATAATTACGGAAAATAAATGATATGAAAAATCTGACGTTCCTTGTCTTGCCAGTGTTGCCAGATTTCTAATTAAATTTTAAACGGTTATTATTATTATTATTATTATTTTAAATGTCTTTGATATATCTCAGGACCCTAGGGTCCCGGACCTTTGGAAGGCGTACGAGGGGCCGAAGCCAACTCGCAGAGGCCCCTTGAGACATTTTTATGTATTGAGGCACCAACAGACGGTTATCCCTGTATGCACTACGCAAGTGCACACAAGGACAACCCCCGGTTGGTGCAGAACTATTGCAGAACATGGGAACAAAATAAATTGGGCTATGGGTTTGGGTGGCTAAAGTTGACTGGTGACCTGGAACTATGGAAGAACTATGGCCCCTGCCTGATCAATGTTTTATATGTACACGGAAAAATGGCAGGGGGTGACTTGCACACTCAATAATGGGCCCCCGAAAACTGTCGCTAGCACATAGTGACGTAGCGACAAGGGGGCAACATGTCCTGAGGTGCTTGAGAAATGGAGAGGTATTCCACGGCTTTCAGAACAATCCCAGAGCCCGGAAGATGGTCAAGATCCCTACGAGCACTTACTGGAATACTTCCTTCCTCCGAGCACGTTTGCTCTTGCGAATCTCCACTCAAGCCGGCCAATTAAGGCAAGAATGAGGTGGGAGCTCTGCTCTTCGTCAGTGTTCACTCCAGCCGGCCAATAAAGGCAAGCCAGAGATGAGGAACAAGATTTCTCCCGGGAGATAGGGTCCGTGGGGTCGCTACTGCCCAACAGCTCGCCTCATGCTGCCCTGCGGGTTTCTGTATCTCTCTTGGTCTGGCCCCTCATCCTAGACCTGTTCCGGCAAAGTAAACCCTACCGGCACAGACCCAGAGTTGGATGCCGCACGAAGCGCCAGTCAACCTGCCACATCGCTGGATGTCTTAGTGAGATGCCCGCATTGTCCCCAAGCACGGTTTTTTAAGGGTGACCGAGGCTTGAAGGTACATTTGGGTAAGAAACACAAACCCCACAATGTACCTTCATCCTGCCCGACAACATCCCCTTCCCTAACACCTAATTCACCCGCTCAACCCTTTTGGAAAACACTGGCAAAATTGAAAAATTCAACCCCTGTTTTAAAGAGAGTTCCTCGTGGCGCGAGACCGTCTGTGGCTTCAAGTTTAGCGCGTTGTATCCGTCTCGCCGCCAGAGAGAACTCCCAAAGTGCTTGGGAGCAATTGCTCACCTTCCCGTTTAGAATTCTACATGTGCAAAAAAATTTGGCTACTAAAAAAACATTAACAGCACAAATAAAAGATAATTGTAACATTTCGGCCCAAAGTTTTGACCCCAAATTAACAGCACGCTTCCCCCAAAGAGGTTTATTGCACCATGTAGAGTCTAAACTAGGCGAGGGTGATATCAGAGGTGCAGCTAGGATCATCTTTAGTAGCGATGTGGTTGCGCCGTACTCCCCAGAGACACTTACAGCTCTGGAGAGCAAACACCCTGCCCCGGCAGATGACCTCTCCTTTCCTGACCCACCCGATCCGGAATCCAACTCACTTGAAATTACAGCTCAACAAGTACGTGCGGCCGTGTGCTCCTTTCGAAGTGGCTCCGCCGGCGGCCTCGACGGGCTGACACCCCAACATTTGAAGGACTTAATGTGTTCAGGCGCCGGGGAGGCTGGTGAGTCCCTTTTGAAGGAGCTGACGGCCCTCATCAATCTCATGCTCTCCGGCAATGTGAACGAAGCCGTCATTGATATTTTGTATGGGGCAAACCTATGTGCCCTGCGCAAGAAGGATGGCGGCATTCGTCCCATTGCCGTAGGGTCCACTTACCGTCGTACCGCAGCCAAAATTTGCTGCGCTTTCTACAGCGAAACCCTGGCCAGCAAATTCCAGCCCCTACAGCTAGGCTTCGGGTCTAAAGGGGCCTGTGAGGCTGCGGTACACGCATTATCCACTTACCTCAATAGCGGTAAAGGTGAGGTCATCCTAAAGGTTGACATTAAGAACGCTTTCAATTCCGTAAACAGGGACATCTTGTTGACAGAAGTTCAAAAAGAAATACCCAAAATTTACAGTTTTCTTTATCAATGCTACAGGCACCACTCTAAATTACTTTATAAAGACAACCTTTTGGAATCAGCCGTCGGATGTCAACAGGGCTTCAACAGGGTGACCCCCTTGGGCCAGTCATTTTTAGTTTGGCTATAAATCCAATTATTCGACAACTAAATTCGGAATTCAACGTATGGTATTTGGATGACGGAACCCTAGGAGGTGATGTAGACACAGTCTTAAAAGATTTAACATACATAAAAGAAAAATTCAGTTCCATTGGCTTAGATCTTAACCTATCAAAATGCGAAATTTATCTTCCCCAAACCACTGACAGAAAGACTACCATAGCAAAATTTAATACTATAGCACCAAACATCTAAATTACAGAAAGAAACTCTCTGCACCTCCTGGGGTCCCCAATTTTTGACGAATCCTTTCCAACGTTTATTGAGCAGAAAATGCAAAATTTCAACGATGTCTCGGAAAGACTTTTCAAAATTAATATTCATTCGGCCTTCACACTCATTCGGTACTGTTGCTTTGGACCAAAATTCACGTATAGCCTTCGTTCCTCCCATCTGTGGAAGCATCCACAACTTTTAGAAAAAGTGGACCAAATTATTAGAAATACATTAACCTCTATCCTAAATGTGGCCCTGGACGACCGAGCGTGGCAGCAAGCCACACTTCCCATCCGCCTGGGTGGTCTTGGTGTCCGCAAAATTTCAAGTATAAGTTTACCGGCCTTCCTCTCCTCGGTCCACAGTACCAATAAATTAACCAGGAACATTTTATCTTCCTCACTGGTCGATTTTGAGGTACCGTGTTTGACCGATGCGTTGAACGCTTGGAAAATGGCTTGTCCCAATACGGATTTGCCTGATAACCCGTCCTCCCAGAAACGGTGGGACGTGCCGCTCTGCAGTATTATACGGAATTCCCTGGTAAACACGTCACCTAATACTGTTGAGCGTGCCCGCACAAACCTGACTCCCATTCTCCCACAGCTAGCAGAGCTGTGGGAGAATGGGAGTCAGGTTTGTGGCTTCAAGCGCTTCCGTCATCCACCATAGGCACCATGATGGATGACTCATCGTTTCGGCTCGCTACGTGTCTCCGCTTGGGCGCACCTTGTGTTGCTCCGCATCGGTGTCCCTGCGGCGAAGCTGTAGACAGTCTCGGGCACCATGGCCTGTCCTGTTACAGGAGCGCAGGACGCATTGCACGGCACGCCAGCATCAATGACATTATTCGTCGAGCCCTTGTCACCGCCGGCGTACCAGCGGTATTAGAACCAAACGGCTTGGTACGTGACGATGGGAAGAGACCAGACGGTATGACGTTGTTGCCTTGGAAGGTGGGTAGGCCTCTGGTATGGGACGCAACCTGTGTCGACACCCTTGCACCATCTCATGTTCCTAGCACGGCGGGCTGTGCTGGCGCCGCTGCAGCGGCTGCTGAGACCCTCAAGCGGCGCAAATACTGTAACCTTATGGGTAACTACAGTTTTGAGCCGTTTGGGGTCGAAACGCTCGGGTCGTGGGGTCCGAGTGCGCGTCTCCTTTTTAAGGAAATTTCTCGCCGACTGATCGACACTTCACGTGACCAGAGGGCTGGCTCGTTCTTTGGCCAAAGAATTAGCATTGCCATTCAACGTGGCAATGCTGCCAGTCTTCTGGGCACGTTTCCGGATGACAGCGATGCGGACGAATACTTCGACGCCTAAGTGTCCCTTTGTTTTTTGTATCTATTTGTGTAGTTAGTTAATGTATTTAGTACCTAGTGTAAATAGTTAGTAAGTTATAGTAAATTATAAATATATATGTTTAATGAAATAATATCGTACATCTCTGAACAGCTCACCTACATGGCTGAACCCGAGTGCACGCCGCATAGGGGTCTACACTATACTCGTACATCTCTGAACAGCTCACCTACATGGCTGAACCCGAGTGCACGCCGCATAGGAATCTACACTATACTCGTACATCTCTGAACAGCTCACCTACATGGCTGAACCCGAGTGCACGCCGCATAGGAGTCTACACTATACTCGTACATCACAGGTCGCCCACACGGCTAAACCACAGTGCACGCCGTATAGGAGTTCACAATACACATTTTATTATATGATAGCTCGCATAGTCATTAATCATTGCAGCAAACAACAAAGGCTAAGCTACTGCTTAACTATCAAACTATATAGCTGCACAGAAATTTCAGTGAACGGAACAGACTGACATACTATTCAAATTATTCGAAGTAAAATCTCGTAGAGAAATTCCCAACATTCCATCTCATAATTTGTAATTTATTTATTTTCCAAGTTGTCCAATGCAATGATAACTCTATCGAGGAGTTGCCTCGACCAAGAGTACCACATGCACTGGCCCAACTATTTACTAATTGTTTATAATTAGTCCAACGCAACGATAACCCTATCGAGGAGTTGCCTCGACCAAAGATAGCACGTGCATCAGCCCAACTATTAACTTACTATATATTATTATAATTAGTCCAACGCAACGATAACCTTATCGAGGAGTTGCCTCGACCAAAGGTAGCACGTGCATCAGCCCAACTATTAACTTACTATATATTATTATAATTAGTCCAACGCAACGATAACCTTATCGAGGAGTTGCCTCGACCAAAGGTAGCACGTGCATCAGCCCAACTATTAACTTACTATATATTATTATAATTAGTCCAACGCAACGATAACCTTATCGAGGAGTTGCCTCGACCAAAGATAGCACGTGCATCAGCCCAACTATTAACTTACTATATATTATTATAATTAGTCCAACGCAACGATAACCTTATCGAGGAGTTGCCTCGACCAAAGGTAGCACGTGCATCGGCCCAATTACTATTAACTATGATTTAAATATTAGCCTTATGGGAAATACGCTACAATGATTGCTACCGAATCATACTCATCGCTCACTGAACTTATCTCGTACAAAAGCAGCGAAGTAAAGAATTCATAAGACTACTTACAATTTTACCGGCATAATATGGCTCGTGATTCCATGCCACTTCTGACTTGTTAATTAAAAACACTATTTTCTTGGTAATACTTTTAATCAGCACAACTGTACTATTTCACAATCCAATGACGACTGACTCTGCATTACATTTTACAATTTAGCATGACTTTTGCCCCACCCAGAAATAACGATATTATCATAACCGTTATTTCTGAGTGTTGCCAAAGTAAAATAATACATAAAGTTGCAATAATGAAAATACATTTAAAACATTGTTATAATAATAATAATTTGTACTTTGACAGTGTTGCCACAGTGGATATTATAATTAAATATTTAAGTAGGTAATACATTTTTTTAAATTTAATCAAAGAAATCATGACAAGAGGGAGTGTCAGACTTTTACTGACTAAAACCCACCCGTGTTCCTTCCGTTGCCTATGTGCTGGGGCCGCGATATCCCTTTCAGACAAACCCGCAACCCCAGCAGGCATTGGTCCTTCCGGACCCCGTCAGTTGGTGCTGACATCCCTTTGAGGCGCGCGTGGAACACAACGCGCCGTCGACCCGGGCCTGGTCCTTATCGGACGGCGAGCTGCCCATCGCTCACCGTCCGCAGGCCCGCGCCTACGGTGGCCGGAAGTCAGCTTGTGACTCCCGACGCCCGAGGCGTCTCCTGCGGCAACTAGGGGTGCGAGGGCGTGCAGCTTGAATCTCCCTCGCGCGCTCCGCCTCCTCCTTCGCGAGCATAACTGCTTCGCAGAAGGAGGTGACGGCCTCCCATGCACTCTCGCTCCGGACCATGGCCTGAACCAGGGCCGGATCGCCTCCGTGAGGACACGGCGGTGTTCCGCCCAAGCCGGGCAGACCTCCACCGTATGCTCCACCGTGTCCTCCGGGCGATCCATACTTGCGTTCCTGGCTAACTTATATATACTTATCTAAACATCCTAATACAAGCTATGCTACGTAAACTAATGTACGTTCACATAAGCTCAATACGACTAGGTTACCTACCCTCTATATAATATAGTATATTAGAAGTTTACTACATATCACCACAACAACAACTTACAAACAACAACACGAACAACTTTATTTTTATTTCAATACAAAATAGCGAGATAATCAGATTAGAATCAGTATTATTAATCTCATAAAGCTGAATAATAATGGTATTTTGTAACCTTAATTTAGAGTAAAAACATAATTAAAATAAACGAAATAATAATATCCCCACCTATCTCTACGTTGACGTAGTGGGGCTTGCTGCACTCTCCGAACTCTGGGTCTGTGCCGGTAGAATTCACATTGCCGAACAGGTCTAGGATGAGGAGCCAGACCAAGAGAGATACAGAAACCCGCACGGCAGCATGTGGCGAGCTGTTGGGCAGTAGCGACCACACGGACCCTATCTTGCTGGAGAAGTCTTGTTCCTCATCTCTGGCTTGCCTTTATTGACCGGCTGGAGTGAACACTGACAAGGAACAGACCTCCCACCAGATTCTTGCCTTAAGTGCAGATTCGCAAGAGCAAACGTGCTCGGAGGAAGGAAATATTCCAGTAAGTGCTGATAGGGACCTTGACCATCTTCCAGGCTCTGGGATTGTTCCGATAGCCGTGGAATACCTCTCCACTCCTCAAGCACCTCAGGACGTGTTGCCCCCTTGTCGCTACATCACTATGTGCTAGCGCCAGTTTGCAGGGGCCCATTATTGAGTGTGCAAATCATCCCCCGCTATTTTATCGGTGTTTAACATAACATTGATCAGGCAGGAGATATAGTCCTTCCATAGTTTAACATAACCAATCCGCGTACATTGTTAACTCGCTTAATGCGAAGTACGCGGCGGTCAAAATGCAGCGCGCCCTCGACCTGCTTCCCGACTGGCTGTCGAAGTGGCGGCTAACGGTTAACGTGAGTAAGACGCAGGCAATGGTCACTGGATCGGCGCCTCTCCCACCACCTTTGAAGCTACATGGTGCCGCCGTCGATTGGTCGCCCCGGGTCAAGTACCTGGGTGTGACCATCGACCGCCGCCTCACGATGGGGCCCCATGTCCGCAAGGTCGCCGCACAGGGTAGGGTCGCCCGCAACCTCCTCAGGCCCGTGCTCTCATCCCGCATCCCGGCGCGCGTCAAGTTGGGCGTGTACAAAACGTACGTACGCCCAATCTTGACGTACGCCGCCCCAGCGTGGTTCGCCCTCACAAGGGAGTCGAGCCGCAAGCTACTCCGCGCGCAACAGAACCTTGCGTTGCGGACTATAGTAGATGCTCCTTACCTTGTGAGGAACGATGTACTCCACCGGGATCTCGGGATTGAGAGCCTGGATGGGTTTGTGAGGCGACTCGCGAAGGTGATGTTCGCGCGTGCCGACGCTTCTGCCTGGCCCCATGTCAGGCAGATAGCGCCATTGCACGCGCGCCCGCCTGACGCGAGACCCCTGCCCCGCGACCTGGTAGCGGACAATTGACCCCATCGCACCGGACTGACACCTCGAGTAAGCCGCACCCAGGTTACACGCGGCTCACTCGATATAATAAGACTCTACAGATGTACACATACATCTGTTGCGCGGCGTGTTCTAGGTTAATATAGGCACGCCGCGTAACTATATACAGACAACCTATACTACACAGACACCTACATAACACGTGCGAGCGCGACGCGGGCCGCGAAGCACGTTGACACTGAGCGGTGTTACACTACAACACAAGCCGCTCACACAAACACGACTGCTTATCCCTCAATCCGTAAACGGCTCGATCTGTGAGCGGGGCGAGGGAAAGCTACATATCGACCTGTAGGTGCGTCGAGTCGGCATCTCTGTCGCTGGTCGTCTTCGTCGGGCCTCCCCCAGGCAACTGGGGGTCTCACCTGGCGGGGACAGACCGCCGGGATGCCGTGAAGAAGCGACGTTATAGGAATATAGCGTCGCGGCGCGCCTACAGAAAAATTCATAGCAACCATTCACACAGACGCACCTTGCGTGCGTCAATTCTACAGGCCGCCCGAGGCCAACATAGCGAAGGGTCCGTATTAGCAGGCCACTGTGGTGCCTCCGCGGGCGAGGGGCGAAGCCCTGACCCCGCACGCCACGCCCCCTAACGGGGGCGTCGCGATATCTCGAATTCGGCATAACCAATCCACAATAGCCACCTAAACCCATAGCCCAATATGTTTTGTTACCTTGCTTTGCAATAAATAGTCCTGCACCAACGGGGGGTTGTCCTTAGATGCACTGGCATAGTGCATACAGGGATAATCGCCTCATTTCATTCAAAACGTCTAACGGGCCTCTGCGAGTTGGCTTCGGCCCTTCGTACGACTTACAAAGTTCCGGGACCCCAGTGTCCCGAGAAATGACAAAGACAAAACAATAATAATATATTCTTTATTTCGGAATACACATAAAATCAATAAAGTGTTAGTAACAATGACTTAAAAACTATGTTAGTAAACTTTTACAAACAACTTTTAAACTGACGTGGCCGAACACACGTGGGCACGTGCCTTCGAACCCACAGTGCCATATAAAGAGACTGACAACTTTCTCTTATAATGTTTTAGGATGCTGTCGGAGCTTCCGTGCAACCTACCCATTATTGACACTGTTCTCTTCCTCGTAATAGGAGCAAGAAATACCTAGAATAGTACATTATGATACAAGTGTGTAATGATCAATGCACACGCGTTTCATACGACGCCAACGTTTTTCAACATAGTTGCGAGGATAAAAACAGATTTGTTGTAAGAACTTATGCCACAATAACATAATTATAGAGATGATACATTTAGATTACTAAAGTTCAACTGACCTTTGTTGCCAGGTACTGACTATCCGGAGCTTCCTTTAAAAACTTTTCAACGTCTGTTGGTGACAATAAGACTTTAGATACTTTCGACTAATATGTATACCCATGCCAAATTACAGCTTTTTAGTACTAAGAGTCTCTGAGCTAAGCCGCGGACAGACAGACGGACAAACGGCCGGGTATGGCGAAACTATAAGGGTTCCTTGTTGACTACGGAATCCTAAGAAACTTAAAATTTGCATTTAGATTGAAAAAAATATGTTGGTAATTGGGGTTTATTCTATTTCTGATCGCACAAAATAAGACCACGATGCAACAAAATCAGCAGTTTTTGAGGCGCTAATCCCTGAACCTAGTGAATTTTCGATCGAAATCAAAATAAAAAACCCGGCCAAGTGCGTGTCGGAACACGCACAATGAAGGGTTCTGTTATGGGAGATCACGTTTTTCAAACCGTAAATTTAAGTTGGTTGATTTTTACTCGTTAACCTGTACAGCCTACTTAGCTGTGATAGTTTTCCTTTTAATTTCGTTATATATATTACTGCTGTGAATTTTTACACAAATCCAAGTACAACCATTTAGCTGGCAGGGGACACTTACTCTAACAAAAAAAATCTGTTAAAAGCTGAATATTTCGCAAACGGATCCCTGAATCCAAAAATGGTGTTCAAAAACTCACAATATTTTTGAACGACCTTTCTAACGATACCCCACAACATGGGGTAAACGAGGAAAAATAAACATCCCCACTTTACGTGTAGGGGAGGTACCCTAAAAAAATTTTTTTTCTTGATTTTATTTTACCACTTTGTCGGCATGATTAATATGCCAAATTACAGCTTTCTAGTACTAACCGTCTCTGACCTAACCCGCGGACAGACAGACAGACAGACAGACAGACGGACATGGCGAAACTATAAGGGTTCCTTGTTTACTACGGAACCCTAAAAATCAAATCAAAATTTCTATAACCATACAACAAAGATCCATAATGTTAGTAATACCTTATAGCTATTGTTAGTAAGTAATATAAGTATTATTTTAGTTTGAACTTTGTAATGACCGGGGTTCCAGTAAACTGATTATTGAAAAATGAACATAATAATATGTAGTTTATATAATTTAATCAATACGTACACCATTTGCAATAAAAACCTATGCTAACACCTTAAAACTACCTTAATTAATTGGCAAGTGCTGTACCGGACAACATAAATACTAATGCCGGAAAAGAGAATAAACACAGTAAACAATAAGCAGATGTGCGACAAAACAAAAGGAAAACAATAAGCAGATAAATAATGAAATAAAACTAAACAAAATAAAAGCAAAAAGTATAGCTCCGCGTCGGGATCGAACCCGAGAACATGAAACCGCGATCTGACGCTATCTTCGATCAATAAGTGCATTATTGATCGAAGGACGCTATGCTCCGAGACCAGATAGTTCCTTAATAACTGTAGCGAATATGTTGTTCTTATTTCGACATAATTATATTGATATTCAACTTTATGAACTGAAGTCCGGACCTTTCTCCACAAATATGCCCCTAGACGGTTCCGCAAGCTGAGGACAAAATAAGAACCGTCAGCCTTGTAAAACATCTCCAACTATCCAACCTACACTTCGTTTAATAGACGCAAACACTTACCCCGTTATTTCCACTACTTGCACACAATTCACAGTTTGCACCAACGACAATAGTATACAATTTCCAAGTATACAATTTCCTAACGATGATGGCTCAAATTTCTAGGAATTAAGCAACTAGTTACGGAGCAACCGTTCGTTCTTTTTCGTCTTTCACCCACGTCTCACACTCTCCGGTATTATTTCCACCACCCTCACTTGTCAATTGTCTCAAACTTGTCATTAAAACTATTGTGGCGACCCTAGTAACGCCATCTAGTATCAGATTTGTTAATTGAAATATCGATCATTACAACTTTTTTCACAGAAGATGACCAAGTTTAGGTATAGGTACAAGTTTCGAGGAAACCTCTCCGCTCCGCTTCGAGGATCGAAGCCTATAGTCTAGGTATTTATTTTGAGATAATCTTGGATATGACACTAGTCGGTCATTCTTGTTTAGAATAGGTACTTACGTCATTGACTTTTTAAACAGGATTTACTCATTTCGACATAAACTTATTTATCGTTATCACATGGTCGTTTTCTATTATTCTTATAATATTAGTTCATAATTACATTTATTTAGGTAATCTTTAATAGTATATAATATCACAAAACATAATCATTTTCTTAGTTCTACGCCCACCCTAAATGATGCAAAATATAGATCTAATATGTTCGTCATCACATAATTTACCTATTCGGGTGGCGTGTCAGACTTTTACTGACTAAAACCCACCCGTGTTCCTTCCGTTGCCTGTGTGCCGGGGCCGCGATATCCCTTTCGGACTAACTCGCAACCCTGGCAGGCATTGGCCCTTACGGACCCCGTCAGTTGGTGCTGACATCTCTTTGAGGCGCGCTATCTTGGGGTCGGCTTCCAGTCTAACCGAATGCAGTGTGCTAGCTTATATATGGCGTATAATGTAAATTATGTTTTGTGTTGCGTAATGTAAATTATTTTGAATACTATTATAGAAGCATTTTTTTTTTTCTTCTAACTAAACAGACAGCTGTGCTGCTGGGGAGTTTGTTGCGCCACTTCTTCTTCCCAGCTAACGCACTAGGAAGTGGTGAAGGGTGGGCGTTTTGGGGGACTGTCTTATGTAATTTTGACGTTCGAAAAGTGCTGATTCTCAGCCTAGTTTGAATAAATGACTTTTAAATTTGAATTTGAATTTGCAACTGAATAACAGTATTTTACTTGGAGTTACTGCCTATCTGACCTCCACAACCCAGTAACTGGGTAAAACGATACCTTTTGTTAAGACTGGTTGTCAGACTTTCGGGCTTCTGACGACCCGTAACGTCTGTCAAAGATCCACGAATGACAGCCGGGACCAATGGCTTTTAATGTGTTTTCCGAGGCATGGAGGAGTATCGGTTCCACCCATTTACAGACCAACCCCGGCAAGCGCAGCCCTGATGGATTGACCCGTGCGGCTGATAGTAGCTTAGCCACGATCTCCCTACATACGCAAATATTATACTTATGTTAGAAATAAAACTATTTTTTAGGATAAAATATGTTAAGAACATACTCGTAAATATTACTTTATATACTTATTTTACATGTCATAATGGGGTGTGTAATGTTTGGTATAATAACAGATAGTCTAATTTCTTTTGACATAACTTTCATATGATATAATTTTCATATGCTATAAAAACATTTAACCTAATTTCATATGATCTAATGTTATATTTGATATTATTTTTATTTTCTCTAATTTCATTTAGTATAACGTTCATTTCATATAATTTTCAAATTGTATAATGCTCTTTTTATATAATGTTCATTTGAGCTAACTTTCATATTAACTACTTTTCTAAGGTAACGCATCGTTCTTGAGAAAAGCAAATTATAATGTAATCTAACCTCAAAACATTAAGGTTGCTTCTGCATCGTCTCCGGCGCTGTGAGAAGTGCAACCCCTTCGCCCTTATGTAACAAAGGATACTCCGCGCCTCCGGTTTTTATATACACTCTAGGGTAGGAGCCAAAAGACTACGTAAAGTCGGGGTGCCCCGATTTGGTTTTGGAACAGATTCAACCTATTAACTACAAGCCGGTGTATAATTATGTTATGTATGACAGAAACAAAAATAAAAAAATATCCGTCCACCCTCATAAAAGCAAACTAATAACAACGATAACAACGCCAGCCATTTACGTGCTAGCAAAAACAAGCACCACTTGTTTTTGCTAGCACGAAAGTGGCAGACGTTTAAAATCTAATCAGATTTTGCAAAAATAAAAGTAGACATTTCCGAATTATATTAAGCATTACTTATAAATTTTGAATATTATAGCAACTGAATATTATTTCAAATGTGCATTATATAAGGTCATTATCAGGATTAAAATAGATGGACAAAATTTTACAAATCATTCAGACCACCAACATAAGGACAATGATAAAAAAAAAAAAAAAAAAAAGCATTAGTTACTTACAAGAAAAATAAATCTGCTACCGAAAATACACTAAAAATGTTGGTTACCCAATGGCATTTATTATTTTAGGTCAAAATAAAATCACTTTAATCAGTGTTTTTTTTTGCTTGGATGACTTTGGTTAGACGAACTGAACGCTGTGTTAAAATTTGTCCATCTATTTTAATGGGACCTTGTATAAACTGTTCATTATACCATATGAAATTAGGTAAAATGAAATTATATCAATAATTCATTATATCATTTGATCGTTATATTAAAAAAATATTATATTAAATGAAATTAGGTCATACGAATCATAAAAACTTTTGTTATTATATCAAACGTTACACACCCCAACAAATAATAGAACTAAAAATTAACATACCTATAAGAAACATGGAAGAAACACATATTTTTTTCGGCGTTTCTAAATATTGTACGGTGGTACAGGTGATATTAAAGTATTTTTAAATTAAACCTGCATCCCAATTGCGTAACACAGTTTCAATCACAATCCAAAGGATTATGAAGGATATTGCAATCCATCGTTTTGTTTAAGAAATTCGTCTGATAAGCAACAAAATTGACGCCATGAATGTTGTTGATTTGTCAAATTGAAAGTCGTTGCTACTTATAATTGTGTTTCGCAGTTACCCCGCTGTATATCTATAACCCGGGGTCTGCTATCAGCAGGCTCACGAACAACGTTTCCATGCATCGTGATATCGCGATTTGTAAGCCTTTGATTTTTTTTTCTTAGATAATACTCATACCACAGTTCTCTATTACTCTTTACAACGACGAAATAAACGGTGATTATTGGGGGGGTAAAGTAAAATGAGAATAATTGTAGAAAAATAGATATTTTTAAATCTAATGTTGTTACGTGAAACATAATATAAATAAATAAATAAAACGAAAGAAAGACGTCGTTCAGTATAAATATCAGAGTGGCTATGTAAAAGCGTCGACATTTGTTGGTAGCTCTACTATTTGCGCTCGTGTTGATACTACGAAAGACTGAATATAAAATTTTTATGTAAAGTAAACAGTTAGCTACCAAAGGTAAACAACACGTTATGGCTAGAGTCAGTGCTGGGTTTTCTACGAATTTAAAAAACGGTTGAAAAACATAATTAATAATAATGGATATTGATGCTGTTATAAAAGCCCCTCCCCAACCAACGAGGCAACTTTTTAAATATTTTCTTCTGATTTGTATATTGAAAATTTTTACAAAGTCTAAGTAAAACGTATATGTTAAAACTAAAAACCAGAAGTTCCTCGCTGACAATGGGAATACATCTAGAAAAATGGTAACATAATGAGACAATGTAATTATTATGAATGGACGGAGGTCGAGAATGTCTAAGAGATCAACAATTGAAACCAGTAAGATTGCTAAAATTGTGTTAAGAAACACAAAGTTCCTGTAATTACGGAACTTATATAAAATAGTCCATGATACCACTCCGTATATTAGCGTAGTTAGTGTCAGCACTATCATGATGTAGTTTGTAATGAAATAGACAGTTTGTAATAATTCCATTTCAGTAATGAAATCTGTTAATAATTCTGTATGATCCTCTATATCACTTAGACTTATTCCTTTGTAAGACATGATGAATATCACTTCACTTGCACAGTTTTAATTTCGTAATGCACTTTTAGTTAAAATACTTATATATTTCTGAACAGCTTGACTGAAGCACTGCGATGTCAGATTGTCCGCTGATGCGCGCTGTCCGCCGCAACTTTAGCAAAAACAAATCTGTCCTTCTCCAAAAGTTGTCTTTCCAACGTAATGTTCTAATAATAAACAATATGAAATACAATACAATACAATATGTTCTAATATAATATGTTATTAATAATGTTGTAATGATCTGAGTCCTCCCTTAGCTACCAGTTGACTGATATGCTTACTTTCTCATAGTAGGTGCTCATTCAGCTTTGTCCGGGATCACACGTCTCACGTAATAAGTATGTGTTAGTAAAACACACCTTCCAATACGTAGAGAAAGGGATAATAAACTATTATAAGTGAGTTCCTTAGAACCTCCGTTCTTTTGGTGTTTGGTAACCTTAGTAAGGTATATCTCACTAATTAGTCAACGCTTATAAAGGACGTGTTGCTTCCAAAACTGTCGATGGCACAATATTTTCATCACCGAGCGCTGCCAAATTTGATCTATGTTCTTATTTCCTACATTGAGTTATAAACTTGTTACATTACTAGATTTTCTTGTTTGGTAGGTAAATAAAAAATGCAGGCGAACGATAGAGCACCTATTCAATAATACCTTGTGCGCACGTCTATGGTAATAATCTCACATTGACAGCAACAACCTCGTTGGTGTAGTGGTTACAAGCATTACTCCTGACCATGAGGCCCTGGGTTCCATTTCCGGGTTGAACAAAGTGTTAATGGTTTTTCATCAGCAATTTCGCAGTAGCAACTCGCAGACTCTGGATTTGTGTCCGGCAATAGCATAACCAGTCTAGAACGTTACCACTGGTGGGACGGCGGCCTCCTCTCTGTGAGAGGGAGTGGGCCGTAACCCACCACGCGGGCCCAGCGCGGGTTGGTAGATGTCACATGCCTTCGAATTTTTGGTTCTAGGACATGCCGGTTTCCTTACGATGTTGATCACCGTTTTGAGAGCAGTGGTGATGAAATAATTTAGACAAAGTAAAGCGCCTGCCTGGGTTCGAACCTACGTCAAAACTGGGCCACGAGTGCTCTCCAAAGATGGCAATAGGCTCGCCCCCTATTACAAGGGACTTAAACATACTTAACTGATGAAATGTGGGTGTAGAGGTCTACCTAACCTTACGGGCTACACAGGTGTGTCATATTTTCAGTACTGTAGTTGTATTAACTGCCATGATCACACGACTGGTTTTCAGGAGGTATAACTGACTTATCTTCTCTCGAATTGGCTTGCATCACATTGTAACATGGTCATGCCGAGAGCAAGTTCGTCTATTCACACAGAAAAATTGTAAACCTTATTTTCAGTGTCATAAAGTGCAAACGAACCGACACATTTTTTTTTTACTGCAACTGTCTTGCTCTTGCCTTCATCCCACCTGATGGTAAGTGGTGATCAGGCCGAAGGTGGAAGCGAGCTTCACCCGGAATCCTCAACCACAGAGGAACTGGCTATCTTACCTCTAACTGCTGAAACACAACAATGCTGTTAACATTGTTGTTATGGCGACAGACTTAGATAAGATTGTGGTAGCTAGCCAGCCAGGCGGACTTAGAACAAGCCCTACCACCAAACAAATCGGGCAGAAAAAAAAGACCGCCGATGGGAATCGAACCCGGGACATCTGGGTGTGAGACTGGTGGTACTATACCACAGAGGTGGTTAAATAATATGAAATTTTTTCTTAAATAAAAACAAATTTCAATTGTATGTAGTGAGTATAATAAATATTTTACAATGCATTTGCTCGAAAAGAGCCTTTTCCAAGCAGTAAATTAGTGCGGAAAGTGTCACTTTTTTTCACTAGTGCTTTTTACTTTTCTGTTTTTTTTTAATTTTGGTGGCCGTCGTCGTCGTCAGCCCGTTGCAAAGAGTTTTTATTATTTGAGAAAAGTTTTACAAATCAGATGATGATGATAACGATGACGATGACGATGGCGATGGCGTTGGCGATGGCGATGACGATATCGATGACGATGGCGATGGCAATGGCGGAGTCAAAGACAAAGTGGAAGTGGAAGTGGAAGTCGAAGTCGAAGTGGAAGTCGAAGTGGAAGTCGAAGTCGAAGTGGAAGTCGAAGTGGAAGTCGAAGTGGAAGTCGAAGTCGAAAGTCAAAGTCATGAATGTTGTTTTTATCATTTATATACGTCGTCATTATGCAAGATGTTGCATCACACACACACACACACACACTCACTCGATTTTTTTTTTTTTCTCACAATGCATATTAAAACGTTGTATGATACACGTGCGTAAGATGATTTCCGATGAGTGGCATTTTATTCACGAGCGAGCGTAGCGAGCGAGTGTATAAGTCGACACGAGTCTACTACTAATCTACCTTCCGCACTTATAGCATAAATAACTATTAAAACACAGGTAGTATTTAAATTATTTACATCATGTTAACCGGTCAGCCCCCAGTTTATCAGAAATTGCTTATTATTCATTTTCATAAAAATTCGTCGACTAAGGTCAAGGTTGCAAAGTCCGGCTAAGTTAATTGCAAGCTAGTTTTGATAATTAATAATAAATAACAATAAATTTTATACAAGTATAAAGTAAAATTATGATTTAGATTAATTACAATCGAGGAAAATTAAATTCTAACTGTAATGTAGACCTGCCTGATCTAGGTTTATGAAAAACCTGTCTTTCAGGCCATCAATTTACATCAAACATTTAAAAAGAAGACAACAATAGGTTTTTTAATAAGCTAAATTAGAAAGAATGAACATGATATTTTCAATGACTTAAAGAGTAAATATTAATTTGGGTATATTATTTTAAAACTAGATTATTTAAGATATATTATGTTTAAATAAATTAACAAATAATATTAAAGTAGATAAAGTGGACACTGTTATTAATTAGGTAAAGGAAGAGACTTAATATAGAGTAGATAGATAGAGCTATTATTTTAAAATTTCTAGTAGTTTTTCCGTGTCTGCGTAATTGAGTTTTGACAAATATTCCTGTACTAATAAGTTACACCTATTATAACTTAAACTATAAATCTTTAGCACTCTGTTAAACTGGTTATACAAGTAGGGCCCTAAAAATAAATAAAAACGATTAGCAAAAGCATGTTTAGTCTGAGAGTTAGCACAAACCAAATCTTTTCTTCTCTTATCTGAAGGTACTGGGTTAAAATAGAGTTCAGTGTGTTGGAATAAAACTACATTCAAAACAAATAATTGACGAACTGTTAGCGCCTTACATGCCATATAAAGCTGGTGTGTAGGAAATCTAAATGGGCGAAAAGTAGCAACCTTTAAAACTGTTCTTTGGGCGCGTTCTAGGTGGAGTAAAATTGATTTAGAGGCCCCACCCCAGGAAGTTATGCAGTAGGTAATAATAGATTGACACAACGCCAAATAAACCTGCCTAATTAATTTACAGTCGGCAATGTTGCGTAATTTTTTTTAAATGTATATTAGTTTACGTACTCTGGTGCATAATAAATCGATGTGTTTGCGGAAATTCAGGTTTGTGTCAATCGTGACGCCTAGATATTTGATATGATCGGTTTTAGCTAAAGTGGGACAAGTGCATGCAATGTCAGCATAATGTAAATTACAATTGTTATGCGCTTGAATTCTTAGATTAGTAAGCGTTGGATTAGTGTTTCTCATTGTAAATAACAGGTACTTGGTTTTATCTGTATTTAAAGTTAAGAGATTTTTATGAAAAAAAAAATGAAAATGAAAATATTTTTATTTAAACAAAATGCTTCTTAAACAATGATTTGTGTTTGGAGCCTCCTTTTAGGCAAACAATGCCTGTGTTAGGAGACTCCGCTCCTCCATATCTTAGTTATACAAATGTTACATATTTATATTACATTATGGCAATTAGTTATTTCTTATTCTAACATCTTGAGTATGTATCACGTGAATCGTGGTGTGCTAGTAGTTAGGCGTGGCGTGTGTGTTCGATGTAGTGCGGTTGGATGTGATGTGTGGTGTGGTGTGTAGTGCGGTGTGGTGTGGTGTGGTGTGGTGTGGTGTGGTGTGGTGTAGTGTGATGTGATGTAGCGTAGTGTAGTGTGCTATGGTGTAGTGTGATGTGGTGTAGTGAGGTGTGCTGTAGTGTGGTGTGCTGTAGTGTGGTGTAGTGTGGTGTGGTGTGGCGTGGTGTGGTGCAGCGTGGTGTGGTGCAGTGTTGGTGTGGCGAGGTGTAGAGTAGTCTAGTACTCGTATATGGAGAACAGTAAGGTTTGTATATTTTATGGTGTGTGATTATGTTACTCATGATAAACCAGAAGAGCTTCCGTATCCTCATAACTAAGAGACTTTGTCCAGTTTGTTATAACTTTTTTACAGTCGTGATTGTTTTTATTGTGTATATATATGTTTTTATTAATCCTGTTGTATATTTGAGCTGAGAGATGGTGAAATTGTCTGCTACTAAATTTGGTTTTACATGGAGGAACTACTGCAATGATATCTTTTCTCCTTTTGTGTTTCTTATTCATATGATAAGGGAGGGTTTTATGTTTTTTTAGAACCGTTTGAGTTATATACAGCTTCCTAACTGAGAGTAAATTACTGATTTCGTATAGGTTTTTAGTAGAGTGTCTTTTAGTTTTAAAATACATAATCTTTATAAGTGCTCGTTGTGCTGGAACGTGCACAACGAGCACTTATAAAGATTATGTATTTTCAAAAATCTAGTTTTAGCTGCGCCACCCCAAATGGGGATACAATATAGAAGGACGGATTGTGCTAGAGCAAAATAGATTTCATTAAGGAGATTTCTAGGCCGCTTATCACTCCTAAACATTTTAGTCGGAGCCACGTATCTTAATGTTTTGAAGATCCAGGTAAGCTTTCTGACCCTCGCAATCACCTGCTCAAGGTGAGGATACCAAGACAGAAACTGGTCAACCATCACGCCCAAGTATTTCGTCTTAGAGACTCTATTTAGATATGAACAATTATCCTGTTTATATCTCCGCATGTGTGTACCCTCAAATTGAGGTCATCATTGGGCTGTGTCCGGTTACTAACACTAAAACATACGTAGTTAGTCTTGGTGGTGTTCAATGTTAGTAAATTGTTTTTCAGCCATTCAGCTACGTAGGCAATCCCTACCTCTGCACTCAGTGTAACATCTTGCCAAGAATCACCAGCAAATACAATAGCAGTATCATCGGCGTATGCAAATACCCTGGCGTTTGTTAATTTAATATTACACAGATCATTGATGTATATTAAAAACAGGGTAGGACCCAAAACACTACCCTGTGGTACGCCGTATGTTACCTCTGCATTGTCGCTAGTGTATTGTCCTATTTTAACTTTTTGCTTTCTGTTAGAGAGATAATCTCTGAGCAGGCTGAGTGCAGTACCTCTTATTCCGGCTTTTTGTAATTTGTTCACTAGGATAGGGACAGAGACGGTGTCAAAAGCTTTTTTGAGGTCTAGGAAAATGGAAAGGCACTTTTTTCCCTTGACAAGATGCCCAGTTATATGAAAAGTTAATGAAGTTACAGCATCTTCGGTACTTACAGCCTGTCTGAAGCCAAATTGTGAAGGAGATAGTAAGTTGAATTTGTTAAAGAATTTAGTTAATCTAGAATTAATAACCTTTTCCAGAACTTTTGATATGGCTGGTAAAACCGAGATAGGTCTGTAATTATTGAAGCCAATTAGACACAGTATTAAAACCATTCTGTGCTACCTCATAGACCTCGGCATTTGATTCAGCTGCAAACAGTAGAGCTGTGTCATCCGCATATGACATAATTACACCCTTTTGGAGTTTCAAATTGCACAGGTCATTTATATAGATTAAAAACAAAGTAGGACCCAAAATACTGCCTTGTGGGATTCCATAACAGTTATTTTTAAGTTCAGAACTCATCCATTGACCTATTTTTACACACTGAAGGCGGTCGGTAAGGTAATCAGATAATAGTTGCAATTGTATTCACCGTATTCCCAGCATTTCCAGCTTGTTTATAAGCAAAGTACAAGAAATTGTGTCAAAAGCCTTGGCAAGGTCTAAAAATATCCGTATGGTATGCATGCCGTTATCCAAGTTTGTGCTTATAAAATTTGTCAGATGGTGAACAGCTTGGCTTGTTGATCTTTTAGGCCTAAAACCAAATTGATGATCAGAGAGTAATTTACTACTTTCAAGATAGTTTACTAATCTGCTGTTTATAATTTTTTCCAAAATCTATGAGAGGCCTGTTAAAACTGAAAGTGGTCTGTGGTTATTTAAACAATTTTTGTCTCCAGCTTTAAACACAGGGGTGACTAAAATGATAAACACCCTATGGCTAATTTTTTAACTTAATTGTATGTTTTGAATATTATTTATGACTAATGATTTCTTATTAATCAGTTACATTTACAAACATCAATGTGTTGCCAATATGAAAATAAACGCGTTTTTTTAAAAAGGTGGTTAGTAGACGGACTTTCCCAAGTAATTGGGGCAGTTCTGTCGTAAGCATAAATTGTTTGTAATTTGATAGATATTCGCAGTAAACATATTCAGAAAATATTATTTTTTATAGAAAAGATTTGTATTTTTGAATTTTTGTATATTTGATTGTAATGAATAAGCTCAAAAACTACTGGACCGGTTTAAAAAATTATTTCACCAGTAACATACCTAGGCTATAATTTATAAATATTTTACGCAGGCGATGCCGCTGGCGGAATGGCTAGTATTATATTTACCTATTTATTTATACTTCTCGCACACAATAAGGTACAAAGGTGGACTTAATGCTTAAGGCATTCTCTACCATTCAACCAAGGGTGTTGAAGAGATAAGATGGCAGGTGCTCCGAATTAGAGGTGATAATAATAATAAAAAATATTAAAAAGACAACAATGAATAGGGATGATGCCTGGGTAAAAGAAATGAAATTCTAATTAGTCCATCAGTCAGATAATAAAAAAATATAGACGCGTATTTTTTTTTTTATCTTAATAATAAAAAATTACTTAGATGAAACGCATTTTAAGTTGGGGAGTGGGGGTCGCTACGTCACTATGTATAAAATCTACATACTCGTGACGTCATGGCACATTTTACCTCAATGTATCGCCGTAATCTTTAGATTACGTAAAAAAAGAAAAAATACGTGTCCAATATTTTTTTATAATCTCAAAGACGGAATAAAAAAAAAGTTGTCACCATCCCTATTATAAATGAAATAAGTACACAAGTACATATGTATAGCTTATAAACTTATGATACACGTACATACATATTTACTATAATACTCGTATTTAATATACAAATTCAAAGGAAATGAGGTTATTTGTAATAATTGTCATTTTATTATTATTTAACTATGAAACAATTTAAAAACTAACAGACTTAAAATAATAATAATAATATGTACAAGTATATAAGAAAGGGGTGGGGGGGGGGGAACAATCGACACCCTTGCGCCATCCCATGTTCCTAGCACGGTGGGCTGTGCTGGGGCTGCTGCTGCAGGTGCGGAAAACCTCAAACGGCGCAAATACTCCAATCTTATTGGGACTTATATGTTTGAGCCGTTTGGGGTTGAAACACTAGGGCCATGGGGTCCGAGTGCCCACTTAGTCTTTCAAGACAACGCAAAGCGGTTGGTCGACTCTTCATGTGACCAGAAGGCTGGCCTATTCTTCGGCCAGAGAATCAGCATTGCCATACAACGTGGCAATGCTGCCAGCCTTTTGGGCACTTTTCCTGTTGACAACGATGCGGACGAATTTTTTGATGCCCTATGATTGTTCCCCCCCAACCCCTTTCTTTTAAATGAGGTAATTGAGATGACTCTACACTATTTGTTTTGAAAATAACTCTACAATCTCCGCTTAAATGCATACCGACTGGTAGCCGCTTAATTATATAAGCATAGATTATATTATCGCAGTTTGGCCATCCGGTTCGTTTCCTGTATGTATTTTATCTAAAACTGCAGCTGGAATTAATGATAAGGTACGGTCTGTTTCAAAAGTATCAGATGATAGCAAAAATGTAAACAAACCCTGTTCAGCACCCTAATTGCGTATCGAACCCAATCTGAATAATTTTGAAGGATATTGCTAATCCATTGCTTCATAAGTTCGAAAAATTTGTCTGCTTAGTAACGCAATGAATGGTGTGGAACTGTCAAAATGAAACAGATTGTGACTGATCTTGTATGTTACGCAATTAAGGGGCAGGTTATATTCTTACAAAATCAAGAATTAGTAACACTTCCATCTGTATTTATAAGGTTTGAAAATCATTATTAAACATCGACGAGAGACATGGCGCTCCAGGAGTCACTGAATTGAGTATGTTAGCGATTAAACGGAAACACCTTCTCGAGAGCGGAGCAGATGAAGAGCTGCGAGTGCAGTACAAGCTTCTGATGTGCTTCAACCCTTGCAAGAATATGAGTGACAAGAGCGTGGAGCTGAGCGGCCTCAACAACCAACTCATCCAGCAAGAAACCAGAAAACATTTCAACATGGACGTCTCCAACACCATTAACTCGTTCATCAACTGTCTTCAAAAACCCGTGTGCGTGATCGCTCAAAATGGTTTCGGATATCATTTTCCTATACTCAAATATTACTTCGCTAACATGGATCAGGATGTCCAGCTGTCACCTGATTTAAATGTACGGATAGTCTACTTGCATTTTATGATTTGTTGGAAGACGAAAAACTTGGAAATGTGAGTGTAAATCAAAGCACTTCTGAAGAGAAAACATTTTCGCAGTTACATAGGAGCTCTTTTTTTGCACCGAACACTGTTCCAGAGGACTTAATACGTATTGAATTATGTTTACCGAAGAGTTGTCGATGGTGCCCATTTGGAAACGAACAGGGCGGCAAACCAGTGCGTCATGATTTTGAAGATAGTCGCAGGTAGAGCCAAGAGGTTTGTTCAGTGGGGCGACGCTAACCACTTTCCTTTCACCGAAGTGCCCAATGAACCTGTTCTGCTTTAAAATCACTAGCGATCCTCTCCTTCGCACAGTTAAATTAAAAGAAATATTCAAGGTGACGTTATCGTCGGTCACTGAGTTATTTGGAAGCAGTCTCTTTAGTCCTCCGTAGTCCTGGATCCCCGAATTTGATCGTCAATTTTATAGTTGGTGGCCATTACAGACTATCCAGTAGTAGAAGTTTCTTTAAGTTTTACATGTATCGATGGATTCTTTGATAATTGTTTAATGGTGCCCTGATCCCAGTACATCCTTCGCAGGTTACTGCCAATTAAATATTTATCTTTCAGAGCCATCAAATCGGGCTCTCACTATTTGTAGACGGTAATTTACTAAAGAGAATGTATTTAGTAAAGAGGTGATAGACATAATTACAGTAAAAGAAATAGGGACCTATTAGTTCAACCAGGATTCAGACTGGCTTAAGTAGACTCATCTTTCATCCCCATGAAAGATGAGTCTACTTTAGCCAGTCTTAAAATGTTATAATAAATTCCTCCCCACATACTTCAACTGAATGAGACGAAATTCTAATCTTGTATGAAATGAAATGAAATGAAATGAAATGAAATTGTTTATTCTGTAAATAGGATATCGGAATCACTTTTACACGTCATATAAAAAAATATTAAAAATAAGCTAGGTGAGGTCGGTGTTTCCTATCTGACTACTCTGAGAAGAAAGGCCGAAACAAACTCAGAGGTCACAGTCTCTTTTAAAGTCCAGACATAATCTTGGTCAAGTCATGTGAGGACCATGTAGATTAGTGTCTGAAATGGTCTTTTGAGGAAAGAACCACACAGATTTGAGTGGACCTGTCCAGTCAGTGCAAGCATTTGTCAGTAATCGTGGAGCTCAACTCAGAACTTAAGGAGCTCAACTCGACGAACAATACCAAGGAAAGGATATTTGGGTAGGCCGCATCAACTACTCAAACTGCCAGACCATCATTAAAACTGAGAAAGAAAAAAAGAAATGAAAAGGGAAAATAAAAATATCCACATAGTCCTCACATTCACAATAATTAAAATAATATAATACTTTACAAAGTAATCGTGTCATTTTGAACATAATTTTCAACAATGTCAATGTGTATATAAAACTGGTTTATTGTGATGAATAATACGCACACTATATAAAACGCACACTATGCAGGCAGGCATATTATAAGTTGGGGGATTACATCGCTGATAAAAATGCTTGGTTCAAGGCTGGTCCTGCTCCACAACCACAACTAATTGAAAATACTGTTGGAGCTGTGAAAATTGTAAGACCATATTTGCATTGTGTAAACTCAATCTCCTTTGTATTATATAATTGCATAGCACAGGTGTGAGTACTATGTACTAAAGAGCAACCATTTACCGGGTAATACTTGTATGTGTTTCATTGACTTGAATGTGCCCTGGCGGCTGTGAATAAGTCATGCTAACTCAGTCACCACGTCTTGCTATGGAAGAGCGGACTCTCCTAATACAGGCACTATCTGCCTTAAAGGAGGACCCAATCAAAAATTTTGTTTATAAATAAACTTGAATCCAATAAATTATTTTTATTTATCTATTATTATTTATGTATTGCGCGGCTGCTGCAGCATGTCGTCAAGCTAACGTCAAGTTCCCAAACTGTGACGGAGTTACTTGACCAAAACCAGCCGTACCAGCCTGGCAGTGCAGGATCGAGCGACGTATCGATGGAAACAGGGTACTCATCGGCAAACTATACTGCTTCAGGGAGGGCAATACACGACCACGAGTGATGCACTTTGTAAGGGCTGCCCTGTTTAGCGCACTTATTGATTATGCAGTGGTCTAAACACGTGATCTATGTGACTTCGAAATTCTGTCACCGTATTTTTAGATGCGTGTATAAGAAATGACGCGGAGGAGCTCGTGTCTAAGTAATAACAGCCGCACGGGTCGATTCATCAGGTTAAGGTATCTTGCCGGGGTTGGTCAGTGGATGGGTGACTATCTTTACAATCGAGACTCCTCCGTGCCTCGGAAAGCACGTTAAGCCGTTGATCCCGGCTGTCATTCGTGGATCTTTGACAGCCGTTACGGGTTGTCAGAAGCCCGAAAGTCTGACAACCAGTCTTACCAAGGGGTATCGTATTACCCAGTAGTGGAGGTCAGATAGGCAGTCACTCCATGTAAAATACTGGTATTCAACTGCATCCGGTTAGACTGGAAGCCGACCCCAACATAGTTGGGAAAAGGCTAGGCAGATGTATAAGAATTGACGCCATTAATAAATCCTAGGTGCACAGAGTACATAAATATTGTTTTACTACACTTTTAGATCTATATTCATATCTCCCATTAATTACAAAATTCTGTTGTACAGGATATTTTGCTATTGAGGACGACGTTTCTTTATGAATCGAAGTTTGAAAGTGTCGGGGCACTTTACACGGTACACAATCCGAATTTAAGACTATTTATACACAACTCGCGCGCCACACACTCGAACTCACACAAGTTACTATAAAATAGAATAGAATAGAATAATTTTATTTCGGATTTAGTTACAATTTTACTTAATATTTAGTATTAATAGGTACAGACACGGATAAACATAAAAATTAAAATTCAGCGTGGAGCTGCATCCATCTCCGCATTATCGAGGAACACACCACCACCGATCTGCAAACACAGAGAATACTGTTGGTGCTGCCACGTACCCGTGACATCAGGGATGCACATCTTTTTCTAATAATCGCGGCAAAACCATCAACATTATTATCCGTAAACATCCCTGACGCACTACAACGCCACGGCAGCCGCAGAAGTACTCTCAGTGCATTATTATACTGAACACGTAGGTCGCTGTATGCGCGCTGAGTGAAGTTAACCCACAGACTGCACGTGTAGAAAGATTGACAGTAAGCTTTAAAAAACTACTATACCCCGTCCCCCCCGTGTACTCCCGTCAGGATTATATGTCGGACACAGTGGAGCATACGGTGGAGGTCTGCCCGGCTTGGGCGGAGCATCGCCGTGTCTTCGTGGAGGCGATCGGTGGCGATGATCTCACCCGTCCAGCTCTGGTCCAGGCCATGGTACGGAGAGAAAGGGCCTGGGAGGCCGTCACTTCCTTCTGCAAAGCAGTAATGCTCGCGAAGGAGGAGGCGGAACGCGTGAGGGAGAATTCTTAGTGTGGGGCAAAGTTTAAAAAAAATAAAAAATTGGACGTACGGTATCCAAGTTTGGGGTTGTAGGTAATAAACGAAGCAACGTTAACGCAAAAAAACAAGCGAGCCTAAGGCTGCCTGTCCATTGATGCGGAGCGAGGCAGCGGAGATGAGAATGGCAGCGGAGTGGAGCGGAGTTGCGGACAGTGTCTGTCCATTGATGCGGAGCGAGGCAGCAGAGAGGAGAATGGCAGCGGAGTGGAGCGGAGTTGCGGACAGTGTCTGTCCATTGAAGCGGAGCGAGGCAGCGGAGAGGAGAATGGCAGCGGAGTGGAGCGGAGTTGCGGACAGTGTCTGTCCATTGATGCGGAGCGAGGTAGCGGAGCGGAGTTACGGACTGTGCGGAGCGAGGTAGCGGAGCGGTGTTACGGACTGTGCGGAGCTAGACCGAGTTCACGCGACGAGTAATAATTCCCCGCTCAGGTTCCCCGCTCCACTTCTCCGCTCCGTTTCCCCACTCCGCTTCCCCTCTCCGCTGCTCCGCTCCGTCTCCCCGCTCCGCTTCCCGGTTTTTTATGAATTTTTAAACTAGTTCACAAATCACTATGCAATTCCATTGGTTAATATTGGCACACCGCTACTCCGCTCCTCTCCTCTCCGCTCCAGTGGACAGGCAGCCTTACAGTAGTCGCATATGATGTGTAACATCTGACATATTGACTGACGTTTATATTATATGTATAAACAATATATATCACCATCACCATCCTTTTTACAAACTCTCGGAAAATGGGTTGATACCATCTGACAGACAACTCTAGCACCGCGCGCGCTTATTGGTCAAATCAAATACCACCATCATCCAAAAATTTGCTGAAGCCAACGAACACTGTCTTCATCGACATGTGAATGTCGCGGCTATTCAGCTGCTAGTCAACACGGAATTAGTGCGTAGGGTAAAGAGAAACTAAACCATTTGAGTTAGTGTGCACTAATCTTAGTAATAATAATAATAATAATAATGTCAAGTTTTTTCTTATCACATAATTTACATATTTAAATAATTCCGTACATCGTAAAAATACCAAAAGCGCCAAATAGAATAAACAAGAAATAAATATCTTGAATAAACAAGAAATTATACAATAAACATAACTAAAATGAAAAAACGAAAGAAATATAGAAACATCAAAATGACGCTGTCAAACTCGGACTCCCTAAAAACAAATTATGTAAGATTTGAAAACTAAATAAGTATGTTGACGAGATCAGCAGCTCGCCGTGCACGCCTTCTACCCCCGGACTCGCCGCTCAGCTCCGCCTCGCCGCCGCCGGTACCCAGCCCCATCGTGAGCGCTGTGTCGACACCGGCCGTGGTAGTTGCGTCGAGCTCGAGCGACGAGTATTTCTCCCCTCCGACGTCGCCAACACCTATACGTCGGCAAGAGAGAGGCCGGCCACCGAGAAGCTTGGGACTTAGGGGCCAACCGGCCCCGAGCCGGGTCCCCGCTGCCGGTGGTTGTGTGCAGCGCATGAGATGGACTCAGTCTATGAACGAGAACGTCATGCGCGCATATTACGGGTCTACAGAGGGAGGAACTAACCTCACTGCGTACCGTGTTAGGATGCTGTCTCTGTTTCAGGAACTAGAGCCAACCGTCAACGTCTCGGCCCAACGCCTGTCGGATCAGGTGCGTGTCATCCAACGCAATCATAGGTTGGACGATGCCGCACTTGATAGGCTGCGCTCAGAGGTACTGAGCAACCATATCGTATCAACTCCAGCACAAACCGCGGCACAAACGTCAAATACTGATGCAATCCCGCCGCGGTTCAATCATGGTGTTGCAGAGGAGGATGATAGGGTTGACACAGTAAGTAGCCAGTGCAACGTCCGACTGAGGAGCGCACTGGAGGATGCGTTTCGCGAGTATAGGCACACTCCGACCGAACTTAGACCCCGACTTCCACGCTTACCCATGCACAAAAAAAATAGGGCGCTGGTGTGTGCCTTGGACTCGCAGCTTAAGAATTTCTTCGAGAGCAGCGAGGATCTCATTGATACACACTCGATCCTGTATTGTGCGGCTGTTGCGGCATGTCGTTTAGCTAACGTCAAGTTCCCAAACTGTGACGGAGCTACTCGACCAAAACCAGCCGTACCAGCCTGGCAGTGCAGGATCGAGCGACGTGTTGATGGGACCAGGGTACTCATCGGCAAACTATACTGCTTCAGGGAGGGCAATACACGACCACGAGTGATGCGCTTTGTAAGGCAGGCATTCTCGGGGACTGGAATCAGTCCTCAAGAATACATGTCCCGTGTTACAGAGCGCATCGACTTCCTGAAGCAGAAAGTTTGTGCATGGGCGAGCCGAATTCGGCGGTATAAGCGGCGGGTTGACCGATACACGCAAAATCGCATGTTCCAGAGCGATGAGAGGTGGGTATATAGAGCTTGGGAGCGGCCTGAACAAAATGTGACAGACGTGTGCCGCCCAGATGATGCCGCCACGAGTGCATTCTGGCGCAGCATATGGTCGGTACCCGTCTGTCACGCTGAGGCTGGCTGGATGCAGGATGTCGAGCGAGTGTGTGAAACTATACCAGAAATGGATAAGGTGGAAATCACGCCATTAGATATAGCCAGTGCAGCCCGTCCGTTACCGAACTGGAAATCACCGGGACCGGACGGACTGCACAACTTTTGGCTAAAATGGCTAATTAGTTCACACACTTGCCTGGCATCTCAATTCCAGTCATCCTTAGAGACTGGGTCGCTACCACAGTTCCTTACAACAGGCGTTACCCACCTGCTCCATAAGTCAGGTAGTCCCGCGGAACCCAAGAATTATAGACCGATCACATGTTTGTCGACGGTTTATAAACTTCTTACATCCATTTTGAGAGCGAAAATTAACACACACATTGACAATAACTCGGTTATGTCTGCCTCTCAAAATGGATGTAGGAATGGGTCCCGCGGAACTAAGGAGCTACTCCTCATTGACATGGCCATAAGCCAACAGGTTCGTCGATCCCGCAAGGATCTGTCGATATGCTGGATAGACTATAAGAAGGCCTACGACTCGGTGCCACATACATGGCTCATGAGGGTGCTGGAGTTGTACAAGATAGATGCAACTCTGCGCACCTTCCTGATGTCGTGTATGGGGCAATGGAGGACGGTCCTTCGCTACCCAGGATGTCAACAGATCCAGGGGAATGATGAGCCTGTATGGATTAAACGGGGAATATTTCAGGGCGACAGTTTGAGTCCACTTTGGTTCTGCTTAGCCCTGAATCCTCTAAGCACACTGCTGGAGGATTCAGGTCTGGGCTATCGGTTGAGGAGAGGTGGTCAGGTCATATCTCACCTCCTCTACATGGATGACTTGAAACTCTTTGCCCCCAACAAATCGCGACTGATGGAGCTACTGAAGGTAACTGAAACATTCAGTAGCGCCATCAGGATGGAATTTGGTGTGGACAAATGTGCAGTCATGCATGTAAAGCGAGGGGAGATTATGGAATCCGAGGGAACTCAACTCTCGGACTCCATACACCTTAGATCCCTCTCCTCAGCCGAAAGCTATAAGTACTTGGGTATGTCGGAAGCGTTAGGCATCAACGTTGCTGACATGAAGCAATCGTTGAAGGAGCTCTTCTTTGGTCGCCTGAAGAAGGTTTTAACAAGGTGCGCGCCTACAACGGTTGGGTCATGCCGGTTTTGATGTACTCTTTCGGCATACTCAAATGGACTCAGACCGAACTCGACGCCCTGGACAGAAGGGTCCGTACACTCTTGACCGCAAACCGGATGCATCACCCACGTTCATCGGTGATGAGACTGTACATCCCGCGGAAGTGCGGGGGTCGAGGCTTTTTAAACGCTAAGACCCTCCACAACCGCGAGGTGTACAGCCTCAGGGATTATTTTTTTAAAGCCGAAGTGGGTATGCACCGGGATGTGGTCGCAGTAGACAAGGGACTCACCCCGCTCTCCATGGCTAATGAGAACTGGCGCAAACCTGTAATACTTACTACAGATGACCGCAAGGAGGTATGGCAGAGCAAGGAGCTTCACGGGCGCTACTATCGGGCTCTTCATGAGCCTGGTGTAGATTTCTTAGCGTCCGTATCCTGGCTACGTTTCGGTGACCTTTTCGGGGAAACTGAAGGTTTTGTCTGTGCAATTATGGATGAAGTTATCTTGACGAATAACTACCGGAGACATATTATGAAGGACGGGACGGTTGACGTGTGTCGGGCATGCCATCGTCCGGGTGAGTCCATCAGACATATTATCTCTGGTTGTTCGCGTCTGGCTAACGGCGAGTACTTACACAGGCATAACCAAGTGGCCAGGATTATTCACCAGCAACTTGCTTTGAAATATAAACTTGTTGACTCTGAGGTACCGTATTACAAGTATGTGCCCGACCCAGTTCTCGAAAATGACCATATCACGTTGTACTGGGATCGGTCTATCATTACTGACAGGACTATTGTTGCCAATAAGCCTGATATAGTGGTGATAGACCGATTAGCGCGCCGCGCAATGATAGTCGATGTTACCATCCCACATGACGGGAACCTCGTGAAAGCTGAGAAAGAGAAACAAATAAAATATCTCGACTTAGCACACGAGGTTGTTGACATGTGGAATGTGAGCTCGGCTATCATTGTACCGATTGTCGTAACGGCCAATGGCCTGATGGCCGAAAGCCTCGACCAACATCTTTCGAGGCTCTCGTTAGGCGGTTGGATCAAGCGCCTGATTCAGAAGGCAGTACTCCTCGATACGGCTCGCATTGTGAGGAGGTTCCTGTCTCTGCAGCCCTAACCACCGGTAGCTTGGACCTTGCTCCCGACACCGGCGGAATACTATTTTTTATATTTTTAAATGTTTTTTATATAGTTTTTAAGAAATATTTAAAAATGTATTTTATATGTTAAAATGTTAATAAAGATAATAATAATAATATAAGAAGAAAAAGGTACTTCATGGTCGTCATCCTCATGACCTAGAACAATCCCATGTGAACACAGTAGCATCAAATAAATTTCTCAAAATAGGCAATTTATTCCCAGAAACTGAAGGTTTTATAATTGCAATACAGGACCAGATTATTAACACTAAAAACTATAGAAAATTTATTATCAAAGATCCTTCAGTAACAAATGATAAATGTCGCAAGTGTCACATCCAACCAGAAACAATTCAGCACATAACAGGAGCTTGCACAACTCTCACACAGACAGACTACACACACAGGCACAATCAGGTGGCAAATGTAATTCATCAAAAATTAGCAGTCAAATACACACTAATACAAGACACAAACACTCCGTACTACAATTACACACCACAAACTATCCTAGAAAATGACACACATAAATTATACTACGATCGCGCCATTCTCACCGACAGAACAATTCACTACAATAGACCAGATATAACCCTACAGGATAAAATAAATAAAGTTACTTACCTAATAGATATTGCCGTTCCCAACACACATAATATTCAGAAGACAATATCTGAAAAAATTTGTAAATACGCAGAACTCAAAGATGAAGTAATTAGAATTTGGCGACAGCAAAAAGTCTACGTGGTCCCTATAGTCCTCTCCACAACAGGCGTCATCCCAAATCATCTACTCCACAGCCTTAAATTACTGAACCTAAACGAATCTCTCTATATAACCCTACAAAAAGCTGCAATTTTAAATACATGTCGAATCGTGAGAAAGTTCATGCAATTAGATGAAAACGAAATAGGTCCTCATCATAACACATTCTCAACATAACACACCACACGCTGCATTTACTTGGCTTCGGTCCGTAAATGTTGCAAAAACCAGCTAAAGAGCTGAGAAGAAAAAATACCACAAAAATAATAATAATATTTATTGAATAAAAACATTTACAAAAAGTATACAATTAGTCCACAGTAAGATTTCATAAACAATAATGATAGTGCCTAAAGAATAAACTAAATCTAAAATATGTTTAGAACAGGTGCAAGTAATAATGGTTCGGAATTACGATGTAAGGAAGCGACCCGCCCGATCTAGGTTAATTCAAACCTGTGTTTCAGGCCATCACTTTACATTTAAATTAATTTGGAACACTAAAATTTAAAGATAAACTGATATAAGATAATCTAATAACGAATATGAGAAAAAGCTTAATGGTAATTTAATATCTAAAAACTAAACCTATGTAAAAATACAAAAGTAAATACTTACGAGTGAATAAACTATCATCATGACAAAATTTCTAGAAGTTTTTCTGTGTCTGTGTAATTGAGTATCGCTAAATGTTCTGATAACATTTTACTACATTTTTTATATATTTCACTATAGAAGTTTAGTAACTTGTTGAGCCTATTGTACAAAAAAGGTCCTAAAAACACATAAAATCGATTAGCATACGCATGTCTAGTTTGAGGCTTTATGCAAACCATGTCTTTCCTTCTCTTGTCGGAAGGTACTGGGTCAAAAGGAAGTGCAGTGTGCTGGAGTAGTACTATGCTTAGTATAAATAATTGCCGTACTGTTAGTACATTACATGCTATGTAGAGCTGGTGCGTAGGAAATCTAAAAGGGCGAAAGGTAGCAACCTTTAGAATTGCTCTTTGAGCACGCTCTAGAGGGAGTAAAATCGTTTTTGCAGCACCACCCCAAGAAGTAATGCAATAGGTAAGAACGGATTGACACAAAGCTAAATAAACCTGTTTAATTAATTTATAGTCTGCTATGTTCCGTAAATTCTTAAAGACATATATTAATTTGCGCACTCTAGTACAAAGTAAATCGATATGTTTACGGAAATTTAGATTGGAGTCAATAGTGACACCCAGATATTTTAAATGGTCAGCTTTTGCTAAAGTGGGGCAGGAACATGCAGTGTCAGCATACGTGCTACAATTATGTGCGAAAATGTTTAGATTAGTAAGCGGTAAGTTAGTACTTCTCATTGTAAATAAAATGTATTTTGTTTTATCTGTATTTAACGTTAGTAGATTATTATGAAGCCAATTAGACACAATGTAAAAACCATTCTGAGCATGTTCGTAGACCTCAACTCTTGATTTAGCTGAGAACAATAGAGCGGTGTCATCTGCATAAGACATTATAACACCATTTTGGAGTGACAGGCGGCACAGTTCATTAATATAGACTAAAAATAACGTAGGGCCCAAAATGCTGCCTTGAGGAATACCAAAACAACTATTTTTAAGTTCAGAACTTGTATACTGATCAATTTTTACACATTGCTGACGATCGGTAAGATAATCAGAAAATAGTTGAAGTTGTGCTCCTCTTATCCCAAGTGTTTCAAGCTTGTGCAAAAGTAAAGTACATGAAATAGTGTCGAAGGCCTTGGCAAGGTCTATAAAGATCCCAATTGTGTGCATACCATTATCTAGATCGGTAGTTACATGATTAATCAATTTGTGTACTGCTTGGCTAGTTGATCTTTTGGGCCTAAAACCAAATTGATTATCTGAAAGTAGTTTGTTATCTTCCAGATATTTTATCAATCTACTGTTAATGATTTTTTCTAAAATTTTTGAAAGGCCTGTTAATACTGAAATGGGTCTGTAGTTATTCACACAGTTTTTGTCTTCAGACTTGAATATAGGTGTGACCACAGCTTTTTTGAGCAATTTAGGGAATATACCTTTAGACAAACATAGCTGAAAAATATGTGTTAGCGGAGGGGCGAGTAGGTATTTAAATCTTTTAAGTATATTATTAGGTATGTGATCCCATCCAGTAGCACAAACATCCTTTAACCCGTTTATTATTCTTTCTACTTCGTAAACGTCGGTATCTAATAAAACAAATGAATTTTGTGTAGAGGAAGTCGTAGTCGGAGTTTGACGGGAAAAATTACTAGAATTTAAAGATTTTTCAGCCAAGTTTTTACCAATGTTAGCAAAAAAGTTGTTTACTTTATTCATTGCTTCAGATGGGTTTGTCTCTGTTGATAGTAAATCAAACGGAGGTTCGTGAGTTTTCGATCTAAATGTATTGGTTTTTATAAATTTCCACAGAAGTTTACTATTTGTCCCTGCCTTCTGTAATTCATTTTTATCATACAGATTTTTTAGTTTTTTCAAAAGATTATTACAGAAGTTTCGATACCTTTTATATGTAACAGAGAGTATTGCGTTATCAGGTGCGAGCTTCAATTTTAGGTGAAGCTTGTCTCTATGTCTTATACAACGAACGAGACCGGGTGTAATCCAGGGTTTTATACAACTATACTTTCGCGGCATTGTTTTAGTGAATGTGTTTTTCCTTATTGCATATTGTAGCGAATCTATGAAATACTTTAAGGTAATATTTGCGTCGTTTGAATTATAAACTGGGTCAAAATTAATACCGCGTAAGTCATTTTCCAGGTTTGTCATATTGACTTTTGTGTAACTACGCATGCAGTTTTTTCTAGGTGAAGATATTTGTAAAGTTAGTAAAACGGCTTGATGATCGGTAAGCGAAGAATTAGTAACCAATGTTTTGGATGGATTTTTTGATTTTAGGATGATGTGGTCTAAGCATGAGCCACTCTGATGCGTGGGGTGATAGTGAGCTGGTAAAAGTCCATAAAATGAGCAAATATTCAGATAATTATGCACATGGGTTTCGGTTTTCCCGGAAGCAATGTTAATGTTAATATCGCCCAAAATTATTATGTTTTTAAACGATGATATGTTTTTTAAGTTTATGTCAAGGGAGTCCAAAAATCTATCCATATTTTGAGAAGGAGGCCTATAAATAGCCATGACTATAGTATCAGGAATAATTTTGATAAATAAGCAATTACTATCTTCGGATACAGGTTCTTCTTTGATTGTTCGTAAACTATTTTTGATATAAACTACTAACCCATCGTTTTGGTTTATGTTTCTGTCAGTTTTATAAGAATAATAACCGTCAAGAGATGGTAAATTGACTGTCTGTTTTGACAACCAACATTCTGTTAGGACGATAATATCACAGCTTATATCAAGATTCTGTAATAACACTTCAAATCCGTTCATGTTTCGATTTATGCTGCGAATATTCTGTGTGAGCAGGGTTAACGTTTTTCCACCAGAAGGAAGAAGGTGCTTACAGTCCTCAACATTACACATTTTAGATTCCGACACAGAAAAATTATCTAGATCACAATTAAGCTGATTTGTCATGATAGTTACAAACTAAGTTGAAATATAAATAGAGGATAAGCTTCCTGTTTATGTGCTAACTAAATAAAGTATTCGGTGGCGCTCTTAGGCGCCGTCATAGTCTATTGAGTTGATGTAGTTGATCTCTGCATATTTGCGCGCCGGGCAACTTACATCACCAGTTGGATGGTCACATTTCCTCTTGAAGCGCTTGCACGTCGCACATTGAGCGGTAGAAGATTTGCTGCTACATTCCTTGAATGAGTGTCCAGTCTCTCCACAGTGGTTGCAAGTAGGACTAGTTTCCCGGCAAAACTTGGCTGCATGTCCGAACTGCTGGCAATTAAAGCACCTGGTGACTATCGTGAAATCTCTCACAGGGCACGACGTCCAATTGATAAAAATTCGGCTTTGGTTTATAATAATTTTTCGTATGCTAGCAGGTAGTTCCAGGATGTAGTTACAGGTAGGAAGGTCTTTCTTACCCGATTTATGGCTCAATTTGATACTCTCAAGGAAGGATTCACGAGTTATATTCGGCAACTTATCTGAAAGGTTCTGCTCGTAAATACATTCAAATACCTCCTTCTCTGTAAGGGATACGGGAACACCAATGACAGCGACCCTAGGGCGGCGTTTAGAAGGTTCTTCTATTGTAAGGCCCGATGATACCAGTTTTTCCGAATTCCTTAGCTTGTCAATATCGCCTTTGTTTTCGGTGCTAATCAAAACGCCCCCATTTTTTACTTTTCTCAGGCCACGGACATGAAGCTTAAGTTGTTCGGGGGAGATTAACTTTTGGACAAGCGACTTGGTGTCGTCACTCGTTTGGGTCTTATCGCTAGGATAGATGGCGACTGATCTCAAATTTGCAGGTCGGACGAAGTTATCAGAACCTTTCTTCACCATGCTAGCAAATGAAGTATTTTCTGAGGGATTCAGCTTTGCTTCTACGACCTCTTTGAACTGCTGGAGAGAGTTCACAACGTTCTGGTGAACCTGTAGGTGCTGGATTGTGGTATGGGCCTGCATTGTTTTCTGCTTCAACGATTGGTATAAGACGGCCATCTGAGATGTCCCACTTGAGACCTTCCGGCAAAGATTGGAGACACGAAGCTTCTGTTCTGAGTTCATTTTCCCATCACCGACAATAGTGCAGACTTCGTTTAGTATTGTATCAATAGATCCTAACCATTTCTGGATCTCAGGCGTACTGATGACTTCACAGGGCAATTCATTCTCTTCGGGTACTGGTGGGTTTGGGTCACTCGGGGGTAATGGTTCAGTAGGCGTCGGTGGAGGACTTCGCCGTAGTAATTGGCTACGACCAAATGGGCTCGATCCTAGTTGAGACATAGTACTAAACACTATATTTATTGTTTATAAAAATTATTTATTTCATTTTGCAACTTCGGTAAAAACACTCTTACAAGTCGGTAAAAACCTACAAGTCACACGCGACACACTTTACTTTTATACTGACGGCGCAAATAATTATATTTATTTGTCGTAATTATTTATTTCATTATACTTAATAAATACAAAAAACACGTCCGCTTATTCTCACGTCTCGTAAAGCGACCTAATAACATAATCTATCTCGTAAAATATTAAGTAAGAGTTAAATAGCTTATTAGGCTAGATTGTAATCCAGTACTAAGAACTTTAGTTCTTATACTAATGCAAAAAAAATGTGCTTGCTCCATTTGATTTAATTAGATTTTCAGAACTTCATATTTGATGTTTGTGTTTTTAGCATGATTTTGTAAATCAGTACAACTTACTTAACAATACCTTCTTAATGACTTAATTACAACTCTACTTTTGTGCATATTGTATTGGCAATCCAGAGTTCATTTAACGTTATTGTGTATTTTTAAATAAGTATGACAAACTTAACGTTCACTATCAGGTGTATTGTTTGTATTTTATTATCAGGTATTTGTGTTCCACTGCAGGGCAAATGCCTCCCGTTCCTCCTTACACTTATTCTATAAAACGTGTGTGGCCAGTATTTTAGAAAAGAGTCGAGTTCGTCCCGCCATCTCCGCCTGAGGCTGCTGCGTTGCCGTTTACTGCTGTTGAACCCAGTGTGTGGTTATTTTAACCCATAGCTTGTTTAGCCACACTTTGTATAAGCTATACTTAAAATGTATGAAATTATTTTAACTTCCTGGAATATTTTGACTTGAGTCTGTGGACATAACTTCTGGGTATCCGCCACTCCATATGATATCCTCCCTCAACGCGTCTAATTTTGTTGTAGAAGCAGTCAGCCATTAGGTACAATTCTCGCGGTGATAAAACACCGTGAGAATTGTCGGGCATACAAGAGACTTTGCTTTTGTACAAGTCAATTCTCATCATAAAATGATTATATTCATCATTAGGAAAATCAATGCCAGGAGCCATAGCCTCCATTTCTAAATATTTCAAAAATTTCACGCAATATTGGATGTATGATGATGAATAGTATATATGGTTTTCTGGTTGGAGCCCGAATATAAAATGCGCGAAATCATGAACATTCTGGATTTCTTTGCTATTAAGATTCTTAAATTGTATCTTGGACTTCCAAAATGTGTTAAAGTATGTGTCCTCTTCGAGCGGAGAAAAGTTTTCAAGTTTGTAAGATGGTCCAAACTCTTGTTCTAAAATAGACTTAAAGAAATTGTCCGGTGAGCATGTGATCCAAGTTTTATGTTTCCGACGAAAACTCCTGACGGACTTCAGCATTGATAGCGCCTCACTAACATATTCATAATCCACCATATCATTTAAGTATTCACAAAGAAATATCAGTTTACCTCTATTGTAAAAATCTAGGAATATTTTCAACACAAATATGTCTGAACTACTCCCTGAACATGTCTTTAGGGAAACAGTGCCATTTGATGATTCTGCTAGCTCAATTAACATTTCATCTTTGTAAAATTCATCTTCCCAGAGTGCAATTTCACACATTGCAAGTAAAGTTTCCAGAGTATTGATGACTGTCTTATTTTTCCGCCACTTGTGCAACATTCTATCGTACATAATTATGTTTATCCTCACAATCCAAACTTCAGAATCCAGTTGCTTTGTATTAAGTGACAAGTGACTGAGTAGAGTTGACATGCCCATTCCGCTTTCTCCTGTTATAATCACAACGTCGTCTTCTAAATCGTAAAACGTTTCTACAACCTTGTCTTTTACATCGTCAAACTTATCGTGTTTTTTGGTACGACTGACCCGTCTGTCAATATAAAACTGCGTTTTGTAATTATAAATATCCGTAGAACCAATTTCGATAGTTTCGTTATTGATAAGTTTACTAAAAACATCTTTGTCAATAAGTCGCACAGACTCATCATCTCCGAGTATATCTAAGGATACGTCTTCACCTTGAACTCTTATTTTAGAAATCGCTAAGAACTTCTTTTGCGATTCAGCGCTCAAGTCGATGAAAACACTTCTTTTGTCGCACAATATTTTACTTGTTTGTGAGAAATATTTAGTCATAATGTCAACTGAAATCTTGTTCGTAACGATTATTATGTTCTTGCCTTCAACAGTTTTTGCGATATTTTTAAGTCTTTGACCAGAATTTTTAGGATCTTGAAAATTATCGCAAACAAAAATAAGTATCTTCTCTTTAGTTGTGTTCGTCAATTCTTCAAATAAAGTGTTGTAGCTCTTCAAGGGCAGTTTGAAAATGAACTCCAAGTCTAACACAACACGGTTTTTATTTCCTAGATATTGTTCCACCTTAGCAACTGTTAACTCACAGTTCTCTGTAGTAATAACAGTTCCTTTAATCGGGCCATGCAAATCAAATGGTTTTAAAGCGTTTTCATTAAATGTATAGTCTTTATAATTAGTTTTATGCAGAATGTTTAAAACACCCATTAATGGCTCACTCATGGCATTCGTTACTGCATTCTCATATATTTTGCTTTTCTTTGTAAGATATGATCCCACTTTAGGCTTCATCCACAGTTTTTGTATTTCATCATGATATTTTAGAAATATGACGTCAGATCGAACTCTAAAGTTGTTTACGTCACTGCACGGGTGATCTTCTATTTCTCCTCTCAAAATTTCCTCTACGCCTTTCTGATTAGCTTGGTTAGTATAAAACAGTAACTTGTGATAAAAATCTCTCACCAAAGTCACGTCGTATTCTCCTCGTTCGAATGAAAGTTTTGGGAACTTTTTAACTTTCACATCCAATTTATATTCGTGCAAATTTTTGATTTTACTTTTCAATGATTCATACCATCTTTTGGCAAGATTGCCTAGAGATTCAGGGTTGTTTGTAAACTTCAATAGTTTTGAACTTTCATCAAAAACGAGTATGTTGCCAACAGCAGAAGCTATGCCTCCATTTAACTGCAGAAACCCATTTCCTAGAGACTCATCTATAGTGACGATGTTATTGGGATTCGATTGTTTTAATATTTCTATTAATTTTAATGTTAAGTGGTTTAATCTCTTTTCAATTTGCTCATGTTTGCCTCTTATTGTTAGATCTTTGTTGCCAAAGGAAGCTGAGACTTTAAGCTTCAGAGATAGTAAATACTCTTTAGCAGCCAGTTCTGCTGCTTCATAGACAGTCGATTGACAGACATTTGCTCTATTGAGCTGTCGATCTAGATCAGCTGTCATCGAGTTGCCAACAAACTCAAGCTTGCTGTTTTTATAAGCAAGAACACTTCCTATCAGTCTACTTAGTGTTGTTACTTCAGAGGGTTCGCTAAGGAACTTCAACAATAAATTCTGTACATCGGTCACCTCCGACTTTCGCTTTTTGAGAACCTCTAAGCACATTCTGTTTTTGAATAGCACAAGAAATTCTTCGTTGGTTGTAAAGAAGTCTTGTCTGAAGCTGGCAATCCGATGTCCTTCAGGTTGGATTCCAGAAACGTGTAAAATGTTGTGCGCTAGAATGACATGATAGCGCAATATCAAATCATTGTTCATAGACATTACGCTATCAGCTTCATCACAAATAAACTTCGCTAGCTGTTCAACCAGTGATGTAATTTGTTCTTTCATTACTATTTTACATAAAAAGTCCAAGCTTTCGTCTGTATATGATGGTTGTGTGCAAGAACCTCCCGTCCCTATGAGTTCATTCAAATAGTTAGCAAAACTACCTTCATATATTTTGTTATTGGGATCACCCTCCGCTGTAGTATATATAACGAAAAAGCATTCAGTGTCATCAAACTTTCCTCCAAAAATTATGTCTTTACTGCTCGGTTCAAAAGCGCGTCTGATTTCCAAGTAACTATCAAAATATTTAGCCAAATCAGTTTTACTAGTAAACGTTAGAAGTTTATCGTTCTCTCTGTGCTTGGCTTGAATAAACACAGTAACTGGTTTCTCAAACCCCTTTATTTTTGCTTTAAAACAAATGTCATCGAAGGCACCTATGTCATCTCTATTGGTGGCCAAACTAAACTGACCAACACTGTCGTCATGTATCATTCTAAAATATATTAGACTGATTAATTTAGTCTCATACAGCTGTCCTTGGATACCCGACGTGCCTGCACGCTTTTTATACGTTTTACTGTCCATGGTTGGATGGTAATTGTTTCTGTTTCGTCTAGATGCAACACACGATGTCGAAATTATTCAAGAATTAAAGTCACCGTTTCTTTCTCCTATTGGTCGTTTAGCAAATGTATCCTATCGGTTGTCACTACTCGCCTTCGAGCCTCCTCGTGAGAATGAACTGGTTCAAGTTCCGTGTCATCTGCTGTTGATCTGCAAATATAAGTTTACATTGTATTTTTCGCTACGTGCTTCAATTGGTTATTGTGGGGGATGCCCTCAGGACCAGGCCCGGGTCGACGGCGCATTGTGTTCCACGCGCGCCTCAAAGAGCTGTCAGCACCAACTGACGGGGTCCGTAAGGGCCAATGCCTGCCAGGGTTGCAAGTTTGTCCGAAAGGGATATCTCAATTGCAATTTGCGTGTCAGTATCAGGTTGTACGTTGATCAATATATTATTCGTGATCGCAATAAATATGTATTTACTGAACTATATTCATTAAAATCACCAACACAACAAGTACAAATTAGAATTACTATTAAAGAATATCGTGGGGTACCCTTTTTTTTTTTTTTTGAGGATGGGAAATCATCAAATGACTTCTCCCGCTCTGGGGAGCGAGAGGGCGTGTCAGACTTTTACTGACTAAAATCCACCCGTGTTCCTTCCGTTGCCTGTGTGCCGGGGCTGCGATATCCCTTTCGGACAAACCCGCAACCCCAGCAGGCATTGGTCCTTACGGACCCCGTCAGTTGGTGCTGACATCTCTTTGAGGCGCGCGTGGAACACAACGCGCCGTCGACCCGGGCCTGGTCCTTATCGGACGGCGAGCTGCCCATTGCTCACCGTCCGCAAGCCCGCGCCTACGGTGGCCGGAAGTCGGCTCATGACTCCCGACGTCTCCTGCGGCGACTAGGGGCGCGAGGGCGTGCAGCTTGCAATTCCCTCGCGCGCTCCGCCTCCTCCTTCGCAAGCATAACTGCTTCGCAGAAGGAGGTGACGGCCTCCCATGCACTCTCGCTCCGAACCATGGCCTGAACCAGGGCCGGACGCGAGAGATCGCCGCCGCCGATCGCCTCCGTGAGGACACGGCGGTGCTCCGCCCAAGCCGGGCAGACCTCCACCGTATGCTCCACCGTGTCCTCCGGGTGATCCACACAATGGTGACACCCGGGGTACCTACCCTGGCAATAATTTAATACAGCGTGCTCAGATTTCGAATTCGAGAAAAATATGTTAACATTTTAATGGTAAGGTTCAGGAGTTGGTCTCTTGAAAGGGCTTTCCTTATGCAAAAGCCATCGAGTCAGATGAGTTTGTGACGCTTAAAGGGAGGCATGTGAAAACTGATACCATGGATTCGGTTAAAAAAATCGTCGGTTATTTAAAAAAAAAACCCGCTGGTCCATACATTTTGACCGCGTAGATATAATAAATAATATAAACAAATATATATATATATAAATATATACGGGGTGTCCGGGACATCGACTCGAAGCCGGCTACCATGGATTCAGTACATGATTCTGAATCCCCCTGCGTTGGAATTTTTCGTCGGTTATAAAAAAAAAAACAACTGTTTCATAGAAAAGTGCAATACCTACTCGGTGAAAATGTATGGAGCAGCTGTTTTTTTTTAAATAACCGACGAAAAATTTCAACGCATGGGGGTTCAGAATCATGTACTACACACCCTGTATACGAGTATATAAATAAATAATAAATTACTAGCTTTACCCGCCCCGACTTCGCACGGGTAGCACTAAACCCTACTTACCCTACCTACCCTACCTACCCTACCTACCCTACCTACCCTACCTACCCTACCCTACCTACCCTACTATAATTTTCTCACCGTTTAAACCTTCCCTGGACTATGACAAACATTTCAAAACCAAAATCAGCTAAATCGGCCCAGCCGTTCTTGAGTTATATAAAAACTTTTTTACAAAAAAAAACAACTGACTTCCAAAAAAACACTACATAGTGAAAAATAACTTAAATTTCGGAAGTCGGTGTCTTTCGTTTTGTATTTTCGTTATTTGCCACCGTCTTCTGAAATTTAAGTTATTTTTCACTATGTAGTGTTTTTTTGGAAGTCGGTTGTTTTTTTTTTTGTAAAAAGTTTTTATTTTTCGCTTTTTAGTGGGTCAGTTTGTAATTTATCTAAGTTACAATAGCCTTATGTTGACTACTCATCACCTTTTACAAAATATTGCTTTTCCCGAAGCAGGGACGTTAATCGTTGAGGAGTTCTCCTGGTACTTCACCATCAGCTCCACTTGTCCATATACATTGTGACGAGCATAAATTGCTTGGTATTCATATTAATGTAATCGAATCGCAACCCGTGAAATACTTATTATTGAGTAGTTCTGGTGGCCATCTGTGGTCTTCATCATCAGTTCCACTTCACCAAATGGTGCTTTCCAAGAGCAACTGCATGTATTATTATAAAAAATACCCAAATCGCTATAGGTGTGCCTATAATATTTGAAGAGTTCCCTCGATTTCTCCACGATCTCATCATCAGATCCTGACCTAATAACAATGGGACCATTTCGGAAGTATACCCTTTCAAACAATAAAATAATTTTGCAAATCCGTCTTTAAATGACGGAGTTATGCTCGAACATATATAAAAAATAAAAATTATAAACAATCGAATTGATAACCTCCTCCGGCTTAAGTCGGTTAAAAATTACAACGAAAAGTAGCATTGATTTTTATAGATATAAAAGAGAAGCTAATATCATTATAATAACTGAAAAAAGAAAACAGAATCATGTACTGAATCCATAGTGATGTCCCTGCCAGCCTGTATATGCATTATTCCAAAGTCTGGATAGCTACGATCTGACTACCTAACTAAAGTAGGTCCGTCCTGAGTCATTCGTGTAGAGTGCGTTTAAATTTAGTAAAAGATTTCTCTAAGGAGTATTTTGTTTGTAACGTGTTGCTACAGCACTTTTTGGGTTCGACTACTTAGTTTCAAAAAAATAAAACGTATGTTTGGTAATTTTAATGACATGAATTTTAGATAGGTCAATTTTGCACTGTATTTAACAATTTTCCTGTTTGTTCAGAGACTTATTAACACAACTCTGACGTAACATATTGCATATTGCTTGCCTATACATTCTAGAAATATGCAAATTCGTTCGAAATTACCAGCACTTTTACACGACAAGAGAAAACATACAGTCTAAATATACATTACGCCATAAAAATAGGTTAAACTTACCAGGTTCTAAGTTAAAAATGCACTCAACAAGTACACTAGTCATGTCAATTAAAATATTTAATAAATTACCAGAATTAATAAAAAATGGACAAAAATTGAATACATTTATAAACAAATTAAAACTATTCCTATTAACTAAATGCTATTATGATATCAATGATTATTTAAATGACAAATTTTAATTTACAAGTTTTATAAAATAATTACAATAAATAGGTACTAACTAAGTAAACAAAATTAAAAGCCCTCTTCCTCTCTCCTACTTTTGCTGTGCCCGACAGGGTCCACAATGATCATATTATTTTGTTAAACCTACCACCTAAGTTCACATGTGGAAGCAATAAATATATTGAGTATTGAGTATTGAACATTTGATTGCTGATTCTAGAGTAAGGCCGTTTCCTCATTGATCCGAAACGATACCGCACTGCTTTCATTTACGGACTTGACGTTATGTTTTCGGTATAATTTGTGCAGTAGCGCCTAGTTCATATTACGTCATCGGCGCGCGGTCCCTATACTTAATTAAATACTTATTTATTTAAAACAATTAATGTAAGCTTTATAGCTTAAAATAAATAAACATAAATATTATTTATTATGTCGTTGTGATATTCTTCTTTTGAGTGATACTAGAAGAGAGACTTTACAGATGACAGCTTTTTATTTAATATTTAAAAGAGAAATACAACTATCCGTAACATCCGAAAAATCCGGATAGTGATGCAAGTAAAATCCGGATATCCGGATAATACGGATATCCGGATAACCGGATTGCAAGCCCTAATTACAATCGATCGTCAATTTATCACAACTTGTTCAACACTATTTACAGGATCATAAAACCTCAAAACCTGTGTTGACTGACAGTGACAGATGTCCGCAGTGCGCGGCAGTTGTAAATGAAACAAACCCTTCCCCTCTTCACCCGCGCGGGGAATGTTTTCTATGCATACACAAATGTGTATGGCCATGCCTCTTTGTTTCGATGTCTTTGTGTAATGTTTCGAACAAACACGCGCAGGAGACACGGCTTTAGTTCGATGCATGGTATAATAATATACTTCGCCAGGTATGGCATTCCGAAACACAGTGGTCACGTGGGCAACACAATTCTACGTCATCACATCTGTGTTACTAGAAGTTTGTAATAAGAACTCCCCAACCCCCTTTATTACCTGTGCGAATCCGATAAAACAATGAGGTTTTAATTAACAATTACGTTGGTTTATGTTTAAATTGAATTGTTTCGTTTGATTAGGCACACGAAAAGACAATTTAATAGCTTTGGTTTCTGAAAATCTTTCCTTAATCGTGTTTTGTTGCAATAGAGTGGCAACTGGATAGTGACGTAAGCATGTGTTAGTCCCGGAATGCCAGATCTTGTTTTATTAGACCATGGTTCGATGTAAAACACCCCATTCCCAAAACATTCCATTCTCTTGTGCTTATACGGACCCTGGCACTCGTCGGCCGCTGCCGCGGCACAACTCGCTCCGCTCACTCGGCTCGTGGGTTGTGTGGTCACAGTTCTAACGTAATCAAACCTACCTTTCAGCCATTTGCATTTGCTAAGCCAAGGAGTTATAGCTCAGAGTAATAATTACTCTGAGAGTTATAGCTACTTAAGTTTAGCTGGCTACAGATGAAATAAATTAACATTAGCCTCAAAAATAAAATCATCTTTTGATATAATTATCAATACAAATACGATCATTTGATACAAAGCAGCAAACTAACCTCAACAATCAAAGAAAATAACAAGTGACAGTGACAATGCAATGCTTACGGCACTTTAGCCGGCCGAGGCAGTGCCACTATTATGCCGCAAATAGCGGCACTTTATCCGACAGGGATGCAGTGCCGCTAGCATCACCCTATACACTTCCTAGAATATATTTATTTGCATTAAACATGGTAGAATAATGGTCGTTATGATCTACTGAACTGATCTGCTGATCTGCTGAAAAAGGAGGGTTATGATTTTGACCGGTGTATGTATTTGCCGGATGTATGTTCACCTTTACCTCATATCTTCTAAACTACTAATCATAATTTGATAATTGGGGTATCGTTGGAAGTGTGTCGATCGTTCGCTAGTTATAGGCTATGTGATGTCACATTAAATTGAATATGGCGCCCTCTAGAGGACAAAAAGTGATGAACGAAAAAAAATATATTTTAATGATGCCATGGTGGGTATCAAATGAAAGGGCTTAAGGGGCATGCGCTAAGCTAGTCCACGAAATTCAAATTCTCTTTAGTTTTTTACATTTTGCAGGTCAGTGTGAGGTTTTATGTTGATTAAAATATGATTCGCGACCGTAACCAATATGGCTTTACATAATTCTAATCATTACAATCAGCAATACAACTCCGTATGTAAGCACAATCGCCAAATGTCATGATTTCATGAAAGAGTCATTCAATGCGATTATATTATGAACTTAGAGAGTTGTATTGATCATTTTTAAGATTATATTTCTATAAATAAACATTAGATACGGCCGCAAATCATATTTAGATCAACATACAACATGATGCTGACCTGCAAATTGCAAAAAACGTAAGAAAATTTGAATTTCGCGGGCTACCTTGACGCGCTTTCGCCTTAAATAGCACATTTCGTGTGACTCCGGATTTTTAATTTGTCTTTGATGTATACCTTTATTTTGTATTTTTTTTTGTTATCTATCTATACATATAAAATGCTTTGTCCTGAATGACTGACTGACGGATCAACGCACAGCCTAAACCGCTGATCGTAGAGACTTAAAACTTGGAGGGTGTGTTCTTTGTATGACGTAGGCATGCGATAAGAAAGGATTTTTCGAAATTCTACGTGAAAAAGGTGGGCAAAGTTTGTTTGGGACAACGTGATTCCTTGGTCCAATCTACATCAAATTTTGCATAAACATTTTTTAACAGAATTAATGGAAGACCTGTTTCGTATTTTATTGAAATTCATCCCCTAACGGAGTTAAATAGGGGTAGAAAGTTATTTTTGGGAGTGATTTGCTTCGAAGTTGATATCAATACTCCTTAGGGCTTTTGATTTAAATTATTTTATTTTAACACATGTTTGAAAAGTCAATCGGATTTTATTCAAAAAAGGTTGAACTCACATAAAGGCTTGGTGCTTGCAATGCAAATACTCTTTAAAATTGGAATGTCTCGAAAGTCACCGTACTATACATATTAGTACCGCATTTGAAGGTTTCTAAGCTTTACAGAGGTCTGTATTTATTCCTAGGATTCCCCTAACACCATCAAATTACCCCTTCGAATTCAAGAGAGTGCAGTTTCCCATCAAAGTATGCTTCACAATGACTATAACCAAAGCTCAAAGTCAAACTCATAAGGTAGCGGGAGTAGACTTAAGGGAAAGCTGCTTCTCCCACGGCCAGTTGTATGTGGCATGCTCCAGAGTAAGCGCACAGAGTAGCCTGGTGATTCTAGCACCCGAAAGAAAAACAAAAAATATTGTTTACAAAGAAATACTGCGGTAGGTGTAGTATTTCGATTTCGTTGTAAAAAGATAATACACCCGTGTAACTTTCGCCAGATCAAAGGCCGAGCTTCGTGTTCATAAAATATATATTTTTTTTTTTCAAATTTATTTAACCTTTATCTACACTATAATAAAGATTGTTATATTTTATAATTATTCAAATATTTTAACATAATCATTTATATGTTATAACAAAATTAATAACGTAAAAAACCAATAAAAAATCCTATTAGAACCATTTTCGACTTCTACGCGGACGAAGTCGCGGGCAAAAGCTAGTGTATGATAAAAGGCGTCCTACACACTTCTTGTTTGGGTTATCAAAAATCTTACTATCAAGCTAAAATCTAAACATCATCAGATCCCTTATCATATGTAGTTAGTTGGATTTGTCAATAAAAACAGTACCTATAGCGTACAGTTCAAACATTAAACACTAGAATTTTAAATCATTCTATTCTATTCTATTCTTTAATATGGCAAGCAAAGCCGATGTCGACTATTCTGCCAATGTCTAAAGTGAGTTGGAAAAGCAAGTGTGTATTGAGATAAAATAAAATTTACAAGTAGAATGTTAAAAGAAACTTCAATGATGAATTGTTGAAATGTAGATCTTGTAGGGTTAGTATTGGACTGAAACAAACATAAAGATAACATTACATAAATATTATAATTGTTAAAACATTTAATTATACACCACATCCACACAGACAGGATATTTGGGGGAAAAAGAACAAAAAAATTATAATTTAATATTATTGTGACGGATGAAAATCATCAGCGCCACAAGCAGTTCTGGAGAGGAATATGTTAAAAGGGAAGGGAAATTAATAGGAAGAGGGATCTTGAATTTAAGGAGACGGCTATACAAATTTAGGGGCGGGATGTTGTTAGGACATTCAAAAAATATGTGATCCAGGGTGCCTTCCGCCAACCCGCACTCGCAGAGAGAGGAGTCACGGACATGGATCTTGTGTAAAAAAACGGGAGTGCAACAAAAACCTAAGCGGATTCTACAAAGAACAGAAATAACAGTTTTCGATACTTTTTTGTGACCGAAAAACCAAGGTTTCGGTTTTATGGTCGGTTGTACTGCATAAAAAAAACTGCCTTTCTTTTTACTGGACATATTCCACTGCTCCTGCCAGGAACATTGCAGATTCCGTTTTGGAAGGGACAATAGATCATAACCCTGATATGTATTGTGCGTGAGATCTGACGATGAAGATGAACAAGCATCTTTAGCCAAAGCATCAACACATTCGTTACCCTTAATGCCACAATGACTGGGTATCCAAACTAACTGAACATCTCTTTGATTATTAGCGCAGGACAATAAAGAGTTTTTAATTTTTAAAATAAGGGAGCTGTGCAATTTACTTTTAAAGGGATTTTGGACTAAGGCTTGCAAACAGCTAAGGGAATCTGTAAAAATAACGGCTTTTTCAATATTATGGTGTGACTCTATGAAAAGACAAGCTTCCAACATAGCCACACACTCACCAGTGAATACAGAAGACTCCTTAGGGCATTTAAACTGTAAGATAATTTTGGAGCTTTGGTAATAGACCGCGGCGCCAGTGTGACTACGATCAGTTAATTTCGAAGCATCCGTAAAAAATAATTGAAAACCATTCCATCTCTCTCCCACCACCGCATTGAAAGCCAAATTCGCTGACGGAGATTTTTTGGATATTCCAATATCAAAGAAAATTTTAGGGATATAACATAAAACTTCATAAGCAAAATTAAAAAGGGGTAATCTGGGATACTGGATGATCGGGCTTAATAAATTTTGAATTAATCGAAAGGATTTTAGGATTAAGGGGATTTCTTTATTCTTCCAGTAATTTGAGATTCTGCATATGGCATCTAACTCGTTCAGTCTGTTTATAAGAGGATGGGAGGATCTACATATTAGTCTAGACACGAAACGGGAGGCTAGATATTGCCGTCTAAGGGCTAGTGGAGGTTCAGCACATTCGACCTGCAATGCGTTAATGGGAGAGGACTTCATACAACCTGAGATGATTCGAAGGCACTTGGACTGAACTCCATCCAGCCCAGCCAAAGCACCTTTGTTGCAAGGAATCATAAGATATGTTCCATAGTCTAAAACGCTACGAACTAAGGCATTATAAACTAATTTCATGGTGTAGGGGTGAGCACCCCACCAAACACCCGCAAGAACTTTTAAAATTGAAATAATTCTTTCACATTTTTGCATAAGAAAATTTATGTGATGTTTGCCAGTTAATTTTGTATCTAAAATAACTCCTAAAAATTTAACTTTATTAACTATTGGAATATTGTGGCTTAAAATGTTTACTGAAATATGAGGGATGAGTCTTTTGCGAGAGAAAATAACTGCCGAACTTTTTGGTGCAGACAACGACAGTCCATGGCTTAAAAGCCACTGGTTCAAAGAATCCAGAGAGAGGCACAAAGATGACGCAGCGTCAACTATGGAGGAATCTGTCACATACAGAACAATGTCATCGGCGTATTGTAACATCTGGCAATCGTTATTTAAGCAGGATCCAATATCAGCCGTGTATAAATTGTAAAGTATAGGACTGAGGACATAGCCTTGTGGGAGTCCCTTCCATGTCTGCCGTTCATCAAACTCCTCACCCTGGACTCTCAGAACCAATGAGCGGGACAACAGAAGTTCACATATGCATTGTATCATCTTAACCGGAAGACTCAGCTGTTGCAGTTTTTGCCTGAGTACGGGAAGAAGTACATTGTCATACGCAGCGGAGATGTCAAGGAAGGAGGCAACAACGGATTCGTTTCTAGAGAAAGCTAAGCGGATATCCGTAATTAAGATGCCAACACTATCCATTGTACTGAGACCTTTCCTGAAACCAAATTGGTGATTCGGCAGTAAGTCTCTCGATTCGACTATCCACTCGAGACGATTTTTAATAAGGTGCTCTAGCAATTTGGCTAGGACTGAAGATAAAGCAATTGGCCTAAGGCCATTCGGATCATCCACATGTTTACCTGGTTTCAACAGAGGAATAATAATTTGTAATTTCCACTGGTCTGGGACCCAACCATGAATATAGCAAAAATTTAAAATATTTAAAAAGTAGATTTTCGCCTTTTCGCTAGAATGAGTTATAAAAGAATACGGCACACCATCAATACCAGGAGCTGAGTCCCGGACATGTTTGAGTACCACATTCAATTCCTCTAAAGTAAATGGCGCATCGAAAGGATCCTCTGCTACATTATGTAGGGGCGCGTTTTGACATTCAGATGAGAGTGGAACATAAGCTGGTGCTATTTTGTCAAAGAAAAGTTCAGCTGTTTCCCTAGTTATTGGCGAAGAGATTGATGGGGAACATCCACGTCTAAACCTATTTATATTTTTCCAGACAACTGAAACTGGAGTAGAGGGAGATAAGGAGGTGCAAAACTTAACCCAACCTGTACGTTTCTTTTTACGAAGAAAACGTTTGCTTCTGGCATTATTAAGCTGTAGGTAAGCCAACAGATTTTCAGTGCTCATATCTGTATTGTAACACACCTCAGCCTCGTCCCTATCCCTAATCGCCGAAGTGCATTCTGGATCCCACCACGGAGGTGAAGGGATTTTATTACGAGCACTATTTTTCAATGGGAAGCAGGAATCTGCACTGGAGGTGATAGCTTTTATAAAACCCTCATAACAGCTCTTGGCATGGCAGTGACCAGAAGGATCTGAAAAATTCGAATTTAAATTTGGAAGAACATCAATTTTCTCCTCCAATAATGATCCAAATTTTGTCCAATCTGGTTTGGACAGGTTATATTTCAAAAGTGGAGGGGAAGTTTTTTCTAAATAAGATTTATTAACCAAGGATATAACTATAGGGTAATGGTCACTCCCATGCGACAAGGTTGTGCATTCCCAGTGAGTTGAAGCTGCTAACTCAACCGAACAAAATGTAAGGTCTACGCAACTCTTTTGTTGTCCTGGAAGAGATCGGCGTGTTGAGCATCCGTCGTTTAAAATGCAAAGATCCAAGTCATCCAAAAGATCCACTTGAGCTACACCAAAGGCATCACAGCGTTCAGACCCCCATCGATAATGGTGGCAGTTAAAGTCGCCCATGACCAGTATTGGACCATGAACACTAGCAAAAATATCTTTTAAAATTATAAAAAAATCATGGTGCGCATGTGCAATATAGATGGAAAACACTGTGATGCCCTCGATCCTCCCCGCTGCAATGCTCATATCACCCGCAAGTGAAGGCAAAGTAAAGGGTGACAGTGGGACCCGGTTGTTGACTAAGAGAGCCGACCCTCCATAGCCATCCGATCTGTCACATCTGAGAACATTGAAATGTGGCATACGAAAGCTAAGACTTGGAGTAAGCCAAGTCTCAGCTATGGAACATGCCAATGGCTTGTATTTATTTAAAAGAAATATGAGGTCGTGCTTTTTATGCCACACGCTCCTCACATTCCACTGAAGGAAAACTTGGCGAGACGCCATTTCTTATGTCTAAGAGAAGAGTTATAAGTTGGTCGGCAACGTTGGACGGTGATTGGGAATTAGAAGTAGAAGAAGAAATAACGATAGGTAAGAGTTTTATAAGAAGTTCAATAATAGAAGAAGTATTATTATTAGAAGATAGATTATTATGGTTGAGAGCGCAGCCATTAGGCTGTGAAAGTTGGGGGGAACTAATTATCTGCTGATGAGCAGCGTTGTCATAAGACGGGGAAAGAGGGGCATGGGTCTTAGGCTTTAGGGTTACTGTCTTTCGATAAGACTGAGAAATCGGAGTTTTTGTGATGTTGGCATAGTTGCGGGAAGCTGTTGGAATGATTTTGCTAGCCTCAGCATAAGGAATAGATTTCTCAGCCATAACGGTCTTAATAGCCTTCTGTCTACCATGCTCGGGGCATGACCTGCTATTAGCGAAGTGATTACCCGAACATAGAATACAGAAGGCCTCGCCCTCAGAAATGTTGCAACCATCACCTGGGTGATCGTGGCCACACTTACTGCAGCGTGGTTTTGACCTACATACATTTGCCACATGTCCAAATCGACAACACTTGCGACATTGAATGGTGGGATATATGTACTGCTCAACGGGAAGGGATGTGTAACAGCAGAAGATTCTTTTGGGTAAAACTTGTCCATCAAACGTGATGACACAAGTTTCTGTGGGTTTCCACTCATTATCTCCGTCTTTTAGAACTTTCCTATTAATTCTACGAACTTTAAGGATTTGTCCACATCCTGAGGGTACAGATAAATAAGTAATTGCTTCCTCTTCTGATAAATCTGAGGGAACACCTGTTACTACTCCCATCCTTGTGATGTTGAATGTAGGGATAGAGGCAGTATAACTGTAGGTACTTGGTTAACAGAGTATTAACCAAGAAAGAGTTGGCATCCTGAGGGGAAGCAAACTCAACAGATACGCGATTTCTACCAACCCTATTAACCCCACCACGAACTATGTTCGCGATGTTGTTGGTCATTAATAATTTTCCAAAACTAACCGGGTGTAAGGTGGTACCTGAGTTGGGTTGCGATTCTATACGGGATACGTGGACGATGTAAGGAGCTTTATCTATTGCCGAATATTTGCTGCGTCCAATTTGGCTTTTCATTTGTTTGTTTGGGGGGGTAGGTGATAAAATTTCTTCGTTAACGGGACGTTTACGGGAAGATTGACTGGGCTGGGATTGGGGGATTGATAAATCCATCTCTGAAACACTGCATACAACATCCGCGAATTGCGATAGTGGATTTGGGGAGAGAGGCGACGAAATAACTGGAATGTCGGGAGGATCAGGATCGGGGGGTTTATCTTCATCCATCTTGGATAAAAGAGGCGCCTGAGCGGTTAAAATAGGACAATTACAATACAAACCTGTTTACGAACACAAGGACAACACACTTTAACTACAACAAGTCACTAAAATATCAACAATCACTTAAAAACAGTTAAAAATTCTAAACACACGTGCTGACCAAGAACACCGTGGCGAGAATCAAATTTTAAATCATAATGTGGCATTACAGCTGAAGAGGAAAAATGACAACTAACTTTTGGACGGCACTGAAGTGTGTAGTAACTTACCTACATTCGCTTTGCAAGCAAAAGCGTTTGTAGTACATAAATATTTTATTGATGAAAGTCATTACTAACCTTATTTCTTTATTAATGTAGATGTATTAATACGAGTATATTACAGTCGTCAGTTCAATATCCTCTAAGATTAGAAGAGAGCACTCAATAATTCACGAAATTGTAATTAAATACAGACTTATTGTGTGTGGCACAAGTTTTGTCGTATTACTAAACCATTATAGATTGATAAGATTCATTGAACAACAGAATAAGCCACAGTTTTCCTTTTCAATCAATTGTCAAAATGTGGTGTGGCCTTGCAAAAAACTCCGACCGGATTTATTCATGTTATTAATATTTTAAGGATTAAAAAAAAAAATTGTCAAGTAGTTATTTAAAATTACTTAACGCCTTCTATCTTCTAATTAAATAACTTTACTATTACAACTACTTTTGTGCATATTTATTTATTTATTTAATATATAAATATTTATAATATATAAATACTTTATTGTACACCAGATTTTACATAATACACAAAATATACAATGGGCGGCCTTAACGCTTACTGCGATCTCGTCCAGGCAACTTTAATGGACAGTGATTTTCTGGACATAAAATGGGGTTGTCTTTGGTGCAAATAAAAGGTATATAAGTACAATATACTATAATAGATACACAGATAATAAATGCTATATAATAGATACTTAGATATGGATACATACATACTAACTATATAAGCAACGAAAATAAATGACGAATATTATTACAGCTAACGATAAAAACAGAATCATAACGACAAGTAATGTTCCTTCACGAGTCTTTTAAACACTGGCAACGATTGCGCGCGCTTTATTAGAACTGGTAATTAATGCATTCCACAAACGAGCAGCCTGGACAGTAAAGGATTTGTCAAGGAAAGTTGTGGAATGCATTGGCATTTTAAGCTTCAAGTTATCTGATGACCTTGTTAATTTCGTGTGAGAGTCACAAAGAAACTGGAATCGTTTCTTGAGATGAAGAGGGGTGGAAGGGGAAAAGAGCACATTAGACAAAAGGGAAAGAATATGAGCATTCCGGCGAAGGCGAATTGGTAACCACTTGAGCTTCACGCGAAATTCTTATATTCTTATAAAATATTTGCGTAAACCGTATATAAACCTTATACAAAAATTTTACTTATTAAAAGTTGTCAAAAGAAACTTGGGGAAGAGTCGTCCAGTCAATCCTTGACACCATCCCACAACTGCCCACCACAACAACCTGCGTCTTTACGGGGTTGACCATAAGTCTATACCTCTTGCTCCAGTCACATATACGGGCCAGATTAATCGTTAAGATAGCCTTTTTTTTTTAAGTTGTCATCAATCAACATCGTGAGCGGAGTGGAGCGAGAGGGCGTGTCAGACTTTTACTGACTAAAACCCGTGTTCCTTTGATTTTTTTATTTCCAAAAGGAGCTTGTGAGTAAAGTTGTAAATCATCTGCATAAAGTTGGTAGGAAGAAATTAGTTCATCTGAGATTGAGTTAATAAAAACTACGAAAAGTAAAGGTGATAGCACGCCACCCTGTGGTACACCGGTAGAAGTATTACTCCAGGGAGACAAGGTCTCACCGATGCAAATACGTTGCCGGCGACCGAACAGGTAACTTCGAAACCAGTCAATAACCGATGGAGATGTATTAAGAGAGCATAGAATGCCAAGCAAAACATCGAAATCAACAGTATTAAAAGCATTACTAAAATCTAGTAAAGCTAAAACCGTTAGATTACCATTTTCCATGGCTGACCTTATATCGTCCGTAATATTCAAAAGCGCTGTGGTGGTGCTATGACCAGGACGGAAGCCGGACTGGAAGGGGTTGAGGAGATTATTTTTGGAGAGGAAAGTGCTTTATTGATTGGTGCTTCGAGGACTTTGGATAGGAATGGTAAGACGGATATTGGACGATATTCAGAAAAGGATGCGGGATTGGACTTTTTAGGTAATGGAATAATTTGAGCATCTTTCCATGAACATGGAAAGACACCACTAGACACGGAAAAATTTAGGATATGACAAATGACGGACAGGATTACATCCAGCACAGGGACTAACATATTACGGCTGATACAGTCACTTCCTACTGCGTTGGAAGTAATCGATAGTATGCTCTTCTTAACATCACATGCGGAGAATTGACCAGAAATTAATGGAGAATAACTGGGACTCGGAAGAGAAGAAGAAGAAAGATAATTCAAAGTATTAAATTTAATTGTCCTATCAAAATTGGACGAAGCAGTAAAAATGATTATTCATTGCATCGATGTCTATATCTTTTGGGATTGAGTCTTGATGGGTTTTACCGACCCCCAGTGACCTAAGAAACTTCCAAACTTTGAATGCGTCCCCATTTTGGACGGAAGTATGAATGTGATGGCTATTAGCATTCCTACATACCTTATCGAATTGAGACATATCTTTCCCTGTTAGCGTCATTAGGTCTACGCTTAAATTTAGACATTGCCGTCACTTTTTTGTGCATTATTGTTTTGATTTCATCTGTAAGCCACGGCGCCGGCAAATGTCTAACCTTGACTGCTCGAACAGGTGCGTGATGATCATAAAGCTCGAGAAGCTTAGCCGTAAAAATATTAACTTGTTCATCGACTGATGCAGAGGCAAATAGAGCAGACCAATCTATATTGTTAGCATCTTTGCAAAGATTGTCAACGTTCACACCACCAAAATTGCGTTGCATGAGAATTTTGGCTCTACCTTACGAGGGCGAATTTTGTATGAGAGAAAAATCAAGTCATGATAGGAAAAGGCATCGGCTGAGCATTGGCCATGCTTAGCGACGCGATCAAGAGAGGAGACAAATATCAAATCAAGGAGTGAAGGGGTAGAGTTAGGAAAATGGTGAGTGGCACTCAGTGGAAGAATGGTAAGATTGCTGGAAGCCGAAATATTAGTAAGAGAAGAAGAGCGATGGTCGTTTTTCAGAAGACATGTATTAAAGTCACCCATGATTATGCTATGACTGTAAGAAGGGATCAGCATTTCTAAGAGGTAGGTAGATACGTAAAGAGGGACAGTAATAGACGCCAAGAAGTCGATTTCGAATGATGTAGTTCGACTTCAAGAAACAAATGTTCACCAGCATTTGATAGCGGTGGCTGCGCTGACACGTTGACAATAGAGAAAGGAATATGCGCGCGGAGATATATGGCAACACCACCACCCGGTCGTTTCTTATAAGCTGAAAGCCGGGAAGAGAGTAGCTACAGTTTTACAGTCAAAGCTTGCCAGCATATCGTGGAAATGAGCCGGAATGCTCTGGGCGTTAATATGTATAACGTTAAAATTCTTATGAAAATCAGAAAACTGCGCTGCAAGACTGTCTGCAAGAGAAGGAATACTCACAAAACTGTCGTCGATGCTTGATAAAGATAAAAAACTGTTACTATTACTGCTTTCGTCGATATACATATTGTATTGGCATTCCAGAGTTGGCTTAACGTTATTCAATCAATCTGCCTAGCCTTTTCTCAACGATGTTGGGGTCGGCTTCCAGTCTAACCGGATGCAACTGAATACCAGTATTTTACATGCAGCGACTGCCTGTCTGACCTCCACAACCCAGTAACTGGGTAATATGATACCCCTTGGTAAGACTGGTTGTCAGACTTTCGGGCTTCTGACGACCCGTAACGCCTGTCAAAGATCCACGAAAGACAGCCGGGACCAACAGCTTAACGTGCTTTCCGAGGCACGGAGGAGTCTCGATATGTAAAGATGGTCACCCATCCACGGACAAACCTCGGCAAGCGTTGCTTAGCCTGATGGATCGACCCGTGCGGCTGTTATTATTAAGCTACGAGCTCCTCTTCATTTAACGTTATTGTGTATTGCAAATAAATATGATAACAATACTAATTATCAGGAATTTAGAGCAAATAATGATTAACATTGGATTTGTGTGCCACCAAGTTGAGTATATATGACCGGCGATAATGTGGCAGAATGTCGTTTAGGAGTTACAGATTACCCATACACAAGGGGTGGGTTACTATCTAGACCACTAGCATCGTCCTTAGAAGATTCAAGGCTAAGCATGCTCAGATTATAAATGATAAATGATAAATGATAAATGATAAATGATTTTATTTCTGTAAGTGGGTTTGGACAAAACACTTTTACACGTCAATCATATTTTTTAAACTAGATGAGGTCGGCGTTTCCTATCTGACTACTCCGAGAAGAAAGGCCGAAACAAACTCAGAGGTCACAGTCTCTTTTAAAGTCCAGACATAATCTTGGTCAGATCATGTGAAGATCATGTAGATTGGTGTCTGAGATGGTCTTTTGAGGAAAGAACCACACAGATTGAGAGGACCTGTCCAGTCAGTGCACGCATTTGTCAGTGACCGTGCAGCTCAACTCAGGGTTTAAGGAGCTCAACGATTCGACGAACAATACCAAAGAAAGGACGTTTGGGTAGGCCGCATAAATTACTCAAGCTGCCAGACCGTGATAAAAACTAAATAATAAAATAAAAGGAATGACCCACATAGTCTTCACATTCACAATTATTAAAACAATATAATACTTTAAAAAGTAAATACTCATGTCATTGTATATATAAAATTCATTAATGTCAATGTGTATATAAAACCCAGAAATAGTCTTGGTCAGATCATTGAAGGACCATGTAGATTTGTGTCTCGAATGGTCTTTTGAGGAAAGTATTATACAGATTTGAGTGGACCTGTCCAGTCAGTGCACGCATTTGTCAGTAATCGTGTAGCTCAACTCAGAACTTAAGGAGTTCAACGACTCGACGAACAATACCAAAGAAAGGACATTTGGGTAGGCCACATAAAGTACTCAAATTGCCAGATTATCATTAATAATTACTGAGAAAAAAAAATAAAAAATATATGATCCACATAGTCCTCACGTTCACAATAATATATTTAAAAAAATATGTATATATTATACTTCACAAAGTAAATATTCATATAGTGGTACAAATGAATGAGAAAAAAAAAAAAAAAATATTAAAAACCAAATTTCTGACTGTAAAAAAAATAAAAAATAAAAAATAAAAATTGGAGCAGCTTAATCCCAGGCCTTTTTGTCCTCAACGTAATCTTTAATGGTATAAAACGCTTTCTGGCACAACTTACGTTTAATGAATGATTTGAATTTATTAAGGCTTAGATCTTGTACGTGGCTTGGGAGTTTATTGTAAAAGCGTATACATTGACATCTGAACGAGCTACCTATTTTCTTGAGCCTTGTTGTAGGTACTACAAATTTGTGTTTGTTCCTAGTGTTTATCTTATGGATATCACTGTATTTTTTATACAATCTTATATTTTTATGGGTATATAAAAGATTTTCAAAAATATACTGAGAAGGCACAGTCATTACATTAATTTCCTTAAATTTCTCTCTGAGAGAGTGTCTCGGGCTTAATTTATAAATTGATCGAACGGCTCTTTTCTGCAAAACAAAGATAGTTTGAATGTCGGCGGCATTTCCCCACAACAAAATACCGTACGACATTACACTTTGAAAATAGCTAAAGTACACTAAACGGGCTGTCTCTATGTCAGTTAAATTACGAATTTTTCTAACAGCATAAGCTGCGGAGCTTAGCTTTTTTGACAATTTATCTATATGTGGGCCCCACTGAAGCTTAGCATCCAAAGTTAAGCCTAAGAATACTGTGCTATCTTCAGGATTCAATTCTTCGCCCCTTATCAACACCTTAGTTTTCACCTGCCTAACGTGTGGTAGGGTAAACTTAATACATTTGGTTTTTTTTTCATTAAGAAGTAAATTGTTAACATTGAACCAGTGAACTACTTTTGAGATCGCGCTATTTACGTCGTCAGTAACCAACTGCTGACGTTTAAGTTTAAACAAAAGTGAAGTATCATCCGCAAACAACACTATATCATGGTTATCCTTTATGAGGTAAGGCAAGTCATTAATATAAATAAGAAACAAAAAAGGACCAAGAATCGAGCCCTGTGGGACTCCCATTATTACTATAGATCCAGGAGATCTTTGTCCATTTACGTCAACGCTCTGAATCCTATTACTCAAGTATGAAGAAAGAAGATCCAGAGCGGTGTTCCGGACCCCGTAGTGGCGGAGTTTCCTGATTAACGTTTCATGAAGAACGCAATCAAATGCCTTGGACAAATCACAAAAGATGCCCAAGGCATCGCATTTATCTTCCCATGCATTATAAATATGTCCTAAAAGTTCAACACCGGCATCAGTAGTAGAACGACCCCTTGTAAAACCGAACTGTTTGCTATGTAATAATTTATGTTTATTAAAAAATCTTTGCAATTGCTCTAAAATTAATTTCTCAAATATTTTACTAAAGGTAGGTAGTACTGAAATGGGTCTATAATTTGTGGGGTCTGATGTACTACCTGATTTGAACAAAGGTATTATTTTACTATTTTTCATAAGGTCAGGAAACTCCCCACAGTCGATACAATTATTAAAGATAAGAGCTAAGCTAGGTGCTACAATGTCAATAATAGACTTCGCAACTTCTACAGAATTACCCCACAGATCTGCAGTCTTTTTTACATTTAAAGTGTGAAAGGTTTTAATGATGTCTCTACAGGTAATATGTTCAAAAAGAAATTCCGAATCGCAAACATTAACATTTTCCTTTAGCAAAGACTCAGCAACAGAAGGTGATGAGTTTAGAGATTTTGTAGTTGAAATGGGAATATCCGAAAAGAAATTTTCAAAGGCCACTGCGACTTGTGAATCTGATTTTATGATGTTATCATTAATAGATAGGCTGTAATCAATATTTCGGTTACCAGACCTTCCCGTTTCACTATTTATAATATTCCAAGTCGTTTTAATTACATTACTACTGTTTTTAATCTTCGAACTCAAATAACGCGACTTGGCTATACAACAAACTTTTTTAAATAATTTTGAATAATTTCTAACATATAAATTAAATTTAAAGTTGAACATAGCATCTTTCCTCCACTTCTTTACTTGTTACAGATCATTCTTCGTCTACTTTTTAATCGACTCCCAAAAAGGAGGAGGTTCTGTGTTCGTAGCGTACGTTTTTCGCCGATTTACTCGCCAATTGTGGACCGATTTTGAAAATTATTTTTTGTATGAAAGGGTATGCTCTCAAGTTGGTCCCATAGGAGTTATATAAACTTTGCTTGGATAGTTTTTGAGTAAGCTTCAATAATACGTACTTTCCCACTTATTAAATGTGGATGATACGATGATAACTTCCTGTCACTGTTATTTACATAACAGGTAGTGGTATTCGAATTAGTGTGGGGTAGGTACCACAACGAAAAAGTGAATAATAAAAACTTTTTACAAAAAAAGTCCAGGGGTCATTATGTTCTTCCAGAATGATGAAGTATGCGAAGGGTTTGTCCACAGTACTCACATCTCATCCACTGCTCTGTCTTCCGATCAGGGCGTGTGGTACCAGAAGCTGTTTTGACTGTTTTAGCGGTCAAGAGGTTGACAGGTTAGGCTGTTTTGAGGTTAGGGGTGTTGTCCATACAGAGGATGACAGTTATCTCCTCGGCGGAACATGCCACACTCGACATACGAACTTCCGTGCAGAACTCTCCCGTGCCACTGTAACAGCTAGGGCTGCGCAGAGTAGGCTGCGCAGGCCGTTAACTGATATAATATAATAATAATAATATTGCTCTTCTCCACTCCTCAAGCACCTCCGGACATGTTGCTCCCTTGTCGCTACGTCACCATGTGCTAGCGACAGTTTTTCGGGGGTCCATTATTGAGTGTGCAAGTCACCCCCTGCCATTTTTTCCGTGTATATTATATATCAATGATCAGGCAGGGGCCATAGTCCTTCCATAGTTCCAGGTCACCAGTCAACTTAAGCCACCCATACCCATAGTCCAATATCTTTGTTTCCATATCCTGCAATAGCCCTACACCAACCAGGGGTTGTCCTTGGGTGCACTTGCATAGTGCACACAGGGATAATCGTCGGTTGGTGCCTCATTTCATTAAAACGCCTAACGGGCCTCTGCAAGTTGGCTTCGGCCCCTCGTAAGCCTTCCAAAGGTCCGGGACCCCAGGGTCCCGAGAAATGTCAAAGACATAATATTGCTCTCATTGCGCGGCTGGGTCAAGGGCTTGATTCAGAAAGCAGTACTCCTAGACACGGCACGCATCGTGAGGAGGTTCCTCTCTATAGAGCCCTGACCACCGGCACCTTGGACCCTGTTCCTGATGCCGATGGACCACTACTTTTTATATTTTTAAATGTTTTTTTAATTTTATTTCTTTTTCATAAAAATATTTAAAAATGTAATTTGTATGTATAAAAATGTAATAAAGAAATAATAATATTGTTTATTGTTTAACTAGGACTAGATTACATGGCAAGGTATTAAATAAAGCACAAGCATAAGGTTTCTTAAATCTAGTTAGTGGGTGCCGTACTGTTCACCTAGATAGGTTGATAGGTTGGTTGTTGGTTGTAGGTTGGTAGGTTGGTTGATGCCTAAGGCATTAAGTCCGCCTTTGAAAAAAAATTTTTCTTTTTAAATAAATAAATAAATAGGTTACTAAATAACCTGTGTTAAGGAGACATGTTGACGTGTTGATTATGAATATTATATGTAAATCGTAATCATTACAGCAAGCTACAAAATGGGATAAGAAAATTAGGGTTAATCAACAATAAAAAAAAAAAAACATAAATCTAAAAATACAAATTTTTCAAAAGACATTATAAAGAATAAGAAAAGTTCAGTATGTTGGTGTGGTGAGTATTTTGTAAGTGTGGTGAGTGTTCCGTCATTATATGTAGGTAGATAGGTAGAATAATTGAAACACTAGGATAAGTTAATACATATAATTAAGATAGATAGTAGTAACACGGCTAGGTCACGGGTAAGGTCACTGAACACGTGAGTCCTGAGCACTCACACATATAGTTAGGAAGGGTACCATCCTTGGCAGCACGTGGCAGACGTGGGGGCCTCCTCAGCACAGGCTTAGCAGTAGGCAGACGGCCTTCGTAAGACCGACAGGTAGTGTCGGTAGCCTGTCAGCACAGGCTCGCGCAGGTAGCTTGCGATGGTAGGGCGCAGGTAGGGCAGGTCTTCATAGCGTGCGTAGGTAGTAAGTGCAGGATCGAGTAAGGGGTCCAGCCCTCAGCCCGTACGGAGAACCCTGGAAGGCGCGTTAGAGAGCGCATGTTAAATGCAGTGCGAATAGCGGCAAGACGAATGCGATGTGCCAGCTTCTTCCCCCATTTAGCTAATAACTATGATAGTGGATGTAAAGCGGAAAGTATGTTGTTTACAGGAAGTAACTATTTTTTGCTTAGTTTTTCAGCAGTACCTACTAACCTAATGAACACACACTCACGTGAGTGAAGCCGCGGGCACAGCTAGTTTTAGTATCCATAATAGGTACTTATTTATTTATTTAAAATTGTGCCAATTTAGAATTGGCCTCAAATGTCATGATTCCATGAAATAACTAGTATTTCAATGGGGTAATTTGAACTTAGAGAGTTGTATTGATGATTTTCATGATTACTCGTATAATTCTGTAAACACATATTTGTTACGGTCGCGAATCATATTTTGATAAACATACACCTTATACTAACCTGCAAGTTGCAAAAAACGTAAGACAGTTTTAATTTCGCGGGCTTATGCTCATTTGTCCACACATACACACACACACATACACACACACACACACACACACATTTTCTCCGATGACATACCTACAGTCCCAAATATTAGTTCCTGCAATCGCAATCGCATCATCACACCATCTTGAGCTATAGTTCTTGTCAAGACAAAACCAACGATTTCCAACTCAACGACTATGGAATCATATTTTTAAATGTTTAGATACGTAGTATATTTAAGTACCTATGCCAAGTTTCAGCTCAATCGGATGCCAGGAAGTGCTTGAAAAATGGATCACAATGGAGTAACTGGAAACACATACGAATGAAAGAAGCTAATATAAAGCTTGTAAAAATGATGTGAATAAAAATCTAATCTTTGCAAATTGATTGAAATCTCACAAACATAAGTAAGTATGAGTGCGATTTCTCACTCACCAAATAGGTTGCCATGAGCGATAAGTTAATTTGTTTTTTTGCCCTTTTTTTGAAGAGTTTCGTAGGTCTTAAACTTACCCAACCACATCTTCTAACGCGACATAATTTGTGACATGGCAGGCACCAGCTTCAGTCATCACTGGTTTCCATTTGAAGATGACTTCCTCCGATGACCTGATTTTAAGGTCTAAATCTGGCATTATATTATTATATATATAGTTGGAGCATTTTCATCCTTCTTGGTGTAGACTTTGCCTATTGTGGCGATAAGTGGAGTCTTTGAGGAGTGGCTAGAGAGGCGCCACAGCGTCCTCACCTTCCGCCTGACGCAGGTCCTCACCGGACACGGCTGTTTCGGGAGGTTCCTGTTCAGGATAAAGCGGGAGGAAAAGCCCGGAGGACACGGTGGAGCATACGGTGGAGATCTGCCCTGCTTGGGCGGAGCACCGCCGTGTCCTCACGGAGGCGATCGGCGGCGGCGATCTCTCACGTCCGGCCCTGGTTCAGGCCATGGTCCGGAGCGAGAGTGCATGGGAGGCCGTCACTTCCTTCTGCGAAGCAGTAATGTTCGCGAAGGAGGAGGCGGAGCGCGCGAGGGACAGGCAAGATGCGCGCTCTCGCGCCCCTAGTCGCCGCAGGAGACGCCCCGGGCGTCGGGAGCCACGAGCTGACTTCCGGTCACAGTAGGCGCGGGCTTGCGGACGGTGAGCAATGGGTAGCTCGCCGTCAGATAAGGACCAGGCCCGGGTCGACGGCGCGTCGTGTTCCACGCGCGCTTCATAGAGATGTCAGCACCAACTGACGGGGTCCGAAAAGGATATCGCGGCCCCGGCACACAGGCAACGGAAGGAACACGGGTGGGTTTTAGTCAGTAAAAGTTTGACACACCCTCCCGCTCCGCCTAGTGCGGGAGAAGTTATTTGATAAATTCCCACAGTCAAAAAAAAAAAAGGCTATCTAGCTAAACTTGTAAGTTCCAGACTTGGTTAGTTCACGTGTGAGGAAGTGGGGACGGGAGCCATTGGCAGTCAGATGTTCTTGTTAATTAAGCAAGCGTACACCTTACAACTTTTATATTGTATTTATTAAGGGATATAATAATATACAAAGTTGATACGACAGAGGGGCTTTCCTTTAAACTGCCTATACTAGGTACCATTTTCAAGCTCTGTACCAAAAATCAATTAAATAGGAGCAGTAGTTTAGTCGCAAATGATTTTTTAAGTTTTTGCCCCGTTTGAACACGATGTATCTTTCCTAACAGCTGATTATGTCTATACGCATAGGTCATGCACCTTAAAACGATAAATCTGAGTATAACCTATGCGTTGTTGCCGCTGTGACGCAAGTCACAAGTACAACCAAATATTCTCGCTAAAAAGATGACAATGCAAACAAGGAAGCAATAAATACACACACACTTGCATTTTCATTACGAGTGTGAAAATCATAGCAAACACCCCGCGGGTAAAAGAAATAGAAATAGGTCAGTGTGTTGCTATTGCATCCTAGCGACGAGGGGCAGGGGTTGCGATCGGTAAGTGAGTGGGGCTTCTAAAAACTGTTTTTTTCAGTGCGCCGACGCTATTCTTTCGGAACGTACTTATGTTACGTAACACGGAAGTACCTGCGCCGCCTCCGTATTGTCGAACTCGCGCGCTGACAATTTTATTGGGATTTAGTTTTATTATTGTGATAGGACACTAAACAAGTTTAAGACAGTATTTCTTTTTTTATTGTGACAGGACACGTAACTTGGGATTATTATTATTTAGTGTTAGTGTTTTTTTTTGTGATCGACTGCTTTTATTGTGATACGACACGTAATTAAACTTTGGTTTTGTGTGTGTGTGTGTGTGTAATTAAAGTGTTCAACAATGCCTCGTGTAACTTACACGGCGTTAGAATACACTGACATGATTTTTAATTAGAAAAATAAGTAACAATATTCTCCGTCGGTATAATTTGTGCATTCATGTGAATGAAGGACACAACGAGAATTTAAAATTTTAGTGTTTTTGTTGTTGTGCGCGTACTTCAAAACCATACACGTAACATAAAAGCCGCGAGTGAAGGCCTAAGCCGCCGCCCGCGCCACCGCCGCCGGCCGCCCGCTTTGAAATGAGATAAAACACGCCGCGCGGCGCGCGCGCGCCGTTGCCACTGTTACCTAGGTATCTTCTAAGGTCAGTTAAATTTATTTACAAAGGGTGGTTGCGTTTTACTCTGATTCATAAGCTATTTAGTTTGTTTGAAAAAAAAAAAAACTAATTTTTGATGCTTTTTATTTTTATACCGTATCGAATTAATACTAAACACGTATAGTATACGTAGTGTAATTTAATGCCCCTCTGTCATATCAACTCTGTATAATAATTTTAAATTGACATGCTCTTTTATAAATTAATTTAATCTGAAATTTATGTAATGTAATAATGATTTTGATGCTTGTATTGAAGATTTTTGGACCTACCTACGTTTACATTATTTTTATTTTTTTATTATTATTTATTAAGTTTATTTTATTTTTGTTGATTGAATATTTGTCAATTGTGGATGTAACTCCTATCTATTTTCATGTGAATTAATTTATATAATTAATCAATCAATTTAATTTGTCTAATCAATAATGTATTTACTTATGTCAGCATTGTCAGTGTTAATTAATGTTGTTATAATTTTGTTTAAATTCTAATTTTTATTAATATTTGCAAATAAAGTTATCTGAATCTGAATACTTATTTTCGAGCTATCCCGTATGTTGCAGCTGCCATCCACATGGCCATTTCCACGGAAACCGTATAATTTTTTCTTCTATTGATTTTGTTAACGAGACTATCCATGTGAAGTGAAATGTTCAACACAATTCCTATACTTCTTCAAAAGGTAGGGCGTGGCTGTGTCGTGGACACGGCCGTGTGTTTTACGTGAATAGGTGGACGTTACGAGTAATATTTTCTTTGAGACGAATTCTTTGACCCTTTAGCTATCGAGTGGTGTAATTAAATTTTGGATGTACCTACATGATAGATATGTAGCTGCAGCATCAAACTGTATCCCCGATTTTGTTATCATGTGTTTTTTTAATTGCTCCCCACTATGGAACCAAATCTAAAGACGTATTCACGTCAAAACTTCTCAATCTAAACCATAATAACACTTCTAACACTACTCACATGATGCAATACAATATTTAATTTTAAGAGGGTTTATCCTAATAGTTGGCAACGTCGCAAATAACTGTCAAATATTGACCTGTTTTGATTCTTATAGCAATTTTACTGAATAGAAATAAGAAATGTGGTTAACTAGCGAACTAGAATATTAATAATGAATTGCAATTATAACATTGAATTTGATGTTGTACCCATTTTAGGTGTAAAAAACGCATTTGGAAACTTTCCAAATAGATTTTTTACATCTAAAACTAAACATTCAGTGTTACGGTATTAATCATAGCATTTCTTATTCAATATTCTAGTTCGCTAGTTAGCCACATTTCTTATTTCCACACAGTAATAAAAATAATAAATAATACCAGCCTGTTACTGTCCCACTGCAGGGCAAAGGCCTCTTCTCATACAGAGAAGGCACGAGCATTGATCACCACGCTTGCTCAAGACGGGTTGGTGATTTCAGACTTATATTAACTATAAGTCCAGGTTTCCTCACGATGTTTTCCTTCACCGATGTCAATAATGTCCAAGATAAACTCAGAAAGTACATATGAATTGAAAAAGACACATTGGTACTTGCCCGGATTTGAACCCACAACCTCGTGCATAAGAGGCGAGGCCTTAACCACTGTTAACACACCCACACACTGTTGTGTTGTTTACACAGTAATACTCGTATTGCCAAATTAATCAAAACAGTGAAATATTTGACATCTATTTGCGACGTTGCCCACTTTCAGAATAAACGCTCTTAACAGTTGGTACTTGACCGCGTTTTTTCCAATGACGTACCTTGTTCCGCTATCAACTAGAAGATCCTGTGAACTCTGTTTATGTATTAAGGACTATAAGTATACAGTCTCATACTCTGGCTGATATTATAATATTTGTGCGGAAGATTGTGTAAAGGAAGCTTATGATATTGGACGCTTTTCCATTAGCGACACAACTACGAAACCAGCACGACTATGGCACCGAAAAGACTGAAGCAAAAGGCGTCGCCGGCAACTGCAACACGCATTCTTAGAATTCATACAAAGCATCCATCTGTCTGAACTCGTGCAGTCGCCGTGTCGGTGCGACTAGAGAAAAGGCACAAACTAAGCGGAAATAAAAAAGGTTTTTTTACAAAGGTATACTTTTATTTGAAAACAAACAGTACCTACAATATTAAGCAAAGACGAGAAGAGTCCTAAAAATTAAGTAATAAAATTATAATTAAATGAATTAAACGCCATTACATACGTACTCGATTTCAATTCATTAACTACCTACCTATTACTTTTTTATGATGTGTGATTGTCTGTGAGATGACAGCGCTTGGAAGGGAGTGGATTCATAGTAGGTAAGTCCTGCCGTGCGCCATCTGGCGGTGGTGGGGTCGTAACAGCCCCCTAATCGCAAAATACATTCAGCGCTGAACAAATTTCAAAAACCCAATGACAGGTCATGGTTCCATTTCTGGCAATCGTTAGAGTTGAGTGACAGAACGATGTTATAAATAAGTTTAACTTTTAAATGTATTCAGAATCAGTTAGTATTAGATTTGTTCTTCTGTACGCAGTCGTTGAGATAAAAGTAACATCTAAATGGCTTCTCGTTCAGTGCTTATTCATAAAATTAGCAAAGTTGGTCAAACAGCAGTTGGCGCACACGTTGACTTCACCCCCTTGTCCAGAGTAGCTTGTGTTACATCTATAAATAAAACGGGAAAAGTGCACAATTAATGTAACAAGAAGACTAGGTATTTATTAGCCACTATAATAGAGTAATAAATCTAAATCGAGAAGTTTGCGCCAAATCAATTTAACGCATGCGAGCACATCATTTTGCATATGCGAATCGATCACGCCTGATTCGTTCTAAATGATTTCCTTAAAATAGTGCAGTGCAGCAAAGATACAGTGACAAAGAAAAAATTCGAAGGAATGCCTCTTTTACGCAATTTTGCCGATACCTCTAATTTACGTGATTTTAGAGTTAAAAACTTATGGAAATGCAGTATTTTATTTTAACTATAAAATCACGTCTGTCAAACCACGTAAATCAGCGAAATCGGCAAAGTTTCGTATATGGCTTCTCCTGTAACTCTTTCAATATTATAACAATGTACCAATTAAATGTATACTTAATATTTAGAAAGAAGAAAATATACCTGCATTTATGATGCCCCAAACCATTGAAACTGCTTTCTGGAAACATTTGTTCAGACAGGTTGAAACATCGCATCTTTCGCCTTCGTAATATCCTTTGCATTGACATACTGGCTGATTCTCTTCATTCAAGGAACAGATACCGTCGTTCAAACAGTAGCCCTGGCAATTGTTGACTTGGCACCTTTCCCCAGAATAACCAGCATTACATCTGTAATCATGGATGTATACTTAAAAAAATTCACTGACAGACATTGCACAGCCTACATCGCTGGGTCTCGAAGTAAGAAATTTTGCACGAGAATTCTCTATAAAACTTTGAATGAAGCCGAGTCACTAAAACTCCTCGTCCGTAATTGAAAGTGAGTACTAAGGGTTTAAATAAATACATCCCCTAAAAGGCTTAATTTGGGGATGAAAGATTGTATGGAAGTTCGTTAATTATGCCGATGGGGACACCCATCGGGCACCGGGCTTATTCAACATAGAAAAGAAAGTGCATATTCAGTATGTTAACTAACAGGCAATAGTATATTAGCGTCCATACATGCAAAAAAATTATTAACATCGAGAAAAAAAAGCTTTTTTCGATATAAATATTAAAAAAAACCGGCCAAGTGCATGTTGGACCACGCAAAATGAAGGGTTCCGTAGTTGGGATGAATTTATCCCAAGAACAAACTTAACATTGTAGGTGAAAAACATGTTCTCCCATACGGAACGTATGGGAGATCATGTTTTTCAAACCGCAAATTTAAGTTGCTTGCTTATTACTCGTTAACCTGTACAACCTACTTAGTTCTGATAGTTTTCCTTTTAATTTCGTTATATATACTACTGCTGTGAATTTTTTCACAAATTCAAGTACAACCATTTAGCTGGCAGGGGACACTTGACTCTAACAAAATATTACAGTTAAAAGCTTAATATTTCGCAAACGGATCCCTGAATCCAAAAATGGTTTTCAAAAACTCACAATGTTTTTCAACGGCCTTTCTAACGATACCCCACAACATGGGGTAGACGAGAAAAAAACAAGCATCCCCAGTTATTCCCCATTTTACGTGTAGGGGAGGTAACCAAAAAAATTTTTTTTCTTGATTTAATTTTACCACTTTGTCGGCATGATTAATATGTATATATAATATATGCCAAATTACAATTTCCTAGCGTCTCTGAGCTAAGCCGTGGACAGACAGACAGACAGACGGACATGGCGAAACTATAAGGGTTCCTTATTTACTACGCAACCCTAAAAATCACAAAAAATATTAAATTCATACGTAAACGAAACACTGCCCCCGCGCACTTGTCTTTCAACGTGAAAAGACAAGTGCGACAAGTGCGCGTGTACAGAGACCAATTTAATATTTTTGTAAAAAAAAATAGTTTTATTTTGCATTAAAGACCCTATACTATTGCGCGTTAACGGGAACGCCCTCTGTTAGTTAACAAACTGTATGACTTCAATTTAACAAGAAAATAAATGAGTTTACCTGCATGTTGGTTGTTCCTCCGCACTGACAATACAATCCCCTTGGAAACAATAATTCTGACAGACTGAAACATCGCATCTCTCACCGGTGTAACCATGTGTACATTGACATTGAGACTTGCCACTAACTTTTATACCGTGGACACAAAACAGGCTTACATCTGAAGAAATATTCAAGGAGACGTTATCGTCGGTCACTGAGTTATTTCGAAGCAGTCTCTTTAATCCTTCGCAGTCCTGGACTCCCCGAATTTGATCGTCAATTTTATAGTTGGTGGCTATTTCAACAAATGCGTTAATTAAAATTTCTTTAGGTTTTTCATGTATCGATGGATTCTTTGACAATTGATTAACGGTGGGCTGATACCAGTGCATCCAGTAAATATAATCTTTTGATACAGCCAGTGACATTGGTTGGTCTATTCCTGTTTCGATATATATTTTTGTTCGGTTTTTTCCATTCAAATCTGCACTTTCAATAAAAAATTGTTTATCATCATAAAGACTTAGAACATCAGTCCAGTACAGTTTCTGTGTCTGTTGGTCTAAGACCAAGCGGTGTGGCATTTGAAGATTACTGCCAATTAAAACTTCTCTATCAGAGCCATCAAATCGGGCTCTCTGTATTGTAGACGGTAGTTTATTTTCGGCCGAGTCTGTCACTACTGTCCAGTAAATATACCTGTAATTTATAAACCACGATCAATTAACATAAAATTCAAAATGTGTTTTGTTGATTTGCAAAACTATCACAGGTAACATACCCTCTACAACTATCCACAGCAATATCATGTATAGTCAACTGCTCGTCATATATCGCGATTAAAAGGTTTCCGTAGACATTGTTCTCAAATCCACGTTTTAACGAAAATATTTTAATTGAATACAATTCATTCCAGAAGAGTATTTGTTCGAAGGGATCGAAGGCTATTCTCAAGATTCTTTCTGTTTCGTTACTCTTCAGTACTAAAGATTCCGTTTTCTTGGTTGTTATGTCATAACTAAAGATGGCGGTGTTCGTTTTTTCACTATAATTGACAAAGAACACCCTGTTGCCTACTGCGTCGTAATTAATTAACTGGATGATACCCGACGTTATATTTTCTGAGTGCGTGTGTCGTCCGTTGAAATAGAATTCTAGTTTACTTCCTGAGGCTGTGACGAAATCTGAAACATGAAAGAATTATTTTCCAAGTTAATAGTTAAATTGAGCTTAGTTCTGCCAAAATTAACCATCCTACAATCTCACGATAATTCAGGGAAGAACTTCCTACAAATCCAATATTTCAAATGTGCTACCCAGCAAAAACAGTCCAATAAACATTCAAAACATTAAACACTAAATATTCGAAGTTATTTCGGAAAATGGGAAAAATCATGATGTGGGGTGGCTGTGGCTAAGGTCTATTTACGACCTTGTTTCCTAATTTAGTTATTTCCACTGAAACAAACATCAACTTTATACAAGGGTAAAAAAAAAAAAAGTGTAAATAAAGTTGATTTTAAACTGACTAGTAAGTACTGTTGAAAATGTCATTAAAACCATATAAGATTTATGTTTGTATCTGTATCAATTTTAATAATAATAATAAATAATATAATAAAAAATATGAAGTTGTAGCGCTTTACGGTTATTTTTCCTAAAACTCGGTGTTTGTTAGATTAACCCATTTGTTTAGAAATTTGTTTTGGAACAGAGTCTAAATGATTCTTGCAATTCTAGAGCGCGCGTGGTGTTAAAATAAATAAAAAACTTTTTACAAAACATAAGTGAAAAATAACTCTGGTTTTGAATTATCGTTTTTTGCCACCGACTTCCGAAATTAAAGTTTTTTTTCACTTTGTAGTGTCTTTTTTAGGAAGTCGGTTGTTTTTTTTTTTCACTTTTTAGTTGTAGTACCTACCCCACACAAATTCGAATACCACTACCTGTTATGTAAATAACAGTCACAGGAAGTTATCATCATATCATCCACATAGACTAAGTGGTAAAAATACGTATTATTGTAGCTTACTCAAAAACTATCCAAGCAAAGTTAATAAAATTTATATGAGACCAATTTGGGACCCTTTCATACAAAAAAAGATTTTTCAAAATCAGTCCTCAAATTGACGGAGAAATCGGCGGACATACATAAAAAAAAAATACATATGCGACGAACATATAACCTCATCCTTTTTGGAAGTCGTTTAAAAACAATGAAGTTCTTTTTGTAAGTTATCGTATAGTTTTACTAGTACAATATACTTTCCTGTTTTGAACAAGCAAGAATTAATAATATTCCTAGATAAGGACACCAATTACAGCCATATTGTTTTTCCTATTATTATTGTTCCTAACCATTATTATATTCATATATAAGTTAATTAATACTACGGAAATAACAAACTGATAAATTATTTTAGATGTTCTGAATTGAGTAATAATGAGTTGAACGATAAAATGACAAGTCGTTTACAAGTACAACAGAAAGTGTAATCGAATCGCAACACGTGAAATACTTATTATTGAGTAGTTCCGGTGGCCATCTGTGGTCTTCATCATCAGTTCCACTTCACCAAATGGTGCTTTTCAAGACGTGTTATTATAAAAAATATCCAAATCACTATAGGTGTGCCTATAATATTTGAAGAGTTCGCTCGATTTCTCCAGGATCTCATCATCAGATCCTGACCTAATGACAATGGGACCATCTCGGAAGTATACCCTTTCAAACAAAAAAAGAATTTTGCAAATCCGTCTATAAATTATAATGAGTTATGCCCGAACATACATAAAAAAAAAATATATATAAACTATCTAAATATATATATATTGATAACCTCCTCCTTTTGGAAATCGGTTAAAAATGCACTTCTGTCATGTATCTGTTTTTTGAAACCTGATTTTAAAAGTAAAATGCGTTTTTGTTTTTATTTCGACAGGGTCCACAATGATTTAAAATGATGTACCATTGAAGAAGTTCATATCTATACACCGTAAGGACTATTTCTGCTTGCAGTGCTCGGCCGCCATAGAACCGGGGCGGTAAAAGATGTGGTCATCGCGTTCACGGGAATTTGTTTTCAAACTGCTTAGATATGAAATTCTTCGATAGTACCAATATTTTATATTGTACCTACCACCTATGCTAACATTGGAACGCAAATAAATATAAGTATTGAGTATTGAATGTTTTAAGTGAACTGTTTTCGGAAAGTACCGCATCTTGTCGAGTTACTCGTCATCCCTTTTTTAACCATGAATCAATTTATTTATCACAATGAACTGTTTTTTATTTAATGTTAACAATCATAATTTAAAGGTAGGTAAACTATTAAAAAAATAAGATAAAAAAATAATTATAATTATGATAGAATAATTATTGAGAAGTACGTCGAGTTCCGCAGACCGCTCTACCTAGCATTCGTTGATTACAAGAAGGCCTTCGACTCAATTTCACATAGAAGCATATGGGCAGCTTTACAAAATCAGAATATCGATGGTAAATATATAAACATAATAAAAAACGTGTATGTAAATAGTACAAGCACAATAAAACTTGAACGCTCCGGACAGAGAATTAAAATTGGTAGAGGTGTCAGGCAGGGCGACCCGTTATCTCCAAAACTATTCATAGCGGTATTGCAAAGTATTATGAGCAATCTACCATGGACAGAAAAAGGCCTGAAAATATATGAGAAGCGCCTATCCCACCTACGGTTTGCCGATGACATTGTAATTTTTTCTGAGGATGCTACAGAGCTCCAAGCAATGATGGCAGAGCTTCACGCAGTGAGTAAAGAGATTGGCTTAGAAATGAACCTCTCAAAAACAAAAATAATGTCGAACTATATAAAAATACCTATATCACTCAACGACTCTCCGGTGGACTACGTAGACGAGTACATTTACCTTGGCAAACTTGTATCGTTTAGCAAGAACAACAACAATGAAGAAATAAACAGACGAATCACGACGACATGGAAAAAATACTGGTCATATAAAGAAATCATGAAGTCAAACATCCTTATTCAATGGAAAAGAAAAATTATGGATTCCTGCCTTCTACCCTGCCTCACGTACGGGTGCCAAACATGGATTTTTGACTCTGTAGCCATAAGAAAACTAACCTCTTGTCAAAGAGCGCTAGAAAGAAGTACTCTGAAAATAAAACTATTAGACAAGATAAAACATTCGGCTATAAGGAAAAAGATAAAAGTGATCGACGCTGTCTCCTTCGCTCAAAGTCTAAAGTGGAAATGGGCTGGACATGTTTCCAGATACAATGATGATAGATGGACAAAAACAGTCACAGCATGGAGAGGGCCCACCGGTTACAGGCGCAGGGGCAGACCAAAAGCACGATGGAAAGACGAGCTAGAGGCAGTTGCCGGTAAAGATTGGAGTTTTTCCGCATCAAATAGGGACGAATGGAAGGCTTTGGCTTTGGAGGAGGCCTTTACCCATAGAGGGGTTCATGCATCTTAATTTAAATGTTATATATTTACTTGGAATTTTTTAATTATTTACCTCAAATAACTTATTGTGTAACGTACAATTTTGGTAAAAAAAAATAAAAAAAATATTGACTATTATAACTTGAATTTTAATAACCTTAATATAACTTTAACTATAATTTTGGTAGGTTCCACAATCATAATGCATGAAAAATTTAGCGCAAAAATAATATAATTAATAATTAAAATATAATTATATTATTATTAATTATTATTATTAATTAATTATTTAATTATTTTATTTACGTAATCTTAATTTTAAATTCTATGCACTGTTTACAAAGTTTGCATGAAATAAAGAGGCTTTTTATTTTATTTTATTTTATTATTGAATGTTTTAAGTGAACTGTTTTCGGAAAGTACCGCATCTTGTCGAGTTACTCGTCATCCCTTTTTTAACCATGAATCAATTTATTTATCACAATGAACTGTTTTTTATTTAATGTTAACAATCATAATTTAAAGGTAGGTAAACTATTAAAAAAAAAAATCTAGGGTTCTTTAAATGTTACTCATTTTTATTTCTGTGAAGGCAAGTTACAGAAAATGTATCCCGATAGAGGTCATGTTATAATATATTTTTTATTGAAGGTCCAAACCAGTTTTAAGACACACTTAGAAGCCATTTCCACCATTTTTTTATTTTTTGTCATGAGTCGAACTTTTGGGGCTTTTATGCGTTAGCTGAAATTCTGACTCTCTACTCAATTTCAGTCATATTTCATAACGCCCAGGTAAACCACAATTATTAAGGTGGGGGTTGAGATTATGGTGACGAATTATCCCAAAAAAAAACAAACGTCCAATAGAAAGAGAAAAAAATCTAATCAAAGTCAGAGGAAAATTATGAAAAAAAAACCGGCCAAGTGCGTGTCGAACCACGTACAATGAAGGGTTCCGTAGTTGGGATGAATTTATCCCAAGAAAAAACTTAACATTTTGTAGTTGAAAAACATGTTCTACCATACAGAATGTATGGGAGATCATGATCATAGCACTGACTCTAACAAAAAAATTCAGTTAAAAGCTTAATATTTCGCAAACGAAACCCTGAATCCAAAAATGATTTCCTCAAACTCACAATATTTTTGAACGACCTTTCTAACGATACCCCACAACATGGGGTTGATGAGAAAAAAAAACATCCCCACTTTACGTGTAAGGGAGGTACCATAAAAACAAAATTTGGCTTGATTTTATTTTACCACTTTGTCGGCATGATTAATATAGTACTTATACATATGCCAAATTACAGCTTTCTAGTACTAACCGTCTCTGAGCTAAGCCGCGGACAGACAGACGGACATAGCGAAACTATAAGGGAAGAAAGCTATCTCCTAAAATACTAATAATCGTGGAACATACACTGGGGTGATTCGAATGCCCCGCAATAAAAGGCATCAAAATTTTACCTTTAGATGTCACTTCTCCGGCCATCGCTGGAAATGAGAAAAATAAACACGAATACTCACCCCAGGAAAACGAGTGCGCCGACCCCACGTACAGCGCTACCAACGCCAGCACACACTGCATTCTACACATTCTGCACCCCTGAAGGACAAAGTTGTTGAGACAAACTAGAAGTAGATGGTGCGTCCACCCCTGGTGATCGCTCGTGGGATATTAAAGCAAATGAGTGATTTCCTCAAACATGAAACGATAAATGGTACCTATACTCAGCAACAGGCACGCCATTACAAGAGTAGATAAGAAGGGCTCTTATCAGGGACAAGGATAATGAGTTGTTATTTAAGCCCCGGCTACGCAATCCGTCTTTTCCGTCGTCTTGTCTGGACAGATTTAATTACATAGCAAGATGGAGCGTGTAGCCGGAACGTTAAGGTATGCACAAGTTACCATCTTGCCGTTCCCACGTTCTGTCCTGTCTTGCGCAGTTTCTTTTGTACAAGAATTAACGCAGGTAAGACGGAGCGTGTAGGCGGGGCTTTAGCCGCCGTGTGTGTGAGGAGGAAATAGAACGATTAATAATAAAATTGGAGCCGAAAACTTTGTAGTACCTATTACAACTTTATGTGACGAAAATTAACTTTTTTTTTTTTTATAACCTCAACGCCGGCTGTCGCTGAAAACCAGCGCTGGGGCTCTGTCTCGCATAGGGTCGCAGCTTTATGCTGAGCAATGGCCGTTTTGCGTGGATGTGACGCATATTTTCCGTCAGTGGCAAACGCCGCGGAGAAGGACCCGAGTTGCTTTTGAACGGGTCACCAATTAATAGGGTGTCAATTTTTAAATACCTAGGGAATTGCCTTGCCGCTGACCTCAGGGACGATGTAGACATTGAGAGGGAGCGCAGGGCTCTAGCGGTCCGGAGCAATATGTTGTCCCGTAGATTTGCGCGGTGTATAGACCAAGTAAATATAACACTTTTTAAGGCTTATTGCCAAAGTTTGTACACGGGCAATCTATGGGTCAATTGTACTAAGAGATCGTTGGATGTCCTGCGCGTCCAATATAGTTGAGGCTGCCTCGTTACTGTAGCGCGTCGGAAATATTTGCGTAAACCAGCACTGACGGCTTCCATGCAATTATACGCAAAAAAACTGCGTCGCTACTGAGGAGAGTGAGGGGCAGTCGAAACAGCATCCTGAAAACTGTAGTCGAGAGCTTCAGCTCTCCGATTGTACAGCAGTTTGTGCGGGGTTTGATTTTTACTAACACTAGGCAATAAGTTATTTATTGTAGGCTACTAACACTGTATGGTCATTTGTGTCCGAAATAAAGCTATTCTATTTATTTTATTTTATTCTACGAGTATTCTATAATGTTTACTAAAAGCCATTATATATATATCCTTCTGTCTCAAACTCAAACTCAAAGCATTTATTTCAATTAAACCATTTACAGGCACTTTTGAATTGTCAAGGAATCGGTCAGTCAGAAATATGAAGCTAGTTGCCCATTCCAAAGCGTAGTAGGTAGGTACCTATGGAGAAGAACGGGCAAGAAACTCCACGGACACTCTTTTAAATAAATTGTTACAAAGTATTTGTTACATCATTCATGTTGAAATTAAACATGTGAGAACAATCTTATGTCTTAACCCCTAAACAACTGTATGAAGAGTTGATGCATAGCATTAAGGATTTAAATAAGAATAGTGAACCATGGTATAATAATAGGATACTTCGCCAGGTATAGCATTCCGAAACACAGTGGTCACCACGTGGGCAACACAAGTCTACGTCATCACATCTGTGTTACCAGAAGTTTGTAATAATAACTCCCCAACCACCTTTATTACCTGTGCGAATACGATAAAACAATGAGGTTTTAATTAACAATTACGTTGGTTTATGTTTAAATTGAATTGTTTCGTTTGATTAGACACACGAAACGACAATTTAAAAGCTCTGTACATATTTTTTTACAGAATGGTTTCTGAAAATCTTTTTTAAATCGTGTTTTGTTGCAATAGAGTGGCAACTGGATAGTGAAGTAGGTAGGCATGTGTTAGTCCTGGAATGCCAGACCTTGTTTCATTAGACCATGTAGTGAACTAACTACCTATTAGTATCCCTATTGAGAAAATTTAAATAAGCTAATTGGAAAACAAAAATCGGCCAAATGCATGTCGGACCACGCATAATGAAGGGTTCTGTGGTTGGGATGAATTTATCCCAAGAACAAACTTAACATTGTAGTTGAAAAACATGTTCTCCCATATATTAAATAAAATAAATAAATAAAATTCATTTATTTCAGGTCCTTGGCCCATATTAAGTACAAAAAATACACACATAGTTATTACTTACATAAAATTATAAATCAAGCACCAGTAATATGCCTGCTACAACAATGCCCAACGTAGGGGCAATCCAGTCGATGAGCAATCATCGCCAGGACAGTGTTGGATTTTACACACAATAATGAGAGATTTACCATGTTATTTAAAGACCATAGACTTTTTATAGGTTTTCCTGTAATCTATGAGTAAAGAACCATTCTCTGAGTTATCACAAATATCATAAATTTTCTTAAATATCTATAAAAGTATTCATTTTTAAATTATGAAAAAAAAATATTAGAGAACTTCGCATTAAGTCCATTCATTTGATATGTCACTCGGTACAGTTAGCAAAACTTTTTTATAAAATTGTATTATTTGCACCCCAAAAGTGACCCCCATATTCCTAATTCATTTATTTACGTAACACGTCCGTGTTTGGGTCAGAGAATTTCACATGTGTACCAAATTTCAACTAAATTGAGTTCGACAAGTTCTCAACTTCAAATTCCTTGATTGTAATAATACCTAATTATAATATGGCAACACAGTATATTTTTATTAGGGATTTTTAGGGCTTTCGCAACAATGTAAATGGCTGATATTCAATTTGAAACGTAAATAGTATGAAAAATGGAAGGGAAATTAAATAAATTATTATAAATCGAACTAGTTTTGAGAACACTGAACGAGTTAATAAATTTACTTTTACAAATAAACAACAGATGGCGTTACTAGTATCATATTTTGATAAAAAAGTAAAATAGATTATTATAAAGTATAAAAGTAACATAGATTATTTGCGAGAAGAATACAATTAATGATCAAGAAAAGGTCAAGAAAAAAGTTTTATTTTATAAATAAAAAATTTAAAGTAATGGTTCATTTTTGGTCTGGCAATTATTTTCAAGACTTCAAGGTAAAAATAACTTCTGATAAACTGTGATAAACAAACTACTTGACTCATAGCATCAACTATTATTAAACATTTGAGATTGTTTGTTAAGGTCTATTTCAATAAATAAACTAGGTATATCCTAAGAATAATTTGTGTAGATAATAATCTCAAAAAGTTGTCGTGAAAATAAAATTAAAATAGTGGCTTTTCGGAAGGATTTTTGAAAGACAAAAGAGTCGGTGAGTGTTTAATATCTGTGTATTGATTGTTAAATAAAGGAATGATCTCGTAATTGGGCAATTAGGATGGGCATCCTAGGGTTGAATCTCACTTGCACAGTTAATGCACAGTTACATAGTTTCAACCTTACTGTGCCTTATTACTGGCGAAACATTAACATACGTATAAACATGTTGAAATCTCTATTTTTTGTCAATGTTCCATACAATGTTTGACAGGAAATATAAATTTTAGAGTAAGACTGCTCGTAAGATAAGTCTGCGCGCGGCTGAAATCGGAACTAATAAGTATGCCTTCGCCGGTAAGGTTAAATTAAGTATAGAATTATTTAATTAATGTATATTTTTATATGATTAATAATTTTAAGATAAATTATGAATATAGATTTTAATATTGTAAATATTACAGCATAGAATGAAGCACGCCAGCGCCACAAGTCGCGCGCAAACTAAGGTCATCGCTCATTATAACAGGACCGCTGTGATAGACTGTTATTTACGCTCTGCTCTGTATTAGGCATTCTTGCCTGCCAAATGAACTGATGAAGACGGTGGTAGTGCCTATAATTAAAAACAAGACTGGAGATAATTCCGACAAGTGCAACTACCGCCCGATATCATTAGCTACATCTGCATCTATTTATTTATTTATTTATTAACTATGGATGACTTACAGCTAAAAAAAACAGAATTAAAAATTGTATGTGAGACTGACAGCCAATTAAAAGTCTTCACTTCTAAAAACAGATTGGCAAGAAAGAGTGTGAACAGCACAACACAGTTACCAAAAAGTAAGAGAAAAATAAACAGTATAACATTCAAGCTTAAACCAATTCACATTTCATATTCAATACAAGAATAAAGACCTGAACATACGAAATCTTAATTAAAAAAGCCAAGGCTCAGGCACTTTCTGACCGAAACCACACTTGTTATGAAAGGATCAAAATCATGCTGTTTGCACATACTATTAAAGTTGCTACTTGCACGCACTATAAATGAATTTTGCCTGTAATTCGTAGAGGTAAATGGAACACGCAACGGTGCGTTCCATCGCTTCGACCTTCCGGGAACGTTAAAATAAAATTTGGATAGAATACCAGAATTATTAATTGAATTATTGAAAATTTTAAATAATGAAATACAGTCAGAGATTGATCGCCGATTAATTAGGGGTAATATATGATACCTCTTACAGAGGTTGAGGTAATCTTCAGACCGGTAGGGTACTTTCTGATGATAACACAAATATTTAATGAACCTTTTCTGGATGTCCTCTATACGATCAATGTACTTGTGATAACATGGATTCCAGATTTCAGACGCGTATTCCAAGTGGCTTCTAACAAAAGTACAGTATAGAATTTTTAAAGTTTTGGCTTGGGTGAAGCACCTGGACAGCCGCATTATGAAACCTAGTGCCCTAGATGCTTTAGCGACTATGGCATCGACTTGAAATTCAAACGTAAGCTTAGAATCGTGATAAACTCCCAGATCTCGGATGCAATTCGTTCTAGGTAGTACTTGATCACCCAAGATATACGATGAAGGTATAATCGTACGCTTTCGAGAATACGTTAGAACCGAACATTTTGCAGGGTTAAGATCAAGCTTACTCCCACGACAATAAGCCTCCAGACGACGTAAATCATCCTGAAGTGCAATCACGTCCACATGTGATGATATTGTGGTATAGATTTTCATATCGTCAGCAAAACATAGCAGTTTGGATGAAATCAAGCAAGTGTTGATGTCGTTTATATAGATAATGAAAAGTAATGGGCCGAGCAATGAACCCTGGGGGACTCCACTGGGGACAGGCACCCAACCAGACATATAATTACTTAATACTACTGCTTGGGACCTGTTCTCCAGATAAGAAGAAAACCATCTGAGTAAATCACTTCGTATTCCTATACCATATAGCTTTGATATTAAGATCTCGTGGTCAATCCGATCAAAAGCTTTACTGTAATCAGTATAAACGACATCAACCTGCTTACCGTTATCCATGGCGTCAGTAATAAAATCATTGAGCAGAATTAAATTGGTGACGGTAGAGTCTATCTAAGGTGCTTGATGGCCTGCTCGAGAGACAGCTTAAAGAACACCTAAATTTAAATGATGCACAGTTCGGTTTTAGACCAGGACTTTCGACAGAATGTGCGGTTATGTCTCTCAAGCAGACGGTCAGGTATTACACAGATAGGAGCACGCCTGTGTATGCAGCCTTTCTTGACCTTTCCAGGGCATTTGACCTGGTTAGGTACGATATTCTCTGGCGTAAATTGAAAGATACAGGTGTGCCGGGCGAGTTAATTAATATTTTTAAATATTGGTATGACCACCAAACTAATCAGGTCAAATGGCTTGGCGAACTTTCGGATGAGTACAGGTTGGAGTGTGGAGTGAGACAGGGGGGGTTAACATCTCCTTCACTTTTCAACTTGTACGTGAACGGGCTGATTGCTGAACTGAGCGACATCGGAGTAGGATGCTCGATCGATGGTCACTGTATCAACAGTATTAGTTATGCGGATGATATGGTGTTGCTCAGCCCATCAATAGCTGCGCTCAGAAAGCTGATAGGTGTGTGTGAGGAGTATGCGAGGGTAAATGGTCTCCTGTACAATGTACAGAAAAGCGAGCTTCTGGTATTTCAAGCCAGGGGTCGTAAACTGGGGGATGTGGCACCTGTGCTGCTTAATGCTGTCGCTCTTCGAAGAGTGAGTGTGTTTAAATACCTCGGCCATGTGGTCACCGAGGATTTGAAAGACGATAAGGACATAGAAAGGGAGAGGTGAGCGATGGCGGTCCGCTGTAACATGTTGGCGCGCAGATTTGCGAGGTGTGGTTTAGAGGTAAAGATCACTCTGTTTAAAGCATTCTGCCAAACTCTCTACACCTGCAATCTGTGGGTTAACTACACGCAGCGGGCCATCAACGCTCTCCGAGTAGGTAAGGGGATATAAGTTGGTGATACAAGTAATTTGGTGATAGTTTTTTAACAGAATATCACACAGTTCCCTATTCAAGCACATGTATGAGACAGCGCTAGCGAGTTGTCGCGAGTGCGAGAAGGATAAATATACATCACTTGCTAGCGGAGCGCGTTCGTGAGTTTAGTAAACAAACTTTTTTGACAGTCGCGCTTCAGAACCGCCATTGTTTGTTGATTTTGGTTGCGATCACTTATTGGCATAAAATTAAGTCGATTAATAGCGGTGTTTCGTGTTAAAACTATATGCAACCAATAAATAAACTAACGAACTGTTGAAAAAAGCTGTATTGAAGTCGTGATTCAGTGAAAGTAAGTTAGTATTCCTTAAATTGCGACCATGGTTTCTTACTGTTTTGCCAACATTTTACAAAGCTTTTTTTAGAGGTTAACTTGAGATCTAATTTGCTCTTATATTTAAAATAAACTAGAGAAGTCAAAAATAGTGTGTAAAAGGTTATGTTTTGAGGTATTCGTGAATGTATTTTATTTTTCAAAATTTCGTTTTTTTTTTTTTATCGCCAAATTACCTATACAAGTTTTTTGATATCACCAAATAACCTATTTTTTTTTTTTTTCTTTAATTAGCAATGGAGAAAGAGAGTAAATATAGAAAATACAGTCATCAGTAACTTCAAAAAGCTGTCAGGTTAGTTAGAGATGAAGGAAAAACAATATATAAAGCTGCTAAAGAATCAGAAGCCCCTTGGAGCACTTTGAAACGTTACCTGAGGAATGAAGAGGATTCTGCAAGAAAAATGGGGAGGCCTTTTGCATTGCCTTGTGATATAGAGTTAAGGCTTTTTAATTATATAATAGAAATGGAAGAATTGGGTTTCGGGCTGACAGTTTATCAAATTAGAAAATATGCGTATGATCTTGCTGAAGTGGCTGGTCGCGAGAATTTTTTGCCATCAACTAATCGCATTGCAAGCAAATGGTGGTGGAATAGCTTTAAGGGCAGGTACCACTTATGCCTTCGCGTGCCGGAGAATCTTTCGGCCTACAGAGCTTCAATGGCTAATGAATCAATGATCAAAGATTTCTTTTCAAAACTAGACGAAACTCTTACGAAACTTAAGACTAAAAATAAACCAAATTTAATTTGGAATTGCGATGAAACTGGATTGTCATATGTGGTGAAACCGTCCAAAGTTGTAACTGGCATTGGTAAAAAGTATGTTTATAAAAGAGCGTATGCTGAACGAGGTCAAACTCAAACAATGCTGGCATGCATTTGTGCAGATGGAACATGGATTTCTCCTGTGATTATATTTAAAGGTATCAGGTGGGACACACTCAAAAATGACGCTCTTCCCAACACCTTAATTAAATTGTCTCCCAAAGGATGGATCAATTCTGACTTATTTTTAGAATGGTTATTTTTTTTTATCAATCCCATACCGCCTGAACGTCCTGTGGTCCTGCTGATGGACTCTCATTCCGCACATATTGGAGCAGAAGTTCTAAAAGTAGCGAAAGACAACCAAATTTATTTATTTACTTTCCCAGCTCATTGCACGCATTTATTACAGCCACTTGACGTGGGTCTTTTCAAGCCACTTAAGAGTTACTGGCGCGATAGCATGAATCGATATATGAACAACAACCCTAACGATGCTCCAAATCGCAGCCACTTCCACTCCATTTTGAATCCAGCATTTGTAAGCGCCTTTACTAAAAATAATATTGAGAATGCTTTTCGTAAAACAGGCATATGTCCTTTTAACGGAGAAGCTATTTCAGAAGAAGCTTTACGGCCTTCAGCTTTAACTGACACTGCTCCTACTTCTTCAGCTTCAACTAACACTGCTCCTACTTCTTCAGCTTCAACTAACACCGCTCCTACTTCTTCAGCTTCAACTAACACAGCACCTGAAAATTCTACTACAAATCCAAAACACACAGTTGATAACGTTTTAGTTACACCCAAAGCTTTCAAACGCCCAGAGAGATCAAGAAAAAGAGATTCCAGCGCGAAATGTTTGACACTTATAAATAATAATAAAAAACAAGAAGACCTCCAGCCACAGCCTTCTACTTCGGGCACTCAAAAAACAGTAAAATTGAAGATGATTGGGAGTGTGGCTTATGTGAAGTTTTGTACTCAAGAGATGTTATAAAAAGGAATGGAGCTAAATGGATCCAGTGTTCATACTGTTTGACGCCACACCACGAGATTTGCGATTCTATCGATGATACTGACGTTGAGGAACAACTGTATTACAGATGTGATCGTTGTTTAGAATAATATTTTGATTTACCTGATTATATTGGCAATTTCCATAATATCACCAAATTTCCTAACCACTATCACCAAAATACCGGACTCTGTCGCCAACTTACCTTTGATTACTTTGATTATTAATTTGATATTTATTGCCATTTATGTTAGTTTTTTGTCAATTTATCTTTTCTATTATTTACTTCAATAAATAAGTAACATAATAAAATAAAACTGAATTTTTGTTTACTTGTCGAATTCCTAAGTAATTAGTTTTATAATTTTTTATCGCCAATATTCCTTTCCTTACAAGTTTCTATATGGACCGCTAGCACAAGTGACACTGTCAATAGCAAAACTCCATGCTTTAATTAAGATACAGCTGTCTGATGCTCAAAGTAATGTGACGTGAAACTTAGCGCACAATATTGGAAAAAATTCTATTTGATGTTGACCCACTGAAGTGCAATCTGTGTATGCCGTGCCTACAGTATAATAACGCGTTCAGGGTGCTGGTGGGACTGCCACGCTACTGTAGTGCGTCTGCGAAGTTTGCGCACGCGCACACAGACGGCTTTCACACTCACTGATGTTCCGCACGCGTGGGAGTGCCAACACCATCCTGAGCGTGCTCAGCCACAAGCTGGACCCGGGGCCCGGGGTCCCAGTGGGCGGCAAATACTTAAATTAGTTAATTCATTTAGGAAAATAGTTCATAAGTGTTTCTACTAATAATAATAATATTTTTTCTACTAACAACTGCGTGTATTATGGGCCAAATGTGGCTGATTTTTTTTTTTTGTTTTATTTTTTTTTATTTATTTATAATAAGTGATACGTTTATCTTGCGTGTTAGTGAAGGTTAAATTTTCTGCGCATAGTTGTCAAAAGTATTAACAATAGGGATGATGACAAAAAATATATTTTTAGTCCGTCTTTCAGGTTATAAAAAAATATTGCACACGTATTTTTTCTTTTTTTACGTAATCTAAAGATTACGGCGATACATTGAGGTAAAATGTGCCATGACGTCACGAGTATGTGATTTTATACATACTAGTGACGTAGCGACCCGACGAGTAATTTTTTATTAATATGATAAAGCAAAAAATACGTGTCTAATCTTTTTTTATTATCTGACGGACGGACTAATTAGTTTTTTTTTTTGTTTTTTCACCAAGTCATCATCCCTATTACGATGTCGACTTAATACCCATTACAACAAGTACCTACCTGCAGCAATAGTTACTAATAGATGCATACTGTGAAAGTATCTCTGTCTTTTACGTTTTCACATAGCTAATAGTCTAGTTCAACAAGTGCTTTCTGTTCAACTTTTTTCAGCAGTCTCGGAAAAATATGAATATTTGGCATAGCATTTAGATTTTTTGAAAAAAATAAAGTTTCGCTCGCAAAAAAGTTATAAACAATTTACTGAAAAAAAAATGCGGTTTGGTTTTTTAACAATATCTCAAAAATGAATTAAGATTTTCGAAATCTAAAAAAAAAATAAAAAAGAAAAGGAAATTTCCTAAAAAAAAATCCGAACTCTTAGAACTGTAGAACCAATATTTATAATTTTCCCAGAGGGGTGAAAACACGGCCGAAAACACCCGTTTTCGAAGCGGGCGTGGCTTGTGCAAGCCTCGGACACTATAACAATAAAAACAATTTAATCATATTAAATATGAAAATAAAGAAATGAAAAAATTCATGCACTTAATGGATAAATTAATAAGAAATAATATGCCGGCAAAAAAATATATCGCGATTTTTCAATTAGTGATGCAATAGTTAGCATTAATATTATTATGACATTTCAGCCAAAAGACGTCCACTGCTGGACTCTTCCACCGGTTCCGTGCTTCTCGCATCCAGCGGATTACTGCGGCTTTCACCACATCATCGGTCTAAGTGTGGTGTGGGAGGCCTGCCAACTCTACGTCTTCCGGTACGCTTAGAATCATAATACAAAACAAAATTCATAAGGTATTTTTCTTACTGTCAACCATCTGTCAAGTGTCAACTAGCCTATTCTCAATCTCAAACTCAAAGCATTTATTTCAAAGATACCAATTACAGGCAGTTTTGAATTGTCAAAGAGTCGGTCAGTTAGTCAGTCAGAAAATTGAAGCTAGTTGCCCATTCCAAAACGACTTCTTCTCCATAGAGATCTACGTTTTGAAAACGTAGAACTCTATGGAGAAGAACGGGTTAGAAACTCCAAGGACACTTTTTAAAATATACATATTACAAACTCCTGGGTACGTACATTATTCTTGTTGCTTCTATATTTTTGAGAACAATGTAAAAAAAAAAGCTATTTAAAATGAGCCCTGGCAGATAAGACATGACCAGTCACAACTGATGGCGCCAAACATAACGAACATGACGCGTGCATCAGCACCATCCAGCTCAACCATTTTGAAGGGAACCGAATAATCCAACACACTCGCCACCATCAGCGAGACATTATAGATGAGTACCTAGGCCTAGTAATTAGATGTACTTACATATTTAAACATGTATTCTTATCTATAGCAGGATCAATTTCCGCCTAAATGCAACAATCACAGACGGCACTTTGAGTTTACTTTGCTTATAGTAAGCGTAAGTAGTAAGCGTTTTATACGAACGTGAACCTAATTTTAATGCAAATAGGTATATATTCGTATAAGTAAAAGTAAGCAAGCGTTTTATGCGAATATGAACTCAAAACTCAAAGCATTAAATTCAAAAAAGTTTTGGATTATCAAAGGTCGGTCAGTCAGAAAGATGATGCTAGTGGCGTATTCCAATTCCAAAGCGTAGTAGGTTCCACTAAAGAAGAACGGGCAAGAATCTCCACGGACACTCTTTTAAAACTGAATATTGTAACAAAATATTGAATAATACATGTGAGAATGATGTAGAAAGACGTGCACGTTAAAGCGTTCGTAATAAAAAGATAAAAACAATCAAAGAATTATAATAACCCGTGGGAGCTAAGAGGTGACCAGTCCCTACTGATGGCGCCCGTTCACGAACATGACGTATGGATCATCACCATTTAGCTCAACCATTTTGAAGGGAGCTTAATTATCCAACGCACGCACCACCATCAGCGAGACATTTATGTGAGCATAACATAGGTACTCTCAGTCACAGGCACATTCAAGTCAATTACGAACATTGTAAGAAAAGGGTTCTTATTTGTTGGGAACGATTACTTTAAGTTATATCTGTGATTTATATTTATGATGTTCATAATAAAGAGTAGGATTCTAAATTATTCTTTACCAAGCAAAGTAAAATCAAAGCGTGGCTGTGAATTTCCATCCGCTCCGAATCGGCTTTAATTCTCTACAGAATATATTTGTTTATTTGCAGATCATCAAAATGGTATGAGAGAACAAAGAAAAACTGTCAATGGTATGCAGAGAATGCTGGTATTCTATAAGTTCCTTCTCTCGTAGAACTACGAGAACAGCTCATGCCGTGGTAACAATATTAGCCAGTCAGCTAGATGGTAGCGGGCCTGACTGTCCAGGGTGCGCCGGAGTTACATTTGTGTAAAGAAGTATAGTAGTACATTTATGTGTTAGTAAACCGTTGATGTTAATCGAAGCTGCAGCAGCCAGCCGCTAATTTAAATTAAATCATATTTCAAAACAAAATGTATAAAAAACGTGACGGAACTTCCGGTATACGGGGACAATTGTACGAGACAAAATTAATCAGTCTAATACATTACAGAACTAAATTTGATGAAAACATTAAAGAGTATAATTTAGCTACCAATGTCGCTGACATAGGCACATTTGACGATATCTGTATTAGAGCTAAAGCTAAGATTAAAGGAAGGAACAAACCAGTCGCAGTGTTCATACAAGCGAAGCATAGAGAGGGGGACAAAGTCCAACTAACGCTTAACAGTAAACATGACTTGGCTAAATGGTTTTCTAGCTACCTAAGCATAAGACGCTTGTTCAAACCAGATAACACAGATGTCCTTTTTAAAGGCAAATTTCATGAAATTGAATGTTTTTTTATCATGTACACTACTGCTAAAGCAGATCATAATACTAAGGTGTTTAAAAGTGATTTTGCTGAAAAATTGAACAGTTTGATAGGTACAGGTGATGAAGGATTACAGCCATGTCATAAGGATGAAGATATAGTGTTTTTGTGCGAAATCATCATGAAAGAACAATTCGCTGCGCTTGCTGTACAGTTAGCGAAGTTTCTCTCTGATAATGCCAAAGATAATGGCAAAGATGCTGACAAATGTCAAAACAAAGATAATGATCACACTGATGGTCCAATTATGTCAATTAATGACGATCTTGTATTACTTTACCATGTCATTTTGGCGCAAAAAGTTTTAAACGTTTCGGAAATCAAATGTAAAAATGAAGAAGAAGAATACAGAGTCGCAACCTTCCAAACAGAATTCTTTGACAACGATGACGATTTCATAATATTATTCAAAGATACGCTGTTTATTGAAATGCTAAGAAAGCGTAAATTAAAAGAACAGAAACTCAACAGTTTATTGTCAAAACTATTTATCAAACCGCTAGAAATCTCGGTACTCAGCAGTCTGATTGGAAATGTTGTGACATTTAATGATAAAAAGTTTAAATTAGAGTTCGTGAGTAAATCGATGTCTGACGATTTACGACGACAGCTCGAAAAGGTTGACGTTCTACAATCAACAGTTAATGAAGCTATTAAATTAGCAGCAAAGGATATTTTAATAAAGCGAGATTTTAAAGTAGCAGTTGCCTTTGGAAATAAAGATTTAACAATAAGAGGCAAAGAAGACAACGTCCAACCTTCAATATTCATTGCGTCCGTAATAGATAAATTAAAAAATAAAATAGTGGCGTTGATCAACGCGTCATCAACGGATAACGTCATTGTTATAGATGAATCGATAGGAAAAGAATTCCTGCAGCTTAACGCAGGTTTGGCTAGCACTATTGGTAACATTCTAGTATATGATGAAAACACAAAATACATAAAAATCGCAGATAACGGTGAATTAGAAAATTTTGCTAAAAGGTTGCACGCTGAAGTGCAGTCTGTAATCCCAAATTTGCACGATTATAAATTTCATATTAAAGTTAAAACGTTTCCAAAACTTACATTTGACTGTGATGATGACGAGGATTCTGAAATGTTAAAGGATCAAGTCACTGTGCTAGCCGAACTTATGGGAAAATTTATTTGTAAAGAAGATGATTCTATAATGCCAATGAATGATACTGTGCTACGCTACCATGTACTTGTCGCAAAAAAAGCCGTCAAAGTTTCTGAGATTCAATCTCTGAACGAAGACGACGAACATCGACTCGCAAGCTTCCGCCAAGATTTCTTTGAAAGCGACGAAGAATTTGATATTTTATTCAAAAAAGCGCTTTACAACGAGATACTCAAAATAAGAAAGTTAGATGAAAACGAAATTGATCTGGCTGCGAAAGAAATTACAACTTCCCGTTCGTTTAAAGTACCAGCTGCGTTCGGAAATAAAGATTTAACAATAAAAATTAAGAAAAGCAAAACCGAAAGAAGATTGGATCATCTGAAATCGAAAATCTCTGAATTAATCAAAACCAGATCAAACGCCGAAAAGGTCATCACTTTAGATGAGTCTCTCGAAGATGGTCTCAAAAAACCAAACGGAGGAATTGCTGGCATTGTTGGTAACATATTAGTTTCCGAAGAAAACACAAAACTAATGAAGTTCACAGATAACTGGGAGTCACTAGGAGAACTTTCTAAAAGGCTGTTCTTAAAATTGCAAATTGGAATTGAGAATTTGCACGAATACAAGTTCGATGTAAAAGTTAAAAAGTTTCCGAAACTTTCATTTAGGAGAGATGAAGACGACGAGGATTTAGCAAAAGATTTCTTGAAGAAACTTCTGTTTTTCACGAATCAGGCTGACGAGAAGGGTGTAGAGAAATTTTTGAAAGACGAGATCAAAGATCAGTGTGTTAACATGAATAATGGTCGAGTTACAGCTGACGCAATCTTCCTACAATATCACGACTTAATACAAAGATGGTGGATGCTAAAAGAAGCATCGTATCTAACAAAAAAATGCAAATATTACGAAACAGCTTTAGAAGCGATAATAGACAAACCTTTAATGACGATATTAACTAAAATGTATATGATAAAAATAAAATACAATTCAGATTACACGTTCAATGAAAAAGCCCTACATTTCTTAAAATTGAAGGATCAACCACCAGCCACAATGTTCGTTACTGAGAGTACTGCGCTAACAGTTGCAAAAATGGTACAAGAATTTAAAAAAACCAACCATTATGTCTTTGATTTAGAATATGTTTTAGAACTACCAGCAAAAGATTTTGATACAGTCTGCAAAGAATTAACAGAAATAAATAAACTAAATCAAATAAATCTAATCATTATTGTTTGCACTAACATAAACAGAAACTGCATTAAAAGATTGGAAAGAATCGCTAAAGTTCTCGACAGCAAACGAGCAATCTTTGTTTTAAAAGAGACTTTGGTGGAAACAATAAAGACTTATTTCAAAGCAAATAATATAGTGACGGATGAAAAATGCAACTTGATTCAGATGAGTGAAAAAACGCAAAAGACTATCTTAAAAAACGCCAAAGTTATGTTCCAAGACGTAGAAGTTAGCCTAGACTCAATTATCGACGAAACATCAATGGAATTTGTTGAAGGAGAAGTGCTAGTTAAAATCATGAACAACGAACCGATTGTTCTAGGCAAATCAAACAGTAATTCAAATTATGAAAAAGTTAAACATTTGTACATCGACAGACGCGTTATCCGTGTCAATAGCTCGGGACCTATACAGATTATTATATATAAACGCTATATACTATATACCGGTAATATTTTACGAACACTAAATGATATAGGCAACGAGGTATTAATAACAGCTAAACCCGGTATGGGCAAGTCAACTCTACTCACTCACTTATCACTTAATACGAAAGAACTCAATCCTAAAGTATGGATAGTGAGAATTAATTTGCTGATTCACTCAGAACAATTTAGCAAGTGGCAAGAAAACAAAACAAAAATCGATTATTTGGAGACCTTGAAGTTTTTTTGTGAAATTTTGACTGAGAAGCAGAGCAATACAAATGATTTATCGATTGAACTGGAAGAGGAAAACGGCGATGTGAATCTAAAATCTTGTGAAGGCGATCAGTGGACTGTTTTCGAACTTAAAATGTTCTTGGACTATTATAATAGGAAAGAACTCATATTCTTATTCGATGGCTTTGATGAAATCTGTCCGATGTACACTGATGAAGTGTTAACTTTACTGACAAGAGTTAAAAACTATCCCCGCACACATAAAATGTGGATCACAAGTAGGTCTTATGACAAAATATTAAGTAGGTTAGAGCAAGAATTTGGAAACATTTATGAGATACAACATTTTTCTAATACTCAACAAGATATTTATTTATCAAATTTTTGGAAAACTAAAATTATATTAAGAAACTTGACAAAAGAGCAGTATGAAAATGTAAACAGTTTTATGGAATTTATGACTGTCCATGATGATATTTTTGCTATAAAAAATCAGAAGGAAAACGTTAATAATAGAGAAACACATCAGGTACTATTCATGAAAGTTTGTCTAAACTTTTTAAGCTACTTACGGAAAGAAATTACAGTCTGTCCAGAGGCAGTTGTTAAAACATTTAACACACTTTTTAGCAACTTTAATTATAATATAACGTTTAAGGAAGACTTTGATACGCCACTGCATCTTTACCTGATTGCTGATTACTTCCAAAATCAAATAAAAGAAGAAAGCATTATACCTAATCGATGGAATTTAGACATTAATGCCTTCACTGTCTATGATAAATTCATAGAAACAAAACTGAAAAAGATACGCTTTCAAGAGAAAAACAAAATTGATTTGTACAATCCTGACAATATGATAATTTATCAAAACGTGAGAGCTGAATTTTTTTCTAAACATCACAAATTGGGTGCTTACGCTGTTTTCTATCAAGATGCTGACAAGATTTTTAGCGGGAAAGAACTGAAAGAAATAAAAGAGACCATAGACAAGATTAAGGAGGGTACGGAGAAAACAGGTCTCATACATAGTGTAGCAAATGGTATACCGAACTTCATACACATGACATTTACTGAATACTTCGCCGTGCAATACATATGCGATTTGCTGAGGACAAAAACTAGAGAGGATAAGCAAAAATCTATTTGGGATTTAATTTTGAATATAGTGTTCAAACGCCGCGAAAACGTTCGCACTGTTCTAGGGTATAAGATTAAAACTGATGAGGATTTACGAGCCATCGTGAATGATCATAAAGAAACAATTTTTGACTTGCTATTAGAGCAGGGCAAAGGAGTTTATACTTACTACCCTGACGATTTCAGCAAATACCTGTATATAAAAATCATAACGTCACTGAATGAAGCTATGGATGATCAATTAATAAACTTTGTGCCATTATTGTATAATTTAAAGGAGAAATTAACGGAAGACTACATAAATGGTCCGGTTACATGTAAACCAAGAATAAAACGAATGACATTCTATGATTTATGTCATAAAAAGCGAGAAGCATTCTTTCTGAATAATAGTTCTCAGGTTGAGGGTGTAGCTAGTGGCCCAGTGGCAATTCGGCGGATCAAGAAAGAAAAGACGTTTGTTTGCGCTAAACATGACGCAAAGAAAGAACACAAACCCAAAAAAGAACAAGCTGGGGGAAAATATGCGTCACATCCACGCAAAACGGCCATCGCTCAGCATAATCCTACAACCCTATGCCGAGAAGCATTCCTTTTAAATAATAGTTCTCAGGTTGAGGGTGTAGCTAGTGGCCCAGTGGCAATTCCGCGGATGAAGAAGGAAAAGGACACGTATACGTTGGTTTGCGGTAAACAAAGCAAAAAACAACATGTTGGGGAAAAAAATGCGTCACATCCAAGCAAAACGGCCATTGCTCAGCATAATCCTGCGACCCTATGCAAGACAGAGCCCCAGCGCTGGTTTTCAGCGACAACCGGCGTTGTCGCCATCAATCAGCCAGTTCGGTTAACTCGGTCTAAGTACCGAGATGGTCCGTCACAGGTACCCGACGACGACGTCGATTGTAACGTTACGATCCAGATGAGTGAAAAAGAGCTGAGAGAAGATTCAGAAGCGAGGAGGGCTAGTCGTAAATCACAAATAAAAAGAAATGATAAAGAACACAGAACCGCAAAAAAAATACAAAGGATGAAAAAAAGGTTTGTGGAGTAGGTACTTCAGGTCAGAAAATTAATATTATGTTTCTTTTGTTGCTTTTTATTTTTTTATCTGGTATTGACAATTGAAAGAAGTTCAATTTGCCAACTATCAAAATACGCAAACTAGGATCAAAATGATCAAATGCTGCCATGAAATTGAATAATTATCTTATTAGCAAACTAAACAAGTCGAAAAACTTACAAATATTATTACAAATAATAATATGTTGTATTGAAAAACAAAATATATTTTTTGCACATAATTTTTTTTATACACTAACACAGAGTGAGCCTCTCCATGGGCCTTCCTTGTCCGTTAAAATAATTGCTGAATAGTTTAAGAGGGTTTATCCTAAAAGTTGGCAACGTCGCAAATAACTGTCAAATATTTACCTGTTTTGATTCATAAAGCAATATTACTGAATGGAAATAAGAAATCTGGCTAACTAGCGAACTAGAATATTAATAATTCTTAAGAGCGTTTATTCTGAAGGTGGGCACCTTCAGAATAAACGCTCTTAAGAATTTTGCTTATCGACACTCAGTGTAACACTCGTCTAAGAACGTTTACGAACTATCTCATCGTGAAAACTTAGGTGAAATGAGCTGTTATTCAACTTGATCACTGGTGTGAAGTATTTCCTCCCACTCACTGGGGAAGCTGTGGCGAGACAGTGCTTCCCTACCCAACCCATACGTTCCAGCTGCTGAAAATCTCCCAGCTGCATGGACATGAGTTGCCTTGGCTTAGCTGAAAGTCTTTGAATAAGCTCCACACCCAGGTAGGTCGAAGCAAGGCTAATCCGCTCAGGTGGAGATTCACAGACGACTCCACCCTGGAGTGTACATGTGGTGATGTACAAACAATGGTGCACTTACACTTACTATCGTGTCCAGCGTGTCCTGTTACCTGCACGATGCAGGAGCTGATGGACACTACTGAAGGTGCCAAACTCGTAGTCAAATTCTGGCAACAATGTGACAATTCACTTCAAGCTCACTTAACCTAATTCACGATGAGAATTTCACAGAATACATCAAACTCAAACTCAAAGCATTTATTTCAAATAAACCAATTACAGGCACTTTTGAATTGTCAAGGGTTCGGTCAGCAGAAAGATGAAGCTAGATGCCCATTCCAAAGCGTAGTAGGTACCTATGGAGAAGAACGGGCAAGAAACTCCACGGACACTCTTTTAAATCATGATATGGTTACAAAATATTGGTTACATCATACATGTTGAAGTTATACATGTGAGAACGATGCAAAACGTTAAAAGCGTCCGTAACAGATCAAAAATTAAATTAAATTAAAATAAGCCGTGGTAGCTAAGAGATGACCAGTACCAACTGACGGCGTGGCGCCCGTTCACGAACATGACGCATGGATTAGCACCATTCAGCTCAACCATTTTGAAGGGAGCTAAATGATCCAACACACGCGCCACCGTCAGCGAGACATTAGAGTGAGCATGACATTCTCTCAGCCGCCAAGGCACATTCAAGTCAATGAAAGACATACCCAGTACCTAAATGGTAGCTTTATAGTCGGTACATAGTACTCACACATGTGCTATGCAATTATACATCGACTGTACATCCCACCAAGACCCCTCCGTGCCTCGAAAAGCACGTTAAGCCGTTGGTCCCAGCTGTCATTCGTGGATCTTTGACAGTCGTTACGGGTCGTCAGAAGCCCGAAAGTCTGACAACCAGTCTTACCTTGAGGTATTGTACTACCCAGTAACTGGGTTGTGGAGGTCAGATAGGCAGTCGCTCCATGTAAGATACTGGTATTCAGCTGCATCCGGTAAGACTGGAAGCCGACTCCAATATAGTTGGAAAAAGGCTAGGCAAATGAACCTTTAAGATTTAAAAAAAAAACTTTGTTTATGTAAGTTGTATTAAGTCCTTATGTAAGTTGTTTAAATATAAAAGCTTATTTAAAAAAAAGATCGTTTATTTTATTTTGTACGTTTTAGCTGGAATGTGTTATATCTATATCATGCCTTTTATTTGTAAGGTACTTGGCAAGAGGAATTCCAAGAAGCCCAAACACGACAAGGCCAGCTGGTTTAGTTGAGGAGTTCCTATTGCCGCTCTCCGGCTCCACTATCAGATTCTGGACACCACCCAGAGCTGTATTCCTTTTCAAGACAAATTAAATAAGACCAAACTCGACTTGGCTGATTACCAATTATTGTTATGGCGACAGACTTAGATAAGATGGTGGTAGCTAGCCAGGATCAAGCCCTACCACCAATCAAACCGAGCAGAAAATTTGACCCAGAGGTTCCGGGTTCGATTCCCAGTGGGGGAGTGGGAATCGAACCTGGGATCTCTGGGTCTGGGATAGGAGGGCTAACCCTAGACCACAGATGTGGTTAAAGTGTCAAGAGTTAGCCCAAAAAAAAAAGTACAATTGACATATATTTAGTAACCTAATCTGCTCAACTGTTCTTAAAGCGTCATAAAGAACCCTGTAAGAAATCGACATGTGTTTCACCTCTCAACGAGGCATCCTCAGGATGGCGATTGACTTGTTGCGAACCCGGACCCGACGTGTGGACACGTCAAGCGTCGAGAGCAGTGTGAGTGCAGTGTGCTCACACTGCTACACTGCACGAGTCTCGAGTTGTAATAGCGAACATGTTTCGCTCGAGTTTAATAGCATTCCGTTTAAAATAGGTTTTTATTTTTATTAATTTATTCATATTTTATAAAATTAGAATTCTTTTTCTATTTTGTGAATGTGAGAACGCTGTAGGCTTAGTGGACTATAGATTTATTGACGATCTTCTATTTTGTTAAGTACTTGGTACTTGTTGAAAGACCTACACTGTCCTCCCATACCTATTAACATACTGTTATTTGAAAATATTGTAAAAAACAATTATTTTTACAAGAGTAACCGTGGAGTTTCTTGCCGGCTCTTCTCCATAGGAAACGACCAATTGGAACCGTGCACCTAGCTTCTGACGTTACATAAGTGCCCTTGTAGGTTTATGTGAAATAAAATATTTTGAATTTGAATTACAGGGTTCTATGTATATGACTCTTTAAGAACAGTTGAGCGGATTAGGTTACCAAATATATGACGTCGTCTATTGTATTTTATAATGGATTTCCGCAAAGTCACGCCTGAATGAATTAGCAAAGAGTTAGCTCAATAAAGAAGGAAGACATACATATATATACTTACGCCTTCGTCCCATAGGGGGGTCTACAGAAGGCCACCTGCTTACATTCTCCTTTTGGCTCGTTTACGATCCCAGTCTATTCTGTAAAAAACTCACCGTGAAAACTTAGGTGAAGTGTGAGTGAAGTGAGCTGTCATTCCACCTAATGCTAGAGATTGACACTATTGATAGATCAATTTTTTTTTTTTTTTTTTTTTTTTTTTTTTTTTTTTTTTTTTTTTTTTTTTGGGTGGGAAATCAAATGACTCCTCCCGCTCTGGGCGGAGCGAGAGGGAGTGTCAGACTTTTACTGACTAAAACCCACCCATGTTCCTTCCGTTGCCTGTGTGCCGGGGCCGCGATATCCCTTTCGGACAAACTCGCAACCCTCACTTCACCTTAGTTTTCACGGTGAGATTTTTGCAGAATAGATCGGTCAAGGAATCCGAAATGCGAAAGTGAGTTTGCTTGTTTGTTTAACGGATTTGGATACGTTTGCACATGGGTAGACCATGACCTGGAATAGGTCATAGGATACTTTTTATCCCGATATACTCACGGGATCGAGACTTATATGGATGAAACCGCGGGACGCTGCTAGTACATATTAAAACAAATCAATCAACCTGCCTAGCCTTTTCCCAACTATATTGGGGTCCGCTTCCAGTCTAACCGAATGCAGCTGAATACCAGTATTTCACATGGAGCGACTGCCTATCCGACCTCCACAACCCAGTAACTAGGTAATACGATACCCCTTGGTAAGACTGGTTGTCAGACTTTCGGGCTTCTGACGACCCGTAACGACTGTCAAAGATCCACGAATGACAGCCGGGACCAACGTTCCGAGACACGGAGGAGTCTCGGTATGTAAAGATGGTCACCCATCCACAGACCAACCCCGGCAAGCGTAGCTTACCTGACCAGACCTGATGGATCGACCTGTGCGCCAGTCATTACTTAGCCACGAGCTCCTCACATACATATTAAAACAAATATGGATAAAAAATCTTTTCTTCAATATTCTGCTATAATATCGCCTTAATACTACTAATATCACAATTTTAATACTTAATTTACTAAAAAAGAAAAACCCGCACGGGCTGGCAACGTCGCATTTCTAGAGGATTTTCGATCTAGTGCTTGGATGAAAAAAAAACCCTCTAGAAATGCGACGTTGCCAGCCCGCGCGGAATGATCGTTCAATAATACTTTAAAAACTATTTTTACAATATTTCAATAGTTAACATTTTCAAGTTAGCTACAATTCAGAATCTTGACTATCTCAACTGGTGTCGAGGCTCTAAGCCCAGGTTCCCACTGGCGATTTTTTTCTCTCACTGCAATTTCTACTGTCGGTATTGAGCCGAGCATTGAGAATCCAACAGAGCACATCCCAGCGCCTCAAAAAAACACGCTGTTGGATTTTCAACTCTCGGTGCTAAGCAGTGCGTTGAAAAAACAGAACGCGAAAAAAAATCGCCAGTGAGAACATGCCATGGAAATTAACGCCACCAGTTAGCGACACTTTGACAAGAGGTCTTCCATTTTGACAATGAATATGATGACTTTCAGCATTCGTTTCATTCATTCGTTCATCATTCAGTCACGACTAAAGAAACTATGGCGCTTTGACACTTTTGACGTCTCAGTGCTGCCATCTAGTGAACGTCACTTCAGAAAACTCTTATTGGTATCTCGAGAGTGATCACAGTGTCTGTGATGGGTGTCACTAGTGTCTATGTTGGAGGCCACTTGGGGTCACTAAATACCGTAGTGTGAGTGTCTAAGCTATCTTCATCCTGTCTATATGATGCGGCGCGGCCTGCACGGCGTGTATCCGCATCAGGTGCCGCACCACGTTGCGCCGGCGCACGAACGTGTTCTCACAGACGCGACATTTGAATGAGTATTGTGGGGTTTTGTGTCTGTTCTTGTGGATTCGCATGAGAGTGACGGATTTGAAGCGGGCGGGGCATTGGTCGCACTGGAAATATAAAAGTTATTAAAAAAACTAATAAAACCGGCATCATAATCTACATTCAGCCTCTGACGCTGCTCCTCGCGCTGCCGGCAATAATTCCCTCAATACTGCCGTAGTAGGATCGAGAGAAGTGTGTGTTTACATTCAGCCCTGCCACTCACATGGCTTTCGACTTTCGGCAATGGTAAACGTCGAAATAATTACGGCGTCCGCGCTGTGGCTTCTTGCAATACATCATTATGTTCAATATTTAAAAAAAATATAAAATATTTATTTATTTATTTAATACTTCAAGCACACAAATGCACAGAGGCGGACTTAATGCCATAGGCATTTTCTACCAGTCAACCTTTACCCAGAGAAAAACAGTGGCAGGTGCTATAGCGAGAATTATTATTGAGGAATAAATATTTATTTAATAAAATACGTCGTCCTATTTTATCTTCCAGGCGTCGCCGTCGTGAACTTTGTGTTTTAATTTGTTGTTTTTATCGTTTATATCCCATATTGCTTTTTCGGGTTCCACAAGTTCTTAAAACTTTATAGTGTTTTCATTACTCCAGTCGAAGCGCATTTTGGCAGATCGTAAAAAAACAAGACGGCACGCACGTCCGATTCGTCCAAGCGCTCGGCGCAAAGTTTGCGACAGAGCTGAATGTAAACATGCACTACCACTCGCGCTGCCTGTCCTTTGGCTTCCGCACAAAAAAGCGCTCATTTGGGGAGCGGTGGGCAGCGTGAGTAGCAGTGGCAGCAGCGTGAGCAGTACCTATCATGTTTACAATTTCGTCCTGCCCACTTCCCTGCTCACCGCCGTGAAAATGAGCTGAGCGTAAATGGGGTAATAGCATTTTTGTATCGCAGGCCCACAAACAAAAGTTACACTGTTTTTTTTTTTATATGTTTTTGTTAATGCTTATTTAGTTGACTATTTTGGATTTTGACATTATTGATAGTGATTTTGACGTTATTATTGATGATGATTTTGACATTATTATTAATGATAATTTTGACGTTAAGGTTGTTATTTTGACATTATTATTGATGATGATTTTGACATTATTATTAATGATAATTTTGACGTTATGGTTGTGATTTTGACATTATTATTGACGGTTTTGACATTGCTGGTAATTGTGACCAAAGTTTGCCAAATATTATTATGTACTAACACTAGTGTTTAAGATGTGTATGTAACTAACAAATTGGATTGTATGATCTGTAAATAAAATAAATTGATTTGATTGATTTCAGGTTATTGGTCTGTACAGGTCAAACACATAACCCTCCTTTCTTTGGCTTCGCCGCAGCCGGGTAAAAATGGAATATTCATCTTTTATGGATGATTTTTAGCTCAAAGGGAGCCAACGGAACCGTACTACTAAGCCTACGCCATCCGTCCGTCTGTTTGTTACAGGGCTGTATATCTATATAACCTTAGTTTTTGTTTACACTAAACCTCTTAAGAAGAAATCGCGAAAAAAAATCAGCTGTTCCCTACATTTATGTTCGCATATCTCGTCGAAATGTAGGGAACAGCTGATTTTTTTTCGCGATTTCTTCTTAAGAGGTTTAGTGTAAACAAAAACTAAGGTTGTATATCTTAAAAAATAAGTAAGTAACCGGTACCCAGTTGAAAAACACAGAGAATAATCATGTATGCTGTGAAAATTACTGCGGCGTCTATGATATCAATAAAATCATTTGAACTTTTAGGCCCTATTCTCGGCGGCAGTGGGCAGCCGAGCAGCGGTGACAGTGGCGCGTTCAAATGTATAGTCTTATATGAAAACTGGGGAGTTTATTGCGCCACTTCTTCTTCCTAGCTAACGCACTAGGAAGTTCAAAAGTCATTTATTCAAACTAGGCTGAGAATCAACACTTTTCGAACGTCAAATGTAATGTCTTATGTAATTTCAAACGAAATTACATAAGACAGTCCCCCCAAAACGCCCACCCTTCACCACTTCCTAGTGCGTTAGCTGGGAAGAAGTGGCGCAACAAACTGTCCAGAGAAGGTGGCCCAATGACCTGGTGGCCGCAGGCATCCGCTAGATGCGGAAAGCACAGAACCAGTCGAAGTGGCGGTGCTTGGGGGAAGCCTAAGTCCAGCAGTGGACGTCTTTTGGCCTAAATAATGATGATGAAATATTAATTGGTTATATACCTGTACATTCTTATCAGGCAGATGTATAGCCACATGCTGCAAGTAGCTACTCTTGCGATGGAAGCCCGTGCCGCATTCTGAGCAGACGAACGGCTTCTCACCGGTGTGGAGACGCTCGTGTATCTAAAATGATAAAATAATAAACTATATTGCACGCTTGTTACGAAAACACCGTGAGGAAACGGGCATGCCTGAGAGATATTTCTCGACGGCATGTGAAGCCAAGTCAGAGGCCCATGGGTGGCTTTAAAACTCTGACACCAGGTTAGTCACTAACCACACGAAAAGAAGATCACGCTTGGAAATCCCCGAAGGTTTAGAAGGGGGGTCGAAACCTCCCTTCTAATCCGAATAATAATCTTCGAATAATAATTTTAGTCTTTTTTTTTGAGATTCTTGTCTTTTGCCTCCAGTGGCAATCCCCGCGGGGGCGACTGGGAATGAACGTTTGCGACTTTGCCCACCTTCAGAATAAACGCTTTTAAGCGCGTTCGTTTTTACAAGCGGCCGGCGATGGAATAAAAAAACAGTTTAAGCAATACTAGCGGTGTGGTAGCGGTGTGGTGGCGGCGCGGCAGCGAGCCAGCAACGTTTCATATACACAGCTTGGGCCTCGGTGTCCAAGTCAGCGATTGCGGGGCGGGGGCGGCGCGGGGTAAGCACGAGAAACCAAATGGCAACTTTCGACTTTTACAAAAGTTTACTTTATTTTTTAAGCAACCAGAAAACCCGCGAAATTTCGCATTTTATTTTTTATTTTCTTTATGGCACCTCTTTAGGTCATGAGCTATCCGAATATCAAAAATTGGGAAGTGGAACTGTGGAAATTGATTCACTGTTACAATATATAATAGGTACATACCTTCACCTGCTCTGCATTAGACGCTTTATAATCACAGAAGGAGCACTTGTCTGTCTTCTCATACCCGTGCTTAGCTCGGCAGTGCATCAATAATAATCTTCTGGTTATGAACTTCTTGCCACAGTGCTGCGGATGTAATAATTTTTTATTACATGTGAATTTCCAAGAAATTGATTAGTTCCCACTGGCGATTTTTTATCGCACTGCTTAGTACCGGGAGTTGAAATTCAATATTTTTATTTTTTGATAATTTTTTATTTTTTTGTTTTATTTTTACAGGTTTGATGCAGTAGAGCTACTAAATCCTTTAGAGCAGAGCTCTGCTCCACGGTCCACAACATAAAAAAGATTAGGGACCTCTGCAGAGGTCCCTAATCTTTTTTATGTTGTGGACCACTTGGCATAATTGGCACAAGGCCCCACTGTTCGAACATTGCTTGTATTTATTGGTAAGGCACCTGAACGATTTACTCACTAAAACATACACATACAAAAATCACAAACAGTTTTAGGTATTGTGAATTCATCACTTACAGAAGTGCACAGCACTAGCGGAGAACTTAATGATTAAAGGACGTTTTAGTTATCGTTAGTTGATTTAGTTACAAAATAAAAAGAAAAATTAAATATGTTCACAAATAAGATGGAAAGTAAAGAAATATTTAATTAAATAACAAAAAGACCTATAAAGTTATCAACTTACTTCACAAACAACATCAAATCCCGTATGTATTTTATAATGGTTTCTCAAAGACAACTTAGATGTTAATATTTTATGGCAGTATTCACACTCAATCTCCTCTTTTAATCTCACTTTTTTTTCTCCACTCTCCTTTTTTCTCCTCAAAGTACGTTTCACAGGTTTTTCTTTCTTTTTACTTTTCTTAGTTTTAAATATTAATTCTACAGGTTTTTCAACGAGATCTTGCACTTTTGTTTCAAATTCGATTTCTTCATTGTCATTATTTTCAATGGAATCGTAATTGAAACTGTCCTCGTGATTATTAAAATTGTTGATTAGGTCTGATATGTCTATTGTTATATTGCTATTGTTGTCAGTGTTGAATATGTTTGATTCTATTTTTACACTGTTTAACTGTTTGTTATTAAGACGGTCCAGAAACAATTTTTGGTTTTCTTCACATTTTTTTCTGAATTTGTATGAGAAGTTGATGTAGTTTATACATGATGTGCACATCTTTTGCGGCAATGTATCGTTACAGTCCACCTGTAATAAAATTAACAACATTTTATTTGAAAGTTCATTGATTGTAAATATTTTGAAGTTAAATGTCAAAAACTTTTCAATTTATTTCCAACTAGAACTTTTAAATGAACTACAAATATATTCTCTTACAACTCTAATATCTTTTGAAATATACCTTTAGCCCAGTAGCAGAAAAAATAACATCTGAATACTTTTCGTGATGTTCTAAGAACTGAAATATAGGATGCAAAGATTCCACCCCCAGGCATGTTCTGCAGCAATTCCAAGGGTCCATATCGTTAGTTACTAGAATAGTATGTATTTATCGTCAGTTTAGTTATAAATTCGAGTAATAAAGTGTAATACAAAACATTTTATGAAATAAAAACTGAACAACACAAGAACTCCAATTGACGTTGACGCCAGAATGGAAATGACGTTTGCGTTTAGTTAGATAGTAGTATAACTAAGTTAAAGAAAGTCTGCCCTTTTTCGTTGGATTGAAATTGCATGCCTCTGAAACCACAGAGTACTTTTTATATCTCTAAAACACTGCAATCTTATTTTTAGCGAGTCTTTTTTAAGAATATAGAAATCTGCATGTAGCACTATCAAAACGTAGCTATGTCTTAGAGGTCTATTTTTAAGGTTTCGGTCGGCCCGGGTACGATAACAGTACGAGAGCGGTTGAATACTCTTACTTTTCCACATTTTCCATCAATATTTAATCAAATTAATTAACAACAACAAGAACTGTAGTTTTGATTTGTTTGTTTTTCATTTCTTTTCATTGTATTTTCTTTAGTTTTTATGGTTCTATGGTACGGTTTGTATGGTATCTGAAAGGTGCCAAACGGAACCCTATAACTTAGCCTCCGCTGTCCGTCTATCTGTCCGTCCGTCTGTCTGTCAGCGAGCTGTACCTATCTCATGAACCGTAATAGGTAGACAGGATGAAAATCACAGATTATGTATTTCTATTGCCGCAAAAAATATTAAGTATTATTATTTTTCAGGTTCAGTTTGCGCTACAACTTCATATTTTTTTATGACTTTTTCAACAGTAGGTACTATTCTAAAATCAACTTTATTTACACTTGCATAGATAAAGTTGATGTTTGTTTAGTGAAAATAACATCAATTGGAAACAAGGATTTGAAGAGACTTTATATCAATTATTTGTATTTAGGATGTGGATAACGTCGTGAGGTTTGACTATTTATGTGCAGAATATAATAACTAAATACCTAAACTACAACCGCTCCGAGAAATGACAAAAATAAAGAAAAAAAATACATTTAGCCCACGTTCGCACGGACGTAAAAGCATCGCAGCGGGATTTTATCGCGCACTGAATTTTCAACTCTCGATATTGAGCCGAGCGTTGAGAATCCAACGCGCTGGTACGCACGGCTACACATCAAGCTATACATTTCCAGTATAAGCTGACCTCACATTTGAACGGAAATCCTATACAATGCGAGATCAGCATAAACTGGAAATGTATAGCTTGATGTGTAGCCGTGTGTACCCACTCTCGTCCCAGCGTGTTGAAAAAACACACTGTTGGGTTTTCAACTCTCGGCGCTTAACAAAGCGCTGAAAATCCAGTGCACGAAAAAAAGTCGCCCCAGGAAATAATCGCACGTGCTTACCCGGGTGATTTTGCACAGAATATACAACGCAACATAATTATTATCTCCAAATAAAAAAAACCGACGAAGTGCGTGTGGGATCACGCACAATGAAGGGTTTCGTAGTTGGGATGAATCTATCGCAAGAGCAAACTTAAGACTTAACATTGTAGGTGAAAAACTTGTTCTCCCTTAGGGGATGTATGGAATAACACGTTTTTGCAACGGCAAATGTAAGTTGGTCGATTATTATTCGTTAGCTTGTAGAGCCTATTTAGCTGTGATAGTTTTCCTTTTAATTTCGTGCCGTGAATTTTTTCACATATCCAAAACCAATCATTTAGCTGGCACATTTAGGGGGACACTAGACTAACAAAAATTTGCACTTCAAAGCATATTTCGCAAACGGATCCCTGAATCCAAAAATGGTTTTCATACACTCAAAATATTTTTGAACGACCTTTCCAACGACACTCCACACCATGGGATAGACGAGAAAAAATAAAATCCCCATTTTACGCGTTACCCTAAAAAAATGTTTTTCATGATTTTATATTACCACTTTTTCGGTATGTATGCATTAGTATGTATTGCTTTCTAATACTAACCGTCTCTGAGCTAAGCCGCGGACAGACAGACAGACAGACAGACAGACAGACGGACATAGCGAAACTATAAGGGTTCCTTGTTAACTACGGAACCCTGACTACGAAAAAAGGAAACAAATAATAAGTGTGTACGACATTATCAGAAAAGTGCGCCTCGCGGCTGCGGCAAATAGGCCCAAGTTCAGACAAAATGCCAACTACTAGTGCCTGAGGCTGGTTTTCAACTGGACATGACGTAGCCTGTGGCTATGTGCAAGTCAGCCTCACTGCGGATGTGGCAAATGGCGTCTCCTGGTTTGTACCGGGCGAGATTACGGCCTCGTTTTGCCTTAACAAATTGCCAACTTATGTAACTGCCGGCTTCACGAGCGCTCCGAAACAACTCTCGATTTACCTACCTACCTTCGTAAGGCGCTCGTTCACGTTAAAGCGCGTCGCAGGGCCCGCTAAATCTAAATCCGTAGTAGTCATGCCAAGGCGCACTCGCGCACCCTCCAGCAGCACATTACGCATCACGCAGGTAACGACGTTCGAGGCGCACGACGAGGCGGGTGCGCCTACGCGCGTGTTGAAACGCTCGGCGCTTACTATGTCGCGCGCCTCGATTTTGACGCCAATCTTAGATTGAACCAACATCGCCACGGGGATTGGATTTTCACAACTGGTCTCGGGTATGTTAGAGATCATTTCCAAGTAGCTCCTGATCTCGGTCGTTAATATCGCTCCGCAGTTGTGATAATAAATCGTTTAGGGAGGTAGGTACCTCTAACGATACTAGGGGCTGAGTGTGTTTATTTAACACAGCCTCCTCTCTCCTCCAGATTACTCATCCTATCATTGGTTGCGTTTTGAGAGGTTAACTCGGACAGATAGATAGAGCAGCTGGTATTCATTTCGCAGTCTTCAAAAATTCCTCCTTTAATACACTTAGCTCTGCTCTGAGGATGTCTAGGTTGAGCTCTTGTGTGGCGCCTAGAGCTGTGGTGTTTATGTGGCTGGGGTCCACCAGGTTTCCAAGGCTTTCCTCGTGTGCGCAGCTGCTGCAGCTGGCGCTGGTGTACGCGCCCTTACCGGCGTTTCAGCCCGGTTGTCCCTCACCCAGGTTTTTATTACACTGGACAGTGCCAGGGGGTCGTTAAAGGGCCGGAATTAAAAGTGTAACCCGCGCACGCTCGATGGTACCAAGACCTACATTTATTGGAATTAGTGGCCTGTCTGTCGACGACAGAAACTTGCCGCCGCGCTTAGCCATGGTGCACTTTTATTTGTGTAATCGATTAGTCCAAGTAGTACACCGATAAGGCAACAGATGGCGACAAATAGACAAAATTTGACGTGTAGCTTGTCTATCCCGCGCAGCTGCCGCCGGCCGTAGTGATAACGTCATAAAGGTACCATGGGGGTACCATTGAGTACCCGGCCGCAGGCGGCAACTGCAGGCGACGTGTCGCGGCGTCATGTCGCTGCAGTCATGATTCCTAACCCGACCGCAGGCGGCAGCAGTAATGCTCGCGAAGTAGGAGGCGGAGCGCGCGAGGAAGAGGCAAGATGCGCGCCCTCGCGCCCCTAGTCGCCGTAGGAGACGCCCCGGGCGTCGGGAGACGCGAGCCGACTTCCGGCCACCGTAGGCGCGGGCTTGCGGACGGTGGGCAATGGGCAGCTCGCCGTCCGATAAGGACCAGGCTCGGGTCGACGGCGCGTTGTGTTCCACGCGCGCCTCAAAGAGATGTCAGCACCAACTGACGGGGTCCGTAAGGACCAACGCCTGCTGGGGTTGCGGGTTTGCCCGAAAGGGATATCGCGGCCCCGGCACACAGGCAACGGAAGGAACACGGGTGGGTTTTAGTCAGTAAAAGTCTGACACACCCTCTCGCTCCACCCAGAGCTCCGGGAGAAGTCATTTGATGATTTCCAATCCTCAAAAAAAAAAGGCGGCAGCAGTCCGTATACCAGTCGGTAGATAGAAAATGGAAAAATGTGTTATCGCTCGAGCGTTGGCGGCAGTACAGGGGTGGCAGTCTCGACATAGATAGCGATGGCTATACGACCCTCCACGTTCCAAATTAATTGACACGCACTAAAAAACCACGTGCTTGTCAAGCATCTTTGACCGTCGAGGGCCGCCATTAGGACATTGTAGTATATCACTAACCTGCGATTTGCCGACGATATAGTTATCATGACTGAGACCATGGAGGACCTCCGTACAATACTCGATGACCTTAGTAGAGTTTCCGAAAGAGTGGGGCTTAAAATGAACATGGACAAGACAAGGGTCATGTCAAATGCACACGTAACACCCACTCTTATGAAGATCAGAGACGCTACACTCGAAGTTGTGGACGAGTAGGTATGTTTACCTAGGACAAACTGTCCAGCTAGGTAAGTCCAACTTCAAGAAAGAGGTCAATTGTCAATTCCGACTCGGCTGGGCAGCATTCGGGAAGCTACGCAATATCTTCTCGTCCCACATACCGCAGTGTCTCAAGACGAAAGTCTTTGACCAGTGCGTGTTGCCAGTGATGACTTATGGCACAGAAACGTGGTCGCTCACAATGGGCCTTATCAGAAGGCTAATAGTCACCCAAAGGGCAATGGAGAGGGCTTTGCTTGGAGTTTCCCTACGTGATCGAATCAGAAATGAAGAGATCCGTAGGAGAACCAAGTTAACCGACATAGCCCGTATGCCAAACTTAACTAGCAATGGGCAAGGCAGATTGCTCGTAAAACAGATGGCCGATGGGGCCGAAAGGTTCTAGAGTGGCGACCGCGTACCGGAAGACGAAGCGTTGGAAGGCCTCCCACAAGATGAACCGATGACCTTGTGAAGGCCGCAGGAATCCGCTGGATGCTGAAAGCACAGAATCGGTCGAAGTGGCGGTGCTTGGGGGAGGCCTATGTTCAGCTGTGGACGTATTTTGGCTGAAATGATGATGATGAATGTTATTGCAGTACGTATGTGCCTTTTTCAGATCGGACAGGATTTTTTTTTACATATTGCACGATGGATAAACCCAATACCACTTCACCTGACCTGGTTATTGACCCCTGGACCTCACGCTCAGCAGTCGCACTTGCATCCACAAGACCAATGAGGTAATCTGCGTTAGCAATTTATTTGCCAAACATGTAAACAAACACGAGTTTTAGGAAAAACAACTGTAATACCTACGTAGAAGGTTTAGTTTGCGCTACAACTTCATATTATTTATGACTTTTTCCACAGTTTAAAATCAACTTTATATACACTAAAATAAAGTTGTTGTTTATAAGTGGAAATAACATCAATTGGAAACAATGATTTAAATACGTAGAACTTAGTCCATACGAACTCCTCCGTCCTTACAGACTTCCGTGACGGAACGTCACATAAGCTACGGTTTCGTAAACAAGCGGTGACAGCTGTCATGAAAATAATGACAGCGGCAAAGTTTTAAATCGTTAGATTCGCCCTATTGCGTCACGAGATAGTCGCGTTTTGACGCCTCTGATACACAATGACGCAGTAACTAAACTTGTTTGTCATCGAAACACTGTTTCATCATGTATGAACTCACTCTTCTCAGTATGGACACTTTTTCTTGTGACTGAGTACGGTGCGTCTCAATCTAGCGATTTAAATCCTTGGGGGGGGGGGGCGGGGTTTGCGTTACGGTGTCAACAACGCTCTCTAGGAAACCACACCAACTTACTTACATAATCAACGTCTCTATGACGTCATTCGTCGTAAATTGCGGACGTTACGTGAGCGGTCACCGCTCTTCTAGAAAACCGTAGCTACAGCCTGGCCAGCAGAGACATATCTATGACAGGAACTTGACAAGAGATCGCGACATGGGCCCGTTGCATTATAAAAAAGATGGCAAAAATATAAAAAATTAACCCTCAAGGGGAGCCCTTTCAATAACCAAAGGGGCCAATTCCCGTAATTAAGAACGTTCGCATGAATCGCGTCACATGCCCAATCTGTCAAAAATACAATAAATTTTCCAAAAAATTTGACAAGTTTGACAGATTGCGACTAGAATGTGAACGTTTTTTAACCGACTTACAAAAAGGAGGAGGTTAAATGTTCGACGCGTATGTATGTTTTTTTTTATGTATGCCCGCCGATTTCTCCGTCAATTATGGACCGATTTTGAAAATTATTTTTTTGTTTGTAAGGGTATGCTCCCGAATTGGTCCCATATAAATTTTATTAAAATTATTATTGCTTGGATAGTTTTTGAGTAAGCTTCAATAAATAATACGTATTTTTCCCACTTAGTGGATGATTATGATGATAACTTCCTGTCACTGTTATTTACATAGCAGGTACTGGTATTCGAATTTTGTGTGGAGTAGGCATCACAACTAAAAAGTGAAAAATAAAATCTTTTTATTTTTATTTTTCACTTTGTCTAGTTTTTTTTTTTTTTTGGTAAAAGTTTTTATTAAGTACGAGAATTGGCGTTCTGACCCACCCCGACCGCAAACTTTTCATATCAACCCCACCTTGCCATCGGTTTTCCTAGAATCGTTTGATCTACAGTTTGTTAGTATTACTGATCAGTTTCCTTTCATGATCTCGTAAAGAAAATATGAAACACGCCTTTATATTAATTCCTTTTCTGCGCGGTCACTCTTGGGCTCGGCGTCTCGTGGAGTAAACGGAGCTGAGACCATTGAGACTGAGCGGAACGCGAAAATACCTGCCAAGAGTGTGGCTTCAATTATTTCGAGGATGCAGCGTGGGAAGTCGCCGGGTCACGATGGTCTCAGTGTCGAACATTTTAAACATGCGGGAGTCCATCTGCCTAGAGTTTTGTCACTGTTTTTCACTTTGTACCTTGGTCATTCCTATTTACCGGAACCACTTATGCGGACGATTGTGGTCCCTATAGTTAAAAACAAAACTGGTGACACATCCGATATGAACAACTGTCGACCCATCTCACTAGCTACTACCATGGCTAAGGTGCTTGACGGTCTGATGAAGGGCTGCCTCTCAGAACATGTTAAAGTGCACGACGCCCAGTTCGGATTCAAGGCGGGCGTGTCCACCGAGAGTGCTATTCTCGGCCTGAAGCACACCGTCAAGTACTACACCATGAGGAGGACTATACGCGTGTTTCTTTGACCTGTCGAAAGCTTTCGACCTTGTCTCCTATGATGTGCTATGGGACAAGTTGAGGGGCACCGGTGTGCCGGTGGAGTACACAGCGCTTCTCCGGTACTGGTATGCTCACCAGACAAATCGGGTGAGATGGGTCGGTATTCTGTCGGATGAGTATCGAATGGAATGCGGTGTAAGGCAGGGGGAGGGGGTTCGGTGGAGCATACGGTGGAGGTCTGCCCTGCTTGGGCGGAGCACCGCCGTTTCCTCACGGAGGCGATCGGCTCAAAGTCAAAGTCAAAAGTCAAAGTCAAATCATTTATTTCAAATAGGCCCTTGCAAGGCACTTTTGAACGTACAAAAAAATTGAATTGATTCTTGTCGTCGCCCCTTCCAAAAGGTAGTTTTCGTATGGAGAAGAATGGGCAAGAAACTCCACCGTTACTCTTTTAAAATGTTTTACAATATTTTGTACTTATGTAGGTAAATTAGTTATATAATTATATGTGAAGACGATGCATCTAAAAATAAAAAAATAAAATGTAGGTACTATACCACAATAGGTAAAAAGAAATTTAAAAATAGAGCAACAACAGATAAATTAATTACCTATGTGATAGATACATGGTTCTCACATATTTACAAACATTGTAAAAGAAGACGATTTTCCAAAAAAAAAAAAAGTTACAATTAATAAGTCAGTGTGAGGAAGTAATCACAGAATGTAAAATCAATGTCATATAATAAAATATAATAATATATAATAATTTATACAACTTAAATTCGCAACCAGTTTGATTTTGTCTAGATTCTAGATTATCCTATGGAGCTGGACCAGCATGTTTCCAAGCATTTTTATCTTGGATATAATCCTCTAATTTGTAATATGCTTGTTTACAAAGTGTATTTTTAATATGAGTTTAAAATTTTTCTCTCATTTAATTGTAAAATATCACAAGGTATTTTGTTGTAACATTTAACACAGTACCCCGTAAGATGTATGTACTTTAGATAATCTGAAAAATGGTTGATCTATTTTATCTTTATTTCTAGTATTAAAAATATGTCTATCAATTATTTTATTAAAAATATGTAGTTTTTTTCTTACATACATAATATTTTCATATATGAATTGGCAAGGTACCGTCATAATATTAATCTTTCCAAATAGTTCCCTGAGAGATTCGCGACGATGTAATCATAAATGGCTCTGACAGCTCTCTTTTGTAAGATAAAGATGGATTCAATGTCAGCAGCCCGACCCCACAGTAAAATTCCATACGACATAATACTATAGAAGTAGCTAAAATAGACCAAACGCGCGGTTTCAACGGCGATCTCTCGCGTCCGGCCCTGGTTCAGGCCATGGTCCGGAGCGAGACTGCATGGGAAGCCGTCACCTCCTTCTGCGAAGCAGTTATGCTCGCGAAGGAGGAGGCGGAGCGCGCGAGGGAGACTGACTTCCGGCCACCGTAGGCGCGGGCCTGCGGACGGTGAGCGATGGGCAGCTCGCCGTCCGATAAGGACCAGGCCCGGGTCGACGGCGCGTTGTGTTCCACGCGCGCCTCAAAGGGATGTCAGCAACAACTGACGGGGTCCGGAAGGACCAATGCCTGCTGGGGTCGCGGGTTTGTCTGAAAGGGATATCGCGGCCCCAGCACATAGGCAACGGAAGGAACACGGGTGGGTTTTAGTCAGTAAAAGTCTGACACTCCCTCTCGCTCTGCCCAGAGCGGGAGGAGTCATTTGATGATTTCCCACCCAAAAAAAAAAGGCAGGGGTGTTAAGCTCCCCCCTGTTATTTAATTTATATGTAAATGAGCTCATCGAGCGACTGAGCAGCACACATGTCGGCTGTCATATAGACGGTGTATGTGTCAATAACATAAGTAACGCGGACGACATGGTGTTGCTCAGTCCCTCGATGAGTGGACTGCGGAGGCTTCTCACGATCTGCGAGACGTATGCGGAGGTGCACGGCCTTAAATACAATTTAAAAAAAAGTGAGGTGTTAGTGTTTACGGCACCTAAACAACAGCCCCGTCGTGTACCTCCAGTATATCTCAACGGCGTTGAACTGAATGTGGTAACTCAATTTAAATACTTGAACGCGAGCGCAGGGCGTTGGCGGTGAGGAGCAATATGCTCGCCCGTAGGTTTGCTCGCTGCACGGCAGACGTCAAAGTCAGTTTATTTAAAGCGTTCTGTCAGTCCTTCTACACGAGCGGCCTATGGGTGTCATATACGAGCCGAGCCTACAACGTCCTGCGAGTGCAATACAACAATGCCTTCAGGATGCTGTTGCGGTTGCCGCGACGTTGCAGTGCGTCGGGAATGTTTGCTGAAGCACGTACGGATGGCTTTCACGCCATCATGCGTAAGAAAGAGGCTTCCCTACTGCAACGTTTGCGTAGCACTCGGAACGGCATCCTGAAAATTATTGTTAGCAGAGTGGACTGCCCCATCCAAAGGCACTGGGTAGAATTAGGTATAGGTTTATGTTAAATAGAATTAAGTACTAACAACAATAACATAGCATGTAAGCACAGTTTGTTACTAACCACTAACTACGTATGGACTGCTTAGGTCTGAAATAAAGATATTTTATTTTATTTTTTATTTTATTAATCACCATCATCATCCAAAAAAAATAAATAAAATACGTTTATTTGCGGTAAACATGAAAGTAACAATTTGGGGAAAATATGCGTCACATCCACGCAAAACGGCCATCGCTCAGCATAATGCTGTGACCCTATGCGAGACAGAGCCACAGCGTTGGTTTTCGGCGACAGACGGCGTTGACGTGATGACGTCAACCGGTACAGCATATAGTAAAATAACAAAGTAAGAAATCGAAAATACTATACTTAGTCCTAAATGTTTATATAAATATAATATTTAAAATGGCAACATTTCGTATCGTGCGTGCAACTGTCATAAAACTATTGTTTGAACGTTTTGACCTATTGATTAATACATCCACAGCCCGAACCACCCACTGCTGACCATAGACCTTTCTTTTCTTCTGCCAATCCCCACGCGCGCTCCTGTGCCAGCCTCATTCATGTTTTGCCCGCGAAAATGATAGTCCGCCCATCTCGCCGCCAGACAACTGACACCTCATCTTCCAGTCTTTGGATGCCACTAGGCCGCTAGGACGCTACACAGCCTTACTGCACCTGTCAATACTACTCCTTGTCAGGCCAAGCTAAGTTCGATAGTACGTTTTCCGACATCGAAGACCTTCGTATGTCTTCGGATCTCGACGTTTGGAACTCGGTCGATTGGCCTTACGCCAAGCATGGAACGCTCCGTAGCATGGCACTAATATTACTGATAGCTAATTACCGACAAATATTACTTAGAAAACAAGTTACTTTTACGTAAACTGCGTTATCTAATAGGTTTCCGCGGTTCATTGATGTCAACGCCTTGTAGTAATTTCACTTGCATTGGAATACTCGTACTAACAGTGAGTGTTCGATATCACACTGATTTTATTAAAACAGTCTATTTCAGTGTGTCGTTTTGACGCAATTCAGCGGAGGATTTAAGTGTATTTGTGAAATACAATAGACGACGCATATTTAGTAATCTAATCCGTTTAACTCTTCTTCTTAAAGAACCCTGTAAAAAATCGACACGTGTTTCATTTCTCAACGAGTCATCCTCAGGATGACGATTGACTTGTTGCGAACCCGGACTCGACGCGTTGACACGTCAAGCGTCGAGAGTAGTGTTTTCTTTATGACTCTTTAAGAACGGTTAAGCGGATTAGGTTACTAATTGTACGTCGTCTATTGTATTTTATAATGCTTTTCCGCAAAGTCACGCCTGCGACAATTAACTAGTGTATTTGTGGTCAAATTGCAAAACTAATTTAGCAAAAATATGTGCATGACATTAGATTGTGTTGAAAGAGTTATTGACAGTAATTTTATTTATTTCACTAGATTAGACTTTCAAAGAAAAACGTTCATGGCGCTTAGCCAGGAGTTCTCCAGAAACGTGGGACAGATCAAACTCTCCCTTAATAGGTACACAAGTCACATCCAAAAACCAAGACCTATCTGTCTGATAACTAGAAGAGCTGTCTATGGGTCACATATTTTGTTTCGTGCGATATTCAGTAGCGCAAAAACTCTGCACCAATCTCGCGAACATTCTCTTTGACGGGTTCAAGTACAACTAGGTAAACTTATCTATGTCCTAAAATAAGTGTCAGAATAAAAAAAAATATCTTATGACATTAGGTCATTGTATTTGTAACGTTATTTTATTACCATTCATTTTAAAATTAATTGCCATAATTATTATTTTTAAATAATTATGGCAATTATGGCATACATAAGTGTAGATACCTAATTCCTACCTATTTGGTAAAATAACTAGGTTCTTGATATGTTATTTTATTACCATAATTATTTTTCATGATTATAGTTGATTTACAATTCTACGCATAAATTGTTTCAATAAATTGTACTCCAATAAATCCTTAAAACTATTCTGTAAATCGATTAGATGGTCATTCGAGAAATGATGTTTCAAGATAATGGGCTTCGCGCCGCCGCGCCGCCCGCCGCCGCGCCGCCGCCGATCATTCGAGCTTATAGTTATTCGAGATTTTGATGCATCGAGGTAGTGAACTGTCGCGCTCATAATTTATCGATTTCAAGTACCTACTATCGAGTTAGGAGCTCGTGGCTAAGTAACAACAGCCGCACTGGTCGATCCATCAGGTTAAGCTACGCTTGCCGGGGTTGGTCAGTGGATGGGTGACCATCTTTACATACCGAGAATCCTCCGTGCCTCGGAAAGCACGTTAAGCCGTTGGTCCCGGCTGTCATTCGTGGATCTTTAACAGTCGTTACGAGTAGTCAGAAACCAGAAAGTCTGACACCAGTCTTACCAAGGGGTATCGTATTACCCAGTTACTGGGTTGTGGAGGTCAGATAGGCAGTCGCTCCATGTAAAATACTGGTATTCAGCTGCATCCGGTTAGACTGGAAGCCGACCCCAACATAGTTGGGAAAAGGCTAGGCAGATTGATTGTAGTACTATCGAGTTAAGGGGCATGCGCTAAGGTAGCCCGCGAAATTCAAATTTACTTTAGTTTTTTACATTTTGCAGGTCAGTGTGAGGTTTTATGTTGATTAAAATATGATTTGCGACCATAACTAATATGGCTTTATATAATTATAATCATTACAATCAGCAATATACTCGTAACTCCTCGATTGTGCTTACTTAAGTAAGCACAATCGCCAAATGTCATGATTTTATGAAATAGTCATTATTCTGAAGGTGGGCAACGTCGCAAATAGATGTCTAATATTTCACTGTTTTGATTAATTTAGCAATATTACTGTGTGGAAATAAAAAATGTGGCTAACTAGCGAACTAGAATATTAATTATGAAATGCAATAATTAATATCGCAACACCGAATGTTTAGTTTTAGATGTAAAAAAACTACTTGGAAACGTTCCAAATGCGTTTTTTACACCTAAAATGGGTACAACATCAAATTCAATGTTATAATTGCAATTCATTATTAATATTCTAGTTCGCTAGTTAGCCACATTTATTTTTTCTATTGCTTTAAGAATCAAAACAGGTAAATATTTGACAGTTATTTGCGACGTTGCCAACTTTAAGGATAAACCCTCTTAATGCGATTATATGAACTTAGAGAGTTGTATTGATCACTTTTATGATTATAATTATTTAAATAAACATTAGATACGGCCGCAAATCATATTTAGATCAACATACAACATGATACTGACCTGCAAATTGCAAAAAACGTAAGAAAATTTGAATTTCGCGGGCTACCTTGACGGAAATGTCTGGCAAAGTTGGAAGTATTTATAACTGGTTTATTACATAAATTGATTCCGTAGTCAATTTATTATGGGTATAAGAAATGATAATTGATTATACATATTTCTGTCCATATCCCAGACACTTTCACATTCATTGCAAGCTTGCGATGCTCTTATGTAAGTACCTGTGTCAATAATTAAATGCATATTACATAACGCTTATAGCATTTTTAATGAATATTCATTAAAGTGCATTATTATGTTATTTTACGATATCAGCAACATTTTGCAAGGTTGCAATCTTGTTAACATTTTAAAGTAGTAAGTATTTAATCTATCTATCTTTATATATTTTGCACAATATGCAGCTTAATGTGTGTAATTTTACGGTATCAGCAATATTTTGTTTTGTAAGGTTGCAATCTTGTAGACAAATCTATAACAAATGAACTGTTTAATAATTTAATTTTTGTTAGGAACCTTCTTTTCTTTGGCGCGCACACAACAACTTATCAAAGTTTCTTCAGAATCGGTCGAGCCATTTTCGAGTTTTTGCGAGACTCACGCACTAAAAATGAAATGCGCATTAATTAAGACTCGCTGGACCGATTTGGCCATTTTTTGTTTGTTTTAAAATGGCCGTAATAGTCCGAATTTGTTTTTTTTTTTTTTTAAGTTTCCCGGTTTTTTTTTTATTCGGAATAATCTGAACGTCCTTTATCTTTAAACTACTAACTTAAATTCAAAACTGAATTACTGTCAACAACAAAAGGACGCCTAAGTCTGCGGGCACGAATTCAGCGGCGACCCAGCGATGGCGGCAGCGGAGCAGTGCAGGTAGGGTTACCATCTGACAGGTATTTGCCGCATTTGACAGGCATTTTACGGTTAAGACAGGCGTGCGGCCGGCGCTAAACTAAGACAGGCATTTTTGGATTTCTCTAATAAATCCACAGTTGAGCAAAGAAAGGAACCGCCTGTCCTGTCAGAAGTCGGTAAAAGTGTTATTAGTAACCCAATAAATTTTTAAAAACGTTTCGTGTGATGATTTAAATATTTATAAACTAGAAAAAAATAAAGGAAGAAAAAAAAAGTCTTCGGAAAAAAATAATATCACCTAGTAAGTTCGTTTTTCTTAATTAGTTTAGTGGTCACAAATTGTTCATACTTTTCATTTTAAATAAATGCCAGTCTTTAAAACTATCTGTAGCGCATCATTTATTTTAACACTTACAGTTTTTCAAAAAAATCAGGCATTTTGTACATCCTAGACAGGCAGCCTCCCTTACATAGACGGTAACCCTAAGTGCAGGGCGGTGGCGACGTAAATAAAAGTATCCACCGCCATTCCAGGGAGCCTACTCTCTGAGCGAAATCCGTAGATTCGGCCGTCGCGTCGTTAGGGGCGCTTCGTTCTCCGTCTCACTTACAGACATACCGTAAGTGAGAAGGAGAGCGAAGCGCCCGTAATAACGGCCGAAACTACGGGGGCAGTGGGGGTTACCACCACCTCTAACTAAAGCAGTAAGTAGTACTTTAGTGAGGGAAAGAGCTGATTATGCTCTACAGGACGTATACCTTCATCTCTTTCTTATAATACTGCTTTAGTGGTTGTATTTTTTTCCGCCTACGCCTAGACCGCTGCCGGATCGCCTCACGCGCGCCGCCGCCACTAATTTCGTGCCCTAAGTGCGGATTTCACCAATAAAACTCAACACGTTCAATTTCATTAGAGAAAACCGCACTAAGGCTGCGTTTCCACCAGAGATGAGCGAGAATGCGTAGCGAGGAATGTGTGTGAAACTAACCAATAACAACGCTAGCTTAGCTCAAACTATGACAGTGAAGCGATGTTATTGGTTAGTTTCACACACATCCCTCGCGACGCATCCTCGCTCATCTCTGGTGGAAACGCAGCCTAAGGGTGAATTTCACCAAAGGAAATGAACGCGATCAGCACATTACCTTTTTTTAGGGCTGTGAGTGTCATTATTTTCTGTGGAATATTGACACTGACAGCTCTTGAACGCAGTTTAGATGTGCAGAGGCCCTAGTGTGAGTTTATTTTAAGCATCTCGACTCGACCGCGTTCGGCGCTCCGATTGGCAGCCGGCCGGCCTTCACCAGTGAAAGGACAATCGGAGGGCCGAACGCGGTCGATTCGTAAATACGAGTAGGGCCTCTGCTATCTAATTACGCAACACAATTTTCGTAAACGATTACGACAAATCTGTGTCTGTCTAATCCCTTCTGAACTACAACATGATTGCTTGTTTCGAAACAATTGAATTCTTACACCATTCCCAGTTCAAATGAAATCAATGAAAAGAAAATTAAGATGAAAGCGTCAAGGTAGCCCGCGAAATTCAAATTTTCTTACTTTTTTTGCAATTTGCAGGTCAGTATCATGTTGTATGTTAATCTAAATATGATTTGCGCCCGTATCAAATGTTTATTAGAATTATAATCATAAAAATGATCAATACAACTCTCTAAGTTTATATAATCGCATTGAATGACTATTTCATGACATTTGACGATTGTGCTTACATAGGAAGTTGTATTGCTGATTGTAATGATTATAATTATGTAAAGCCATATTTGTTACTGTCGCAAATCATATTTTAATCAACATAAAACCTCACACTGACCTGCAAAATGTAAACCACTTAAGAAAATGTTAATTTCGCGGATTACCGTAGCGCATGCCCCATAAGAGCTATCAAAAATCTACCTGTTTTGATTAATTTGGCAATATATTGATTGGCTTTCTAGCTGTTGAGAGACGTGAAAATAACGTAAACAAACAACATGGGAAATCCCCAGCTCTAGCAGTCGATTCCCCGAGATAGCAACGCAACGCCAGCAAATGTTGCTATACTAAATAAAAACAAATTTGGTACTTATGTGTGATGTGTCAATATATTTTTCGTTAAATTTTTTCGTCGCGTTCACGGCTTTTAAGTAACGCATAAACTTCGAGCTGCGAGGCCCCTCGGGCCGCCCGAGGCCGCCTGGCCGTAGGCGGTGGCCCACATCGCCCACGCCTTGTCCCGCCTCTGTTGCGTAGCCATAACGCACACGTATGGAGTGTTTTTTTAATGAGTTGTGTTGAAATATGTGGTAATGTACATTATTTTGCATAAGTACTATTGTATGGAATGAAGTTTTTCTAACTGAACAGACAGCTGTGCTGCTGGGGAGTTTGTTGCGCCACTCCTTCTTCCCAGCTAACGCACTAGGAAGTGGTGAAGGGTGGGCGTTTTGGAGGACTATCTTATGCAATTTGACGTTCGAAAAGCCTAGTTTGAATAAATGACTTTTGAATTTTGAGTTGTCGGTATTATCTAACCAGTCATCATTGATCATCACTTTCATCAGGTTTAGCACTTGGGAGGCTTTCATAGTTACCTACATGTGACATTTTGCTCTGATAGTTAGTTCAGCAATTGGGGCTGTTCCCGAAAAAAAACGAACCTTTTCGGAGAGACAACACCCGTGCGGCTCGCTTCGTTTTGCAAGAAAATGTATGTAATAGCGTCCACTGCAGCCCACGAACAGGCTACGTATGAATACAAGATCAATGACATCTTTGTTACCCGCGTGGCTTGCTCGAATCAGGCGCCCACGCACCTCAACCCTGTCAACGATATGCACGCGGTACACGGAAGCCTGCGTCTGGCGGACGTGGTGGCATAGTCGTGAGTCGTCGTTAAAATTCGTGTATAGTGTGTGCTGCAGTGGAAACGTAGACACACGTTGTCAAACAAACGAACCCACGCAGCTAAAATGCGCTGCGTGTCCGTGCACAGCGTGCGCCGCGGTGGGCCAACGCCTTTACCTATAAGAAAATGATTGCGTTAGAGTGAGAACATGTTTTTCTACTACAAAGTTAAGTTTGTTCTTGCGATAAATTCATTCCAACTACGGAACCCTTCATCGTGCGTAGTCCGACACACACTTTTCATTATATTTCATTTATTCGGTATGCTAACTCTTTCAATCAATCTATCTATCTTAATCTAAATAAATGCACTTAAGATATGAACAGACTTCCTCCAATAAAAGCTTAATGCATAGCAATTTCCTATCAATATTTCTTCACGCGTCTGCGAGAGAATCTTGTCGACCTTCACGAGAACAGCTTGGGGAAGGTGCGTATTTACACGACCAGTTTTTATACTAGGTATTTACTTGCAAGTACGCGGCACCAACTGGCGAGCCGACATACTCGCAAGACTTTAAGGACGCGTTTGCAAAATTGATAGGTATAGAATCGAACTACTACGTCGACACGGGTCACACACACAAGTGTACGCTCGGTTAGCTGCTGGAATAGTAGTGAAGTGAACTCATTTTGATACTTTGGAAAATTGTTTTTTTTTTTCTAATGTCTTTATATTACTTGGTACCTACAAAAAATATTTTAGTACTGTTCTTTATATTTTTACTAACCTCCGGACTTGATGCAGTGACCTGAAGGTGTACTTCGGTGACTGCTACTGGAACTCCTCGATGAGTAGAACTAGGTGTGCCGAGTTTGGGCTCGTTTTGTTAGTTATGATGAGACCTTACCTCCGGACTAGATGGAATGACCTGAAGGTGTACTTCGGTGACTGCTACTGGAACTCCTCGACGAGTAGAACTAGGTGTGCCGAGTTTGGGCTCGTTTTGTTAGTTATGATGAGACCTTACCTCCGGACTAGATGGAATCGAATATTTTGTATTTGTACAACGATCTTTTTCCACACGAGCCGCTGCAAAAAGGCAACACAGGGTCCACCACCGACAGCGGCCAACCGCGGACTGAGTCACTGAGGTTTCTTTCGAAATATTTTTTAAATAAATCAATACAGACCAAAAATAAAATAACCCTTAATACAATCGATTACGATTCATCCGTAACAGCAAAATATGTGAAAAACTTAGTTTCGTTTTTTATTTTTTTTTGCCGCTATTTGTGACATTTTGAAACATTTTATTCCTAAGGATTAAAATTGAACATGTCTGCCTACTAATAGTATTTTTAGAAATCTTAAAATATATTGATAATAGAACAAAAAATGTACCTAAACTCAACCCGGTATCGTTAATTTTGTGGAAAATGGCAACGGAAGATCGTTTTTACAATATAAAAAACTATAATTTTGAACAAAAAAGTTCCTATCATTTGAAGATGAAGAACCAACCTACAAGTGGTAGTTATTAGTTATATTTGATTCGGTTTAGTTTTGTCACAAAATTTACCGAAAAACAGCATAATTTTGTCCGATTTGCAAAAGCAAAGATTTCAATCGTAGATTTGCCTTGCCGCGTCAAAAGATGGTCGCGTTTCTGTTTCTTTTTGACACCTCTGAAACAGACAGTGGCGCAGAGACTTGACTTGGTTGTCATGGAAACGCCTTTGTTAATGTGTGAGCTCGCTCCTCTCATTATTGGACGATTTTTCGTGCGACTTAGTACAGTGAGGGCAAATCTATGATTTAAATCTTTGCTTTAAAGTATTTTATTCGGCTACTCGCTCCTTCGACGCTCGCCGCGATTCTACTCCTTATTTATATCTAATTTTCTATGCAAGTATTTTTACTTTAAAGGTTTTGGAAGTATCTGATTTATGTAAACGCGACTGTGCTTTATAATTATTTAAAGTTACGGATCAATGTTCTATGCAAGTATTTTTACTTTAACGGTTTTGAAAGTATTTGTTTTGTTTAAACGCGATTGTGCTCTTTATTTACATAGATTTACGGAACAATGTTCTGTACAGGTACTTTTCTTCCACCAAAGATTGAAAGTTGGAAGTATCCTTTTTTGCATCCGTGATTGTACTCCTTATTTGTATGAATATAGCGATCTATTTTCAATGCAGAAAGAAAATACTTGAAAGTATTTCGAACCCTGGTTTTTGACGGTGGCGTGTACTTGGAAGACCTGGTACTCGAATATGCAAGTACGACCCATGTCTAGACTATATATACTAGGTATAGCTGTTCAACAGCTATACATTAGTGGTGAAGGTAATCGGCTATTAATGTTGAGGCAATTTACATTAGTGGTGAAGGTAATCGGCTATTAATGTTGAGGCAATTTAGTTTGTACATGATTGTATTGCACAAATATCCTATACTATTTATATACTCGTAGGTACATAATATAAAATGCTTTGTCCTGAATGACTGACTGACTAACGGATCAACGCACAGCCTAAACCAATGATCGTAGAGACCTGAAACTTGGACCTGAGACTTGGACCTTTCATATCAGATGCCTACGTCATACAAAGAACACACCCGTTCTTTGTATGATGTAGGCATCTGATATGAAAGGATTTTCCGAAATTGTACCTACCCCTTGATGGGAAATCATCAAATGACTTCTCCCGCTCTGGGTGGAGCGACAGGGTGTGTCAGACTTTTACTGACTAAACCCCACCCGTGTTGCTTCCGTTGCCTGTGTGCCGGGGCCGCGATATCCCTTTCGGACAAACCCGCAACCCCAGCAGGCATTGGTCTTTACGGACCCCGTCAGTTGGTGCTGACATCTCTTTGAGGCGCGCGTGGACTACCCCTAAGGGGGTGAAAAAGCAAAGTTTGTATGGGACAACGTGATTCCTTGAGCAAATAAACTTGAAACTTGGCATAAAAGGTACTAGGCTTGCATGAATTCAAGATAGTATTTCAATCATTAGACGTTGTGCACAATTTCTGAGCAGTAACCTAACAAAAAGTACTAGGCTTGCATGAATTCAAGATAGTATTTCAATCATTACACGTTGTGCATAATTTCTGAGCAGTAACCTAACAAAAAGTACTAGGCTTGCATGAATTCACGATAGTATTCAATCATTATGTTATGCTACTAATAGGATTGGGATGAGGCAGACAGATAGTTTATAACCTTTCCTTGGAGATAATTTCCCGACATCCACGCGAGCGAAGCCGCGGGAAAAAGCTAGTACATACGAGTATATATATTTGCAATCACGTTCTCGAAAACGGCTCTAACGATTTCGATGAAACTCGGGTTTACGGGGGCGAAAAATCGATCTAACTAGGTCTCATATCTGGGAAAATTCGTTTTCTCCGTATTTTCACCCGCGCAGTCGCCCAAAGTTTAGAACTAGAATAATGACACCTTAGGATAGTGACATGGCGCGCGTTCGAGCCCTCACGACAGGGGATGCCGTTGCCCGGGGTGGGGTGGTCTTGGCGGTGTCTCTTGACATCGCCAATGCGTTCAATACCCTGCCCTGGAGTTGCATTAGGGAGGCACTCCGGTATCACCGGATGCCGACCTACCTCTGTCGAGTGGTCGAGGCCTATTTGACGGACAGGGCCGTCATCTACCCCGGTCACCACGGAGAGTGGAACCGGCGATAGATGTCGTGCGGTGTCCCGCAGGGATCGGTCCTGGGGCCGCATCTGTGGGACATCGGCTACGACTGGGTGCTGCGCGCCGACCTCCCTAGCGGCGTCGGCGTAGTCTGCTACGCTGACGACACGCTGGTCCTGGTGCAGGGGAGGTCGCATGAGGCGGCGGCCGAACTAGCGACACGTTGGGTTGCGACAATCGTCGATAGGATCCGGCAACTGGGACTCGAGGTGGCCTTGCACAAGTCCGAGGCCATGTGTTTCTATGGTCCTCGGAACGCGCCACTGTCGGGTTCCCAGATAACGGCGGGAGGGGTTCACATCGGTGTCGAGTCGACGATGAAGTACCTGGGACTCGTCCTCGACAGCCGGTGGAACTTCGTGGAGCACTTCCGACGTTTGGCTCCCAAACTGCAGAGGGCTGGGGCTGCTTTGAAGCGGCTTCTGCCCAATCTAGGGGGTCCAAACGCCTCCTGCCGGAGGCTCTACGCGGGGATCGTGCGGTCCATGGCCCTTTACGGGGCACCGGTGTGGGCGCGTTCATTAAGGCTGCGACCAGCCCAGCGATTGAACGCGGGTTGAACGATTGTCCCAAAGGGTCATGGCCATTAGGCTGGTCAGAGGATACCGCACGGTCTCCCGTGAGGCGGCGAGCCTCCTTGCCAGACTTCCGCCATGGGATCTGGAGGCAAAAGTCCTCGCGCACATGTGGGAGTTGCGCGAGGAGGCGAAACGCCGGGGTGTAACTCCGCTGCCGCGAGAAATCACGGCACAGCGGACAGAGCTCCGGCGGGATCTCATGTCGGCATGGAGAGTGCGATTGTCGCAACCCAGCGCTGGGCACGCCACAATTGCGGCGGTAAGGCCCCTCTTTGAGGAGTGGCTAGAGAGGCGCCACGGCGTCCTCACCTTCCGCCTGACGCAGGTCCTCACCGGACACGGTTGTTTCGGGAGGTTCCTGTTCAGGATAAAGCGGGAGGAAACGCCCGGGTGTTACCATTGTGTGGATCGCCCGGAGGACACGGTGGAGCATACGGTGGAGGTCTGCCCGGCTTGGGCGAGGCACCGCTGTGTCCTCACGGAGGCGATCGGCAGCGGCGATCTCTCGCGTCCGGCCCTGGTTCAGGCCATGGTCCGGAGCGAGAGTGCATGGGAAGCCGTCACTTCCTTCTGCGAAGCAGTAATGCTCGCGAAGGAGGAGGCGGAGCGGCGGGGTCCGTAAGGGCCAATGCCTGACAGGGTTGCGAGTTTGTCCGAAAGGGATATCGCGGCCCCGGCACACAGGCAACGGAAGGAACACGGGTGGGTTTTAGTCAGTAAAAGTTTGACACTCCCTCTCGCTCCGCCCAGAGCGGGAGGAGTCATTTGATGATTTCCAACCAAAAAAAAAAAAAAAAGGATAGTGACATGGCAGCACGAATATAAGAAACACTGTATAATGCTTCCTATCTCATTTTCTCCCACGTTCAATCTTATGAATTGAATTTATGTGTCTGTCTGATTGATACATGTAGACCAGTTTTCAAAGGGTTGAAAATCTTAATCCTACCTTCATTATACATATATGAAGTGGCAATGATGATAAAACGCGATATGGATAAGTATGAAACGTTGAGAAGTGCGAGACACAAAACTGAACTTAAAGGCATTAAATGTAGAACAGTAAAATTTTAATCGAGTGTATTTGATATTGGAGTTAAAATCTATAACAAACTTCCAAACTGTATTAAGAATATCTCATCATCAAATACTTTTAGATTAAAGCTCAAAGAATTTCTCGTATGTAAAACGTATTATTCAATTAACGAATTTCTTAATGACCGAATTATTGACTAAAATTGTTTTTGACTTATGTAAATGAAAATTATATGACCATAATAATTATGTCTAATAATGAATGAAGTATGAGGTCGACTAAAACTTGACATGTTAAACTTATTTTTATTTAATTTTTTTGACTTATTTAATGTAAATTTTATAATTATGTCTAATGAATGTAAAATGACCAATGCAATGGATAATAACCACCATAGAAATATAAATATATCTATGATAACCACCAACAATTAAGAGTGTAATTGTATTATTATTAACTATTCTTTAACATAACATAACAGCCAATAACATTGACATACATATAAATATTGTACACCCCATGGGTTTGTTACAGTGATACAATAATCATGAGTGATGTAATAGTAATGTTTTCTCATTGATTGTCTTAGTTGTTTTAGTATATTTATGTGTATTTATTTGTATATAATTAGGTGTATATATTATATTTATAGTTTTTGATAGATATATGAATATATTTATATTTAAATAAATATTTATTCCTGAATTCTCGCTATTGCACCTGCCACTGTTTGTCTCTGCATCACCCAAAGGGTGACTGGTAGAAAATGCCTATGGCATTAAGTCCGCCTCTGTACATTTGTGTGCTTGAAGTATTAAATAAATAAATAAATAAATACAATAATGCTTATTTTAACCTCTATCGTACTGGAAAAAAATACGCGCCACTTCCGTTAAGTACCGCGGCGCGCGGCTTTAACTCTTTTTACCTGTGAGAACAATGAATAAATGAATATGAATATGTCTCTTTTTACTGTCGCTTTTTCGTTTCATCGACTTTCAAATCACAACGATGCTAAAGAAGTTTTCACTTCAAAATATCTTTCGCAGAAGCAATATCAAACTATGATACTACTACTATGATGCTATAATCCAAAAGATTGGTTCAGTGACAACGTTTCAAACGCATCATTTGAATCTGAATCACTGTGCTCTTTCCGCACGACCGCCCGCGCCGTCGCTTGCGAGGCGACTGAGCAGCAGTGAGCGAGAGAGAAAGACTGAGACGCTGAGTTAAGTTACTTTAGTCAGTACTGAGTCGCAAGTGAGCGTGTGACACATTACAATCTATTTAAGTCAGAAATAGATACCAAATGAGATGTGTATTACTCATACTCTCACAGTTTTATTAAATATCCTTTAAGTCGATGATTCAAATGATCCAAATGAAACATCAATGATTCGGATCAGTGCAGTGACAGATCCAGATGCAAATGTTCCAATCGCAAAAGGTAATGGATGAGGTGTTCCACAAGATTTGTAACTCGAACAAGTCCATTATCACTTGTGGTGATTTTAATGTTAATTTATTCGAAAACTCAGGTTCTTGTACTAAAATAATAAGTCTGTTTCAGTCCTACAATCTTGTAAACCTATTTTTGGAGCCTACAAGAATAACCCCTACTAGTGCCACATGCCTAGATAATATTTATACAGATGTTATACCAAGCCACAAAGAAATTATAAATTTACTAGATTCTGATCATTGCGGGCAGAAGATTACTATCCCAAACCCAAACAATAAAGTGGCTAAAAAGGATATCACTGTTAACCCCAAAACTGCAAGCCGCTTGGAAGCTTTTAAAGATAAACTAGTTAATAAATTACCACTTTTGTCAATTCATGCTGATCCTAATCATCTATATGATGATTTTTTTAATATTTACTGTAAACCATTTAATTCCACCTTTATTCCCAAGATTATCTCGGTTAATAGTAATGCATCTTTCAGTGATTGGGCTACCATTGGTATTCATAGGAAGTAGAACACGGCTTTATGAGCTGTACAATGAAAGGACTTATATGTAAACACGGCCGAATTTAATTTGTAAGTTAGAAATTATTCAAAATTATTTAAAAAAGTTTGTTGTATAGCCAAGTCGCGTTATTTGAGTTCGAAGATTAAAAGCAGTAGTAATGTAATTAAAACGACTTGGAATATTATAAATAGTGAAACGGGAAGGTCTGGTAACCGAAATATTGATTACAGCCTATCTATTAATGATAACATCATAAAATCAGATTCACAAGTCGCAGTGGCCTTTGAAAATTTATTTTCGGATATTCCCATTTCAACTACAAAATCTCTAAACTCATCACCTTCTGTTGCTGAGTCTTTGCTAAAGGAAAATGTTAATGTTTGCGATTCGGAATTACTTTTTGAACATATTACCTGTAGAGACATCATTAAAACCTTTCACGCTTTAAATGTTAAAAAGACTGCAGATCTGTGGGGTAATTCTGTAGAAGTTGCGAAGTCTATTATTGACATTGTAGCACCTAGTTTAGCTCTTATCTTTAATAATTGTATCGACTGTGTGGAGTTTCCTGACCTTATGAAAAATAGTAAAATAATACCTTTGTTTAAATCAGGTAGTACATCAGACCCCACAAATTATAGACCCATTTCAGTACTACCTACCTTTAGTAAAATATTTGAGAAATTAATTTTAGAGCAATTGCAAAGATTTTTTAATAAACATAAATTATTACATAGCAAACAGTTCGGTATTACAAGGGGTCGTTCTACTACTGATGCCGGCCGGTGTTGAACTTTTACGACATATTTATAATGCATGGGAAGATAAATGCGATGCCTTGGGCATCTTTTGTGATTTGTCCAAGGCATTTGATTGCGTTCTTCATGAAACGTTAATCAGGAAACTCCGCCACTACGGGATTCGGAACACCGCTCTGGATCTTCTTTCTTCATACTTGAGTAATAGGATTCAGAGCGTTGACGTAAATGGACAAAGATCTCCTGGATCTATAGTAATAATGGGAGTCCCACAGGGCTCGATTCTTGGTCCTTTTTGTTTCTTATTTATATTAATGACTTGCCTTACCTCATAAAGGATAACCATGATATAGTGTTGTTTGCGGATGATACTTCACTTTTGTTTAAACTTAAACGTCAGCAGTTGGTTACTGACGAATTAAATAGCGCGATCTCAAAAGTAGTTCACTGGTTCAATGTTAACAATTTACTTCTTAATGAAAAAAAAACCAAATGTGTTAAGTTTACCCTACCACACGTTAGGCAGGTGAAAACTAAGGTCGATAAAGGGCGAAGAATTGAATCCTGAAGATAGCACAGTATTCTTAGGCTTAACTTTGGATGCTAAGCTTCAGTGGGGCCCACATATAGATAAATTGTCAAAAAAGCTAAGCTCCGCAGCTTATGCTGTTAGAAAAATTCGTAATTTAACTGACATAGATACAGCCCGTTTAGTGTACTTTAGCTATTTTCATAGTAAAATGTCGTACGGTATTTTGTTGTGGGGAAATGCCGCCGACATTCAAACTATCTTTGTTTTGCAGAAAAGAGCCGTTCGATCAATTTATAAATTAAGCCCGAGACACTCTCTCAGAGAGAAATTTAAGGAAATTAATGTAATGACTGTGCCTTCTCAGTATATTTTTGAAAATCTTTTATATACCCATAAAAATATAAAATTGTATAAAAAATACAGTGATATCCATAAGATAAACACTAGGAACAAACACAAATTTGTAGTACCTACAACAAGGCTCAAGAAAATAGGTAGCTCGTTCAGATGTCAATGTATACGCTTTTACAATAAACTCCCAAGCCACGTACAAGATCTAAGCCTTAAAAAATTCAAATCATTCATTAAACGTAAGTTGTGCCAAAAAGCGTTTTATACCATTAAAGATTACGTTGACGACAAAAAGGCCTGGGATTAAGCTGCTCCAATTTTTTTTATTTTTTTACAGTCAGAAATTTGGTTTTTATTTTTAATTTTTTTTTTCAATCATTTTTACGAGTACCACTATATGAATATTTACTTTGTGAAGTATAATATATACATTTTTTTTTTTAAATATTATTGTGAACGCGAGGACTATGTGGATCATATATATTTTTTTTTTTTTTCTCAGTTATTGTTAATGATAATCTGGCAGTTTGAGTACTTTATGTGGCCTACCCAAATGTTCTTTCTTTGGTATTGTTCGTCGAGTCGTTGAACTCCTTAAGTTCTGAGTTGAGCTACACGATTACTGACAAATGCGTGCACTGATTGGACAGGTCCACTCAAATCTGTATAATTCTTTCCTCAAAAGACCATTCGAGACACAAATCTACTATGGTCCTTCAATGATTTGACCAAGACTATTTCTGGGTTTTATATACACATTGACATTAATGAATTTTATATATACAATGACATGAATATTTACTTTTTAAAGTATTATATTGTTTTAATAATTGTGAATGTGAAGACTATGTGGGTCATTCCTTTTATTTTATTATTTAGTTTTTATCACGGTCTGGCAGCTTGAGTAATTTATGCGGCCTACCCAAACGTCCTTTCTTTGGTATTGTTCGTCGAATCGTTGAGCTCCTTAAACCCTGAGTTGAGCTGCACGGTCACTGACAAATGCGTGCACTGACTGGACAGGTCCTCTCAATCTGTGTGGTTCTTTCCTCAAAAGACCATCTCAGACACCAATCTACATGATCTTCACATGATCTGACCAAGATTATGTCTGGACTTTAAAAGAGACTGTGACCTCTGAGTTTGTTTCGGCCTTTCTTCTCGGAGTAGTCAGATAGGAAACGCCGACCTCATCTAGTTTAAAAAATATGATTGACGTGTAAAAGTGTTTTGTCCAAACCCACTTACAGAAATAAAATCATTTATCATTTATCATTTATCAAAAATGAAACACTTTGCCCACCTCTCACGATTTGACAGTTGTCACTACAACCGTTGTGTATTGCCCGTCCGAAAAATTTAATTTGACACTTGTTGAATCAACTACTTCCGGACGGGCCCGTATCTTCGTTGACAAACTTATCTAGAGATAAACCCGCTGGACGCGTACCATGAGGGCTGGCGCTAGGTGGCGCGGGTAAAGAGGTCCTGGGAATGACTTGGGGGAGCTCTTTGTTCTGCAGTGAAAAAGAATGTGCCCATGATTACTGTGTGCAGTGGCGGCGTTAGGCGTCGGCGACGTCAGCGACCGCTGACGGCCTCGCCCCTGAGGGATCCTCGCAAAAAAGTTTTAAAAGTTATTAAAAGTCCTGCATTCTCGCAATATTCAAACTTTTCTTTAGAAATTAAAAAATTATCTCCTATTTTTAACCGACTTCCAAAAAGGAGGAATCTTTTTTTTTTGTTCTTCTAACTGAACAGACAGCTGTGCTGCTGGACAGTTTGTTGCGCCACTTCTTCTTCCCAGCTAATGCACTAAGAAGTGGTGAAGGGTGGGCGTTTTGGGGGACTGTCTTATGTAATTTTGACGTTCGAAAAGTGCTGATTCTCAGCCTAGTTTGATTATATGACTTTTGATTTTTGATGAAGATGTTAAAATGGCAAAAATTATGGTCTTCACGCCTTATTCTCATATTTATTTGTGGCCCGCGCAACCTGTTTTGTTCTTACATCGCGCACGCGTGGGAAAGCCGCTATTTTAAGTCGTCATCTGAGTCACCCCGCTGACATTTATGCCAAAAAGATTCGTAAAAAATTTTCGTAGAATTAGATTTTCCATACAGATAAGCAAGCGTGTTTTGATTGTTTACAATATTTTACCCCTTTTAACGGTATTGACACTATTTGAAATTCAGCTATCTAATTACGTAACATATTTTCGTTAACGATTACGACTAATTCTAATCTGTTTCATTTTGACAGTTCATGTTGGTGAACTGTCAAAATGCGTTATTTACGTTGTTGAGCTGACTTTTTTTTTCGAACTTACGAAGCAATGGATTAGTAATCTGTTTCAAAACGATTCAGATTGTGATTGATCGTGTATTACGCAATTATGGTACAGGTTTGCTAATTTAAGTAGGTATTATCAAAGAAGTTAATATCTAAACAGTTGGAAAACAAAATCCCGTGAACACGATGACCACATCTGTTACCGGCCCGGCTCTATAGCCGCCGAGCGCTGCAGGCAAGAGTAGTCCTTTATGGTGGTCTTCTGGGTTTCTAGGTGGTCAGATATGAAATTCTTTTATAGTAAAAAAAAATATGACTGCTTGACCAACCATAGAACTCAAGGCTGTTTCAAACTCAAACTCAAACTCAAAGCATTTATTTCAATTAAACCATGGAATAATAAAACAAGGTATGGCATTCCGGGAGCGACACATGCCTACGTCACTATTCAGTTGCCACTTTATTGCAACAGAACTCGAATTTAAGGAAAGATTTTCAATCACCATTCTGTTAAAAAATATATACAAAGCATTGAAATTGTCGTTTCGTTTGTCTTATCAAACGAAACAAACATATACCAACGTAATTTTTAATTAAAATCTCATTATTGTATCAGATTCGCATAAGTAATAAAGGAGGTTGGGGAGTTATTATTACACACTACTGGTAACACAGAAACGGGCTGTCTAATTGGCATTCTGACAGTTTGTCATGTATCGCTATTCTTGTCGAACCCGTATGTTGGTCTCGCTCAGTCCCATTGTACACAGTGATTCTCAAACATTTATTTGTGGACATCTAACAAGTTGGTTTGATACATTTTTTTCTTTGACCACAATATCAAAATGGTTAAAATATTTTTGTTTTTTGATTTTGAATAAAACTTCGTAAGGAGACGAGTTTAACAATGTGTTTGAGTATTATTTTAGTAATCCCTAGAATCCACTTATTATTAAGAATGAATATACACTTATATTATGAATGCTAAAGTAGATTTATCTAATTTGTTTTTTTTTGTCTAGGGAAACCTACAACGCGCGGGTAGAGCTACAGGCAAAAGCTAGAAGTAATTTAATAATTATGTCAATGTTTTATAAAATTTCCCCAAACTAAAAAGTTTGAGAACCATGGATAGCGGTGATGACGTAGTCTTGTGTCTCCCACGTGACCATTGTGTTTCGGAGTGCCATACCTTGTTTTATTATACCATGAATTAAACCATTTACAGGCACTTTTGAATTGTCAAGGAATCGGTCAGTCAGAAATATGAAGCTAGTTGCCCATTCCAAAGCGTAGTAGGTAGGTACCTATGGAGAAGAACGGGCAAGAAACTCCACGGACACTCTTTTAAATAAATTGTTACAAAGTATTTGTTACATCATTCATGTTGAAATTAAACATGTGAGAACAATGTAGAAAGACGTGCACGTTAGAAGCGTCCGTAATAAAAATATAAAACAAAGAACAATTCAAAAATTTAAATCAGCCAAGGCAGCTAAGAGTTGACCTGTCCCAACTGACGGCGCCCGTTCACGAACATGACGCATGGATTAGCACCATTCAGCTCAACCATTTTGAAGGGAGCTAAATGATCCAACACACGCGCCACCATCAGCGAGACATCTGGGTGAGCATGACATACTCACAGCCGCCAGGGCACATTCAAGTCAATAAAATACGTATTACTCGGTAAATGTTAGCTCTTTAGTACATAGTACTCACACCTGTGCTCTGAAATTATATAATACAAAGGAAATTGATTTTATACAATGCAAAAATAGTCTTAAACTCTTCAGCAGCTCTAACAGTGTTTTCAAATGTTAATCAAATAGTTGTGGTTGTGGAGCAGGACCAGCATTGAGCCAAGCATTTTTATCAGCGATGTAATCCCCCAACTTATAATATGCCTGCCTGCATAGTGTGCGTTTTATACAAGATTTGAATTTCGTCTCATTCAGTTGAAGTATGTGGGGAGGAATTTTGTTATAACATTTTAAACAGTATCCCATGAAAGATGAGTCCACTTTAGCCAGTCTGAAACCTGGTTGAACTAATAAGTCCCTATTTCTTGTACTATAATTATGTCTATCACCTCTTTTACTAAAAAGATGTACATTTTTTCTTACGTGCATGATGTTTTCATAGATATATTGACAAGGTACCGTCATGATGTTAATATCCTTAAACAGTTCCCTTAGAGAGTCACGCCTGCGGAGATAATATATGGCTCTAATCGCTCTTTTCTGCAGAATAAAAATAGACTCGATGTCTGCAGCCCGTCCCCATAGTAAAATACCGTAAGACATGATACTATGAAAGTAACTAAAATAGACCAGCCTCGCGGTATCTACATCAGTAAATTGACGGATTTTTCTGACAGCATATGCTGCTGAACTTAGTCGTCCTGCAAGAGATGTTAAATGAGGACCCCATTGTAACCTTGAGTCGAGCGTGATCCCCAGGAAAACAGTTTTATCGATGAATTCTACTTTCTCTTGATTCAATACTATCTCACAATCAGTACTTTTGACATTTGGTAAAGAAAATTTTATGCACTTCGTTTTTTTTCCATTTAATACTAAATTATTAGCAGTGAACCAACTTTGGACCTGCATTAGGGCGTTATTTACGTCGTCAAAATTTGTGGCACGTCTATCTACCTTAAAAATTAAGGAAGTATCGTCAGCAAATAACACCATTTGTGGTTGATTTTTTAATAAATGGAGTAGATCATTGCATAAACTAAAAAGAGGAATGGACCCAATATCGAGCCTTGTGGCACGCCCATTTTTACTTTTAAACCTAGTGAATTGACACCGTTTATTTGGACTTTCTGTTGTCTATCATTTAAATAAGATTGTACTAAATTGAGCGCAAGTTTTCCAAGTCCGTAATGCTCAAGTTTCAAGAGCAAGGTTTCGTGATCGACGCAATCAAATGCCTTGGAGAGGTCACAAAAGATTCCTATGGCGTCTTGGGCCTCTTCCCACGCGCTAAAAATGTGTCTTAATAAGGTTACACCGGCGTCGGTCGTACAACGTCCTTTGGTGAAACCATACTGTTGATCATGAAGGATTTTATTTGTGTTAAAATGATTGAGCATTTGATTAAGCATTACCTTTTCAAACACCTTGCTGAAAACCGGCAACACGGACACGGGTCTATAATTATTAGTGTCTTTACTGTCCCCGGATTTGAAAAGTGTACTACCTTATGTATTACCTTACTGTATTTCATTAAATCCGGGAAGACTCCTTGGTCCACACACAAATTAAATATTAATGCTAAGTAAGGCGCTATGGTCTCAATTATGGAAGTACATACTTTAATGGACATTCCCCAAAGATCTTCGGTTAATTTGATCTTAATTTGCTTAAAAGCTTTTATTACTGTTAAAGGGTTAATATGCTTAAAGTTAAATTCAATCGGGCAAGCTGAAACATTCGCCCTTACTAAATCAAAAGAGAGCGAGGGCGAGGAATTAAAGGTTTCAGTAGTTTTAAGTGGGATACTGGTGAAGAAATTTACAAATTCTTGAGCAACTTCTTTGCTATCGCAAACGAGACCACCACATGACGTCTTCAGTGTGTAGTCAGAATTATGCTTTTTGTTCCGGTTCGTTTCATTATTGATAATTTTCCAAACCGTCTGTATTTTATTGTCTGCTGACTTAACCTTGTTGCTAATGTATAAGGCTTTAGCTGTCTTACAAGAAGTTCTAGAGTAAGTAGCAACATACTTATTAAAAGTTTCCGTGTTAATATAAGGGCCATACAGCTCGAACAGTCTATCCCTACTTTTCCTGAGTCCTTTAGTTGCCCAGTCACTAAATAAAAACTTAGGGCTGATAGTTTTTGTGTTCTTCTTAAAAGAATTATTGAACTCGGTCTGGACTAACGAAAATAATTCTTCATACAAAATATTAGCATTGTTCATTGTAAGGTCTTGATTATTTAACTTACAAACTAAAGTGCTATTAAATTTATTTAAATTAACTGCTGTTATTGGTCTGAATTGTATCTGGACTTTTGTTATTGGTATGTTGGATTCAAAAGTTACGGATTGACCACTGTGATCAGAAGGGAGATAATTAACTATGGCTTTATCTAAATAGTCACAACAACAAAACACATTATCGATACATGTAGCAGTAGTCGTAGTTACTCGGGTTGGTTCTACAAACACATTTGACAAATTGAATGATTTGAACAAATTTAAAAATCTACTGGTATTTGAATTATTTTCTAAAATATTCACATTAAAGTCACCACAGATAATTACTGATTTATTACCAGTTGCAAGTTTTGCCAAGTTTCCGACAAGTCTCGTATTCAAGTACTTACAAACCAAAAGTAAGGTTTGCAAGACTAATAAATCAATAGAGAAAGGCATGCTGTGCGTAAGTATGTCACTTTTTAAGAGCGTTTATTCTGAGAGGGCAACGTCGCAAATAGATGTCAAATATTTCGTTGTTTTGATTAATTTTGCAATTCGAATTCAAATTAAAATATTTTATTTCAGATAAACATCCATCACCGCTCTAGTCATAACGAAATCTACCAATAGACCTATGTTGGTTACTACACCTAGGTGAGTTGATTTTATAATAGGTATTGTTAATAGTAGTATAACTTAGCCTAATGTTAGTATTAAATTAAATTAACAAATATAAACAACATTGATTATTTAGATAAGGTGTGTGTAAACACTTATCCGCTTTTGTAAGAGGGGAGAGTTCCACCGCGGTCTGAAAACACATTCAGGATGCCATTGGAGGAGGAGCGCAAGCGCGCCATCATGCAACATTACTGTATGGAAATAAGAAATGTGGCTAACTAGCGAACTAGAATATTGATTATAAATATCGTAACACCGGGTATTTAGTTTTAGATGTAAAAAAAGTATTTGGAAACTTTTCAAATGCCTTTTTTACACCTAAAACGGGTACAACATCAAATTCAAGGTCATAATTGCAATTCATTATTAATATTCTAGTTCCCTCGTTAGGCACATTTCTTATTTCCATACAGTAATATTAGTAAGTTGGTCGATTAATACTCGTTAACTTGTAAAGCCTTTTTTTTTTGAGGGTGGGAAATTATCAAATAACTTCTCCCGCTCTGGGCGGAGCGGGAGGGCGTGTCAGACTCTTACTGACTAAAACCCACCCGTGTTCCTTCCGTTGCCTGTGTGCCGGGGCCGCGATATCCCTTTCGGACAAACTCGCAACCCTGGGACAAACTCACAACCCTGGCCTACTTAGCTGTGATAGTTTTCCCTATAACTTTGTTACACAGGGTCACTTGTAATTTGACGTATTCATTCCGGGACGTGATAGTGTGACTCATTTGCAACATTAAAGCACCCCTTAAAGCCTAGGCGAAAATTCATGGGATTCGAGAAAACCAAATTTTTATGGCTTTTTGAAAAATTCCCAGAATTCGTTACTAAATAACACTGTTCTTTATACTCTCAAATCGAATGGCCTTCATTCCATAGGGAACAAGACATCCTGCGAACTATTTATTTCGCAATATGCCAGTCCATTATACAATATGGCATATCAATTTGGGGTGGTGCAAGCAAAACGATAATGATTGAGCTCGAAAGAGCTCAGAGAGCTGTTATAAAAGTACTTTTAAAAAGCCATTTTTTTACCTGACTGACTCTCTGTACAAAGAATTTCAAGTTCTTCGTGTTTGTGTTCAACTGTTTATTCTCAACGCATGCCTACATACCTACACACAAAAATATTAAAACCAGACCAGACTACCACCCATTAACTTCTAAACGCGTCTCCCACATTCCGCTTCCAAGAGCCACCTCTCTTCTAGCCAGACGATGTCCCGCGTACCTACACACTTTTGTATTTATTAAGGTCACCAGTATTTTGCTTTCTAACTCAAAAGATCTCGCCTTCTCTGCATGTAAAAAAGTGATAAAAAAATTGCTCTGTAGGTCTTTAATACGACGAATTCGAAAACTTTCTCTAACACTCGGAATCTCACTAACACGACAGACACACTCACACACCTACTCACTACACTCCACACGCACGTCCTTTTTATTTTTTATGATTGTATTTTATTTTTTTATTAGTTTTAGTTTTTAGCCTTGATCAATACAAATACAAGTCCAAATTCCTATTTTGTTTGATACAATTTAAGTTTTGTATTTTATTTTGTTTAAAACTAGTTTTATGATTTATTTTTGATCTCATTAAAATTATAATTTAGAATTTTTATAATTCTAAAGTCAAAGTTCCCTCTGGAACAAAGATCCTTCTCACCGATGATTTAAAACAAAAACAAAAGTTTTGCAGCCGCCGTCTTGATTTACAATTTGACCTCATTATCGGCTTTAGTACCCTCGAAAACTATGAAAACGACACCCATGACGAAAAATTGGAAAATTTTCGCACCCGCCATTTTGGATTTACATTTTGACCTTACTATCGGCTTTAGCACCCTCGTGAACCATGAAAACGATGCCTATAATGAAAAATTTGAAAATTTTCGCAGCCACCATCTTGCATTTTCATTTTGATCAAATTCACACCGGATCTTTCTCTCTCGCATGCAGTGTACTCGGGCCAATGTGTACAATTTTATCCCACGACACTGTATTCACTTTAATCTTTTCTTTTGTTTTTTTCAACCGGTGTTCTCTCTCTCTCTCTTTGAATTAGAAGAGGACAGTCGCAAGTATTAACACTTTTTAGCGTGACGATTTCTGAAAGTCTACAACCCGCGTTAAAGAACTTTTTATTAATGTTATTGAATGCATGAATGAACGAATGAATGAATGATGAATGATAATTTATTTGTTATTGCAGTACCTATGTGCCCCGTTCGGATCGGACAGGGTTTTTTTACATATTGTATATTTCGCGAGAAGTATACAGAGCTTATGTCTGGTTGACATCCGTGACGTCATCCTAAAGTGCTGGACATAATTAGTCCGTCCATCACATCACCCCACCCGGCTCCACCACCCCACTCGGCCGCACTATCGCACCTGGCACCACCACTGCATTCACCCCCACCACTGCATTCACCTCCACCACCGCACCCGGCCCCAACACCGCACCTGGAACCGCCGGAATAGGACGCGGACCGACCTCGGAGAAGCTGTCCATCGTCACACTCAGCAAGTTCAATTTGTTAGAGAACACTGTTGCAGACCTAAGGACCGCGTATATGGAACCTCGCCCAAGAAAGCAAGAACGAGGAAATATTGCAAGAAGTCAGGATATAAAATTCTCGTGTCACAATGTTAGTTACCATACTCCTCCGAAACGGCTTGACCGATTTTTATGAAATTTTATATGCATATTCATTAGCTCTGACAATCGGCTACTATCTATTTATCATACCCCTGTAGGTAGGTAGGTAGGTAGGTGTAGGTAGGGTATGTATGTAGGTATGTAGATACGTAGGTATGAAGGTAGGTAGGTAGGGTAAGTAAGTAGGTAGGTATGTAGATACGTAGGTATGTAGGTAGGTAGGGTAAGTAAGTAGGTAGGTATGTAGATACGTAGGTATGTAGGTAGGTAGGGTAAGTAAGTAGGTAGGTATGTAGATACGTAGGTATGTAGGTAGGTAGGGTAAGTAAGTAGGTAGGTATGTAGATACGTAGGTATGTAGGTAGGTAGGGTAAGTAAGTAGGTAGGTATGTAGATACGTAGGTATGAAGGTAGGTAGGTAGGGTAAGTAAGTAGGTAGGTATGTAGATACGTAGGTATGAAGGTAGGTAGGTAGGGTAAGTAAGTAGGTAGGTATGTAGATACGTAGGTATGTAGGTAGGTAGGGTAAGTAAGTAGGTAGGTATGTAGGTAGGTAGGGTAAGTAAGTAGGTAGGTATGTAGATACGTAGGTATGAAGGTAGGTAGGGTAAGTAAGTAGGTAGGTATGTAGATACGTAGGTATGAAGGTAGGTAGGGTAAGTAAGTAGGTAGGTATGTAGATACGTGGGTATGTAGGTAGGTAGGGTAAGTAAGTAGGTAGGTATGTAGATACGTAGGTATGTAGGTAGGTAGGGTAAGTAAGTAGGTAGGTATGTAGATACGTAGGTATGTAGGTAGGTAGGGTAAGTAAGTAGGTAGGTATGTAGATACGTAGGTATGTAGGTAGGTAGGGTAAGTAAGTAGGTAGGTATGTAGATACGTAGGTATGAAGGTAGGTAGGTAGGGTAAGTAAGTAGGTAGGTATGTAGATACGTAGGTATGAAGGTAGGTAGGTAGGGTAAGTAAGTAGGTAGGTATGTAGATACGTAGGTATGTAGGTAGGTAGGGTAAGTAAGTAGGTAGGTATGTAGATACGTAGGTATGAAGGTAGGTAGGTAGGGTAAGTAAGTAGGTAGGTATGTAGATACGTAGGTATGTAGGTAGGTAGGGTAAGTAAGTAGGTAGGTATGTAGATACGTAGGTATGTAGGTAGGTAGTGAAGGTAGGTAGGTAGGGTAAGTAAGTAGGTAGGTATGTAGATACGTAGGTATGTAGGTAGGTAGGGTAAGTAAGTAGGTAGGTATGTAGATACGTAGGTATGTAGGTAGGTAGGGTAAGTAAGTAGGTAGGTATGTAGATACGTAGGTATGAAGGTAGGTAGGGTAAGTAAGTAGGTAGGTATGTAGATACGTAGGTATGAAGGTAGGTAGGTAAGGTAAGTAAGTAGGTAGGTATGTAGATACGTAGGTATGAAGGTAGGTAGGTAGGGTAAGTAAGTAGGTAGGTATGTAGATACGTAGGTATGAAGGTAGGTAGGTAGGGTAAGTAAGTAGGTAGGTATGTAGATACGTAGGTATGAAGGTAGGTAGGTAAGGTAAGTAAGTAGGTAGGTATGTAGATACGTAGGTATGTAGGTAGGTAGGGTAAGTAAGTAGGTAGGTATGTAGATACGTAGTTATGTAGGTAGGTAGGGTAAGTAAGTAGGTAGGTATGTAGATACGTAGGTATGTAGGTAGGTAGGGTAAGTAAGTAGGTAGGTATGTAGGTAGGTTGGTAGGGTAGGTAGGTTGGTAGGGTAGGTAGGGTAGGTAGGTAGGGTAGGTAGGTAGGGTAGATAGGTAGAGAGGTAGGTAGGTAGGTAGGGTAGGGTAGGTACCTACCTACCCTACCCTACCTACCTCTCTACCTATCTAACCTACCTAGGTTAGATAGGTAGAGAGGTAGGTAGGGTAGGGTAGTGTAGATAGGTAGGGTAGGGTAGGTAGATAAGTTAGTCTTAGTGCTACCCGTGCGAAGCCGGGGCGGGCAGCTAGTTTAATAATGTAAATGTCGCGCTGCAAAAGAACTAAAACAAGCAGGCCAACTTTGTTATAAATATGACTGACAGCAAAGCTATGTTTTACACTCGCGCCCGTCATCCATCACAAATGAATTTATTCTGATTTTCTACTGTAGCCCGGGGAAGTTACGCCGAATTTTAGGCTAACTTTGCGTTAATTCAAAACAGCGATTTTTGCACTTAACGTGTAGGTATGGTCAAGGGAGTATGTACTCGTAAATGTAAACCGCAAAAGTTCACCCCCGCGTGTACGTTTTTTTTAAGAAAACATCTAATTTAAATTTTACGTGGTAGAAAAAAATATTAACAGATAATTTTGTATGGAGTGTTTGTCGAAGAGATTAGGTATCACAAGTAGGTAAAAAAAATAACATTTTCGTCCACGGAAATTTCCATAAAAATCTAATTACAAGGGCAAATTAATAATAGTGTTTAATAGGTATAGATTACATACTAGATAATACTAGATAAAGAGAATACAGGGCCGTAGCCAGGAATTCGTTTCGAGAAAGGGGTTAGGGTTGCCAACTTTTTTAGATTAAATAAAGTATTTCTGATTTCAGAGAGGGTAAATAAAGAGTACTGACAGATTAAAAAAAAGAGTATATTGTTACTTAAAAAAAAAAGTAATTTTTGTTCTAATTACGGAAAAAAAGAAAAGATTTTACGATCTAAACATTCTAAGTGATAATGCAAATTGATTGGTTGAGCTGTTTCTCTCTTCCCGCCACTTTGCAATAACAACCAAAAATAGATATATGGCCTTAAAGGCCACTTTAGCATAATGGGGAACATAATGATTTAATTTATGGAGAATATAGGATGTAAGAGCGAGCGAAGCGAGCTCGAAATTTGTTGCATACCGCTTCGAATAAGTTAGGTTTTTTTTTGCTTTGATCTTTCACACAGAAATAGAAGTAAGTTTATCGACTTATGCAGAAAAGTTTGAGAATTATTAAGAGAATGAAAGATGCAAGAGTGAGCGAAGTGAGCTCGAAAATTTTAGCAACGGGCCTCTGATAGGTTAGACTCTTTCAGAGAATGCTGAAGCATTCAAGATTGTACTGTGCTTTTATGAGATGTTCCAAACGTTCATGTGCAGAATTCGACTGGTTTAGTTTTACTAGAAGCAAGTTCATACAATGTTTAGCCTAATAAAGTGTGACAAGCTACAGGCTCATTGCGGCGGCCAGTGCGGGCTTCGTGAGTTATCGATAGATGCCAGCGCTCGGCGGCGACGATAAGGACAATCGGCGTTGCGTCAGTATTAACCAGAACACCAGCTAAATCTTGTAAGTGGTTGGATAAGTCACGCTTGATTAAATATTTCTCAGTTTCGTATTCGCCTTGTACGTAAAAGTCAACATAAGAAATATTAGCTTTTTTCTGCAAACCAACAACTTTGACCGCGACACATTTTGCTTATTTTTTCCTTTACAAGCGATTGCAGGAATTGCTTGTAAAGGAGAAAACTGATTAGAAACAACTGGCGCATTGTGGCGTTGTCCCTCGGGGCCCACGACTGAGAGTCGCGGTTCTATGGTGGCCAATCCGGGCGCTTGGGGAACGAAATCATCATCTCAGTTACACTCAAGTTGTAAAACAAATATACAATGCCTATGTCAGTAGTAAATTAGAATATAATGCAATAGTTTGGAGTCCTCAAGAGGCATTGTACACTATTATGATAGAAAAAATTCAACGTAAATTCTGTAGGTACCTATACAAACGTCAATATGGATATTACTCCTTTCTATATCCTTCTTTGTTCGTGTCAGGAATGGTGGGTTTAGACACACTCAAATTCAGGCGAGAATCCACACATACTCGTATAGTTAATTATTGTCTAATATTAGTAGGTAAGATGGATAGTCCCGTATGATAGACAATATTTTGCTTTTCTTTGTAAGAATAGTCTGCTGAATCCTTTCCAATCCGGTTTTCGTCCTGGTCACAGCACCGCTACTGCCTTAGTTAACGTCACTGATGACATACGGTTAGGCATGGAAGAAGGAAATCTGACGGTTCTTTGCTTACTGGATTTTAGTAACGCATTTAATAATGTCGATTTCGATATCCTGCTTGGCATGCTGCGCTCGCTTAACATATCTCCAACGGCGATTGACTGGTTTCGTAGTTACCTGTATGGCCGCCAACAACGTATATGCATAGAAGAGTCTTGCTCTTCTTGGTGTTATACTTCTGCCGGTGTACCTCAGGGTGGCGTTTTATCTCCTTTACTCTTCGCAATGTTTATAAACTCTATTTCCAAAAAACTTATTTCTTCCTACCACCTTTATGCAGACGATTTGCAAATATATAAACAAGCTGCGATTTCGGGTTTGGCTGATTCAATCAATATTATAAACAAAGATTTGGGTTCAATTTGCGAGTGGAGTGAGGCACATGGGCTGCAGGTTAATCCATCTAAGACTCAGGTCATTGTTGTTGGCAGCTCAAGGATGACCCCCAAGATAAACTGGTCGCAGCTTCCCCAAGTTCAATTTAACGGAACTGCTATTCCAGTAAGCGAAAAGGTTAAGAACCTTGGAGTCTGGATCGACAAACATCTTTCTTGGGGTCCCCAGCTACAGACCGTAAGTCGCAAAATTTTTGCATCTGGTATTTCCCTGAGACGTTTGCGGAACTTTCTTCCAACTGCCACTAAAACTGCGCTTGCACAATCCCTTTTACTTCCCATCCTTGACTACGCTGATGTCAGTTATCTCGATCTCACTGAAGCACAACTAGATAAACTTGAGCGACTTCAAAACTTTTGCATAAGATTTATATTTGGCCTGCGCAAATATGATCACATTTCTGAATTTCGTACAAAGCTCAAGTGGCTTCCCATACGTCTTCGCCGGAATTCACATATCTTATTTCAGCTCTACAGTATTCTGTTTAATCCTGCAACCCCCTCTTATCTTAAAGAACGTTTCCAGTTCCTTCATGACACACATAATAGATATCTGAGGTCATCAGAAAACTTGAGACTAGAGATGCCGATGCATTCCACCAGCTTTAATGACAAATCTTTTACAGTTCAAGCAGTACGGTTATGGAATGCCTTGCCCGTGTCGATAAGGCGTGCTCAATCTTTGTCCATTTTTTAAACTCTGGTGAAAAACACTTCCTCTTTCCTTAAACGTCATCATTACATATAGTTCCTTATTCTTGTTTCATGTTTATTATTTTATATATATCTATGTATATATATATGTATATATTTATGTGGTTAAGTTTATGCGTTACGTATTTATTATGTATGTAAATGGTACACCACTGACTACCTGCAGTATTGTCTCTCCTTCTCCCTTTAATACATCCAAAGGTTGTCTGTAAAAGATCGCTTTTAGCGATAAGACCGCCCATTGTGTCACCCTATGTAACATTTCTAAATTTATTTCTGTAATTTGTATGGTGTGTATAATAAAGAATATTCTATCTATCTATCTATCTATCTATCTAATATTTTGACTCTCGTAGAAACGAGAGTCAAAAAATTGTATGTCAGGAACATATTTTTTTTTTTGACATTACCAGTATATGCGTGGCGTTATATGTTTTTAAGTTAATAAAATGACTTTCTAATCCTGAAGCAGATTTATTTTTTGACTCTCGAAGGACAAGGCTGCCCCCCCCCTGGATATTGTATGCCTAAGTACATAATGTTGTCGATAAAAGTTATGTTACAGGCACGTTAAGACTAACTTTTTTTTTCTTTTTTTTACTAGCCTACTCTGTCCCACTCCTGGGCAAAGGCCTCCCTCCACTCCTTCCATCGTTCGCGAGCCCGAGACTTACTTTACAATTACAATATATTATGCATTCATTTTAGAAAAAACCGCGCTGCGCGGCCTTTCATGTTACTTATCGTGCATAACCGACTTTTCAAAACTGATCCACAGCTCTGAAGAGGAAACACCCTGCCCCGGCAGATGACCTCTCCTTTCCTGACCCACCCGATCCGGAATCCAACTCACTTGAAATTACAGCTCAACAAGTACGTGCGACCGTGTCACGTGCTCCTTTCGAAGTGGCTCCGCCGGCGGCCTCGACGGCCTAACACCCCAACATCTGAAGGACTTAATGTGTTCAGGCACCGGGGAGGCTGGTGAGTCCCTTTTGAAGGAGCTGACGGCCCTCATCAATCTCATGCTCTCCGGCAATGTGAACGAAGCCGTCATTGATATTTTGCCCTGCGCAAGAAGGATGGCGGCATTCGTCCCATTGCCGTAGGGTCCACTTACCGTCGTACCGCAGCCAAAATTTGCTTCGCTTTCTACAGCGAAGCACTGGCCAGCATTTTCCAGCCCCTACAGCTTGGCTTCGGGTCTAAAGGGAGCTGTGAGGCTGCGGTACACGCATTATCCACTTACCTCAATAGCGGTAAAGGTGAGGTCATCCTAAAGGTTGACATTAAGAACGCTTTCAATTCCGTAAACAGGCACACCTTGTTGACAGAAGTTCAAAAAGAAATACCCAAAATTTACAATTTCTTTTCTAAATTACTTTATAAAGACACCCTTTTGGAATCAGCAGAAAATGACTGACCCAAAGGGGTCACCCTGTTGAAATCCGATGATTTCAAGCCTTGGGCCAGTCATTTTTAGTTTGGCAATAAATCCAATTATTCGACAACTAAATTCGGAATTCAACGTATTTGGATACGGTATTTGGATGACGGAACCCTAGAAGGTGGTGTAGACACAGTCTTAAAAGATTTTAATTCAGTTCCATTGACCTAGTCCTTAAACCTATCAAAATGCAAAACATGTGCAAATTGGAAAATTTCTGATTTGCCCCCTCTTGGGCCAAAAGCTGGGTACGCCCATGTCAAGCGTTCTTATCTAATGTTTACATTTGGGTTTACGATGTATATATCAAAACAATCATCGTGTTTCATGCGATAAGAATATCTACTTATCGTCATAGGTCTCGACTTCTCGAGTTTGTTTATAAATACGACAACAACGCGTAAACAAACACGCTCAATTCGCGCTGGGGTGTTTGTATATATTCGTATTATGATTTATGACAATCCGGCTGATTTATTCAATCTTCTAAAGGCTGTGAGACAGCATCCGTGTTGTTTTCATTGTTTCCATGAATACATCTTCAGCAGCTTGAATATTGGTTGACGTAACCACAGGCTCCTTTTCGACAAATGAAGATACGAAGGTGGTGAAGAATGAGGAGCCAAACTACGACTCGACAAAGCGATGGCTTTACTACGTGTGTTCATATTGCGATAAAGAAAAAATAAAATGCAGTGACAAAAATGAAAACTACGTAGATACATATATATACGTTAAAATAAATGATGTAATTTACCTTCGAAGGACCAAAAACGAAGGCGATGAAAATAGACTGTATGTATTAGTGGTTGGAGGAATTAAATAAAACTAAAGCTCAGTGTAATAAAAATAATTTATTCACAAACCTTTTGACAGATACAAGAAAAAAGAAAAGACTAACAATCTAATAACAAATATAAAAATCTTATAAAAAGTTTACCACTACCAATAATATGTATTTCCACAATAAAAAATTTCAAAAAGAAACATGTTTTTTATATGTATATTTCGCGAGGAGTATACAGAGCTTAAGACTGGTTGACATCTGTGACATCATCCTGAAGTACTCATCATCCTGAAGTACTGGACATGTCAGTCCGCCTACCCCACCACCTGACCCGGGCCAACAATCGCACCCGGCTGCACCACCCCACCCGGCCGCACCACCGACTGAGGCCCCAAAATGGCCCCCCGCCCCACCACCGCATTCTCCCCCACTACCGCACCCTCCCCAATCACCGCACCCTGCCCCACCCTCGCACCCGGCCTCAGCACTGCATGCGGCCCCATCACTGCACCCTGCCCTAGCACCGCACCTGGCCATATGACCGCATCAGGGCCCACCACCGCACCCGGCTCCACCACCGCACCCGGCCTCAGCACTGCATTCGGCCCCATCACTGCACCCTGCCCTAGCACCGCATCTGGCCATATGACCGCATCAGGGCCTACCACCGCACCTGGCTCCACCACCGCATCCGGCCTCAGCACTGCATGCGGCCCCATCACTGCACCCTGCCCTAGCACCGCACCTGGCCATATGACCGCATGAGGGCCCACCACCGCACCCTGCTCCACCACCGCACCCGGCCACAACACCGCAGTCGGGGCAATCACCGCACCCTGCCCCACATTCGCACGTGGCACCATCTCTGCAATCGCCGGAATAGGACGTGGACCTTCCTCAGAGAAGCTGTCCCTCGTCACACTCAGCAAGTTCATCTTGTTAGAAAACACTGTTGCAGAACTTAAGGACCACGTAAATGGAAACTCGCCCATCAAGGCAAGGACGAGGAAATATTGCAAGAAGTTAGGTAGCTTCATGTTTAGATAGGTGTCGCGCTGCAAAACAACTTAAACAAACAGGTCAACTTTGTTATGCTAGGTGCGTGACAGCTACATCTGTACTTATAGTCTGTAGATAATATCTATGTCTGTAGCTATTATCTATGTCTGTAGTTATTATCTATGACTACGTCTTACACTAGAAAAACACAATGAAGTCATGTGATGACATGTCATCACATGACTTCATTCTGCTTTTCGAGTGTGCGTATATAATACCAATTGTTGAAACATTCTCATTAAAAACTTTTTCACAAAATAAAACAACCGACTTCCAAAAAAACACTACATAGTGAAAAATAACTTAAATTTCGGTAGTCGGTGTCTTTGGATTTGTATTTTCGTTATTTGCCACCGACTTCCGAAATTTAAGTTATTTTTCACTATGTAGTGTTTTTTTGGAAGTCGGTGGTTTTTTTTTGTAAAAAAGTTTTTATTTTTCGATTTTTAGTGGGTCACTTTGTAATTTATCTAAGTTAAAATAGCCTTATGTGGACTACTCATCACCTTTTACAAAATATTGCTTTTCCCGAAGCAGGGACGTTGATCGTTGAGGAGTTCTCCTGGTACTTCACCATCAGCTCCACTTGTACATTGTGACGAGAATAAATTGCTTGGTATTCATATTAATGTAATCGAATCGCAACCCGTGAAATACTTATTATTGAGTAGTTCCGGTGGCCATCTGTGGTCTTCATCATCAGTTCCGCTTCACCAAATGGTGCTTTCCAAGAGCAACTGCACGTGTTATTATAAAAAATACCCAAATCGCTATAGGTTAAATCGCTATAATATTTGAAGAGTTCCCTCGATTTCTCCAGGATCTCATCATCAGATCCTGACCTAATGACAATGGGACCATCTGGGAAGTATACCCTTTCAAACAAAAAAATAATGTTGCAAATTCGTCTATAAATGACGGAGTTATGCCCGAACAAATATTAAAAAAAAAAAAAATATGTATTAACAATCGAATTGATAACCTCCTCCTTTTGGAAGTCGGTTAAAAATAGGGAATTCATCGTAGTAGGAGGTTGCTCTGGACCAGGCGGTAATAAGGGGTGAATTCCACCCGGTCACGCACTCGGTGCCCGGTCCAGTTTGTCCTTTAGGGCGCTGAAATGTCGCGCCCATTGGGGAAGCTTCTCTTCTACCAGCGGAGGGTATCTCAGTTTTTTTCTTGAGTTTTGCCGCGTTGCCAGGAGGAGCAACGGGTGGGGGGGCTGTTGCGCTTGCGGGTCTAGGTAGAGTCCGTGGTTAATTTGCCCCCTCCGCGAAAGTAATGCGTGGGTCCCGCTGTGGTAGCGGGGTGTCCACACAGGGACGTTCGGCCTCTTCCTGCTCCCCCTCGTCAGGGTTACGTTGCGTGCGTTGTGCAGGACGGGCGGGACGGTTGGGGGGGTTTTGTGAGCAACCTCCACCGTTTGGGAGTGCGTCATGATCATGCGCCGGTGGTGTACGTGCGCGTGGGTTGTGCCCTGTCTGGCTTGCGCGCAGCGATGTGGTCTCGCTCGCGCACGATCGCGATAACGCGCCGTTTAATGCGGGCGCACCTGCCTCGCTCGTGCGCGGCGCACGGGTGCGTGATGTGTGCGTGGGTCGTTGGTGTGCGACGGTGTTGTGCATGCGGTCGGGCCATGGTTTGCCGAAACACTGTCTTTGTTCTCGGCGCGTGAGTCATATGTAATGGTTGGTGGCGAGCGAGTAATCGGCACATTCGGCACGTCGGCCAAATTTTTTGTATTTATGATTACACACAAATTCAAGTACAAACCAAACTAATTTGTCTCGATTCGCTATCGAAAATGTGTTGTGTAATTAGATAATGGGTCCGAACCAGCGATAAAATCTGTACTGACGTGAAGCCCGAACAACACACGGCGACACAGTGCAAAGGCCCGCACTTTCAGCGGGAAATGAACAAGAAAAAAACAAAACGTGAAGAGGCTCTCCTTTGTGAGGAGGAAAAACACCAAAATAAGCAAAAACAGCAGGCTCCCAAACAGGAGACACCACGAAAACATCAATCCCGCCCACGCGAGAGAAAAATGAGAGGCGAACGTAATTACGCTAGCGTCACCGCCAACACCCAACAACAAGAGCAGCCTCGCGAGCAAAATGAAAGACCGAGGCTTAAACTCTCAAAACAAGAATTCCTCGAGATATTCGAGCGTTGCTTTAGAGAACTGCGTAATGCCATCGTTGACTGCGACTGGAACTAAAAAGCAAGTGCGAATAATGCACATCAATGTGCAAGGCCTTCTTGGCAAATTCATAGAAGTCAAGCACATCGTGAACAAGTATAACATTGACATCCTCATACTTAACGAGATAAAAATTAACCCGGGCGAGCAAAGGTACAACATTCCGGGTTACGATAAAATTCATGAAAGAAAAGAGCGACATCTAGGCATCGTAATGTACATCAAACGAGGCTTAAGATGGGTTCAAACATCGCTGATAGACAGCATCGACGACGCGGACAGACGCATCGAAGGATGCAGCATCAATCTCTATACCAAACACGCAAACAACATACCGATACCGAGACAGGGAGAACTCGTTGACGAGTTCGAGACGCTGATACTCGGTGAAACCGCAATCATCATAGGTGACTCAAACCTACGCATGAGACAACTTAATCACAACAGAGACGCGGGCCTGGGCATCGTGCTCCGCGATGCGATCCAACGCAGCTCCGTCAGAATTTTTAACACCGGCAAACCATCCCGGCCCAGGAGTCTAGGAAACAATATACTTGACATAGCAATCGTGAACCACGATCATTCACTACTGGAGTTCAAGTGCCAGCAGAGGGAGTGTATTTCCTCAGACCACCTCCCGTGGACACTGGACGTCATAATCTATAGCGACTGCGAACAACCGATGAGTCGCAATCTCACACGAATAAAAAGTACTCGAGAAGGTAGACAAGCTTTCGAAGAACTACTCGCTAACAGCATGAACTCAGAACTACAGATCTCCTCAAACGTCGATTGTGAAAGATATATCACAGAAACAGAGAAAGCCATCGTCCACACACTAGACGAGTTGGCCCCGCTGAGAATTGTGTACCCCAAAGACAGACTCCCAGCACACATAAGAGAAAGAATAGCCGAGCGCAACGCCAAGAAACAGCGTGCCTGGCGGCTCAGATACACCGACCTCAGGACAATGGCACGAAGACAATACAAAGCCTGCAAGCATCAATTGGCAAAAGAAATGATCCAACATAGAGAAACCGAGTGGACCAAGCTACTAGAAAATACGGAAGACAATCGTAAGCGCATGTGGGATGTGCCAAGAGCAATGAAAAAGCCCACCATGAAAATACCTCAATTCAGTGACTGCTGCAGTGAATTAGAAATCATCGACAGAATGGTCGATACAGCCAAAGTCGAGGAAGCCATCATAGACGCAAGTGACGAATGTACAGAAATTTATACACCAATTTGCTCCGCTCGATCAAACATCAAAACACGAGCTCAAATTAGCTCTTAGACGCTTCAAGAACAACAAAGCCCCCGGACCCGACGGTATCAAAGCCGACATTCTCAAACTTCGCGGCGAGACCATGATCGCGATATTCAAACGTATCATGGACTACGTACTCGAGACGGGCTACTTCCCGAAACGTTGGAAAACCGGTATATGTATCTTCCTGCATAAGGTGGGTAAGGACCACAGTGATCCCAGATCGTATAGACCCATCAGCTTACTAAGCATCATGAGCAAATAATAAACCGAGAGAATAATACTCAATCGCATCGAGACAGAGTTGAACGAAATAATACCCAGCCACCAGCACGGGTTCACGAGAAACAGAGGCACCGCCACCCAAATCCTTCGCACAGGCAAATACATCGCCGACGCTCTGGACAAGGGGCATAGCGTCGCCATGATATCAACGGACCTCAGTAAAGCCTTCGATTCAATCAATCGCAAAGGTCTCTGTCGAAAGCTGATAGACGCTGGGGCACGCAACAACATCGTAAAAATGGTCGAGAATTACCTGTGCGACAGGACAACAAGAGGTAGCTTCCGAACTACTTTAGGAACGGAACAACGTGTGCCATACGGGGTGCCCCAGGGATCGATAGTCGGTCCGGCGATCTTCAACTTCTTCAACCTCTATGTGACTGACCTACCAAATGAAAGAATAGCAGGCCAGATGCTGTCACAGTACGCCGACGACCTATATATACTTAACGCAGCTGAAAGACCGGACCTCGCCACGCGCCGAGCAGTGGGCCGCCATCGAAATAATCGACTACTACAAGAAATGGGGCCTCAAATGCAACGTCGACAAGACAGAATGCATCATGTTCTCGCACAAGAGACCGAGAATCAACAATCTGAACACAGGTTACCGCAACTACGGTCAAATACGTGGCGAATGCATCCCATATAAACAGGAAATAAAATACCTAGGAGTCTGGCTGGACAAAAGGCTCTCGATGAACAAACATGCCAAAGAAAACATTGCAAAGGCCAAGATAGTCAAAGGAGCGCTATACCCAATTATCGGCTACCGCTCCAAGCTAAGTGTTGACGTCAAGCTGCTAGTCATTCAAGCATGCTTACTACCAGTGATAGACTACGGAGTAATACAACTGCTACCGAGGTACAGCAAAACAAACCTGCTCAAACTTGAGAGGCAGTATAAAATGGCATTAAAGAGTGCCGCACAGTTACCCAGACGCACTGACACCGATCTACTCTGGGAAATACTACAACAAGACCCGTGGCACATTCACGCACGATCTCCACGGCGACATGATAGAACGTCTCAAATCTCTGTCGATCGAAGGGCTACAAGAACAAGGCCGAGTAGGCGAAATTCAATATATTAATAAAAAAGATAGGGACAAGCCGCTCTTCAAACGACTGGCCCCCTTCCGACAGCGTAGGCTATGACCGAAGCGTGACTCATTAAGTAAAAAGCGGCTATCCGCTGGGGTTACTCCCCATTGCTTCATCGTTATCCTCACCTAGATTTATACCAAAACAAAAGTAATACGAGGAAACAATCAGGATAGGTTTCAAAAGCTCCCACTCTGCGGACAAAATGAATAATCCTGCCCCGTGTGTCCGTTAACCGGGAACCCCATGCCACGTTCTTGGCATTGAAGTCCCCGAGGACGATCACGGGGAGGGGATGGTACCCGACGACGACGACTTTCAACTCCCCAAGGGAGTTGTGAAACTCGGCGAGAGTTCGGCTCGGGGAAAAATACGCTCCTACCACGACAATCTCCCCGAACCGTGCTGCTACGCAACCCCGTCCCTTCTTGACGGTCTCGAGGGACGGGGTACCGGCGGCGGCCGACGAAATAATGGCCACTGAGCCGCTCAGGTCCTCCACCCAGTGATCCCTGGGCGGGACAAAGTACGGCTCAGCGACCACGGCGATGTTAATCGACCACTGCGCCATGCTCTGGAGCAACAGATCCTGAGCTGCGGCGCAGTGGTTGATGTTCGCCTGGAAGAGGCGTAATGGACCTATTGGCAGTCCATTTTAGCCCCCCCCCGAGCCCCTCGTGAGGGCCCCGCCACGGCGGCAACGGCCGCGGCGGCGACGACGGTGGTGGCGGCAGCGGCGGCGGCAGTAGTAGCGGCGGCTGCGGCAGTGACGGCGGTGGCGGAGGACTTGCTCCTGGCTTTGGCGGGTTGGGCGCAGGCCTTACTACCAATCCGGTGCTCGGCCGGCTTGCCAGCCGCTGCACATACGGCGCAGTGCGGCGTGGCTTCGCAGGAGCCGGCCTTGTGACCGGGCTGACCGCAGCGATAGCAGTGATCGCTGCGGTCCACCTCCGAGGTGCATTTAGCTCCCACGTGGTTGCCCACATGGCAGCGGAAGCATCTCAGAGGTCTGGGTTCGAGCAGTTTCACCTGCGCGGATACCCAGCCCACCAATAACCTTTGGCCCTCCCCGGCGATTTTTCTGGCCGCCGACACGGGGCAGCTCACCGTTACGGCTCGCATCCCCGTGAAGCCAGGACGGATGGTGCCCGCCCTAACCTGCTCGGCAGAGCACCCCCCAGTCCTGACGACAGCGGCCACCACCTGTTCCTCCGCCACTGAGTCGTCCAGGCCCGAGATGCGCATGTCCACGCACTTGGTGGGCCTGGACACTCGGGCCTCGTCCGCATTTAAGGACGCCCTGAGCTTTTCAGCTAGGGCGTCAGCGGCCGGGCCACTGGCCACTCCGGGGAGCTCTAGCATCCGGGCGCCAGTCACAGTGACCCTAACCCGGATGCCCTGAGTGGCGCCGATCTCTTCCAGATCCACCGCCGCCCCAACCTTGGAGAGCACGTCGCGGTAGGACACGCCCTTCTTTTCCGCTTCCGGCTGTAGTGTAATCACTACAGCTGCGGACTTCGGGGCGCGGAGCCTAGCCGCGACGCTTTGCTCCTTGCGCCGCTGCCGCCTGGCCTTCTTTTTGGCCGCCCTTTTGGCCTTGCCTGCCTTCTTCTTCTCCCCGGCTATTTGCCACTCGGCGTCAGCCTGGGGAGATTTAGGAAGCGGGGGCGGCCGTTTCGCCGCCGGGGGCGGAGCTCCCGCTGCCAGGGCCGGAGCCGAGGCCGGGGCCCCCACCGCCTTGGCCGGGGCCCTCGCTGCCTGTGTAGCAGCCCCATCCCTGGTCTGCCCTGACGGGCCTGGCTTGGCCGCCGCGGCAGCTGCGGTGGCGGCATACGATGCCGCCTTCCACTGGCCCGAGGCCGGCTGGCTTGCCGCTAACGGAGGGCGCAAGACCACGGCCTCCAGTACGGAGAACCGGCTGTTGAACGCTGTTATCTGTAAGATATTAATTTTATTTAAGTGTGTAGGGAACGTAAGACCATATCCACCCAAGCCATAGCCAATAGTTGAGTCAGCCAGTGCGTAATACAAGGTATACAGTACCTTCCTGCTGACAACATATTTAAGATTTTTCAATTTACCCAAAATTGAGCGCAGCTTGTTACAAACGTTATTAACATGTAGATTCCATGTGAATGTATTATCTATTACTAGTCCTAGGTATTTATAAGAGTTAACTGTTTCTAAACATAAACAATGACAAAATTGCTTGTTGCTATGCAGACATTCGTACGAATGACCTTTTACTTGTACTAATAAACTATTTTTACTTTTATGATACGGCGAGTGAATAAGCATGCACTTAGTTTTACTTATATTTATTATAATGCCATTATCATGTGCCCACTGAACCACATTGTCAAAATCGCTTTGCATAGCTTGCTGAATGAGATCGATGTTATTATGACTATAAACCAGGCAAGTATCATCGGCATACATAAACGCCTTACATTTTTTTAATATATTAGACATACTATTGACGTGCATTATGTATCCTAATGGGCCATATACTGAACCGGTCGGAACTCCGAATTTAATGTCGCCCCGTATACTTTCTGTTCCACTGACACAGACTCTTAGTGACCTGTTCTCTAGGTACTTGCTAAACCATGCGTTCATGGGGCCCCTTATGCCACATTCATTCATAGCCTGCAACAAGCCGTCGTGGTCTAATGTATCAAATGCTTTTTTAAAGTCTATAAATATAACCATAACTATCTGCCTTTCATCAAGACGATTATTGACTTCGTCTGTGAATTCGCGTTCGTCTCTAGCGCGGTTGCAGTACTTCTATTGAGTCTAAAACCGTGTTGGACATCGTTTAAAATACTATTGTTTTCCAAAAAACTAGTTAGTTGTTTAACTATTATTTTTTCGACTATTTTGTTTACCGTATTTAGAATTGCTATAGGTCTATAATTGCCATAATCTTGATGAGATCCCTGTTTAAATATTGGCCTGACAATAGAATTTTTAAGTTCATCCGGATATTGAGATTTTTTAACACTAACATTAATAAAATAAGCTATTACTGGACTTATTTGTTCTTTTATTTGTTTTAGATCCTTAATTCTAATACCATCTGACCCCGGCGACTTGTTGCAGTCTAATTTCTCTATAACAGTTTTTACGTCTTTAGGTAGCACTTCTTTAAATCGGAAACCTACATTACAAACATTAACATAGCTCTGTCTGTCTAAAAAATTATGTTGACATTTATGTTTGATCATATCGACTTCATTCGTAAAGGTTTCACAGAATTTGTTACAAATAGTTTGCAGTGATTCATTTTTTAATAAGTGTTTTGCTATTACAGAATCTACTCCCATTTTAGACCTACCAAGCCAGTTATTTATATTATTCCATATTTTTCTCATGTCTCCCTTACAACTTGCAATCGCTTCCCGTCTACTATTATTTTTGGCCATATTTATAAGCTTCTGAGTTTTATTTCTGCACCTAGTGTAATGCAGTCGTTTATTATTATTTTTGGGATCGCTTTTCCACTGTTTAAATAGGATATCTTTATCTTCCATAAGTATGCGTAACTTATCCGTAACCCACGACTGTGTTTTGCGTTTACGGCAGACCGGGTTTTCTATTTTAGAACTGTTATAAATATCGCCAAAAATTGCAGACATGTTTTTATACAGTTCGTTCGGGTCTTGTATCAGTAGCAGTGATGACCAATTTATGCTATTAAGTTTATGACTTACCGCTTTGTTGTCGTACCTCATTTTATTCACACACGCTATGTTTATTTCTTTATCAATAACAGCTGAGATTCCCGTTAAATAGTGGTCGGCTACCCGGCTAGTGAGTGTGTATGCGTGGACGTCGCTCGCCCCGCCACTGACACTACGCATGAAGACGTGATCGATGCATGACGCCACTCGCCTCTGTCCGACAATCGCCTCGCGTGTTATGTCTTGAATGCCGCAGTGCAATCCCAGATCCGCTAACGTATTTAAGTATTTGTTTGCCGAGGAATCCAGTTCAGTCTCTAACAAGTTAATGTTGCAATCGCCTACTAATACAATGTCAGTGTTTACCGGTAGCGCTCGAATAATGTTGTCTATTTCTTTTGTAAAAGTGCGTTTGTTTGTGTGCGGCGGCCTATAGATTACCAAGAGATAAGCGTTGTACGCATTTTTAGCAAGGTGACCGTGTATCAACTCAAATGTCGATGCAGTATAGCATTGTAGTGGACTGTACTGAAGGCTGTTTTTCACATAAACAAGTATGCCTCCTCCTCGCTTTTTTTCTCTTGTTTGTGAAAACATGTTAAAACCATCTATCGTGTACATGGAGACTTCATCCTGCCTAATATTTATTTCTGTGAGACACAATACATCTAGTTTACTCAAAACGCTTTGCAGAAGTACCGTTAACTGATTAAAATGTTTCCTAATAGAACAAATGTTAATGTGTATAATTTGTATTTTAGTTTCACTAGATAATACGTAGGTAGACCATTCCTTAGTATCTGTGAATTTGATATAATTGATATCCTGAAGCTGTGATTGTGGATCGAAGTTTACCGCCATTACGTGAGCTAAAATAAATAACACTTACATAATATGAAATGTATTATTCTTTATTTTGGTTTACGTATATTTCGATGTCACCTTCATTGCGAATATGATATATCTTTTTTTCATTATCATTTTTCTTTATTAAGACTTTGGCATCCTGGATCCATATGTACTTATAGGTTTCTTTAAGCTTAGTCTTTGCAGCCCAAAATAATTGCCTGTTTTGTCTAGCTATATGCTCATTTATGAAGATACGTGTTGTGTCATTGTTGTTAAATAACATGTGGTTTGTGAGTTGTGATTTTCTACTTTTAAGCCATTCCGCTCTCGCCGCTTTTGTACGGACCGTCACAACTATAGGCCGCACATCTTTTTTTTCGGATCCTACCCTCCATGCGTTTTCAATTTCGGTTTTATCTAAGTTCAAGATAACGGCACATTTTTTAACCAGTTCGACGGTTTTTTCTCCTTCTTGCATCTTTAAATTCATTATTTCAATGTTTTTATCCAATTCCTTTTGTTCGAGATATCCGATTCGTTCTTCCAGCGCTTTCTTGCACTTATCTAAGTTGGTGTTTCGCTGTATTAGGTCCTTGTATCTGTTTTCCATTGCCTTGTTGTTTGCTATGGTTTCTTTTTTGAATGTCTCCATTTCATCATGCGTGGCGCTTAGAAATTGCAGTGTTTTGTCGAATTCGATATTGGTTTTTTTCAGCTCGCCTATTTCTGACTTAATAACCGACACATCCTTTTGAAGCAGTAACAAGCGTGAGTCTTGCTCCTCCTTAATGGAATTTAGGAGAGAATTCATTGCTTTGACCTCTTTTTGAACGGCTTTGAGTGTTGAATGCAAACTATCAGGAGAACAGCATGCTGTTTTTTGCCGTCTAGGTTCTTGAGAAATAGAAGAATCGCTGTCTGATTCCTCATTACGTTTCTTCTTATGATGTCGTGTGGCGACCCAGTTCGATACAGGTGCTTTTTTACCCTTAGCATCCGAAGCCGACCTGTCAGATGAATGAGTTTCCTCCACTTCGCTAGGTTTAGTGGGGGTTCGTGGCAACTTCGGCATTATTGGTCCTCAGTCGACTCAGTTATCAATCAATCCACAACTATAGCACGATGTAATCACACACAGTAGGTACTTAGCACGTATTTATTAAAATCGGTACGCAGTTGCACAGCACAAGCGACACGTCCGCTCGCTCGCACGGTTACCGAGAACACACGCACACACAGAATTTGGTGATCCACGTAATCAAAGGCTTTACTTAGATCCATATACAATGCGCACGCCGGAATTTTATTGTCTATGCTAGTCATAACAGTGGTCAGGAAATCATAGACGGCCATATTAATGTTTTTATTTTTCCTAAAACCTATCTGCTCTTTAGCAAATAAATTGAAATTTTCAAAGTAGTTATTTATCCTGTCATAAATTACTCTTTCAAAGACCTTAGAGATCACCGGTACTAGTGCTATGGGCCTATAACAATTCATATTGTAGGGATCATCTTTCTTGAAAAGAGGTTTAATGATTGTTAATTTAAGTTTATCAGGAAAGTATCCATTTAGGATCGACATGTTAACGACATGACTTAAAATGTATGATATTTTAATTGGCACTTGTTTTAATATTTTAGTCGATATACTGTCATATCCAGTACTGTTGGTATTTTTTAAGTTAAAAATTATTTTGTGTATTTCTTGGGGTGTAGTTGGATACATAAATAATTAAAATTCGGCCTTCACACTCATTCGGTACTGTTGCTTTGGACTAAAATTCACGTAAGCCTTCGTTCCTCCAATCTGTGGAAGCATCCACAACGTTTAGAAAACGTGGACCAAATTATTAGAAATACATTAACCTCAATCCTAAATGTGGCCCTGGACGACCGAGCGTGGCAGCAAGCCACACTTCCCATCCGCCTGGGTGGTCTTGGTGTCTGCAAAATTTCAAGTATAAGTTTACCAACCTTCCTCTCCTCGGTCCACAGTACCGATAAATTAACCAGGAACATTTTATCTTCCTCACTGGTCGATTTTGAGGTACCGTGTTTGACCGATGCGTTGAACGCTTGGAAAATGGCTTGTCCCAATACGGATTTGCCTGACAACCCGACCTCCCAGAAACGGTGAGACGTGCCGATCTGCAGTATTATACGGAACTCCCTGGTAAACACGTCACCTAATACTGTTGAGCTGTGGGAGAATGGGAGTCAGGCTTGTGGCTTCAGGCGCTCCCGTCATCCACCATAGGCACCATGATGCGCTTGGGCGCAACTTGTGTTGCTCCGTCTCTGCGGTGAAGCTGTAGACAGTCTCGGGCACCATTGCCTGTCCTGTTACAGGAGTGCAGGTCGCATTGCACGGCACACCAGCATCAACGATATTATTCGTCAAGCCCTTCTCACCGCTGGCGTACCAGGTGATGTACGAGTATTAGAACCAAACGGCTTGGTACGCGACCAGACGGCATGACGTTGGTGCCTTAGAAGGTGGGTAGGCCTCTGGTGTGGGACGCAACCTGTGTCGACACTCTTGCACCATCTCATGTTCCTTGCACGGCGGGCTGTGCTGGCGTCGCTGCAGCGGTTGCTGAGACCCTCAAGCGGCGCGAATACTGAACCTTATGGGTAACTACAGTTTTGAGCCGTTTAGGGTCGAAACGCTCGGTTCGTGGGGTCCGAGTGCGTGCTCCTTTTTAAGGAAATTTCTCGCCGACTGGTCGACACTTCAAGCTACCAGAGGGCTGGCTCGTTTTTTGTCAAAAGTATTAGCATTGCCATTCAACGTGGTAATGCTGCCAGTCTTCTCGGCAGGTTTCCGGATGACAGCGATGCGGACGAATACTTCGCCACCTAAGTGTCCTTTTGTTTTTTGTATCTATTTGTATAGTTAGTTATTGTATTTAGTACCTAGTGTAAATAGTTATTAATATAATTGAATACATGATGTAATAATATTTGTATAGACTAAAAAAACAAAGAAAAAAACTACTTTAAAACCTCCTCCTTTTTTGAAGTCAGTTAAAAATACGCGAACGCAGCAGCAATATCAAACTATGTAAAACATGTTCAAATTGGAAAATTTCTGATTTGCCCCCTCTTGGGCCAAAAGCTGGGTACGCCCATGTCAAGCGTTCTTATCTAATGTTTACATTTGGGTTTACGATGTATATATCAAAACAATCCTCGTGTTTCATGTGATAAGAATATCTACTTATCGTCATAGGTCTCGACTTCTCGAGTTTGTTTATAAATACGACAACAACGCGTAAACAAACACGCTCAATTCGCGCTGGGGTGTTTGTATATATTTGTATTATGATTTATGACAATCCGGCTGATTTATTCAATCTTCTAAAGGCTGTGAGACAGCATCCGTGTTGTTTTCATTGTTTCCATGAATACATCTTCAGCAGCTTGAATATTGGTTGACGTAGCTACAGGCTCCTTTTCGACAAATGAAGATACGAAGGTGGTGAAGAAAGAGGAGCCAAACTACGACACGACATGGCGATGGCTTTACTACGTGTGTTCATATTGCGATAATGAAAAAATAAAATGCAGTGACAAAAATGAAAACTACGTACCTACTTACGTTAAAATAAATGATGTAATTTACCTTCGAAGGACCAAAAACGAAGGCGATGAAAATGGACTGTATGTATTAGTGGTTGGAGGAATTAAATAAAACTAAATCTCAGTGTAATTAAAAGAAAAGAAAAGAATTTAAACCTTTTGACAGATACAAGAAAATAGAAAAGACTATTATATATTGTTAGCTGTGGTTACCTGTAATTGAGTGTGCATTACAGGATAAGGGTTATTATGTTGTATGGTTTTTATATTGTAAAAAGATAATTGTAATGTACCTCGTTGGTAATCCTTAAATAAATAAATAGACTAACAATCTAATAAAAAATATAAAAATCTTATAAAAAGTTTACCACTACCAATAAAATGTATTTCCACAATAAAATTTTGCAAAAAGAAACATGTTTTTTATATATTTCGCGAGGAGTATACAGAGCTTAAGACTGGTTGACATCTGTGACATCATCCTGAAGTACTGGACACGTCAGTCCGCCTACCCCACCACCTGATCCGGGCCAACAATCGCACCCGGCTGCACCACCCCACCCGGCCGCACCACCGACTGAGGCCCCAAAATGGCCCCCCGCCCCACCACCGCATTCTCCCCCACTACCGCACCCTGCCCAATCACCGCACCCTCCGCCACTCTCGCATCCGGCCTCAGCACTGCATTCGGCCCCATCACTGCACCCTGCCCTAGCACCGCACCTGGCCATATGACCGCATCAGGGCCTACCACCGCACCCGGCTCCACCACCGCATCCGGCCTCAGCACTGCATTCGGCCCCATCACTGCACCCTGCCCTAGCACCGCATCTGGCCATATGACCGCATCAGGGCCTACCACCGCACCTGGCTCCACCACCGCATCCGGCCTCAGCACTGCATTCGGCCCCATCACTGCACCCTGCCCTAGCACCGCACCTGGCCATATGACCGCATGAGGGCCCACCACCGCACCCTGCTCCACCACCGCACCCGGCCACAACACCGCAGTCGGGGCAATCACCGCACCCTGCCCCACATTCGCACGTGGCACCATCTCTGCAATCGCCGGAATAGGACGTGGACCATCCTCAGAGAAGCTGTCCCTCGTCACACTCAGCAAGTTCATCTTGTTAGAAAACACAGTTGCAGAACTTAAGGACCACGTAAATGGAAACTCGCCCATCAAGGCAAGGACGAAGAAATATTGCAAGAAGTTAGGTAGCTTCATGTTCAGATAGGTGTCGCGCTGCAAAACAACTTAAACAAACAGGTCAACTTTGTTATGCTAGGTGCGTGACAGCTACGTCTATACTTATAGTCTGTAGATAATATCTATGTCTGTAGCTATTATCTATGTCTGTAGTTATTATCTATGACTACGTCTTACACTAGAAAAGCACAATGAAGTCATGTGATGACATGTCATCACATGACTTCATTGTAACGTTTCCTAGGGAGATTCATTCGTTAAATAATAACACTTTCAAAATTTTACACACGTGTGATAAAGGTCTCAGAATGTCAGTACTTACTAAAGAGTTTAGAAATTGCAAAAAATAATATAGGAAACGTAGACTGTTAAATGAATTAAATACGAGTATTCCAAGGTCACCTTTGCTGCGATTATTCGCAGCCCCTTATCGCGCTGATAACGATCCTAGCTGAGGTGGACCAAGCAGTAATCCTCTATAAGTCGGGTTGTCGGGCGGTGTGGCTCACGGCTCAGGATTCGCCTCGCGCCAACACAGCGTTATCCTACGCAGTACAGTTTTTATTGGTCGTTCGGGCCCGCTATCTAGCCCGCTAGCTATATAATTAGAGGCCATTCATTTATTACGAAGGGGGGAGAGGGGTCGACCATGTCTTATTTTCTCTTACAAGGAGGTGGGAGGTAGTCTCGGTAGTTCTTACGTAAGATCACAAAAATGCGCAATGTTAAAATTATACTTTGTAAAAGCGCGGGCAATCAACGCGAGTGCCGAGGTTCGCTCGGATGCATAAAGGTAACTAGAAGCAACACCTATTATTAGAGATGTTCAAGTGGCAGATCCACTTTCCGAGTGGGTTTTGAGCCCCTAGACTGAAACTCTTATGTAGGTCAAGATGAATGATTAAAACCAAAGTTTATTACTACCAATAAATAAAAATTATTAGTAGGTACCTTTGTAAGTACAAATAAATATTTAAAAAAATTGTTACTTTGAAAAATAAACATTATAACAAACCAAACGTGTATTCATATTTTTTTTATTAACACACTTTTACAGATAGTGCAATTCACGAAGACGCGCCCCACTCCGCGATAACTGTACTGTAAGCTGTACTTTAGTACGGAGCGGAGCGGAGTGGGGCGCGTCTTCGTGGATTGCACTATCTGTAATAGCTTGACCTGTATCTATATAACTATGTAACGGAATCTTTCAACGTAATTTTCACCAACTTCAAGACGTTCGATTAACTTGAAAATTTGCACACGTATCATGGACCGATGACAATACAATAATTTTGTATATTGGAGCTGATCTGATGATGGAGCCAGGAGGTGGATAGTGGAACTGTTAAGTAGCTACTAGTAAAACCCTTGAGTTTGGGCTCTTATGATTCGGTTTGACTATTTTAATGTGTTGCATTCGGTGTCGAGGATCTGATGAATTTGCTTGATTTTGTGTGCAATCTAAAATGCAATCTAATTTGACAAAATCTACTCATCACACTGTTTTTTTATGAGTTGTATTGCAATACATGGTTAGCTAGTGACCTCGACAATTGATCATATTATTTACTGTTATTAGTAATTAACTCTTTGTTTATTTATTTTACATCGATGGTCCTAGTTTATCATTTATAACTTCCAGTTACAACTATATGTAAGCGGGCACGCCCTTTATGCCTGGAGGCTTTTTTATTTAGATATTAAATTCTGTTTACGTTTAGTTTTTTTATTTCGGCCTGAGTATCGATGATTGATTGGTTGAGTTCTCGATGATTTTGTTTGGTATATTGGCGTGTGCTAGCTAACATATGGCTAATAATTTGAATTATGTTTTGTGTTGCGTAATGTAAATTATTTTCTAGAATTTTTAGTTTTTTTTTTTTTTTGAGAATCTTTTTTTTTGTTCTTCTAACTGAACAGACAGCTGTGCTGCTGGACAGTTTGTTGCGCCACTTCTTCTTCCCAGCTAATGCACTAGGAAGTGGTGAAGGGTGGGCGTTTTGGGGGACTGTCTTATGTAATTTTGACGTTCGAAAAATGCTGATTCTCAGCCTAGTTTGAATAAATGACTTTTGAATTTTGAATTTTGCAAATAATCTGGCCTGCGTGCCGATTACTCGCTCACCACCAACCGTTACATATGACTCACGCGCCGAGAACAAAGGAAGTGTTTCGGCAAGTCGTGCTCCGACCGCACGCACAACACCGTCGTACACCAACGACACACGCACACATCACGCCCCCGCAGGTTTGACGCATTTGGTGCACATCTCAACTTGTACACCATGCTCAAATGGTGAACTTAGCAACTGGTGCACTTCTCATATGGCACACTTCGCAACTGGTGCACTTCTCAATTGGTGCACTTCGCAAAAGGAGCACTTTTTAAGATGGGTGGAGATTTGGAAAAATTGTCTAAAAATGAAAGAATCTGATTTCTTAAAAATACAATCAACCTTTCAAGTAGGTACACACTTACTTAAACTTAATTTAATTAATTTATATTTTAATTTTCAATAATAATATAAAAGTCACACGAAAGTAATAAAAAAAATATGTAAGAAAGATTTATCTACTGCAAAATAATTATAACAAAACAAAAATAATTTTAATTAAACTCTACATAATCATTATAACATTTTTATTTGTTCTAAAATAAAAAAAGTCACTCGGAAATAATAAAAATATAATTATGTAAGAAAACATTTGATTTACAGCAAAAAGTTCATCTCGTAATATCGTATTATATCAATAACCTTTTTATTATTATAATTTAACTGTACTTCTTTTAGTTATAGTTATTATTATTATTAATTAAATAAAAGCTTTTTTACCAAGCCAAGTTCAATTTGGATACGTAAATAGAAATTTCTTTATTAACTTTGTTGTAAAGGTAGTCTCCTAGGAAGCAAAAGAATCTACGGCTAAAGGTGAAGGCAAACCTTGATTTGCAGGCTGTGTGTTTGCGTCTCTTGTTAAGGATTTCGAAAGGATTGTATGGAAGTTGAGTATGCCTCTGAATGATAGTACTTTAGATAAATAATTGGCGAACTGTTAGTACTTTGCACTGCTGGTAAAGTTCTTTCGTTGGGAAAAGAAAGGGAAGGTTACGACTAACTTTAAGGACAGCTCTCTGTGCCCTCTCCAACTTAAGCAAAGATGTCTTTGGGGCTCCGCCCCATGCTGTTATGCAATATGATAGGATTGACTAAACTAGTGCGTAATATACGGTGTCAATAGTCTTAGTTTCCGTCACATGACGTAAATTTTTGAAAACAAATATCAATTTTCGCGTTCTCGCTGTAACTGCGTCTACGTGCGGTTGAAAACTAAGACCACTGTCAATCTGGGTACCCGAATATTTGATAACATTCGTTTTTTCAAGAGCAGGACATGAGCAAGAATTGTCTTGCAGGAAGGGGAGCATGTGTGTGATGTTAATGAAAGATTTGAAGAAGAAGTGGCCGCATGATTTTTTTATGGAAAAGGGAATATACATAGTTTTAGACAATTAAGGGTGAGTTTATAATTTTTTTACCACTCTGCGACCATGTCGAAACCGAGCTGAGCATTCGAATAAACTTCTTCCCATGAGTCCGCGTGAAAAAGCAGAGCTGTGTCGTTCGCAAAGGTGACGATCCTGCCACCACGCAATTTGAGGTTACAGAGGTCGTTGATAAACGTCAAAAATAATGTGGGACCAAGAATACTGCCCTATGGTACCCCATACGTGATGTCAATATCATCACTGCACATATAACCAACCCTTACTCTCTGCATGCGATTTGTGAGGTAATCAGAAAATAATTTAAGTTGCATTCCTCTCACTCCAAACCCCTCCAGCTTCTCGAGGAGGAGCGAGGCAGAGACTGTGTCATAAGCTTTTGCTAGGTCCAGAAAGATCGCCAGCACCTTTTGTTTACCATCAAGATTTGAGGAAACAAAGTTCACCAGCTCTTGGACGGCATCACTTGTTGACTTTCCGCGGAATCCAAACTGAGAAGGTGATAACAATTTTGTTGTGGCAGTGGACAAGGGGCTCACCCCGCTCTCCATGGCTAAAGAGAACTGGCACAAGCCTGTGGTACATACTACAGATGACCGCAAGGAGGTATGGCAAAGCAAGGAGCTTCACGGGCGCTTCTATTAGTTAGGAGGCAATCAAGCATTTTAAGATTTTTCTCAGCCATCTCTTCTTTATGCCTAAAACTGGTATGTATGTGTTCCTGCTCCATAGAACACGAAACTGCCGGGAACCACAAAACTTAAGGGAGTGGGGACGCGCATAGCTGTGACCATGGGCGCCGGCAGAAATAATTTCCAGGTGGTGCAGATTTTAGTTTTCTTACAATCTTTGCCGTATATGATTGTTAATAAAAAGATGAAATTTTAGTCTGAATGTCGAGACATTTACAAAGGACACGGCCGGAATTTGTAGGGAGCTATGCCCTGACAAAAAATATTCATGTACATTGACATACAGTACGACATATTAAAGCTTACAGGTATGTCTTTACAATAGTTTAAGTTTTATGATAAGAGAAGAAGCGCGAGATACTATAAATAGGTTTTTTTTTAAGCGCCTAGATATTTTGAATAGCAATGATCGTTAATTCCGAGTTTTATAGACGAAACAATACAAGAAATACAATATTATCAATGGATATAAAGTTCGTTTCTTCACTAGCTGACACGACATTCATTCATATCAGTGTGTTCCATACATTTTCATAGAATTACGCGTCAAGTCAGCTAGTGAAAAAGAGCCATAAATCTAAATACCAAGTAAAACTTATTGATTATCATATTGATGAATATATATAGGTATTGGTTATAGTCTCTGGCTAGACCTTTCAATCGTCGTCATAGGCAGACCACGATAGCGAAGAGCTCGTCGTCTACAGATATTTCTGGATGCAAAAAATATACAATTGGATAGGCAATAAAACACTAAAATAGCACTTGATTTTTTATTTGAGTATCTAATTAAGTAGTTAGGATTACATTTGCTTAATTCTATTCAAATTCAAAAGTCATTTTTTTCAAAATAGGCTGAGAATCAGCACTTTTCGAACGTCAAAATTACATGACAGTCCCCCATAAACGATGGGAAGAAGTGGCGCAACAAACTCCCCAGCAGCACAGCCTGTCTGTTCAGTTAGAAAAACTTGATTCTATACAATAGTACTTATGCAAAATAATGAACATTATGCAACATAAAACATTAAATTAAATGATTTGCTATATGTTAGCTAGCACACACCAATATACCAAAAAAAAATCACTGAAATCTATACTCAAGCGAAAATAAAAAGTAAACAGAACTTAATACCCGAATGAAAGCCTATAAAGGACGTGCCCGCTTAAATATAGCTATTAAAGCTGTAACTCGAAGTCACAAATGATAAACTAGGACCATCGAAGTAAAAATAAATAATGTTTATGTTAATGTTTTACAGACATTTTAAGAAAAAGTTCTTTCCAAATTAAATGCCCTGATTGATTATATTACACTCCCGAAAAATACAATGGCTAGAAGTATTCGGAGCACGTTTTTAACTAGGCAGATAATTCATATGGTCAATCCTTCGTGCTTCAGCAGGATTATCAGCTGTTGGAGGTGACGGTGGTGGTTCATGTGCGGTGGTTCGGGCAATCCAGGTCCATTTTCATCTAGTTCTTCAACCTGTCTGTTTGTATTCAGTACTAAGTGGCGCTTAGCTCGCATCAAACAAGGATGACATGCTTGGACATTCGTCCTTCGATCCTGTAACAATGTTTGACATTTTTCATATAAAATCTTCATCTTTACCATTTAAAGTAAATGGTAGAAATGTTAATTAAGATTATTTGAAAATATCCGGCGGCGTCGCACTACGCTGCGCTGCGCCTCGAGATGCCTCGCGGCGTGCAACAGCGGCGCGGGCGGCGCCTCGCTGCGCCGCGCTATGTCTCGCGGCACCGCGGTGCGCAACGCGAAACGTCTGGCCTCATCAAGAATCGTCGCGTTGCATCACATCCCGGTGTGAACTGCCCCTTACCCATGAATTATAAGGAATTTGCTTCATCATAGGAACAATACAATAACAATTTACAGCAGCCTGGGCAAGATAGTAGGCAAAAAATACAAGTTCAACAGCACACACGTCGCACTGAGTAACGCCTCCCCATAACAGAGCATCCACAACCAATACACACCATTGAGTAGCCCAGAACTCTGCTATGTGTACCTTCTTCACCGCATTGGTTGAGCAATACATAACATGCATTGCAAATCAATCCATCTAAAAGAAGCTGAAAAACATTAGATATTGTACTCAGTAAAGTAATATCTTTCGGAATTTAGAACTCAGCCATTTAAATGCCTTTTAATCGGCCGATGAAGTTGGTAAAATATGAAAATAATGACTGCCTGGGTACATACCTCTTGTACAGATAACCATTCAGTCAATATATTTTGTAACTGCGGTGTTAGAGTTGTTACAATATGCCTTCGCATTCGATTAGTGGCCACACTACAATTCAGGCACCTTGATATCGTGAGCCTCAGAACAAAATCCAAATCTTACGATTTGGATTCAAGCAAGTCCAATATGCACAGCAGAATATTAACATAAGAAGCGTAAACGAAATTCCGATAAACGCTAGCATGGGGTCAAGTTAAAATATCCAACAGAGGAGCACAAACACAACACAGTAATACGCGATAGGATCAACGCAAGACTGCACAGAGCACAGGGCACAGAGTGACAGGTGACACAGGTACGAGTGAGGCGTATTTAATTGTAACAGATAAAAAACAGATACCTATTTAAAAATAACAAATAACCATTGTTCCTAACAATATAACTTATCTGTTACTTAAAATTACACACCCTCAAAGACTGTTACCGCGGCTGTTACTGTTAATTTATTATAACAATCCCCGCACAGACTGTTACTACGGCTGTTACTTACATACACACTCAGCAGGCTGCTAACAGGCTGTTATTTAATAACAGATATTTCGATCAGTTATTTTTGTGTAACAGTAACAGTAATACCAGATATCGTGTTTAACCTGTTACAACCCATCTCTAAAGAGCAGCGTGAGCGCGCGCAGTTCAAACGTCAAATTAACTAGGACGTTCGGATACACACCCTTGAATATATTGTCGATGCATCATGACGCAAGGGCGTCGGCAGCTCGAAAATGGTTTCTGCGATGATCATGAAACGGTTGACTTTTATAGGTATTTAGCTTAGCAATACGATTCTGACACCCATGGGTGTTTTTTAACTGATCTTCAGGCGAGCTACAGATACAGTGTTTGTCTTATGCGTGTATCCAAACGCAAAGTCAAAGTAAAAACCACACAAAATCAAATAACACACATATTTTTTTGGTATTTTTTGTCGTCTATTCTAGAGAAATGTAATTGTTGTGATTTATTTTAGTATATTTAAGAAGTCATTTTCATATATTAATAATTACTGTACATTTATTTATTCTGAATTCATTCTGAGGGCACGATCCGGCCATGTCATTTCTGACTATTCATTATGAATTTATTATAAAGGTACCCAGTCGGGAGTACCGGGATCGATATTAATCGATTTCCATGACTTCTCTGAACGCACCCTTTAAAGTACCGCTACTCCACACCAGATGGCACCAGCATAAATGGGATGAACTTAACAGAGAAAGCGCAATACAGTTTCTAAGCAGTGCGAAAGAGACCGACTCTTGTCAAACTCAATCGCGAATGAACTAGAAAGATCATAAATGTGAAAGAGACATAGATTATAAAAGACAGGGACAGAGCTACGTTCGAGAACGTTTGGGAATCTGGAACCTTCCTTACATTTTGATATATAAGGGGGCTAGGTCGCGTTCCGAGTCAGTCAGTTTTCGATTGAAGTTCGAACAGTTCGTTCCGAGTGGTCAAATCGCGAGTAGTAATAGTTCCCGCCATATTCGTTTCCATAGATTAGTGTTTTTATAGTGTTGCCGTATTTTAATTTCGAAAATATATAGATAATTCATACAGTCCAAATAATCCAATAGATCAAGAATGATTGCTTGATTACATGTGCAAGAACGAGCTAATTAGTCAGTGTAAGTGCGCGCCGTAATTAATTAATCAGTGCAAGCAAGCAGTGACAAGTGAGCTAACGTGTGTTTCTTTTCTTTATAATTTTAAATATGAGTGACATAAGGCGATTTTTGTGCAAGAGAAAAAAGATGGAAAATGAACAGATAGATACTGAATATCACAGGGAAATTTCAGAAAACAGAAAAAAACTTCAACCCATTATATCTTCGGTCTTATTTTGTGCTACGCATGATTTACCCCTTCGAAGAAAAACAGAAGATGGGTCAGTTTTCAAAGACTTACTACATTTCCGAGTTGAGGCAGGAGATACGGTTTTAAAAGACCACTTTGCAACTGGTTCGAAAAATGCCCTCTATGTATCCCATCAAATACAAAACGAAATTATTGAAACCTGTGCTGATGTTCTTCGTGAAACCATTACTGATGAAGCAAAGGAAGCGGCATACTTTTCAGTCTTGGCCGACGAGACAGCGGATATAAGCGGGACTGAACAGCTTTCAATGGGCATAAGATACGTCAAGTTTGACCAAACGAAACACAGTTACGTAATACTTGAAGATTTTTTGGGGTACAGACCACTTCAAAAATTAGATGCTGCATCGATTTCTGAAGTTATAATATCTTTTTTGACATCATGTGGTTTAGATCTCAACAAAATGGTTGGGCAAGGTTATGATGGTTGCTCCACGATGGCTGGACATGTTGGTGGAGTTCAGAAAATAATTAATGATAAATATCCCAAAGCAAAGTATTTCCACTGTGCTAGTCACATATTAAATCTTGTTGTCAATGATTTAAATAATTTGAGTGAAATTAGAAATACTGCTGGAATGATTTTAAGGAAACTATAACTTTTTTTAGAGAGAGCATTTTACGGCGAAAAAAAGTTCCAAAGATTCCCTTGTTTTGCGAAACCAGATGGTCTGCAAAGTACAAAAGTATTCGAATTTTCGCTCAAAATTTCACCAAAATTGTAGGAGCATTACAAGACCTCTCAGAAGATCAAGCCACTAATTCTAAGACAAAGGTTAGAGCTTACCAACTGAGCACTGCTTTGACCACCACAAATTTGATTGTAGCATTGCATATTATTGCTACTTACTCGGCAAAGCTTGAGCCTGTCTGCAACCAGCTTCAACAAGTGGATATTGACATTAATTTAGTGAATGACCACATTTGCAAACTCACTAAAATAATAGAGGGTCACAGACAAAACGCATCGCAGGAATTTACTGCTATATTTGGAGAATCTAAACAAAGTTGCGAAGACCTTAATATTGAGATTAAATGCCAACGAGTTACGAAACGACAGGCTCATCGATCCAACCACCCATCCGAAAACGTTGAAGAATTTTACAGAAGAGTTGTATATCCCTTATCTTGATTCGATCATTTCCTCTTTAAAAGACAGATTTTCTGAAACACAATAATGAAAGGCCTCAGTAAAGAAGAATTTCTTAGAGTTGCAAAAGACATTGAAAATTTGTATGGCGATCTTTTACCTAATTTTATTTCAGAAATCACGACTTGGTTTGAAATGTGGAAATATCCACAGCCAGCGGCAAATGATATCAGTGAAGTTGATCGATATGAAAAACATCTTATAGACTACATCGACGAGGCAAAAGATTTCTTTCCTTCAGTAGCAGAAGCGATCAAGATTGGCCTTAGTCTACCCGTCACAACGTGCACAATAGAAAGATCTTTTAGCACACTGAGAAGAGTTAAAACTTGGAATAGGTCCACAACAGGTGACGAGCGACTGTCTGGAATATGCTTGTTAAGTGTCCACCGAGGCAAGATAACCGAGGACAATAAAGATAACTTTATAGAAAACGTCATTAATAAGTTCGGTCAAAAAACCCCGCCGGCTGCAGTTGCTTTTTAAATGAGAATTTTGTAATTACTGCCTACTAGTTATTGTGAATAAAAAAAATATTACCAACAGACGGCTTTTTATTTAAATAATTCCTGTTGATCCCGGGATTCCCAAGGGGTGCAAGTGCACCCCCTGGCACCCCCCTGCCGGCGCCCATGGCTGTGACGTCACAAAGATGGCGGCCGACCGTTTCAAGTTTTTGTTAATTTCTCGAATTCTATTGCACCAATTACGTTGTTTAATACGTCATTTAAAAGGTTATTTGATTGTCTATGATTGCTTTTTGAAAACCTACAAATTTAAAATTTATTTAAATATATGTTATTTTTTTGTATACATTTTCCCTTTTACCGGTATAACTAAAATAAGAGCAACATAAGCGTTAATAACAAAAAATATAGTACGTTTCTTTACCTTACCAAAAATATAACCATCATTGTGGTGCAATAATAAACAAAAAGTTGTGACCAATTCCGTAAAGAAAGTACCACTTCACGCGTGACTTCCATTTGGTTTTCCAAGGTATGAGACTACGAGATTAAATAACGAAAAATATATCGCACCTTCGGTGCAACAAAGTCACAAATAGCCAAAACTGCAAAATTGAGGTAAGTATGCCAAATTGTCTCTGAACCATGCCTATACTTGGGGCAACAAAAACATCCGCGAAAGTATCTCAAAATTCTACTAGATGGCGCTGGTGCCTTTGTGGTTATTGGCGGTTTTTCCATGCGTTTTGGGCCGACAACGTTTCATTGGTCAGTAGTGCCCTCTTGAGTATTAATGTTCTGTGGTAGTGCCCCCGCGCCCGCGAATGTTTGACGTACGTTGGAGCTACAAACTACACAAAGGTATTTATGACCATTTTTATTCTCACTTATCGGAGCGACAAAAACGTATCTATTTTTAAGACCTCTAAAACTAAATAATTCCTGGTACAACAAACTCACAATTCAGGACCCTTTTTTTTGTTATGTCTTTTATTAGGATTTTTAGATAATTCAATATAAGATTTTTAACGTAAAACTATAGCAAACAAAATAAACTATTAATTTTATAAAGATTTCAAACCTACCATGAATAGTAATCCAGAAATGAGGAAATAAATGTGAAAAAAAAATTAAAAGTCCTCTCCTGTAAAATAAAAAAATGAGCTGTTATGACTTTGTTGCACCGAAGGTGCGATATGTAAATAATAATAACAAATAGCTTTATTTATTTTCATTTCAAATAACATACCGTACCTTTTACAAATACAAGTACACAAATATCACAAGTCAAGCAAATTAGAAGTACTTGCCAAGCTATGTACGTATATAGTTGATAAACAACGCAACCACAGATAATATAATACTACGACGCAACTAAGCAAGGTATTATATAATCTTAATAACAGTGCAAATAAAAACTACCCACAAGTTGTAATAAAAATAACGAAGTGTCGAAATATATTTTTGCATTGCATTTACATTATACAAATATAGTGACCAGACAGTGGGAAGCATAGCAGCACCTTACTCATCGTCAAAATTATGTTGATTAAAACATCATTCTTTTCCAATATGGCATACCTACTCCTATCATACACTTTTGCTCCATGCATGCACAGCCGCATTTCGATTTCCGGCAGTCTGTCTTACACTGGCACGATATAAGTTCTATATCTTGCAGAGATAACGGAGGTTTCAAGCTAGTAATCGGAATCAGAGACTTGTTATCTAATCTCCAGCCACAGTTTTCTGGTGAGGGTACGTTTTGAATCGGGATCATTAAAGTCAATATTTGTTTGGAAGCCCTAACAGATGATCATATTATGTGAATATCTTGCAGTTCCAATAATATTACATACATACATTGTATGTCGAATTGATAACCTTCCTTTTTTTGAAGTCGGTAAAAATTAAAACGACGTAAGTACCTACTTATGTTAAAATAAATGATGTAATTTACCTTCGAAAGGACCAAAACACGAAGGTGATGAAAATGGTCTGTATGTATTAGTGGTTGGTGGAATTAAATAAAACTAAAGCTCAGTGTAATAAAAGGAATTTAGTGGGAAAATTATGAAAAATATAACTTAAATTAGAAACACAAACCTTTTGTCAGTTATAAGAAAAGACTAACAATCAAATAAAAATATATTATAAAAATCTTATAAAAAGTTTACCATTACCAAAATGTATTTTTCCACAATATTTTTAACTTGTATTTATATATTTCGTGAGACGTGTACAGAGATTATGACTGGTTGACATCCGTGATGTCATCCTGAAGTGCTGGACATGTCAGTCTGCCTACCCCACCACCTGACCAGGCCCCACAACCACACCAGGCTTCACCACCCCACCCGGCCGCACCACCGCACCCGGCCCCAAAATGGCCCCCCGCCCCACCACCGCATTCTCCCCCACAAACACACTCGGGCCCAAAATGACCCCCTGTTCCACCTCCGCATTCTCTCCCACCACCGCATTCGGGCCAACAATCGCACCCTGCCGCACCATCGCACCCGGCCTCAGCACTGAATTCGGCCCCATCACCGCACCCTGCTCTAGCACCGCACCCGGCCACACCACCGCACCAGGGCCCACCACCGCACCCGGCCCAACCACCGCACCTGGCCACACGACTGCACCCGGTCCAATCACCGCACTCGGCGCCACATCCGCTACCGGCACCATCTCTGCAATCGCACGAATAGGACGTGCACCGTCCTCAGAGAAGCTGTCCCTCGTCACACTCAGCAAGTTCAACTTGTTAGAGAACACTGCTGCAGAAAATGGAACCTCGTCTAAGAAGGCAAGGGCGAAGAAATATTGCAAGAAGTCAGGTAGCTTCATGTCTCGATAGAGTGTCGCACTGCAATACAACTAAAACAAACAGGCCAACTTTGTTATGCCAAGTGCGTGACAGCTACGTCTGCATTTATATATTTTTAACTATGGCTACGTCTTACAGTCTTACACTACAAAAGGACAATGAAGCCCTGTGATGACATGCCATCGTGAGCAACCTCCACCCTTCGGGGGCGCGTCATGATCATGCGCCGGTGGTGTACGTGCGCGTGGGTTGTGCCCTGTCTCGCTTTCGCGCAGCGGTGCGGTCTCCCTCGCGCACGATCGCGATAACGGTTTCCGCGCCGTCTAATTCACGCCTGGCGCGCGGGCGCGCACTGTCTCGTTCATGAACGGCGCACTGTCTCGCTCGTGCGGGGCGCACTGTCATGCTCGTGCGCGGCGCATTGTCTCGCTCGTGCGCGGCGCACTGTCTCGCTTGTGCGCGGCGCACTGACGGGTGCGTGATGTGTGCGTGGGTCGTTGGTGTGCGACGGTGTTGTGCGTCCGGTCGGACCATGAATTGCCGAAACACTTCCTTTGTTCTTTGAGATAAGACCTATTTCATATTAGTGTGGGTTCCAAAATACTATGTTCGTAACAACATTAAATTACAATCACCACAGTAGGAGAAAATCACTTTTTAAAGTTGCTAAGTGTATACATATTGGTGCTCGTGACACCGGTATTTCGCTCGCCGCTGACTGCCTACACACCCCCTCGCGCCAAGGGGCTCTGCACTCTCCATGGCGTCCTCCATGTCAAGGTCCATGTTCTCGCCATGCGGAGCTCGGACACCTCAGTCGCGTTGGCAAAATCCGTGCCTCGAGCGCGGACAGTGACCGAAACCTGGAAGACAACGTTCGTCCCTGTCAAACCTGCCCACAGCCAAAGAAGCCATAAAAAAGATGAGACCACCTTCTCCTAATTATGACATAGGAATAGAGGTTGCTAATAACCCCCCATCCCGTCCCGCCCGTCCCGCACAACGCAAGCAACGTAGCCCAGACGAGGGGGAGCAGAAAGAGGCCAAACATCCCTGTGTGGACACCCCGCTACCACAGCGGGACCCACGCATTACTTTCGCGGAGATGGCTAATAAACCACGGACCCCACCCTAGACCCACAAGCTGTGTAGAAATTAGTCGAGTTGACCAATTCTACTCGAGTAGGGAATCGAACCCAGTATCTTATTAATATTAGATCTGAGTGAAGTGAAGCGTAGCGGAAGGATAAGAGAATGACTATAACGAAGGAATGAAATGAAGATTATTATTAATCTATATTACTGAACTTAAATTATACACGAAACAAAGCGATTTGATACAGCAAAGTAAAAATACAAAGCGCGGTGCGAAACGATTGGTATGGTAGCTAGTCGAGAACGTACTGACGTCCGTAGCTCGGCGCGCGCGCAGGTAGCTTCGTGTGCACGCCATCGGTCCGGATCTCAAGGACGTCGTCGCCTCGGCCAGTACAAATGTCACGCGCTCGGTGCGTGCGCGCGGCGCGTGTAACTGTGCGGCCTTTGAACCGTTGGAGAACAATGGATCACCTGATTTTCGGATCTGGCGCAATTTCATAAGCAGGAAGCGAATTTCTTGGAATTGTAAGGTGGTGGTCTAAGTAACAATTGTTTCCCCCACAGCCCCCCCACCCGTAGGTCCTGGCAACGCGGCAAAACACAAGAAAAAACTGAGATACCCTCCGCTGGTAGTGGAGAAGCTTCCCCAATGGGCGCGACATTTCCGCGTCCTAAAGGGCAAACTGGGCTGGTCACCAAGTGCACGACCCTTTGGAGAGGGGGTGAAATTCGACCCCTCCAAACAGACACTGAACCAGCTGGTCCAGAGCTACCTTACTGCTCTAGAGAAGGAGGCCAATATACCCTGATTTTCGTATTCATTACCAGCGGAAAGAATTTCTTCCAGCGCTCTGTCTACTGGCAGCCGCCAGTAAACAGAGCGCTGGAAGAAATACAGGAGGATCTTCGCGCGCTTGGGTTCGACCCGAAGTAAGTCCGCGTCATAAAGGCGCGCGAAGTACGACCCGACTGCATTTTTCACGCTGTCCTGAAAAAGACAGTGAATTTACTACCGGGCATATACGAAGTAACATAATTACTCTGTTTGCCCCGGGTGAAAATAGAGGACTGGCGTGGAAGAAAGGGGCTTGCACAGTGCCATAGGTGCCAAAAGTTCAGGCACTCGTCCGTGCAGTGCCATCGCCCGGTCGCCTACGTCAGATGCGACCGAGACCATGCGGCAAGAGAATGCCCGCGATCGAGAGACGAACCCACCACCTGCATAAACTGCGGAGGGGAGCACCCCGCCAACCACGTAAAGTGCCCCGTATTGAGCAAGGAGGTGAGCAATACGAGCGGGCACGGTCGCCATTACCGGCAGCTAGCGTTGCCAGGTGTCCCGATTTGCACGGGACATCCCGATTTTCCGTTCCTTCCTCGTGGTCTAACTTAGTAGTCAAACTGATTTGACCACGAGGAATTTTAACATTCTTCGTGGTCAAATCAGTTTGACTACTAAGTTAGACCACGAGGAAGGAACGCGATTTTCAGGGGTCTGGGGACGCGTCTCGACTTGTACATATGACCGGGACAGTAATTGATCAATAAATTTATTAAAAACCATTATCAATAGCAAAAATTAATAAATTACACATCACTATATTGAGTGCGATAAAGCGTTAGTAGTGAATGCAGCAGTGCACAACAAAGACTTGACGGCACTCCAAATTGGCACAATATTATTATAGACAATCAAGACTTTGCAAATCTTCAAAATTCTTCATTTAAGGCTTCAATACCGGTATCAAACGCGGCAACGGAAAAGGGTTTTTTCCCAGGCTAAGAGGCGAAACGAGATAGCGAGGTTTGGTCTAAGCGGCGAAACCGTTTGACACTCGAGCATGTCAAAGCAGAAATTCAAATTAAAGATCGTAACACCGAATGTTTAGTTTTAGATGTAAAAAAACTATTTGGAAACTTTCCAAATGCGTTTTTTACACCTAAAATGGGTACAATATCAAATTCGATGTTAAAATTGCAATTCATTATTAATATTCTAGTTCGCTATTTAGCCACATTTCTTATTTCTATTCAGTAATATTGCTATAAGAATCAAAATAGGTAATTATTTGACAGTTATTTGCGACGTTGCCAACTTTTATGATAAACCCTCTTAAAGCCAACTTTAACATAACTTCCAGTGAATTTTATAACTACGTTCTAAAAAAAAAGGCAATCCTAAAGGCAGCAAAATCTAACGAAAAATATAATTTAAATAAAGAATTCATTAAGTACTTAAACCATTACTAACTTATAAACAGCTTCAACAATTATTTGTTAAAATACGATTTTATTGTAATATTTTGTAATTTGTACTAGTCTAGCACGTCTCACTATTATTTTATGATTAAATTCAGATTTACTAGTAATATTAATTGCGAAACGCAATAATAACCTTAGTTTTTAAAACCATGTTATTTTATTATTGTCCCGATCTACAAACCTAAATCCCGATTTATTTTACCTTCTGCCCCGATAGTGTTGCCAGGTCCGATTTGTTAAAAACAAATCGGACCTGGTAACACAATCGGCATCACACACCAGCCAAACACTGCCTGCGAAAGGCCGCTGCAGCTGCTGCCGACGCCAATAGGCGAAACTTAGCAAGCGACGACGCTAATGAAGGCCTCTGTAACGGACGCCGAGCATGTGTAGTGTGTACGCGAACGGGACTAAATTATGTGCCAGTGTGAAAGTAAACAGTGAAAAAGTGTTTAGTCGGAGACGTCGCGACGCCCCCGCAAGGGGGCGTGGCGAGCGGGGTCGGGGCTTCGCCCCTCGCCCGCGGAAGCTATACGGTGGCCCGCTAAAACGGGCCCTCATTGTGTGCGCCTTGGACGGCATCGCGGAACTGACACAATAAATTGCGTCTGTGTGAATGGTTGCTCCGAATTTTTCTGTAAGCGCGCCACGACGCTATGTACAATAGCGCCGCTTCTTCACGGCATCTCGGCGGTCTGTCCCCGCCAGGTGAGACCCCCAGTTGCCTGGGGGAGGCCCAACGAAGACGACCAGCGACAGAGATGCCGACTCGACGCTCCTACAGGTAGATATGTAGCTTTCCCTCGCCCCGCTCACAGATCTAGCCGTTTACGGATTGAGGGATAAGCAGTCGTGTTTGTGTGAGCGGCTTGTGTTGTAGTGTAACACCGCTCAGTGTCAACGCGCTTCGCGGCCCGCGTCGCGCTCGCACGTGTTGTGTAGGCGTCTGTGTAGTAAAGGTTGTCTGTATATAGTTACGCGGCGTGCCTATATTAACCTAGAACACGCCGCGCAACAGATGTATGTGTACATCTGTGGAGTCTCATTATATCGAGTAAACCGCGTGTAACCTGGATGCGGTTTACTCGAGGCGTCATATCCGGTGAGTGGTATCACTTGTCCGCTACCAGGTCGCGGGGCAGGGGTAACGCGTCAGGGGGGCGCGCGTGCAGTGGCGCTAGCTGCCTGACATGGGGCCAGGCAGATGCGTCGGCACGCGCGAACATCCTTGTCGCGAGTCGCCCGACAAACTCATCCAGGCTCTCAATCCCGAGGTCCCGGTGTAGTACGTCATTCCTCACAAAGGGAGGAGCGTCAACAATGGTCCGCAGCGCAAGGTTTTGTTGCGCGCGGAGCAGCTTGCGGCTCGACTCCCTTGTGAGGGCGAACCACGCGGGGGCGGCGTATGTCAAAATTGAGCGCACGTACAGCTTGTTCACGCTCAATTTGACACGCGCCGGGATGCGGGATGAGAGCACCGGTTTGAGCAGGTTGCGGGCGACTCTGCCCTGTGCGGCGACCGAGCGGACATGTGGTACCATCGAGAGTCGTCGGTCGATGGTCACACCCAGGTACTTGGCCCGAGGCGACCAATCGATGTCGACTCCGTGAAGTTTCAAGGGCGGTGGGAGGGGCGCGGATCTAGTGGTCAGCGCCTGCGTTTTACCCACGTTAACCGAAAGCCGCCACTTAGACAGCCACTCGGGGAGCAAATTGAGGGCGCGCTGCATCTTGACCGCCGCGTACTTCGCATTAAGCGACGTAGGGATGTACGCGGCGTCGTCGGCATACAGCGCGAGCATTGCGTCTGAAGTGGTGGGGATGTCGTCGGTGTAACGTGAGTAACACGCAGGCGACACGCAGCTGCCTTGCGGGACGCCCGCGAGCACCTGACGGGCGCTAGATAGCGCCTCGTCGACCACCACCCTGAAAGTCCTGTGGGAGAGGAAGCTAGACACCACCTTGACGACGCGACGGGGCGCGCCTGAGGTGGCCAACTTGTATATCAGGCCGTCGTGCCACACGCGGTCGAAGGCCTTCTCCATGTCGAGGAATACTGCCACCGAGTACTCCTTCTTATTCTTTGCGGCTGTGAGGTGATGCAGTACCCTCGACAGCTGGAGCGTCGTACTGTGTTCAGCCCGGAACCCGAATTGCTCCGGACGAGGCTCTATGTGTGTTAGGAGATGTCGCAACAGGAGCACCTCGAACACCTTGGAGACCGTCGGCAGCAGCGTTATTGGCCGATAGCCCTCCGGCTTCAGAACGTTCTTGCCCGCCTTGGGCAGCATGATGACGCGCCCCTCCTTCCAAGAGGTGGGAAAGGTCCCGGTGCGCAGTATCGCAGTGAACAGGCGCGCCAGTGCCGCTACTGTACGGAACGGCAAGTGGCGCAGCACTGTGTTTGTGATACCGTCCGCACCGGGAGCCTTTCGTGGCTTCGTCCTTAGGATGGCGCGTCTAACTGCGCCAGGCGAGAAGAAGATAGGTTCTTCCTCGGGAGCTATCGGCGGTGCGAAGTAGTCCCCAAGATGTTTCTCGACTGTTGCGACATGCTCGTGGTCGCTAGTCGGGTTCGGCTGGAACTGACGCTCCAGGTGGATGGCGAAGACCTCCGCCCGGTCCTCCGCTACATACTTGAGCGCCCCGTCGCTGTTGAGCAGTGGGCGCACCGGGGCCGGGGTGTTCGTCAGTTGGCGGCAGAGTTTGTGCACCGACGGCCAACTATCTGTTGTCGCGTCGATGCGTTCCTCCCAGCCCGCGGCGGTGTGAGCCGACAACTCGGCCTTCACTCTTTCCGCGAGACGGTTGAGCTGAGTCTTCAGCGTCGGGCATCTTAGCTGTTGCCACTGCTTGCGTAGGCGCCTCTTCACGGCAATCATAGACACTAAGTAGGCCGGCAGGGGCGGCAATAGCCCTCTCCCCTGCGGCGGTGTCGTGGTCGCCGTTTCTAAGGCACTTTGAATGCAAGCAGTGACGTCACCCGCCATCTGGTCAACGTCCGCAGAAGTGACGATGGGCCGAGTCGGCGTGGTGGTGTCTAGCTTCTCTCCGAAGGCTGTCCAGTCCGTTAATCGACGTGGCGCTAGTGGTTTCAGTCGGGTCGGCATGCCCGATAGGACGACGAGTACCGGTTGGTGGTCCGACTGTAACTCGTCGTCTATCACCTGTTGCGTGATCTGGCAGCGTAGCCCTCGGTGGACTACAACGTCCAGCACATCCGGCATGTAGCGTGCTGCGTCTGGGTAATGGGTCGGCGTCTCTGGGCCGGACACTGTGTACCCGAAGGCTTCCGCGTCCGCGAAGAGCCGCCTCCCCTCGGTATTCGTTATCATCGAATTCCACGCCGGGTGCTTATAATTTAGGTCGCCGGCAAGGATGGTAGCGTTGTCGTTTAGCGCGCTAATTAGCGCCCGCAGCTCTACAAAGTTTAGGTGAGCCGCGGGCGGTTTGTAGCACGCGTAAACGTTAATGTCCTCGCCGGCAACATGCAGCTGCACACCCAGCGCGTAAAACGAGCTAAGTGACGGCAAGGGGAGCTCTTGATGGACGACTCTTCGCCTCACTAATACCACCAGACCACGGTAGCGGGCGTCTTGAGCCGACCTTTCATCCTTCCTGTAGACATGATATCCCGGGAACCTGACCCTATCCTCAGGTCCCAGGAGCGTCTCGCTGATTAGCGCCACGTCGATATCTTGTTCCCGAAGGAGGTGGCGGAGGGGGGCGACCTTAATCCTAAGGCCGCGAGCATTCCAGTGGACCATCCTCAGCGGCCTAGCCATCACAGAGTGACAGCAAGGTGGCCAGACCGTCGAGGATGACCGACTCTATGTCTCGGCCCTGCCTGATTGCCTTTATTAAGTCCATTAAAAGCTTTATCGCGCAGGTTGTGAATTCTTTGTTTGTTTGCGACTTCGTGTGTTGTGCTTCGTGTGCCTTGGTGGCTTTGACCGCGGTAGTGGGGCGCCGTGCGGCTTTTGGGCGAACCTACGAGCTTCCTCGCTTTGCCGCTGCGACATTTTGTCGCTACTAGTAGGTTCGCCCACTAGTTGACTATGTGCATCCCTCGGTGCAACCTGCGCGATGTTTGAGGCAGGGGCGGTCGTAGGGGCGTCTTCTTGGGTCGTCGGGGGAGTGGGCTTCTTCTTCCCTTTTCCACCCCGATTTTTCTTCCTCCGCCCGGAGGAGGTGGCTTGCGTCCTTTCTGTGGGCTCGTTGGCCGGCGCCATCTACGTCGTGCCTTGTGCCTCTACAGTGGCCGTCTCTTTCGGCCAGGCCGTTTGTGCCCGGCTTTTGGCCGTGATGGCGACGGTCCCCGCTCGCTTGTTCTTGACTTCTTTCTCAAAAACAGGGCACTTTATGTTGCTCGCGGGATGCGGGCCACCGCAATTTGCGCAGGTGGCCGGCTCTTCCCGCGGGCGCGGGCAGTCACGTGCCGCGTGTTCCTCACCGCATCGCACACAAGCGAGCGGACGGTGACACTGGTGCGAGCTGTGTCTGAAACGCTGGCACCGGTGGCACTGAGCGGGCCCACGCTTTCCACGCCAAGCCTCAATCTTGACACCACGCATAAACATGAATACGTTGGTGTCATAGAAGGCCCGGACGTCTGGGGTCCTCTTTATGATGGCGTGAAATACACAGCCGGGTCTTCCCTGTGTGCCCTTAATATGGCGCACATACTCCGGCTGGTATCCCAGCGTCCGGAGTTCCTCCTCGATCTCCTTCGGGTCCGTGTCCGCCGGCAGGCCCCTTATGGCGTGCTTCAGGTTCTTTTCCGCTGGCAGTGAGTACGCGAACCAACTGACGCCACTGCTCTTCTCCAGGCCGGTCAGGTACCGCTGGACCAGCCGATACTCCTCCTCGGTATCCGGGGTGAATCTCACCCCGGTCCCGTAGGGACGAGCATTCGGCGGCCGGCCCAGTTTCCCACTGATGGCCCGGAAATGCATGGCCCAATTGGGCAGCGTCTCCACTACCAGCGGAGGGAATCGCAGCTTTTTCTTCCCCAGCTTTTGTTTCGTCGACGATGACGTCGTCGCGGCGCCGGGGGCGGCAGCAAGGGGGGCAGTGGCAGCAACGGGAGCGGGGGACGAGTTGGTGATACTCACCCCTGTCTGTCTTGGTGGTGTGGGCGACTGCGGTGGTGCACGGTGGCGAACCGCGTCAGAGAAGGTGGGCGACATCGGTGCACCTCGACCCCGCGGCGCGCTATCGCGCTGTGGCCGCGGCGGGTCGAGGCAGTACCTCTTCGCTTCCTCCGACGCGGTCTCGTCGGAGCTCCTTCTTCGTCGCTGGGGTCGGGCCTCAAGCTCAAACTCGAAGCTGAACCCCAGCGACGGTGTTGGTGACGCCGGCGACATTGGCCCGGCGGCAGATCCACCCGCGGTAGGCCGCGGACCGGATCGCGGAGTCATGTCCGGGGACATGTCTTCGCGACCGGATGCGGCCGAGCCCACGGACGCCAGCGACATGCTCGACCCCACACGGGAGGAGCATGCCGACAGCATCGCGGGCGAGTCGCAGGCGGATGCACGGGGGGGCGCCGGCGAAGCGGGCGCCTTAGCAGTGGTGAGTGCCGGCCGGTAAGACGGGCCGGCACTGGCTGGACGCTCCTGCTCAGCCCTCACCGGTCCCGCCAGCGAGAGGCGGGGGCCGGGAGCGGTGGTGCGTGGAGCGGGCGCAGCATGGGGTTTCCCGGTAGGCGCGCCAGAGGGCGCGGGCGGCGAAACAAACCGCGGCGGCGGAGCCGCGGCACGGACCGGAGGAGCGCGGGGCCGAGCGGACGGCACAGGGGTACGCGGCGCGGGTAGCGCGGGGTACGCCTGCGCCGCAGCACGGCGCGCGGCAGACACGGTGGGGTGCCCGGGCGCGGGCGCGGGGGTCCCGGGGCCTGGATAGGCACCGGGCGAAATGCGGGGGGGCGGACCGCTACCGCGTGCGTCCGGCTCGACGACGGCGTAGGCGCAACGCGCGCAGGCGCCGATGTCGTCGGTGGGCCGGCAGCCACTACGGCAGCGTCCTCCCTCTTTTCCTTCTTCCTTCCTCCTCCTCCCTTCTTCTTGAGTCCGGCCGGTGGCGCACCGGACGACGCCGGGCCAATGTTAGCATGCAATGTAGCAATGTATGCATCGACGTCGCCCGGTCCAGCACCGGACGGTCCTCTTGTTCCCCGGCATCGCGGCCCAACGAGCCGCGCGTGCCGGGTTTTGGCATTATGCTGGGCGGGGCCTCCGCGACCGCAGCGGCGTGTACACGCCGAGCAGCTCGGGGCGGCTCCCCCTGTGTCCGCACAGGTACCCGACGGTGTCCTGCACAAACACAGAGAGAGACGGTTTAAAATTTGCGGTCCACGCGGAACTGAACTCTCGTGTGGATAGTGCCAGTGGTTCGGCCACGGGCTAATCCAAGTGTTTAGTCAGAACTAAAACCGAGACCCTATCTGTGCACAGTAGCGCAAGTAGCGGCGGGAGCTCGGCGGACTTTTCACCATTTTAAGTAAGAATTTTAGTTTCTAATTAGATTTAAGAGTTTTAATTATATTCTAATTAGCTTCCTGTTAGTAAATTTAGTGTAAGGGTTCTTATGTGAATCATATAAGACCAAAAACGTAGCATTTTAAAGTATAAAGAAATTGTCTGTATATTTACGTAGTTTTGAAACGAGGTTTTTTGTATGAAAAAATATGTTTAAGATGTTAGTACCAAATGAAAGAATTAGGTCTAGAACCACCTATCCCGTTCGAATTATGTAAATCGGTCTACGGGTTTTAGAGATATTAATAAATATGTGTAGTCAAAATGTACCAAAAGGATATTTTAATAGTTAATGTTCTAGAAACTTTTTAGTACATAGAGATAAAGTAAATATTGTTATGTTATATAATAGGTGTATACGAGAGCTATATAATGTATAAATTTAAGGATAATCCGACTTAGGAAACTATTGTAAACCGAGCTCCAAAGAGCTAGGCCATAGCGAAAAATGTAATTGAAATAAAGTTTAATATCAGAGGCCTCGTCAAGGTAACGTAGGCTTGAGCCATTTTGTATAAAAGGCGGGCCATTAGGCCCTAGGGACACAGTCGGTTCCCAGCTCTCAAGAAGAACACAACTTCAGAATAAATACGAAGAAAATAGAAGAAATCTTTTATTAAAGAACCCGAAGAAAAATATACAGTCCACTTCAGCCTCAAACAACCCCACAGCGCGAAATACGGACACCACCTATCCAGGACAGAGGAAGAAGGAACGAGGGGGCAAAAAAAAAAAAAAAATGAATAAAATTTTAAACTGAAATTTTTCGAGACAAAACTCGCACACACCTCTGCCGACCCCAGATCGGTAGGCGCGATGTAATCTGTGGCGCTACCGGCTAGATCTGGCAACAAGTCAATAGTGATCCTGAGGATGCCTCGTTGATTGTGGCGATAAGTCCCCTCTTTGAGGAGTGGCTAGAGAGGCGCCACGGCGTCCTCACCTTCCGCCTGACGCAGGTCCTCACCGGACAACTTTCGGGAGGTTCCTGTTCAGGATAAAGCGGGCGGAAATGCCCGGGTGTCACCGTTGTGTGGATCGCCCGGAGGACACGGTAGAGGTCTGCCCGGCTTGGGCGGAGCACCGCCGTGTCCTCACGGAGGCGATCGGCGGCTGCGATCTCTCGCGTCCGGTCCTGGTTCAGGCCATGGTCAGGAGCGAGAGTGCATGGTAGGCCGTCACCTCCTTCTGCGAAGCAGTTATGCTCGCGAAGCAGGAGGCGGAGCGGGCGAGGGAGATGCAAGCCGCACGCCCTCGCGCCCTTAGTCGCCGCAGGAGACGCCCCGGGCGTCGGGAGTCACGAGCCGATCCGGCCACCGTAGGCGCGGGCTTGCGGACGGTGAGCAATGGGCAGCTCGCCGTCCGATAAGGACCAGGCCTGGGTCGACGGCGCGTTGTGTTCAACGCGTGCCTCAAAGGGATGTCAGCACCAACTGACGGGGTCTAGGTTGCGGGTTTGTCTGAAAGGGATATCGCGGCCCCGGCACACAGGCAACGGAAGGAACTCGGGAACAGAAGAACAGTTAAGCGGATTAGGTTACCAAATATACGTCGTCTTTGTATTTTTTTTTCTCACAGTGAATGTTGAACTTGCAAGAATTCATTCAATACAAAGTCAGAGTCGATAATAATACAGGCCACGCACAATGGTCCACCTGACGGACTAAGTGCGGAAACCAAACCCTCTAACATAGAACATACAGTATTTAAGCGTACTCATACTGCTTTTGTAGATTATAAAGTACGCCGTATTATAAAGTACGATTCTCCGTTTTTTATCCGCGTTAGACATAACGTTACAAATTAATTTCACTATCAGCCAGTTGCACAAGGACAAACATTAATACTCAAATAGGTAATGGATCATTAACGCTAATGATTTCATTAATTTTATGATGTTGCACAAAACAACTTTCGCTTTAATTGTCTAGTTGTGTAATACTAATGCTGAACTTATTTCCATATTACGAGACAACCACAACACCTTTTTTTGACTAGGTGTGTTTATATACTAACACTCACATTTATCCTAATTGTTCGTCGCGTACGTCTTTTTTTTTATATGTATGTCCACCGGTTTCTCCATCAATAGTGGACCGATTTAGAAAATTATTTTTTTTGTATGAAAGGGTACACTCCCAAGTTAGCACCATAATTTTTTTATTATCTTTGCTTGTATTGTTTTTGAGTAAGCTTCAATAATACGTATCTTTTTCCCACTTAGTATATGTGCATGATATGATGATAACTTCCTGTCACTGTTATAAACATAGCAGGTATTTGAATTTGTGTGGGGTAGGTAACACAACAAAAAAATGAAAAATAAAAACTTTTTACAAAAAAATAACCTTATTTTCTCAATCTGATTCATGGCCCTCGATATAAATCCGTTTTATTCAAGAGTGCATACTATACTTTATACCATGACTACGAGAAAAAGAAAGATTTAAAGCGAAAATAGACATTTATGAAGAAAAAAGGAAGGTCAGATTAATTAAGATGCACATTAAAATTAGAACAATTACTAAAGTTACGAGTACTCTTCATAATGTTATTATTAGGATGGTCAACTTGTGAAGCGATATTCATGTCCTGTGTATCGAGTATTTTTTCACAAGCAGGTTGTATAGCATTGAGATGAAGGTCCAATATATTGGTTTGTTCTAAATTCAAACACCAAAATAGTGATTAAAAGAGCTTTTTATTCACTGTTATCAGTGAATAAAATACGCCTTTTAGAGGGGGAATGGTATTAATATTATTTATACCATTCCCGCTCTAAAAAGCTTAGGTATTTCATATAAAGACACCGACTTCCGAAATAAAGTTATTTTTCTCTTTGTTTTTATTTTTGGGACGCATTATTTTTTTTTTTTTTTGTAAGAAGATGTTATTGACTAAAGAAAGAAAGAAAGAAAAATGCGTTTATTAGCATTACAAAAAATACACCTTAAAACTATAAAAACAGAAAACAAATTATTATAATGCCAAAAGGGCCTCAGCTCAGCATAACTGACTAATGAAGATGACGAAGGTGGTGGTGAAGTATGAGGACCAAAACTACGAGACGACATGGCGATAGCTTTGGCTTTACTACGTGTGTTCAAATGCGATAAAGATAAAATAAAATGCAGTGACAAAAATGAAAACTACGTAAGTACCTACTCACGTTAAAATAAATGATGTAATTTACCTTCGAAGGACCAAAAACTAACGCTACTGTAGGTATTAGTGGTAGGTGGAATTAAATAAAACTAAAGCTCAGTGTAATAAAAGGAATTTAGTGGGAAAATGGTGAAAAATATAACTTAAATTGGAAACACAAACCAACCCTTTTGACAGATACAAGAAAAGACTAAAATCAAATAAAAAATTAAAAATCTTATAAAAAGTTTACCATTACCAAAATGTTTTACCACATTATTTTTAACTTGTATTTTTATACATTATTTCATGAGAAGTATACAGAGATTATCAGAGGTCATCCTGAAGTGCCGGACATGTCAGACTGCCTACCCCACAACCTGATTAGGCCCCACAATCACACCAGGCTTCACCACCCCACCCGGCCGCACCACCGCACCCGGCCCCAAAATGGCCCCCCGCCCCACCACCGCATTCTCCCCCACTATCACACCGGGGCCCAAAATTACCCCCTGCTCCACCTCCGCATTCTCTCCCACCACCGCATTCGGGCCAACAATCGCACCCTGCCGCACCATCGCACCCGGCCTCAGCACTGAATTCGGCCCCATCACCGCAGCCTGCTCTAGCACCGCACCCGGCCACACGACCGCACCAGGGCCCACCACCGCACCCGGCCCAACCTTAGCACCTGGCCACACGACCGAACCCGGTCCAATCACCGCACTCGGCGACACATCCGCGGTCCGCACCATCTCTCCAACCGCACTAATAGGACGTGCACCGTCCTTAGAGAAGCTGTCCCTCGTCACACTAGGGAAGTTAAACTTGTTAGAGAACAGTCTTGCAGAACTTGAGGACCGCGTAAACGGAACCTCGCACACGAAGGCAAGGACGAAGAAATATTGCAAGAAGTCGGGTAGCTTCATGTCTCGATAGAGTGTCGCGCTGCAAAACAACTAAAACAAACAGGCCAACTTTGTTATGCCAAGTGCGTGACAACTACGTCTGTATTTATGTATTTTTATCTATGGCTACGTCTGACAGTCTTACACTAGAAAAGCACAATGAAGCTATGTGATGACATGCCATCGTGAGCAACGTACACCCTTCGGGAGCGCGTCATGATCATGCGCCGGTGGTGTACGTGCGCATGGGTTGTGCCCTGTCTCGCTTGCGCGCAGCGGTGCGGTTTCGCTCCCGCACGATCGCGATAAGGGTTTCCGCGCCGTCTAACTCACGCCCGGCACGCGAGCTCGCACTGTCTCACTCGTGCGCGGCGCACTGTCTCGCTCGTGCGCGGCGCACTGATGGGTGCGTGATACTGTGCCTGGGTCGTTAATCGTTGGTGTGCAACGGTGTTGTGCGTGCGATCGGACTATGCCTTACCGAAACACTTTGTTTTCGGCGCGTGAGTCATATGTTACGGTTGGTTGTGAGCGAGTAATCAGCACGCAGGCCAGATTGGGGCATGGGGCTTGCACAGTGCCATAGGTGCCAAAAGTTTAGGCACTCGTCCGTGCAGTGCCATCACCTGGTCGCCTGCGTCAGATGCGGCGGAGACCATGCGGCAAGAGAATGCCCGCGGCCGAGAGACGAACCCGCCACCTGCATAAACTGCGGAGGGGAGCAAAATTCAAAATTCAAAAGTCATTTATTCAAACTAGGCTGAGGATCAGCACTTTTCGAACGTCAAAATAACATAAGACAGTCCCCCAAAACGCCCACCCTTCACCACTTCCTAGTGCATTAGCTGGGAAGAAGAAGTGGCGCAACAAACTCCCCAGCAGCACAGCTGTCTGTTCAGTTAGAAGAACAAAAAAAAAAAGATTCTATATAATAGTATTCAAAATAATTTACATTACGCAACACAAAACATAATTTAATTTATATTAGCCATATGTTAGCTAGCACACGCCAATATACGAAACAAAATCATCGAGAACTATACTCAGGCCGAAATAAAAAACTAAACGTAAACAGAACTTAATATCTAAATAAATAGCCTCCAGGCATAAAGGGCGTGCCCGCTTACATATAGTTGTAACTGGAAGTTATAAATGATATACTAGGACCATCGATGTAAAATCAATAAACAAACAGTTAATTACTAATAACAATAAATAATATGATCAATTGTCGAGGTCACTAGCTAACCACATATAGCAATACAACTCATAAAAAAACATTGTGATGAGTAGATTATGTGAACAATAAATTAAAGTTAAATTAAAATAACTTGACTTAAAAAGTCAAATAAAATAAACAATTATATAAACTCATATAACTTGTCAGTACGTAAGCTGGAGAAAGAACATAAACATTGTCTTGAGTTAATCACAGCGACCAACTATTGTTATCATTTAAGTAGTCGTTGATAGAATAGTATGCCTTTGAACAAAGCTTGGATTTTACTTTCGTTTTAAACGCATTAAAAGGCAAATCGAGCAAAGAAGAGGGTAGCTTGTTATAAAAGGTTATACCAAGCCCAACAAATGAGTTATGAACCTTATGAAGCCGGTGAAATCTCGTAGTTTGTCCTTATTTCTAGTGTTAACATTGTGAAAATCACTGTTTTTAGTGTATAAGTGTATATTTTGACTAATATATAAGATATTGGCGAAGATGAATTGAGATGCCACCGTGAGGATACCAATATCTTTGAAAAATCTCTCGGAGAAACTCTGGCACCTAGCTGGTAAATAGCTCGAACAGCTCGTTTTTTAAGGACAAATATATTTTGAATATCAGCAGCTTTGCCCCACAGCAGAAGACCGTAGGATATAACGCTATGAAAATAACTAAAACAGACTAACCGAGCTGTATCGACGTCAGTGTATTGTCTTACTTTCCTGACGGCGTAGGCGGCCGAACTGAGCCTTCCCGCTAGGCTCGATATATGTGGGCCCCACTGAAGTTTGGCATCTACTGTTATGCCCAGAAAAACTGCCGAGTTTACAGATTCAAGCACCTCTTTATCTAAGACGATGTTGGGACCTAGATTTCTAACATTTGGTAGGGCAAACTTTTGACATTTCGTTTTCTTAGCATTGAGAACTAGGTTATTTGTCGTAAACCAATCCGTAACCATTGAGAGTGCACTGTTTACATCGTCAAAATCTTGTCTATTCCTGTCTTCTTTAAAAATAAGAGAGGTATCATCTGCAAACAGTACAAGTTCTCAGATACCCTTTAAATAGAATGGTAAGTCATTGATATACACTAAGGACAAGAATGGACCCAGTATTGAGCCTTGAGGTACACCTAACTGAACTGGTAGCCCAGAAGATTTCACACCATTAACATCTACACATTGGGACCTATTATGTAAATAAGAATTTATAACGTTGAGAGCTTCGTTTTGCACACCGTAATGACGCAGTTTACGCAAAAGCGTGTCATGGTGCATGCAATCAAAGGCTTTGGAGAGATCACAGAAAACCCCAATAGCAATTTGCGAGTTCTCCCATGCGTTAAATATGTGTTTCAGCAAAGCAACACCCGCATCTGTAGTCGAACGACCTTTTGTAAAGCCATATTGTTCATTATGAAGGAGGCTATTTAAATTAAAATGTCTTAGCAACTGCTTGAGTATTAACTTTCAAATATTTTGCTAAATGCTGGTAAGATAGAAATAGGCCTGAAATTACCAACGTCACTTTTATTACCTGATTTAAATAATGGTATGTCTTTACTATTCTTCATGAGGTCAGGAAAAGTTCCGAAATCAACACATTTATTAAAAGTAACAGCTAGATAGGGGGCTACGATGTCTAACATATTACTTAAAAGTTTAATGGAGATGCCCCAGTAATCACCAGTGTTTTTAAACTTGAGTGTGTTAAAAACATTAACTACATCACGAGGCGTTACATGTTCGAAGCTAAATAAGGGACTATTTTTAGACACACTACTAAGCAAAAGGTTTTCAGTTTTAGATGGGGATAAATTTAAGGAGCGAGTGGTAGTTACAGGTATGTTGGCAAAAAACTCATTAAACGCCTCAGCTACGTCAGCTGCTTTATTAACTAATTTTTTTGTCGACCATAATCTCAAGTTGTTTATCTTGTTTAACCGACTTACCCGTTTCATTGTTAATAATTTTCCAAGTGGCTTTTATGGATTTTTTTATTAATGGATTTTTTTATTGTATCGCTTGCAGCCCCGCCAACCACGTAAAATGCCCCGTATTGCGCAAGGAGGTGCGCAATATACGAGCGGGCACGGTCGCCATTACAAGCAGCATCAATCTCGCAAATTGCTATTGGGGTTTTCTGTGATCTCTCCAAAGCCTTTGATTGCATGCACCATGACACGCTTTTGCGTAAACTGCGTCATTACGGTGTGCAAAACGAAGCTCTCAACGTTATAAATTCTTATTTACATAATAGGTCCCAATGTGTAGATGTTAATGGTGTGAAATCTTCTGGGCTACCAGTTCAGTTAGGTGTACCTCAAGGCTCAATACTGGGTCCATTCTTGTTCTTAGTGTATATCAATGACTTACCATTCTATTTAAAGGGTATCTGTGAACTTGTACTGTTTGCAGATGATACCTCTCTTATTTTTAAAGAAGACAGGAATAGACAAGATTTTGACGATGTAAACAGTGCACTCTCAATGGTTACGGATTGGTTTACGACAAATAACCTAGTTCTCAATGCTAAGAAAACGAAATGTCAAAAGTTTGCCCTACCAAATGTTAGAAATCTAGGTCCCAACATCGTCTTAGATAAAGAGGTGCTTGAATCTGTAAACTCGGCAGTTTTTCTGGGCATAACAGTAGATGCCAAACTTCAGTGGGGCCCACATAAAAGGTATTCCTGGACATGTTGCATTGTCTTCCCGTCTATATTTATGCTTCGAGGTGTTTCATTGCACATAACTTTGGTCTTCGACATATTCATCTTCAGTCCAACCTCATGGCACTGAAACGCAAGCTCATGGACATGTGTATTCTTCCCGTCTTATCCTATGGTGCAGAAACTTGGTCTTTGACTAACATCCAGAAGTCCAAACTCAAGGTCTGCCAACGAGCAATGGAGCGCAGTATACTAGGAGTTAAATTAACGGATCGTGTTCGAAACACAATACTGCGCTCCAAAACAAAAATAACTGACGTGGCTCAAAAGGCTGCCTAACTTAAATGGGACTGGGCAGGACATGTCTGTCGCATGCCGGACAAACTGTGGGCCCAAATAGCACAGAACTGGTGCCCTGAGACAGTGAGGCGAGGACGCGTGGCCTCGCGAACGATGGAAGGAGTGGAGGGAGGCCTTTGCCCAGGAGTGGGATAGAGTAAGCGAGTAAAAAAAAAAAAAAAAGGTAACCAAATACCTACCCGACAAATAATACGAGACTAGCTTACTCCTCAAAATCAAATACTCCTTGAACAAATAGTCGATATTTATTATGTCAATCACTAACTTTTCAATGACAAGATAAATTTAGACCAGTTAAAAAGGATGTCGGTTGCCTATGGTCGGTTGTTTGACTTTTGTAAAAATTCAAAATTAATTGAAGTTTTCGCTTTTATTGTTAATTTAAATAGTTTAATTAAAAGATAAGAAACACGCAAAGGATGTTAATAATATTGATGTTGTGGGTAATGACCAATACAGCACACTCGTATCGCTCGAGTCACAACCAAATCCTGGTTAGTTATCTGTGGCATTACAGCACTAGTCCGATAATATAAAGTAAAAAGCACGTGTTTTTAATACACTGAATTATGACCCTAAAAACGGTTCAATAAGAGCTACTTTACGAGCAAGTGTGTTGAAAAATATATAATAAAATACCAAACGACATAAAAATGGAACAAAATTAAAATACATTTATTAAACGGCTCAGAAAATTACTGGTGGAGAAATGCTAATATTCACTTAATGAATTTTTTAATAATGACATTTTAATGGAATGACTTCCACCATTTATTCAGTTCTAGACATTTATTTTTATTTGACTTTTATTCGATTCTTTCATCCGTGACATTATTTATTTAGAATGAATTGTTTATTTTTTATTACATTTTTATTTGACTGTTTGATATTATATTTGACTTTTTATATTAGTTTAATCTAATGAATGAATCTTTGAATAATTTAATTAGTGTGATTTTATTTATTTGAAATTAATAATATTAAAAACATGATTTCTAGAGCTAGTAAGAATTTGCAAAGTCTAGACGATATGTTACATATTTAAATGTGATATTAATTATTGAAATTGTATTTGATTTTTTGAACGATAATGTTACTACTCATATTTTTATGAAATTGTTGTGCCCGACAGGGTCCGTGTGAACTTTATTATTATTATTAAGACCTTGTAAACACATGTGATTTGCAATAAAGATTTGAATTTGAATTTGAATTATTATTAATGATTTAGGTCCCTTCAAAATGGTTGAGCTGAATGGTGCTAATCCATGCGTCATGTTCGTGAACGGGCGCCGTCAGTTGGGACAGGTCAATTCTTAGCTGCCTTGGCTGATTTAAATTTTTGAACTGTTCTTTGTTTTATATTGTTATTACGGACGCTTCTAACGTGCACGTCTTTCTACATTGTTCTCACATGTTTAATTTCAACATGAATGATGTAACAAATACTTTGTAACTATTTATTTAAAAGAGTGTCCGTGGAGTTTCTTGCCCGTTCTTCTCCATAGGTACCTACCTACTACGCTTTGGAATGGGCAACTAGCTTCATATTTTTGACTGACCGATTCCTTGACAATTCAAAAGTGCCTGTAAATGGTTTAATTGAAATAAATGCTTTGAGTTTGAGTTAAGAATTGTGTGTGATTGAAAACCAACTACCTATATCTACCATCAACGAAGAATTACACTGGAGACTAGTCAGACACGGCACAGAGTAGATACCCCGTCGTGTCATCAGAAGTGGGATCGCACTTGCGATCCCCTTCCGCTCATGGGTATGTCGGACATCCAGAGAGTTACGTCCAACTGCGAAACCTACTTGCACTCCCGTGACCGAGTGCTGGCAGTGGCAATGGACTCATGTAAAGGAAGATACTGAAGAGAATGATTTTCCGTAAAGCGAAAACGCACTTAATGAACTTAATAGTTCTGATGCTAGTAGCCTATGAGTTGGCTGCATTCTCATCCATGTAGCTGGTGGACGGCAACATGCTGTGGTCTACTGCAGTATGATCACAACTGACGCTGAGAACACAATATGAGAATATCAAACGCTGTCCATAGAAGGAGAAACAATCAATGACTTATAGAAGCAAAATCATGAAATTCAAGATGAGCATCATGGTGCACTTAAGCATAACAACATGTACAGCACAGAATGGCCAACGCAGCAGAATAAACAAAGACTTGACACCAGAAAGGCAAAGATAATAATCACTCCGTCAATGGATTTCAACATCAATCCCGGGAAGTATTTTGTTTTATTATTTTAACATATTGTTATTGGTAGGTATACACTGGCAAGGTTAATGACACCTTTGCTTGAAAACTTGTGGAAGTACAGTAACAACACCAGATAAATTACTCCATAAAATAAGCTCATTACAAGGTCAATGTTATTATTCTAATATAAAGTTTTCTGAAATGGATCTCAAACTTGTTTTGTTGAATTAGTGTTTGCACTACATTTAGGAACTAAGTAGTTTTTGATTAATTCCAAGATTTGTTCTATTCTATTCTATTTTTTGTTATGGCAAGCAAAGCCGATGTCGACTATTCTGCCAATGTCTAAAGTGAATTTGGAAAAGCAAGTGTGTATTGTTAAAATAATAAATATAAAAAATAGTAAAAATCATCGATGATACAGTTGAGCAACTTGTGGGGTTAGTACTGGACTGAAACAAACAAAATAAAGAAAATTACATAAATATTATAATTATTGTTAGAACATTTAAAAACATATAATACCACATCCACACAGACAGAATATTTTTGGGAGACTGGTCATAATTTTATATTATTGTGACGGATGAAAATCATCAGCCACAAGCAGTTCTGGAGACGGATACGTTAAAAGGGAGGGGAAATTAATGGGAAGAGGGATCTTAAATTTAAGGAGACGGCTATACAGATCTAGAGGTGGGATGTTGTTGGAACATTCAAAAAATATATTACCCAGGGTGCCCTCGTCCAACCCGCACTCGCAGAGAGAGGAGTCACGGACACGGATTTTGTGTAAAAAGACGGGAGTGCAACAAAAACCTAAGCGGATTCTACAGAGAACGGAAATAACAGTTTTCGATACTTTTTTGTGACTGAAAAACCACGGTTTTGGTTTTATTGTCGGTTGCACTGCAAAAAAAAAACTGCCTTTCTTTTTGCTGGACATATTCCACTGCTCCTGCCAGGAACACTGCAGATTCAGTCTTGGAAGGGACAATAGGTCGTAACCCTGATAGGTATTGTGCGTGAGATCTGACGATAAAGATGAACAAGCATCTTTAGCCAAAGCATCAACACATTCGTTACCCTTAATGCCGCAATGACTAGGTATCCAAACTAACTGAACATCTTTTTGATTACTAGCGCAGGAAAATAAAGATGTTTTTATTTTTAAAATAAGGGAACTGTGCAATTTACTTTTAAAGGGATTTTGGACTAAGGCTTGCAAACAGCTAAGGGAATCTGTAAAAATAACGGCTTTCTCAATATTGGTGTGACTCAATAAAAAGACAGGCTTCCAATATAGCCACACACCCGCCAGTGAATACAGAAGACTCCTTAGGGCATTTAAACTGCAAGATTATTTTGGAGCTTTGGTAATAGACCGCAGCGCCAGTGTGACTAAGATCGGTTAGTTTCGAAGCATCCGTAAAAAATAATTGAAAACCAGTCCATCGCTCGCCCACCACCGCATTGAAAGCCAAATTCGCTGATGGGGATTTTTTGAATATACCGATATTAAAGAAAATGTTTGGGGTATATCTTAAAACTTCATAATCAAAATTGAAAAGGGGTAATCGGGGATACTGGACGATTGGGCTTACTAAATTTAGAATTAGTCGAAAGGATTTTAGGATTAAGGGGACTTCTTTATTTTTCCAGTAATTTGATCTTCTGCATATGACATCTAACTCGTTCGGTCTACCTATGAGAGGATGGGAAGATCTACATATTAATCTAGACATAAAACGGGAGGCCAAATATTGTCGTCTAAGGGCTAGTGGAGGTTCAGCACATTCGACTTGCAATGCGTTAACGGGAGAGGACTTCATACAACCTGAGATGACCTTGCCTTGATGCACCTTTGTTGCAAGGAATCAGAAGATATGTTCCATAGTCTAAAACACTACGAACTAAGGCATTGTAAACTAATTTCATGGTGTAGGGGTGAGCACCCCACCAAACACCCGCAAGAACTTTTAAAATTGAAATTATTCTTTCACATTTTTGAACAAGAAAATTTATGTGATATTTGCCAGTTAATTTTGAATCTAAAATAACGCCTAAAAATTTAACTTTACTAACTATAGGAATATTTTGGCCTAAAATATTCACAGAAATATGTGGAATGAATCTTTTGCGAGAGAAAATAACTGCCGAACTCTTTGGTGCAGATAATGACAGCCCATGGCTTAACAGCCATTGGTTCAATGAATCCAGAGAGAGGCACAAAGATGACGCAGCGTCAACCATGGAGGAATCTGTCACATACAGAACAATGTCATCGGCATACTGTAACATCTGACAATTGTTATTTAGGCAGGACCCAATATCGGACGTGTATAAATTGTAGAGTATGGGACTGAGGACATAGCCTTGTGGGAGTCCCCTCCATGTCTGCCTTTCATCGAATTCCTCACCCTGGACTCTCAGAACCAAGGAGCGGGACAACAGTAGTTCACATATGCATTGTATCATCTTAGCCGGAAGACTCAGCTGTTGCAGTTTTTGCCTGAGTACGGGAAGAAGTACATTGTCATACGCAGAGGAGATGTCAAGGAAGGTGGCAACTACGGATTCGTTTCTGGAAAAAGCTAAGCGGATATCCGCAACTAAAGTACCAACACTGTCCATTGTACTAAGTCCTTTTCTAAAACCAAATTGGTGATTCGGTAGTAAGTCTCTCGATTCGACTATCCACTCGAGACGGTTTTTAATAAGGTGCTCCAGTAATTTCGCTAGGACTGAAGATAGAGCAATTGGCCTAAGGGCATTCGGATCATCTGCATGTTTACCTGGTTTCAACAGAGGAATAATAATTTGTATTTTCCACTTGTCTGGGATCCAACCATGAATATAACAAAAATTTAAAATATTTAGAAAGTAGATTTTAGCCTTTTCGCCAGAATGGGTTATAAAAGAATATGGCACACCATCAATACCAGGAGCTGAGTCCCGGACGTGTTTGAGCACCATATTTAATTCCTCCAAAGTAAATGACGCATCGAAAGGATCCTCTGCTACATTATGTAGGGGCGGGTTTTGACATTCAGATGAGAGTGGAACATATGAAGGTGCTATTTTGTCAAAAAAATGTTCAGCTGTTTCCCTAGTGATTGGTGAAGAGATTGATGGGGAACATCCACGTCTAAATCTATTGATATTTTTCCAGATAACTGACGCTGGAGTAGAGGGAGATAAGGAGGTGCAAAACTTAACCCAACCCGTGCGTTTCTTTTTACGAAGAAAACGTTTGGTTCTTGCATTAAGCTGACAGTATGACAACAGATTTTCAGTGCTCATATCTGTTTGTAGCACACCTCAGCCTCGTCCCTATCCCTGATCGCCGAAGTGCATTCTGGATCCCACCACGGAGGTGAAGGGATTTTGTTACAGGCACTGTTTTTCAATGGAAAGCAAGCATCTGCACTGGAGGTCATAGCTGTTACAAAACCCTCATAACAGCTCTTTGCATGGCAGTGACCAGAAGGATCTACAAAAGTTGAATTTAAATTTGGAAGAACATCAATTTTATCCTCCAGTAATGATACAAATTTTGTCCAATCTGGTTTGGACAGGTTATATTTCAAAAGTGGAGGGGAAGTTTTTTCTAAATAAGATTTATTGAGCAAAGATATGACTATAGGGTAGTGATCACTACCATGCGTCAAGGTTGTGCATTCTGTAAGGTCTACACAACTCTTTTGCTGTCCTGGCAGACATCGTCGTGTTGAGCAACCATTGTTTAAAACGCAGAGATCCAACTCATCCAAAACATCAACTAGAGCCACACCAAAGCCAAAGGCATCACAGCGTTCAGACCCCCATCTATAATGATGGCAGTTAAAGTCACCCATGACCAGTATTGGACCATGAACATTAGAAAAAAAATCTTTCAAAGAGTGCCATAAACTGGCTTTGAAGCATATTTCATCTCTTGAACATAAACCGCCCATAGGGCCCCATCTCTTTCAGCCAAATTACTTAAAAATTACTGCTACCTCAGCGAACCAATTGTTAACAAGGTCACCTCAAAAAGGCGACTCAACCAACAACTTGAAACGCTGCAGCCTGTTGAACAAGTGATCGTGTCGCCAGCCCAGTAACAACCAACTGACATCCCAGCAAATGAAAGTCAGCTTAAGGACAGCCAATCAGAGATGACTGTTCCAGCTCGTCCACACAAAATAGCTAAAATAAAAGGTGAGTAGTTTTCAAACTATTTTCTGCTCACCTTGCCAATACTGCTACAATGTTCAAGTGTCAAAGGCTCAATACAATACCCAAGTACCTGCCTACATGATGTGCACATGTGATGCATATTATGCACCAAAGTACTTCTTGGATTATTTTTACCATCTTTCATTTTTGCAATTCTACCTGTAACAATTAATTCTAGTCCATTGTAAAGTACTATTAGTATCTTAACTTACCTACGGGTTAACTGATAAATAACTCAATAAGTAATACTAACACCAAACTATTAGTCCCACTGGAGGTTAACTAACAATGATCACAACAAATAATAATCTATTAGTAGCCTTGGACGTAACTAATAATGAAAACAATAACCTATTAGTAAGCCCTAGAGGTAAGTAATAGGTAATACTCTTGTGTTATCCTGCTGGGCCCACGGCGTACAATACGGCCCAGAGCCTGGTTCCCTATATCTTGTCATCGTGTCTGCCAAGCAGCAATGGTCCTTAACTCCTTAACTTTAATCCTGTCAAATCAAAGACTTTGTGTCTATCACAGAGCATTACCTTCTTATGCGAACTTAACGATTTAGCTAACAGCTGATCATACAAAACTACTACACACTATTCTTAACAAGTGTGCTTATGTATGGTGCAACATCAATGCACTCAATATTTTAATCAAAGACAAATTAAGTAGACTAAAAATCTACAACAAACTGTCAATGTAAACTAAAATTGTTTACTACCATCCTGTCCTTTAATCCTGTCAAATCCAATACTTTGTGTCTATCACAGAGCATTACCTTCTTATGTGAATGAAACTATTCAGCCAACAGCTGATCATACAACACTATTACACACTATTTTTAACAAGTGTGCTTATATAAGATGCAACATTAATGCATTCAAAACTTCAAAAAAAAAAAATTACAAGAATTCGAGCATGACACGGATCAAAATGGTCCTGAACTCCTAAACCTTTAATCCTATCAAATCAAAGACTTTGTGTCTATCACAGAGCATTACCTTATTATGTGAATGAAACTATTCAGCTAACAGCTGATCATACAACATGATACAACACTAATACACACTATTCTTAACAGTGCAACATCGATGCATTCAATATTTCAATCAAAGACTTACAAGACTTCGAGCATGACACGGAGCAAAATGGTGCTGAACTCCCTAAACCTTTAATCCTATCAAATCAAAGACTTTGTGTCTATCACAGAGCGGTGTTCCTGATCCTATCCTTTAATCCTATCAAATCCAAGACTTTGTGTCCATCACAGAGCATTACCTTATGTGAATGAAACTATTCAGCTAGCAGCTGATCGTACAAAACTACTCCACACTATTCTTAATAAGTGTGTTTATGCAAGGTGCAAAAGCAATGCATTCAATATTTCAATTAAAAACAAATTATGTAGACAGAAAATCAACAACAAGCTGTCAATGTAAACTAAAACTGTTTACTACCAACTCCTACAATTCAATGCCAATTGTAGGATAATACAAGCAGCAGCATCCTGTATACATGTGAAAATGAAATTAATTAGCTAACAGTTAATCATACAATAAACTGAAATACAAATTGCATGCCTTCAATGGCATGACATGAAGCACTAGTTATTTTGCACACCATTGCATAACACAGCTTTATATTGTAATCTGCTCAGGTTACAGGAAAAATATTGATCCTAATCCAAGTAGAGTACTCTATGTAGCTGTACTTATTTAGGTGTTCCATATTAAATGCATTCGTTATTCCCATTAAGACAAATTTAGTAGACAGCAGATGTATTATACGATTTCAATGTGAACTAGAACTGACTATTAAGTAATTCTACAATTTCTGCATGCATCCGAAAATTAACCTAGTCAGCTAACAGATGATCATGCAATATCAATTAAACAAATCGCAAGTAAAATACCTAAAGCCCAGCTATGCCTTGTTTCATAAATACAATCTATATTTCAATTTAAGGCAAACTGAATAGATGTCAGATCTATTACAAGCTTTCAATGTTAACTAAACTGTCTGTTACCAAATCCTACAATTCATTGAATATTGTAGGATAATAGAAACAACAATAATCTGCCGACAAAATGTATCTCCACTATTTCAGATAACAACCTACACCTACTCAACTCTACAATAAGGGCATCGGCAGGTGCAGAGCGCGCACCGCCGATCAGAATGGCCGTGTCGTCGCGAAGGCATCAACCTGTAAAGATTATAACATAATCCTATTGTTGTCACAAGCATTAATCAAGGTATCAGTTCTTTTGAGATCAGACGCCATCTATTGCCAAACTTGTGAACTCAGTCCTGTGGGTAGGCGATATCACTGATAGTGAAATTATTAAACTAATTTCAATGTTAGAGCCAAAACTATAGTTGGAATTAAAAGGGAACATTTAATTAATGATTTTTGGGTTTTTAGTCATATTGACAAGTGGTCATTTGATAGTAATTTTTGTGATTTGAGATTTGCGAATATTATGATCAATAACTGAATTTAATAATTTAATACAAGAACTAAATCAGTTTCAATAATAGAAAACCAACTATAAATTAATAAGATTATTTTACACTGCAATTTACTAATGAATACCTGTTGTTTGATTAAAATCCTTGAATCACAGGAAGTAGAAAAGAATGAAGGTGTAAAAAGTAATGAAGGTTCAAATTTAACTTTAATTCTGAATGACCTTTGAATTTGTGAATATTAGCATTGTTTAATTATAAAATAATTACCTGATAAGCATTTTAGCATTATTTATAAGTTTTACTGAACTAACTAAGTAATAAGATTTTGTATTGGAATACGCGATATATCCGCTGACTGAAAAAAAGGACAGACACAACAATGGCGCGTGATGAACCTCTGTAATTATGCTTTGATATAAAAGAGTGTCTAAGGAGTTTCTTGCGCCCGTTCTTCTCCTTCAGTACCTACAGTTTCGTTTTGGAATGGGCGACTAACTTCACCAACTAACTTAAACTCAATGACTCAACTAACTATTAAGTGACAAAGTGATAACTCAAAAGTGTAAACGTTATTATTGAAATAAATGCTTTGAGTTTGAGTTAAGAATTGTGTGTGATTGAAAACCAACTACCTATATCTACCATCAACGAAGAATTACACTGGAGACTAGTCAGACACGGCACAGAGTAGATACCCCGTCGTGTCATATACAATAATAAACATGAAACAAGATCAAGAAACTATATGTAATGATGATGTTTAAGGAGAGAGGAAGTGTTTTTTTACCAGAATTTTAAAAGTGGTCAAAGTTTGAGCACGCCTTATCGACACGGGTAAGGCATTCCATAACCGCACTGCTTGAACTGTAAAAGACTTGTCATAAAAGCTGGTGGAATGCATCGGCATCTCTAGTCTCAAGTTTTCCGATGACCTCAGATATCTATTATGTGTGTCATGAAGAAACTTGAAACGTTTTTTAAGATAAGAGGGGGTTGTAGGATTGAACAAAATACTGTAAAGCTGAAATAAGATATGAGTATTCCGGCGAAGACGTATGGGAAACCACTTGAGCTTAGTACGAAATTCAGAAATGTGATCATATTTGCGAAGCCGCGGGCAAAAGCTATAATATGTATAGATTACATACTAGAATACAGGGCCGTAGCCAGGAATTCATTTCGGATGGCCGGGTAGGTTTGCCAACTATTTTTATGAATAAATAAAGTATTTCTGATTTTAGAGAGGGTAAATAAAGAGTAGATTTATAAAAAAGAGTTTATTGTTACTTTTAAAAATAGCATTTTTTTTTCTATTTACGTAATAAAACAGAAAATATTTTACGTTAATTATTCATAATTCAAATTGATTCGTTGAGCTCAGCTGTTTCTCTCTTCCCGCCACTTTGCAATAATAATCAAAAACACATCTTTAACCTTAAAGGCCACTTCAGCATAATGGAAAATATAGGATGCATGAGCGAGCGAAGCGAGCTCGAAATATTTAGCATACCGCTCCGAATAAGTTAGGTTTTTTTTTCATTGATCTTTCATACAGAAGTAGAAGTAACTTTATCGACTTATGCAGACAAGTTTGAGAATTAAGAAAATATAGGATGCAAGAGTGAGCGTAGCGACCTCGAAAAATTTAGCACCGTGCTTCAGATAGGTTATACTCTCTCAGAGAATGCTGAAACATTCAAGCTTGTACCTACTGTTCTTTTATGAGATGTTCCAAACGTTCATGTTCAGAAAGCTCGGCGCGGTCTAACTGACAATAGTTAATAAATTCGACTGGTTTAGTTTTAAGTAGCAACTTCATACAATGTCCAGCCTAATAAAGTGTGACACGCTACAGGCTCATTGCGGCGGCCAGTGCGGGCTTCGTGAGTTATCGATAGATGCCAGTGCTCGGCGGCGGCGATAAGGACAGTCGGCGTTGCGTCAGTATTAACCAGAACACCAGCTAAATCTTGTAAGTGGTTGGATAAGGCAACCGTTTGTTTAGACAGTGTTTGTGTACTTAAGCTAAAAGAAGGCATAGCCCTGCACGCCTAACAAAATATTTCTCAGTTTCGTATTTTCCTTGTATGTAAAAGACAACATAAGAAATATTAGCTTTTTTCTGCAAACCACCAATACCTTTGACTGCTATACGTTTTGCTTTTTTTCTTCTTTACAAGCGTTTGCAGGAATCGCTGGTAAAGGAGAAAAGAAGCAAAAGAGATAAATCTTTAGAAACAAGCGTTCTCCTTCGGGGCCCACGACTGAGGGTTGCGGCTCTATGGTGGCCAGTTGAGGTGTGCTACTACCGATGGAGCCGCAGTCTGAGTGCCCGTCAGCCACTCAAACGCCCAGGCAACCAGAATGGCCTAAAAAAAATCCGGTAGACCGTCGACGTTTTTGTATCGTGGTTACTATATGAGAGTTCTAAAACTTTTCTAGATGATTCTGTATTCAAAAACGCATCTGTGGGTGGGTAAAACAGTATAGGTGAGCGAAATAAAACATCGACAAAAAAAATGTGTTTACGATGTATATGTTATCGCAATGTGTTAGTGTAATATATCAAAACAATCCTCGTGTTTCAAGCGATACGAATATCTATCAGCATCCGTGTTGTTTTCATTGTTTCCATGAATACATCTTCAGCAGCTTGAATGTTGGTTGACGTAACTACAGGCTCCTTTTCGACTAATGAGGATGACGAAGGTGGTGGTGAATGAGGTGGTAAAGAATGAGGAGCCAAACTACGACACGACATGGCGATGGCTTTACTACGTGTGTTCATATTGCGATAAAGAGAAAATAAAATGCAGTGACAAAAATGAAACTACTTACGTTAAAATAAATTATGTAATTTACCTTCGAAGGAACAAAAACGAAGGCGATGAAAATGGACTGTATGTATTAGTGGTTGGTGGAATTAAATAAAACTAAAGCTCAGTGTAATACATAACCAAACCTTTTGACAGATACAAGAAAAAACACAAAAGAAAAGACTAACAATCAAATAAAAAATATAAAAATGTTATAAAAAGTTTACCATTACCAAAATGTATTTCCACAAAAATTTTAACTTGTATTTTTATATATTTCGCGAGGAGTATACAGAGATTATGACTGGTTGACATCCGTGATGTCATCCTGAAGTGCTTTACATGCCAGTATGCCTACCCCACCACCTGACCAGGCCCCACAACCACACCAGGCTTCACCACCCCACCCGGCCGCACCTCCGCACCCGGCCCCAACACAGCACCCCGCCCCACCACTGCATACTCCCCCACCACCGCACCTTGGCCCACAATCGCACCCTCCCCCACCATCGCACCCTGCCTCAGCACTGCATTCGCCCTCAACACCGCACCCTGCCCTAGTACCGCACCCGGCCACACGACCGCATCAGGGCCCACCACCGCACCCGGCCCCACCACCGCACCCGGCCACAACTTTGCACCCGGCCCAATCACCGCACTCGGCGCTACATCCGCGCTCGGCACCATCTCTCCAATCACACGAAAAGAACGTGCACCGTCCTCAGAGAAGCTGTTCCTCGTCACACTCGGGAAGTTAAACTTGTTAGAGAACATTCTTGCAGAACTTGAGGACCGCGTAAACGGAACCTCGCCTACGAAGGCAAGGACGAAGAAATATTGCAAGAAGTCAGGTAGCTTCATGTTTCGATAGAGTGTCGCACTGCAAAACAACTATAACAAACAGGCCAACTTTGTTATGCCAAGTGCGTGACAGCTACGTCTGCATTTAATTTTATAGTGTATTATCTATGGCTACGTCTTACAGTCTTACACTAGACAAGCACAATGAAGCCATGTAATGACATGTCATCACATGACTTCATTCTGCTTTTCTAGTGTGCGTGTATAATGATACCAATTGTTGAAAATTTTCCATTAAAATAGGGAAAAATTCATCATAGTATCGATTTCTATACAAATATGCTCAGGACAGAAAAATCAACAACAAAAATTTCTGGAGCGAGCTCGGGTAATTTTCATACTTTGCATACAAACGTGTTACAAAATATATATTTTTTGGAAACTTCTCGGCCAATTAATTTAGAATGTAAAACTTATCTACTAATCTATCATACTAGAATACAGGGCCGTAGCCAGGAATTCATTTTGGGGGGGGGGGGGGGGGTAGAGTTGCCATTTTTTACCTTGTGGCTTCTTTTCGCTGGTAATGACTTTCGTGGTTAATGGTTTCGTGAGCAACCTCCACCATTTGGGAGCGCGTCATGATCATGCGCCGGTGGTGTACGTGCGCGTGGGTTTCCACGCCGTCTAGTTCACGCCCGCCGCGTGGGCGCGCACTGTCTCGCTCGTGCGCGGCGCACTGTCGGGTGCGTGTGTGTGCGTGGGTCATTGGTGTACAATGGTTTTGTGCGTGCGGTCGGAGCATGACTTGCCGAAACACTTCCTTTGTTCTCGGGGCGTAAGTCATACATGTAACGATTGGTGGCGAGCGAGTAATCGGCGCGGGGGGGTGTGTAGGTAGTCGGCGGCGAGCGTAATACCGGTTTACGCGGTACACCGGTTGGGAGCGCGTCATGATCATGTGCCGGTGATGTACGTGCGCGTGGGTTGTGACCTGTCTCACTTGTGCGCAGCGGTGCGGGCGCGCACTGTCTCGCTCTCGTTCGGCAGCGGCGAACTGGCGGGTGCGTGATGTGTGCGTGGGTCGTTAGTGTGCGACGGTGTTGATGTGACACCACCCGACAACCCCACTTATAAGGATTACTGCTTGGTCCACGTCGGCTAGGATCGTTACCAGCGCGATAAGGGGCTGCGAACAATCGTAGCAAAGGTGACCTTGGAATACTCGTATTTAATTCGTTCAACAGTGTAAAGTTTCCTTTATATCCATTACCAGCGGAAAGAAACCACAAGGAAGCCATTAAGGGGCTGCCAGTAGACACAGCGCCGGAAGAAATACAGGAGGATCTTCGCGCGCTGGGGTTCGAGCCGGAGTAAGTCCGCGTCATAAAGGCGCGCGAAGGACGACCCGTCTGCATTTTTCACGCTGTCTTGAAAAAGACAGCGAAATTACTATCTGGCATATACGAAGTAACGGAATTACTCTGTATGCCCAGGGTAAAAATAGAGGCCTGGCGTGGAAGAAAGGGGCTTGCACACTGCCATAGGTGCCAAAAGTTTAGGCACTCGTCCGTGCAGTGCCATCGCCCGACCGCCTGCGTCAGATGCGACGGAGACCATGCGGCAAGAGAATGCCCGCGGTCGAGAGACGAACCCGGCACCTGCATAAACTGCGGAGGGGAGCACCCCGCCAACCACGTAAAGTGCCCCGTATTGCGCAAGGAGGTGCGCAATAAACGAGCGGGCACGGTCGCCATTACCGGCAGCTAGCGTTGCCAGGTGTCCCGATTTGCACGGGACGTCCCGATTTTCAGGGGTCTGGGGACGCGTCCCGATTTGTACATGATCGGGACAAGTCCCGATAAATCAATAAATTTATTAAAAACCATTATCAATAGCAAAAATAAATAAATTACACATCACTATGTCGAGTGCGATAAAGCGCTAGTAGTGAATGCAGCAGTGCAAAACAAAGACTTGACGGCACTCCAAACGGCACAATATTATTATAGACAATCAAGACTTTGCAAATCTTCAAAATTCTCTTTCTCTTTTAAGGCTTCTGTTGGGAATCCAACACAACACCTTTCACGCGGTCTGCACGCGCAGGCATCGTGATCAGCGCGTCATCGGTACAGCTGAGGTGCGGTGCGACGGTGACATGGCTCGGCCCGATGACCACTCGCTTCCACGGACTCCACCGCGCCGGCCGATATTCCTCACTTATTTTATTGTTTGTCCGGGACAGCTTATAACTTGTTATAAGCACGGCAATAAACCATTGCCTAAAAACACAGTCCACTTTTTTATTGATCATCGCACTAACAATGGTCCTTCGAGGATCTCGCCGTCTTGTTTTCAAAAGTTAACGGTCTCGGAAGAAAAACCTTCAAACTCGAAGCTCTTTATTTGCGGTCTTCAGCGGCGACAGTTCCTGCAGGAGTCAACAATGTCCTGTTCAAGAAACTTCGCATAGCACCCGCACACGCCTAGAGGAGAAAGTCATCCAGAGGTCGACCGGCGTCGGACTTCGGACCCGTCGAATGTTGGAGTCATCGTCATGGAGAAAGAAGAGCGAAAACTTGCAGATCATCGTTTATCCAGTGGATGGTTTACACATTTTGTGAGTTCGTTCCAATTTATTCCTATTCTTTGTCTTATTTCTTAAGTTTAAATAGCCATATTTAAGTGAGTGCTTTCATTTTAAGTCGTTCAATGACAATCATTGTTATTCATAGCCGTACATTTCTGAAAAATTCACTTTTCTGCGTACAAAGCTATATTATAACTCTTATATTACCTATCTGTGTACGCAAATCCTTCGCTTCTTATCTATAACGGTTGATCGCTTGGCGACGTACTTGTTACCTTTGCATCAGCTGTTCTTTTGTTCGCACCGTCAAGTCATTCATAACTCATTAGCTAGTTACATATTTTTATTGTTTTATATAAACTGGTTTCTAATCTCTCATTAGATCATTTGCTAGTTTGGTACTGATGGTTTGATGATTGAAACGCAGCTGTATGAAATCAAAACTTATTTTTTTTAGCAACTACCTCCACATGCTTAAAAGTTGCAACGAACTTAGCAGCTTACTAGGTACTTCTTGATTTGGAAACACGATATAATAACTGTGATAGCTTATATGTGACAAATTACAGTGTGACATCGAGGTGTTGTTGGACACCCTCGATGACGAAAGCAAGGAGCGTGAGCAGTTCGAGAACCAGTATTATAAGCTGGTGGCGCCAGCGCGGAGTATGCTCGGTGCTCGTCCTCCCCAGTCATGCAATCTTCGAGATGGTTCCGTAACGGGTGTCGAAGATGTACAGGCAGGTGTTTTTAAATATAATTGTGTGAGGTTGCCAAAAATTAATTTACCTATTTTCCACGGTCACTATCAACACTGGCTTGAATTTAGAGAGACTTATTTTTCACTCATTCATTCACGGTCAGACTTTGACAATATTAATAAGTTGCGCTACCTGCAAGCTTCTCATAAAGATAGTCCGCTGCTACATATAGATAATTTAGATTTTAGAGCTCAGTCTGCTTGGAATTTATTGTGTAGAAGGTATGACAATAAAAGGTTGTTCGTAGATAATCATGTACATGCGTTATTTAATGTTAAACATATGGACAGTGAGTCATGTTCTGCGCTTAGCGATCCACCTTCATTAGACATTTTCATAAATTTTCGCAGCAACAGAGCTGACTTATTGGAAATTTTGCAAGAACAAAAAGCAATAAAACACAAAAATCAGACACTATCAAATATAATTCAAATCTTCTTACAGCTATAAAATCGAATAAAAATCACAGTCACCCTCCAAATATCAAAATCAATAAGTAATAAAAAGCTATTTACATGTCAAATGTGGAATCAGACTCATTTCTTATTTAATTGTGAAGCATTTAGAACCCTGACTGTTGAAGATCGTCTTCAAAAAGCCAAAGAAGCAAAGGTCTGTCTTAATTATCTTCGACCAGCGCACGTAGAATCTAGGTTCAATCTTGTTCCTAACAGACATTGCAAGAAAAAGCACAGTACTCTGCTTCATTCTCATGAGCATACAACCCCTAATATTGAAGTACTTATACCCGTCAATAACTTTGCAGGTGCAACTAGTCCTCCGAATGTTTTGCTTTCGACAGCGCACGTGAGAGTAGTTGACACCAAGGGGTACGTTTACACTGCCCGAGTACTGCTCGACAACGGTAGCAGGGGTAATTTCGTTGCTGAATCATTTGGCAGTAAGCTGGGTTTATCGCGACGTAGTGCGAGCGCCACCGTGACAGGTATAAATAATAATACTTCTCATAGCACAGTCTTGCAGCCTAACTATTATGTCCATCCATGATGACGACTTTACATGTACTGTAGACTGCTATATTTTACCTCAGATCACTAAAGATTTACCGTCTTCTTTCATAAACATCGATAACATTCCTCTTCTTATGGGAATAAGTCTAGCTGACCCTTCATTTAATATACCGTCAGCAATAGACATCTTAGTTGGGGCCAAAGTATTTTGGTCCATCTTATGTAATAATTCTATTGACTTGGGTAAAAAGAACCAAGCTATATGAAACCAAACTGGGTTGGCTAGTGTCAGGGTACGTCGTCCGTCATAAGTCAAATACCATCTCAGCCAAGCACTCCCTATCTCCTGAGAAACGTTCCTGTAAGCAGAGCTTTAAGAAATACACCACTCGTAAGGACGAAAGATGCTTTGTGGTAACCATGCCGCTGAAGGAAAAACCTTCAGTCTTGGGCGGTTCGCTTCGTGTCGGTTCATGTCACTTGAGCAGTTTCATAAAGATGCTTTGTGGTAACCATGCCGCTGAAGGAAAACCTTTCAGTCTTGGGCGGTTCGCTTCGTGTCGGTTCATGTCACTTGAGCAGTTTCATAAAGATGCTTTGTGGTAACGATGCCGCTGAAGGAAAAACCTTCAGTCTTGGGCGGTTCGCTTCGTGTCGGTTCATGTCACTTGAGCAGTTTCATAAAGCTTCTGTCTTCAAATACAGGTACAAAAATAGGGGTATTCGCCTAGCTGTCTTCATAAAATTAGTATTTTTTTATTAAATAGTATTTATACCCATCACGCGTGTAGCTACCGCAAACCGGTGGATCTTGTTTCCCGCGGGCTGAAGGCTGATTCCATCAGTGCTCATCCTCGTTGTGGGCTGGTTCCACTTCGCCCAATATGCCCAATTATAACGAGAGACACGATCTACCAGTACTGGTTTCTTATTCTGTTGTTCCTACATACTAATAATATTTCATAAGTAGATTCTACAGGTAGTGTAGTTAACCATAGGTCTTCGTTTAATGTTCATAACATTTTATAGTTTATCAAATTATAATATCTTATTTCCTTATCCCCATTTTTATTGTCCAATAAACTTTTTTATGGTGATTATAGATTATTCCTCATTGATGTGTTATTGTGATACAAAGTATCCATTTTTGTATTGTGGCGTTGTTTACGCTGAGCCAGTGATGCTAGCAGACAGGAGAAACTGCTTTAGTTATTACTCTGAGAACAGAGTTTGCAACCTTACCATGTCATCTTTGGCAATCTTATTTGCAATTCGACACAAGCCTGTCATTTCGAACTCATTGCTGCGCTATCTAGTAAAGTTTACTTATATATCCGTTCTTCCATAGTTTTTCGGAATTCAGAATACGCTTCGTCATATATCATCATTATTCTCCAATTAATACTCTTCAATAGCTTGCTAGTTATGAGGAAACGGCTACCTGCCTCACTCAAATAAAAGCTAGTTTAAACTCCCATCCTCATATACCTCTTCCCTCAGAACCCCTCAACTCTTCCACTGTCACTCCTTCTGTTTTCATTGGACGGCCACTTAATTCTACTCTCATCCACAGGTCTCTGATGGCCATATGACACAACTGCAGTGCCTTGGCAGCACACCATATTTGGAGGTCTTCAAGTGTTTACCTTGGCAGTGACGCGAGTCACTGAGGTAAACTACAAGGGGCGTCATTTAAAGGGGATATATTCATATTTGCCCCCTTCCAGATTTTTGAAGTCTATGCTTTAACCCGGGCAGCATGTTGGGAATCCAACACAACACCTTTCACGCGGTCTGCACGCGCAGGCATCGTGATCAGCGCGTCATCGGTACAGCTGAGGTTCGGCCCGATGACTACTCGCTTCCACGGACTCTATTTCTCACTTATTTTCTTGTCTGTCCTCTGTCCTGTTCCTTGTTTGTTATAAGCACGGTAACAAACCGTTGCCTAAAAATACAGTCCACTCTTTTGTTGCTCACCGCGCTAACAGCTTCAATACCGGTATCAAACGCGGCAACGGAAAGGGGTTTTTTCCCAGGATAAGAGGCGAAACGAGATAGCGAGGCGAAACCGTTTGACACTCGAGCGTGTCAAAGCAGAAATTCAAATTGAAGGCAACTTTAACATAACTTCCAGTGGATTTTATAACTACGTTATAATAAACAAGGCAATCTTAAAGGCAGCAAAAACTAACAAAAATTATAATTTTAATAAAAAATTCCCTCGGGCAAGGGGCCAGAAAGGCTTCAAAGGTGCAGAGACAACTAGTGTGGCTCATACTGCGTTCAGCTCTTGACATAGCAACACATCATGTCCGGGTTCGCAACAAGTCAATAGTCATCCTGAGGATGCCTCGTTGAAAGGTGTAACACGTGTCGATTTCTTACAGGGTTCTTTGTGACTCTTTAAGAACAGTTAAGCGGATTAGGTTACCAAATATTTGTATTTTTTTGTATTTTTTTTCTCACCGAGAATGTTGAACTTGCAGGAATTCATTCAATATAAAGTCAGAGTCGATAATAATACAGGCCACGCATAATGGTCCACCTGACGGACTAAGTGCGGAAATCAAACCCTCTAACATAGCGTACTCATACTGCTTTTGTAGATTATAAAGTACGCATATGCGAAATAGATTACAATTATCTGTAAGTATTTAGAGTACGAAAGTACCATAGGTCGAGAGGAGCTGGTTTGAAACCCCATTACGTTCTAGGCCACATTTTTATATGGAAGTTTTGATTTCATAAACTGGAAACACACACGTCAGCTTAGTCGTCAACCACAAATAGCGAAAAGAAAAATATTATTTGTACCATTCCCCCTCTAAAAAGCTTATTTTATTCACTGAAAACTGAATAAAAGGTCTTTTAATCACTATTTTGATGTTTGAATTTAAAACACACCATTATACTCATAGAAATATAAATAACAGGAGAAGTGGTATGGGGGCGTGTCTGTGTCCGCGCGTCTTGATCACAATGCTCATGCCTCAGGCAAATGGCCGTCTCCGCTAACTAGTGCGCTTTCGAGCGCGATCGTGATAACATTTAAGAATACCGTGTTGTTCAGTGGTTTCTTGTAAAAATCGAAGCTAAACTATAAACTTTATAAATCGTAGAACCACTTTTCATAAATCAGCACAAGTATTTTGCTATATTTGTGTTGAAAATCATGAAAAACAACAAATCGTAAAATATTTCTTGCCTTTACTACGTTATTTTTGTTTTCATATATCACAGCGACTGTACTTTTATTGTAATAAATACATTGCTTCTTTACCACTACCAAAGTATGTCGCTAAGTAACTGGACACGCAATGTAAAAATTACAAAACGATATTTACTTTAAGCGGTTGCATCGTTAGTACGGCCGCAGCGTCTTGTGACGGATTAGTGATGTGGTTGTGCAGATCCACTAACGTAGGCTATCGACAATAATGTCGATTGTCGTATGAATTTATATTACTATTAAAGTTTATTCTTCAATTTGTCAACAGTTATAGCCTGATTGGAAGACCGATGTGAAATCTTGTTTTATACTCATTTAGATTTTCTCTTAATGTTGTTATTTTTTTGGTTTACTTAATATTTATTTTTTTTACTTACTTATTGTTTATTTATATCATCTTATTATATGTATATCGTTTTTTATTTATAATTTTTTCAGCAACTTCCAAAAATTTAATACAAATATAAATGGGAGAATCGATAAGTTTCCGATTTAGTCAATCACTAGCGTATATGTAAAATAAATGGCTTTTGCACAGCACAACGATAGCGAACGATGTTTTCGTGTGGGTGAGTTGTACGGTGCATGGTAAATGCACGCTGTGTTTGATGGGATAAGGTTTATAATTGATTATGTAGTACGTTCTGATTTGTAAATTGCAAGTGTGAGCGGGGCCTCGTATTTATTGGGTTTACTGATCGCATGTGTGATCGCAGGCTAGAGAGTAGGGATAGATAGAAGACATTGGGTTTCGATACATTTTCAACTACCGGGCATATCTCCTTCTTTCTTATATCTATGATTATACTGGACCTTCATCTTAATGATAAACAACCTGCTTGTGAAAAAATACTCGATACACAGGACATGAATATCGCTTCACAAGTTGACCATCCTAATAATAATAATAATATTCGGACTCCCGATATACGAGTTTAAGTAATAAATTATGTGAGATGTGAAACCACCATATGTTGACGAGATCAGCAGCTCGCCGTGCACGCCTACCACCCCCGGACTCGCCGCTCAGCTCCGCCTCGCCGCCGCCGGTACCCACCCCATCGTGAGCGCTGCGTCGACGGCGGCCGCGGTAGTTGCATCGAGCTCGAGCGACGAGTATTTCTCCCCGCCGACGTCGCCAACACCTGTACGTCGGCAGGGGAGAGGCCGGCCACCGAGAAGCTTGGGACTTAGGGGCCAACCGACCCCGAGCCGGGTCCCCGCTGCCGGTGGTTGTGTGCAGCGCATGAGATGGACTCAGTCTATGAACGAGAACGCCATGCGCGCATATTACGGGTCTACAGAGGGAGGAACTAACCTCACTCTGCCTAGCCCTGAATCCTCTAAGTACACTGCTGGAGGATTCAGGTCTAGGCTATCGGTTGAGGAAAGGTGGTCAGGTCATATCTCACCTCCTTTACATGGATGATTTGAAACTCTTTGCCCCCAACAAATTGCGACTGATGGAGCTACTGAAGGTAACTGAAACATTCAGTAGCGCCATCAGGATGGAATTTGGTGTGGACAAATGTGCAGTCATGCATGTAAAGCGAGGGGAGATTATGGAATCCGAGGGAACTCAACTCTCGGACTCCATACACCTTAGATCCCTCTCCTCAGCCGAAAGCTATAAGTATTTGGGTATGTCGGAAGCGTTAGGCATCAACGTTGCTGACATGAAGCAATCGTTGAAGGAGCGCTTCTTTGGTCGCCTGAAGAAGGTTTTAATTAGCCTTCTTTCGGGCGGAAACAAGGCCAAGGGCCTACAACGGTTGGGTCATGCCGGTTTTGATGTACTCTTTCGGCATACTCAAATGGACTCAGACTTCAGACCGAACTCGACGCCCTGGACCGAAGGGTCCGTACACTCCTGACCGCAAACCGGATGCATCACCCACGTTCATCGGTGATGAGACTGTACATCCCGCGGAAGTGCGGGGGTCGAGGCTTTTTAAACGCTAAGACCCTCCACAACCGCGAGGTGTGCAACCTCAGGGATTATTTTTTTTAAACCAAAGTGGGTATGCACCGGGATGTGGTCGCAGTGGACAAGGGACTCACCCCGCTCTCCATGGCTAAAGAGAACTGGCGCAAACCTGTAATACTTACTACAGATGACCGCAAGGAGGTATGGCAGAGCAAGGAGCTTCACGGGCGCTACTATCGGGCTCTTCATGAGCCTGGTGTAGATTTCTTAGCGTCCGTATCCTGGCTACGTTTCGGTGACCTTTTCGGGGAAACTGAAGGTTTTGTCTGTGCAATTATGGACGAAGTTATCTTGACGAATAACTACCGGAGACATATTATGAAGGACGGGACGGTTGACGTGTGTCGGGCATGCCATCGTCCGGGTGAGTCCATCAGACATATTATCTCTGGTTGTTCGCGTCTAGCTAACGGCGAGTACTTACACAGGCATAACCAGGTGGCCAGGATTATTCACCAGCAACTTGCTTTGAAATATAAACTTGTTGACTCTGAGGTACCGTATTACAAGTATGTGCCCGACCCAGTTCTCGAAAATTACCATGTCACGTTATACTGGGATCGGTCTATCATTACTGACAGGACTATTGTAGCCAATAAGCCTGATATAGTGGTGATAGACCGATTAGCGCGCCGCGCAATGATAGTCGATGTTACCATCCCACATGACGGGAACCTCGTGAAAGCTGAGAAAGAGAAACAAATTAAATATCTCGACTTAGCACACGAGGTTGTCGACATGTGGAATGTGAGCTCGGCTATCATTGTGCCGATTGTCGTAACGGCCAATGGCCTGATTGCCGAAAGCCTCGACCAACATCTCTCGAGGCTGTCGTTAGGCGGTTGGATCAAGGGCCTGATTCAGAAGGCAGTACTCCTCGATACGGCTCGCATTGCTGTTCCTGTCTCTGCAGCCCTAACCACCGGTAGCTTGGACCCTGCTCCCGACACCGGCGGTTTTTGTAAAAAATATTTAAAAATGTAATTTAATATGAAAAAATATGAATAAACGAATAATAATATGAACGTTGGGCAGCTGGATCAATGGCTTGATTCAGAAAGCGGTACTTCTAGACACGGCGCTTATCGTTAGGAAATTCCTCTCTCAGGAGCCTGCACCCGTAGCTTGGACCCTGTTCCCGATACCGGTGGGCTACTATTTTTTTATATTTTTATTTGTTTTTGTTTTCTTTTGTTTTTATAAAAATATTTAAAAATGTAAATAGATTTATTTAAATGGGTACAAACAATTTATAACTAATTAATTAATAAAAGTAGCAAAATTATATACTAACTTAACTAAAACTATTTACAAACTAAAATATAGCATCGAAAAATTCATCCGCATCGCTGTCGACTGGTAATGTACCCAAGAGGCTGGCCGCATTGCCACGTTGTATGGCAATGCTTAGCCTCTGCCCAAGGTAAAAACCAGCCCTTGGGTCACGGGAAGTGTCAAATAGCCGTTTGGAGATTTCTTTAAAGAGGCCGTGAGCACTCGGACCCCACGGCCCGAGGGTTTCAACCCCAAACGGCTCGAAAATATAATTACCAACAAGGTTATTATACTTACGCCGCTTAAGGTTTTCTGCAGCCGCAGCGGCAGCACCAGCACAGCACGCTGAGCCAGGAAGATGGGATGGCGCAAGAGTGTCGACACAGGTTGCATCCCACACTAAAGGCCTACCCACCTTCCATAGAAATAAAGACATGCCGTCCGGTCTCTTGCCATCGTCGCGTGCCAAGCCATTGGGTTCTAATACAGCTGGAACGCCGGCGGTGACAAGAGCTCGTCGGATGATGTCGTTAATGTTCGCGTGCCGCGCTAAGCGACCCGCACTTCGGCTGCAAGACAGGCCGTGATGTCCGAGACTATTGACAACTTCGCCACAGTGACAGCGATGAGGAGAACAGCATGGAGCTCCTAGTCGTAGAGAAGCAGCGAGGCGGAATGTAGTGTCGTCGAACAAGGTACCTATGTTTGACGACGGTAGTGCGTGAAGCCAAAGACCCGATTCCCACTTACTCACAACCAGCAGGCGCGCACGCTCCGCAGGGGTAGCAGACGTGTTAAGTAAATTGTTCTGTACTACTCTGCAGAGCGGCTCATCACACCGTCTTTGGGAAGATGGATAATCGGGTAGAGCTGAGTTCGGGCAAGCGAGTTTCCAGGCATCCATAGCCTCGGTGAAGCACGGAACATCAAAATTAATCAGTGTTGAGCTAGAATTTTCCTGATTAATTTCTCAGTGCCGTGGACAGAGGATATAAAAGCCGGTAAACTAATACTAGAAATTTTGCGGACGCCGAGTCCTCCCATACGAATGGGAAGAGTAGCTTGCGCCCAAGCTCGGTTGTCCATGGCTACATTTAAAATTAAAGTTAATGTGTGTCGGATAATTTGGTCCATTTTTTCTAAAACGTGAGTGTGTTTCCATAAATGGGAAGCGCGAAGAAAATATGTTAATTTAGGGCCGAAACAGCAGTAACGAATTAGGGTGATGGCCGAATGCATATTAATTTGTAACAATCTTTCCGAAACGTCGTTGAAATTTTGTATTTTTTCCTCAATAAAAACGGGAAAGGAATTCTCGAAGATTGGAGACCCAAGGAGACGAAGAGAGCTTTTATCAATAATTTTGATTTCAGGGGCTATTGCGTTAAATTTGGGAAGTGTCAATTGTCTCAGTGCTGTCCGCTAGGTATAGTTTACATTTCGAAAGGTTGTGATCAAGGCCAATGGAATGAAGTTCCTTTTTTAAGAATTTTAGGTCATTTAAAATAGTTTCTACATCGCCTCCCAAGGTTCCATCATCAAGATACCAAACATTAAATTTGAAATTTAGCTGTCGAATGATTGGAGGAATGGCTAAACTAAAAATCACTGGCCCGAGGGGGTCACCTTGTTGACAGCCAACAGCAGATTCCAAAAGGTTGTCCCGATACAGTAATTTAGAAGGTTGTCTGTAACATTGCCAAAGGAAACTATAGATTTGAGGTATTTCTTTTTTAGTTTCTGCCAGCAAAGTGTCCCTACTAACTGAATTGAAGGCATTCTTTATGTCAACCTTCAGAATGACCTCTCCTTTACCAGAATTTAGGTAGGTCGACAAAGCGTGTACGGCAGCCTCACAGCCCCCTTTAGAGCCGTAACCTAGCTACAGGGGCTGAAATTTATCCAAAACCACCTCACCATAAAATTTGCAACAAATCTTGGCTGCCATACGACGGTATGTGGTTCCCACGGCAACATGACGAATGCCGCCATCCCTCTTGCGCAGAGCGCATAGATTGGCCCCGTACAGAACGTCGATGACGGCCTCGTTCACCTTGCCGGAGAGCATAAGGTTAATCAGAGCCGTAAGTTCCTTCAAGAGCAACTCACCAGCTTCCCCGGCGCCTGTAAGGTCCTTAAGGTGCTGAGGACTCAGGCCGTCGAGACCGCCAGCGGAGCCACTCCGGAAGGAACAAACGGCTGTGACCTGTAATTGTGAGGGAGTGATTATCCGGATCAGGGGGGCCGGGAAAAGAAAGGCCATCCGCTGGGGCAGGGTGTTTGCTCTCCAAAGCTGCGAGCGTTTCTGGAGAACACGGTGCCACCACATCACTACTAAAAAGAATCCTGGCTGCTCCGCTAATGTCACCTTCCCCTAACTTAGATTCTACCAAATGGGATATACCTCTTGAAGAGATATATCTCTGCGTCGGTAATTTAGAATCGAAATTATGAGTCGAAATATTACAGTTTTATTTAATTTGTGCAGTTAATGTCTTTTTGGTTGCCAAATTCTTCTGTACATGTAGAATTCTGTAAGGGAAGGTGAGCAGCTGTTCCCAAGCACTTTGCGAGTTCTCCCTGGCGGCAAGACGAACGCAGCTTGCTAAGTGTTGAGCCACTAGAGGTGTAGCGCCACGGGGAACTCGCTTCAAAACAGGAATAGAGTTTTTGAATTTTGAAAGGGTGTTCCAAAACGGGTCAAAAGTGGGTGTAGCTGGTGTGATAGGTGTTGTTGAGACAGGGTCTGAAGAAGGTGCATTTGGAGGTGGTCTGTGCACCTTTCCAATATGCACATTCAGGCCCCGCTTACCTTTAAAAAACCGGGAACCACTGTACTTGTGTACCCGGCGCGTTTATATAGTAGGTATTTTTTTTTGGGTAGAATGGACCCTTTTTAGTGTATTTTTGAAAACCCCAAAGTGCGCAAAACCATAGGTGCCGAGAAAAAAATCGCCAAAGTTTCATTCGGGATTGGTGGGATAGTGGGAGTATTAAGGGTGGGGAAGATCACGTGGGGGGTCTAAATATGTTTCCAAGCAATACGAAGGTCAATGACACCTTCAAGGTCAAGGTCAACAGCCCATAAGTCAAGGTCATACACCCCAAAAGTCAAGGTCAAACCAAAATATGCTCAAGGATATTTCTTAGTAAGGCGTAGTCGACGGAGCCCCGCTTGGCGGGGCTCCTATTTCTGGGTGGTTTAAAAAAAAAAAACCACGAAGGGGATGGCGGGGTCTAAAGACCCCGCCATCCCCTTCTAACCTAACCTGTCCGTGTCGGGGTGCCCCAAGTCCCGAGCTCGCTTCGCTCGCTCTTGCATCCTAAGTCGTGTCGGGACTTGGGGCACCCCGACTCGGACAGGTTAGGTTCGTAGGGGATGGCGGGGTCTGTTCGCTCGCTTCGCTCGCTCACTAGACCCCGTCATCCCCTTCGAACCTAACCTGTCCAAGCCGGGATGCTTGAATCGCTCTTACATCCTAAGTTCTCATTGCCTTTTTACTAAGTCAAGGTGTATTATTATTGTATATTATGTTGGTTTTGTGTGTTATGTACGCACGGCTACACATCAAGCTATACATTTCCAGTATAAGCTGAACTCACATTGTACGGAAATCCCATACAATGCGAGATCAGCATAAACTGGAAATGTATAGCTTGATGTGTAGCCGTGTGTACTGTGTAATAGGTTAACATAAAAAAAACACAAAAATAATTGAAAGAAATTTATTATATTTTGTACACATACAAAATACATTTTATTAATTCTTCAAACGGGTCCAAATGATTGATGGCTATTCGACGCCTCCATGAAAATTCAGTTAGCCAATCAGCAAAATTTTCTTTATAATTCTCCCTGTGGAAGGACCTCTTTATAATACGCCAGTGACTTTCTATTCGCTGTGTGTGTGTCCCGTCTGGTGCCACAAATCGATTTTCTCTGTCGCTATGGTTCACTTTTTTATGTGTATACCCATGTTCGGAAAGGCAGTCGTAAGCTCTCCAAAAGTCTGTATGTATAATAGAACCTTCCCGAACATGTTTTTTTATAAGTGGCACCAATACATCAGCTGATCTTTCGTTGTCAGGACACAATTCTACACGCAGATCATCACAGCCGTCTTCAACCATTCCCAACACCCAATGGCCTTCAACTTGACGTCCTCTGTTGTATTTTCTTCTACCAAATTTGGATTCATCAATTTGTACAATTTTTCCAGGCCCTCCAATAAGTGGCCTGTCGCTTTGGTTTTCCAGTTCGTATACTACTATTGTTTCTCGACAATAACTGTACCAATCAGCTATTGTTTTGTGGGACAATACTGTTGGTTTTTCATCATCCTTCGTATGTCTTTGAACTGCTTCATATGTGTCATTGTGACTGAACGCATACATTAATTCGAATATTGTTGGTAGTGGTAAGTGAGTGTTCTCAAACCATGTTCCAGTGGACCTGCTGTGGTCTTTTGTTCTGCAGTTGCTTTTGCGGCATCGGAATATCCCCAGTCGTCCAGAAATGGATCTAAATATCATGGGACGATGGTGGTACGCACACATCATCGTTGTAGGTATCATGCCTCTTTGTTCAGCAAACTCTACACAAGATTCATGGGTGCCTAATTTTGTGGATAACCTCTTGTGGTTCCATAGAGCACGAATCTCGTTGTTGGTCAAGTGATACTGCCTGTTCGAGGCTCCAGAGGGTCCGGCCAGTGGAATGTCCACATCACTGGAAGATCCGGGAACGGGAGATGGGGAGAATGTGGGCACAAGCGGCTCAACAGAGTCCAACACTTGCACGGCACTTAACACTTCGGGAGATGAAGCAGCGGTGGCGGCACACGAAGCTGGGGGCTCCGATGAAGTGCGCACAAGCGGCTCACAAGAGTCCAAAACTTGCACAACACTCGAAGCCTCGATCCGTGGTACAGCGCGCACAAGCGGCTCACTCGAGTCCAAAACTTGCACGACACTTATCACTTCGGGATCTGATGACGCAGAAGAACACGAAGACGGGGACTTCGGGGACGCCATGATGTCAAACAATCGTTGTTGCAAACAGGAGTACGATAGACGCTCTCGACTGTGTGTACATACGATGAATGACAACTATCAAACGTTACCTTCATTTACCTTCACTTACATTCGATTACGTTCCGTTACATATATTTTATGCAAGAGTATATATATATATATATTTTTTTTTAATATTATTAACTATATTAATGACTTCTTATTTAAGTTAATTGCGGTAGCAGCAATTTAAAAATGAATGAAAGTTAAAAACTATTTAAATATAGACAAAAACCATAAGAATCCGCTGTCACTTTGTCTGAACGTAAAATGGGACAACCTAGGAGTGAAACTCGTACAATATCTGTGGTAAAATGACAATTATATTACGTCAATATTACGTAAATTAGTTAAAATTTCTGAAACTTTAGTATTTTTTTTCTCAAAAACTAGGCGTTTGCGCAGTGTGAAATTTTGCAAAAGCGTTTTACATGAAGACATCTATACCCAAAAAAAAATTGAAGCTTCGCACGCGCGGGGAGCGAAGTACAGTGGAGCCAAAAACCGTGCCTGGGTGCACAGCAGACATCTCTCCAGGGTGCTCTGCAGTGATGTCGAAGGTTGACAAGCACTACCACTACCATTCACAACGTCGCTGCTGCGACTAAACATGAATATATATAGTTTAAAACTTAAAGATTAACTTATATAAAATAATAACAATAAAAACTAAATTACTGAAAAACAAACACTGAAACGTCTATGTGACACCCGTGACACCAATGACAAATGTGACGGGTGCGACGCAGTCGCGCTGGTGGCCTAGGGCGCCGCGCTCAGGCGCCGCGCCTCCGATACATTCCGACGCAGCCCTGGCAACCGATGCCGGGTGATACTGACTGTCGTCGCATCCTCAGCGTCGCGAAGATTTTTTCTTTACGTAGACTATGACTTCACATTCCCATTTATTATAAATGCTAATAGAACACACAGTCACGTAGGTAAACGAACATGTAACTTTTGTTTGTAATGTATCATTCGCGGCTAGATTAGTAACAATACGGTGATACACAAGACACGGCGAATGCTCGCTTTCTTTCTTTCTTTCTTTCTTTTTTTTTCGAGCACCATGAAATTTTCATTTCGCATATACATACAGTCATACAGTCTGAATAAATTTAAAACAACATTCAGAAAACGGTCTGAATGTTGTTTTAAATTTATTCAGACTGTATTTATTTGTATGATTTTCAGGATAAATGCTTGATATTCCACGAATAGGAGTGTGTGTGTAAAATGTAAATTATATAAAATAAAGGAAATATTAAGAAAATTACTCTTAGTTTTAGTAATTGTTCTAATTTTAACGTGCATTTTAATTAATTTGACCTTCCCTTTTTCTTCATTAAATGTCTATTTTCGCTTAAATCTTTATTTTTCTCGTAGTCATGGTATAAAGTATAGTATGCACTCTTGAATAAAACGGATTTATATCGAGGGCCATGAATCACTCGCGTCGCTCAGGATTCTAACACTTGAATCACTAGCTACGCTCGTGATTCATCTATGACCCGCGCTTTAAATCCGTCCTTTATTCACTAATTGCATAATATACTATTTTGAAATATATTTAATGACTTACTTTGCTGGAAATGATACGAAATATGGCCATTAAATAACATTGTTATTTTCAAACTTTTATCATCATTTTGAACATCACTGCAAATCTGTCAAATGAAGTCCTGTCTGTGGTCAAGTGTCAAAAAACAGAAAATGGCTGCTATTTCATTTGTTTATGTCTAAGTTGATCAATATTATTCTAAAAGCTCATCGTAAATAGAGTTGTTACCTTGTATTTACTCCAGAAACTGATCCATCACCTTAAAAACTAGATGTCTCAAATCATAAATGTTTCGTGCGAAATAAATAAGAAAAGAGCAAAAAAATAGGCGTTACTCCTACTTAAGACGCAGATATATGCCAGTGACCTTGAGTGGCTAGCTTGCGTGTTCTGCAATGCTATTCTCTAAGGATACATCGTTGTTGTCCAGCGCTGCCGCAGCGGTGAATCTCAGTTTAGTATTCACTAAGCTTCGTAAAGCTACACTAGCGCTCAAGGCTGTGACTGCCGTGAGTTGAAACTACCCAACGGAGGTTACGGAGGGCAATATTGACAGTTCTTCATACATTTTGGTATTCTTTAAGAAAAAACAGCCACGAAGTCGCTCACAGCCTCGCCCGCAGCCTCGCTTCTAACTGTCAAATCCAAAAGCTACAATAAACACCGCAGAGTCTTGACAAAAATAATAATACTTTACAATACTACACTACATAATACACTATATACTATATAATACTTTTAGAATCTTATTTGAATAGAATGGCAGCTCGGTTAATTATAGAGCTACATGTATTAGAAGAAGCTAAAAAATGTGATGATTTGAACAAAGCTCGACAGGCGAAACAAATAAGAAAATTTTAAACAATATCCCGTGATACAGAGTTTACCCATATTTACAGACTTTCTGAGGATTTAATTAATATATTGGAAAATTATATAACTCCTTATACTCGTATGCGTCCGCGAGTTCGTTCCAGGGGTTTATTTAACCAAGAGGTTAAAGGTTTGTTTACAGTTAGGTTTCTTGAGATATGATGGGTAAGTACCTAACCACACAACATTATTGAATTCCTGATGTTTCAGATATTATGCACTATATCATTTTTTGCTAATGGAAGTTACCAAAAAATCATTGGCAAGAATGTAGACAGTTATATATCTCAGCCTTCTGCGTCTAGGGCAATCCACGAAGTTGTTGATGCTCTGAATAATATGAACATCTGTAAATATATTCGATTTCCGCTACCTATGTTGCAAACACTCGCTGTTACGAATAATGACGTGCGTCGTTTGTGATTGTTGTGAGTGATGTTTTTTTTATTCATCGTCGCGCGTTGCTTGAAATAGGCAAAGGAATCGTCATTCAGCCTCAAAATGTAATAATAAATATGCAAATTCAATTACATTATGATATTTGTTTAATAGTTTTACTATATTCCTTAAATACTTAAAGATAGACCTCTAATATATATTTTAAACCCCTAAAACTCTCAGTCAAGATTTATCGATTATAATATAAAGAATTTGTTTCAAGCTCTTAGTTCGTCTACGAAACAGCGTCGGGAGGAAACAGCCTAGGGTTCGTCGACGACCACAAATACGTTAGTGAATACAGTTTGAATCAACGCTACACGCTCGGTCGATCTCAAGGCTGTCTCGACGACGAGTTCGTCGCAGCTTACAGCTATGAAATTGTCTTTTAGAGAATAGCACTGCTGTACTGAGCTCACGCAACGCGTCGTACGTCCAGCCAGTAATAGGAGTCGCCATCCAGGAGCGCTGTCCCAAATTAGACGCGTTATTATTTTATGATACATAAAACAAAAAGTAATTTTAATAAAACACAATAAACTAAAAGATCAATAATTAAATTATTATCTTTAAAATGGTGAAGGTTTCAGAAAAATACGCTTGATAGATTTTGCGTGATTCTCCGTTTTTTATACGCGTTAGACATAACTTTACAAATTAATTTCACTATCATCCAGTTGCACAAAGACAAACATTAATACTCAAATAGGTAATGGATCATTAACGCTAATGATTTCATTAATTTAAAAAGATGTTGCACAAAACAACTTTCGCTTTTATTGTCTAGAGGTGTAATACATTAGTATTACGGACCATACTTCCATATTACGAGACAACCACAACACCTTTTATTGTCTAGGTGTGTTTATATACTAACACTCACATTTACCCTAATTGTTTGTCGCGTATGTCTTTTTGGACGCAGGTTGTTTTTTTTTGTAAAAAGTTTTTATTGACTAATGAGGATGACGAAGGTGGTGGTGAAGTATGAGGACCCAAACTACAAGACGACATAGCGATAGCTTTGGGCTTTACTACGTGTGTTCAAATGCGATAAAGAGAAAATAAAATGCAGTGACAATAATGAAAACTACGTAAGTACCTGCTTATGTTAAAATAAATGATGAAAACCTTCGAAGGACCAAAAACGAAGGCGATGAAAATGGACTGTATGTACCTATTAGTTGTTGGTGGAATTAAATAAAACTAAAGCTCAGTGTAATAAAATGAATTTAGTGGGAAAATTATGAAAAATATAACTTAAATTGGAAACACAAACCAACCCTTTTGACAGATACAAGAAAAAACAAAAGAAAAGACAAACAATCAAATAAATAAAAATCTTATAAAAAGTTTACCATTACCAAAATGTATTACCACAATATTTTTACTTGTATTTTTATATTTTCGCGAGAAGTACGAGTATACAGAGATTATGACTGGTTGACATCCGTGATGTCATCCTGAAGTGCTGGACATGTCAGTCTGTCTACCCCATCCCCTGACCAGGCCCCACAATCACACCAGGCTACTCCATCCCACCCGGCCGCAACACCGCACCCGGCCCCAACACCGCACCCCGCCCCAGCACCTCATTCTCCCACACCGTCGCACCCGGGCCCACAACCGCACCCTCCCTCACCATCGCACCCCGCTTCATCACTGCATTTGGCCCCAACACCGCACCCCGCCCTAGCACCGCACCCGGGCACATGACCGCACCAGGGCCCACCACCGCACCCGACTCCACCACCGCTCCGGGCCACAACACCGCATCCGGCCCAATCACCGCACCCGGCGCCACATCCGCACCCGGCACCATCTCTCCAAACGCACGAAAAGGACGTGCACCGTCCTCAGAGAAGCTGTCCCTCGTCACACTCGGGAAGTTAAACTTGTTAGAGAACACTCTTGCAGAACTTGAGGACCGCGTAAATGGAACCTCGCCTACGAAGGCAAGGACGAGGAAATATTGCAAGAAGTCAGGTAGCTTCATGTTTAGATAGAGTGTCGCACTGCAAAACAACTAAAACAAGCAGGCCAACATTGTTATGCCAAGTGCGTGACAGCTACGTCTGTATTTATAGTGTATTATCTATGGCTACGTCGTACACTCGAACGACGACACTCTAGTGTGCGTGTATAATGATACCAATTGTTGAAAAATTCTTATTAAAATAGGGAGAAATTCATCGTAGTATCGAGTGTATTTTCCATCCATAAAAATATGCTCAAAACGGAAAAATCAATAACAATAATTTCTTGAGGGTCGGAGCTCGGGTTATTTTCATACTTTGCATCAAAACAATAAATTTTTTGGAAACTTCTCTACCAATTTTGATGTTTGGAATGTATATTTATTTATTAACTGGCAAAATTCTTTTTTCAACCCTATTTCAATATTAAATAATAATACATACTAGAATACAGGCCGTAGCCAGGAATTAAGGAATCATTTCGGGGGGGTTGCCAACTTTTTTTAGAAGAAAAAAAGTATGATTTCAGATTTTTTTAGATTTATAAAAAAGAGTTTTGTTATTGTTACTTTTAAAACCAGCTTTTTTTGTTCTAGTTACGGGAAAAAAAGAAAAGATTTTACGATCTTAGACATTTTAAGTCAGAATTTTAATTGATTAGTTGAGCGTAGTTATTATTAATTTCAATAAAGCCTTTTGCAGCATGTCGCTGCCAAGCCAACCTTTTTATTTGCCAAAAAGGCTTAACATGTTTTTCTCTTAAAATGTGGTTACGCTTGACACATTTTTGAATATTTTTTTTATCGAATGAAAAGACGGTTTTGTTTTTTTTGAAGGAACGACGATTGGTGCCATTGGTGTCGTGTCATACGGAGCTAGCGGTTTGATTATATTTTTTTCCGATTTAACACATTTATTTCAGTCTTTGGCATATTTTACCGCAAAATCTTTATTGTTATAATTTCATAAAAAAGTCTCATTTGTGTTTTATATATACATCCAGGAAAAACTACCTTTAATTGTTTCAAAAGGCCTCGTTGAGGCCCCTGGCTTACCCGTCTCCAGCTGTGGCCGTAGCCAGGGAGGAGCGCAGTCCGCCAAGTCCACAGCCGTGTCCATCCGCGCGTGGTTCCAATACCACGTCTCCGCGTGGTGTCATTAATATTATTAATCAAAATTTAACATTTGACATGCATCCTGACTCAGTATTTTTAATACCCACAGTTCCCCCTGACATTGTAAGACTAATAAATTCATTAAATAATACTAATAGCTCTGGATATGATGACGTTACAACAAATGTTATTAAATCTGTGTCAACCATTATAGCACCAGTGCTTAGTTATATAATAAATATATGTTTAGAATCGGGTGTGTTTCCGGATAGGTTAAAATTGGCTGTTATAAAACCGCTATATAAGAAAGGTAGCAAACACGATCCAGCCAACTACCGGCCTATTGCCTTGCTACCCATATTCTCTAAAATAGTAGAAAAAGTGATATACAATACATTATACACATTTTTTGAGCGTAATAATCTTTTTGCTGATGAACAATACGGTTTTAGAAGAAAAAAGAATATCAATATGGCAATTTTCAAGCTCTTTGAAAAAATTATAACTGGCATTGATAACAGAAGTCCGGTAGCTGCTTTGTTCATGGACATGAGCAAGGCGTTTGATTTTGTGGATAGAACAGTGCTATTGAAGAAGTTGGAAAGGTATGGAGTTAGGGGCAATGCCTTAAACCTTTTGAAATCATACTTATCCGACAGAAAACAAGTTACTAAAATGGATAAGGTCTGCATTACTTCAAAAAACCGAGCGTACGTATGTATCGAGTCAGAGAGCTAATAACTACGGTGTACCCCAAGGAAGTATTGTAGGATCTTTATTATTTATTATTTACATTAATGACATGCCCAGAGAAACACATCATCCGATGGTTTTGTTTGCTGATGATAGCACGGTCGTTTTTAGTGGTAAGAATGATATGACGACACTTGAGGGAGAGATAAACCACTGTCTCCAAGTATTAGTAGAATGGATGGGCGCGAATAATTTAAAAATTAATATTGACAAAACTAAAATAATGACTTTTGAGCAAAGGACAAATCATAAAAGACCTGACATAAAATATGGAGACAAGACAATTTCAGAAACGACAACTACAAAATTTTTAGGGCTTGATCTGGATAGAGACATGTCGTGGAAAACTCATACTGACAGTGTATGTAAACGCCTGAGTCAACACTCAAATGCTTTACGTAATCTTGCAAAGGAGGTAAATCAAAAAGTTTTGGTTACGGCGTATCATGCATATGTTACGTCAGCATTACGATACGGGATCATATATTGGGGTAACTCCACCAACATGGATACAGTATTTAGAGCGCAAAAGAGGTGTGTAAGGGCGATATGCGGTATTCAAAGCACAGAAAGCTGCAAACCGTTCTTTGTGAATTTCCGTATATTAACAGTACCCTGCCTATACATATGTGAGGTGGCTGTATTTGTCAAAGCAAACATCCACCTATTTGAAAAACTGCACTGTTCGCGACATAGACATAAAATAAGCAGTAGGCAACACAAAAAAGCAGTATTCCGGAAAAACTTTCTAGGAATGGCACCACATATTTATAATAAATTACCCAATGCTTTGTTAGGTATTAAAGAAATCAATGTATTTAAGAAGCAACTCAATAATCTACTGATAAGTAAGACATACTACACAATTAATGAATACCTGTCAGATATAAATTTATGTGTAGAATAATAGTATTTGAGTCCAATTTATTTTATTATTCTATTAAAATTATTTTAATTGTATTGTTAATTATGTGTTGACGGTTTTAGAATAATAGATAATATATAATAGTTAAGATATTAATAATGATTTTATGACATTGTATAGAGTACTAAATTTAATTTATGACATTTTATAAGGTATTTATCCGAATTAATTTATGGTATTAATTGGAATTTATGAATTTGTAATAAGGTATTAATTGGAATTTATGACATAGTATAATTTTAACAATAACTTTGCATGCCTGAATTGGTGCAACACAGTGGACTGCGCATTCACTTGACATCTAGAAATGTATGATTATGTACTGTGTTGAGCAATAAATATTTGAATTTGAATTTGAATTGTCGCCGGCCAACCAGAAGTCGCTGCGTCGTCGACGTGTCAGACGCTGTCGCTAAACGTTGCAGGCAACACCTTTTACCATCCTCATTTGTCAGCCTTACTAATTTTTTTTTTAAAAAATCGCGTTGTAATTTTTTACCGTTACTTTAAATTGTCCGTTACCCATCCTAATTAAAATAGTGTTTAAGCCTGCGTATCTTATGTAGCACAACGGTTCTTCGTGTTAGATACACGTTCGTGATTTTTTTTCCTTAACGCAAACGAGCTCCCAGCCTTGGCCAATGCTAGTACCCCTCGCCCAGCGTTAGTCCTAAAAATACCTTATCCGAAGAATCTGGCGTTCTATATAATACCTTTTTTATTTTTTCTAAATATCTACGACGACCACCAATTTATTATTATTTTTTATCTGAGTTTAAATTTTGTTTTCTTTTTTTCGTTTTAAACCAATTGAATTATACAGTGTGACTTCAAATTTTTCTGTGTTTCATTAAACGTTCTCCATCATCCTGGGTTCGATTCCCAGTGATTTTTTTATATGTAATATAGCGGAAAATCATTTATATCGCTATAGAAATGGCGCCCGAACAAAGTGAGTATATTTAAAATACTTAATAACTACTATTTTTTGTCTTTTTTCGTTATTATGTATGTGGTGTGCTCCTTAAGAGCACAAATTTAATCTCTAAGTTATTATTCTATTTTACAGGTGTCGGGAATTACATGAAGACTTTCGTGATATGTGGAAATTATTTATCCAGATCCTGTTGATTTAATTTTTTGTGCTGTTGTTCATGTAATCCGATTTAAAGAAACCTGTAACTATATGCAAAAATCCGACTTTTTCCATCCTATAATTATAAACGAAACCCGTATTTTATTTATCTCCTGTAGTCTTAGTTGTAGTTAGTACCCGTAGTGCATGGTTGATGTGTGTGAATGAATAGTCATCGTGTCTAAGGTAAGCTCTTTTGTGCGGCTGTTTTGCGAAGTGTCTATTTATTTATTTTGTTTGATGCCTAGCCCAGTCGTACGGTTTGCCAAACGTCGCTATCGTCTTCTATTCTTCCATCAGCAGCATTACTAGGGATTTGCTACAGTCTATACATCGCTATAGGAAAATCTTTCTTTAAAACATCTAGACCCCAATAATTCCCATTTGCATTATCCGATTTGCTGAAATTCAATTCGAATATTAGTTTTATCCCTAAATCTATTCACAGAGACCGGAATTTGCGGAATATTTACTCAAATAAAAATTCTCATTTTCGAGTTACGTAATTATTCATTACTACAAACATCGTTCAAAATATAAAGGAGATTGTCAAGTCCTGGAAATCCTATTTATTTAAAAGGAGATCGTCCAATTTTGTAACCTTTCCTTCGTTTCTAAGCACGTAGGTTTCTCTGTTAGAAGTCAGATCTTCGACCAGATCCGTTTTATTTTTTATCGGTTGTTTGTGTCAATTTTCGGCAATATGGACGTCGAGGATTGTTCAATTACCGAGACCCCTGTTCGAGTTAGCCCCATAATTTCGAGACCTCCTATTCCACCCAGAGCTTCTATGTCGTCAGGTATTCCGTCTCCTATCAAATCCGAAGATCATCCACGCTATTTCCACAAGCAGATTTCTCTCTCGAAATGGAAGATTGATTTTTCGGGAAATACTTGTGTACGTGAGTTTTTCGTGGCAGTAGACGAACGAAAGGAAGCCGATGATATTTCGGACCTCTACTTAGTCAAGCATTTCCACGAAGTCCTATCCGGGGCTCCGTTGAAATACTTTAGGTCTATTCGCCACATAAATCTTTCCTATGCAGAGCTCAAGGAATCTTTTATAAGGATGTTCGGACCCGTTGATTTCGAATTCAAGACCGAACAACAGGTCAGGAACTTGAAGCAAAAGTCTGACCAATCGGTGAGGGATTTCGTCATTCAGGTTTCATATCTAAATGATCGTTTGTTCAATCCGATAACTGAACCAAATCTGCTTCAAATTATTATGCACAATATGCATCCTAAATTTTACCCTTGTTTATCTGTTCATAAGTTTAATGATATGGATTCGAGTTGTTTCTAAACCTGTATCTAGGGTTACATGCGGGACCCAGTTATGTCCCAAATGTAAAAAGAGCGGTCACTCATATCGAAGCTGTCCAGATTTCCCTGGCATGCTTTGTTTTAGATGTCGAACTCCTGGAGTCATAACTCGAGATTGCCCGAACTGCAATTCAAAAAAGAGCATAAGCCAACCGCGGCACGCATTTCGTACAGTGTCACCGGTGATATCAAATGGCTCGTCGGATAACCGACCATTTATCGAGATTTTATTAGGCAATCGTCTGGTAAAGGCTCTTTTAGATTCAGGCGCACAAATGTCTCTTATCAGTGACATTTTAGTTCAGGAGTTAGGCATTTCTTTAAATTTCAACAATTCATGTCCCCGCGTTATTTCTGCAAATAGCTCGCCTATTGATATTGTGGGAACTTTATACCTTCCGGTTAAGTTTAATAACTCGACTTTTACGCATGAGTTTTTAGTAGCGCGTTGCATGTCTTCGTCAGTTATTTTAGGTATAGAATTTTGGAACAAATTTGGTTTGACTACCCTTTTTAGCCAAGCTTTTGATAAAAATATTAAAGGAAATATGTACCTTTCATCCGTTCTCAATTCTCCTCCGCATCTGTCTTGCGTAACCGAACCCCGATACGTACATCCCCGTAACGTCCTTTTACCCGACCAAGAGCGTAGTCTACAAAATGTCATTGATGAGTTTGAAGTCATCTCGTCTGACAAGATCGGGCTAGGTAAAACTTCGTGGCTGTCACACAAAATTAATACTACGGGACAGCCAATTAGGCAGAGATTTTATCCTCTTTCACCGGTTAAATTAAAAATACTTAACGACGAAGTTGATAAAATGTTACAGCTAGGTGTTATTCGACCATCTCGCTCACCCTGGGCTAGCCCAGTAGTAATGGTTACTAAGAAGGATGGTTCTGTCCGTTTCTGCGTGGATAGCAGGAAATTGAATAGCGTGACCATCAGAGATTCGTATCCCCTCCCGCGTATTCAAGACATTCTTGACAACCTTCGTGGTGCCAGATATATAAGCTCGCTCGATTTCAGGAGTGCATTTTGGCAGATACCACTCGCGGATAACGACAGTTGCGCAAAAACCGCTTTCATAATTCCACAACGCGGCTTGTTCGAATTTGTGAGAATGCCATTCGGGCTCACCAATGCCGCTTCTGAGATGCAACGACTTACTGATATGATTGTTAATTTCGAATTCACGTCGACCAGCGATGACTGCGTTTTTGGATATGTCGATGATTTGATTTTAATCTCCAAGGATTTCCACAGTCATCTCGCGCTCCTCAGAAAGGTGTTAAACCGCCTTAAAGAAGCCGGTTTATCTATTAATTTTAAAAAATGCGAATTTTGCAAAAGCGAACTTAAATATTTAGGTTATATTGTAAACGAAAAAGGCCTACAAACAGATGCAAGCAAACTAGATGCTATTAGGGATTATCCAACCCCTACTTGCGCTAGATCCTTGCGTGGTTTCATAGGCATGTGCTCTTATTATAGGCGTTTTGTCGATGGTTTTTCCTCTATTATAGCACCCCTTACAGCTCTTATTGGTAAGAGGAAAGGTCGTGATCCTATTAGTTGGAATCACGCTGCTAAACATGCTTTTAATAAGTTAAAGGAGGCTTTAATCAACACTCCTGTTATGGCTTGCCCAGATTTTTCCAAGCCATTTCTTTTACAATGTGATGCATCAGCGGTTGGTCTCGGTTCGGTTCTCTCACAGAAGATTGATGGTGTAGAGCATCCCATTGCCTATTATTCCCGCCTATTTTCTAAAGCTGAGCGTAATTATAGTACTACTGAACGCGAGCTCTTATCTGTCCTCGATTCCATTAAACATTTTCGGTGTTATTTAGATGGAATGAAGTTTTCTGTTATAACAGACCACATGGCCTTGAAATGGTTACTCACCTTAAACAACCCCTCCGGACGTTTAGCCCGCTGGGCCACTGTAATTTCCCAATACACCTTCGATATACTTCATCGTAAGGGTACACAGCATGTTGTCCCAGACGCCTTGTCCAGAATTTACGCAAGCCCTGTTACGTTTGACCAAGGTCCCGAACGTACTAATGACCGTTGGTATAAGAAAGTTTACCTGGGCGCTCGTGATACGCCGCAAATGTTCCCTGATTATGCCATACAGAACGGTGTTCTCTCAAGACGTATGCCCATTACTAACCCTTTATCATCTGATCCTTGGCGCGTTGTATTGCCCGCTGAGAAGGTCCCGCTCGCTATTTGGGAAGTTCATAATAATTTCCCCTCTATTCACCCCGGTGTTATGAAAACTTACCTTAAAATCAAGGGTTTGTTTTATTGGCCAAACATGTTTCGTGATGTCACCGAAACATTAAGACAATGTGAGGTTTGCAAGGCCTATAAAATCTCTAACACTCAACCACGTGGTCAGATGTTGTATCCGAAACCCGTCTCTCTTCCCCTACAACTTATTTCCATAGACATCATAGGTCCGCTACCTATTGCCTATTATGGTTACCGTTACATACTATCTATGGTAGATGTGTTTTCCAAATATATCTGGCTAGTTCCTTTAAAAAAGGTCGACTCTACTTCCCTAATTAAAGCTTTGGAGTCCGAAATATTTTATAATTTCGGGGTTCCACGTGCAATTCTTTGTGATAACGCTACCGTTTTCCGTAGTAATCGTTTCTTAAATTTCCTCAGATCGTTTCATATCGATCCACCGATCTTTACGCCCTTTTACACGCCACAGGCCAATACCGTGGAACGGTATAACCAAAGTGTTGTCACATGTTTAAGTATTTTAGTCGGTGAAAACCAAAGGAATTGGTCTAAATTATTACCCAAGGTGAAATTATATCTCAATTCTTGCATTAACTTAGCTACCGGTTTCACACCAAACTTCCTTATGTTTGGTAGGGAAGTTGTTTTGGATCCTACTAGTGCGCATGGACAGACTCTAAGCTCCAATTTAGCCGAAAGTCGGTCTCAACACGCATCTAACCTATCTTCCCTTGCACAGATTTACACAAAAGTCGCTGACAACCTTTCTCTAGCTTTCCTCCGTAATTCTCGAACTTATAATACGAATCGTTCAAGTATCACTCTTAACGTAGGTGACACTGTATGGAGGCGTAATTTCTCTAGATCATCTGGTACCGATTATTTCTCCGGAAAACTTGCCCCTCGCTTTGTCAAGTGTCGGGTAACTAGGGTCATCTCTAGGACCACCTATGTCCTTAAAGATTGTGATTCCGTTCATTCCGGTTCATACCATATCAAGGACATTTTGAAGTGATTGCCCTTCTCATCTAACGCCATTTTTTCGTTCATCGTATTACATTTAGTTTCTTGTATAAATTTCTCGGACCGCCCCCCAAAATTCGCTGTCTCTTTCTTCATTTCCCATACAGGTGGGATAATTTATATTCCCCCTGGGCACGTAGTCACTGGATTGAGCCCCAGTGTCACGTGTTTTCGTCATATTCTTCTAGGTATGTTGACATTGGGCCGGACCCCAATGTCACGTTCCTTCATAATTTTCTTCCGGATGCGTGTTTTTTGGACTGGGCCCCCAATTGCACGTTTCCTCTTCCTTATTCTAATGGGTTAACTCTCCTTATTTTTGAGTATTTTTCTACTTTCCCCTCAAGCGATCGTGTCCCGCGTCGGTTGTAGGTTTATTTTCTCCTTTCCAAAGCCTTCTTGGTTTTTCTCCTTGTCCTGTTTCCTGCTTTGTCGCATGTGTAAACATTGGAAGCATTTTCCGATAATAATTTTGAATACTTGTATTTAGTGTTAGTCCACGCGACCTACATTAAAATACATGGTTCAAGGACCATATCACTTCCAATTTGAGTGTGATTTCTTTTTCCCTCAATCGATATTTAATTTTATCGATGATGTAATATAAGTCTTTATTCTAGGCTAATAATTTTTTTCCTTGCTTTAGCTTGAGTTTCTTTATTGCATCTAGTTGTTTCTTGCTCTCGTCATTCGATTGCAAAATCTATGAACACTTCTTAGATTTTTTTTTATATATAGCATTAACTTAACTTTTTAACATGGGAGTTGAAGTCGTACATTCTGATTTTTTTAAACATAGGTTTGTAGGACACTTCTGACTTCTATAGTTCGCACCGATAAGGTGTAGGTTTGATCCGGTTCTGATTTACTCTTTGTCGGCTGCACTTAGTGTTCTCTGTTCGTTTTTGCTTAGGTTATTTTCATTAGTTTTGGTTAATGTTTAATTTATAAAATAGTATTGAGGTCGATTTGTTTAATTCATTACTTTCCCTCCATAAAGTTACTTAGGCTGTCACTTTTATATCAACTTATGTCATCCATGTCAAGGGATGTCACACACATTTAGGGTTGTGAAATTTTTTATCGATAATGTCGATAAAAAATTTTTTTTTGCTGGAAAGGGGTTATTGCAGCATGTCGCTGCCAAGCCAACCTTTTTATTTGCCAAAAAGGCTTAACATGTTTTTCTCTTAAAATGTGGTTACGCTTGACACATTTTTGAATATTTTTTTTATCGAATGAAAAGACGGTTTTGTTTTTTTTGAAGGAACGACGATTGGTGCCATTGGTGTCGTGTCATACGGAGCTAGCGGTTTGATTATATTTTTTTCCGATTTAACACATTTATTTCAGTCTTTGGCATATTTTACCGCAAAATCTTTATTGTTATAATTTCATAAAAAAGTCTCATTTGTGTTTTATATATACATCCAGGAAAAACTACCTTTAATTGTTTCAAAAGGCCTCGTTGAGGCCCCTGGCTTACCCGTCTCCAGCTGTGGCCGTAGCCAGGGAGGAGCGCAGTCCGCCAAGTCCACAGCCGTGTCCATCCGCGCGTGGTTCCAATACCACGTCTCCGCGTGGTGTCGCCGGCCAACCAGAAGTCGCTGCGTCGTCGACGTGTCAGACGCTGTCGCTAAACGTTGCAGGCAACACCTTTTACCATCCTCATTTGTCAGCCTTACTAATTTTTTTTAAAAAAAATCGCGTTGTAATTTTTTACCGTTACTTTAAATTGTCCGTTACCCATCCTAATTAAAATAGTGTTTAAGCCTGCGTATCTTATGTAGCACAACGGTTCTTCGTGTTAGATACACGTTCGTGATTTTTTTTCCTTAACGCAAACGAGCTCCCAGCCTTGGCCAATGCTAGTACCCCTCGCCCAGCGTTAGTCCTAAAAATACCTTATCCGAAGAATCTGGCGTTCTATATAATACCTTTTTTATTTTTTCTAAATATCTACGACGACCACCAATTTATTATTATTTTTTATCTGAGTTTAAATTTTGTTTTCTTTTTTTCGTTTTAAACCAATTGAATTATACAGTGTGACTTCAAATTTTTCTGTGTTTCATTAAACGTTCTCCATCATCCTGGGTTCGATTCCCAGTGATTTTTTTATATGTAATATAGCGGAAAATCATTTATATCGCTATACTTTGCAATAATGACCAAATCACATCTTTACCCTAACAGGCCACTGTAGCAGCAGCTGTGAGGTTTGTGAAAACTTAAGGTGGTTTCTTTAATGTGTTGAGGATTTTCAATGAAAAACGATGCTATGCTTTTAACGAACAATTCTGTATATTAGCCATTTTGGTTTTTACAACATTCAAAGAGAGGGGCGTAGGAACAATATTTTAAATGAAGCCCAATCACAGTCGAGCGATAGGTATGAAGTAGCGTATGGTATAATTTCTTGCCTCGAGGTGTCGCTATTAGTTCCTGATGTATGTTAATGGAGTAGGAGGTCACAACGGGAACATCCAAATACTCCGAAATATTTTATTTCGAACTTCAATGTTCCGATTTTCAAAAGTCCGAATTTCATAATACCTAAGAATTAACGTGCTTTCCGAGGCACGGAAAATTAAAAATCACGAAATTTATTTTACCGAAAGTCGTAAATGCGATTTGTTAGTTTTTCGATTTTCATAAGTTCGAAGAATCAAATGCTCGAAGGGTTCTCGGTCCGAAAAACGACATTCCGATTTTCAATACTTCGAATAAACTAAAAGGCAAGAGGTGGAGCTACAGAATTTAGTGACAAAAACGAATCGCTGCAAAATCGACTTTCCGAAGTCTTGTCTGCCCTACCCTAGAGTGTAATTTAAGCCCGCGTAGTCGCGGAGGGGTGGGGCGGCCCGCGAGCTGAGGAGCAGTTGGTTTGAAGGCCGCGGCTGAGGCTGAGCCGAAGCTGCGGCGGTGAGCGTTTAAACCATCTGCGACGACAAGCTCGCGTGGGGCCGCTCAAACCCCGCAGCGCTGGAGCCTTGACAGAAACAATGCTTGCTGCATGTTGCTTGCTTGCTGCTTGCCTACTTGCATGCTGCATGCCTGCTTGCATGTTACATGCCTGGGATCCTGCCGTTTTACCGAAAAGATTTTGCCAAAATTTCACTACCCAAACAAATTTTAGCAACCTTTTTTATACCAATGCAATGTTTGGAATGATTTTAGTACGCACATTTTCATTTGATCAAAAAAAAATATGGAAAGAACAGGCTACCCGAAACTGACCTAGTTAGACGAGATTAATAATTTAAAAAAATGCTACTAACTAAAAAAAAAATACTACCAGAATAGTTAATATTAATGTTATTATTACCTGTTTAGAATTTGTACCAAGTTGAAAAAACACCCATGTAATAAAACGTCTTTATTTTGGGTAAAATTAGTTATCCCAACTGAAATATTGACTACATAAAAATTGGTAAAAGTACTAGTTAGTAAACCAGTTATTGTTTAAACGTTCACTTGCAAAACATTAGGTTTGCGTTACAATTATTAGTGAAGAGATTTTTTGCAAAGTAATAATTTGGCAAATAAAATTATGCGGAAAATTGTTTGGGAAGTGATAATTGGGCAATTTCTTTTCGATGAAACAAGGGAGATCCTGGCGGTTGCATGTTGCATGATTGCTTGCAATTTTTAATTTCGGAATTGTATTAATCGGTATTTTAATAATCGGAATTCGTATTTTTGATGTTTCGAATTATCATTAAATCGGACTTATTGTTATTCGATCTATTGAAACTCAGTATTTTGAGAATAGTAAATAAAAACGTTAGGAATATTGAAATTTAGGAATTATAAAAAATAGGAGTAATGATAAGTCGGAATTGTTATAGTCGGAATTTTGAACCATTCGGAATTATGAAAATTGGTATTTTGAAATTCGTATGTGTGACTGACGGAATAAAGTTTTTCGTATTTATATAGTGTACCCGGTCACAACATGCCCCCGGCCTTGGAAGCAGTGGCTTTCAACGGTCTTCAGTCACTGCATCAGCGTCGATCATGTCCTGTAGTAGCGGACAAATCTTGGTATATGCGCGCCTCACCACGCCCGATGACGTCCTTATATCGGCCACCCGGGATATACCATCCTTTCCTGGGATAGTGCAAAGGACACGTACCAAATGCCACTTTAAAGGTGGGAGGTTATTGTCCTTAATAGCAACTAAGGAGTTTGGTTTGAGCTCGTCCTTATTCGCCGTCCATTTTGCTCGCACCTGCAGCTCGGAGATGTATTCCTCCGCCCACCGGTTCCAAAAGTGTTGACGAAGTTGTTCTACCCTCTGGTATCGCTGGAGACGACTAGCAGGAACATCACGTAGGTAATCGCCGGCTGACGCAGTCATTGGTTGACCAATAAGGAAGTGTCCGGGAGTGAGTGGGGAAAAGTCATGAGGATCGGGGGAAAGAGGAGACAGAGGTCGGGAATTTAGTACGGCTTCTATTTGAGCCAATACTGTGCTGTACTCTTCGAACGTGAGATGCGCGTTATATTACACGACGAAGATGGTGTTTACTCGACTTTACTCCTGCCTCCCACAGACCACCAAAATGCGGAGAATAATGGGGAATAAAATTAAATTTTATATTTTAACTAGATGCGAATTCTAAAATACGAGTATCATAACTACAAATTAGCCAAAAAATTTGAAAAATCGTTCATTACACCTACGAAATTACGACCATTACCAGAATAGATATCTGCAGGCTTACCACGGCGTGATATAAATCTTTTTAAAGTAAGTAAATACGCTTCACTGGAGAGGATAGCACGTGTCACGAAACAAACAAATAGGCAAATGTAGCCTTGGATAAGCCTAGCAAAAGCCTAGCAGTGTAATCCACCCCACACCGAACGAATGGAAGACTAGGTGTAACTCGCTCCCTAGGTAAGTTACCCATCATAGGACTAAGCGTCTTACCTCTAATGCGAGTACAGGTAACACAACTATGCACTACCTGGCGAGCAAAACATCTACCTCCGACAGGCCACCATGATTCGCGTAAATGAAAAAGTAATGCCAGCGGAGCAGCGTGGCGAAGCTGAATGTGCTCATGACGAAATAATAAAGTGGTAAAATAATGCTTACTATGAATTACAATTGGATGCCGGGCCCGATAGGATCCGGCAACTGGGACTCGAGGTGGCCTTGCACAAATCCGAGGCCATATGTTTATTTATTTATTATTTATTTATATATACTTTATTGTACACCAGATTATACATTACATAAAGAAAAAGTAATACAATACAAAATATACAATGGGCGGCCTTATCGCTTACTGCGATCTCTTCCAGGCAACCTTGGTCTATGGTCCTCGGAACGCGCCACTGTCGGGTTCCCAGATAACGGCAGGAGGGGTTCACATCGGTGTCGAGTCGACGATGAAGTACCTGGGACTCGTCCTCGACAGCCGGTGGAACTTCGTGGAACACTTCCGACGTTTGACCCCCAAACTGGAGAGGGCTGGGGCTGCTCTGAAGCGGCTTCTGCCCAATCTAGGGGGTCCAAATGCCTCAAAACTCAAACTGAATGTGTGTGGATCGCCCGGAGGACACGGTGGAGCATACGGTGGAGGTTTGCCCGGCTTGGGCGGGGCACCGCCGTGTCCTCATGGAGGCGATCGGCGGCGCTGATCTCTCGCGTCCGGCCCTGGTTCAGGCCATGGTTCGGAGCGAGAGTGGATGGGAGGCCGTCACTTCTTCCTGCGAAGTAATACTCGCGAAGGAGGAGGCGGAACGCGCGAGGGAGTGGCAAGATTCGCGCCCTCGCGCCTAGTCGCCGCAGGAGACGCCCCGGGCGTTGGGAGTCGCGAGCCGACTTCCGACCACCGTAGGCGCGGGCTTGCGGATGGTTAGCAAAGGCTAGCTCGCAGTCCGATAAGGACCAGGCCCGGGTCGACGGCGCGTTGTGTTCCACGCGCGCCTCAAAGAGATGTCAGCACCAACTGACGGGGTCCGTAAGGGCCAATGTCTGCCAGGGTTGCGAGTTTGCCAGAAAGGGATATCGCGGCTCCGGCACACAGGCAACGGAAGGAACACGGGTGGGTTTTAGCCAGTAAAAGTCTGACACGCCCTCCCGCTCCGCCCAGAGCGGGAGAAGTTATTTGATAACTTCCTCACCTCAAAAAAAAAAAAAGGCGAGCGCTGCTGACGTTTTTCTAACGCAAGAAATCGACGTTCTGCTAGTATATAAGACTCACTCCCCTCGCTATTGCGAGTAGTAGTGCGAACAAAGTGATCTTCGCATGCACGTTCTTGCTCAGTCTGTGCGTCTCTGACCTTAGACGGTTCCTCAATCTCCCAGAACAGTCGAAGTTGCGTATATAAAGAATTAATAATATTGCAATGAATTGGCGCACTTTTGCGCGTATAATTAAGTCAAACTCAAAGCATTTATTTCAATTAAACCATTTACAGGCACTTTTGAATTGTCAAATAGTCGCGTCAGTTAGTCAGGAAGATGAAGCTCCAAAACGGGAAGAACGGGAAGAAACTCCAAGGACACTCTTTTAAATATAGAAAACTACAAAATCCTGGGTACATTATTCTTGTTGCTTCTTTATGGAGAATCGGTCACATTTCCGATTTTTTTTGTTCGAATTTCATTTTACCGAAAACTATTGACCGACGTCTTTTTTCCTATATGCAATAATTGACATAGTTTTAAATCATCGAAGTATCATGTGTCATAGGTATTATTTTACCGAACGATATTTCTCCGATTTACAAAATAATTTTTTGCTATTGGCCGAGGCTTCTTTTAAACTTTTTTAATTTGCCATATTTTCACCACAACAATGAAACAATATTTTTCAATATTAAATTAAAATATTGTAATAAAAAGTCAATATGTTGTGCTACAAATTTTTGTGACAGAAACGAATCGCTGCAAAACCGACTCCACGTAGTCTTGTCTGCCCTACCCCTAGAGTGTAATTTAAGCCGGCGTAGGCGCGGAGGGGTGGGGCGGCCCGCGAGCTGAGGAGCAGGTGGGACGCTCACCACCGCAGCTTCGCCTCAGCCGCGGTGGCGGGCCTTCAAACCAACTGCAACGATAAGCTCGCGTGGGGCCGCCCAAACCCCGCAGCGCCGGAGCCGTGACAGAAACAATGCTTGCTGCATGCTGGATGCCTGCTTGTTTGCACGCTGCATGCTTGCTTGCAGACGTGACTTCGATGAAGTAAAAAAATACGAAACGATAATAATTGAAAAGTTTTAGGTGAAATGAAATTCGGTCAAATATTTTTCGAACTTATGATAGGTAACCTTCTATAAGAGAACAATGTACAAAAAAGAATAAAAACAATTCAAAATATAAGATTAAAAATAAGCCATGGCAGATACCTACGAGATGACCAGTCACAACTGACGGCGCCCGTTCACGAACATGACGCGTGGATCAGAAGACATAGCTCCGGAAATAATCCAGCCTAGTTTGGTGTTCTGTAGAAACGGACCACTAGTCAAACGTATTTTACCTTCTTCCCAAAACCTATCTGCGCCAATCAAAATGTCAATATTTTTGTATTCTAGAAACTCCGGATCAGCCAACCGTATGTTGTCTGGAATACAGACTTGCGCGCTTAATTTACATACGGCAGGCATCGAAGCCGTGATCCTAGATAGCACATAACAATGAATGCGCGCAGTAAATGAATTATCGACGCAGGATTTGATAACGATATCACTAGCTTGCGAACAATGTACTACCGAATCACCTACGCTTCGAACTTCGTTTGTGGACTGTATTGATGGTGCAATTAAGAGTTAACATAATGATTTAGAAATGAAACAGCGCTGGCTTCCATTATCAAGGAGCGCCCGCGCTTTATGATATCTACCGTGTACATCTGCTACATCAACGATAGCTGTTGACAATAACACGGACGCACACATAAACACTTAATCGATTGCGGTTACATGTGTGCTTTGTTTACTTGAATAGGGACTGCGGAGTCCGAGACGGATGGTGTGGCCGCGGGGAAATGCGCAGGCGCGTCACTCTCAATAGCACGCGACGACTCAGTGGTAGTTGTGGAATGCAAAGCAACAGAACTATTAGCGTTATCATTGTGCAATAATGAGATGATTATTGATTGATGATGATGATTGTGAAGTCGGAGTCGAAGTCGGAGTCGAAGTCGAAGTCGGAGTCGAAGTCGAAGTCGGAGTCGGAGTCGAAGTCGAAGTCGAAGTCAAAGTTGAAGTCGAGCGAGTGTATAAGTCGACACGAATCAAGAGACTTATACTTATATACTTATACTTCGAGACCAAAAGTTGTAACGACACTTTTTGCTATACCTAGTTGTAAGCCGTGCGGCGTGCGCGTGTTTCTCTGTCTGTCTCTCTCTCTCTCTCATAGAAAGAGGAACTTCGTTCCATCCGGGTGTCCCTTGACACCTCTCAAGTTTTTTGTTTTTCTTTCGGGTGCTAAAATCACCAGGCTACTCTGTGCGCTTACTCTGGAGCATGCCACATACAACTGGCCGTGGAAGAAGCAGCTTTCCCTCAAGTCTACTCCCGCTACCATAAGAGTTTGACCTTGAGCTTTGTTTATAGTCATTGCGAAGCATACTATGGGAAACTGCACTCTCTTGAATTCGAAGGGGTAATTTGAGGGTGTTAGGGGAATCCTAGGAATAAATACAGACCTCTGTAAAGCTTAGAAACCTTCAAATGCGGTACTAATATATATAGTACGGTGACTTTCGAGACATTCCAATTTTAAAGAGTATTTGCATTGCCAGCACCAAGCCTTTATGTGAGTTCAACCTTTTTTGAATAAAATCGGATTGACTTTTCAAACATGTGTTAAAGTAAAATCAAAAGCACTAAGGAGTATTGGTATCAACTTCGAAGCAAATCACTCCCAAAATAACTTTCTATCCCTATTAAACCCCGTTAGGGGATGAATTTCTACAAAAGACGAAACAGGTCTTCCATTAATTCTGTTAAAGAATGTTTATGCAAAATTTGAAGTAGATTGGACCAAGGAATCACGTTGTCCCATACAAACTTTGCCCCCCTTTTTCACCCCCTTAGGGGTAGAATTTAGAAAAATCCTTTCTTATCGGATGCCTACGTAATACAAAGAACTCACCCTCCAAGTTTCAGGTCTCTACGATCAGCAGTTTAGGCTGTGCGTTGATCCGTCAGTCAGTCATTCAGGACAAAGCATTTTATATGTATAGATTTAATAAAGCTTTGATAATATGGTGATCAATTAAAATTCCGCAATTATTATATCGGTTGAGCAACAAGTCCCATGCAACCTGATAATTATCGGTAGAAAATTCTATAGAATGTATAACTAGTTCTGCGCTGTCTTTTAGGGACGATTTGAGATAGTGAAACTTTTGAATGTTGGAAATATCTTTAGAATTATGAACTAGTGAGGTAAATGTGTCTCTGAATTCGAGCCAGTGCTCATAGGAGCCGTCAAATGTAGGCATAGTGATAGTGGGTAACTTCACGGAATGTATTTGACGGTTATTATGACTATGAAATGACCTGGAGCAGTCAGCGACTTTATCAGTGTTCAGCATGAATTCAGCAAGTGATATTAAATTGTAGTACCTAACTATCTTCAAAATTTTCTCTTTGATTTAATTGTTCGCCTAATTCACTATCAGAAACTCTTTCTTCTATTTTAGTTTGAATATCGTTAAGAGCCCTCTTACATTTCGGCGCTGCGCTAAAGCATTCTTGCGATACTGAGCGCACATTGCCGGCGCAGTGAAATATGTGGTACTTTTATTTTATTCATAAAAAAATAGAAATATCAATAAAAAAAAAATTAAAAAATTGTTTGTTATCAAGCAAATGTTGGAGATTATTTTAGTATAAATACTACGTACGAAAATAATGTAGACCTTCGGTTATTCAGACTTGTTTCCAAACCTTTTCAGTAGAAAATTGAATTTGGTCCAGTAATTTTTTCTTTAAATAAAAGTCATATAACAAAAATGTATTCTATTATTATAAAAGTATGGGATATGTTTAATATGAGAAAAATTATTTTGATAAATTATATTCAACAGAATCCGCAAATTAGAGCTCTCAAATGAGCTCTACATGAGTTTTTGCCAAAACATGCATCAGGAGAACGATTATTGCTAGATAAATAAATAAATAATGAAAAAATCGCTTTATTATTATTGTAGAATAGAAAACGAACTATTTTTACCAAGTAATTGTTATTTATACTAACAAACGAATAGTATTCAATTTCAACGAGGAAATCATGCATCTACGCGCATTTTTGTAATAGGCCCCTTAAATTCAGAAAATAAAGTAGGTAGTAGGTACCTACATCCTTGAACATCTTCCAAGAGTTTCTGATAGTGAATTAGGCGGACAATTAAGTAAAATAAAACATTTTGAAGATAGTTACTACAATTTCTGGAACTGATCTTTTGAATTGGTATGTTTAAGGATCCACGAGTGTGCGAAATAATTGTCAGTCAATAAATTTTAGTTCAACCAGTTGATAATTAAATGAATGACAATAGGAGTTTGATGGCGTCCATTTTGTAATGACTTAATAATGGCATACGAAGCGATCATAATAATAATAACATTCCAAGTTTAGATTTAGATTAAAGCTCTCGAAATTCTCCGATTCCTTACCTGGAAAAATTTAGACCAGTACCCTAATTACGTAATACACGATCAATCTGAATCATAATCGTTTTGAAACAGATTGCTAATTTATTGCTTTTTATAAGTTCGAAAAAAAACTGCTCGACAACATAGGTAACGCAATGAATGTTGTTGAACTGTCAAAATGAAACACTCGTAATCGTTTACGAAAATATGTTGCGTAATTAGATAGCAGTTTATAGCATGATAGCATAATTAGACAGCATTTCATAGTCATAATAACCGTCAAATACATTCCGTGAAGTTACCCACTATCACTATGCCTACATTTGACGGTTCCTATGAGCACTGGCTCAATTTCAGAGACACATTTACCTCACTAGTTCATTTATTCTAAAGATATTTCCAACATTCAAAATTTTCACTATATCAAATCGTCCCTAAAAGACAGCGCAGAACTAGTTATACATTCTATAGAATTTTCTACCGATAATTATCAGGTTGCATGGGACTTGTTGCTCAACCGATATAATATTTGCGGACTTTTAATTGATCACCATATTTGTTAAATATTACTGCAATAAAGAGTCGCATTCTTCGATTAGATAGACACTATTTTGAATGAAGCCCAATCACAGTCGAGCGATAGGTATGACGTAGCGTATGGTATCATTTCTTGCCTCGAGGTGTCGCTATTAGGCCCTGATGTGCGTTAATGGAGTAGGAGTCCACAACAGGCCACTTTAGCATAATGGGGCCGCTATGGAGAATATTGGTTAGGTTGCGAAAATGGGATCTCAAACAAGATATAAAGTAGTTACATATTTCAGCGTACAAGAATATTTATCCAGGAAGATCCCTATTCTCAGACTTATTAGATTCAGGTAATTTGTTAAATAATAATAACAGTTTCTTTAACCGTATAGTTCGGAAGCGCCCCCGATTGGACCCGAAAACATAAACCTCCGCCGGCTCGGTAGCGTATCCAATTGGACCCCAGAATGACGACATACTACACCCTAAATTGATGATGTAAATATTTATTATGCCACCCATCAAATCATACGAATGTACGTTAATTATGAGAGTTGGATAAAAAACTCATATGTTAACGCCATTAAATCTTTCAAATTAAACGCGCAAGTTAATTAATTTACCTTTATAAACTTTTGGTCCGTAAATGTGATAATCGCCATTTTGATGACAGTGGTGGTCGAGGCTTAAAAACATAATAATTGGGGATTTCGAACATCTAAACTCCACCACAGGGGCAGTGAAGAATACATCATTTAATTATTTGTCGAATTCATCCATTGTTCTAGTTAAATAAGTAGCGGTAATGAAGTTTTTTGATATCCAAAGTCGAAGTTTCGCGCCAATCGTGCGTGTTTACATTTTTACTTTTCACAAATAATAATACATACACATGTAGATAGATATTTATACAAGTAGAAAATGCCCAGATCTTAACGTAATACACGAACACAGGTCCATAAACACGTAATATTCATTACCGCTATTCAATCTGTGTTAAAAATCACCGACTGTAATTGTTTTTTTTATTGTAATGATGTGCGACAGTGATTATGCCAAACGATTTTTTTTAAATTATGTTCGACTCGATTAATTAATATGTGAGAAATCGATACTTGGAAATTTAAATAAATTTGTTTTCAGCATTAAAAACAGTAAGCATTATTTATATTAATGTTATATACTTTTCTAATGTAATTTTAATGGTTTTTCGGACATTTATGAAACAAGCCAAAAGACCTAGGTATATGATCGGGATAGGTACCTCATTTATTGAATTTCGCGCCGAATTGTTTCTTTAATTGATTCGGAATGCACTCGCTGTTCAAAATTATTTTAATGTATTGGACAATTATTTACTGTGGATTTTATTTTTGATACTTTCTGATAGTTTGATAGACACGACTACAGAATGCCAAGTATACATTCTTTTTTTTTGGTAGGATTAACAATTTTGTTTTGGGAATGATGATAAATTAATTCTATAAATTGGGTAGGTATTCCGGAAACACTTTGAAATGACGTCCATAGTTTTGGGGTTCCGTACCTGAAAAGGAAAAAACGGAACCCATAAAGGATCACTTCGTTGTCTGTCTGTCAGCCTGTCAAGACCTTTTTTCTCAAGAACGCGTCGAAGTATCTAGTTGAAATTAATATCAAATACCAACCTAGCCTATGGTCCCTTGGAGCTTTAAAAAAGCAAGCTTCTAAGTCAACGCAATAAAAAAATATGTACGGTAATTTATGCGACATATTTTGATACTGGCAAATAAAATAAAAACTTACAGAGTACCTACTTCCCGTTGATTCATGAAATTTGGCAAGAAACAATCACAGCACATAGGTATGTATAAAGGAAAAAGTCCGAAAATCGTTAATTTGTAGTTTTATCACATATTCTTTTTTTTACGATTACAAACTTATATTTACAGTTGCAGAATTTACCGTGACGTATATCGATGTATGGGAGATAATGTTTTTCAACTACAATGTTAAGTTTGTTTTTGGGATACATTCATCCCAACTACGGAACCCTACATTGTGCGTGGTCCAACACGCACTTGGCCGCTTTTTTTTTAGTTTGGTAGTTTTTGTTTATTAGATTGAGTAGTTTTTTTTGTGGTAGTTTTCCAACGACATTTAAAAAAACTGACCAAGTGTATGTCGGACTACGCACAGTGATGGGTTCCGTAGTGAGAATGAATATTTATGCACGCACATTGCACAGCATCATTTTAATTGGCTGCAAAAATAAATTCGTATTTCTCGATAAAATATGAAGAAGAAAGTTAACTCTGTGGTTTATGAGATACGGGTTATTTTCGGTTACAAGCGGTACCCGAAAATAACCCGTATCTCAAAAAATATTGACTTAACAGCAAAATCACTTATAAACATCTTTATTGTTTTAATTAAGACAATTAGAACGATAAAGATGTTTATTAAGTTGTTTTTCTTCTTTTCGTGTGAGACGAACCTCAGAAATAAATGAATAAAAAAAAAACATTAATATATTAATTATTATTCAATAATGAGATCCAACAATACACGCTATGAGCAGTTTTTTTTCGTCCATCGGTTACTTGTAAGTATGCGGAATGCCACACCTAATTATGTAAAACGTACTTTCACTTCACCAACGCTTAGCGGTGCAAAGAATACATCTTTTTCCAAATTTTCATCGATATAGTGTAAATAGTACCGTCGGGGGACCCCCGTCAGGAACGAAGTTCCTTTTCACGTATGATTTCAAACGCATTTTTCGCATCCGCCATCTTGGCTTTACATTTTGACCTAAGTATCGACTTTAGCACCCTCGAAAATATGAAAACGACACCAACGACGAAAAATTTGAAAATTTCGCAGCCACCATCTTGGATTAATATTTTGACCAAATTCACATTTTCTTTCTCTCATTCTCTATCAAGTTAGAAGAAGACTATGAGAGTGAGACGCAAGTATGAACCCTTTTCGCGTGACGATTTCTGCCAGTTTACTCCTACCGCAAGCCGCGTTAAGAATTTAGTTCCAAAAATCAATCAATCTGCCTAGCCTTTTTTGTATGTTGGGGTCGGCTTCCAGTCTAACCAGATGCAGCTGAATACCAGTATTTTACATGGAGCGACTGCCTATCTGACCTCCACAACCCAGTAACTGGGTAATACGATATCCCTTGGTAAGACTGGTGTCAGACTTTCGGGCTTCTAACGACTCGTAACGACTGTCAAAGATCCATGAATGACAGCCGGGACCAACGGCTTAACGTGCTTTCCGAGGCACGATTTAATTTAGTTCCAAAAATAATATAGGTTAATTAAAAATATATTTTTGTGACTCTCACAACAAGCCCTTTCATTTGATATGTCACACGGTATAGCTTGCAAAACTTTTTTTTCAATTTTCTAATTTGTTACTAAAAGTGACCCCACCCCATATTCAAAATACATTTATTTACGTTACACATCCGTATTTGGGTTACAGAAATTTATATGTGTACCAAATTTCAACTTAATCGGTCCAGTAGATTCGGAGCAAATTGGCTGAGATCGACCGACAGACCGACACACCAGTAATCCTGTAAGGGTTCTTTTTTCATTCGTACGCACGGAACCCTAAAAAGTTGCTCCCCTATCCACAATGTACGTGTATGTACAGTGGGTTGCCAAATTAATAGGGACAGTCACATTTTTTATCAATTTCTTACTTTGGGCGCACTTGACTGCAGTTTTAAGTGGTACAAGCGTTCCCGAAATGTATTATTTATATTCGTCATGTCTCTGTAACTCAAATTTTAAGTGGTTGTTGATATTTTTAAAGTGTATATTTATTTACTACAATTTTTTAAGTTACGTAAGAGCCGTAGTGAACTTTATAAGCTAATCAGTGAAAGATGAATTTGAATATTATAACAAAGTTAATTTTATATTTATGGTAGAAAATTTTGATAAAATGTAAGTATTGTCATTATGTTATTATAAAATGTAATGATTTATTAAATGATGGTAAAAATAATATTTATTTTTATTTTTTTTGCTTTCAGTATGAATCGGGTGCGAAATGATAAAAAAATATTTAAAAAAATGCAATAAAATCCTATTCCAGCATACCAATCATTACCAAACGGAAATAGCAGACATTGCTAGTGTTTCTAATTCAGCAGTCAATAAAATAAAAATTAAATTGGACTTAAATCTGCCAATTTCGCCTAAGAAAAAAGGCAATGGCGGCCGAAAACGCAGCCATACCCCACGTTCAGATTGGATAATTAGAGATATCTGTTTTCAAAGCAGAAATAAAAGTGCTTTACTGTTAACTCAGTTAGTCCAGGTGTCTGGAATACTAGTGTCCAAGAGAACTATGCAGCGCAGATTGGCAGAAGAAGGCTTGACAGGTCATCGTCCTGTGATAAAACCATGGTTGACTGATGCAATAAAGAAGAAACGCCTAGCATGTGCTCGGGAACACCGCCAAAAGACCGTTGAGGATTGGAATAAGGTCAGTTTGCATTATTACTGGTATTTTACACCACTTAAAATAATAATTTTCAAAATAATTATATAATAAACAACATTTTTTTTTTTTTCAGGTTTGTGTCTCGGATGAGTTAAAGTTTGACATTCTAGCCGACAAGTGCAGCTTCGTCAGGGAACGTCCAGGAGAAAAATACCATCCCAACTGAATCGTGAAGAGGGTAAAACACCCTGTTGAAATAATGGTGTGGTCTGTGATAAGAGCCAAGGGGGTTGAGCGCCTGTACATTGTCCAGGGAACCATGAAACAAGACCAGTACAGACAAGTTTTACAAACTCGCCTGGTACCGACACTTGAAGAATGGCTCCCTGATGGTGAGGAATTTATGTTTATGCATGGTTCAGCACCATGCCATAAAGTCAGAAGCATTACCAAGTTCTTGGCAGACCACAACATTCCAGTTTTTACATTGACCTGGTAATTCTCCTGACATGAACCCCATAGAAAATGTATGGGAGATTACCAAGGCCGAAATGATAACCACCAAGGTCAGGCTGATAGAAAAGCTCATTAATGTTTGGCATCACAACCCTAAGATAAAAGAAAGTGCCAAACAGTGCATAGAAAGCATGCCCAGGGGTAGAGATGCACTAATTGAGGCGAAAGTAAATGTCACTAAGTACTGATCACTACTAAGTAACATTTATTTTCGCCTATTTATGTACTTAATTATTATTATTTATTTTTATTTTGTTATTATTTTACTTCCGTATTAACTGTTGTGTATAATTAAAGCTTTTATCATTCAAAAAATGTGTTTTCCTAATTAATTTAAGACTCATACTTCACAAATACAAAAAAATTGTGACTGTCCCTAATAATATGGCAACCCACTGTACTTACAAATAAAATTAATACTATCAAAAATAAAATAATTAATGAGGAATATACATATCAAAGAGTTTTAATTCAGTTTCTACTACTTTTTTATGCTCGATTTTATTGCAAGTATCGATTAGATGAATGCAACTTTTGAATCGAAATAAGAAAATTGGGTACACGGGCAGCACTAAGGAGTGTCACGTCGTGACACAATGGAGACGGATACGCTTTCATACAATCTTGGGCCTGGATGTAAAGAGATGAAATTGGTGTCAATTAATAGCTACTATATTATCAAACCATCACTGAAAATTTTGCGGATTTTAGCAATCTGAGAGCCGAGTTAAAAGAGATTTTGTTAAAGTGAGGTTACGTAACAAAACAGCTGATTTTTGAAGTGCGATGTATAACCTCATTGTGCGATAGGTACATAGATATAAGAAAGAAGGAGATATGCCCGGTAGTTGAAAATGTATCGAAACCCAATGTCTTCTATCTATCCCTACTCTCTAGCCTGCGATCACACATGCGATCAGTAAACCCAATAAATACGAGGCCCCGCTCACACTTGCAATTTACAAATCAGAACGTACTACATAATCAATTATAAACCTTATCCCATCAAACACAGCGTGCATTTACCATGCACCGTACAACTCACCCACACGAAAACATCGTTCGCTATCGTTGTGCTGTGCAAAATCCATTTATTTTACATATACGCTAGTGATTGACTAAATCGGAAACTTATCGATTCTCCCATTTATATTTGTATTAAATTTTTGGAAGTTGCTGAAAAAATTATAAATAAAAAACGATATACATATAATAAGATGATATAAATAAACAATAAGTAAGTAAAAAAAATAAATATTAAGTAAACCAAAAAAATAACAACATTAAGAGAAAATCTAAATGAGTATAAAACAAGATTTCACATCGGTCTTCCAATCAGGCTATAACTGTTGACAAATTGAAGAATAAACTTTAATAGTAATATAAATTCATACGACAATCGACATTATTGTCGATAGCCTACGTTAGTGGATCTGCACAACCACATCACTAATCCGTCACAAGACGCTGCGGCCGTACTAACGATGCAACCGCTTAAAGTAAATATCGTTTTGTAATTTTTACATTGCGTATCCAGTTACTTAGCGACATACTTTGGTAGTGGTAAAGAAGCAATGTATTTATTACAATAAAAGTACAGTCGCTGTGATATATGAAAACAAAAATAACGTAGTAAAGGCAAGAAATATTTTACGATTTGTTGTTTTTCATGATTTTCAACACAAATATAGCAAAATACTTGTGCTGATTTATGAAAAGTGGTTCTACGATTTATAAAGTTTATAGTTTAGCTTCGATTTTTACAAGAAACCACTGAACAACACGGTATTCTTAAATGTTATCACGATCGCGCTCGAAAGCGCACTAGTTAGCGGAGACGGCCATTTGCCTGAGGCATGAGCATTGTGATCAAGACGCGCGGACACAGACACGCCCCCATACCACTTCTCCTGTTATTTATATTTCTATGGATAGGTAGTTGTTTTTTTTAAAGATAGGATGCTGTTACAATTATAGAAGGTGTATTAGTTCGCTGTAAAACACCAAATTCCGAAAACATTACATTCTCTTGTGCCTAAACGGACCCTGGCACTTAATCCGATAGGGATAGAGTACCACTAGCGGCACTTTGACTTGCCTTAATTATATTTGTAGAGTGGATGGAAATTAGGAAACACAAATACCTATTAAAAATCATGGGTAAGGAGATGATAATTAAAAATAAAAATCGTTTTTAATTAGTATATTTTATTCATCTTCAATATTATAATTAGAATGTCATCTAGAAATTGTGCAGGTGGTACAATATTATCTTGGTACCTAGCCCAACTAAGGTACCATATTATTGACATTACATGGGCGCAGCAGCCTACAGTCCGTTTGCCTACGATGCAGTTACAATAATATTTTATTATTGCTTCCCTACCTCTGCGAGAGCTGTCGACTAAAATGTAAACAAAATACGTTTTTCGACTTATATGTCTCGAATGAATGCGGCCCCTAAGTAGCCATGAGGTATTTGTAGCTGACAGCTCTCGAAGTAGGCTGCTGCTGACCTCCCTGCACACTTCTATCACATAGCCATCATTGCCCCTTACATGTTCACCAAAATAGGAACGTGCCTGCTTTATTTGATATGTGCCTAGTGATATTAGTATTAGCTCAGTATCGGTAAGCTGGGGAAAATCATATAGGTTATCATTTTGTACAGTTAAAAGGAATGGCTATGTGATAGGGAGCTGAGGGACGGCGCTCTAAAAACCATACCGCTGCATGTCAATCAGCACGCATACAGCTCCGGTAAGTCGACCGAATCTGCTCTTCACCTAGTGATCAGCCAGATAGAGGACGCGATTCATCAAAAAGGCACTTGCCTGGGCACTTTTATAGACATCGAAAGAGCCTTCGACAAAACCAACTTCTCCAGCATTAGCAGCGCCCTCTCCAGACATGGAGTAGAACAGGTACTAACTGACTGGATTACAAACATGCTAAGCAAACGAGTGGTTCGCCTTGAGGATGAGCGGCAGTTGGCTATGATAGCCAGAGGCTGCCCACAGGGAGGGATTCTGTCCCCCCTCTTATGGAATCTGGTCATCAATGACCTTATCACTAAACTCAACGCCAACCGCTATTATACAATAGGGTATGCAGATGACCTCGCAATCCTTGTATCGGGGAAGGTGACGCGAACGATCTGTAACCTCACTCAGCAAGCACTACGTATAGTAGAAAGTTGGTGCAGGGAATTTGAACTATCAGTGAACCCCACTAAAACTGAACTAGTCATGTTCACCCAAAAACGAGCATTAGGCCCCTTCCGCCTACCCAAACTGTTCGATACAGAACTCCAGTTGGCCAGTGAGGTCAAGTACCTCGGGGTCATTTTAGACAGTAAGTTAAACTGGAGCAGTCATGTAGACAACAAGCTAAACAGGGCCTGCATCACCTTCTGGCAGTGCAGGAAAATGATAGGTAAGAAGTGGGGCCTATCTCCCAAAATCATACTGTGGCTATACACAGCAGTGATCCGCCCCATGATCACTTACGGGGCCGTGGTCTGGTGGCCCCGAACTCAGCTGGTTACAGCTTCTAACAAATTACAACGCATGACAATCGCATATAACAATCGAAGCCATGCTGGGACTGCCCTCGCTCCACCTGTTTATACAGCAGGAAGCGACAATGGCAGCGGTACGTCTTAATGCAATTAATCTCTGGGGTAAGAGAGACACACAACACACCACGCTGCTTGAGGGACTCAATAATGAGTTCCCTATTACGAAAGCCATCAATGATCGGGTACCCAAACAATTTATCTTTGATAAAAAATACAGAATCCAACTTCACGAGGATCGCCGATGCGAGGGTTTGCGCCCCGCAGAACTACGAATCTTCACTGATGGATCCAAAACAGGTAGTGGCACAGGTGCTGGAATCTTCTCTGAGGACTTCAACATACATATAGCCACACCATTGGGAGTCCACAATACAGTATTCCAGGCCGAATGCATAGGTATATCCCTTGCCGCTTTAGCCATCATGGCCAGGGAAGTTAAGGACCACTCGATACGCATACTTTCAGACAGCATGGCTGTTCTGCAAGCGCTAAACAGCCACACTGTTGACTCTGGGCTGATATACGAGTGCCACCAGCGCCTTAACCAGGTGGGTAGCCTCAACAATATTACCATTCAGTGGATCAAAGGACACAGTGGTTCGCGGGGCAACGACGCTGCCGACGAACTTGCCAGAAGGGGATAGAGCATGGCACCAGTGGGGCCTGAACCCATTGCGCCACTCCCCTTCGGGGTCCTACGCACTCTGGTAAGGAAACGAACCAGGGACCAACATCACAAACTATGGTCGGACCATGGTGAGTGTAGGCAGGCCAAGGAGGCACTCCCTACAATTGATGGCCGCCTCACGAAACAGGTTCTTCGACTAACGAAACAACAGCTGCGTACGGTTACGGCAGCTGTAACTGGCCATGGGTCATTTAATAAACACCTCTTTGTCATAGGATATATACCTCTTTGTTATAGTCCGCTGTGCAGAGCCTGCATGGAGGACGACGAGACAGCAGCTCATGTGCTGTTATACTGCCCGGTGGTCGCCACATACAGGGCAAAGTACTTCGGTAACCCAGGTACCCTACGTGAGATTGTCAGTGACACCAAGGCGTTGCTGACCTTCTTTGTGGAGCTGGGGTGGATCGAATAACAAAATTTTCCCACCCGTACACAAAATACGCGCTAAGACGTGGAGTTGCGGATACCAGCCCGTATTACCTATTATTACCTATTTGTACAGTTATTGTTTGAAAATCAGCCCTACGCCTATTATAATGGTTTCTTACAATCAATTCTGCTAATTCATTTTCTGTATTCATATTCATATTTATTTGTACTAATATTTCCCCAGCATCTACACGATCAATAATAGGAGGGTGAAAACTGTTTAAAAGAGCAGCAGCCACCTCAAAATCTTTCATGAAACTTTTAGTAGGTACGTTAAAATAATTTTGCCGTAATAATTTAAAATCTCTTTTGAATCTGCCGTTTACTACCTCCACTACCCAACGACATATGGTGACTGCTCTCGATTTATTTGCTTCACTAGTGGAAAGCTGTGTCTCACCCTCTTCTAATGATGCAGGCACATATGTCCTATATCCACATTGGTGCAACAAGGGCAATGAATCACGAAAGCCCCTATCCAGTATAAAAGCATCACCTTGAAGGAAGTATTCCCGTAATGGTCTTTCATTTGAAAATTCCTTTTTCAGCATCTGAAGTGGTGGCTGGATAGGGGCCCAGCACATCAATTATATGCCCATCGGTACATACCATTAAAAACGGTTTCATAAGATTGCGATATTTGTGCATGCTATATGTTCTTTTTTGATATAAATAATTCGAACTCTTTTCAATGTAACAATATGTTCCATCAAATATTACAATGGGCCTATCTACTCCCTCAAAGTTACCAAACAATGTGTAAGGTATTAACAGATTTCTTTGCACTATGTTTTGCCTATTTATATGATTTAAACCTAGGTGTCTAGGTACAAAATACTCATACAGCAGATCTCTCACTTGGTGTAACCACTTTTCTAGAGTTCGCCTAGACACTTTTAATAAAGTTGACAACCTCTCATCAGAATCCCCAGTTCTAAGCTTAATTAAATATGCTGCTAAAGCTAGGAACCCCCTAGGAATTTCTAATAACTGAGGAACCTCATTAAACATTTGATGGAACTGCGCTTTGTTTAACCCTATCCACGTATGCACAACATGGTCTTCCATATCATCTATACTCTCAAAATGAAGTAATTCTGATTCTACAACTTCTTTTAAGGACATCATGTCCTGGATATGTTTTGCTGTAAAAGTCTGTACATCATTATTTCTCAAACTGGTAAGAAAATCCCATGCTTCTATAACTAAATGTCTATCACATAGACGATTATTCTCAGGTACATAATATTTATACCGACTGAGCAACATCTTTCTAGTAGAAAGTGGAACTCTATACCTCTCTGTTCTCAGGCATCCTTCAATAAAGCACCTACTTTCTGTTTCAACAGCCCTCATGTAATCTGGTAATACAATAGTAGGTTCAGGCTGAATACTTCTAACTTCTTCAACTGGAGGTTCAGCAGGAAGAACTTGTACCTGTGGCTGTATTTCTTCAATTGGGCTTGCTTGGGAAGAAGTTGATGGGCCAGAGACCATATGGACAGCAGCTCTGTCTGCAGCAACCCAACAAGTATGGCATATGCGACTAGGTACTTCTATCTGCAACAAACAATACATAATCATTGAAGTATTAAAAAACTCAATTTGACTTACAACAAAAGCACATAAAACAAATGTAAACTGATTCAACTTACAGCTCTAGGTATAATCCACTCTTGAATAACATTATAAATTCTCAATTCGCGAGGTGAGGTGGTGTGAAGTAAATGGCTGACTTTAGATGCAAGTGAACGTCCACATCGGAGACAAACACTACAGTGGCCAAGATGTCTAGGTTCACCATGAGGTGGTCTTTGAGCCAAGTCCCAGCAAGCTTGGCAAACATGGTCACTGCTGTTTACCTGAAAAATGGAAAAAGTTTTTAATATCAGATAACATGATTACTTTTTTTTAAACCAACCGACTCTGTCCAATAGTTATTTAATTCAAATTCAAATCATTTATTTGGTTGAATATGGGTACATGAGGTGATACATAGAACAGAAGATCTTTAAACCATATCCTACCTGAATAGGTGTGCAAATATCTATTACAATAAAAAAATATATATCTTAGTTCAATGTAATGTAAATCTTCATATGATTTTTAAATGTTTACCTATTCATACTTTATTATTTTGTAAATGTAATCGTGAAGGAAAACATCGTGAAGATTGCAAGCCAGCGTGGTAGACCCTGGTGAGCTAATAAAGAGGTGAAGCGTTTCGTATCGTTTAGTGTTAACCACAGATAACTATATACTAGTCAGAGAGTGTTAACTAAACGATACGAAACGAGTGACTGACTGACTGACATGTCACCATAGACTAAAAATACAATTCGATTAGCAAACGTGAATCGATTTTAACATTTATCTTTATAGATATTTAATTTGTTTAAACTGTTTAATACGTTAATTATAATAATTAATGTATTTGAATTAATCATCTGGTAAAAGCATCTTTTAAATACTTAGAGAGTTTAAATAGTATGAACTCTGTCACGATAGTCGATTATAATTTAATCGATATTCCATTTTGTTCGTAGCCATAACTTAATTTTTGGATTTCTCAATTTCCAGATTGTAAAATGGGCTGATATTTCACATTTTGTAATAGAAAATATAACCTTTTTTTTTAACCATACGTCAACTTATTACAATCAGGCCCAGAAATCCCCGTCTCCTTTCAGTAATTTTTATCAAGATTTGATCGTGTTTCTAAGTAGACCAACTTAAATTTGCGGATTGAAAAACATGATCTCCCATACATTCCGTATGGGAGAACATGTTTTTCAACTACAATGTTAAGTTTGTTCTTGGTATAAATTCGTCCCAACTACGGCACCCTTCATTGTGCGTGGTCCGACACGCACTTAGCCGGTTTTTTTAATAAAAATATGTACCAATAGTTCGTAAGCCATTCCGTCTGTAACGCTCTAACCGAGCACACCTCGTAATTACTGTAATAACAATCAAGGGCAGATCCAGGATTTATTTCTGGGAGTTGCATAAGGGCCAGACTGATAAGAAGTGTCTCCCATATCTTAAGGTGAAGTGGGTTCCAAAGCAGATGTTTCGACTTCACGCAAAATCAATGTTTCTCTTAAAAAAACAACGAATTTGCTTATTTTATTGATAATAACGACCATTGAAGAGTGTCCTTAGTGAAGTATGACGTCCAAAATACGATTGACAAAACTTTCTTCGATAGAAAAAAACGGCAAAGTTACCTTAAAATCTGCTTTTTTTGCTACAACCACTAAGAGAAAAACCTATTCCATTCGATCGTTATCAAAGCAATAGGGATAATGCCTGGGTCAAAAAAAAGAAATTCTAATTAGTCCGTCAGTCAGATAATAAAAAAATATTAGACACGTACTTTTTGCTTTATCATTTTAATAAAAAAATACTTAGATAAAACGAATTTTAAGTTGGGGAGTGGGGGTCGCTACGTCACTAGTATGTATAAAATCTACATACTCGTGACGTCATGGCACATTTTACCTCAATGTATCGTCGTAATCTTTAGATTACGTAAAATAAAAAATACGTGTCCAATATTTTTTTATAATCTCAAAGACGGACAAAAAAAATTTTTCATCATCATCGCTATTGTATTAAAATGTTGTCTACGTGTTCACTATTAAATACTTTAAAGAACTATGGACTTATTTTTCTATATCAACATAAGTAAAAAAAAAAACAATATTTGTAAACATAGTGCAATATAGGTAATTGCGCGCGGGCCGAATCATACCGCCGCCGCTCCCGGAACGCTACCCTTTCGCCTGTTTTTGGGATTAATTCGTTTATAGTGAATATATACATGGGTGTTGGGGTGTTGCCAACGTTTGGCCAAGGGGGGCACATTTTTTAACAACACTACACGAAACATGAGTACGTATTGCAGCATGTCGCTGCCAAGCCAACCTTTTTATTTGCCAAGAAGGCTTCATGTTTTTCTCTTAAAATGTGGTTACGCTTGACACATTTTTGAATATTTTTTTATCGAATGAAAAGTCGGTTTTGTTTTTTGAGAGAAGGAAGATTCGAAGCATTGGTGTCGTGTCAAACAGAGCTAGCGGTTGGATTATATTTTTTTCCGATTTAACACAATAATCATTTCAGACTTTTGGACCTTTTACCGCAAAATCTTTATTGTATTAACTTCATAAAGTCTCATCTGTGTTTTTTTTAAATAACCAGGAAGAACTATCTATATTGGTTTCGTGAGTATTCCAGTTTGTAATCCACCCCCCACGTAATATTGCCTTTCTAACCGGGTCTTAAATAGTATTTGTTCTGGATCCGTACAGAAAAGGCCTCGTTGAGGCCCCTGGCTTACCCGTCCCCAGCCGTGGCTGTTGCCAGGGAGGTGCGCAGTCCGTCAGCCATATCCATCCGCGCGTGGCTCCAATACCGCGTCTCCGCGTGGTGTCTCCAGCAACGTGGTTCCAATACCGCGTCTCCGCGTGGTGTCTCCAGCCAACCAGAAGTCGCTGCGTCGACGACGAGCCGGACGCTGTCGCTAAACACTGCAGGCAACACCTTCGGCATCCTCATTTGCCAACCATACTAATTTTTTAAATCGCGTTGTAATTTTTTACCGATAACTTTAAATTGTCCATTAGCAAGTCCTAATTTAAATAGTGTTTAAGCCTGCGTATCTTAGCACAACGGTTCTTCGCGTTAAATACCCGTTCGTGATTTTTTCCATATCGCAAACGAGCTTCCAGCTCTGGCCAGTGCTAGTACCCTTCGCCCAGCGAAAGTCCTAGAAAAATACCTTACCCGAAGAACCTTGCGTTCTATAGAATACCTTTTTTATTTTTAAATATCTACGACAACTACCAAAATAATATTTTTTTTACATATGAGTTTTAATTTATTCGTTCTTCACCATCCTGGGTTCGATCCCCAGTGATTTTTTTAAATTTAATATAGCGTTATACCATACATATCGCTATAGTATGTAGAGTGAAGGGGAAACACTCGCAGAAGATCCTGCTTTGTAAAATAAATAATTGTGTGCTTGCTGCGTTCGCGTATTTTGCATGATACAAGACGAGCTGCATGGTGCTAATCCATGCGTCATGTTTGTGAGTGGGCGCCGTCAGTATCAGTAGGGACTGGTCATCTCTTAGCTGCCACGGCTTTATTATTTTTTTTATTTTTATTACGGTCGCTTTTAACATGGACGTCTTTCTACATTGTTCTCACATGTATAATTTCAACATGAATGATGTAACCGAAGCAGTGATAGCCTAGTGGTGTGACCGTCGGACTGCCAAGTCATAGGTCTCGAGTTCGAACCCAAGACACGCACCTCTGGCTTTTCGGATGCATGTGCGTATTGTATAAATTATCACTTGCGAAGGAAAAACATCGTGAGGAAACCGGCATGCCTGAGAGATATTTCTCGACGGCATATGAAGCCAAGTCAGAGGCCCATGGGTGGCTTTAAAATTCTGACACCTGGTTAGTCACTAACCACGAAAAGAAGAATGATGTAACCAATATTTCCTAACAATATTTTTTTTATGTTTTATGGGAGTTTATTTATTGCAATAATGGGTACAAACAATTTATAACTAATTAATTAATAAAAGTAGCAAAATTATATACTAACTTAACTAAAACTATTTACAAACTAAAATATAGCATCGAAGAATTCATCCGCATCGCTGTCGACTGGTAATGTACCCAAGAGGCTGGCCGCATTGCCACGTTGTATGGCAATGCTTAGCCTCTGCCCAAGGTAAAAACCAGCCCTGGGTCACGGGAAGTGTAATACAATAATTTGATTTAAAAGAGTGTTCGTGGAGTTTCTTGTCCGTTCATCTCCATAGGAACTTACTACTCTTTGGAATGGTCAACTAGTTTCAACATGAAACCCAAATAATATAATTTTCTTTCTTTTTTCATGAGAAGCCTCGCAGCGCGGTTTTTTCTAAAATTAATGCTTATTTTATTGAAATTGTAAAATAAGTCTTAACGTGGCTCTATTATAACTAAATCAACAACAGTGTAGGTATGAGGAACAGGGTGTAAAGTTCACTCATCCCCCATAGAAAAGGTAGGATCCTCCGACCAGACGGGTGTGATGTCTGGCGGGCATCTGCCCAGAGGTTGGAGTTTGTATAAATGTCCATCGCGCGGTAAACTCTAATTGCGCGGTGCAGGATTTGTGTGACGTCAGGATATTATGTGACGTCAGGTCTTTGATGCGTAGTTCGCATGTGGCGACAATCCTAGGGGGGCCTCCTGCCCATCCCCCCCCCTGGGTACGCCCATGAAGATATAGTAGCTTACTTCTTCAGCGTTCATCTTTGAAGCAATTTCTTGATAGATCTGCATTCAGGCCAGTCCATTCAAACGATTCGATTTTATTTTACTTAAACCGTTTGAGGGGGGCACGTGCCCCTGTGCCCCCCTCCCCTTGGATCCACCCTTGATTACAATCACTACCGTTCATATTTGACTAAGTAGATAGTAAAAAAATTTAGAAGCTCTCGTACAGTTTCCACGGTACAAAAACGGGAACAAATCAGCGAGGCCACCCTGGTTGCCTGGACGTTCAACTGGTTTTTTTTTTTGGCCTCACTGGTTGCCTGGGCGTGTGAGTGGATGTTCTATTAACTAAAATCGTCTACGATGTTGCTAGAAGTATTTAGTCAATTGAGTAAAAATAATGTTTTTTTTAAATAGAAAGAAAGAAAAAGGTTCAAAATAGGAAAAAGAAAAAGGAAAAAAAGAAAACTAGAAATCTAGGAATACTCTATGAAAAAACGAACAGATTTGGTGATTTTGTGCTTTAAACTTATTTTTCCATAAGAATACTTATACTTAAAATGAAATTAAAGTATTTATTTCAGACCAAACACACAGTAATTTAATACAATAGTCCATATTATGTTAGATGTTATTTTTATTTTTACAATTTTAAGAAAGCTTACAGACTAATACACGTAAATGGTAACAAAGTAGTAAACTGACAATTGCTAATTACAAGCTTAAAATACTATATCTTCAGAAAATTGTTGGCCGCAGCCGCCTTTCTGAATGTTATTCCTATTTTGTGCGCATTTAATCTATGTACTATCGAAGAACTTCATATTTATGCAGTTTAAAAACAAAATCCCGTGAACACGATTACCACAAAAAATCTGCCCCCCTCTGGATTTTGTATGCCTAAGTACCTACTGTTGTCGATAAAAGTTATTAACCGACTTCCAAAAAGGAGGTTATATGTTCGACGCGTATGTATTTTTTTTTTTTAATGTACCTATGTCCTCCGATTTCTCCGTCAATTGTGGACCGTTTTTGAAAATTCTTTTTTTGTATGAAAGGGTATGCTCCCGGATTGATCCCATATAAATTTTATTTATTTATATATACTTTATTGTACACCAGATTATAAATTACATACTTAAAGAAAAAGTAATACACTACAAAATATACAATGGGCGGCCTTATCGCTTACTGCGATCTCTTCCAGGCAACCTTGGAATGGACAGTTATTTTCTGGACATAAAATGGGGTTGTCTGTGCAAATAATTTTTATTAACTTTGTTGAATACTTTTTGAGTACCTACCCACTTGCTTACCCACTGACAAGTTATATGAGTTTATATAAGTAATTGTTTAATTTATTTGACTATAAAAGTCAAATTATTTAAATTTAATTATTATTATTATTATTGTTGACATTTTAAGTCAAGTTATTTTAATTTATTTTTGACAAAATCTACTCATCACACTGTTTTTTTATGAGTTGTATTGCAATATGTGGTTAGCTAGTGACCTCGACAATTGATCATATTATTTATTACTATTAGTAATTAACTGTTTGTTTATTTATTTTACCTCGATGGTCCTAGTTTATCATTTATAACTTCCAGTTACAACTACACACATCAACACGGTCTAGGGATATTTCATACTCAATTAAATAACTCGAAAAGTACTGGCCGCATTGGAATCTTTTATACACCGATTTGTTTGTAATTTATCTCAGACTAATTCCAAATTCAAATTTTTGAAATTTTTTTTGTTTCGGTGGCATAAAAATGTCTTGATGTGTAGGAGAGGGATTTTTCATTTGTGCGAAATTTAGAAAACAATACGAATTACGTTTAGTTACAGTTTTTTTTCATTTTTAAACGAAAGATTAAGTTAAAATTGAGGTATTGTAGCCATGCAACGCCAACATTTGACGAGGGCGGAGATGTTACGAGCTGTGGGAATGCTGGAAGCTGGGTCTGTTCAGCGTAATGTTGCTGAGGCCATAGGGACCCACCAAAATGTAATTTCAAGATTGTGGACACGCTATCGTGCCACAGGTGAAGTAGCGGAGAGGCACCGGGGGCCAAGTCGCATCACAACCCCCCAGACAAGACCGATTTTTGCAAATTACTGCGCGAGCTCAACCAAATGCAACGGCGACTCAATTGGTCCAAAGGCTGCGAGTGGAACACCAAGTGCTTGTGAGTGACCAAACTGTAAGAAGGCGACTGCATGAAAGCAATCTACGCTCTCGTAGACCACTCCGGGTCCCACCTTTACGGAGAAGCAATCGTGGACGACGATTAGAATGGGTTCGGAACCACGTGGACTGGGGCCGTGAGCAATGGTCCAATGTGCTGTTCACGGATGAATCCAGGTTCGGCTTCCATCCAGATTCACAAAGGACGCGTTTTTGGCGAGTTCCTGGACGATGGAGCCGTCTTCAGAACCCTCAGGAAGTTCACCCATACCAAGGAGAAACAATTATGGTTTGGGCAGGAATTCGTCTTGGAGGACGGACGGATCTCGTTTGGGTGCGGGGTAATATGACGGCAGAACGATACGTCCAACAGGTGCTGGGGCCCGTAATCTTGCCCCACAGAACACAAATGGGGCAAGATTTCCTGCTCATGCACGACAATGCCCGGGCACACACGGCGAGAACGGTAGCAGCTTGGTTACATACACACAATGTTAGGGCCTTAGACTGGCCTGCTCAATCGCCAGATCTAAATCCCATTGAGCATGCGTGGGATATGCTGCAAAGAAGAGCTCTGAAGGAAGTTCCTGAAAATCTGGCTACAGAAGATCAACTTTTTGCGCACCTCAGAAGGACATGGGACAATATTCCGCAGCAAGACATTGACAACCTTGTTCTGAGCATGCCGAATCGTTGCCGATGTGTTATGAACATCATGGGCGCTTTCTCAGACTACTAACTTCAAGTTTATAAACACAAATTAAATGATTTTTCTATTTTTTTCAGTTTTTACTCATAAATTAAAAGTTAATTCATATACGGTTTCCGTCTATGCTTCATTTTTTTTCCATAAAATCCTGAAATTTTAATCGAAGTACCTTAACCATTATTAAAAAATGGTAGAATATTAAATAACGTATCTTTTAAATATATACATGTCATATAAATAATTAACACATTGATAGTAATTCGCTTTTTTAAAAATATCCCTAGACCGTGTTGATGTGTGTATATGTAAGCGGGCACGCCCTTTATGCCTGGTGGCTTTTATTAAGATATTAAGTTCTGTTTACGTTTTGTTTTTTATTTCTGCCTGAGTATAGTTCTCGATGATTTTGTTTGGTATATTGGCGTGTGCTAGCTTATATATGGCTAATAATTTAAATTATGTTTTGTGTTGCTTAATGTAAATTATTTTGAATACTATTATATAGAATCTTCTTTTTGTTCTTTTAACTGAACAGACAGCTGTGCAGCTGGGGAGTTTGTTGCGCCACTTCTTCTTCCCAGCTAACGCACTAGGAAGTTGTGAAGGGTGGGCGTTTTGGGGGACTGTCTTATGTAATTTTGACGTTCGAAAAGTGCTGATTCTCAGCCTAGTTTGAATAAATGACTTTTGATTTTGATTGATTTTGAGTAAGCTTCAATATAAATTATTTTTCCCACTTAGTATATGTGGATGATAATATGATGATAACTTCCTGTGACTGTTATTTACATAGCAGGTACTGGTATTCGAATTTGTGTGGGGTAGGTTCCACAGCTAAAAAGTGAAAATAAAAACTTTTTACAAAAAAAAAAACAACCGACTTCCGAAAAAAAACACTGCAATGTGAAAAATAACTTTAATTTCGGAAGTCGGTGGCAAAAAACGAAAATTCAAAACCAAAGACACCGACTTCCGAAATTAAAATTATTTTACACTTTGTAGTGTTTTTTTTCGGAAGCCGTTTTTTTTTTTTTAAATTCACGTTAATGACTTACTTTACAATTACAATAAAATTTCAAATCTTTACAATCATACATACATTTTAGAAAAAACCGCGCTGCGCGGCCGGTCATACCTATTATATGATGCAAAATACGCAAACGCAGCAAGCAAGCACAAAGTTTATTTAAATATGGATACCTATATATCAGGATCTCCTGAGTTTTCATCTGCACACTACATACACTTAACTCATGTTTCGTCTAGTGTGTAGGCTAAAACATGAGTAGGGGCTTAATAAAAAAACTGATTTTCAATAATAGATAAGGGATGGTAGTTTGACTTCCCGTTGCGGCTGTACTTTGGCTGGTGAGACGTTTTGAGCGAGGGATTATGCTCTGTTTCTGGACTTATAAATTTTGGATTATAACTCATCTAAGTAAATGTGTATTGTTTCCTATCCACTTCTGAACACACATCAGGGCCGGATTTATGTAGGGCAAGGCCTCCATAAAAAAGGAGCCTCCACAATTAGTTTTTTTTTTTTTTTTAAACAAAAGTTTGTTTGTCCAATATGCAAAATTTACCGATTTGTATAAAAACGATTTTCAAAAAGATCAATATCTTCTATTAGCAAATACTAGAGAATTCAGACCTACATTTCCAAATGTTGAAACCCCGGCGCCGCGCCGCCCGTGCCAACCCAGGCGCTTGTGAAACGAAACCGGTTTAACAGTTGCGGTGTGTTATATACTCTAAGGCTGGTACCGATGGAGCCGCAGCCTCAGTGCCCGTTAAATGGATAGGCTGTGTGACATCATCCGTGTTGTTTTCGTTGTTTCCATGAATAAATCTTCAATAGCTTGAATTTTGGGTGACGTAACTACGGGCTCCTTTTCGACTAATAAATAAAAAGGATGACGAAGGTGGTGGTGAAGTATGAGGACCCAAACTACGAGACGACATGGCGATAGCTTTGGCTTTAATATTGCGATAAAGAGAAAATAAAATGCAGTGACAAAAATTAAAACTACGTAGGTACTTACTAGCCGTTCACTTCGAGATGGCCGTTACCTTCCTTCCGGCTTTCCCAAACCGCACAAACATAAACACGAAACAAACTACGATAGTAAACTCTATCCGTACGGGAAGGGAGGTAACGGCCATCTCGAAGTAAACGGCAAGTAGGTACGTTAAAATGAATTATGTAATTTACCGTCGAAGGACCAAAAATGAAGGCGATGAAAAAGGACTGTATGTATTAGTGGTTGGTGAAATGAAATAAAACTAAAGCTCAGTGTAATAAAAGGAATTTTAATGGGAAAATGATAAAAAATTATAACAAATTGGAATCACAAGCCACACCTTTTGACAGATACAAGAAAAACCAAAAGAAAAGACTAACAATCAAATAAAAATCTTGTAAAACGTAAAAAATATCAATATGTATTTCCACAATTAAAAATTTGCAAAACAAACTTGTATTTTTATATAATTATTTCGCGAGAAGTATGCAGAGCTTACTAATTGATATCCGTGACATCATCCTGAAGTGCTGGACATGTCAGTCCGCCTACTCCACCACCTCATCCGCTCCCACTACCACACCCGACTGCACCACCCCACCCGGCCGCACCTCCGCACCCGGCCCCAACACCGCACCCCGCTGCACCACCGCACGCTCCCCCACCACCGCACGCTCCCCCACTACCGCACCCTCCTCCACCTTCGCACCCGACTTCACCACCGCACCCAGCCCAATCACCGCACCCGGCTCCACCACCGCACCCGGCAACAACACCGCACCCAACCCTATCACCGCACCCTGCCCCACCTCCGCATCCGGCACCTTCTCCACATCCGGCCCCTTCTCCGCGTCTGGTCCCTTCTCCGCAACCGTAACCGCCCGGATAAGACGCGGACCGTTCTCGGAGAAGCTGTCCCTCGTCACACTCGGCAAGTTCAACTTGTTAGAGAGCACTGTTGCAGAACGCGTAAATGGAACCTCGCCTAACAAGGCAAGGACGAGGAAACATTGCAAGAAGTCAGGTAACTTCATGTCTAGACAGTGTCGCACTGCAAAACAACTAAACAAACAGGCCAACTTTGTTAGGCTATGTGCGTGACACCCAGAGTACTAAATAAAGTGACAGCTACGTTCGTATTTATAGTGCTACTCGAAAAGCAGAATGAAGTAATAAAGTAAAATGTTATTATGTCATCACATGACTTCATTCTGCTTTTCTAGTGTGCGTGTACAATGATACCAATTGTTGAAATGTTCCCAATAAAATAGGGAGAAATTCATCGGTGAAATTCATTACACTGTCTTGGGATAAAATTGTACACATCAGCCCGAGTACACTGCATGCCGGAGAGAGAGAGAGAAAGTGTGAATTTGTTCAAAATGTAAATCCAAGATGGCGGCTCTGGAAACTTTCAATTATTGCATCAAGGGTATCGTTTTCATGGTTTTCGAGTGTTCTAAAGCTTACTATCGGCTTTAGTACACTCGAAAACCATGAAAACAAATTTCAAATTCAAAGGTCAACGTGAATACGTGATAATGAACTTCGGTCCTGACGCCCCTGGCTGCACACGCTTTTTTCACAGAGAGGGTAAATAAAGAGTACCTACAGTTTATAAAAAAGAGTATTAAATATTGTTACTTTTAAAACCTTTTTTTTTGTTCTCTTGCGCAAAATAAAAATTTAACGAGCGTGCCTGGTAATAATTAAGGGGCGGGGCTTCGTCAAGATCGTTTCTGACGGCCAACTCTAACACCGCGCGCGCTATCTCTCGCCAAATCAAATAGCGCGCGCTTCCCTGGCTTCCTGTTACACACTTCTGACCCTTTTCACGGAATCACTCCCACAGATAGCAGGAAAGCGAGAAGAAACATGTTACACACCAAAAAATTATTTTACGATCATAGACATTCTAAGTGAGCATTCAAATTGATAGCTTAGTTATTATCAATTTTAAAGCCCCTGTTTGTACCCGCCACTTTGCAATAATGACCAAAAACACATATTTATCATTGAAGGCCATTTTAGCATAATGGGCCGTTATGGAGAATATAGGATGCATGAGCGAGGAAACGAACTCGATTTTTTTGCATCCTGCTTCGAATAAGTTAGTTTATTGTTTCTCTTTGATCGCTCATACAGTAATAGAAGTAAGTTTATCGACTCAAGCAGGAAAGGTTTCGATGATTTTAGCACCCTGCCTCTGATAGGTTATTAGACTCTCTCAAAGAATGCTGAAGTTGCAGGAATTCATTCAATACAAAGTCAGAGTCAATAAACATACCGTATTTAAGAGTACTCTTAGTGCTTTTGTAGATTATGAAGTACGCCTATGCGAAATAGATTACAATTATTTGTATTAGAGTTCAAAGGTTCTTCTGGTTTCTCACATTTCGGAGGGAGTTTGAACTCCCAAAACCCTACCCCTGCCTGCAGCCCTGCTAGAATATTACATTCTAGGCCACATTTTTCTATGGAAGTTTTGATTTCATAAACTGGCAACACACAAGTCAACTTTGACGTCAACCACAAATTGGCGAAAAGATAAATATTATTTTTGAAATATTTCAATTACATAGTTTGCTGGAAATGATACGAAATACGGCCATCTAAGTATATTGTTATTTTCAAACTTTTGTTGAGTATCATTTTGAACATCTCTGCAAATCTGTCAAATGAAGTCTGTGGTGAAGTGTCAAAAAACAGAAAATGGCTGCTGCTTCATTTGTTTATGTTTATGTTGATCAATAATATTACCCTAAGCTAACGTAAATAAAATTGTTACCTTGTATTTACTCCACCAACTGATCCATCACCTTAAAACCTAGATGTCTCAAGTCATAAATGTTTCGTATCGTGTGAAATAAACAAGAAAAGTGCAAAAAATGTTAGCGTTACTCCTACTTAACAATATGAGCACAAAGCACAGGGCTGCGAAGCGAAAATTGGCGGCGAAAGCTAATAAAGCTGAGGCGAAGGCGCCAGAAGTGGTTTACTGCAGGACTTGCTTGAATACGGAGGATTTAGTGTCAATATTTTATAACAAAGAAAGTGAGGAGAAAAGGATGCAGGATTTGAGACTTGTTACCGGTTTAGAGGTACGTATTGTGTACAGGGACCATATTGGTTACTCATTGAAAGGGTTCGATAGGGTTTTTCTAAGCAGTTAATTAAAAACCCATACGATGTGGGTAACCCATTTGAACGGCTTAATTTAAGTCATTCAAATTTTGGTTACCCATTGAAAGGGTTTTCGATAGGGTTTTTCTAAGCAGTTAATAATAAACCCATACGATGTGGGTAACCTTTTCTTAATTTAAGCCATTCAAAAGGGTTACACCTTCTACTCTAAACGATAACAGCGTAACATTCCGACTCGGAGCAATGTAATATTATGATCTCTCGATGATGGGCATAGGTTGTAAAATGGAATAGCACGCGTTAAGCGGCCGCGGCGGCACCTTTGTGGCTACGTACAGAGCGGGTTCTAAACAGGGATCTATGATCATTATTGCATGTAATATAGAGTTCATTTTAACTTTGGTGGCCGGCCACAAGCAACAAACTATCTTGTTCTCAAATCAAATCAAATTATAACTCATAATCGTTCGAAATTTGAAATACCATTTTTTTCTTAGACAATTATTAAGACTAAGATTTTTTGTACCTATACCTATATGTATGGGTACACATTTTATGTATAGGTATAATAAAAGACAGACCAAATTCTTACTTACCCATTGCTAATTTGACTATGACTTGACTATGATAATACGGGTCCAAGACAACTATTGTCAGAAATTCAGGACACACACCACCTTACTATGTAGGCATCTAAAATTTAGGTAGCACGTGTTACGTCTACAAGTCTACGATGTCTAGTGAAATAAAGGCAATGTGCGCCAGCGATTGTGGATGGTCCGTGGTGGTCTCTCCACCCCACCCACCACCTACTTAGCACAAGTTTATTGAATAACCATATTGTAACCCGATCAAAACCCTTACATTACCATAATGAAGGGGTATCCCTTACTCTGGGTTTCAAGTATAGATCCCATTCAATGGGTTATCATGTAACCCTTTCACTGGGTTTCAAATAAAGAACCCATTCAATGGGTTATCATGTAACCCTTTCACAGGGTTTCAAGTATAGAACCCATTCAATGGGTTATCCATATTGAAGAGATTATCCTTTTACTGGGTTTCAAGCATAGAACCCATTCAAGGGGTTAGCTTAGTTCTTATCCGGGGTTGTACGGTCCCTGATTGTATATTATTAATATTATTGCTGACCCAACAGACGACGTTGTCCTGTAAAATTTATTTACGGTCTTGAGGTCGTATAAAAATCCCTTAGAAAAACGCACTTTCAGTTTTTCCCGAATTTTCAATTTACAGGATAACTTTTACAATTTTTCTTTCTTTAAAAACTTAATTCGGACTATTATGATCATTTTAATACAAAAAATACCCATATCGGTCCAGCCGTTCTCAAGTGATACCAACAAACTGCATTTCATTTTTATTTACATAGAATATGGTTTACTACTAACTCGTGCAGTCTAATATATTCCTCACTGGCAGTGGCTTCATTGAAAATAGCTACGTCTGACTGAAAGTTGACTATAGATATTATAGCAAAAGATTGCAGATAAACAAACAGGACAAGTAGATTTATAAAGGGTAGGTTCCTCTGCTCACCCTTTCTCTCACAAGCACTTATGTATACACTTTACAACTTTTAAGCACAGGCCACACTGCGAACGAAGCTAAGTTTGTTTAGCTACCGTGTCTTTTCATACTTCGGTTCATATGCGGTGATAGCAGTGAGAGCCTAGTGGTGTGACCACGAGACTGCCAAGTCTCGAGTTCAAACCCAAGAAGCACCTCTGACTTTTCCTCTGACCTCTGACTTTTTTGATTCATTGTATAATTATCACTTCTTCGTGAGGATACCAGCATGCCTAAGAGATATTTTTCGACGGCATGTGAAGCCAAGTCAGAGGCCCATGGGCGGCTTTAAAACTCCGGCATCAGCTTAATCACTAACCATACGAAAGAAAGAAGAATAGTTTGTGGTGTTAACTGAAGTATGCAACGATGCGGTACCCTACATAACAGAATCCAAACAAACTTAGTTTTGTTCCCAGTGGGACCTGCGCTTTCAAAGTACCTCTCTACTGTATTAATTATAATTTAAAAAGAGTGTCCGTGGAGTTTCTTGCTCGTTCTTCTCCACAGGAACCTACTACGCTTTGGAATGGGGAACTCCGTGAATAAGTGCCTGTAATTTGTTTAATTGAAATAAATGCTTTGAGGTTGAATCTGAACCCACCCTAAGCTGTTTTGCTTGAGACTGTGGCGGCATCTACATTGCCACATGCAAACACACCCACTGACGTCACGCAAAATCCTGCATCGCGCAAGCAGAGTTTACCGCGTGACGCGAATACTTCTATCAATCGTCGGGCAGTAGCCCACCAGACACAACACCCGTCTGGTCGGAGGATCCTTCCTTTTCTATGGAGGATGAGTGGACTTTACTCCCTGTTCCTCATAATTCTATAAGACCACTAACCTAACAAGGCGAGCGCTACATAGATCTATGCATAGTATATGTAAAAATGTATTTAAATTTTTCAGATAAAAATGGATGATGGTCTCTCACAGAAGATCTGCACACAATGTATAGAGACTATGAACTTGGCACTCCAGTTCAGAAGAACCAGTCGGAAAGCTGAGAAATCATTATTAAACATGATATCAGGTAAATATTAAACTCGGGTTCGAACCCAAGGCACGCACCTCTGACTTTTCGAATTCATGTGCGTATTGTATAATTATCACTTGCTTCAAAAACGGTGAAGGAAAACATCGTGAGGAAACTGGCCTGAGAGATAGTTCTCGACGGCTTGTGAGGCCAATTCAAAGGCCCATGGGCGGCTTTAAAACTCTGACACCAGGTTAGTCACTAACCACACGAAATGAAGAAGAGACTCTACAAGTAGGTACGCGGCGGGCTCGACTTGTTGAATTCAGTGAGCGTAACGTAGTCAGAAGATATTAGAGTTACGAGATAGAAAGAGAGGCAGCTTCTAGGTGAATATAACTGTAGGTAATTAGCGCTGTGCGACCTGAATTGCACTTTATTGTGTCGTAGCAAGTCGCTTTTTATTTTAATAATTTTGCAGAACCATCCGTATTTATCTGTGTTATAGTGCAAAAGAGCGTAGATAAGAGTTCTTTAAGATTTTCAGAGTTGTTTGATGTCTATGACTACTTTCATACGATTTGGCACTTTATATCACTAAATATTTAGTGTATTATTGAATGCCGACAGAAATCCTTTAATATAAATAATTTAATTTTTAATTTGTTATTAATAATTTTATTCCAATTTTTATCCTGTATTTGTATTCCAATTTTTATCCTAATAATTTTATTCAAATTTTTATCCTAATAATTTTATTCCAATTTTTATCCCAATTATATCTAATCTTATCTAATTTTGTCTACATAATTTTATAAAATTTTAGCCTGATCTTGACTAATTTTGTTTCAACATATTTTTATCTAGTTTTATGTAATCTAATCTAATTTTAATTTTATGATTGTATGAGTGGCGCAAACTGTTAGTATAAGTTGGTTTTTTTAAATAAATATAATTTCTATAAATCCAGGTAAACCCAAAAAAAGACATTCATCTCGTCTCCAAAAGTCGTTATCGAAACCGAAAGTAAAGAAAACTAAAGTGGAAAAGGTGGAACTCAATGATTATAGTTACGAGATCTTCGGTGAAGAGTTCCAGAATGAAGACGATGATGATTACGAGGAGTTGGTCAAGACCGAGACGAGAACCAAGTTGAGGTCGAGACAGGTATGCGGATCTTTTTGAATTTTACACCCTGTGCCTCATACCTTAAAAAACTTATTTAAAAAAAAATACCAGCCCGTTACTGTCCCACTGCAGGGCAAAGGCCTCTTCTCATACAGAGAAGGCACGAGCATTGATCACCACCCTTGCTCAAGACGGGTTGGCGATTTCAGACTTATATTCAAACTCAAACTCAAACTCAAAGCATTTATTTCAATTAAACCATTTACAGGCACTTTTGAATTGTCAAGGAATCGGTCAGTCAGAAATATGAAGCTAGTTGCCCATTCCAAAGCGTAGTAGGTAGGTACCTATGGAGAAGAACGGGCAAGAAACTCCACGGACACTCTTTTAAATAAATTGTTACAAAGTATTTGTTACATCATTCATGTTGAAATTAAACATGTGAGAACAATGTAGAAAGACGTGCACGTTAGAAGCGTCCGTAATAAAAATATAAAACAAAGAACAATTCAAAAATTTAAATCAGCCAAGGCAGCTAAGAGTTGACCTGTCCCAACTGACGGCGCCCGTTCACGAACATGACGCATGGATTAGCACCATTCAGCTCATTATCTATTAACTATTAGCTATTTACTATAAGTCCAGGTTTCCTCACGATGTTTTCCTTCACCGATGTCAGTAATGTCCAAGATAAACTCAGAAAGTACATATGAATTGAAAAGTCACATTGGTACTTGCTCCCACTAATTTGAACCCACAACCTCGTGCATGAGAGGCGAGGCCTTAACCACTAAGCCATCACGACATAAAAAAAACTTATTAAACTTTTTCCGCATTTTAACACACATTTTCATCACATCTTTACAGAAACCGCCGCCGAAAAAGAAACGCATGACGATACCGAACCTCGCGTCGTACAAATGTGGCACTTGCAGCAAGGAGTTCCGGATGAAGGCGACCTACAAAGCACACATGAGGTTCCATACGAACTACTGTGTATGTGAGGTATGTATCTCGTGGACTGTTCCATACGAACTACTGTGTATATGAGGTATGTATCTCGTGGACTGTTCCATACGAACTACTGTGTATATGAGGTATGTATCTCGTGGACTGTTCCATACGAACTACTGTGTGTGTGAGGTATGTATCTCGTGCACTGTTCCATACGAACTACTGTGTATGTGAGGTATGTATCTCGTGGACTGTTCCATACGAACTACTGTGTATATGAGGTATGTATCTCGTGGACTGTTCCATACGAACTACTGTGTATATGAGGTATGTATCTCGTGGACTGTTCCATACGAACTACTGTGTGTGTGAGGTATGTATCTCGTGGACTGTTCGATACGAACTACTGTGTGTGTGAGGTATGTATCTCGTGGACTGTTCCATAGGAACTACTGTGTATATGAGGTATGTATCTCGTGCACTGTTCCATACGAACTACTGTGTGTGTGAGGTATGTATCTCGTGCACTGTTCCATACGAACTACTGTGTATGTGAGGTATGTATCTCGTGGACTGTTCCATACGAACTACTGTGTGTGTGAGGTATGTATCTCGTGGACTGTTCGATACGAACTACTGTGTGTGTGAGGTATGTATCTCGTGGACTGTTCCATAGGAACTACTGTGTATATGAGGTATGTATCTCGTGCACTGTTCCATACGAACTACTGTGTGTGTGAGGTATGTATCTCGTGCACTGTTCCATACGAACTACTGTGTATGTGAGGTATGTATCTCGTGGACTGTTCCATACGAACTACTGTGTATATGAGGTATGTATCTCGTGGACTGTTCCATACGAACTACTGTGTGTGTGAGGTATGTATCTCGTGCACTGTTCCATACGAACTACTGTGTATGTGAGGTATGTATCTCGTGGACTGTTCCATACGAACTACTGTGTATATGAGGTATGTATCTCGTGGACTGTTCCATACGAACTACTGTGTGTGTGAGGTATGTATCTCGTGGACTGTTCGATACGAACTACTGTGTATGTGAGGTAAGTGCTGTGCATAGAGCACTCAGACACGGAGCACGAAAACTCCTCGGGGGCGCTGCTAGAGGCGGCGTAATGAGCGATTGGGAACACGCTTTCAGACCCCAAAGACTGCATTTGAAGTCCTAATTTTCCATAATAAGCCTTTATTTACTGATAACTAAAACTAAATACAATTTAAAATAAATTTACCAAATCATAATTATTGCGCTTGAGACGATAATACCATACAGTAAAAACCAGAAAAGGTATGCGATACGATAATCTTCGTATTTTCGAATTAGCACGAGTTGTTAATCTATTCTAGTTAATTAACAGGAGTTGTTAATCTATTCTACTTAATTAGCAGGAGTTGTTAATCTATTCTAGTTAATTAGCACGAGTTGTTAATCTATTCTAGTTCATTAACAGGAGTAGTTAATCTATTCTTTTTTTATTGTTCTCACATATATGTAGAAGCAACAAGCATAATGTACCCAAGATTTTGTAATATCTATATTTAAAAGAGTGTCCTGGGAGTTTCTTGCTCGTTCTTCTCCATATAGATCTAAGTTTTGGAATGGGCAACTAGCTTCAACTTTCTTACTGTCTAACTCATTGGCAATTCAAACGTGCCTGTAAATGTTTTAATTGAAATAAATGTTTTGAGTTTGAGTTCGAATAACTTTCAAACCATGGTAATACAAAATAAGCAGGTACTTCCATGGTTACAGCAGCTCTAAATTAGATCTGATCATCGCGCATTCGTATTTGCAAACGTAGACGATGATTGCCGAAGCGCATACTTTTTTGCGAGTTCTGTATTGTGATTTTTTTTGCAACTTTTTAACCCCCCTCCTCCTCCTTGGTGATACGTGATGAGGTGTCAAAAATATAGTCATCTCACTCTAACCCACTGTCCTACAGGCATGCGGAAAGAGATGTCGCAACAACAATCAGCTCCAGGAACATAAGAGAGCTCGACACGGGTTGTATAAAATACACAAGTGTGCATACTGTGAATATAGCTCCGCTACTAAAGAAGCGCTTACGGTGAGTGACAGGTTTAATATGGAAAAACACTTTTTACAAAAAAAAAACAACCGACTTCCGAAAAATAAATACTACAAAGTGAAAAATAACTTTAATTTCGGAAGTCGGTGTCTTTGGTTTTGAATTTTCGTTTTTTGCCACCGACTTCCGAAATTAAAGTTATTTTTCACTTTGTAGTATTTATTTTTCGGAAGTCGGTTGTTTTTTTTTTTTGTAATAAGTGTTTATTTTTCACTTTTTAGCTGTGGTACCTACCCCACACAAATTCGAATACCTGCTATGTAAATAACAGTCACAGGAAGTTATCTATATATCATCCACATATACTAAGTGCTTACTCAAAAACTATTCAAGCAAAGTTAATAAAATTTATATGGGACCAATTCGGGAGCATACCCTTTCATACAAAAAAATAATTTTCAAAATCGGTCCACAATTGACGGAGTAATCGGTGGAAATATGTAATAAAAAAAATAAAAAAAACATACATAAGCGTCGAACATATAACCTCCTCCTTTTTGGAAGTCGGTTAAAAATACAAATAAAATGTGAAGATATCATAAACATAACATCACGCTTCGTTTCCCCGAATGGTTGGGCAGAGATGTACCTATAGTACATCTAGATATCGCCAGTTCATCATTTCAGAGGAAAGACGTCCACTGCTATAGGCCTTCCCCAAATGGAGGGTTTGCCATAATCGCCACGCTTGGCAGGTGGGTTGGCGATCGCAGTATGGTGTTTGCGTTTAATTTTTTTGATTGGATTTCCTCTCTTCGTCTTCTTCAATTTTCTCTTTCTCTCAACAAAATCAATTTAATTAAAATATTCCACAAACAAAATCTATTTCATTAATATACCACACAAACAAAATCAATTTCATTGAAATACCATACAAACAAAATCAATTTCATTGAAATATCGCACAACAAAATCAATTTAAAAAAAAAATGTTGCGCAACCAATTCAATTTCAAATAAATGTTGCACAACCAAATCAACTTCATTAAAATATCACTCAAACACCACGCCCGTATTTCCCCGTAGGGTTTAGGCAAATAAAATCAATTTCATTAAAATGTCATAATTTTCCCAACCTCCAGATACACGAACGTCGCCACACAGGAGAAAGGCCGTACGTCTGTGATCACTGCGGCGCCACCTTCCATCGAAGATCGAACTTAGTGCAGCATATAGCTATACATCTACCTGAGAAGAACTTCCAGGTAAGAAGAATTACTTTATATCGTTGGGGGGGGGGGTTAAACGTACGGGGTAACTGCGTAACACACTTCCAATGGTTTTGCACCTTTCATTTTGACAGTTCAACATGATTCATTGCGTCATTAACGTTATCGACCAGAAGTATTTTTCAAAAATATGAAGGATTAACAATTTTCTTTAACACGTTCAGTGCCCTCCTGGAGGGTTGACCTAGGCGCGTATAGGATACCAGGAGCCCTCGCGGAAGGCTCATTTTAATGTAGGTTTTTCTTAGCGAATACCGCATAATAAACCGTAAAAATAAAATCTGATATATATTTTAACAAGATTTATTAGTACATGCGTTGGTTTTAAAATACAAGCACTTTTTTTTTCACGTTTACAAAATATTCACAAAAAATTTAAAAGGTTGGATAAATGGATACTACGTAAGTATAGCGACAAGATTTCCTGAAAACACTATTTTACTTCGTTTTACAGTGTTTTATAACACGATTTTAAAATGTCGTTGATCGTCCGCGATGGTTAACTTTAGCGCAAACGGAAAGCCGGCAACCCTCCCGGAGGGTTCACTTCCAATATGTATGGCGGCATGGCGTATGAGCTCTATGCTCTATGGAAACTGGGTGAAGTCGAAAGTGTTAAGACGCAGATATATGCCAGTGACCTTGAGTGATTAGCTTGCATGTTCTGTACTGAGCTCACGCAACGCGTCGTACGTCCAGCCAGTAAAAGGACTAGCCCAACCAGGAGCGTTGTTCCACATAGGGATGATGACTAAAATGTTTTTTAGTCCGTCTTGGAGATTATTAAAAAATATTGGGCACGTATTTTTTCTTTTGTTACGTAATCTAAAAATTATGGCGATACATTGAGTTAAAATGTGCCATGACGTCACAAGTATGTAGATTTTATACTTACTTGTGACGTAGTGACCGATTTAAAATGCGTACGGACTAATTAGTTTTTTTTTTTTTTTTACCCAGGCTTCAACCCTATTAGACGCATTATTAATTTATTATACATAAAACAAAAGGTATTTTAATAAAACACGATATGAGTTCTATGAAATGTGGGTGGAGTCGAAACTTTTAACTACCGTCGGAATGTCATTGAAAGTGTGTTACGCAATTTAGGTGCGGGCCAATCCAGGGTGGTGCTTGGCAACCGGATTACGGTTGATCGATTGACTGTTTTCATTCGACGTCATTAGATGGTCTGGAGTAGTAACGACTATTCACCTCGATCTATGGTCGGCCGTCCATCGATCGACCGCAGTCTGATTGTAACTTTTGACCTCAAAATAAATGAAACAATTTCATTCCCTTGACTGCCTGTTAAAATCTGTCTCGAAGCATGCAACTATGACAGCGTGTATAGAAGCATGCCTCAAATTGCACAAGATAAACTCAGGTAAATTGGTGCTCAAGTGTCCCTAATTCGTGCCTAGTTGTCCCTAATAGTACCTTATTCGTGCCTAGTTGTCTCTAATTCGTCCCTAATAGTACCTAATTAGTGCCTAGTTGTCCGTAATAGTACCTAATTAATGCCCAGTTGTCCCTAATAGTACCTAATTAGTGCCCAGTTGTCCTTAATTCGTCCCTAATAGTACCTAATTCGCGCCTAGTTGTCCCTAATTCGAGCCTAGCAGTCCCTAATTCGTGCCCAGTTGTCCCTAATAGTACCTAATTCGTGCCCAGTTGTTCTTAATTCGTCCCTAATAGTACCTAATTCGGGCCTAGTTGCCCCTAATTCGAGCCTAGCTGTCCCTAATTCGTGCCCAGTTGTCCCTAATAGTACCTAATTCGTGCCCAGTTGTCCCTAATTCGTGCCCAACTGACCCCTAAAAGTGCGACATGTGCCCCAAGCGGCTCAAGTCGCGCAAGTTCCTGCAGATCCACAAGCACAACGCGCACACCGGCAAGCGGTACGGCTACCTCTGTGGCATATGCGAGCATCGGTTTGAGAAGCCGAATAAAGTGCGCGCGCATATGCGGCGCGTGCATGGCGTGGCTGATGACCAGCAGGGGCCGATTGTGAGGGTGCAACTTTAGAACTGTTAAAAAAATATTTGGGGATACAAAAATACCCCACTGATCCTATCTTTTTTTTAAGCTTGCGTTTCTTAACTCGATTTTTGAATAAAAATAGGCAGCCAAATACGAAACACAAATCGATAAAAAATGTGATTTTATTATAATTAAATTATGATCAAAGTTTTTTGAAAAGATAACAGTTGGGCAGGCCCGAAATAAATAAGAAACAAATTCACAAAACAGTAAAAAAATATATTATTTTTATATCATAGTTGTAGGTAATAATTTACATTTTTTACATTCTCATGATGAAATATCGAATCAAATGGTAAATATTGTATAGTAAAAATCAATATGAAACATAATCGCAGTATATTTACTTCCTATTTATTTGTTAGTAAAGTTATTTTTGTGATATTTGCATTTATTTAGACATTTTGAACAAGTGATGTGTTTTTTTTTTAATGTTTAACTGGGGTCTGGAGGAGCTCATGGCTAAGTAACAACAGCCGCACTGGTCGATCCATCAGGTTAAGCTACGCTTGCCGGGGTTGGTCAGTGGATGGGTGACCATCTTTACATACCGAGAATCCTCCGTGCGTCGGAAAGCACGTTAAGCCGTTGGTCCCGGCTGTCATTCGTGGATCTTTGACAGTCGTTACGAGTCGTCAGAAGCCCGAAAGTCTGACACCAGTCTTACCATGGGGTATCGTATTACCCAGTTACTGGGTTGTGGAGGTCAGATAGGCAGTCGCTCCATGTAAAATACTGGTATTCAGCTGCATCCGGTTAGACTGGAAGCCGACCCCAACATAGTTGGGAAAAAGGCTAGGCAGATTGATTGAACTGGGGTCTGAAATCACCAACCCGTCTTGAGCAAGCGTAATGATCAATGCTCGTGCCTTCTCTGTATGAGAAGAGGCCTACGCTCTGCAGAAGGACATTATTAGACTGATATTATTTTAGCACTGAGATAGAGGGGGCGAAGGATATGAGACGTATTTAATTTATAATTTTATGGCAGTGCATAGAGTGCCGCTAGCGGAACTTTATCCCTATCGGATAAAATGCCACCAGTGGCATAATAAAGGCTAAAGTGCTGTAAACATTGTCATTGAGTCACTGTCACTTGTTATTTTGTGTGATTGTTCGCTGAGAAACACTACATTCCCAAAAACATTACATTCTCTTGTGCCTAAACCCGCCGGCCGCTAACGCAGCATTGCTCGCTTCGCTCGCTCGACTCATGCGTTGTGTCCTAACCTAACCTACTTTTCAGCCATTTTCATTTCCTACTGAATTTTTCGCAAATTCAGTCATTGTAGTGACTTTTGATATAATTCTAAAACAAATACGAGCAATCAATACAAAGGGCGGCGAACTAACCTCAACAATCAAACAAATGACAGTGACTCAGTGACAATGCAATGCTTACAGCACTTTAACCAGCGCTACTATTATGCCGCAATTGCGGCATTTTATCCGATAGGGATAGAGTCACTTCCAAATTTTATTTATGATTTTCGAATAGTGCAATATTTGTTCTTAAGTCATGTAGAAATAAATTAATAAAAGTGCTTTTAATAATGTAATATTACTCAGAAGACGTAGTTTCTGTGAACTACTGTCAAAATGTATTTAAACATGTAGAATTATGTAATGAAAGAAAGAAAGAAAATACATTTATTTAGCACATACTAAAAACACACAAAATATAATTTACACAGCAGATAAAAAATAAAAAAACAAATAAAAAGTGTAAAGTGCGATGTAAGCAGAAATTTGATGGGGAGTGTGCCTCAGGGCTGCGCCAAAAAGGCCCAGTTCAGCAAAAATGCCAGACAACTATAAGTGCCTGACGCTGGTTTTCAACTGGACCTGAGAGTGTGATGTGATATGACGGATGTTAATCAGTTTTATAATATAACGTGTATGCAGCATACTTAAATAAAATAAATTTGTGTCAGATAAAAAAAAAATAGAACAAAATTATAAAGAATATGTAGGTACATAAATAGTGTGATTGAGCATAAAACAATGAACGTATGAACGTTGTATTATATTATTATAGCCTGGATCTGTGCCCGGTTGATGGCAATAGCCTCGCCCCCTATTACATGGGACTTAAACATAACTGACGAAATGTGGGTGTACTATAGGAACAGCTCTGCCCAACCCTTCGGGGAACACTCACGTGATGTTTTGTAATGTTATAGTATGTAAATAATCAACTAGAAGTGGGCAAAGTGTATCATTTTTGCGATTGGAACATTTGCATCTGGATCACTGAACTGATCCGAATCATTGATATGTTTCATTTGGATCATTTGAATCATCGACTCAAAGGATATAAAAATGCATATAGACAACGAAAAACTGTGAGAGTATGAGTGATATACATCTCATTTGTTATCTCTTTCTGACTTAAATAGGTTGTAATGTGTCACCCGCTCACTCGCGACTCGCGAGTCAGTTTAGTAGTACTGACTAAAGTAACGTAACTCAGCGTCTCAGTCTTTCTCTCTCGCTCACTGCTGCTGAAAGAGCACAGAGGCAAAGTAATGATTCAGTTACAAATTATGCGTTTGAAACGTTATTATTGAACCAATCTTTTGGAACACTTCAATGATCCAGATCAGTGAGTCGGTTCTGTAAAGAGTTACACACGCCTATAATCAATTAATATTTTGGGGTCATAATTGACCCCTTATAGCCCATTTATTTATAAAACTGCCGATATTATTATGAAATTTCTTACTTCCAAGTTGTATTCGAGACCCCATGGGGTATTTTGTACCCCAAACCCCAAATATGGGGTCTAATCTAATGCCTAGTTAGTTGCCATAGTAAACAATATTAAATATTTGTATCATATTATTGTACTGAATAATCATGGATATTATTAAATTTTAAAATTAGAATTTAAATAAAATAGTGATCTCTTAAAATAGTTTTATTATTGTAACAAATTAGTAGAGCTAGACCCTACAAGCTTATTATTTATTTTAAATATTTTCTGGATGAAAATTATACAAGGTGAACTGAAATCCTGAAAAAGGGTCATTGTACTCATCATGATGAACAAGTTTTACTAATGGACTGTGGCGACATCTACAACGCCACATGCAAACTACGCATCACACTGACGCCACGCAAAACATAATTTAAATTATTAGCCATATGTCAGCTAGCACTCGCCAATATACCAAACAAAATCATCGAGAACTATACTCAGGCAGAAATAAAAACTAAACGTAAACAGAACTTAATATCTAAATAAAAGCCTCCAGGCATAAAGGGCGTGCCCGCTTACATATAGCTGTAAAACATATGAAGCTTCGGCACGCATTGCTCTGTCACGATAGACGGATATGCGGCCGCGCCTAAGTGGGGGGTTGTTGAACAGTCTTTATCATAGAGATAGGTGTCAGGCACCATACAGTCGGCCCTATGCTCTCTACGCGGATAAAAAAGGTGAGGTGAGGGCACATATTGTTTGACTTAGAAATGTATTATTTTCTTGAGTACTAGTGGTTGACATAAATATGTAGAAGACGTTAGATTTAGCAAAAGTAGAATTTTCGTTAGTTATATATTTAGAGATTGAGAGCTTTTTCATTTAATTAAGGACAGAAATGCAATGGGGTTGCGGGTCTGTCCGAAAGGGATATCGCGGCCCCAGCACATAGGCAACGGAAGGAACACGGGTGGGTTTTAGTCAGTAAAAGTCTGACACTCCCTCTCGCTCTGCCCAGAGCGGGAGGAGTCATTTGATGATTTCCCACCCAAAAAAAAAAAAAAAAAGTTTTTTTGTTTTTATTTTGTCAACTACTAGTGACATGTTTTTAAGATAAAGAAAATTGTTTTCTACTATTTATGTCAAACACTAGTGCCGTTACCTTATTTTTTAATGCAAATGTTATTTTTTTATGGTTAAATCTTTCCTCTAGCGCGAGCGTTCCTGTAATCTAAATCTAAAAAAATCTAATACTATTTGATTTGACCAATGAGCTCGCGGTGCTCAATTTGGCTGCCCGAAACGACCTTGATGAGAGGCCCCTTTAAGAGCGTTCATCTAAAAAATAGCTGTTAAATATTTGCCTGTTATGATTAATTGGGCAATATTAATATATGGAAATAAGAAATGTGTTTAACTAGTGAACTAGAATATTAATAATGAATTGCAATTATAACACTGAATTTGATGTTGTAACCAGGGTTGATATGATTTAAATCAGTTGATTAAAATCAGTGATTTAAATCGCGATTAAAATCAAGTGATTTTTTTATAAAAATCAATGATTTAAATAAATATTTTTTTACTTCGACCAAATCAGCCAAAATATGTCAAGGGACTTCCCCCGACATAAACTACGGCACGCACACACGTGTCCAATGCTGTTTAACTACACCGTTCGGAGGTTCTCCATAACTCGTGAGTGAATCCGTCCGTTTAGTCTTTGGCGCGGTCATTCGTGATTGATTAATGAAAGTAAATACAACAAGATGTCTGGAAGGAAAAAAGATGCTGAATGGGTTTATTTCGATGAAAAAAAGTCCACTTGCGGCAAGTTTAACAAAGCGGTATGTAAACGTTGTAAGAAGGAATTAATGGGCTTAGTAGCGAGAATGAAAAAACAGTTAGTTAGTTAATCCGATTTAAATCCAATTAATCCGATTTAAATCAAATTAATCCGATTATTTTGATTTTTTTATAAAAATCATGATTTTTATCAACCCTGGTTGTAACCGTTTTAGGGGTAAAAAAGGCTTTTGGAAAGTTTCCAATATTTTTTTTTACATCTAAACTAAATATTCGATGTTACGATATTACTTATTGCAATTCATAATCAATATTTTAGTTCACTAGTTAGCCATTTTTCTTATTTCCATACAGTAATATTGCTTCAACTGTTGAAATCAAATAGCGCGCGCTTCCCCGGCTTCCTGTTACACACTTCCGTCCCTTTTCACCAAATCACTCCCACAGATTGCAGAAGAGCAAGAGGAAAGATGTTACACATTTTTTTTTTTTTTTTTTTTTCATTCTAATATTTCTCCACCTTTTCTTCAACAGTGCAGCATCTGCCAAAAATGGGAGAAGTCGAAAAAGCGCCTTCAAGTCCACGAATATAAGGTCCACAAGGAGCACAAATACAGGTACATATGCCCAGTATGTCAGGACACGTTCACACGGTCGGGCAACGTCAGGCAACACCTGGCCAGGAGTCACGGGGTGCCCAAGGAAGACCAGGGCGTCATCGAGAGATATGAGGTACTTTGTGGTATTTTTTGGATGGACAGTTTTTGGTGTTTGTACCTTAAATGTTTGTCGTTAAGAGCGTTTATTCTGAAAGTTGGCAACGTCGCAAATAGCTGTCAAAAATTTACCTGTTTTGAATAATTTGTTAATATTACTGTATGGAAATAAGAAATGTGGCTAACTAGGTATCTAGAATATTAATAATGAATTGTAATTATAACATTGAATTTGATGTGGTACCAGTTTTAGGTGTAAAAAAGGCATTTGGAAAGTTTCCAAATCCTTTATTTACATCTAAAACTAAATATTCGGTGTTACGATATTAATTATTGCATTTCATAATCAATATTCGTGTTCGCTAGTTAGCCACATTTCTTATCTTCATACAGTAATATTGCCAAATTAATCAAAACAACGAAATATTTGACATCTATTTGCGACGTTGCCCACTTTCAGAATAAACGCTCTTAAATCCTAACCAATATTATAAATGCGAAAGTGAGTTTGTTTGTCACGCTTTCACGCTAAAACGGCTGAACAGATTTGGATGAAATTTAGCACATAGCTAGACCATAACCTAGGTTAGGACATAGGATACTTTAAATAAAACTTTTTTACAGTCCGTTCAACCGATTTTGACTTCTATACCGTAGGCATAAGGATGGCATTAAAAGCAAAAAGTCGTTACAATACCAACTGTTTACTGCATTTGCCATTTATCATGCCACCAACGCAATAGAAGTCAAAATCGGTTGAACGGACTGTAAAATAGATTTAATTAAATGTCTAATGTTATTTCAAATGGAGTATAGTAACAAATAGCCTTACAAGGTTGTTATTATTAGTTATCACCACTAACTTGCGGTTTAAGAAAACTTGAAGATATCACAATTTAAATCTTGACTAGCGCAGGTGTTAGAGAATCTTATTATATTGTAAATGTACTTATGTCAATAAAGTTTATTATTATTTCGTTTATTTGTTTTGTCTTCTTATTTATTTACATTTTTAAATATTTCTTAAAAAACGATATAAAAAAAAAACATTTAAAAATATAAAAAATAGATGTCCGCCGGTGTCGGGAGCAGGGTCCAAGCTACCGGTGGTTAGGGCTGCAGAGACAGGAACCTCCTCACAATGCGAGCCGTATCGAGTAATACTGTCTTCTGAATCAGGCCCTTGATCCAACCGCCTAACGACAGCCTCGAGAGATGTTGGTCGAGGCTTTCCGCAATCAGGCCATTGGCCGTTACGACAATCGGCACAATGATAGCCGAGGTCACATCCCACATGTCGACAACCTCGTGTGCTAAGTCGAGATATTTAATTTGTTTCTCTTTCTCAGCTTTCACGAGGTTCCCGTCATGCGGGATGGTAACATCGACTATCATTGCGCGGCGCGCTAATCGGTCTATCACCACTATATCAGGCTTATTGGCTACAATAGTCCTGTCAGTAATGATAGACCGATCCCAGTACAACGTGACATGGTCATTTTCGAGAACTGGGTCGGGCACATACTTGTAATACGGTACCTCAGAGTCAACAAGTTTATATTTCAAAGCAAGTTGCTGGTGAATAATCCTGGCAACTTGGTTATGCCTGTGTAAGTACTCGCCGTTAGCTAGACGCGAACAACCAGAGATAATATGTCTGATGGACTCACCCGGACGATGGCATGCCCGACACACGTCAACCGTCCCGTCCTTCATAATATGTCTCCGATAGTTATTCGTCAAGATAACTTCGTCCATAATTGCACAGACAAAACCTTCAGTTTCCCCGAAAAGGATTATTATTATTATTATTATTTTAAATGTCTTTGACATATCTCGGGACCCTAGGGTCCCGGACCTTTGGAAGGCGTATGAGGGGCCGAAGCCAACTCGTAGAGGCCCCTTTGGCATTTTTATGTATTGAGGCACCAACCGACGGTTATCCCTGTATGCACTACGCAAGTGCACCCAAGGACAACCCCCGGTTGGTGCAGAACTATTGCAGAACATGGAAACAAAATAAATTAGGCTATGGGTTTGGGTGGCTAAAGTTGACTGGTGACCTGGAACTATGGAAGGACTATGGCCCCTGCCTGATCAATGTTTTATATGTACACGGAAAAATGGCAGGGAGTGACTTGCACACTCAATAATGGGCCCCCGGAAACTGTCGGCTAGCACATAGTGACGTAGCGACAAGGGGGCAACATGTCCTGAGGTGCTTGAGGAGTGGAGAGGTATTCCACGGCTTTCAGAACAATCCCAGAGCCCGGAAGATGGTCAAGATCCCTACGAGCACTTACTGGAATACTTCCTTCCTCCGAGCACGTTTGCTCTTGCGAATCTCCACTCAAGCCGGCCAATTAAGGCAAGAATGAGGCGGGAGCTCTGTTCCTCGTCAGTGTTCACTCCAGCCGGCCAATAAAGGCAAGCCAGAGATGAGGAACAAGATTTCTCCCGGGAGATAGGGTCCGTGGGGTCGCTACTGCCCAACAGCTCGCCACATGCTGCCCTGCGGGTTCGCCACATGCTGCCCTGCGGGTTGTTTATTATTACTATATATAATCTGTAATTGATTAATATCAGAAGGTTAATTCTCATAAATTCTAAACCTTCCAAATCTAGTCTCAGTCTCATGTAATGGTGGATCCACACAACACGCCGGCCGCCGGCTTTGTTGCGATTGCCGCACGCAAAGCCGGCGAGGCCGCCGCACTGTGCGTCAGCGGGAACAGTTATCGTCCATTTTTGTCTCCAGTATCTGCGTGCAACTCACTTCACCGAATGTTACAAAACAACTGAGAATGTCGATTCACAGCCGCACTTGGCGACCGTCTGCCGGCGGCGCTTGCCGGCTTTGCTTGTGGTCGACCCGCCGGCAGACCGGGATGTGTGGAACACCATAAGCTATAAATAATTCTTATAGTTTCGCCATGTCCGTCTTTCTGTCTGTCTGTCTGTCCGCGGCTTAGCTCATAGACGGTTAGTACTAGAAAGCTGTTATTTGGCATATGTATGCATATAATCATGCCGACAAAGTGGTAAAATAAAATCAATAAAACATTTTTTTTAGGGTACCTCTCTTCCCTACACGTAAAGTGGGGATGTTTTTTTTTTCCTCATCTACCCCATGTTGTGGGGTATCGTTAGAAAGGTATTTCAAAAATATTGTGAGTTTGTTGGGGCCGTTTTTGGATTCAGGGATCCGTTTGCGAAATATTAAGCTTTTAACAAAAAAAAAATTGTTAGTGTCAAGTGTGCCCTTCTAGCTAAATGGTTGCACTTGGACTTTTGAAAAAATTCACAGTAGTAGTATATATAACGAAATTAAAAGCAAAACTATCAGAGCTAAGTAGGCTGTACAGGTTAACGAGTAATAATCGACCAACTTAAATTTGCGGTTTGAAAAACGTGATCTCCCATACATTCTGTATGGGAGAAAATGTTTTTCAACTACAATGTTAAGTTTGTTCTTGGGATAAATTCATCCCAACTACGGAACCTTTCATTGTGCGTGGTCCGACACGCACATGGCCGGTTTTTTTCCCTGTATAAATTGCCTGATTATTTTGTCCCACTGTTGGGCAAAGATCTCTCCCATTCAAAATGTCTTTGTTTTTGTCTGGTTGTGCCAATTATTTATTTCTTTTCTTCTTGTTTTATTATAATTAACTATGTTTATCTATTGCCTCAGGTACACTTGCCCGCGCTGCCCGAAGATCTACAAAGGTCCGGATCATGTCAGGAGACACTTGGTCAACTTCCATGAGGTTCCCAGGTCAGACCAGGGGCCTATTCATAAATATGTTGTAAACAGTTAAGCCTCGTATTTAATGGGTAACAAAATTGAGGAACATTGCTTCGGTATCACCCTTTTTGAGTTGCGGGAAACTTATTGCTGGTTATTTACAGGGTCAAAAGAAATTAGCTAGCGAAACTCCACGAACGTAACGGGTATCGGGATGGTAGCAGGTGGCGTTCTCTAGTTTCTGCCTATCCTCATAGTAAGGTGTGAGTTTATATATGCAAGTTATACGGCGGATATCGATAAACAAAAAAAACTGATTAACCCCAAAAAATTCATAACATCTTTTTTTCTTAAGGGTTATGCGCTAAGGCAGCCCGCTAAATTCAAAATGTTCTTTCGTCTTTCGCAATTTACAAGTCAGTGTCAGGTTGTATGTTGATTAGAATATGATTCGCGACCGTAAAAAATATGGCTTTATTATCATTAGAATCAGCAATACAACTCCTTAAGTTAGCATAATCCTCAAATGTTATGATTTTATGAAATAGTCATTCAAAAGGATTACATGAACTTAGAGAGTTGTGTTGATGATTTTTATGATTATAATTCTTTATATAAACATTTGATATGACCGTGAATCATATTTAGATCAACATACAACCCCATCCTGACCTGTAAATTGCAATAAAATTTTAATTTCGCGGGCTACCTTGACGGTTTCGCCTTAATCGTGTTTAGATATCTATAGTCACCAAGAACGGCTTCGGGGTTTCGCTAGCGAATCTAATGTGACCCTGTAGAGCAGGGGTGGCAAACCTTTATGGATCAACGTGCCATTTTTTCTAAAGAAATGTTTAATGAGGCCACAGACGTGCCGTCAAATAATTTTGACTTAGTGATGATTTTACTTCTATTGTTTGTCAATCATTCCAACTATTTCCTAGTTTCAATACTTTTTTAAATCTTATTGAACTAGACAATTAGCTTTTCTTTTCTTTTTTTTGGTGGGAAATTATCAAATAACTTCTCCCGCTCTGGGCGGAGCGGGAGGGCGTGTCAGACTCTTACTGACTAAAACCCACCCGTGTTCCTTCAGTTGCCAGTACGTTGCCAGGGGCCACGGTATCCCTTTCGGATTTTCCCGCGACCCCGGCAGGCATTGGTCTTAGTAGACCCCTTCAGTTGTGCTGACATCTCCATGAGACGCGCGTGGAACACAACGCGCCGTCGACCCGAGGAAATCAATCAGCTGCATTTCAAATTCTTGAACAACTAAAATGCAAACCGTTTCGATCGGTGCGGTGGCGTGCCCAAAATATTTTGTCACGTGCCATTGGTTCGCCACCCTTACTGTGTAGCTGTAGAGTGTTGCATTGTTGCAAATGTTCCGCATTCATAGTAAACAAAGGAACAACCCATCAAATGTACGATTGTTGCTCAACATTCAGACTGGTTGTTGCTCTAGTGGTCGCAAGCGCTACCACAGAACATGATGTTCTGGGTTCGGTCAAAGTGTTATTGAGTTTTCTATCAGGAATTGCCCGGTTGATGGCAATAGGCTCGCCACCTATTACATTGGACTTAAAGATAACTGGCGAAATGTGTGTGTATTATAGATACAGGTCTGCCTTACCCTTTGGGATTGCAGGCGTGATTTTATGTTATGATATTGTGAATGAAAACGGCATTAAAAAGAGACGTTATCATTAGGTAAAGTCAGTGAAATTGATTATTATAGTTTGACCGGCACCGGTATGCTTGGCAAGGCCCCGGGCAGCGTTGACGAATGAGCGGCGGGCGGGACGCTGCGGGCCGTGAGTTTTGACCAATGAGCAGCCTACACTGCCCCCCGTCTCGCCGCGCACGTACCCAAGGCGTGGAACAGAAATCCCGGTCAAACTATAAGCAAATTGGTAGATACCAACATAAATGGTCCGTCTATTCAAATCACAACTGTCATTCTTTCACAGTTGTGTGAAATGACTATGACACGCCAAATTGACGTATGGTGGCAATTTAATAAGCAATTTATTTCCCTGTATTTACATGTTCAAAGTAAGAAATAAAAATGCGTTTGTTAGCATTAGAACAATAAACATCATAAACTTACGAAAAAAAAAGATGCTTATTATTTGTAAAAAATGTAGGGATGTTTTTTTACCGATTTCAAAAAAAGAATGTTATAAAATGTATTTGTACAGAGAATATGATTCTCTTTATTATTATTTTTTACAAAAAAAATGAGTTGCAAAAGCTACTCAAGCCACAGATGGTTCACTCCGCAAAATCATTTAAATAAAAAACCACTCTTGCTACGACAAAATAAAGTGCAATTCAGGTCGCACAGCGCTAATAACCTACAGTTGTATTCACCTAGAAGTTGCCTCTCTTTCTATCGCGTAACTCTTGTATCTTCTGACTACGTTACAACTCACTGAATTGGCCCGACAAGACGGGCCCGCCGCGTACTTGTTCATACCTGAAATGCTGAGTGAACCATCTAATCTGCACTCAGTCGTAAATATAAGACAGCTTCAGAAATAAACAGAAGAGGTATGTCTCTCATATCTGTAGGGCAAATCTGAGCCTCTTTAATGTTATTTTAATATTTATAATGTATAACTTTTCCAAAATTTTTGTGTTAAAAAACTAGTGTGAGTAACTTTGTTTACCACGACGCGACTCGTGTGATATAAACGTTTATTGTTAAATTAAGTTGATAAATTATCATATTTTTTGTAGGCCTACTTTTAATCATTCATTACTTTATTAGAGACGATGAAATATTACATAATTTGTAGTATATGCGTACATAATCATTATAAATAGGTAGGCAAAATATTTAAAAGAAAATAAAAAATATTTTTAAATTTTTTGTTTTATTGAAACTTGTAAAAAGGACAGGTATTAGACGTTAATTTTATCTCTTTGTCGTATCGATGATTCCAAATGATATGAGTTTTGACCAGAATTCGGTCAAGCCGACAGAGTTACCATGGGCCTCGAAAAGGACTTTCATAGTGCAGGTTTTATTGCACAGAGATGACAGAGAGCACGAAAAGGGGCCGTTCAAATATACGTAAGCAGATTTTTTTGAATTATTTACAACCCCCCCATCCCCCTTGTCAGCAAAAGTAAGCAAAGCTCTTACCCCCTCCCCCCAGCTTACGTAAACATTTTTCAATTAAGTTTTTTTTTGTTTATTTTTTAATTATAATGTTATAATTATAATTTTAAAAATAAGAAAATAGATTTAGGAAAGAGATTAAATTTTACTGACACAGTATTCAACATAGAGTAAGGGACAAAAATATTATTTGCGGGAATCCCCGAAAATGCGTTTCGTTTTCAAGCATAGACAATGTGAGGGTTGCCATTCGTGTAAAAAAGTAAATAACTACCGATGACGTAATCATCATCTAGACTCCCCTACCCATGTCATCCAAAATAAGTAAAACAAAGCCCCCCCCCCCACCCCCCCATAGTGCTTACGTAATACTTGAACGGCCCCAAAGAGGTGAGGCATCGTTTGAGTTGCGATTGTTGGGGAGATCCCTCATCTGGGTAAGTTGTGCCTGTAGCGGCCCATCTGGCTTCGTATTCGGTTAAGGGACTTCCGGGCCATGGCCATGGCATAGCGGGTGGCCCGCAGGGAGGTAATCTGCAGGCTCAACTTAGTCAGCTGCAGTAGGTTGGCAGCTGAACTGTTTAATTTTAAAAGTATGTAAGTATGGCAGGTGGACGTTCTTTAGCTTCTGCCTACTCTGTGGCCTACTCCCATGAGGTAGAAGCGTAGAGTTTCTGCGTGTTGAGTGGCTCGTTGGTGTAGTGGTATCAAGCGCAAGATTGCTGAGCGTAAGGTCCTGTTTCGATCCCGGATAGGACAGTTTATTTTTATATTTTTTCATTGGAATTTCTCAGTAACAGCCAGCATGAGAATACAGTTGAGCCCCATTTACACCATGCAAGTTTCTTGCCCGCGCCATACAGTAAAATAGAAGTAACAAATAACTTGCAGTAAACACTGTTTAGACCAGAGGGCCAATTTCCGTAACTTTTTAAGCACATTCGCATTCGCATCTCATTCGCAATCTGTCAAAAATACAAATATATTTACCAAAATTTTTGACAAGTTTGACAGATGTGAACATTTTTTTAAGAACGAGAATTGGCGTTCAGGGATGTTGCAGATGTTCGCATTCGCAATTGCGGAGCTACCGTATTTATTTAGACCTCCGCATCCGCATTAATAATCAATGCGGAGCTCATGCGGATGCAGATATGGGTCGAAAAGGGTGAATATAAATAAGTAAAATCATAATAAAAAAAATGGAAATTTTAATCACCTAATTCATCAATATAGCTCTAAATGGATGGGATGTGAGCCACCAAAAATTTGCATCCGCATCATCCCTGGTTTACAACAATTAAGGTTTTCATTAAAATTTACGCCGCTAGTAAACGCCACTTTGACAGGAGGTCTGCCATTTCGACCTCTGAGATTTCGACAATGAATATAAAATGTATGATGACGTTCATCATTCGTTTCATTTTAATCGTTATTCATTCAGTCACGACCTCAGAGTAATAACTAAAGCATTATTACTCCGAGGTCACGACTAAAGAAATTAAAGGCGCTTTGACACTTTTGACAGATGCCTGACGTCTCAGTGCTGCCATCTAGTGAATGTCATTTCATTAACCCACACCATGCAAATACGGATCATAACAAACGAAATGTATCTCTGCCAACCTCTTCAGAAAATACAGCCGTAATGTTAGTATTTAGGGAAAAGAAAATAATACAACAACAATATAGACTAGTTAACTTAGTTTATTTAACCTAATTATTGTGCGTCATTTGTACAAAGTACGGACTAACAAGTAAATGCTACATTTGTGCTTTGGCAAGAGTTCCTTACAATTAATTAATAATATCAATATTTTTAACACACACCACACATACAATATGTAAAAAAAACAACTGCCCAGTCCTAAAGGGGCACATAGATACTGCAATAACATTACCAAGAAAGTAATAAAATAAATTAATAGTTTAAAAAAAGCTCGTGGCTAAGTAACAACAGCCACACTGGTCGATCCATCAGGTTAAGCTACGCTTGCCGGGGTTGGTCAGTGGATGGGTGACCATCTTTACATACCGAGAATCCTCCGTGCCTCGGAAAGCACGTTAAGCCGTTGGTCCCGGCTGTCATTCGTGGATCTTTGACAGTCGTTACGAGTCGTCAGAAGCCCGAAAGTCTGACACCAGTCTTACCATGGGGTATCGTATTACCCAGTTACTGGGTTGTGGAGGTCAGATAGGCAGTCGCTCCATGTAAAATACTGGTATTCAGCTGCATCCGGTTAGACTGGAAGCCGACCCCAACATAGTTGGGAAAGGGCTAGGCAGATTGAATAGTTTAAAAAACACGCTTTTATAAATGCACGTAAAAACAAAAAATGGATAGTGTTCAAAGTCCATTACGTGGCCTTTCTCACAAGTGCAAACACGACTATGATACGATATTCCATCATGGAATGCCAGTGACTATCTTCCGGCTTCATCATCAGACCTTGAAACCTAATCGTGGTCAAAGTTCATTACTAGACTTTTCTAAGAAATCCAAAACAGCTATGATACGATTTTCCATCATGAAGTTCCAGTTCATCTCTTCCGGCTCCATCATCAGATCAGTTCGACAGTACCATATTATTGTATTTTTTTTTGTTCTTCTAACTGAACAGACAGCTGTGCTGCTGGGGAGTTTGTTGCGCCACTTCTTCTTCCCAGCTAACGCACTAGGAAGTGGTGAAGGGTGGGCGTTTTGGGGGACTGTCTTATGTTTATTTTGACGTTCGAAAAGTGCTGATTCTCAGCCTAGTTTGAATAAATGACTTTTGAATTTTGTTTTATTTTTTAATTTTGGATATCCGAAATAATAACATTTCAGATTATTTAGAAGATAAAATTAATAGTTTAAAAAACACTAGAAAAACACGCTTTTCGATCATGAAGTTCCAGTTCATATCTTCTGGCTCCATCATCAGATCAGTTCGACAGTACCATATTATTGTATTGTCATCAGAACTACATACAGCTGCCAATTTTCATTACGCTACGACCCTTGGATAATGGTTAAATTAGTTACTTTAGATTCCATCACATAGTTACATACAGGTCGACCTAATGAAAGCGTGTTAAAAACGTATTATTATATATTTAAAATTCACTTTTTTAGTACCAAAACTACCAACAGGGTGCATATTTTATGACTTGTGACCCACTTAACAATGACCGCCCGCACCCCGCAAAATACCTCATAGAAAAAAATAATGGCGAATATTTTTTTATTTTTTCCTGAAAATTACAACAAATAGACTCACAGTATGATACCTAACACCCTCAAGGATTGGACAAGTTTTTTTTACATGTTGTATATTTATTTTATAGGTGATGTTCTTCAGAAAGGTCAGATGCGTAGTACTCGCAAACCGGCGTGCGGGTGTGACCAGATGTATGGACGTAGACGAGGTAAAACGAATGTAAGGATCGTAGCAGATGTCGTTCTGTAGTTTTTACCTTCCCCTACGGAGAGGCGTGAGTATATGTATGTGTGTGTGTGTGTCTATATTTTTGTGACAATGAATTTAGAATAATTTTATTAGCATCATATTTACAATTTTAGTTTTTTTTTTTTAAATACAATAGACGACGTATATTTAGTAACCTAATCCGCGTAACTGATCTTAAAGAGTCTTAAAAGAACCCTGTAAGAAATCGACACGTGTTTCACCTCTCAACGAGGCATCCTCAGGATGGCGATTGACGCTTGACGTGTCCACACGTTGGGTCCGGGTTCGCAACAAGTCCATGACCATCCTGAGGATGTCTCAACGAGGCATCCTCAGGATGGCGATTGACGCTTGACGTGTCCACACGTCGGGTCCGGGTTCGCAACAAGTCAATCGCCATCCTTAGGATGCCTCGTTGAGAGGTGAAACACGTGTCGATTTCTTACAGGGTTCTTTAACTCTTTAAGAACAGTTAAGCGGATTAGGTTACTAAATATACGTCGTCTATTGTATTTTATAATGGATTTCCACAAAGCCACGCCTGAATCAATTAACAAATTTAGTTTAGGTATCGTGTTACCCAGGAACTGGGTTGTGGAGGTCAGATAGGCAGTCCCTCCATGTAAAATACTGGTATTCAGCTGCATCCGCTTAGACTGGAAGCCGACCCCAACATAGTTGGGGAAAGGCTAGATGATGATTAACAATTATTTCTGTTTGACCTAATGCCAGAATTAAACAGTTAAATTTTGCATTTGAAATTTGTTGAATTAACCAAATTGGATAGTGTAAAAAAAACCTTAGCGAAGCCGAGAGCCACTGGTTCATCCCGTTGTTTTGTACTGGACCAATACCTGGGAACCTTCTGGTTTCGGAGATATTAAAGGATAAAGTCCCAACTTTTTTGATGGTTTTTTTTTTACGAAGACATGTTTCAAATGTTACGACCCCCTGTACCGTTGCGTGCACCATCAGCCCAATGTATTGCGCGCTGCCGCAAACAGCGAAGCTTCTAAAGTAATTTTTGCACAACGTTACAGTACGACATATGTAACTTAGATGTAACATCGACAAAATTTTACGAATGTTTTTGGTGAGGGTTTATCCTAAAAGTTGGCAACGTCGCAAATAACTGTCAAATATTTACCTGTTTTGATTCTTATAGCAATATTTCTGGATAGAAATAAGAAATGTGGCTAACTAGCGAACTAGAATATTAATAATGAATTGCAATTATAACATTGAATTTGATGTTGCATTCATTTTAGGTGTAAAATAGTTTTTTTACATCTAAAACTAAACATTCGGTGTTACTATATTAATTATTGCATTTCATAATCAATATTCTAGTTCGCTAGTTAGCCACATTTTTTAATTCCACACAGTTTTATTGATAAATTAATCAAAACAGTGAAATATTTGACATCTATTTGCGACGTTGCCCACCTTCAGAATAAACCCTCATAACTGACTTAATAAGTTATTGCGTTAGCGTAAAGATCATTTACGCATAAAGCAGTAATAAAGATTGGTGATTTTGAAGGCGCACTCAGTTCGGATGTGATCGGTTTTACGAATTTTGTGTGTGTACTCAGTTTGATGTACAGACTGCGTAGGCGACGGCTTCGTGGTGGGTCTTTTTACACCCTGTTTGAAAGTGAACAATTAAATTTTAAAACAGAAACCGACTTTTAATGTATTCTAAAGTCCTTTCACAGTTATTTTACCTCTGACTTTGCATCACAGTCAAACTCACAGGGATCTTTATTCTCGTTACTATAAGGTTGCTGTTGGCTTGCTGCCCAGACAAGTCTGTCGAAAACACAGTGATCTTTAGACCATTCTGACACGGGGTGACGGTAACTCATTCTAAACTCGTTACCAACTGCGATGCAACTGGTTCTCTCACATGACGCAACTCAAAGCCTGCACTACAATAGTCGCGAAGTTGATCGAAGTTACGCGAATACTAGTGTAGAAGGGCACTTCGGTTCGCTTCGTGCAACATCGGCTTTCCTCGGGCGACTTCCAATCGTTACCGGTTTTTGCGCCCGAGTCAAAGGACTCGAAGCGTCCTGTAGTTCTTCGTAGAGTGTTTAGTCACGTACTTCGGACTTCAGTCAATTTCGACGAGTACCTCGTCGAAGCAACTTCGCGAGTAGTGTAGTGGAGGGTTTAAGTTTTATCAAATTTAGTAATTTCATGATTAATTCTGACACCATGCACACGATAACGCGCCAATTTTATAAAAAAATGCGACGAGCAACGACCGAGCTGCACTGCCAGTCGCGCATGATGGTAGCGTCGCCGTTGACAACTAGTTGTCGACAAGTTGCGTCATGTCACGCGGGTGACTACTAAAAATCAGCGCTGTGCTGTGGGTCTCCATAGCACAGCATCATGCTGAGTGGAAGCCTTCTTGTCACAGTCATGACGTGCCAGCAGCTGCCGACTATTTCTGTTTTGTGCTCGTTATTGTATTGTTATCGTTTTGGCATCGTTATGGTGTCGTTATCTACTCGAGTTTATTATCTTTTTTTGTATGCACGTGTTTCTGAGACAAATAAACTTATTTTTCATTATTTCTTCATGTGAGAACCGCCATAGAAATGTATGTGCTAACGCGGTATATGGTTACGTCAGTGTTGAAAACTGGTGGCGCTCGTGGCTAAGTAATATCAGCCGCACGGTTCGATCCGTCAGGTTAAACAACGCTTGCCGGGATTGGTCTGTGGATGGGTGACCATCTTTACACACCGAGACTCCTCCGTGCCTCGGAAAGCACGTTAAGCCGTTGGTCCCGGCTGTCATTCATTGATCTTTGACAGTCGTTACGGGTCGTCAGAAGCCCGAAAGTCGGACAACCAGTTTTACCAAGGGGTATCGTATTACCCAGTCACTGGATTATGGAGGTCAGATAGGCCATGTAAAATACTGGTATTCAGCTGAATCCGGTTAGACTGGAAGCCGACCCCAATAAAGTTGGGAAAAGGCTTGGCACATTGATTGGTGTTGAAATCTGGTTATATGTTGGTCACCTCGTGTTTAAATGGCCTTATTCTCGTTACGATAAGGTTGCTGTTAGCTTACTGTGCTCAGAGGTATAATAACTGTTGAAGGACTAGGGGCCAGGCCAGCATGGACCAGCGTGTAAAGAGGATATGCCCATCGTCATCATTTAACTAATGATAATTTTGTGATATCGATGGCAAGATAACGGCTATAAACCAACACATTAAGATGAAAATCCAGGAACTAATTTTCTAAAGCTTCTTCTGTCTTCAAATAAACTTTTAACGAATATTACCTGAAAATAAATAAGTTCGATATAGTCAGACTTTTTAAATTTAGCTAAGAAGGAAGTGAAAGTGAATCCTCGATTGATTTATGAGAAAAAAAAACGAGTGAGCTTTACAAGAGTCGTTTATGATGAGTGGCTGACAGTACGAACCTCTCGGAAAACGGGTTGGTACCATCTGACGGCCAACTCAAGCACCGCGCGCGCTCATTGTTCAAATCAAATCGCGCTTCCCCGGCTTCCTGTTACACACTTCCGTCCCTTTTCACGAAATCACTCCCACAGATTGCAGGAAAGCGAGAGGGAAGATGGTACACATCAAAAACCGGCGGCATAGTGCGAGTCCAATTCACGCATGTTTCCGTACCACCAAAACTAACTTATAATAGATTATCATCTTTTATTATTTACCGATGCAACTTTTTAACTGACTTCCATAAAGGAGGAGGTTCTAAGGATTAATTCCACTTTACCCCACCAAGTGGTGCCACTTTGCCACACCCCACTGGTAGAGCAAAATGGAATGGCAAAAAAAGTCTGTGGAATCTGCCCCACTAGTTCGATTTGGTGCGGCAGATTCCTCTAGTCTAAAATCTTGATGGATTCTGCACCACTAGTTCGATTTGGTGGGCAGATTTCACTAGTCTAAAATCACTTGTAGGGCAAAGTGGAATGGCAAAAAAATATCAGTGGAATCTGCTCCACTTATTTATGATCTATTGTACTTGAATTGACTGTTATTGTTTTTATTGACTTTTCTAAATGTATTTCATTAATTTTATTTTAATTGCGATTGTATAATGTTATTGTTTTTATTGACTTTTCTAAATGTATTTAATGAATTTTATTTGAATTGCAATTGTATAATGTTATTTTTTAATTTTTCAACACAATGTACCTATATTGTTATGAAATAAATTATTTACTTACTTACTTACTTACTTACTAGTTTGATTTGGTGGGGCAGATTCCACTAGTCTAAAATCTTGATGGATTCTGCCCCACCAGGGACCTTAGAATGTGTGTAGGTAGGTATGCTCGTATTTTATATTTGTTTGGTAAAGGGGACCCACCAATGGGGCGGCCTGGTCGGGCAAAGTGGAATGATTCGTTCTATGTTCGTCTGTACGTTTTTTTATGTATGAGTCTGTCCATTGATATTTTCGCGATTCGATTTTGAAAATTATTTTTTCCTTTGGTAGAGGAAGCTTGCGCAGTGGTCCCATGGATGATATGATGATAACTTCCTGTCACTGTTATTTACATAGCAGGTAGTGGTATTCAAATTTGTGTGGGGTAGGTACCACAACTAAAAACTGAAAAATAAAATCTTTTTACAAAAAAAAAAACAGTACATAGTGTAAAATTACTTTCAAAAGTCGAAGTCTTTGGTTTAGAATTTTAATTTTTTGCCACCGACTTCTGAAATTAAAGTTATTTTTGCACTTTGCAGTGTTTGCTTTGGAAGTCGAATGTTTTTATTTTGTAAAAAGTTTTATCTCTCCTTAATATGTACTTTCTGAGACAAGTTTACTTCATTCAGAAACCGGGTAATCTAGTAAAGTTATGCTCACCTGTGTAAATCCAACTAATAACATTAATATCACATGTCCTATTGACCACGTTAATACTCTGAAACAAAAAGAAAAAATATATTAATCAGGGATGTTAAGGAAAGCTCCGTAACCGTAACCAAAACTATCGGATTTGCGTAATGTAAATTATTTTGAATACTAACTCTGTAACTATGTATAATTATGTTTGTCTGTCTCTCACCTGTCACACATGTCCTCGGCGAGGTTCCTGTCTCTCGCCTCGTGCGCTGAGTGTAACTCTTGTAGTCTGCGCGCAGTGGACATGTTGTCTCCCTCTAACTGTGTATATGTTTGTCTCTCTCTCACCTGTCACACATGTCCTCGGCGAGGTTCCTGTCTCTCGCCTCGTGCGCTGAGTGTAACTCTTGTAGTCTGCGCGCAGTGGACATGTTGTCTCCCTCTAACTATGTATATGTTTGTCTCTCTCTCACCTGTCACACATGTCATCAGCGAGGTTCCTGTCTCTCGCCTCGTGCCGAGTGTAACTCTTGTAGTCTGCGCGCAGTGGACATGTTGTCTCCCTCTAACTATGTATATGTTTGTCTCTCTCTCACCTGTCACACATGTCCTCGGCGAGGTTCCTGTCTCTCGCCTCGTGCGCTGAGTGTAACTCTTGTAGTCTGCGCGCAGTGGACATGTTGTCTCCCTCTAACTATGTATATGTTTGTCTCTCTCTCACCTGTCACACATGTCATCAGCGAGGTTCCTGTCTCTCGCCTCGTGCCGAGTGTAACTCTTGTAGTCTGCGCGCAGTGGACATGTTGTCTCCCTCTAACTATGTATATGTTTGTCTCTCTCTCACCTGTCACACATGTCCTCGGCGAGGTTCCTGTCTCTCGCCTCGTGCGCTGAGTGTAACTCTTGTAGTCTGCGCGCAGTGGACATGTTGTCTCCCTCTAACTATGTATATGTTTGTCTCTCTCTCACCTGTCACACATGTCCTCGGCGAGGTTCCTGTCTCTCACCTCGTGCGCTGAGTGTAACTCTTGTAGTCTGCGCGCAGTGGACATGTTGTCTCCCTCTAACTATGTATATGTTTGTCTCTCTCTCACCTGTCACACATGTCCTCGGCGAGGTTCCTGTCTCTCGCCTCGTGCGCTGAGTGTAACTCTTGTAGTCTGCGCGCAGTGGACATGTTGTCTCCCTCTAACTATGTATATGTTTGTCTCTCTCTCACCTGTCACACATGTCATCAGCGAGGTTCCTGTCTCTCGCCTCGTGCCGAGTGTAACTCTTGTAGTCTGCGCGCAGTGGACATGTTGTCTCCCTCTAACTATGTATATGTTTGTCTCTCTCTCACCTGTCACACATGTCCTCGGCGAGGTTCCTGTCTCTCGCCTCGTGCGCTGAGTGTAACTCTTGTAGTCTGCGCGCAGTGGACATGTTGTCTCCCTCTAACTATGTATATGTTTGTCTCTCTCTCACCTGTCACACATGTCATCAGCGAGGTTCCTGTCTCTCGCCTCGTGCCGAGTGTAACTCTTGTAGTCTGCGCGCAGTGGACATGTTGTCTCCCTCTAACTATGTATATGTTTGTCTCTCTCTCACCTGTCACACATGTCATCAGCGAGGTTCCTGTCTCTCGCCTCGTGCCGAGTGTAACTCTTGTAGTCTGCGCGCAGTGGACATGTTGTCTCCCTCTAACTATGTATATGTTTGTCTCTCTCTCACCTGTCACACATGTCCTCGGCGAGGTTCCTGTCTCTCGCCTCGTGCCGAGTGTAACTCTTGTAGTCTGCGCGCAGTGGACATGTTGTCTCCCTCTAACTATGTATATGTTTGTCTCTCTCTCACCTGTCACACATGTCCTCGGCGAGGTTCCTGTGTCTCGCCTCGTGCGCTGAGTGTAACTCTTGTAGTCTGCGCGCAGTGGACATGTTGTCTCCCTCTAACTATGTATATGTTTGTCTCTCTCTCACCTGTCACACATGTCCTCGGCGAGGTTCCTGTGTCTCGCCTCGTGCGCTGAGTGTAACTCTTGTAGTCTGCGCGCAGTGGACATGTTGTCTCCCTCTAACTATGTATATGTTTGTCTCTCTCTCACCTGTCACACATGTCCTCGGCGAGGTTCCTGTCTCTCGCCTCGTGCGCTGAGTGTAACTCCTGCAGTCTGCGCGCGGTAGACATGTTGTCTTTCACCTTGGAGACTGATTCTGATATGTCGCGTACTCTCATCATGTAGGTTTCGGCTGCGTTTCCTGGGGAGATGACCGGTCAAGTTAACTTTTGTAACAAAGTATAGAAAAAAAAAAACGAGCCTTAAGGACATAGCTCATTTTAACTGCACCGCTCCGACACGGCAAATAACTTGTCATTCAAGTTAGGATTTTAAATCAAATGCATTAAAGTCGATTTTACGTGTGACGGCTCGCGAGCAGTGAGCGGCCGCCGAGCCGTCCACTATTCTGTATAGCCATCGTTAAATGGACTTTAATTTATTATTATTATTAAAACCTTTATTTTCAGACCACAGAGATCCATACAGTGTTAATAAAAAAAAAAACTAAATCTAATGCCAGCAGCTGCCGACTATTTCTGTTTTGTGCTCGTGATTATACTGGGTGTTCGGCAGAAGGTTGAACATACGAAAATGGCGAATCCGTGGGGCCGTCTACTACGTGTTTAGGTCCAATAATAAGATTGATATGATTGTACTACGATTGTACTTGTACTTATTGCAATGATTGCTAGAAAAGTTAATACGAGCCCTTAAACTACAAACAAATCAAAAATAAATACCGAAAGCCCGACTTTGAACTGCGTTAAAAAAACTAACAGTGATAGAGCAGTTCTAATTTTAGGAAAACATCTTCGGTTCATGCCCAATCTAACGGTATGCAATATGCACAATTTCTTTTAAAACAACTGGAACATTTCGCCAATTTTAACTGACTGGGACTTTTTTCACCAAAAGGATTACGAAGGAAATTTGCGAATTTGTGTTTTTTTTTTAACATATTAGATTCTACAATTATTCCAGACAAAAAAAAAAAAAAAAAATTGCCAGTTTTGTTATTTTAAATGAAATTATTGACGTTTGAAATTTGAGCAACCACGAATTTCTTTTAAATTTAAAAAAAATAATTAAAAAAAATCCTTGTGGCCTGAGTCTTATTATTGGGCCTAAAAACGTAGTAGACGGCCCCACGGATCCGCCATTTTGGTATGTTCAACCTTCTGCCGAACACCGTGTATTTAAATCTATTGTGTTTTATTTTATTGTTCTACTCCAGTTGATTCTGTGTCAAATAAACTTATTTTAATTTTTTTCTCATAATCAGTTACTTACCTAGCTCCATTTCTTTATCATCGTCATATTCTTTGTCTTCCTGTTCTTCGCCGTCTATTAGTATGTCGAAGAATACCTGTAAACAAACATGGGATATGTCATTATCTGGGGCTGCTACCGCCGTATCAATAATACGGGGACCCCAAGCTACAGGGGCCCCCAGGTGTGTAACCAAAAATTCGTACAATATTATCCAAAACCTCGAATTCTTATTTTAATGAGGAGCCCGTAATGAATGAATACCTAATGAAATTATTATAGCTTCAAGCTAAAGGCGCGGTCCAACTCTCAAGCACTCTTACATTAATTGAGTAAAATCACACAGAAAATGTAACCTACGAGTCAGGGTGATCGAATTTTCGAGCTCGCTTCGCTCGCTCCTACATTTTCTTAGTTAAATGACAATAACAGCTTAATTTATCCGAGTCAGGATTCTCCAAATTTGTATCTAGTTTCGCTCGCTCTTGCATTTTCTTAAAATCTTCACCAATCCCGGTTCAGAATGCTTCTATTTTCGAGCCTGCTCCGCTCGCTCTTCAATGAAAACTTAAAGTATTAGAGTCAGTTTTCTAGCTCGCCTTGCTCGCTCTTGGATTCTCTTAGTAAGGTCACAATGACAGAAAATAAAAGTATCTCTCCTTTTGAGGTTCGCCACAGTCAGATAAAAAAGGCCCCCAACATATTTTGATACAGGGGCCCTTTTCTACTAGCTACCACTGTCAATTATGCATATCATATAAACCATTGAAAAGTGGTGACCCTTGCTCATCAATGGGATATTAAAGATAGATACTAATAAGGTAACTCCAGATAAGCTTTGTTGATCGCTCTCTAATAACACTTGCACTTTCGCTTTGTTAAACCACGCATTCAGGCATATCCTTAATCCGCATGTACTTATAACTGGAGAACTATGTACTTGATTTACGTAATTTTTTATTTTTTTAAGCACGATTGATTCTAATCTGTCTCAATTCGTCACAAATGCCTCTAAAACTTTTGACAAGTTTTTAACATTATGTGTCGCTGAGCTGGCGAATACATTTTGATCGGTTTTAATATGGGACAATTCCCGTGAGGTCAAATGCCTTCAGGTTCCAGTTCACGCAAGCGGAGCAGGGCTATCGCTAGTTTTTTTTTTTTTTATGTGGCTTTTTAATGGCGGCTGTACACTCTCGCCGAGGCACACCGAGACAGGCCGAGTGCGAGAATGTAGATGAGAGCGGCTCTCGGCCAGCCTCGGTGTGTCTCGGCGTTCCTCGCTTGCGCTCCGTCCCGTGTCGGTTTTTTGCCTGAATCAAAGGATCTCGCGGCATTTGCGATTGCGTCGCTGTACACTGTCGTACAATAACTGATGGCACATAGAGCAATGGCAGCAGCTAGTTCAATGTGTGAGTCCATCCTCTCAGAGTTCACAACTTCAACTGAATTAGGCGACTAGTGCGTGAGTGTAGATGGCCGCATTCGGGCCGAAGCCCCTCGCTCGAGACTTCGCAAGACCTAGCGAGAGCACTCGGACAGAAGTGTACTATCAAAGAAGTTTATAACTAACCACCGTAAGAACTATTCTTGCTTGCAGCGCTCGGCGGCTATAAAACCGGGCCGGTAACAAATGTGGTCATCGTGTTCACGGGATATTGCTTTCAAACTGGTTAGATATAAACTTCTTTTATGGTACAGCCGCCATAATAAATAAAATGGGAACTAAAAAAAAATACTCACTGTCTTCTGACTAAACGTACTAAAGCTGTTATCGAAGCAGAACCGGTAGTCTCCGTTGAGCGTGGCCGTGTGTCGGTGAGAGTTCTCTGGCTTCTTGTAGTCAGCCACAATGACGAGGCCCACAGGGTCCGTCATTTGGAAGGACACGTCTAAGTCGCCGTGGGTTGAGTCTATTACCTACAAACAAAGAAATAAGATAACTTATTTTTTTCTGACTGAACAGACAGCTGTGCAGCTGGGGAGTTTGTTGCGCCACTTCTTCTTCCCAGCTAACGCACTAGGAAGTGGTGAAGGGTGGGCGTTTTGGGGGACTGTCTTATGTAATTTTGACGTTCGAAAAGTGCTGATTCTCAGCCTAATTTAGATAAATTACTTTGAATTAAGAGCTAGCTTTTGCCTGCGGCTTCGCCGACGTGGATGCCGGAAGATATTTCACGGGAACGTACTTACTACCGGGATTCAAATTACCCTATGTGTTATACATAGTAACCAGGTAAACAATGTATTAATTCAGTAATACATTGTTTTCATATATGAGGAGCTCGTGGCTAAGTAACAACAGCCGCACTGGTCGATCCATCAGGTTAAGCTACGCTTGCCGGGGTTGGTCAGTGGATGGGTGACCATCTTTACACACCGAGACTCTTTCGTGCCTCGGAAAGCACGTTAAGCCGTTGGTCCCGGCTGTCATTCGTGGATCTTTGACAGTCGTTACGACTCGTCAGAAGCCCGAAAGTCTGACACCAGTCTTACCAAGGGATCGTATTACCCAGTTACTGGGTTGTGGAGGTCAGATAGGCAGTCGCTCCATGTAAAATACTGGTATTCAGCTGCATCCAGTTAGACTGGAAGCCGACCCCAACATAGTTGGGAAAAGGCTAGGCAGATTGATTGATTTGACATTGTTTTCGTATATGTACCTTTTTAGTTTTTTTTTTTACCTTTTTTAGTTTACCTTTTTTTGTATCTTGGACATTAGGTAGCTAATGTCCTAATAAGCTCATGTGCTAGATGTTCTGATTGCTGATGCTTCTTCTTTTCGTGTGGGTAGTGACTAACCTGGTGTCAAAATTTTTAAAGCCGCCCATGGGCCTCTGACTTGGATTCACATGCCGTCGAGATTTATCTCTCAGGCATGCGGCGTTTCCTCACGATGTTTTCCTTCACTGTTTTTTAAGCAAGTGATAATTATATATATAATACGCACATGAATCCGAAAAGTCAGTCAGCCTTGGATTCGAACTTAAGATCTATGACTTGGCAATCCATTCATGAAAAAAAAAAACTCATAACCTTGTCGCGAACCTGCTCGAACTACGACCGAACGAAGGTTAATATTTATTTCCATTGAAAAAAAACCACACCACCTCAGCTGGTTTTTTACGGTCTTTTTTTTTTCATTTACTAAAACAAGGAACTCAGCTAACTCTAAAGGTTTGTGCAGACCAGCGCGACTTGTCGCGCGACGCGACACCGGTTATTGTTATACTGTGAAGTTTTCTTAGAAATTGTATTGTTCGTGTCGCGCTGGTCTGCACAAGCCTTTATGCTGCGATTCTATTGTTTGATGAGCGTAGGTAGGTAAGCGTTTCCATATATAATGCATAAGCATGTGGGGTAAGTATAGTAAGTAGTTCGATCCCATAATTAAAAAGATTATGATGTAACTTGGCCATCAATATGACATTTTGGTAACGAAGATCTTCGAATGCCTGAATAAAAGTACGCTGTTGGATGTGGATCAGCGCAGAAAATTATAAATCAAACCGCACGCGAAAATGGGCAGTAATTTATTTTATCAAATCCGCCGTTTGAGTAATTGTTCATTAACTTAACTAGCTGTAGGCACGTGTGATTATTTTTTAATTGAGAAACATGCACGATTGTGATGTGACTTTGTATAATCGAATCGACTGTGGCAAGTACCTACGCGTCACTTGTGCATCAGTATAGATGTCCTAGTTTTTGAGATATAAATGTGGCCCTACTCTCCAGATCGGCCACCTATAAACCCTTAAATCTTTTGAACCAGTGACCGACAAATTCTGATATTTGGCGACAAATTTCGACTAATTAACGACAAAATATGGGAGAAAACAGATCTTCGCTAGGTGACTTAGTTTTTGAACAATGTGTTACAAAAACCCTGTCCGATCCGAAAGGGGCACATAGGTACTGCAATAACATTACCAAAAAGTAATAAAAAAAACTTATTATTATTGAAAATAAAAAATTATTGCTATTTAAAGTTCACGTTTTTTGTACCAAAATTATCCCGATTCCGAAAAAAAATGGAAAATTTTCAAGACTTTTTAAGTTATGTTTAGACCGCCCGCGCGGCCCCATGTAAATAACTCGGTAAAACTCCCCAATCAGCGTTGTTATTGATACGGCAATCCAATTTTTTTTTTTTTTTTGGCCTCATGTCACAAAATACGGAACACGGGTGGGTCTTAGTCAGTAAAAGTCTGGCACTCCCTCTCGCTCCGCCCAGAGCGGGAGGAGTCATTTGATGATTTCGCAACCAAAAAAAAAAAAAGGACTTAAATCAAATCTAAATTGAAAATAATTTAAAAATCTAAATAGTTCACGTTTTATTTCATTTCAAAAGGTCGCTTTTCTTTTTTTATTAAAATAATTCCAAAAATTGTGTGATTTCGGCGTGCGCAGAGGGTGGAGCAAAGAAGGACTGAACGCTCAAGGTCGCTCGCTAGGCAAGGGAGTCGCCATCCGATGGCCTAAGGGGGGCAAGTTGATATATGGAGGATGGGAAAAGTATATTGTGTAGATAAGTCGAGTCCGCGTATCACTGGTCAGTTTCCCTCAGTAGTCAGTTTATTTAATACGCCGTTTCGTTGATTAGTCAGTTTCACTGATTCGTCAGTTTTATCGATTAGACAGTTTCGTTAACTCGACAGTTTCCACTGTTTGCCAGATTTCGTCGATTCGTCAGTTTTATTCAATTCGTCAGTCAAAGTACAGTCTGTAGAAAACTGCACACACGTCTGTTAATTTTAATATACAGAATGTTAACTAAGAGAGGGCGTTCCTTTTAACCCGCAATAGTATAGGGTCCATACATGCAAAAAAAAAACAACATCGAAAAAAAAGTTTTCTTTTACTTTTTTATTTATAAAATTTTCACAAATAAGATTAAATTGATACATAAAAGAAACACTCGGTAAACGCGCAATTGCGTTTCCACGTTGAAAGACAAGTGCGCGTGTACAGAGTGTTTATTTTATGTATTTTTTTTTTTGCATTTATGGACGCTATACTATTGTGGGTTATCGGGAACGCCCTCGTTACGTGACTTTTGATTTTGACTTTTGACTGGGCCTACCACAACACATAGATACAAATATTACGTCCTCGGACTCCGGATTAGACTCCGTTTAGAAGAAATGGAACTTTAAAAACCAAATAAAATCGTCGAAATAATCAAAATTGGCTTTTAGATACGTAGTCTCTTTACATTAAAATGCCTTGTATCTCTAGGAGGAGAGCATCTAGCCCCCTAGGGAACGGGCCTTAAATAAACTATGTCGTAAATATCGAATCTAGGGTAAAATGATAGTGGACTGTTATCAGTCACGTTTAATGAATCATGAAATAACACGATTTCACTATTAACTAATTTATTTGTATAATAATAATTATCACTTATTTTATTGTTCTGATAAAACTCGACACGATAAGCAGGTACGGCCAACCTTCTATTGGTAAAAATGTTTTTTAATTATTTATAGCAAAAAGTTGCAGATAAAGTGAAAAAATATTTTGCACATGTATGGTGTTGACAACCCCTGTTCAAACATTTACACCCAAATTAAAACAAATGGTTATAACTGAGGCTTATCAAACACCATAACTAGGCAGTATAAAAGTTATGGTTACTTATCATTCACTATAGTAATTAAAAAAGGTAAATAAAAAAATAAAAATTACTTATACTTTTGGAGATTTTTTGGTGGATCACATCCGCGAATGCGGATCTCAAGTTTTTTGATGGGATCCGTCAAGGCGGCAAGGCGAAATTAAAAATGTATTAGGTTTTTTGAAAATTGCAGCGCAGTTACGTTGCGTGTTGATCATAATTCAATTATAATAACATAATTACTAAATTATAATCATTTATAAATCTATACATATAAATAATAATAATAATAATATCAGCCTGTTACTGTCCCACTGCAGGGCAAAGGCCTCTTCTCACACAGAGAAGGCACGAGCATTGATCACCACGCTTGCTCAAGACGGGTTGGCGATTTCAGACTTATATTAACTATAAGTCCAGGTTTCCTCACGATGTTTTCCTTCACCGATGTCAGTAATGTCCAAGATAAACTCAGAAAGTACATATGAATTGAAAAAGTCACATTGGTACTTGCCCGGATTTGAACCCACAACCTCGTGCATGAGAGGCGAGGACTTAACCACTGGGCCATCACGACACTCAATCAATCAAACAATCAATCAATACAAAACAATCAATCAATACAATATATATATCTCAATCTATACATATAGCTCTCGATATTTTATGTGTTTGATGGATATGAGACTATTTCATGAAAATATGACGATTTAGAGCTATATTGATTATACTTTACTTTTCCAACATCTGCATTCGCATGAGCTTCGCATTGATTATCGCGGATGCGGAGGTCTAAATAAATGCGAATATCCGGAACATCCCTGTTACATACTTTTGGATGTAGATGTTTAGGCTTATTGATGAAATCCAATGTTGCCATAATATTATCAACACAACTTGGCAAGCAATAGGGATGTTTACAATTCCTTTTTTTGTCCGTCAGGTAGATTATTAAAAAATATTGGCCACATATTTTTTCTTTTTTTACGTAATCGAAAGATTTGACATGACGCCTCTGTAGATTTTATACTGACTTGTGGCGTAGCGGGCCCCCACTCCACAACTTTAATGCGTTTTATCTAAACCATATTTTATTTAAATAATAAAATAAATACGTGTCAAATATTTCTCGATATTGTTGACGTATATTATTGACTAAATAGTTTTTTTTTTTTTTTCCCCAGTCCGCATCCTTATTGGTGACTGTACAGTACTGATAGTAACAGACTGAATATATTACACACATAACATCACACCTGTATAGCCAGAAGGGATGAGCAGAGGTGTATTAGTAACACCGTCCCAAATATTATTATTTTGTACTAGCTACTGCACGTGGCTTCGTTCACGTAGACAGACACAACTGGCGAGCAAAGCGGGCACGACACGGTGTGGCACGGGCGTTGTGCCACTCGTTTCATATTTCATACAAAATGTATAGGAACAACGTGGTGCGGAACATACATTTGTGTGTGTCCGGCGTCTAATTCTTTTTCTCATAATTATAAAAGTAGCATAAAGTCCGTCACAGACGTAGCTATAATGTATACTTTAAAAAAATTAAAACTAAATATTCAATGTTACGATATTAATTATAGAATTTCATAATCAATATTATAGTTCACTAGTTAGCCATATTTCATATTTCCATACAGTAATATTGCCAAATTAATCAAAACAGCAAAATATTTGATATCTATTAGCGACATTGGCCATTTTCAGAATGCACGCTCTTCTATTTTATATTTTTTTATAAATATAGATATTTTCCATGATTCTTAGCAGGACAATAAGGGAATTATGGAGATGACGGCTGCAGCTGATAGAGATTTATTGGAGAAGAAGGAGACATGCTGTGCTGGCCACAACAAATTGGTGTAAGGGCAGAAGAATACCACTCAACTACAGTAGTGAATGGTGTTGTGTTGAGTAGATTACTCATGGTTTTTCAGTTTAGCTATTGAGTTGGCAAGCAGCCAAAAAGTACTTCAACAAATTGAAGTTTTATTGTTACAGCACAAAAAAATTGTGAAAAATACCACTAGAACTTATTTTTAATTCATGTTTTACTTATCAAATAAAGTTTTTTTAAGTTATCGGTTGTAAAAACGTAGCAATATAATAGATTTTAGTATGATTAGTTCATGATTTCGGCGTCATAATTTATCTACAAGTTCTCAAGAAAGAGGTTATCTACTAATGAAGATAAAAATAATTTTACACCTTACCTGATATTCTATGTCGATAATTTCATTAGGCAGCACTTTATGATAGAAACAGTCCACTTTTCCCGCTTGCACCATAATCGTCATGTCTTTTTCGTATGCGAAAACTACGCTAAATATAGTTGTTAAAAATACGTAGCGCATTTTGGTGAAAAATAACGTTTTTACTGTTTAATATTACGATTGATGCAGCGAGGGATGGCTGAAAAGTTATTTTTAGTATTTGGGCGAGTTGTTTCTGTGTAAAAATAAAGCAAAACGACTGAAATGATCGAAATATTTTCACAAACAAATAATAAACAGTGAAAGAACCGAGCGGATGTTCGTAATCGTTCTGAAATCTGAATTTTATGAATTTTTTATTGACATTGACAGTTTGCATCCTCCCTCATTGATGGTCTGTGCTGTCAACGGAAATCGCAAAAATTAATATAAAAAAAACAACTTATTTGTATGGATTTTAAATTAAAGATGTGTAGTTTTAACAAAACCATTAAATGTTGTAATAAAAGACATGTATTAATTATGTTGATCATTATCCTTGATTTTCTACTAAAGAAACGTACGTCAACAATACTTCGTTCAGAAACTTTGAAAAACGTAAAGGGAAACGGTCATTACCAAAATACCAAATCCTGAGCATTAATATTTTGTCCTGCTTCCACCTTAGAATATTTGTGTATGCTTCTGTGATAGATATGCTTTACATTATAAAAATATTTTTATTACGAACACCAAAAAAGAAATCAACAAAAAACATGCACAGACTACTAAAATCTACAAATCATATTTTTTGGTACAAAAGCTACTTTTTAGACTGAAAAACTGGCTTAATCTTCCTTACTTTAGTAAATATGTCCAGTGGTAGTGGACCGGGTGCTCCGCCCCCGGGTGGCGTGGTCCGGAGCAGTGCATTGTCCTTCGTTGCGTCTGCGCAACCCACGGCAACAGCTGACAGCGTTCCCGGGAACTCGCAGGAAATGGATCGGGAACAGATGGGACAAGCAGGTAAATGAGTACCTAATTTTGTAGTAAAAAGGTTTCTTTACTATTTAACTATTTAATTAGGATTTGCTAAATCTTTTTGTAACATGGAGATCTGCTGGTACAGATATAGAGCTTTAACCTCCTGACAAGACCACTTAGACACATACATATCAAATCTAAAACTTCCCCTACTGACCTCAAGCGTAGCCATTCATTTGCAAACTGATACTGTGAATAGATTTTAAACAAAATATTCAAAATATTTTATTTCACATAAAACTACATGGGCACTTATGAAACGTCAGAAGCTAGGTGCACGGTTCCAATTGGTTGTTTCTTATGGAGAAGAGCTGGCAAGAAACTCCACAGTTACTCTTTTAAAAATAATATTTTCATACAACAGTGTTAATAGGTATGGGAGGACAGTGTAGGTCTTTCAACACAGACGGAGATATATGAAAAGACCTATTAACCCTGGTCCTGGTGTTTCAGACATTTATAAACTTGATGTGTTGCGTGTTGGGCATAATTTGGCTTTTCATCTAAATACCAATTTAAGCAATACTAAAACAATTATATCAACATCTTCAACAGATCGCCTAGTTCCAGCTGGGCTAACAGCGCTCTGTGAGACATGCTCCAGGCTTTACCCAGACCAGCCCAATCCACTGCAAGTCACCACAAGACTCAAGTATTGGTAAGCTAAACATAAATACAGTCAATGGCACATCAGTAACACTTTGACTACAAATACTGCCCTCACTGTTACAAAATTAAAGCTTGTATCAAAGTGAAATTGTTACCAAGGATTTCCAGCTGGGGTTGCGGGTCTGTCCGAAAGGGATATCGCGGCCCCAGCACATAGGCAACGGAAGGAACACGGGTGGGTTTTAGTCAGTAAAAGTCTGAGACTCCCTCTCGCTCTGCCCAGAGCGGAAGGAGTCATTTGATGATTTCCCACCCAAAAAAAAAAAAAAAAAGTATGTCCGGTTGACTGTACCAGCAGATTCGATTACACATTTTTAACTTAATAAGCTTAATTCGCTTGTGGCTAAGTAATAACAGCCGCACGGGTCAATCAATCAGGTTAAGCTACGCTTGCCGGGGTTTGTCCCTGGATGGGTGACCATCGTTACATACTGAGACTCCTACGTGCCTCGGAAAGCATGTTAAGATGTTAAGCCATTGGCCCTTTTTTTTGGGTTGCAAATCTTCAAATGACTCTTCCCGCTCTGGGCGGAGCGAGAGGGAGTGTCAGACTTTTACTGACTAAAACCCACCCGTGTTCCTTCCGTTGCCTGTGTGCTGGGGCCGCGATATCCCTTTCAGACAAACCCGCAACCCCAGCAGAATCCATTGGTCCTGGTTGTCATTTGTGGATTTTTGACAGTAGTTACCGGTGGTGCGAAGCCCGAAAGTCTAACAACCAGTCTTACCAAGGGGTATCGTATTACACAGTTACTGGGTTGTTGAGGTCAGATAGGCTCCATGTAAAATACTGGTAATCAGCTGCATCCAGTTAGACTGAAACCGACCCCACCATAGTTGGAAAGAGGCTAGGCAGATGATTAATGTGCTTGTATTGTACTTAGAGGTTTTTAACAGAAGGGAGTTTTTTTTTCATGCATGGCAAACAAGCGCACATGGTAAGTGATCACACTTGCCTGTGTACACACGGCTACACATCAAGCTATACAATTCCAGTATAAGCTGACCTCGCATTGAACGGAAATCCTATACAATACGAGATCAGCATAAACTGGAAATGTATAGCTTGATGTGTAGCCGTGTGTACCATGCCATGAAATATATCATATGCCTGTAATTATACTGCCACCAAAATTAAGCAATGATTAGCAACTGTCTGAAGGTGGGCAACGTCGCAAATAACTGTCAAAAATTTACCTGTTTTGATTTGAGCAATATTACTGAATAGAAATAAGAAATGTGGCTAACTAGAGAACTAGAATATTAATAAGAATTGCAATTATAACATAGAATTTGATGTTGTACCCATTTTAGGTGTAAAAAACGCATTTGGAAATTTTTCAAATAGTTTTTTTACATCTAAAACTAAACATTCGGTGTTACGATATTAATTATTGCATTTCATCATCAATATTCTAGTTCGCTAGTTAGCCACATTTTTTATTTCCACACAATAATATTGCTAAATTAATCAAAACAGTGAGATATTTGACATCTATTTGCGACGTTGCCCACCTTCAGAATAAACGCTAAACTTTTTTAACATGAGCGTACCGCTAATGAACATCAAAGAATGTGTTCGTCAAAAACGATCGTGGCGATCCAATATGGAATATTTAGTCCGTCAGTCAGCTAATAAAAAATTTTAGACACTTATTTTTTGCTATATCATAAAAACGCATTAAACTTGGGGAGTGGGGGCTCGCTACTTCAGAGATGGGATTTAACAGGATAATTCTGTTAACAGGTAACTTGTTCCTAGGCTCTGAAATTACCTGCTACTTTTAACAGGAAAATTTCCTTCTTTAGGTAACTGATTAGATAGAATAATTCATACATACTTCGTAATATTTCAGACAGATAAGTAATTAGTTAACTAACTTTTAATGCAGTAGGAAAATAATTGCTAATTATTTTTCGCTTACATTCATTTAGCGTCACTACTGAGCAGTGAGCGACGTTCCCAAAAAAAATAAAAAAATTACGTAAATCCCGAGGTATCCCCTTCAAAATTCAAACATAAATTTGTGTGACCACAACTAAAAACAGAAAAATAAAAACTTTACAAAAAAATAAAACAACCGACTTCCAAAAAGAAAACACTACAAAGGTTAAAAATAACGGAAGTCGGTGGCAAAAAAAAATTCAAAACCAAAAACACCGACTTCCGAAATTAAAGTTATTTTTCACTTTGTAGTGTTTTTTTTTTTTGAAGTCGGCTTTTTTTTTTCTGTTAAAAGTTTTGTTGCTGTTTTTAGATATTTATTTTATTTACTTCCAGGCTCGGCGGTCATGATCCCCTGGACTATATCAGTATGTACTGGAACCCTGGGCAGCCTGAAGAACACATACTGCCTCATTGGCATTACGTCAGGTAGGTATTTGATTCTCAATATACAGGGTCATGAACTCCACGATATCCAATGATGGTAAAACAAAAGTGTTTTCGTGTCAGCTCTGAAGCAGAGTTTACTGATGTTGTCATTTGACACATCAGGCGTTTTTCCTTATGCACATATGGTGTATCATGTGACATTTAAGTAGTGACGCCCATGGTTATTGTAACTTGTAGTTTGAATATTTACATGTTTGACTTCGAAAGAATGATCGGTAAGTTGTCACTAACGGAATTAGAACTATGATAGCCTTCTCAACGGCTGCAGGGTATTCATATTTGATTCTAATCTAAAAGTCATTTAAATTAGAATTTCCTGATTCGATTTTTTTTTTCGAAGTTTTGACCACTTAAGGCGGAAGCGTCAAGGTAGCCCGCGAAATTCTAATTTTGTTACGTTTTTTACAATTCCCAGGTCAGTATCATGTTGTAAGTTGATTTAAATATGATTCGCGGCCGTATCAAATGTATATTTATAGAATTGTGATCATAAAAATGATCAATACAACTCTCTAAGTTCATATAATTCCATTGAATGACTGTTTCATGAAATCATGACATTTGACGTTTGTGCTTACTTATGGAGTTGTATTCCTGATTGTAATGATTATAATTATGTAAAGCCATGTTTGTTACGGTCGCGAATTATATTTTAATTAACATACAACCTGACACTGACCTGCAAATTGCAAAAAACTTAAGAACATTTGAATTTCGCGGGCTACCTTAGCGCATGCCCCTTAATGTCGATCAAATTCTCATACTCTGATACAGTTAACATCGTTAGTTTGATATGATTTGCGTATTGATTCAGTATTCGTTTATTTAAGAGGGTTTATCCTAAAAGTTGGCAACGGCGCAAATAACTGTCAAATATTTACCTGTTTTGATTCATACAGCAATATTACTGAATAAAAATAAGAAATGTGGCTAACTAGCGAACTAGAATATGAAAAATGAATTACAATTATAACATGGAATTTGATGTTGTACCTATTTTAGGTGTAAAAAACGCATTTTGAAAGTTTCCAAATAGTTTTTTTACATCTTAAACTAAACATTCGGTGTTACGATATTAATTATTGCATTTCATAATCAATATTCTAGTTCGCTAGTTAGCCACATGTTTTATTTCCACACAGTAATATTGCAAAATAATCAAAACAGTGAAATATTTGACATCTATTTGCGACGTTGCCCACCTTCAGAATAAACGCTCTTAACTCTCGGACGAACCTCGGAACCTCTGTGAACCTTCCACGGAACTGCAGTGTTTTGGGAACCGCTTGTATAGATAGATATGGATAATATTAAAACCTTGCTTTCAGTTTCGGCCTCTCAGACCTGCACGGCGACGGCCGCGTGCATCCGGCGCCGGATCTCTCCCGGGACGCATCGTCCGGGTACGGTTTCGAGCTGACCATCCGTTTGTCTGCAGAGGAGGGGCTAACTCAGCCGCCATTGTGGCCGGCTGCTTTGTTGCAGGCGCTCGCTAGATATGTTTTTACCACTGGTATGTAAACAATCTTTAATTTATTTTGATTTCAGTGATATTGTAACATAACATCATCATCTGCCTAGCCTTTTCCCAACTATATTGGGGTTGGCTTCCAGTCTAACCGGATGCAGCTGAATACCTGTATTTTACATGGAGCGACTGCCTATCTGACCTCCATAACCCAGTAACTGGGTAATACGATACCCCTTGGTAAGACTGGTTGTCAGACTTTCGGGCTTCTGACGACCCGTAACGATTGTCAAACATCCACGAATGACAGCCGGGACCAACGGCTTAACGTGCTTTCCGAGGCACGGAGGAGTCTCGGTATGTAAAGATGATCACCCATCCACAGACCAACCCCGGCAAGCGTAGCTTAACCTGATGGATCGACCCGTGCAGCAGTTGTTACTTAGCCACTTTATTAATATGATAAAACAAAAAATACGTGTTTAATATTTTTTTATTATCAGACTGACGGACAATTTTTTTTTCCCAATCAACATCAATTAGTGTATATTTTAAACTACTTAAATAGGTAACAAGCTCTGCGCCGGCGACCACATAACCTGGCACCGCGCACTGGACGGCGGCGCCACGCGCTCGCGCCTGCGACACCTGCTGGTGGCCGCGGACCCGCAGCTACACGCCACGCACACGCCACACGGCACGGTCGCCTTCCTGCAGGTAAGCCCACGTCGTTAAGACGCAGATATATGCCAGTGACCTTGAGTGGTTAGCTTGCGTGTTCTGTACTGAGCTCACGCAACGCGTCGTACGTCCAGCCAGTAATAGGACTCGCCCATCAAAGAGCGCTGTCCCAAAGGACACGCATTATTAATTTATTATACATAAAACAAAAGGTATTTTAATAAAACTAACAATCTTTTAGTATACGACTAAAAGATCAATGATTAAATTATCTTTAAAATGGTGAAGGTTTCAGAAAAATACACTTGATAGATTTTACGTGATTCTCAGTTGTCTATCTGCGTTAGACATAACGGGATCTCGGGACTTATCGGGGATGTTCGCGCTGTTTCGCACTGACGGCTTTCATGCTATCATTCGAAAGAGGACGGTATCCCTGATCTGCAGAATGCGTGGCAGCCGCAACGAAATATTGAAGACAGTTGCCAATAGGATCTCATCCCCGCTTTGGAGGTCCCTTGTCAAATCAGTCATCTGAGTTACTTTGACTGATTCTTGATTCTTTTATTTTATTATTTATGATTTTAGTTCTATTCTGTTTTGTTGAATTTTATTTTATGTAATATGGGTTTTGCCTGAATTCAATGAATTTAATTTAATAACTTTAAAAATTAATTACACAATGTAATATAAACATAATCTAAAATATTAATATATTGAGTTATAAAAAAAATGCTCTAATTTAACACATATTTTTCCAAATCATTAACACTACTCGTTTAGACGTGATCTTCAGTATAGAATCATTAAAAGACGGTTATCGTCGCCTTAAGACCAAGACAATTTCCACGCAAGCTCCGCCCCCATGCAACCCGTCACTCCACTAAGTACTAAACGCTAACACATCAGTAATAAAGTTGAATATCGCGTGCGCTCTTTGATCGTGTTCGAGCACGGAACTAAATGACGAAAGTCTCAATTCTTATTTCGTTTATAACTATAGTAATAATTAATCTAGAGAAATTTTTTCTTGTGGCTGGATAATAAACTATATTTTCTTACTGTGAATACTTATTTTAGACATAAAATTAAAAAAAAAAAAAACATTTATTTTCAGGTAAATTAAAATACAATAAAATCAAACATCAAATAAAATTAAAATAAATTACGTTAAATCGAGAGCAAAATATAAATCAAATAAAATTAAATCAAAATTAAATGAAATCCTAATTAAATAAAATCAAAATTAAATTAAATTAAAAATAAATAAATAATCAAAAACAATAAAATTAATACCCTCTCTCCGACATTGGTACAGCAACATGTCTGCTGGAACAATGCCGAACGAAGGGGCAGTCCAGCCTTCCCGCAATCATCGCCAGTACGATGAATTATGAATGTCATGAAAGTATTCGGCGAATACGAATATTCGGTAATTTGATGGTAGTCGGTGAAAAGCCGAGTATTCTTGATTTTATTTAAATAATCTTTAAAAAAAGACATGATTTTCGAATACAAAATGAATCGAGCGAAAATGTTACAATTACGTAACCGTCTTGTACATGGAAGGAAAAAGATCCAATAAATCATATACTAAAGTTCCATTTTTATTGTATGCGTGGCTGTTTCAGAATATTAATGCAAATCCTTACATATTAAAAGACAAAGTCTGTCTGAACGCGATAAACTCATAAACTACCGAACGGTTTTTCAAACGGTTTTCACCAAGGGACGGAGTGATTCATGAGGAACGTTTTGGTGTATAGATCATTAAGGTTTTGTGTAAATTGGCTCAAATATGACGATTATTGTTGAAGATGTCGGAAAAAATCATACCGACCGTGCGCCGCGTAAACCGTTAAAGCGAAAGCGTCAAGGTCCCCTGAAATTCAAATTTTCTTACTTTTTTTGCAATTTACAGGTCAGTATCATGTTGTATATTGATCTAAATATAATTTGCGACCGTATCAAATGTTTATTTATAGAATTATAATCATAAAAATGATCAATACAACTCTCTAAGTTCATATAATCGCATTGAATGACTATTTCATGAAATCATGACATTTGGCGATTGTGCTTACTTATGGAGTTGTATTGCTGATTGTAATGATTATAATTATGTAAAGCCATATTGGTGACGGTCGTAAATCATATTTTAATCAACATAGCACCTCACACTGACCTGCAAAATGAAAAAAACTAAATACAATTTGAATTTCGCGGGCTACCTTAGCGCATGCCCCTTAAGAAATACATAAAATGTATACTTAATCTACAAGTTTGTATATCTTAAAAAGTTCAACAAAAATGTCTACGGTTGGCATATGACTATCTTCTAAGGATGACCCACAAGTAACCATTATTATCTTTCAGAATTTGATAAATATTTCATTGTTATTTCCGAAGCTATTTTGACCGGTATCATATTAATCCTCATCCAATTAAATATGCTATTTAAATTAGGCATTAAAGTTAAGATTAAAATATGCCTTGACATCATGTAATTTAAATGAATAGTTTAAAGATATCACAGATTCAAAATTACGCATAACAAAATAATTATGGTTGACGGCAACGCGGGCGCAGCGGAAGGAGTCAATGACCTTTTCCTCGGCTATTAGGTATGTAATCCCGGTAGTACATTCCCGTGGGATATATTTCGACATCCACGCGGGCGAAGCTAGTTAACATACAATTTAGGGAGCCTCCTCTTAATGTCATCGGGTGGCTAGCGACAAAGATACTTGCAGCACTCTTGTTTGACGTATGGTTCGGCATTTGCGCTGGGGCTCTGTGTCGCATAGGGTCGCAGCATTATGCTGAGCGATGGCCGTTTTGCGTTCATGTGACGCATATTTACCCCCACCTTGTCGTTTTTGTGTTCTCTCTTTGCGTCATGTTGACTGCAAAGAAACTTATTTTCTTTCTTCTTCTCTCTCTAACAGTTTTGTGAACAACTTAAAAAATATGCTTGCAATATTGTTTTAAATTGATTGGCGAAACTTTTTGGATATTTCGTCTCTGAAGTTTTGCCAGTTAATTTAATATGACCTTGTATAATTTTTTTTTTTTTTTTGTTACAGATAGTGGGCTGCACCGGCAGGGAATTAAAAGCCGCTCAAAGAGGCTCTGGGTTTGAAGTCCTGAAGCTGATTAGTGAAGATCCTAAGTAAGAAAATTTTTATGTGAAATTTAAATAATGTAGATTAGTGATGCAACGAGTACGAATATTCGTATTCGTCGAATACCATCAAATTACCGAATATTCGTATTTGCCGAATACTTTCATGACATTTATAATTAGAGAATTCCTAGTAATCATATACGTATGTATTAGGTGTTGCGTTGCGACCGAGTTGACAGACATAAAGATTTTTCTGTGAAATCTTGATCTTAATAAGTTTTATGGCAGCTTGCCATATGATTTTGACGAATTAAAAAGGTTTGCTTTTTGGCAGTACTTACATAGGCGAACACACGTTTTCAATTCTCAATTACAGAAACAAAAAAATATGCTTCTCGCCTCACAGATGAGCGTTTGAGAGCCATTCTAAGAATTTGAATAACAAACATGAAATCAAATAAATAGAGAGATATAGAACTTTATAGATATAATTATTTTATGAAACAATTTTTTCTGATACCCATAACGTCTCTGAAGTTTCGCCAACTAATTAAAAAAGGTGCATTATAAAGATCTACCAACCCGCACTGTGCCCGCGTGCTGGACTACGGCCCTCCTACAGAGTCCTGTCTATGAGAGGGAGTGTCATTGGGACACAAACCTCCTGGTCTGTCTCCCAGTGACAGTGTTACAGGCTGAATATGCAGTATAATGATTGTAACGTCCTCCCCCCAGCTGCGGCGGCGCGTGGCTAGTGACGCGCATGTCGCGGCGCGCGTCGTGCCGGCGCGTGCGGCCCGCGTGCGCCGCCCGGGCGCTCGCCGCGCCCGCGCCGCTCGCCGGCGTGTCCGCGGCGCTGCGGTGGCTGCCCTGGACGCCGGTATGTAGCTATCCTAAACCTAGCACAGTTGACTGCTGGATATAGGCCTCTCCACACATCTTAATAGACAGCTGTGCTGCTAGATAGTTTTTTGCGCCACTTCTTCCCAGCTAAAGCACTATAGTTTGACCAAGACCGCTATCCCATGCTTTAGGTATGTGCACAGTTCACGGGGGGCAGTGCAGGCCGCTCATTCGTCAACGCTCACGGCGCGCGACGTCCCGCCCGCCGCTCATTCTACAACGCTGCCCCGCGCAAACTATAGGAAGTGGTGAAGGGCGAGCGTGCCAGGGACTGTCTTATGTAATTTTGATGTTCCAAAAGTGCTAATTCTCAGCCTATAGGCATCCAATCGGCTAACAGGGTCGTCCAACCCAAAAAAAAAAATCGTCCGTCCTTCTATTTCATGTTAAGTAAATGTGTGTTTTTTAAAGTTATTTTTAGTGACCAACCGGAATTTTATTTTTCGGCCATGTTCGGCCAAAAAGTCATTAATCGGCCTTTTTATGGTTTGAAATGAAATGAAATGAAATGAAATTGTTTATTCTGTAAATAGGATATCGGAATCACTTTTACACGTCATATAAAAAAATATTAAAAATAAGCTTGGTGAGGTCGGTGTTTCATAACTGACTACTCTGAGAAGAAAGGCCGAAACAAACTCAGAGGTCACAGTCTCTTTTAAAGTCCAGACATAATCTTGGTCAAGTCATGTGAGGACCATGTAGATTAGTGTCTGAAATGGTCTTTTGAGGAAAGAACCACACAGATTTGAGTGGACCTGTCCAGTCAGTGCAAGCATTTGTCAGTAATCGTGGAGCTCAACTCAGAACTTAAGGAGCTCAACTCGACGAACAATACCAAGGAAAGGATATTTGGGTAGGCCGCATCAACTACTCAAACTGCCAGACCATCATTAAAACTGAGAAAGAAAAAAAGAAATGAAAAGGGAAAATAAAAATATCCACATAGTCCTCACATTCACAATAATTAAAATAATATAATACTTTACAAAGTAATCGTGTCATTTTGAACATAATTTTCAACAATGTCAATGTGTATATAAAACTGGTTTATTGTGATGAATAATTAAAATGTCAAGTTTTATGGTTTTCACAAGGCTTAGCAGAGCGAGCAGCTCAATCCCAAGCTTTTTTATCTTCTAAATAATCTGAAATTTTATAGTACCCTTTTTTACAAAGTTTGGTTTTAATACAGCTTTTAAATCGTTTAATGGGTAAGTTTCGAATGTCAATGGGAAGTTTGTTGTAAAAGCGTATACATTGACCCATGAACGAGTTGCTTACTCTGTGGAGACGTGTGCGATGTACAGCAAGGTTGTGTTTATTCCTGGTATTTAAACTATGAATATCGGACATTTTCTTAAAATTTGATATATTTTTGTGTACATACAATAGGTTTTCAAAAATATATTGTGAGGCTACAGTCAGAATATTTATTTCTCTGAATTTCTCTCGAAGGGAGTCTCTTGGACCTAGGTTGTAAATGGCTCGAACAGCCCTTTTCTGTAGAACAAAGATAGTATTAATGTCCGCACCGGTTCCCCAAAGAAGAATTCCATATGACATAAGACTATGAAAGTAACTAAAATAAACAATTCTGGCTGTATCTACGTCAGTTATCTGTCTAATTTTTTTAACAGCATAGGCGGCCGAACTAAGCCCTCCTGACAATTTTTCTATGTGTGGGCCCCATTGTAATTTACCGTCAATAGTTATTCCAAGAAAAACTGTTGACTCAACAGGGTCCAACTCTATTCCATTAACTTGAACATTGGTAGTTAGCTGCCTGACATTTGGCGTTGAAAATTTAATGAGTTTAGTCTTTTTTTCGTTCAAGAGAAGATTATTTACATTAAACCAATGCACAACTTTAGAGAGTGCATCGTTGACTTGTTCAAAGTTGACTAACTGACGTTTGATTTTAAAAATGAGGGAAGTGTCATCTGCGAATAATACGATCTTGTGATTATCCCTTATGTAGTAAGGTAAGTCATTTATGTAAATTAGAAATAAGAAAGGACCTAGAATTGAACCCTGCGGAACGCCTATGGTGACCGCAGATCCTGCAGATCTCTTGCCATTAACATCAACCCTCTGAATTCTGTTATTCAGATAAGAAGTCAGAAGGTCAAGAGCCTTGTCCCTCATGCCATAATGGTACAGTTTCCTGATAAGAGTATCATGATGTACGCAATCGAAGGCCTTGGACAAGTCGCAGAAAATGCCAAGAGCATCTTGCGAATTCTCCCAGGCCTCGAATATGCTCTTCAGTAATTCCACGCCCGCGTCTGTAGTTGAACGACCCTTTGTAAAACCAAACTGTTTCAAATGAAGTAAATTATTTGCATTGAAATGTCCTAACATTTGTTTTAAAATTAATTTTTCAAATATTTTACTCAATGTAGGTAATATCGAAATAGGCCGAAAATTTGTGGGATCAGTTGTGCTGCCAGATTTGAACAGTGGAATCACTTTGCTAAGTTTCATCAAATCAGGAAATACACCAGATGCAATACAAGAGTTAAAAACGATTGCTAAAAAGGGTGAAATAACATCAATTATTGAAGACATGGTATGTACTGATAATCCCCAAAGGTCAGCAGTTTTTTTTACATCAAGTTTATTAAAAGATTCTATAATGTCTTTAGCAGTAATAATTGTAAATTCAAAAAGTTTGTCACATTCTGGTACACATTCTTTAAGTATTGAGTAAGCAGAAGTGGAGGACGACAATGACAGAGTTTTGGTTGTTAAAATGGGAATATTAGTGAAGAAATTTTCAAACTCAGTTGCCACCTCCACGTCTGCCTTAATATCTACATTATTGATTTTTAGATGGAAGTCACGATTCCGTACTGTCGTTCTTCCCGTTTCTGAATTAATAATATTCCAAGTTGTTTTAATTTTATTTCCAGAAGATTTTATTTTATTTTTAATGTGTATGGCTTTTGCTGAGGAACAAGCTCTTTTAAAAGTTTTAGAATATTTCTTAACAAATTCTTTAAAAGTTTCATCATGGTTATATGTTTTTTCATGATACAATTCAAATAACCTCTGCCTACTTTTGTAAATACCTGGTGTTGCCCAATCACTAAATATAACGCGGTCAAAAACAGGCAATGTTTTTGCGGTGAAAACCTTCCTAAACTCACAATTGATGAGGTTAAATAATGAAGAAGAATGATAATTAATGTCAATACTTGTTGCCAAATTTTTGGCAGAATTATTTAAAAAGTCATTGCATTGCTCAAAAGAAGCAAGTTGTTTAGCCAAATTTTTGGCTGAAATAGAAAAAAAATATGATAGCGACACAGCTATCTGTCTTTTATAATAGGTAGAAAGATAGTACATAACAACATTATATCTATCTCTTGTCAAATGCAAATTATTACCAACATAATTGTTAGTATCAACTAGATGGAACAGATTATTATTTAATGTCCAATTATGCAATGCCATATTTATTTCAAATCTTAAGCTATTTTCTTCCTGTGGCAAACTGTTACTGTAAGGGAATGTAAACAACACAATTTTTCTTAAAGTAAGATTACACATGGTTCTATAATATTGGAGCAATTCTCCTTTGTTCACATTTCCCCTATTACCCATAAAAATTAATAATGTAGTGTTCTGGTTAAAATTACATTTAATAATTTCTTTCATAATGTCAAATAAAGAACAACCAGGCATACAGTAATTTATTATGGAGTGTCCTGGATATTCATCTGTCAACAAGGGGCCTAAGTCCTTTCCAATCTCATCGCAAAATAATACTAAATCATTTTTTACAATTTGTTTGGATTTTGTATTTAAACTATTGATAGCAGGAAATATCAAATCAACACATGACTGCGGTAAGGTGGTATCGCATGTTGTCAATGAATGGTCCGGTGTAAGTACATTGGATGTTGTTTGACACTGCTCACAGTTGTTTGTTTGTGAGTTTACCAGCTCATTCATTGCCAAAACATATTCCCTCATTAGATGTTCAGAGGTATTATATTTATTAGTCATTGAACTAAGTTTCTCCTGTAAATGGTTAAGTTCTGATTGCAAGTACTCTGTGTCAATGTTGTATTTCCTAGTACTTTGTTCCAAATTAAAAGAATACCTATCTAATTGTTTTAGTAAATTTAGCCTTTCTCTATTAAGTTTAACATTTTTAATAAAGAACTTTTGTCTTTTTACCATTTTTTGTGTTTTAACAATGTATTTATTAATTTTAATGTATTTTTTAAGTTTGTTTTTACTGGTGACTACCCTCACTGAATGACATGACTTTGAATCCTCATTACCTGTTAAATCTTTAGTGTAAGAGGGGTTTATGGCAGAAACCATTGACGGGGCAATAGGCATCAACTCATTGAACAGACTTTGACTTCGTTTGTTTCGTTTTGTTTTCGGCCATGAGCCAGCCAAAGTCAAAAATCAGAAGTTCGTGAATTGTCGCGCGTCATTCGACCTAATTCGTAATGCTCGGCAATAACAGGGTGACGTTCGGCTAACTTCGGAGTGAATCGGGTCGGTGATGCTATTTATGAAATTTTAATGTAATTAATTTTTAGTGTACACTGTAATTGTGTGTAAATGCAGATACAAGTTACTTGTTTATGAATAAATGACTATGACTAAGGTCTGCTCGTGGATTCACTCAGCTGAATTCAAGTACGCGATTTTGTTTTGAAGTTGTGAAGTCATTGTCTACATTGTTCTCACATGTATAATTACAACATGAATGATGTAACCAATATTTTGTAACAATATTCTGATTTAAAAGAGTGTCCGTGGAGTTTCTTGCCCGTTCTCCTCCATAGGAACCTACTACGCGTTGGAATGGGCAACTAGCTTCATATTTCTGACTGACCGACCCCTTGACAATTCAAAAGTGCCTGTAATTGGTTTATTTGAAATAAATGCTTTGAGTTTGAGTTTGAAGCGAGGTTATCTTATATTTTTTCTTCGTAATATTAATATTTTTTAATGTTAAATCATTTTCGTTTTCGTCCGAAAATAAGACTAAAGCCAAAGCTTCTTTTTAATTTTCGGCTGAAAATCCATTTCCGGTCGGACACTACTTATTTTTTCCAAAACCCAAATTTGTTTACATGTTTGATAACTATATTGAAAACGCAGTATACGAAGGTGGTGTAGGGTGATAGTTTTATAACTTCTGACGTTCAAAAATTACCGAAGCTCAGCCTGATGTAAATAAATGTTTATTTTTATTACTGTTTATTTTCCAGCAAACCACTGAAGAGCAACCAGCTTCACCCTCTCCTCTCCCCCCCTCCGTGGAGCAGCAGATTAAGGAAACCTTACAGCGAGGACTTAGCTCCATGGGTGAAAGAACTGGTCCTGAAGGTAAGGACTGAATGGTTATACACCATCACCATTTCAGCCAAAAGGCGTCCACTGCTGAACATAGGCCTCCCCCAAATGGGGGGGGTTTGCCATAATCGCCACGCTTAGCAGGCGGGTTGGCGATCGCAGTATGGTGCTAAATTTATAGAGAACGCTGCTGCCCATTCTCTAGTGAGTCCCTTAGTCGCCTTTTACGACACCCACGGGAAGAAATGGGATGGTGCTATCCTTTACGTCCGGCACCACACGCAACTCAGGCACCACACGGTTATACTGGTTTAAATTAAATAATCGTTACACTTCGTCGAATTATTTTGAACTAGCTTTTTTCCGCGGCTTCGCTCGCGTGGAAGTCTGAAATCATCCCACGAAAACGTAGGTACAACTGGGGTAAAAAGTATCTTAGGTGTTAATCCAGGTTATAAACTATCTGTCTGCCTCATCCCAATCCTATTAGTAGCATAACATAATGATTGAATACTATCGTGAATTCATGCAAGCCTGGTACTTTTTGTTAGGTTACTGCTCAGATTTTGTGCACATCATGTAGTAATGATTGAAATACTATATCGTGAAGTCATGCAAGCCTAGTACTTTTTGTTAGGTTGTGCCAAGATTCAAGTTTATCAACTCAAGGAATAATAAGATTTTTCATACAAACGAAATCCTTTCACCCCCTTAACCCCAAATTTCCCCCAAATTTCCAAAAACCCCTTCTGGTAGCTCCCCTACATTATACGTACATATATAAGGAAGCTGTATGCAAAATTTCATGTTCCTAGTGCCAGTAGTTTCACCTGTGCGTTGATATGTCAGTCAGACAGTCAGTTTCTCCTTTTATATATAATCAATTTGCTCCTTTGATCCTTTTTCCAACTACGTTGCATTATGTTATGTTACTTGCTGCTACGGAACCCTTCATGGGCGAGTCCGACTCGCACTTGGCCGCTTTTTTATTATATGATAAAACAAAGAATACGTGTCTAATATTATTATTTATTTTTATTATCTGACTGACGGACAAAATAGTTTTTTTTTTCCCAGTCAACATACCTAATAAATTAACAAAATGTTAATCAGCTTTTTATTATGTCAATCTGCCTAGCCTTTTCCCAACTATGTTGGCGTCGGTTTCCAGTCTAACCGGATGCAGCTGAATACCAGTATTTTACATGGAGCGACTGCCTATCTGACCTCCATAACGCAGTGACTGGTTAATCCGATACCCCTTGGTAAGACTGGTTGTCAGAGTTTCGGAAAGACTGTCAAAGATCCACGAATAACAGCAGGGATCAACGGCTTAACGTGCTTTCCGAGGCAGGGAGGAGTCTCGGTATGTAAAGATGGTCACCCATCCACGGACCAACACCGGCAAGCGTAGCTTAACCTGATGGATTGACCCGTGCCGCTGGTATGAAAAAAAGATCTAAAATTAATTCATAGTTGATTCTTTGAGATGGTCTCATTAATACACTAGAGTTATGGAATACTCGTATCAAAACACAGAACACTTTGTATAAATGTAAGTTACTATAAATAAAATAAAAAACGAGCAGTATAGTTACAATAGTCGCATATGATGTGTAGACCTCACCTTGCTAACATTAAAGGGGAGGGGCCTCGTCAAGGTCGTTTCTGGTGACCAACTCTAGCACCGCGCGCGCTCTTTGGTCAAATCAAACAGCGCGAGCTCCCCCGGCTTCCTGTTACACACTTCCGTCCCTTTTCACGAAATCACTCCCACAGATTGCAAGAAAGCAAGAGGTAAGATGTTAAACATAAAAAGTTGGTTTCGTGTTATAAGCGCACACATTATTACAAGAGATATTTCTCATATATAAAATTCTCGTGTCACAGTGTTTGTAACAAAACTCCTCCGAAACGGTTTGACCGATTCTTATGAAATTTTGTGTGTATATTCAGTAGGTCTGATAATAGGACGTAAACTATTTTTCATACCCTTAAGTGGTAAGGGTGGGTATGGTAGGTAGATGGGTAGGTAAGTCGTAGATAAGTACTTAGTGCTACCCGTGCGAAGCCGGGGCGTCCAGCTAGTTATAATATACGAGAAAAGATCAGGATTAAGAGCGTTTATTCTGAAGGTGGGCAACGTCGCAAATAGATGTCAAATATTTCACTGTTTTGATTAATTTAGCAATATTACTGTGTGGAAATAAAAAATGTGGCTAACTAGCGAACTAGAATATTGATTATGAAATTCAATAATTAATATCGTAACATCAAATGTTTAGTTTTAGATGTAAAAAAACTATTTAAAAACTTTCCAAATGCGTTTTTTACACCTAAAATGGGTACAACGTCAAATTCAATGTTATATTCGTAATTCATTATTAATATTCTAGTTCTCTAGTTAGCCACATTTCTTATTTCTATTCAGTAATATTGCTATAAGAATCAAAACAGGTAAATATTTGACAGTTATTTGCGACGTTGCCAACTTTAAGGATAAACCCTCTTAACATTATTCTCATTAATTTCAGGTCACATGTCAACGGACAGTTTCGAGATGTCAAGCATGGAGCGGGCGTTACCTCATATACCTGAGTTAATGGAGGTAAGACAATTTATCGATGGCCACACGATAACAGTGACATGTGTACATGGAGCGACTGCCTATCTGACCTCCACGACACAGTTACTGAGTGACAGAATACCCCTTGGTAAAGGTTGCCAGACTTTCGGGCTTCTGAATACGACTTTCGACTTCAAAATAAAATATAGGTGTAAAAACATTCAGAATTAAATAAATATCTGAAAACGCCGAACTCAATAACAGAGAACTTAACTTATTCGACTCGAGATCCTAAAATTCTACAATCTCTGAATTCTAAAGCTTCAATATAGTTAATTGACTCAGGCGCGACTTTGCGGAAATCCATTATAAAATACAATAGACGACGTATATTATTACTGAACCAATCTTTTGGAACACTTCAATGATCCAGATCAGTGAGTCGGTTCCGTAAAGAGTTACACACGCCTATCACACTGCGTTCGGCGCTTGACGTGGCAACACGCCGTGCTCGGGTTCACAACAAGTCAATCGTCATCCTGAGGATGCCTCGTTGAGAGGTGAAACACGTGTCGATTTCTCACAGGGTTCTTTATGACTCTTTAAGAACAGTTAAGCGGATTAGGTTACTAAATATACGTCGTCTATTGTATTTTCTAAAGCTTCCGTGCATTAGTCGACAAAGTACCGAACTCCTTTTTCCGAAAATTCAATCGGCCCTAGGCGGAGTGCTAACATTATCGAGCTTGCTTCGCTCGCTCTTGCATCCTACTCTATCTTGATTCCTAAGCTTCTTTGTATAAGTCGACACAGTTAGTCCTCTTTCTGTATAAATGGACAAAATAAAACCTACCCTTTTCGAGGCGAGATGGAAAAATCTCTTCTTTGTAAAGCTTTTCTGCATACGACAAAATTACTCCTTTTAAGAACGGACAAACGATAACTTAATATATCCGAGGTGAACTTCTGCTGGGGTTGCGGCCCCGGCACACAGGCAACGGAAGGAACACGGGTGGATTTTAGTCAGTAAAAGTCTGACACACCCTCTCGCTCCACCCAGAGCGGGAGAAGTCATTTGATGATTTCCAATCCTCAAAAAAAAAAGGTGAACTGCTAAAATTAACGATGTCGCTTCGTGGAGCTGGCTTCTCATCTAAATCCCATCAGGCACACATTCATAGATACACTCAAGCTTTCTTCAAATGGGGTTAGGCAGAAACTATAAAACGCCATCTGCTACGCATCGGGCACACAGCTCGTTTATTACAGAATAAGGCTGCGTTCCGAGTTACACTGTAATTGATTTGAGCGTGCTAACACCCGTACCGAATAGGGATGTTGCCAGGGTAAAAATAATGAAATTCTAATTTGTCCATCAGTCAGATAATAAAAAATATTAGATACGTATTTTTTGCTTTATCATATTAATAAAAAATGACTTCACTAGTATGTATAAAATCTACATACTCATGACGAAAAAAATGGACAAAAATTTTTTTTTTGTCTTCATCCCTATTAGCGTGAGCGCGATAACGATGTGCCGTGAATCGTCATAGATGACGTCATGACATGCGCCATCTTGCGATAACGCCGACCATTTTACTACTATCACCGTGAGGGCTGTCAAAAATGACAGTTGTGCTGTTTTGTTTGGAGTCGCATGACATATTTAAACTAACGTAACATTTTCGAAATTGTGCTTCTGGCTACCATTCGCCACCTAACTGATATTGTGGATTGGTAGGTATATCGGTATATACCTACCTACCTACCTACTACATACATACATACCTATCTACCGGCATATCATAAATGCGAAAATTAATTTTGAAATTATAGATGTTGTCCTGTACAAACAGCGCCATCTACCGGGTCCAATTGTGAATCTAAACCATCCAGGAACCCACTCAAACACACAAAAAATCATCAAAATCGGTCCAGCCGTTTAGGGGTTCAGTGACATATATGGAGGGACATATGCACGTGACCGCCCGAATTTTTATGGTGTAGACATTTTTTTCAAAAAAAAAACATTAGTTATTTAAAAATCAAAAATCATAGGGGGATATAGAAAAAAAATATGTGTGAACCCCCCCTTTTATAGTTAATTTTCTCTAATTTGTCATGAATATTCAGAAAAATACAAGCAGGGCACATGCCGAGCGACATTGTATAAATTATTGTAATTTCCAGGGTTCGTGGCGCGGTGAAACCGACGTGGAATACTTGGAAGGTGTACATATAATGCTGAACGCTGAAGGGGCGAGCTTGCTGCCACTGGCTATCGAGTAAGTGACAGTTAAACTATAGTCGAATAATAATTCACTTGACTGAATTGACAGCTGTTACTTTGTCAAAAATATTTGTCCCGGTCAATTCTCTAGCTGCAAATGTAAGTTTGTAATTGCAAAAATTAATATTAAAATGAAATATAAAAAATATTTTTGTGTAAAGAAATGATTATCTAAATCAGGACTGTCCAGACAACGGCCCGTAGCTTGTTTTCATGCGGCCCGCGACGCATGTTTTAAAGTGTAAATTAATCAGAAAATAGTTTTGGACATAAATAGTTTGGATAATAGAATTCTTTTTCAAAATCAAAATCAAAATATTTTATTTCACATAAACCTACATGGGCACTTATGAAACGTCAGAAGCTAGGTGCACGGTTCCAATTGGTCGTTTCCTATGGAGAAGAGCCGGCAAGAAACTCCACGGTTACTCTTTTAAAAATAATTGTTTTTTACAATATTTTTAAATAACAGTAGGTATTAGTAGGTATGGGAGGACAGTGTAGGTCTTTCAACAAGTACCAGGTACTTAACAAGATAGAAGATGGTCAATAAATCTACAGTCCACTAAACCTACAGTGTTCTCACATTCACAAAATAGAAAAAAATAATCTAAGTATATAAAATATGAATAAATTAATAAAAATAAAAACCTATTTTAAACGAAATGACATGATTGGTATTACAACTGTAACAAATCTGAATAATTATCATGTACACAAAAGCCACTAATAAAGTGTTGAAATTAAATTGTAGGTATATAATGTCAAATATTAGGATGATTATGTCAAGGAAGAATGTAAAAAAAATAATCAAAACAAATAATCAATATTTGGTATAATTATTTATTTATCTTTATTCTTGTTACATTCCATTCGCATGACATCATTTAAAAGTGAAGCTATCTTTTACTATTATTGGGGGTGTTCCCGGAAAGTATTTTGATGATGATGGGCAGCATTTATTTATGTGAAAGTGCATTCAACAATGAACTTTATAAAATGTAAGTATAGATCTTCACTATCAGATAAGTCACTTCTTCATGCAATGCGTCTGGCAACAACGAATGTTGACGTTGATATCGATATGATTGTTAAAGATAAATTAACAAAGAACCAATAAACGTAAAGAAATGATTACACTGTATGTTTTTTACTTGAAAATTTAAAATATTTGTTTCTGCGGCCCTCCAGGTTTTGTAGTAAATTTAATTAGCCCGCGAAGGTATGTAGTTTGGACAGCCCTGACCTTAATCACAGATGAGTACAGATGCATCACTCCGTAAAATCATTTAATTAAAAAGCGACTCTTGCCACGACACAATAAAGTGCAATTCAGCATAGCTAACATGACAAGCGCGAGAACGCTCTTTTTCTCGTTTTGTCGAAATTTGTCGACGATTCTGACGTCATTCTAATCCCTAACATGACCGTAAACGACGAGTTAACTGGAAAAAGGCACTTTGACACTTCTATATCTCGCGACGAGAAACCGATGTTGCAAATTATTAAAAACAAATCATTTTTATGATAGCAACATCGGCTTGAGATTCCGTTTCATTCATTCAATGGTGCCGATTCTCTTGTCACAAATGCTTCTAAACTAGACTAAAAATCACCAAAGTTTTGTTTATTAATGTCAAACGACGTTTTGCCACTATTATGGCACTGAACTATTAATTTTGTGAAAACGGAAATTTTGCTTTTCTGAATTTGGCGTTTTAGATTTTAGGTGTAAAACGCCTTTTATTTGATTGTTAAATCTAAATCTGACTATTTTTAATCGCGATTAAAAAGATGTGGATTAAAATGAGTTGTCATGAACCAAAAGGCACACCAACACTTCGACGGTGCAAAAACAGTACTGTATCTTTTTTTTTCTTTTCTTTTGCTTATATCTCAAAAATGGTGTGTCCTATCACAAAAATAATGAAAATTTCGACACCCTATATGAAACCCATAAAACCCCTAGAGCTCAACATGTAGGTGTTTTTTTTTCCATATAAAACATGTTGTTCCAATATAAATAGTAGTTTAAAACTAAGTGTTTTCATTATTAATATATTGTAAAAAATAAATATGACTAAAATAAGTACAATTGTGAAACTGCCATGCTATTTTGGAGTTTCTTTTTTATATCATTATTTTGTCTACTCTTCTCGTCGTAAAAATCGAGGACGAGTAAATGACAGAAAAATGGCAGATATCTCGTGTTGATTTGTCAAAAATCGAGATAACTAAGGTGTCATGTTAGAGTTTGTCGAAAAAATATCAAGTTTGACAGAACGAGTCGACTATTTTGTATGGCGGCGCTGTCAGAAAACGAGAAAAGTGACAGAAATAGACGACAATTACTCACGCGAGAGTGAGTAATTGTCGCGGGCGTCAAGTTCGCCCTACTGGTCGCACAGCGCTAATTACCTACAGTTATATTCACCTAGAAGTTGCCTCTCTTTCTATCGCGTAACTCTTAGATCTTCTGACTACGTTACACTCACTGAATTGAAAGAAAGAAAGAAAATGCGTTTATTGGCATTACATTAGCAGAAAAATACACGTTATAACTAAAAAAAAATTGGCCTGCCGCGTAACTGTAGCTTCATACCTAATCTGCGTTCGCAATTTATTTGCCAAACATGTAAACAATCACGAATTTTCCACTTAGATAAACATCAACTTTATGGAAGTGTAAATAAAGTTAATTTTAAACCGACAAGTACTGTTGAAAAAGTAAAACAAAAATGAAGGTGAAGCGCAAACTGAACCTTATGAGTAGGCATTACAGTTGTTTTTTCTAAAACTCGTGTTTGTTTACATGTTTGGCAAATAAATTGCAAACGCAGATTATCATTTGTGCCTAAATAAAGATTTTGGTTCCCCAGCGGGCGCGTGTGGCACGGCAGCCACTTCACGTGGCGCGGCTGCGGCGCGGCCGTCACCGTGCTGCCGCCCGCGGTGGGCGGGGCCGCCGCCTGCGCACGCCGGCCCTACGCCGCCGCCGCCGCTTGGCTGCAGGTGGAGCTTATAATCTATACATAACATACAACAAACTCGCTTTTCGTGTTTGTCTTTATTTATTTATTTAGTACGTGGAGAACTTACAGCGAATACAAACAGACAAAAAAAAAAGCAGACCATAGACACCAGAGAGCCAATTACAAATCCACGTATAGACTAATAATGATATATGCTGTGAGCCCAAAAACAAAAAATAAACAACCGACTTGTATGGTGTCTTTGGCTTAGAAATTTCGTTTCTGGCCACCGACTTCCGAAATTAAAGTAATATTTCACTTTGTAGTGTTTTTTTTGGAAGTCAGTTGTTTTTTTTTTTTGTAAAGTTTTTATTTTTCTCTTTTTAGTTTCGGTACTTACCCTGCCTACTAACAGTGACAGGAACTTATCATATCATCCATGCCGACTAAGTGGGAAAAATACGTATTATTGAAACTTACTCAAAAACTATCCGAGCAAAGTTAATAAAATTTACATGGGACCAACTTGGGTAAAGAATTTTCAAAATCGGTCCACAATTGACGGAGAAATCGGTGGAAATACATAATTAAAAAAAAAATTGAAAAAACCTACATACATACGTGACGAACATATAACTTCCTCCTTTTTGGGAAGTCGATTAAAAACACATCGCCTTAATTAGAGTAAGAAGCAATATAAATACTTGGTTTGCAATTTATGACTGAAGTAATAGATTTTTTTTTTAAAACAAGAATAAATAATATACCCTACCGCTACTTGAAAAATTTGAGGCTTAAGAGGGTTTATCCTAAAAGTTGGCAACGTCGCAAATATCTGTCAAATATTTACCTGTTTTGATTTTTCTGTATTGATTCATATAGCAATATTACTGAATAAAAATAAGAAATGTGGCTAATTAGGGAACTAGAATATTAATAATTAATTATAACATTTAATTTGATGTTGTTCCCATTTTAGGTTTAAAAAACGCATTTGGAAAGTTTCCAAATAGTTTTTTTACATCTAAAACTAAATATTCGGTGTTACGATATTCATTATTGCATTTCATAATCAATATTCTAGTTCGCTAGTTAGCCACATGTTTTATTTTCACACAGTAATATTGCCAAATTAATCAAAACAGTGAAATATTTGACATCTATTTGCGACGTTGCCAACTTTCAAAATAAACGCTCTTAAGCACCTTTTGGCCAAACTCACACTAATTGTGAATGGATCAAAATCGTTTTCCTTGCCTTCGCTTTTATGTCCGCGTTGTTCTTCTAAACCACGCAACAGATTTTGATGAGGATTCACCATCGTTTAGAGAATTTATTCCAGAAGGTTTATGTGTGTTGTTTACATTAATATTAAAGTTAAGTTTACCTAAGAAATCTCGATGTTTTGTCAATTCGTATAAACCGCGCGAAGCAGGAGTGGGTGGTATACTTTAGATCGGTTTAAACAGTTTCAAGTTAGCCTACGATATTAAAAAAAAAACTTGTTTTTTGTATCAGTTTGTTTGTTGATCTAAATATGACCGACGGCGACCGTATCAAATATTTATTTATATACTAAAAAAAAAAAAAAAAAAAAAAGTAATTTATTCAAACTAGGCTGAGAATCAGCACTTTTCGAACGTCAAAATTACATAAGACAGTCCCCTAAATCGCCCACCCTTCACCACTTCCTAGTACTTAGCTGGGAAGAAGTGGCGCAACAAACTCCCCAGCAGCACAGCTGTCTGTTAAGTTAGAAGAAAAAAAAAGATTCTATAAAATAGTATTCAAAATAATTTACATTAAGCAACACAAAACATAATTTAAATTATTAGCCATATATAAGCTAGCACACGCCAATATACCAAACAAAATCATCGAGAACTATACTCAGGCAGAAATAAAAAACAAAACGTAAACAGAACTTAATATCTTAATAAAAGCCACCAGGCATAAAGGGCGTGCCCGCTTACATATAGTTGTAACTGGAAGTTATAAATGATAAACTAGGACCATCGAGGTAAAATAAATAAACAAACAGTTAATTACTAATAACAGTAAATAATATGATCAATTGTCGAGGTCACTAGCTAACCACATATTGCAATACAACTCATAAAAAAACATTGTGATGAGTAGATTATGTCAACAATAAATTAAATTTAAATAATTTGACTTTTATAGTCAAATAAAATAAACAATTACTTATATAAAATTCATATAACTTGTCAGTAGGTAAGCTGAAGAAAGAACATAAACATTGTCTTGAGTTAATTACAGCGACCAACTATTCTTATCATTTAAGTAGTTGTTGATAGAATAGTATGCCTTTGAACAAAGCTTGGATTTTACTTTCGTTTTAAACGCATTAAAAGGCAAATCTACCAAAGAAGAGGGTAGCTTATTATAAAAAGTTATACCAAGCCCAACAAATGAGTTATGAACCTTATGAAGCCGGTGAAAGGGAGCTCGTAGTTTGTCCTTATTTCTAGTGTTAACATTGTGAAAATCACTGTTTTTAGTGTATAAGTGTATATTTTGCCTAATATATAAGATATTGGCGAAGATGAATTGAGATGCCACCGTGAGGATACCAATATCTTTGAAAAAATCTCTCGGAGAAACTCTGGCACCTAGCTGGTAAATAGCTCGAACAGCGCGTTTTTGAAGGACAAATATATTTTGAATATCAGCAGCTTTGCCCCACAGCAGAAGACCGTAGGACATAACGCTATGAAAATAACTAAAATAGAATAAACGACCTGTATCGACGTCAGTGTATTGTCTTACTTTCCTGACGGCGTAGGCGGCCGAACTAAGCCTTCCCGCTAGGCTCGATATATGTGGGCCCCATTGAAGTTTGGCATCTACTGTTATGCCCAGAAAAACTGCCGAATTTACGGATTCAAGCACCTCTTTATCTAAGACGATGTTGGGACCTAGATTTCTAACATTAGGTAGGGCGAACTTTACACATTTCGTTTACTTAGTATTGAGAACTAGGTTATTTGTCGTAAACCAATCTGTAACCATTGAGAGTGCACTGTTTACATCGTCAAAATCTTGTCTATTCCTGTCTACTTTAAAAATAAGAGAGGTATCATCTGCAACAGTACAACTTCACAGATACCCTTTAAATAGAATGGTAAGTCATTGATATACACTAAGAACAAGAATGGACCCAGTATTGAGCCTTGAGGTACACCTAACTGAACTGGTAGCCCAGAAGATTTTACACCATTAACATCTACACATTGGGACCTATTATGTAAATACGAATTTATAACGTTGAGAGCTTCGTTTTGCACACCATAATGACGCAGTTTACGCAAAAGCGTGTCATGGTGCACGCAATCAAAGGCTTTGGAGAGATCACAGAAAACCCCAATAGCATTTTGCGAGTTCTTCCATGCGTTAAATATGTGTTTCAGCAGAGCAACACCCGCATCTGTAGTCGAACGACCTTTTGTGAAGCCATATTGTTCATTATGAAGGAGGCTATTTAAATTAAAATGTCTTAGCAACTGCTTTAAACTTAACTTGCTGAAATTGCCAACGTCATTTTTATTACCTGATTTAAATAATGGTATGATTTTACTATTTTTCATGAGGTCAAGAAAAGTTCCTAAATCAACACATTTATTAAAAGTAACAGCTAGATAGGGGGCTACGATGTCTATGATATTACTTAAAAGTTTAATGGAGATGCCCCAGTAATCACCCGTGTTTTTAGACTTGAATGTGTTAAAAACATTAACTACATCACGAGGCGTTACATGTTCGAAGCTAAATAAGGTACTACATTTAGGCACACTACTATGCAAAAGGATTTCAGCTTTAGACGGGGCGAATTCAAGGAGCGAGTCGTAGTTATAGGTATGTTGGCAAAAAACTCATTAAATGCCTCGGCTACGTCGGCTGCTGTATTAACTAATTCATCGTCTACCATAATCTCAAGTTGTTTTTCATGTCTAACCGACTTACCCGTTTCATTGTTAATAATTTTCCAAGTGGTTTTTACTTTATTATTACATTTTTTTATTGTATCGGTTAAAAATTTAGATTTAGCAAAAGCACAAATATTTCGGAGGTGCCATTAATGTTAATGGTTTTGGTCTTAAACGTAGATTGGTACTCTTTTTGCACAACATCAAAAAGGGCTCCATAAATTTCATTAGGATTCTGGTGTTCTACTATAGATGGTGTAATTCTATGAGCTATATTGTTTTTAAACTTGATGCAACGAGTAGCTGTATAAGGCCTGCATTCTATTTTATGAGGCTTTTTATTTAATGGCATGGGGAAGCTAGCTAATAAACCACAGTGGTCAGACGTTAAGTCACTTAAAACTAATTTATTTTTGGCATCATAATCACTAAAAATATTATCGAGACAAGTCCACGAAGATGCCGTGATCCTAGTAGGTTCAAAAAACAAGTTAATTAAATTATAAGACCTGAACAGATTGAGAAGTCTAATACTCAATGGAGTAACCTCTAAAATATTAATGTTGAAATCGCCACATTTTTGGGCTCGTTACAATAGACAGATTACAAAATATTCTATAAGTATTATTATAAATCTAACAAAAAAAATGTGAAAAAATTGACGAATCCGTGGGCAGAAATTTGTGGAATACAGCCTAAAATGTAATATTTCTTTTCACAGGTAGTTATCCCAAAGGACTTGGCCCAGGACATGTCGAAGCAAGTCTCATGTTTCTCAAGACTGGCCGATTCTGACTCCGAACCTGACAGTGATGAGGAGACGCCAGGGTCGGAGCCCCCAACGCTTCCCATCACTCTAATGTGGCCCAAACACAAGCTGAAGATATCTGTCGTACATGACAACGAGTTTTTATAAGACTAGGACCTGAAAGTGACTAGGAGAGGCCAGGGTCGGAGCCCCCAAAGCTTCCCATCACTCTAATATGGCCCAAACATAAGCTGAAGATATCTGTCGTGCATGATGACAATGAGTTTTTATAAGACTAAATTATGTACAGTGCATATTGTACACAATAGGGAATATGCATGTATTTTTTTTTTTTAATTCTATACTTTACATCGCCAAATAATAGTTAAAAAAAATTCAACGCCAAAAAAGCAATTCAAAGTATTTAAAAAAAGTTAAAAATAACCATCCGACCCGGGCTATTTAAACGCCATTTTGGCGCGCTTGGTGTGGTGACGTCACAGTCTATGACAACAAACAAACAAATGTCAAATGTTGAGGTTATGTTGAAGAAGTATTGTGCTCTGCTGCAAATATACAGTGTTTTCTATTTTCGACTAATACATCATCATATAACCAACTTATCCCTATATAAAACAATGCAAAAAACCGACATACAAATACTGCATTGTGCCTAAGTGCAGAAATACATTATGAAATGCACCCGACCAAGTATTTTTTTTGTCCTGAGAGGTTCGGACTTACGGAGAAAGTGGTGTAAAATTATGAAAAGAAACATGCTATCTCCCAACTTGTTTTCAATATCCTAGTATTATGACAACATTCTATACTTAACACAATCTAGATTTCGATATATTGCGAAGCTATGTTATTTTAGGTTATGATGCTTTTTAAAACTAAATTATTCCGGAAAAGGTGTGGAAGATAAAATAAACATTATATGTTATACTTAATTACCTTAAAGGTTTCACTCCTTTGATTTCAACAGACGTGAAATCGGTATTTGATGTAAAAATGTGGTCATCATGAACACATCAGCTTTCGGCAAACTATCCGATTGGGCTTTCACAAAACCGCTTTCAGTCATTTTCGAAAGAGTCTTTCGTGTATTAACAAATGTATTACTTCTAAATGTGTACTAAAATCACAATAAAACTGACTGAATCGCAAAAACTCCTACAAAACACATTGACATTACATTGTTGTCATAGATTGTTACGTCACATTCGCTCTGACCAATAGCGTCGCTTTTCAAGTATTTGAATTTCCCACAGATTTTTTGTACTTTAAAAAAAAGTATTTCTTGCTCATTATTAAATTATAATAAAAAAATATTGATGGAGGCATAATTCTGAAGTAATATAGTTTATAAAAAAAAAATTGACCCTTATTTGAATCTCATGCATATTCCCTATTCAATTACTATGGCACTCGAGTTTTAGACAAAAAATCAGTTTTATAGAGCGCCGTCTCTGTCACTCATACGTGTGTGACAGTCTCTTTCGCGTGGACGTTGGCGTTCTATTTTAGAAACATAAAGTTTAGATTTACGCAAAACAATCCCGTAGCTACAATGATTAAGGTAAAGTTTAATCGAGACCACTGTACCGCGCCTTAGGTATGTGCGTGGCTCACTGGGGGCAGGGCAGGGCCTCGCGGCGGCGGCGTCCCACCGCTCATTCGTCAACGCTCACGGTGTACCGCCGCTCATTCGTCAACGCTCACGGTGTACCGCCGCTCATTCGTCAACGCTCACGGTGTACCGCCTCTCATTCGTCAACGCTCACGGTGTACCGCCGGTCATTCGTCAACGCTCACGGTGTACCGCCGCTCATTCGTCAACGCTGCCCCCCGCCTCGTCGCGCATTCCTAAGGTGCGGTACATCCCCATCTAAAAAATCCCACCTATATGTAACTGGTGGTACCATTATTTGGTATTTAACTTGAAGAAAAAACAAGTATAAAATACATTTATATCGAAATAACGCCTGAGTAATATATGTGATGTTATATTTATAATGTAATTCTGAATGGAGTACTTATAGGTAAATATCGATAATTTTGAATGTAATGTAGCCATATGTTTGTATATAAGATGTACCTAACTATATCAAATAAAACAATAATTAAATAAATACATTTTAACCCAAATTACGTGTTTTCTTTGTTGATAAGCAAGTACATTATCTGAGGAAGCCCATCTTCCGAAAAACCAAGTTCTGACCAAGTCAAATCATAAAAAACCGGACATTTTCGTATGTTCAACCGTCTGCCGAACACCCTGTTTATACTACTGCTGTAATTTTTATCATAAATCCTAGTACAACTATTTAGCTGGCAGGTGGGGGGACACTATACTGTAACAAAAATTATTTATTTATATACACGCTGAAATTTTAATGGTTGTTTTCCCGCGGCAGAACGATTTGCCCTAAGTAGTACTATTGAATCATAGCGCTAAACTTTAAAAAAAAAAAGATTTTATTTTCAAATAATTAAAAATATTGTAGGTAAAAAAGTATTTATGACGGTCCTAAGCCCGTAAAAGTATGAAGGGAAAATTGGAATATCTTTTAGGTAGGTAAGTAGTCGCAGTCGGGCGTTTGCGCTGTATCACTCTTGGTCAAGATCGCTTTCGAGTTTTGTTTATCACAATAGGGAATATGCATGTATTTTTTTTATTCGATACTTTACATCGCCAAATAATAGTTAAAAAAAAAAACAACGCCAAAAAAGCATCTCCCAACTTGTTTTCAATATCCTAGTATTATGACAACATTCTATACTTAACACAATCTAGATTTCGATATTTTGCGAAGCTGTTATTTATTTGTTTTAGGTTATGATGCTTTTTAAAACTAAATTATTCCGGAAAAGGTGTGGAAGATAAAATAAACATTATATGTTTTACTTAATTACCAAGCTTTCACTCCTTTGATTACAACAGACGTAAAATCGGTATTTGATGTAAAAATGTGGTCATCATGAACACATCAGCTTTCGGCAAACTATTCGATTGGGCTTTCAGAAAACCGCTTTCAGTCATTTTCGAAAGAGACTTTCGTGTATTAACAAATGTATTACTTCTAAATGTGTACTAAAATCACAATAAAACTGACTGAATCGCAAAAACTCCTACAAAACACATTGACATTACATTGTTGTCATAGATTGTTACGTCACATTCGCTCTGACCAATAGCGTCGCTTTTCAAGTATTTGAATTTCCCACAGACTTTTTGCACTTTATTTTTTTTTATTTCTTGCTCATTATTAAATTATATTAAACAATATTGATGGAGGCATAATTCTGAAGTAATATAGTTTATAAAAAAATATATTTGACCCTTAATTGAATCTCATGCATATTCCCTATTCTAAATCTGGCATTTTTCAATAAAAAAAATTAAAAAAAAACTATAAATCTATTGTACGACCAAGACAAAACCATTTCGCTGGGGGAAAACAACCACTAAAATTTCAGCTTTTATACTTGTACACCAGAAAATACATACTAAATAATAAATTTAACACTACAAAACATACAATGGGCGGCCTTATCGCTTTCTGTGATCTCTTCCGGGCACATTAATTTTTATTTTTTTATTTTACTACTTTGTCGGCGTGAATGCTAAATTACAGCTTTCTACGAGTAGTACTAACAGTCTCTGAGCTAAGCCACGGACAGACAGACAGACGGTCATGGCGAAACTATAAGAGTTCCTTATTTACAACAGAACCCTAAAAACGAGAGGTGTCGTGAGATTCCCGGTCGGAACGAAGTTACTTTCGCTATAAATTGTATTAAAACACTACGCAATTCAATAAAATAACAACGTTTGAGAGTAAGTGCTAACCGAAAAAAAAAAACAAAATGTTACACTTTTTTCGGTCTAATTCTCATTCGCCAACTGTGCAGACGATATCGTACGATAAATGCGGACCTTCGTTCCAAAAACATTTTTTTTTGCATTTTTTCTGATAATTTCATTAATGATGATTTTTGTGTATTGAAATGACAACTAAGTTCCAAAAGACTCATAGTCAGAAACAGAAAATCAACAAATGTCAAAGTATTTTTTAGGTTATAAAGAATAACGAAAACGAAACAGTTGATCGCGACGGGTTATAGCTAAAAATAACTGCTAATTATATTATTGTGATAAATAACTGTTAAGTGCGTTTTTCGTGTACGTTGAAAACATGCCTAGGAATAAAGGTACATCACAGCTATGGAACTATTTTGATAGGGAACCGGACAAAAAACAGGCTGCATGTAGATTTTGCAACAATGTGTATTCATATTTTTCTACCACGGGTAACCTGAAGATGCATTTGAAACGAGTTCATCCCAATGTATTTGACCGAATCAAGTGGGACCGTAGTGTTGAAATAACGGATAACGAAGGTACGTACCTATTTTGTTTTACAAAACTTATTTATCGTTTAAAACCAGCGACACGTCTTGCGTATGGCTATCTTGTTGATTGCCTACTCTACTAATCATTTTCCACGCTTTATTGATGTTTTATTTACATACATACATTTAATATGGTACCTAACACGTAACGGTTAAAACTGGTATGTATTACTGTGCGGTTGCATTGGCGAAACATTCACAATAAAACATGTTGAAATGTCTATGTTCTGTCAATTTTCCATACAATGTTTGGCAGGAACTAGAGATTTCAACATGTTTTGTTGTGAATGTTTCGCCAGTGCAAACGCACGGTTAGCAATTGTTTACTCGAATACGATTAACCTGACAGTGACAGACAATGTGACAGTTAGGCACAATATTTATTTTCTAAGTTTTTTACCTATTTCGCGTTTGCTCTAGTGTTGGGCGATACATATCGTATATTATTAAAGATACGATATCTATACAGGGTGTCCCCATCGAAGCTAAAACTGATACCATGGATTCAGTACATGATTCGGAACCCCTAGCGGTTATTTAAAAAAATATCTGCTGTTCCATACATTTTGACCGCGTAGGTATTTGAACTTTTCTATGAAACAGCAGATATTTTTTTGCAAAGGAAAGAAAAATTTGGAAATTTTTGTATGGAATTTGAAATTTTGACAGGACAACGTCTGTCAGATTAGCTAGTAAGTTAAAGAAAGAAAGATATTATATTATCTAATACAGAAATTGAAATATGATTTTGAAATCCGTTATCTGATTTAGGTTTCTCAGAAATAGCAATACGTCTTACGAGTCTTACGACCCAGGGGGCCTACTCCCTAAGCGAAATCCGTAATTTCGGCCGTCGTTACGGGTGCTCCGTTTTCCGTCTCACTTACAGACATACCGTAAGTGAGAAAGAGAGCGAAGCGCCCGGAGACACTACGGATTGCGCTTAGGGAGTAGGCCCCCTGGTCCCTATATCGGGGTGTTGGGTATTGAAATACAAATAATTCCATAATCTAAAAGCCCAATTAGCTTTTCGATACTAAATCATCCAATAATCAACTAAAATAATGCATGAATTAATTACATTGTTGTGTCGTTCCATATTTGGCCGCTAGTTCGTAAATAAAATTCTAGATGGCGCTAGCAGTATGTCTTTATTTAAAAGTACAAAGTTTAGAAAGTATTTTGCTTTGCATGGGGTTAGTTTATATCGTGCCTTTAATCAGTTTTGAAGATGATTTTTGGTATTTGTAACCAAATGTAGGCACTTTTATCAAACTATATATATATCAAGTACCATTAAAAACCTACAAGTGGAAACCGTGTTTTTGGCCTCGTAATTATTAACTGAGTTTCCGTAACGCTTTTTTAAACACTATAGTCCAGGGGAAAAAAAAAACACTAAATACACTAATAAAAAAAAACAATTTTAGCAACGAAAGTCAGTATCAATATGTTAAAAAAATCGTGCTTACGGTGTCTTGTAACTTTGAAGGTCAAATTGCATGCTCGTTGTTGAAACAAGAAACATTATTATAGGTTTTACCATTATTTACCAACTCGTATTTTGTGTTCCATTCAACTTGCAACCTTAGGCTCGTTACGCACGAACGCTTTTTGTATTGGTATACTTTATGCTATGCTATTGGTTTAAGTAGGTAGGTACTTTATGGAAAGTGTTCTATAGTAGTCTATTCAAATACTTACTCTTATTTCGCTACGAAATATTATATTGAGACTATTTAATTAGCTCATGCTGTATTAAAAACTAGCCCAAAAAACAAATTGAATCAAATCAAATCAAATTAATATTTTATTTCACATTTTTTTTTTTTTTTTTTGGTTGGGAAATCATCAAATGACTCCTCCCGCTCTGGGCGGAGCGAGAGGGAGTGTCAGACTCTTACTGACTAAACCCCACCCGTGTTCCTTCCGTTGCCTATGTGCTGGGGCCGCGATATCCCTTTCAGACAAACCCGCAACCCCAGCAGACTTAATCTAGGTAGGTACATGAGTTTCACATAAATATATGGCCACTTATAAAACGTCAAAAGCTAGGTGCACGGTTCCAATTAGTCGTTTCCTATGAAGAAGAGTCGGCAACAAACTCCACGGTAAATTGGCTTTTAGAATATTTCCAATTAACAGTGTTAATATGTAGATATGGGAGGACAGTGTGGGCCTGTCAACAAGTACTTACTAGGTAGGTAGCTAACATTAGAATATTTCCTTAATCCACCTGATTTGTCTCCTTAAGACTTTGCTTTTACGAAAATGTCAGCTGACGAAAATAGAATGAATGGGGCTCAATGGCGTTACTTTTGCCCCCGCCCCCGACGAAGTTGTCGACATGACAACAAAACTAAAGGTGACCAGTCTAACTTGACACCCGTGGGTGGCGCTGCTGGTAAAGGAAAACGTCTAAACTCCGTACATTTAAATTGTAGCTCCGTTTTTGCCCGCGTCTCTGGTTATTTTGAACATTTTGTACAGAAGTGGGGTAGGACAGGGGCCAGGGAGTAATCAGGTGATCCTTCTCTCCCCTTCCACCCGTTGGCCTTGTGTTTTGTTTGTGTTTGGAATGGCTGGATCCTTCACGTATTTTGTCAAAACAATAATAAAAAAAATACCTACCTAGGTGTTCATTTCAGTTCCTTTCGAATTAAAACTACTTGCAATCAAATATTTTTTATTGATCCAGTAAGTACCTACCTAACTGCTTCTCAATTCCATTAAAAATGTCGTTATTTATTATTAACACGACGCAATTACATTCTGCCTACAATCTGTTTTTTAACCTTTTTAACTTCGAACAGTTTGAGCACACTACGTGATTTTCAACACGGTATATCTGGTATAGCTCGACAACCCAACAGCCATCTTGCATTTTTAAAACCACTTGGTTTTATACTCTATTTCAAGTGAACTAAGGTTCAGTTTCATTTGCAGAGGTTTTTTGTTTACATCGTATTCCCATTTCGAAACGTCACAACTCCCGCGTTCTGCTAGTGAAGGGACACTCTTATGCTGTAACCGTAAGATTTTTTATCGGGTAACAAACTTTACGGTTTAAGTTAACAATTTCCGTAGATTTCTAGAGAGATGGCGGATTGTTTTCAATGTAAGAGCGGCAACGTCGCGTAGCTATGTTGTTTATATTGATCATTTCTATAAATGGATATACCGGGCTACCTGGACGCGCGAGAGAGTTACGTAAAAAGGGATTTTTCGAAGGTTATCAATGCCTTATAAACAATGTTTAAATTACGTGAATTTAAAGAGAAACTGTTGGTTACCGTATTATCTAAGTCCATTGTTAGTTTTTGTAGGGAAGGGGAACTCGGCTGGTAACAATATGGATGGATGCAGCCAAGTAATTCTTTACTTTCGTAAAGACATTTTGTTTCCTCACAGATATCTGCATGAGAATAAACTACATCCACCTGATTAGTGCCTCAGGTAGGTACCTATCATCGCAAAGTAGGCTTTTATGTGTCGTTTTAAACGACAAAACTCCTATTTCTGAATTTCTTCATTCTTTTGTGAATTGAACTTTAACATTTAAATCAATAACTTATTTTAAAATAATGTCAGAGGATCGCTCAGGTTATTGACCCTCATAACTGACGAGTTGACTGTTGCTGCAGTTTGCTTTAGTTGATAGGTACTTACATTACTATAGGTAGGTATTCCTACTTTGCTACCGTATTTTTAGCTTACCTTTCCATAGAAAACCCTATTACTTGATCGTCATAATAGAGTTTAGACATTACTAAGGAAACCACTGTAATTTTTTAGCCTAGCGAAGATTATACCTACGTATCCTACAGCTGCAATATTGCCTGTCTATAAGTTTTGTGTATTTCTTGTTTCATGTTGTAGCCGTTTATTGTTTATTTTGAATAAAAAATAAAATAGGTACTTAATACAAATTTTCTTCGGGCCAAATCATTTTGAAAAAATACCAACAATAAAATCTTAGTTAAACCTACCTACATGGCATTAATAAACCTCCTTAGCATAACGAGAAAACGTTCTATACTTATAATAAAAGAGAGTGCTTCAATGAGGCTTCAAGCTAAAAAGCCTCCAAGCTACAGAACAGTTTGCATTCGAAAGGTTGCTTTAACCGACGTAACCGGTAACCAGCGCTGGCGCCGCTGTGGCGATGCATTCGTGAACACATTTGCATATTTCTGGTTAAAACGTTAATTAATTATTGAATTCCTGCCTACACTTCCTCGTGTTATGAGTCTGGCGTGGGCTGGGGAAATTGTAAAGCCCTTTTATGTGGGTCGTTATGTGTAGGATGAAGCCATCTCTCTTTCTGTGCAACAAGAGAGGAGTTAAAAAGTAAAAATAGAAAACATTTTTATATAAAAAAAAACCTAATAATAGGATTTGGATTAAATTTGGCACGTTGGTAGACCATGACCTAGGGTATAGGCTCAGACCACATAAAAAACCAAGATAGAGCGCTGCGAACAATACAGTGAAGCATGCCAAAACTACACCTCCGCTCTGTGCATAAACGCACACATTTACAACAATTTGCAATGACACTACAATAGGGATGATGACAAACATTTTTTTTTTGTCCGTCTTTGAGATTATAAAAAAATATTGGATACGTATTTTTTCTTTTTTTACGTAATCTAAAGATTACGGCGATACATTGAGGTAAAATGTGCCATGACGTCACGAGTATGTAGATTTTATACATACTAGTGACGTAGCGACCCCCACTCCCCAACCTAAAATGCGTTTCATCTAAATTTTTTTTATTATCTGACTGACGGACTAATTAGAATTTAATTTTTTTACCCAGGCATCATCCCTAATATACTATACCACACAAAGTGCACACATGTTTACGAAACCGGCTTCACGTAAAGGCTTGTACAGACCAGCGCAACTTGTCGCGCGACGCGACACGAACAATACAATTTCTAAGAAAACTTCACAGTATAACAATAACCGGTGTCGCGTCGCGCGACAAGTCGCGCTGGTCTGCACAAGCTTTAAGTGTTGACAGCGCTATTTCTTGGTATTTGATTTCGTCTGAGGGCATGGGATACTTTTTATCCCGATATACCATTGAGATAGAACACGGGATCGAGACTTATTCGGTTGAAAAAGCGGGCTTCATCTAGTACATTAATATTTAACTTAGCATAGAAATCTCGATGTTTTGACATTTTATTTTATTTATTAGGGACAATAAAACAGGTTAAAAATTATGAGTCGTAACCTTCGATCAATAATGCACTAGATTCCCGGTAAGCGCTTCAAAAACGGAACGAAAAATAAGAGCACAAATTCGGTTGTGGTCTTATTTCAAATTAGTATGGTCCAATCATAGCCAACGTTAAGACGTCAAAATGCCGCAGTACGCGTTCAAAAAATATGTAAATAACCACCGTAACACCAAGATTTTGGAAGGAATATTTTTTTTTCCGTAAGTTTATTATCAATAAGTGATTTTCATAAAGTAAAAACAGAATTAAATAGTAAATATAAATCATTTAGCAAATATTATGATTGTTTGACCAATGTTTGTGACAACTACCAACTATTGTACCAAACATCGACTGTTCTGGAACAGGGAATGCATGGTGTAGTATTGTTATTTTATATTTTATTTCTGTTTGTAGATTTCCGCGAAAGAAAGAGGAAAAGAAATATTAATAGATATCAATAGAAATATTAATAGTAATAGCCTTATAATAGCCTTAATATAGCCTCATTTTAATAGATTCGACATAACTGGAAACACGCAAAGACGTAGATTACTAAAAACAGTACAACAGTAACAATAAATATTTTTGAACTTATATAAAAATAACTTTTAATTTTCATGACACATGACATTATATTTGTTTCTCCGACGACAGAAAGATTTAATTTTGCCATTGTAATTAAACTTTATGTTTGAGTGCCAAGGCTTTTATAATAAACTGAATTTGTTAGTATAAATTATTTCTTTCTGTATTTCATATAAAGAAATATAAATGTACTAAAGTGTGTACAAACGTGGCCACTCCAGCGACGTATCTTTGTTCTAGTACTATTATTGATCGAAGGTATAAACAAAAATATATTACACAGTTCGACTCCACTCATTCCTTGTCCAAGCGGCGAGCCTCGGTCATAAATTTTTATTGCTTTTATTAGCACTTTGTAATTCGAACTTTAAAACATGCGTGTAAGGTTGAATTTGTTTTGATGTATGTTTGACTTTATTGTTTTTTGGACATAGCTTTGTGAATACAACTTTAAGCATTGCATTTAAGGTTGAATTTACATTAATGTATATTTATTTAAACTAGAATTACGTAAACACAATTGGCGACAGTTTTAGGAGAACTTTTGTATGGGATAGTGTATCTAGTGCATTATTGATCGAAGGTCGTAACACAAATAGTAAACATATAACCCACACCATTGTCCACGAGTTAATAGATGAATAAATCAGGAACGGAAATGTATTTACAATATTATGTTATTATGTTTAACAGAATTTAAAAATTATTGATAGGTTAAGATGGTGGTGAAAGAGTATTTATAGCTAGTGTTTAAATTTTTTTACTTGAAAGAGAGAAGACATCTATGTCCATGAAGTGCGTGTTATAAGTTTCAACAAGTTGACGAAGAGGCACTCGTGCCCCGGCGTTAGTCCTGCATGAATCTACGTGGAACAGCCGGGGCACGCGCGCTGCCCGTCTGATAACAGTTCTAGGCACTGTATAGCGCAACTTATTTGTGATTTCAATACAGTCAAATCTATTGTTACACAAACCATGTAGCAAGCATCATGGCCACCAAAAGTAATCGCCGAGATTCTAAACTTAAAATATTAAATTGCTGTAACGATTGTGTGTAAGGAATCCTTGAATGATAACATTTCGCCACATGTCGCCACATCGGTACCTACATGGCACCCATGCGATGCAGGAGCATCTCTAGGAAATTGTAAAACCGAATGCGGTCACACATGCAAGCCCATGGGAACAGAAAAATTGGGGCAATATAAGAGCCTCCTGTATGTACGCTCAGAGCGCTCCCTAGCCAATTAGCTATCCCCGTAAACAAGCTGCCTCAACTCAATTTGTTATAACACTTACTTTTGCCCGCGTGGAGGTCAGAAATTATCCCACGGGAACGTACTACCGTATACCGGTATAAAATTAACCTATGTGTTAATCCAGGTTACAAACTATCTCTGTGCCAAATTTCATCCAAATCAGGTCAGCCGTTTTTGCGTGATTGGGTAACAAAAATCCAAACATACAAACTTTAACATTTATAATCATCTAGACTAGACTAGAAGATTAGTAGATAGATTAGAAGGATTGCACAAATATGACCCATTTTAGAAAGGAAATGTAACTACATTCCGGTCATCGAGAGAATGCGTTCACTGACATCTATCAGTTGGACAATGTCTAGTAGTAATAAGGTTCAAATTCGCAAAACATATATTCGTTAAGGTACAATTCCGTAGCCGACTGCACGCAGCAACAGGCGACGCGCCGTGTCGTTGCAACACTACTATTTTTTTTTTTTCGGGTGGGAAATCATCAAATGACTCCTCCCGCTCTGGGCGGAGCGAGAGGGAGTGTCAGACTTTTACTGACTAAAACCCACCCGTGTTCCTTCCGTTGCCTATGTGCTGGGGTCGCGATATCCCTTTCAGACAAACCCGCAACCCCAGCAGGGTTGCAACACAACTGGTTTCTATATCAGAATACCAGCGCTGCGATATTTAAAAATAAATGTCGCAGCATTATGCTGAGATATTCTCTTCTTGGGTCTCGTACAGGACTGCTTTAATTTTTAATTTTACTTTGTTTTTTTATTGTTTTTTCTTTTTTTTATGTTTAGTGTGTTTTTAGTTTAATTTGTGTTTTCCTGTGCGAGTCTCAATAAATACGTTTTCTTTCTTTCTATGTATTTCTATGAAATCGACGTGTCGCTAGCTACGGAAGGTATTTCATGGAAATATATAGAAACCTGTAGTGCTGCTGCTGCCTGCAGTACGACACCACTGATGTAGCATTGGCAAAATTCGTAAAACCGATCACCATCTGAACTGAGTGCGCCTTCAAATTCATCAATACTTATTACTGCTTTAGGTGAAAATGATCTTGTTAAGTCTTATAATCAAATACATTAGTAAAATTGAAATGAACAAATGCAAATTTTCAAATTTATGTACTGAACGGACTTGTACCTTTAGTATGAAACTGACAGCTGTCAAGAACGTAATCTCTCAAACGGCTGGACTGTTTAGAAAGAGTAACTGTGCGTTTGCACTGGCGAAACATTCACATAAAAACATGTTGAAATCTCTAGTTCCTGTCAAACATTGTATGGAAAATTGACAGAATATAGAGATTTCAACATGTTTTGTTGTGCATGTTGAGCCAGTGGAAACGCACATTCACATGGTTGGCTTTAGCAGAGATTCAACACACGCAGTACACACACATAGTTATGATTTGATGAACCCTGAAACTCTACCTTGAAGAAATGGTTCAAAAGATTTATGTCTGATACTGTAACTTGATTTTGACAAAAGATTTTTAAAGGTTAGTCGTGCAGAAGCGATTTATTTCTCACGGTCTTGCCGCCATAGTACTCGAACCGACTTTTAATGATTTTATACTGAAGATCGCGTCTAAACGAGTAGTGTTAATGATTTGGAAAAAATATGTGTTAAATTAGAGCATTTTCTTAATAACTTAATATAAGAACTGCTTTAACCTGTTCATTGATAGTGGGGTGAACATTCATAACCCATGTAATTTTAATAAAAGCTGTTGAGTTTCCTAATAAATAAATAGAATATTCTAGATTATGTTTAAATAACATAGTGAAATTAATTTGTAAATTTATGTTTAACGCCGATAAAAAACAATAGACGACGTATATTTAGTAACCTAATCCGCTTAACCGTTCTTAAGGAGTCATAAAGAACCCTGTAAGAAATCGACACGTGTTTCACCTCTCAACGAGGCATCCTCAGGATGGCTATTAGCGTATTAGCAACAACAATAATTAACAATAATAATTGACAAGTTCACACGTCGGGTCCGGGTTTGCAACAAGTCAATAGCCATCCTTAGGATGCCTCGTTGAGAGGTGAAACACGTGTCGATTTCTTACAGGGTTCTTTATGACTCCTTAAGAACGGTTAAGCGGATTAGGTTACTAAACGTCGTCTATTGTATTTTATTATTTCCGCAAAGTCACGCCTGAATCAACTAACTAGCGGATAAAAAACTAAGAATTACCCAAAATCTATCAAGCGTATTTTTCTGAAACCTTCACCATTTTAAAGATAATTTAATGATTTATCTTTAAGTATACGTGTTTTATTGAAATACTTTTTGTTTTATGTAAAATAAATTAATAATGCGTCTAATTTGGGACAGCGCGCCTTGATGAGCGAGTCCTATTACTGGCTGGACGTAAGACGCGTTGCGTGAGCTCAGTACAAAACACGCAAGCTAACCACTCAAGGTCACTGGCATATATCTGCGTCTTAATAAACCAATGAATCTGCCCTATGTTGGGGCCGGCTTCCAGCCTAACCAGATGCAGGTGTACACCAGTATTTTACGTAGAGCGACAGCCTATCTGACCGCTACAAGTACAACCCAGTTACTGGTTAACACGATACCCCTTAGGCTGGTTGTCAGACTTTTGGGCTTCTGACGACCCGTAACGACTGTCAAAGATCCACGAATGACAGTCGGGACCAACGGCTTAACGTGCTTTCCGAGGCACGGAGGAGTCTCGGTATGTAATGGAGCACCATTGCAGCTGAAAGACGTTCACTACTGGGCACAGCTTTGACCGGTACTGTGCTTCTCGCATCCAGCGGATTCCTGGCGACCTTCACAAGGTCATCGGTCCACCTTGTGGAGTTCCCTGAAGGCGTGTGCAGACCAGCGCGACTTGTCGCGCGACGCGACACCGGTTATTGTTATACTGTGAAGTTTTCTTAGAAATTGTATTGTTCGTGTCGCGTCGCGCGACAAGTCGCGCTGGTCTGCACAAGCCTTAATGGTCTTCTTAAAATAGAAGCCTCGATTTTCAATTTAGTTCTTCTCCTGGAGGGGTCTCGATATGAAATGGATGGTTACCCATCCACCATTTAGCCAATAAACCATTGCTGTGAATTAAAAGCCCACTCAACATGAACAAATGATTATTTATGTAATACTTGATGGTTAGTTTATGTGGGACCGACGACGCGATAACCGTGGCTGCTCGTCATTGTGTTATAAAGTCAATGTGCAACGGAGCTAAACGCGGTCCTAATGCGGGTTGTTTTTTTTTTTGTGTTTTTTTTGTCTCACAGGTCAACCTAAACTGCATTCCGAGTTACACTGTAATCGATTTGAGCGTGCTAACGGCCGTACCGAATAAGCCTGAGCGCGATAACGATGAATGTGAATCGTCATAGATGACGTCATGACATGCGCCATCTTGCGATAATGCCGACCATGCCTTTTACTAATCTCACCGTGAGCGCTGTCAAAGATGACAGTTGTGCTATTTTGTTTTGAGTCGCATAATAACTTTAGACAAACGTGGCATCTTCGAAATTGTGCTTCTGGCTACCGTGGCCACCTAACCAACGAAGAAGAAGAAATGTGTAGTATGATATGCAAGTTTTGACGATGAGCGAGCACTGTGAGAGCGATCACGAGCGTTCCGAATTGTTGACAGCCAGCCCTCAGCTGTCAGCAGCAGCCGCCAATTATTGATGTCAGCGCTGTGAGCGATTACGGTCTTATTCGGAAAGCGGCCCTAGCAGGTAGGCGGAGGCGGCTGCTTAACCGGGCTATCCTGTAAAAGAAAGAATAATGTTTAATTGGACACAGTTCGTGAAACACAAAATAAAAAAGTGAAAATAATCTTATCTAAGCAATAATAGTGTGTGCCTCACAGCTGCGCCAGAAAGGTTTATTTCAGCATTAATGCCAGACAAATGCTGTCTGACGCTGGTTTTCTAAGGACAAGTGACTGGGAGTACAAACAGTTTCAACTTCCCTTGTACATAATTTTTATACTTCCAAATAAATAAATAAATAAACTAGTAATCAAATCTTTACATAGTATAAAATGACGTCGCTTCCGCTGTCGGTTCGCTTAGATCTTTTAAACTTCTCAACGGATTTTAATGCAGTTTTCAGCAATAGATAGAGTTATTCAAGAGGAAGGTTTATATGTGTAATACATACCCGTGCGAAGCCGGGCGGGTCGCTAGTATGAATTAAAAAAACAACACGAAAACAACAGGAACTGTCCAAGCAAAAACCTGTTCTTAGCGATTAGCTAAATAGATTGATTCGTGCACCGTGCACTCACAAACCGCAACAGGCCGTGTGCCTGTGGATGCCTTAATCAATGGCCTCCAGCCAGGGCATAAAACTTATAGCAAAGCTAACTGTGCGTTTGCACTGGCGAAACATCACAACAAAACATGTTGAAATCTCCAGTTCCTGTCAAAAATTGTGTGGAACATTGACAGAAAATAGGGATTTCAACATGTTTTGTTGTGAATGTTTCGCCAGTGCAAACGCACAGTAAGGACGCGCCCTTAGTGTGTAGTCGATGTCGTGGTGGTGGCGTGGGGTATGGATACGAACCTCGGCTTAGGGCGTTGCTGGGAGAGGGCAGCAAGGGACAGGCTGGATCGGATCGTAATGCGGGTTGGAATTTAAGAAATGTAAACTCGCATACGGGCATCGTTTTATATGTTTATGGTTCGTTTTTGGTGTTTATTTGTTGTGCTTTTGAGACTGCGGTTGTGGTTGTCATGGGCGTACCCAGAGAAGGGCAGGGAAGGGCAGCTACACCCCCTGGATTTTGGGGTATTTAGTCTGAACGGCCCAAACCGAATGGCCTCGGGCATTCGATCGTAAACAAAAATCGTCTACATTCCAAAGGACTGGTGATAAAATGATTTCAAAATTAATTTAAAGGACCGTCGCATTCGATTTTTGGTAACGGTCGTATGGCCCAAGGTCCATTTGCTTTGGGCCGTTCAGACTATATACCCTGATTTTGTATGCCTAAGTACTGTTATCGATAAAAATTATGTTACAGTAGAAAAAACCGCGCTGCGCGGCCTTTCGTCTTGTACCTATCACGCATTACTGACTTTAACAAAGGAGGTTCTTTGTTCGGCTGTTTTATTTTTATTTAGTATGTATGTTCATCGATATTGTGGACCAATATTGAAAATAAAGGTTTCGTTTGAAAAAACAAAACAAAATCTGTCCACAATTGACGAAAATAGCGATGAAGGACACAAACAAAAAAAAAACATACCTACACGAACATAGAACCTCCTCCATTTTTGAAATCGGTAAAAAATACGCGAACGCAGCACCAATATCAAACTATAGATGTAAAGCATGGATGAAATTTCTGATTTGCCTCCCTCCTGGGCCAAAAGCTGGGTGCACCCATGGTGGTCATGGTAAAATACTGTAAAACTACTGGTAAAACTCCCCAGCAGCACAGCTGTCAGTTCAGTTAGAAAAAGGATGCAGAAGCATTTATTGACCATCTAACACCATTAAGGGCAGACGTCAAAAGACTGGGTATTTGAAGATTAGATTATAGAGACGAAGAAAAAAAAAATTTTTTAGTCCGTCTTTGAGATTATAAAAAAATATTGGACACGTATTTTTTCTTTTTTTACGTAATCTAAAGATTACGGCGATACATTGAGGTAAAATGTGACATGACGTCACGAGTATGTAGATTTTATACTTACTTGTGACGTAACGACCCCCACTCCCCAACTTAAAATGCGTTTTACCTAGGTAATTTTTTATTATTATGATAAAGCAAAAAATACGTGTCTAATATTTTTGTATTATCTAACTGACGGACTAATTAGAATTTCTTTTTTTTGACCCAGGCATCATCCCTATTGCTTTGATAACGATCGAATGGAATAGGTTTTTCTCTTAGTGGTTGCAAGTGCAAAAAAAGCAGATTTTAAGGTAACTTTGCCGTTTTTTTCTATCGAGGAAAGTTTTGTCAATCGTGTTTTGGACGTCATACTTCACTAAAGACACTCTTCAATGTTCGTTATTATAAATAAAATAAGCAAATTCGTTGTTTTTTTAAGAGAAACATTGATTTTGCGTGAAGTCGAAACATCTGCTTTGGATATGGGAGACACTTCTTATAAGTCTGGCCCATGTGCAACTCCCAGAAACCTTTACAGGTTTTTTTACCCAGACATTATCGCTATTGTCTCAGCCTCGTTTGAATAGATGGCTTTTGATTTCTGGTCATTTGATACTCAAGTATTTTAGTGTGCTTTTCCCGACTTCTACACTTCTTCTCACAGAACTGAGCAACGAGTTACTGCATCAGTAGCATCCATTACGTCACCAACATAATCTTGGCTTCCTTATTCCTGTGAGAAATGATACACCAATCCATTCGCAGTAAATAGTATTATAACTGAACATAGCTCTACCATCGATGTTTAACACGACTACATAACACCGATTTAAATAAATTCGTTAATCGGTTAACAACCACCCACCTAATTGCGCATACGCAGCTCGAGCACGAACGTGGTAAACATCACAATACTCAGAAGGTTATTCAACGCTGTTTATACTGAGGTTGTTTTTGTTGATTTTAGCGATAGTTGTGTTGCTAGCGGATTACTGGGAGTGTTTTTCCATAAAATAGGAGTTTTTATAATTTTCGTCACGTCAACATAATTCATTTTTTAGAAAGAAAATATGTTTATTTGCGGTACGCATGACGCAAGGAAAGAACAAAACACGAAAATAAACAATTTGGGGGAAAATATGCGTCACATCCACGCAAAACGGCCATCGCTCAGCATAATGCTGCGACCCTATGCGAGACAGAGCCCCAGCGCTGGTTTTCAGCGACAGCCGGCGTTGACGTGATGACGTCAACCGGTGCAGCATATAGTGAAATAACAAAGACAAAAATAAAATGAATAAATACAATACTGAGTCCTAAATTTTTATATCCACCGTCGTACGAATGGTACCGTCGCACTCAGCAAATCAGAGTCTCAGTTTTCATACTTATGTCATTTCAAAGTCTTGAGTATAGATCTCAAGACTTGAGAAATGACATAAGTATGAAAACAAATATATTTTCGTACTATGTATTTATTTCAATACTTCCTGGACAGTGGTCACCTAGAAACCTGGAATCCCCAATACCTACATGTATGTTTGCTACGGAAAAAAATACATACTGAATACAAATATTGGGTCACTCACTATCCTAATTAACATTATTAATCCGAAAGTGAGTTTGTTTGTTTGCTACGCTTTCACGCTAAAACGGCTGAACTGATTTGGATGAAATTTAGCACACGGGTAGACCATGACCTGGAGAAGAACATAGGATACCCTTCACCCCGATTTTCTGAAGGGATCGGGACTTATGCGAGATAAATGTGAGAGTTTGGATGTTTATTACTCAATCTCAATCGATTTTTGATGAAATTTGGCAAACAAATATCACCGTGGGATAATTTACGAATTCCACGCGGGCGATGCCAGGCGAAAGCTAGTACTGAAATAAGCATAACAATGGGTATTGGTTTAGATTTCATAATATTTCTATGGAAACTTTCACTGCTGAAAATGGGTCTGTAGCGGTTACACCGTCACATACGCACTACAAATCAAAGACATGTCGTCACACAAATCTTGAATCGTGCAATTATTTTTTTTTACTTCGTCATGTAGATTGTAAAAAAATATTGGACACGTATTTTTCTTTTTTTACGTACCGAATCTAAAGATTACGACGATACATTGAGTTAAAATTTGCCATGACGGCACGAGTATATCGATTTTAAACTTACTTGTGACGTAGCGACCCCCACTCGCCAACTTAAAATGCGTTTTATCTAAGTATTTTTATATTAATATGTATTTATTTCAAACCAAACCAAATAAACCAAAAAATACATGTCTTGTATTTTTTTATTATCTGACTGACGGACTAATTACATTTTATTTTTACCCATGTATCTTCCGTATTAGAGTTTACCGCGCGAACGACATTTTTAGATTATCCGACATCAACTTTCGGGCATATACATAACTTTAATGCCCTGGCTGGAGGCCTTCATTTATTAAGGCAGCCAAAGGATGGTCCGGTTAAGCAACCGACAACCTCATAGGTTGATCTGCAAGTTGTCAATTATTAAAAAAGAAAAAAGCCCCGCCAGACACGACACCCGTCTGGTCGGAGGATCCTTCTATGGGGGATGAGTGAACTTTACGCCCTGTTCCTCATACCTCTAAAGGTCTACTACAAAACGGTTCCTAAATGAAGAAGGGTTCAAGTTCCCAAGTCGGCAGGCAAATTTTTGTACCCTTTTATTGTAGAATCAAGTTCTTCTAACAGAAAGCTGTACTGCTGGACCGTTTGTTGCGCCACTTCTTCTTCCCAGCTAAAGCACTAGGAAGTGGTGAAGGGCCGGCGTTTTGAGGGACTGCTATATGTAATTTTGACGTTCAAAAAGTGCTGATTCTCAGACTAATTTGAATAAATGCCTTTTGATTTTTATCATCGCTGGTAAAATGTGGACGTGGCGACTCGAACAATACAATTTCTAAGAAAACTTCACGGTATAACAATAACCGGTGTCGCGTCGCGCTAGTCTGCACGAAGCTTTACATAACTCGCTCTTCCCTTTCCAGCACGCGTAGCGTGACAATCATATAAACGGATTTTGTCGACGGAAGAATAGACAAAATGACAGATAAGCAATCACAATCTGTCATTTTGTCTATTCTTCCGTCGACAAAACCCGTAGGAAACCCGTTTCTATTGTGCTCATGCTAAGTTCGCTGGAATACAGATGTGCATATTATTATTAGTAGTAATCTGAGCCAATACGTCAGACTGGTGACCGCAAACCTCAATAAGTTGTTACCTATTAACAGACAGGACGGCGCTGCTGACGTAATCTTTTACGAGAAACATTGGCGTTTACTTACGGCACCCGTATACGAATGTCTGTATTATTCGCCGGGAACCACAAATTATTCATCAGTCTTTTGTTTTTCCTTCCTCTATTATAAATCATTAATTCCTAAAATAATATTTGCTCAATAGCACCGCTGCACCGTCATCATTGATACAGTGAACCGGCTTTTGATCGCGACTTTGTCTGCGTGAAATTTCTTGTTTATTTAATTTAATGTTCGTAGCGTTTGTGTTTTTTTTTTTTATGTATGTCCACCTATTTCTCCGTCAATTTTGGACCGATTTTTAAAATATTTCAGGAAGGAGAGGAAGTTATCATCATAATATCCACATATACTAAGTGGGAAAAATACGTATTATTGAAACTTACTCAAAAACTATCCAAGCAAAGTTAATAAAAGATTTATGGGACGAACTTGGCAGCATACCCTTTCATACAAAAAAAGAATTTTCAAAATCGGTCCACAATTGACGGAGAAATCGGTGGACAATGTGGACTTACTTAAAAAAAAAACATACATACCTACGCGACGAACATAATAACCTCCTTTTTGGAAGTCGGTTAAAAAAGAAACACTATAAAGTGAAAAATAACTTTAATTTCGGAAATCTGTCACAAAAAACGGAAAATTCAAAACCACACCGACTTCCGAAGTTAAAAAAGTAAAGTTATTTTTCATTTTGTATTGTTTTTTTTTACATAAAATATTATAGCATCGGGGCGCTCGCGCTATTACTTAATTTTCCTCAAAAATTTAACTATCAAACTTAAAAATAAATTTTCAATTCCGCCTGGTAATTCCAGAGATTAGCGCGTTCAAACAAACTCTTCTTCAGCTTTATTAGGTATATTACTAGCTGCGGCCTGCTGTTTCACCCGCATAAGTCCCGATTCCGTGGAAATATCGGGATAAAAAGTATCCTATGTCCTTACCCAGGCCATGGTCTACCCATGCACAAAATTTCATCCAAAACCGTCCAGCCGTTTTAGCGTGAAACGTAACAAACAAACAAACTCTTTTTCGCATTTATAATATCAAGTATATACGTAGTATAGATTAATTCCTAATATAATATTTGCTCAAAAGCTACGTCATAAGTAGTGAATAACAAAACCGTTTGTTAGCATGAACTCTGTTCTTTTTGTGTATTTGCACATGTGGTTTTCGTTTTGTATCAAAACATCTTTGATCGCGCTTGGACGTCACACTTGTTATTAAAATTACAGCAATCTTTATGTTTACTCGTTTTTGTGTGTCGCTTTTGGGATTTCCACTATTCGATAATCTACACGCATGTTTAACAGCCATAGAAATGGGTTTTGTTGTCGACGGAAGAATAGATATAAAGGCAATACGTCTGTCTTTATCGGTTCGGAAGAGGTCTTATTGTTTGTCTGTTATGCGTGGTTTGCGGGCTAGGTGATGTAATTAAATGAAACACAATAATATTCTGAATAATCACATTATGAATGAACAATAATGTAAACGACATTCCCCCGAGTACGTAAGACGCGAGCGCACATCAATCAACTCACTGCACTGCCAGGGTAGCCTAGTCACCAATCACCATGATCACCATTATCCCAGTCGCCATATCACAGTCAGTATTAATTAATCAATATCGGCTTCGATCCAACTTCGCGATCCTTTCTTCTGACAGGAGGCCGCCTTCCTAGTACTCGGGGTTACGTCAAGTTGACGGCTGTCATAGTCGTTCTAAAATCAAGTCCGTAAATTTAGCATCGTAAGACCTTTAAACGCGCCGTCAGATAAAATGTTTATTTGTCATATTGTCTATTCTTCCGTCGACAAAACCCGTTTATATTATAGTCATGCTAAGTGTGCTGGTGTGAGATCAGGTAGCAGAAACTCTTGCAAATTTTTTGATGTTTAGTTGCATAGACTGTAAATCGATAGCAACTTAGTAGGCTGATAAACCGAGGCTATTTTCGGGTCCAAATACCGGCAAAATATGGGTTCGTGTTAGCCCTGGCAAACCTAGACTGGGTCGCACAAGGAAGACCGAAGTCAACATGGGAAGATGCCTTATGGTGTAATTCCTCAAGAATTGACCAGAAGAAGCTCTACATCTGATAGAGAAATGGAAGGAATGGGACCAATGGGGGAAGGCTAAAGAACAAAATTACCCTAAGTGCTAACTTAACACTTTCCACTCCACCAACTTTTCATAGAACTCATACGCCACGCAAAAAAATAAAAAAAATAAAAACGCTTCGATTTTAAAACCAACGCATAAACTAATAAATCTTGTTAAAATATACTTACATCAGATTTTATTTTCACGGTTTATAATGCTGTATTCGCTAAGAAAACGGACATTTAAAATGAGCCCTCCGCGAGGGCTTCTGGCATCCTATATGCGGCTTGGTGAACCCTACAGGAAGGCTCCCGGCACAACGTGTTAAACCTGAACTATTTCGGTCTATCGACATGATATTTGATCCTTGACCGACGATTTCCCAACCATTTCTCCTATATTTGTACGTTTACAGACAAAAGTGCACTCAGGGCGAGTCAAAAATCCGTTGTTATGTCTAGAACTGTAAGATGACGTTAACGTGCGTGCGCACATAACGTAACATATACCGTTACCTAAGCAATGTCGCACCGAACCGGCTGCAATCGTAAAAATACATCAATATCAACCTGCATAGCCATTTGATGGTCGGTTTCCAGTCTAGCCTGATGCAGCTGAATACCTACCAGTATTTTACATGGAGCGACTGCCTATCTGACCTCCACAATCCAGCACGCTTAGCTTGACCACAATAGAAATGGGTTTCAATACTCAATATATTATATATTATTAATACAGCAAAAGTAGGAGAGAGGAAGAGGGCTTTTCATTTTGTTTACTTAGTTAGTACCTATATAAGGTTTTGTCGATGAAAGAATAGACAATTAATGATTGAATAACAATCTGTCATTTTATCTATTCTTCCGTAGACAAAACCGGTTTCTATGGTTGTCATACTAAGCGTGCAGTTATTGGGTTAAACTCAAAGTAATAACTAAAGTTATTACTCTAAGGGGTAAAAGGATATCAATAAGACTGGTTGACAGAGTTTCGGGTACCAGTAACGACTGTCACAGATCTACGAATGACAGCCGGGACAAACTGTTTAACGTGCTTTCCGAGGCACGGATGGGTCTCGATATGTGTCAATCAATCAATATTCTTTATTTGTAAACATTGGTTACAACAGTGTGCGAGATGTTACAATTGTTTTAATATGGTTTCTCCATGTCCTCCCTTTGGTGTACAAATATACATCTATGGGAGGCTTTCGCCAATTAAGTAAATTAATATACTTAAAATAAAATAATTCAGTAGTATTCAATGTCAATTTTTTTAATGTAATGTAATCAAATGCAATAGGTTACCCATTGCATTTGATTAAATTACATTAAAAATACTTTGCTGTTTTAATTAATTTGGCAATATTACTGTACGGAAATAAGAAATGTGGCTAACTAGCGAACTAGAATATTAGTAATGAATTGCAACTATAACATTGAATTTGCTGTTGTACCCGTTTTAGGTATAAAAAAGGCATTTGGAAAGTTTTCAAATACGTTTTTTACATCTAAAACTAATTATGCGATGTTACGATATTAATTATTGCATTTCATTATTGATATTCTAGTTCGCTAGTTAGCCACATTTCTTATTTCCACACAGTAATATTGCCAAATTAATTAAAACAGCGAAATATTTGACATTTATTTGCGACATTGCCCAATTTCAGAATAAACGCTCTTAAAATCCTTCATCATAGAACTGTCATCAAAATAGTCACTGAGACAGTAGTAACATTTCTGTATTAATATGTTAAGTAACTTACGCTTGAAATTTACAAAATTTTATCTTTTTATTAAGCAAGGTAGCTCATTAAATATTCTTTGGGCCATACAAAAAAATAGATGGTTCAACTACTACCATACGTTTGCATTTATAACATAACATGCTGTTACCTAAGCGCTGTCGCACCGAGCAGGCTGCTAATCGTAAAAATACGTCAGTTGTTATGAAAAAGATAGTAATCACTAAAATGTCTCCATGACGTTTTCGCGATAAAATCGTACGATAGCTCTTGATTTTGTTTCGGTGTATTATTGAAATCGTACAATCTTTAGATCTGTTTTGATATCGGTTTGGCCATTTGTCACGCCTCTGCTGAACCAATTTTAGTAACGTTTCAACAGAAGAGCAAGTTTTTTATATACGATATATATACAGGGTGTCAGGGACATCGACGCGAAAACTGATACCATGGATTCAGTACATGATTCTGAACCCCCATGCGTTAAAATTATTCGTCGGTTATTTTTTTTAAACAGCTGTTTCATAGAAAAGTGCAATACTTACGCGGTCAAAATGTATGGAACAGCTGATAAAAAACATTTTTGTTGACGAATAATTTTATTTTTTGCATTAAAATCCGTTGAGTAGTTTAATAGTTATTTATGCTACAAGTGCGGAAGGTAGGTGATTTAGTCGACACGAGTCGGAAATCATCTTACGCACGTGTATCATACAACGTTTTACTATGTATTGTGAGAGGAAATAAAGAAAAAACCGAGCGAGCCTTACGGTAGTCGCCTATGATGCGTAGTTCGACTTCGACTTTTATATTTTGACCATCGTCATAATCATCGCCATCGGCATCTCCATCGCCATCGCCATTGTCAACGTCATCGTTATCATCATCATCTGATTTGTAAAACTTTTCTCAAATAATAAAATCTCTGAGACGGGCTGACGACGGCCTCAAAAATTAAAAAAAAACAGAAAAGTAAAAAGCACTAGTGAAAAAAAGGGACACTTTCCGCACAAATTGACTGCTTGGAAAACGCTCTTTTCGAGCAAATGCATTGTAAAAGATCTAAGCAAACAGACAGCGGAAGCGACTTCATTCTATACTATGTAAAGATAAAGATTAATTATTTTCATTCAAACTCCAATGAAATGCGTCTTATTGAAATTTACTTTAATTGAAGCCTTGTTCGAGGAGAGCATTCAACAACGCAGTTAACGAGGATAATAAATGATTCAACAATGTGTATTGTTGACGCTGTATAGAGGTCTTATCATTACAGACAAACATGGCTGCAGTTGAACAAATACAAAATGCAAGCAATATTATATGGATGCCTATCGTTTTTACTAGCAGTGCTCTCCTCTTATCCTCGTTCTTATGAAATTTCTTCTCTATGAATCTATGCTACGGCGAAACCGTCAAGGTAGCCCGCGAAAATCAAACTTTCTTACGTTTTTTGCAATTTGCAGGTCAGTATCAGGTTGTATGTTGATCTGAATATGATTCGCGGCCGTATTAAATGTTTAAAAAATCATAATCTAAGTTCAGTTCAGTTCGTTGAATGAGTATTTCATGAAATCATGACAGGATTGTTCTAACATAAGGAGTGGTATAGCTGATTCTAATGTTAATAATTCTGTAAAGCCATATTTGTTACGGTTCTGCAAATTGCAAAAAAAGAATGAAAGGACATTGTTAAAAATGGCCTATGAATCAACACGTATGAAACCTTTACAGTAATTACTAGTTTGTTTTATAATTTACATTACAATTATTACAATAGAACGGACACTTCTTAATTTCGAAAACATTTTAAAAAGTAATTCACTTCGGTCTTATTCCCCGGCGCCATTATTTTTGTTCCAATTTGACGTTTTGGTGTAGGCAAAGGGCAATAGCTCATACAGCCAAGTCTTTTTGCGCAGCGGTATAGTGTGCCCCGTAATTACAACGCTCAGCACTCTCAGCGCTTGATCTATGAATAAGGTGATTTAGTTACAAACAGAATAAAGTGATTAAAAGCGCTGTGTGAAACGAGCAACCGCGACACTGACTGTCGATGAATTGACAGATGACAGTTTGACATTTCATAGTAATGACAGCGTTGTTATTTTGTCACTCGCATCCTAACTCCTGCGCTTGCATCTGGCGTAGCTTGTGTGTATTCGTTTGTGTTATTGCATTTTCTGTTTTTTTTACCTATTTTAACTAACAACTTGACGTGAACAAAGGACTGTGATTTCTTTTTGAAATATCGCCCTCTGGCTGGGATTTCATAGCCCTAAACTAGTCATAACTCCAAATAAATTAGTAACTACTTATAAAGAAATAATGGTTCTGACTACCTAATAGTACATTATGCATTTAATGAAACGTTTGAAGATAAAATCCAATGTATTTTCACTAATAAACGCTAAGTTAGTATGTTTCTATTGACCTAATTATAACCCCAAAATCCGAAAGTGTTTTAGATTTTTTCCAATTCTCAGCAGTGTCCGTGATTTTAATTTAGGTTCAGTCGAATATATGCATTATTTAGAATACAGAAAGTAAATTCCCGTCTCTGTTGGTTCTTAGGCGAACAATGTATGGACGCCGAACAATGTCCTTTGAATTTTGCGGGCTACCTTAGCACATCCCCCTTAAGGACATTTCGTTCAAAGGTCATGTTTAATCTCATTTTAAGTGGCTATAATTAAAAAGTCATAATAAATTAACCATCGAAACTCCGCAGACGTGATGAGACACAATAAAACAAAAAAAAAACCATTTTTTGGGGTCAACGACCGCTTGTATTGCAATTATATGAAGTACGACTTGAAAATGAAAATTGTTTTGTTTTTGTTTTATCGTGTTTAGATACTGCGGAGTTTGGCTAGCTAATTTAATTAGACCCTGTCTAACTGCGTTGTGCCACAGATGAATACAGGTGGCACACTCCGCAGTTTAGGTATGAAGCTACAAGTACACGACGGGCCCGTCTTGTCGGGCCAATTCAGTGAGTGTAACGTAGTCAGAAGATCTAAGAGTTACGCGACAGAAAGAGAGGCAACTTCTAGGTGAATATAACTGTAGGTAATTAGCGCTGTGCGACCTGAATTGCACTTTATTGTGTCACAGCAAGAGTCGCTTTTTAATTTAAATGATTTTGCGCAGTGTCCCATCTGTGGTTGTTCGTTAGCTGACTTATCAGTCTGTCAACTGTCATCGAATATATAGATGGTATAATATATTCAGATAATTATGTGTTATCAGCCTAACAGACGACGCTACTGTCTATAATTATGTCAATTTATGCTTTATTGTCCGGGTCTTTGCACCAGCGAGGCCAAGCGGTGATATGTGTACCTATGTGTTAGCTAGTGAAGTACTAACGCTATTGTGAAGGCCTAGTCGTTGTTCGCGACTTTGTGTATGAAGTCTTGGAGTTCTATCTACTCTTTAGCTTGTCTCTGTAGTCTAGCTGTCGCTAGCACTACCGCTGAGATTTTTTTAAATCGACTTCCAAATAGGAGGAGTTTATATGTTCGTCGTGTATATATTTTTTTTATGTATTCTCCCCGATTTCTCCGTCAATTGGGGACCGATTTTGAAAATGATTTTTTTGTTTGAAAGGGTATGCTCTCAAGGTGGTCCCATATAAATTTTATGCTTGGATATTTTTTGAATTCGCTTCAATAATACGTCTTTTTCCACTTAGTTTATGTGGATAATTCCTGTCACTGTTATTTACGTAGCAGGTATTCGAATTTTTGTAGGGTAGCTGTACCAAAACTAAAAAGTGAAAAATAAAAAATAAATCACAAAAAAAAAAAAAAAACCGGCTCCCAAAAAAAAACGCTACAAAGTGAAAAATAACTTAAATTTCGGAAGTCTTTGGTTTTGAATTTTCGTCTTTTGCCACCGACTTCCGAAATTAAAGTTATTTTCCACTTTGTAGTTTTCGTCAATAATTAAATTATCTTTAAAATGGTGAAGGTTTCATAAAAATACGCCTGATAGATTTTGCGTGATTCTCAGTTTTTTTTCCGCGTTAGACATAACTTTACAAATTAATTTCACTATGTAATATAACTAATCATAATCGAAAATATTTATATATTAAGTTATTTAAAAAATGCTCTAATTTAACATATATTTTTTCCTAATTATTGACACTACTCGTTTAGACGTAATCTTCAGTATAAAATCATTAAAATTATTTTTGTATTGAATCGTTCAAAACTCGTAATGCGCTACATGACATTTGTTAGCTTTGAACTGAGCGCCAAATACTGTCAGTTGCTAGTATTACATCCTGAATTCCTGACATGAAATTATGAGGCCGAGACAAAGTTGGAGAGGGAACAAAATGCTGTTGCATTCTGAGAATATTTTCTTTGACTTGCCTTTCGCAACGAAAGGATTAAATGTCCTATTTCAAAAGCACAAAACAGTGAAGGAAAACATCGTGAGGAAACCGGCATGTCCTAGAACCAAAAATTCGAAGACATGTGACATCTACCAACCCGCACTGGGCCCGCGTGGTGGATTACGGCCCACTCTCTCTCTGTGACATTAGGCTGATAAACCACTTTCCGATCCGAAAGGAGCACATAGGCCTGGCAATAACAACACATAAAAGTTAAAAAAAATATATAATTGTAAATAAAAAGGTTGTTGATATTTAAAATTCTCATTTTTAGTACCAAAATTACCGCAAATCCATTAAAAGCTCGATATGTTTCAACAGTTATGACTTGTAGGCACCAGCTAAATGGCCGCCCGCGCACGACGATGCAACAACCCTTAAATTACCCATTGAAAAAAAAAGCGGCGAATTTTTTCTTCTTTTTTCTTGAAAATTACCACTTTCGATACGTAACAACGCTCTCACGAATCGGACAGGAATTCTTTACATGTTGTATAGCATATTAGACCAGCTTCAACCAAACTCTTTGGCCATCACTAAATCTAAAGGTCAAGAAAGACATTTCCATAATTTTCCCCCCATGAAGTGCAAGCCACACTGAGAACTAAGCGAAACGAGAACTAAGTTCGTTTTTCACACTGTAAACTATGAACCAAGTATGAAAAGACGCGGCGGTCGCTACATGAGCTAAACGAACTTAGCTTTGTTTCCCTCCGTTCTCAGTGTGGCCTAACGAACACGCATCGGATATGCCAATTACGACAATTATTAGCCATCAACAAATAAGGCCTCTACTCTAGGAGAACTACCTTGACACACATGTACTGAATAAGATTGGTCATAAACCAATTGAGAGAAATAAATGAATTGATTCAAGAGCTCGTCATGTGGTAAGGACTAACAGCCAATGAAGGTCAGGTCTGATTCAGTCACATTGCATTTGTTCCCTTGAACTTCATCATCATTCCAGCCGAAAGACGTCCACTGCTGAAAATAGGCCTCCCCTAAGCACCGCCACTTTGACCGGTTCTGTGCTTCTCGCATCCAGCGGATTCCTGCGGCCTTTACCAGGTCATCGGCCCAACTTGTGAGGGGACTTCTAAAGTTACGTCTTCCGGTACGCGGTCACCACTCTAGAACCCCGTCGGCCATCTGTTCTGTGAGCAATGTGCCCTGCTCACTGCCACTTAAGTTTTGAAATTCTTCGGTCCATAATGTAGGTTATTTTGGTAATTCTGCCCTTGCACTTACATCAAACAAAATTTTACTGTCGACTGCGTAAATTGTAACAGCAACATGTGAGATTTCTGAAGTTAAACAAGTATATTCCTTGACAAATGGGGAGTTTGTTGCGCCACTTCTTCTTCCCAGCTAAAGCACTAGACAGGAAGAGGGACTGTCTTATGTAATTTTGACGTTCAAAAATTAAAAGTGATTCTCAGCCTAATTTGAATAAATTACTTTTGATATTGATTTAGAAATGTTTGGGTAATGCCAGCGAGAAACACCATACTACCTGCTATCATTACGATTAATCAGATCCAATGTGTTCTTGCTAGGGATAATGGAGACACTGAAAAGAAATGAACAGCTTTGGGCACCACTTTCCTCATCCTCTTTTATTTCGTATCCTCTCGTCTGAGAAACTTTACCACTACCATTTTAGGTTAGTTGCAAGCACCACCACTTCTCTCTGGAGCTCCATGAAAATTCCTTGTATTCATCATAATCTTCTTCCCTTGTCCCAAGGTACGTGGGGTTGGCGCACCACGTTTTCTTCCTCCATTCTCCCGTCTACCGTCACCCTATCATTCACTCTCTTCTCTTTCATATCATTCCTCACACAACCCATCCATCTTTTCTTCTCCATCCATTAACATATATATTCATCACTCCTCCTCGATCTTAAAAGACTCTAAAGTATTTTACACTTTGTAGTGTTTATTTTCGGAAGTCGGTTGATTTTTTTTGTAAAAAGTTTTTATTTTTCACTTTTTAGTTGTTGTACCTACCCCACACAAATTCGAATACCACTACCTGCTATGTAAATAACAGTCACAGGAAGTTATCATCATATCATCCACTTAATTATACTAAGTGGGATAAATACGTATTATTGAAGCTTACTCAAAAACTATCCAAGCTAAGTTAATAAAATTTATATGGGACCAATCCGGGAGCATACCCTTTCATACAAAACAAAATCGGTCCACAATTGACGGAGAAATCGGCGGACATAAATAAAAATAAAAAAACATACATACGCGTCGATCATATAACCTCCTCCTGTTTGGAAGTCGGTTAATAAAATAGTTGTTGAAATACTGTACTGCACAATTTGTACATTACCATCGTAAACGTGACCACGAAAATGTCTTACAAAGCCATTGTTGTGATTGTTTCGACATTCGTCAGTTACTCAATCGCATTTCATACCATGAGACTTGATTGTTTTATTCCTGGCGAAATAGGCCGAAATAGGACCTACTTCTATTTTCTTACGTTTTAAGACGGTTAAGGAATTGTGTTAAAAATAACAGCACGCCAGTATTCCCGAAGAGGTCATTTATTATACATAAAACAAAAGGTATTTTAATAAAACACGATACTAAAAGATCAATAATTAAATTATCTTTAAAATGGTGAAAGTTTCAGAAAAATACGCTTGATAGATTTGGCGTGATTCTCAGTTTTTTATCTGCGTTAGACATAACTTTACAAAATAATTTCACTATGTAATATAAACATAATCTAAAATATTCATATAATAAGTTATTAAGAAAATGCCCTAATTTAACATATATTTTCCTAATCATTAACACTACTCGTTTAGACGTGATCTTCAGTATAAAATCATTAAAAGTCGGTTATCGTCGCCTTTAAGAGCACTCTAAAGTTTCAGTCTTTTTTTCTAAGTTTCACCATGAAATCACGCAAATTCCTAATGCTACGTATTTCCCCTAACACATGATTCCCCGTATGCATAATGACTTTACTTATAAACTAGCATCAATTTTGTTTGGCCTTGAATTTAACAACCGAGGTGCTTTAGAAAAAACTAAATTATCATACTAATTATGTTTAGCGAGCAATAATAGCTTTATTTTTATGTTTTCTAGAATATCTGAATATCTGTACGGGACTCGTTTGTGGATGTTGTTTTAATTTACTACTAGCTGCTGCCCGCGGCTTCGCTCGCGTAGACCCTACTTAATTATTTTTATAAAATAAAAGTAGCCTAAGTTACTTCACAAAACATATCAGAGGGGCAATTGCTGTAATTTTTAAGAACGTTCGCATTCGCATCTCATTCGCAATCAATCTACCAACATTTTTGACAAGTTTGACAGATTGCGAAGTTCAGCTACCTGCCAGTGAAAGTTCCGTGAAAATCGGTCCAGGCGTTTCGGAGATACGCCAAAACAAACACAGATAGACAAACAAAAAAAATTTAATTGTTTTTTGTTATAAATATCGTAAATGTATACTTTCATGAATTATTTGTAAATGGCGGTTATTTTTACAGTACAAACAGACACTTCAATATTATTTATTTGTATTTTGTATGTTTATTATCGTGCTGTTTTTTTTTATATCTTTGTTCTGCACATTTCTGGTTGTTACTTAGGTACCTACCTACCTACCGAAATTAAATACTACTAAGAACATAATGTCAATCAATCTGCTTAGCCTTTTCCCAACTAATTTGGGGTCGGCTTCCAGTCCAACTGGATGCAGCTGAAATACCAGTATTTTACATGGAGCGACTGCCTATCTGACGTCCACAACCCGGGTAGGTACTAAGACTGGGTAATAAGATACCCCTTGGTAAGACTGGTTGTCAGACTTTCGGGCTATCAAAGATCCACGGATAAAAGCCGGGACTGAACGGCTTAACGTACTTTCCGAGGCACGGAGGAGTCTCGGTATGTAAAGATGGTCACCCATCTACGGACCGACCGCGGCTTGCGTAGCTTAACCTTCGATCGAACTGTTATTATTTAGCCACGAGGCTTTTGTTTTACCGAATCATAACAATAACAATACAATTGTTACTTATATTATACGTTCGTAAAACTCATAAAAAAATTGCAATCAGTTGAAAATATTATTCTAGGTAAGTACTTAAAAGGTACCTATTTTCATTTCAATTTCGATTACCGTAATCTCATAATCTATTTTTAAACAACCCCAAATAAACAATTATTACTTAATACTTAGAGAAAACCGATAACACTACCGAAAATAAAATTGGTAACGTATACGAACGCACATCACTATGCAGTATATACAGTACAGCCGCCTGTCCTATTTGACCAGGCACGGAGCGGCAACGTCGCCTTTCTCTTCGCGCAGACATGTTGTTTTTATTATTACTGTGACACTTTAGTACTTTGCTGTATTATTTTTATGACCTGTTATTCTGTTAATGGTTTTTAGCAACTTATAAGGGTATCTACACATCCTGAGATTAGGTAGGTACCTAGGTAGGTATATAACCATAGAAGAAGTTTAAAAAAATATGTATAAATTTACAGAATAAAATTACTTTTTATTTACACACGTATTTACACGATTTAAAAACTAACGAACTTAAAATAATATATACAAGTATATAAGAAAGGGGTGGGGGGAACAATACAACAAACAAACAACAAGAACAATAAAATTATCTCTAAGATAGATTTGGTCGATATGAACAAAAAGTTCAAGGAACAAATCTAACTTGAGTTTCGTTTTCATTTTTCATACAAAATAATTCGACAAAATCACGATTATTTATGTAAAACACCCTTACGTGAAATATATAAAAAAAAAAAAAAAACAAACAATTAGATTGAATGAAAATGATTTACTCGTACTTATCAATGATGCTCAGATTAGATACACACATCGACAGTCTAGTGTTATGTTATCTTCGAAACTATGTATTTTTTGAACACTTTTTGTATTAATTTTACTTATTGTAAAAACATCAAAAGGAACACGTTGCTATGTAAGCTTTATTATGTTGGTAATCTATACTTGCTTGTATGGATATTTTTAGTCAGTCATGGAGTTTAAAAAAAAATTGGACACGTATTTTTTCTTTTTTTGGGTACCTAATCTAAAGATTACGGCGATACATTGAGTTAAAATGTGCTATGTCGTCACAAGTACCTATGTAGATTTTATACAATACTTGTGACGTAGCGACCCCCACGCCCCAACTTAAAATGCGTTTTTGTATAAGTATTTTTTTATTAATATGTTAAAGCAAAAAATATGTGTGTAGTCATATTTTTTGCTGACGGACTAATTACCTATGTGGTTTCTGACAAAGACCCCGCTCTGCTAATGACAAACCGATTTAAGGCTTGCGCAGACCAGCGCGACTTGACGCGCGACGCGACACGAACAATACAATTTCTAAGAAAACTTCAAAGCATAACAATAACCGGTGCACGGTGTCGCGTCGCGCGACAAGTCGCGCTGGTCTGCACAAGCCTTTAGTGTACATGTGCGTTTGCACTGGCGAAACATTGACATAAGTAAAAAAAATGTTCAAATCTCTACTTTCTGTCAATATTCGATACAATGCTATTAATTTGACAATTTATTTATTTGTTGACATATTTGAAATTTATTGAAATTAATTAGGCTTTTAAATGTATTGTTTCTGCATGTGATAATTTTATTTAATATGTAATGTTCAACACAATGTTATTTGTTAATTAATATGATATATAAATGAATGAAATGTTTGACAGGAAATTTAGAGATTTCAACATGTTTGTAACGTGCGAATGTTTCGCCAGTTCAAGCGCACAGTTAGACGATGCAGTCATTTTTTGTTTGTATGCCACCTGACAGACAATAATTGCATCGTGTAATGGGGCTTTAGTTAGACTATAAAAATCTAGAAAAGATAATTTTTCAGCCAGCCGTGCTTGAGTTTCCTAGGAATGCGGTTCCGTCATAATAAAACGGCGGCCATGAATATCTATAATTTTCACCAGTATTTGACAGGTGTCAAAAAGCGACTCTTTATTTGGACAGCCGATAATGTGTAAGTCACCGCTTTCTTAGGAAACCAACGGTTTTAAGACTGAGGACTGGCTGGTTATGCTAAGGATTAAAAAATCTTCCATTTGACAAAGTACCTAATCTTGATGTATCTATGCAACTTGAACGCATGAAGATAAAATGATAATGATTTTATATTTACATAGTATGTATATTAATTTTGAAATAAAACCGATGAGGAAAAATCGTAGAACCGGTCACGGAAGTAAGACCTTCCTTGTTCGTGAGGGCAAACGTTTACTTCCTGCAAAATGGCGTCTTATGACAATTTGCGCGCCAAAATATTAATCTAACCTAAGCTTAAAAATGTCAACTTATTTATTGATCCTACTTATTAGCTTACTATAGAAGAATGAGCAGAAGAAAAAAATAGCGGCTGTGTGCTAAGACACGATGTAAATGAAAACTTAGTACTGGAACTGAAGTTTATGCGATTCAGGGCCTAGTATTTATACCTACTACGTGATTCAGCGTCACCTGGGTCCGAGCTGCACCGTCACGCTCGGGCCGGTGACGTTAAATCGGCTATTCGACGTCATCGACCCGAGCGTTACGGTTCAGTTTCGTGCACTGTTAAAAAAGAACGCAAAGTGCACAGTAAAATATTTACTATTAAAATGCCTGAATATCTTTTTTAATTTATTTTATACACGTTTACAAAATTGGAACATCTCGTAGGAATTACGTTTACTGAAATTATGTTGAAACTAATGAGCAATTCCGTTTATAAGTCCTCAATGACGATGCGAATCATTGAACTAAGCATGATAATCCGATTAAAATGTATGTCGTAAATATCAGATAAAGTTTCAAGTGGTTTACACATTAAATGAGTCATTTTAGTCATTCATTTACTACGCTTTGTGGGTGGGCAACTATGAATTGGCGAACAGAAGTTCCGTTCCATACGGCGTACGCATTTTTTGGCGCGTGGTCAAAATCGGAAGTAATGCCTCTATCTTGTTTTCTTAATACAATCCATTTTGATGAAGTGAAGTGACGGCTTCCCATGCACTCTCGCTCCGGACCATGTCCTGAACCAGGGCCGGACGCGACAGATCGCCGCCGCCGATCGCCTCCGTGAGGACACGGCGGTGCCCCGCCCAAGCCGGGCAGGCCTTCACCGTATGCTCCACCGTGTCCTCCGGGCGATCCACACAATGGTAACACCCGGGCGTTTCCTTCCGCTTTATCCTGAACAGGAACCTTCCGAAACAACCGTGTCGGGTGAGGACCTGCGTCAGGCGGAAGGTGAGGACGCCGTGGCGCCTCTCTAGCCACTCCTCAAAGAGGGGACTTATCGCCGCAATTGTGGCGTGCCCACCTCTTAATACAATCCTACCGTCGCGTCGAGAGAAAGCGTTCCTGACACCTGTCAATTGGACAATGTCCAGTACTTGTAGGTAATAGACACTTATTCTTAAGTCTATTATAAAAAAAACTGACAGGTGTTTTTAATTTTCACAAATGTTTACTTACGCAACAACGCCTCCCGTCAATGTCATTCGCCAAAAGATCCTTGTGGCACTGTACTTACAGAGCTGAGCATCGGCAGGTCAGATAACTTTTATCCGTGGAATAACAATGACCTTTATCGTGCATTCTGAAAATGGGCAACGTCGCAAATAGCTGTAAAAATTTCGCTTTTTTGATTATTTTGGCAGTATCACTGTATGGAAATATGAAATGTCGCTAACTAGTGAACTAAAATATTGATTTAGTAACTGCTTTGATTAAAATGCCAAATTAATTAATCAAAACAGGTAATTTTTTGACAGCTATTTGCGACGTTGCCAACTTCTAGAATGAACGCGGAAAGAGGAATAGTTTTGAATTTTTGACAGTTTTCCATACAAAAAGTGTCATTAATAGTTTTTGTATGGAAAGCTGTCAAAAATTCAAAATCGTTCCTCTGATAAAAAACGTTGGTGAAATCAGTTCACAGTTTATTTTCTGTGAAAATTAACAATCTAGCGTCTAATTTTAAACGTATACCTACTCCATTTATTATAGACTAAAATAAGTGGTTGTTGATCCCAAAAAAAACATTTTTTTTTTAATAGTGTACACTATAAATAGTGTGGGACTATACTCCCAGTGGCGCCCGGAGGGGTAGGCTGCCCATAGTAATATCCCGGTTGTACTCATAAAGAGGGTGATTAATATCGATACCCATCACAATGCGGAGTTTCGCTAGCTTTTTTTATTTGACCCTGTTTATCGTCGGCGTAGGTGGAGAACTAAAGAACTGCGATTTTGGTCAAATTGACTTTTTACCATTTTCGTAACATCCAAATCATGCCGCTTAGAAATCGCAATTTTCTCTCAACCGGTTTTTAAGCTATTGCATAGCTTCTATCGCGGGCCTTGAGCGTGGAGACCGAATCCAGAAATTCCGTAACGAAAATAACCTAACACCCCCATAGAGTGAAATTTTAAGATGCGCGCGCATCACTGTGACACAAATTGCATAAGTTGATAAAAAATGCTATGCAATAGCTTTACCGCGGCAGTCTCCGAGTGCCACACGTCTTTTTTTTTTTGTTATTGAGTTCGCCACCTACGCCAACGATAAGTGGCTGATTGAGTGTACCTTTATTAACTTTTTATCTTGTAAAACTTCTGCCCTCTCTCTGTATTGTTGCTCAAGATTGGTCGACACGCTGACGCTGACGCGTTCGGCTCGAGAAACATCCGGAAAACCCCTTCTATTACGTAGCCGGTAGCTCCAATGTGTATAGTATACGTATCTATATGTATAAACGATGGTTGAACCCAACGTATTAACACATGATGGCGCTACTAGCAAAAGGGATATGTCAAAAATCTGTCAAATCCAGTACATTCCATTTTAGTTCTATATTTCGCCACACGCTATAACAATTGGTTTTTTTTTGTTCTCTATTGAGTTCACAAATAATGCATTGTTTTTTAACCCCTGGAGCCTCTTGTTTCATGGGGCTACAGAGACTATTGCATATCAAGGAGTAGACCGAGGGGCGCGGTAATGGTAGGGTTGTTTTCTGATTGAGTTCACAAAGAATGCATTGTTTTTATTAAGTTACAAGTTAACCCTGTAATAAGTGTATTTTCTTCTTACATCTGTCAGATGTAAGAAGAAAATAAATGTCGGTATGCATGGTGTAACCAATATACTCACCATCTTTGTTTCTGGCATGAATACGGATGGATCACTCAGCAAAATCATTTAAATAAAAAGCGACTCTTCCGACGACACAATAAACTGCAATTCAGGTCGCACAGCGCAAACTACCTACAGTTATGTTCACCTAGAAGTTGCCTCTCTTTCTATCGCGTACTCTTTATATCTTCTGACTACGTTACACTCACCTGTGCTTGTAGCTTCATACCTAAAATGAACGATTCTCTGGCTACATGTTGTTACGTAATGAGTTTGACGTAATAATATTTTAAACAGGTTTTTAAAAAACTGCGTCGTTGATCTAGTACTGCCAAGCATGAGGTCCTGGTTTTTTGATCTGGTATTTCTCAGTAGTACTCGTAGCTCGGAGACTGGATTTGTGTCCGGTTGATGGCAATAAGCTCACCCCCTATTACATGGGAATAAAACATAGCGTGAAAATGATATGTATTAATAATACTATTTCGTTCGTTGCCCCGAACGTGGCGTTGCAGTAATAATAACTTGATTGAAAGCAGTAATAATAAAGATCCAAGAAGTTCCAACGTTAAAAAGGCAGGCAACCAACGCAATTTTATTAAACGCTGTTAAAAAAAAACACGTCGCTTAAACTTTTTTATCGACCAAACTTATCTTTCAACATTCCAAATAAAATCTAACCTTATTTCTACACTTATAAGACTCAAATTCAAATTGGATTTGGGTTACTAACCGGGTAAATTAAATGTGCGTTTAAACGACTTGTTTTCATCGCGTTATAACGTTTAGTTTATCTTTCGTTGTGAACAAGAGAGTGCGTTTTTTTTATTCTCTTTGGTAATTAGGTCTTTCTTTGATGTCAGTCGCGCGTACGAATACAAAATAGTGTTCATAAGGTTCAACTGGAGGAAGCAGGGCGGTGGATGTGTAGATGGTGGTAGATTTGTATTGACCGTTTCTCGATAGCAGCGACGCTGGGAGCGGCGCACGCCATTTTACCGCGTCGCCGCCCCGCTGTGCCCCTCCACCGCCCGTTGTCATCTAGCCAGTACACGGCATCAAACGCTACACTACAACGTTTTCGTTATCGTTGACGTTGACAATACGTTTTGTGACGTAAATTCAGGGCTCGCGATGTGTTACGTGCGCTATTAGTGTTGTGTTCTTGTTTAAACAGTTTTTTGTGACGTTTATGAACAGAAAAGAGTTACAAATAACCTGTGCTTAACTTGTGTGTGGTAAAAAAGAATTTTGTAGATAAAATGCCGAAACTACAGAATCTTTTGCTTTGGAACTATTTTGAACCAAACCTAGAAGATAAAACCGCAAACTGCAAACAATGTCACAAGAAATTATCATATAAAACAACTATTGCTAACTTGAAACAGCATTTAAGGCTGAAACATGTTAAAGCCTTCAAAGAATTGCATGCACAAGACCTCTCGCTCATAAAGCCGAAGGTTTCGTTTCCAAGAAGCATCAATTTATTGATTTGGAACTATTTCGAGCAAAATGAGGATGATGGCGACCGAATTGCTGACTGTAGACTATGTAAAAAGAAAATTTCGTATAAAACTACTATTGCTAATTTGAAACAGCATTTGAAGGTAAAACATGTTAGTAGTTATAACGAGTTTCTGGAGCAAGGCGAGTCCGTAGCGGCAGATTCGTGTGAAGATCATTGTACATCATCAGAATCAGGTAATATCAATCTGTCTAGACTTTTCCTACCGTTGTCAGCGTCCAGGTTAATCAGATGCAGTTGAATACCAGTATTTTACATGGGGCGAGTGCCTATCTGACCTCCACAACCCAGTTACTGGGTAATACGATAACCCTCTGTAAGACTGCTTGTCAGACTTTTGGGCTTTTGGCTACACGCAACGACTGTCAAAGATTTATGAATACTAGCCGGGATCAATAGCTTAACGTGTTTTCCGAGGCACGGAGGAGTTTCGATCCCATCCACGGATCAGAATCAGTTAATATGCACATTCGTAACATTTCATTTAAAGTTTTTTTTTTTATGTATAAACGAAGAGCGTTTTAACGATACGCGTTATAAAAGTCGTTGTCAGAAAAAAAAACGCGTATTTAAGCTCTTTACTGGTGGCGTCTATTGTGTTAAGTACGTAAATGGTCGTGTGGGGTGTATCTATGACATCCCCAAGGATCATAGATATAAAATACGAAATAGATGCAAAATCAGTCTTTAGTAGTGAGCAGCGTGAGCAGTAGTGGCCCGCCGTAACATAAAATGTATAGGTATGTTATAGAATTATAATCATAAAAATCATCAATACAACTCTCTAAGCTCAAATTACACTGTTGGATGACTATTTCCGAAATCATGACATTTGAGGTCAATTCTAGCTTATTTGATTTGATGATTCTAATGATTATAATTCTGTAAATACATATTTGTTACGGTCGCGAATCATATTTTGATCAAGATACAACCTGACACTCACCTGCAAATTACAAAAAACGTAAGAAATTTTGAATTTCGCGAGCTACAACTGGGGATCGACCGTAAGGAAAAAACGTTATTCATTAAACGCCCCCTTCCATGCGACTTTCTCGCTCTCTATGTCTTTTTTTATGTGTAACACCTCTCTCTTTCTCTCGCTTTCCTGCAATCTGCAATCCGTGGGATCCTGCAATCTGTGGGAGTGATTTCGTGAAAAGGGACGGAAGTGTGTAACTGGAAGCCGGGGATACGCGCGCTATTTGATTTGAGATGCCAACCCATTTTCCGAGAGGTTCTAAACATGATGATGATGATAGATAAGTATACGTCCGCCAAGAGGTCAGATACTACACATCTTAAGGGGCATGCGCTAAGGTAGCTCGCGAAATTCAAATTTTTCTTTAGTTTTTTACATTTTGCAGGTCAGTGTGAGGTTTTATGTTGATTAAAATATGATTTGCGACCGTAAAAAATATGGCTTTACATAATTATAATCATTACAATCAGCAATACAACTCCATAAGTAAGCACAATCGTCAAATGTCATGATTTCATGAAATAATCATTCAATGCGATTATATGAACTTAGAGAGTTGTATTGACCATTTTTATGATTATAATTCTATAAATAAACATTTGATACGGCCGCAAATCATATTTAGATCAACATACAACAAGATGTTGACCAGCAAAAAACCTCACGTGTGGCTCCTGTCCAAATCTCCAAATATGTTTGTTCAAGTCCATATGAACATATAGTTAATTTATAGTTTTATACTTAGTTCAATTAAGTAACCATAGCCAATACTGGTTTTGTTATGTTACATTTCTAGTTTCATAAACTGGCAACTTTATTTGAGACTTCCTGTATCTTTGGTACTTAGAAAATCTGTCTGGGTCATGGCACACGTTGTGCCCTGTTAAAATAAGAAATTAAAAAGATTTTATCTTCAAATTAACGCATTTCATTTCGAACAATGTTTAAAGTTAAGGAATTTATTCATCATTATTATTTATACGTCATCGAACATAACAGAGTTAGATAAATTAGGTTTTTGGCAGCACTGAGATTAAATACAAAGGCGGATGCAACACAGACAGTAGCTGTTCTGTAACGCAGCTGCGTTTGTATGACTAAAGTATTACAAACACCATTTCACCACAGACATTTGAAAACTGTCTGCAATGTGATCGGCTCCGAAAGACATTGTTTTAAAAAAACGACTGCAGTACAGCTTATAAGTACTCGCTTTGTCTACAGTGAAGGTATCAAAGTTGCTTGCGACGTAACGCACCTTCCGCTAATACTAAATAGCCTGTTGCTAGCAACCTAACCTAACCCAATTCACCGTTAGGTTAGGTTGCTAGCAAATCACCCAGTTCACCATATATCGACAAAAAGTGATCGAATGATGAACGAATGAATGAAAATAATGATGGATGTAGGTACGTCATCATATATTTTTATATTCATCAGGGAGTAAACAGTGACACGCTTGGTTTGTATGAAAATTGTTGACAATGCCGCCTCTAGCAGCGGCCACCGAGACGTCTAGATAACAGTGCAAAGATGGTGGCCAATTTTCTGACAGGTCATAGGAAACAAAGTACAGTGTGCCCAGCATATCTTGGCAGTCTCTGCGCCGCTAGCCACATGGGCGCAATGTACCTAAACCCTTTGATCAATCATGCACTATACAAAATCAGATTTTAGTTCAATGACTCACCAGTTTGGCGTGAAATAAACAAGATAATTTTAGATTCACATCGTGAATGTAAGAAATAAGAATGTTTAACAGAAATAGATTGTACATTACGTGGGAAGACGAAAAAAAATGTTGTGAAACATTTTCGCGCGCCATTTTTTAAGAAATGTCAGATTTTGGCGCCAAATGTTGAAGTGTCGCGTTTTCAGAGTGAAAAAAATAAATAAATAAATATATATTATGTTGTTGTTGTTGTTGTTATCTGCGCGAAATTATCCCCTGCTCGCGCTTATTACTTCGTCTTAGCTTAGCGTTCTTGCGGAGTTTTTTTTTTTTTAGTTTTCCTTAGAGAGAACTAGTCCGACTATAAATTAATTTGATTCTAGATAGATTCTAGTTTTTAAAGAAGGTAGCCTGTCTTTTATCATTATGTGCACATTTACAGGCTCATAATTAAACTCAATTAAAAAACGATTAACAATAATCACCATTAATTTATTTCATTGACCAACAAACAATGCAATAACGAAACATCAGCTCTACCCATAAACAATACGAACGTAACCTTACTTTTTATCACACGATTATCACCTTAACTGCTTTAGAAGTAAAGAAGAAAATCGTATGAACATGTGATACGTTTTGTCTTAACAATAGTGATGGTATGACTTCCGTTGTTTGTCACAGGAAAAGCACCTGTATTGAAGAAGCTGTAAAGATGATAATAGTGTGTATGAGTAGTGCGTTTAGTATCAACAATGATGCTTTAGCTGCCCTTGTCATAGGTCGTTGGCTCCGTACTAGAATTATGTGATGTCCTCGGCTCCTCACATTCGCTTGGCAAGTTTCCAGAAGCTATTTTCTTTGATTTATCTTACTAGATTTATAGATTAATTTATTGTTCTTTAAATTAATTAAGTAACTACCTAAGTAATTTGCAGCTGACCGTAACTTCATTTGTTTGCAAATCTCGTATTTTTTAAGTTCCAAAAATACTTTTTAGTGCACTACTCGTAACACATCTTTAAAGATTTACAAAATTTTAAACTTGTGGCTTCTGTGTGTGAAAATTGTCACAACTCTGCTTTCTACAGTCAACCATACGTCGTTGCGCGTTGTCTATGCCATAGTACTATTTCTATCTATGGTCATGCTACAAATTTCAGAGTAATAACTAAAGCACTACAAATCTGACGACACGCTGGTCCTGGTACAGGGGAGGTCGCATGAGGCGGCGGCCGAACTTGCGACACGTTGGGTTGGGACAATCGTAGATAGGATCCGGCAACTGGGACTCGAGGTGGCCTTGCACAAGTCCGAGGCCATGTGTTTCTATGGTCCTCGGAACGCGCCACTGTCGGGTTCCCAGATAACGGCAGGAGGGGTTCACATCGGTGTCGAGTCGACGATGAAGTACCTGGGACTCGTCCTCGACACCCGGTGGAACTTCGTGGAGCACTTCCGACGTTTGGCTCCCAAACTGGATAGGGCTGGGGCTGCTTTGAAGCGGCTTCTGCCCAACCTAGGGGGTCCAAACGCCTCCTGCCGGAGGCTCTACGCGGGGATCGTGCGGTCCATGGCCCTTTACGGGGCACCGGTGTGGGCGCGTTCACTGAGGCTGCGACCGGCCCAGCGGTTGAACGCGTCCCAAAGGGTCATGGCCATCAGGCTGGTCCGGGGATACCGCACGGTCTCCCGCGAGGCGGCGAGCCTCCTTGCCGGACTACCGCCATGGGATCTGGAGGCGAAGGTCCTCGCGCACATATAGGAGTTGCGCGAGGAGGCGAAACGCCGGGGTATAACTCCGCTGCCGCAACAAATCGCGGCACAGCGGACAGAGCTCCGGCGGGATCTCATGGCGGCATGGAGTGTGCGATTGTCGCAACCCAGCGCTGGGCACGCCACAATTGCGGCGGTAAGGCCCCTCTTTGAGGAGTGGCTGGAGAGGCGCCACGGCGTCCTCACCTTCCGCCTGACGCAGGTCCTCACCGGACACGGCTGCTTCGGGAGGTTCCTGTTCAGGATCAAGCGGGAGGAAACGCCCGGGTGTCACCACTGTGTGGATCGCCCGGAGGACACGGTGGAGCATACGGTGGAGGTCTGCCCGGCTTGGGCGGAGCACCGCCGTGTCCTCACGGAGGCGATCGGCGGCGGCGATCTCTCGCGTCCGGCCCTGGTTCAGGCCATGGTCCGGAGCGAGAGTGCATGGGAGGCCGTCACCTCCTTCTGCGAGGCAGTTATGCTCGCGAAGGAGGAGGCGGAGCGCGCGAGGGAGATTGAAGCTGCACGCCCTCGCGCCCCTAGTCGCCGCAGGAGACGCCCCGGGCGTCGGGAGTCACAAGCTGACTTCCGGCCACCGTAGGCGCGGGCCTGCGGATGGTGAGCGATGGGCAGCTCGCCGTCCGATAAGGACCAGGCCCGGGTCGACGGCGCGTCGTGTTCCACGCGCGCCTCAAAGGGATGTCAGCAACAACTGACGGGGTCCGGAAGGACCAATGCCTGCTGGGGTTGCGGGTTTGTCTGAGAGGGATATCGCGGCCCCAGCACATAGGCAACGGAAGGAACACGGGTGGGTTTTAGTCAGTAAAAGTCTGACACTCCCTCTCGCTCTGCCCAGAGCGGGAGGAGTCATTTGATGATTTCCCACCCAAAAAAAAAAAAAAAAAAAAACGTGTGATTGACTTTACTGAGTAGTTACACCCGTAGCGCAACTCAACTGATGAAGAGATTCTTTCGTTTTTTTAATGAAAAGTATAATATGTCCTTCTTCAGTTACCAAGCTACCTCTCTGCCAAATATCATCTAAATCGGTTCGCAGTTTAGCCGTGAAAACGTGTGTAACAAACAAATTACTCACGAACGTATTTTTAATATGATTCGAGTGATATGACTAAATTAGGTCCAACATGTTGAAAAAATAACTACTTATGTAGTCAGACCAGACGCACATAGGTACATTCACGAGCACCAATATGTATACACTTAGCAACTTTAAAAAGTGATTTTCTCCTACTGTGGTGATTGTAATTTTATGTTGTTACGAACATAGTATTTTGGAACCCACACTAATATGAAATAGGTTTTATCTCAAAGTTGCAGTCGTTATTCCATGCTTAAATCGCTTTTGAATTTTGTTAAGTGGTGTGGTGGTGTTAAGTGTACACAGTATTTGAAATTATAATTCGATTTCTCTATGGTATCGGGGGGAGGATTAAGATACTTTATTAGGAGTATTCCTAATATGTATCTCGGAACAGTTAAAAATAACAGTTACAGTGAACACTGAAGTGCAAGAAAATCATAACCATCCTTTTTGCTTCGCCGCGCCGTAGTCGTGTCTCGCGGTTGCAAATCCGAATGACATCGTTCAACAAGAAAAAAAAGTACGTTATCCAAAATTCTATTCCGTCCCTTAGTTTTTTACAACAAAAAAAAATCCATCTTTATTAGGCACTTTACTAGTACCTCTCTCTAGCGTCCTGGTGCCCATTTACACAGTCGGCCATAACAGTAATGTGCCGTGTATTAAAGGTAACCCACGTACACCTAACCACTCAAATCATGCCAGCTCTACCCTGTTTACCTCATTTAGTAAAAAGCGGCATGAAGATAAATATAACATCAGTATCGTATGATGTCGCGTCATCGGCGCGTGACGCGAAGTCTACGTCACATAATGACACTAGTTTCGTAATAACGAGTATTTCGTAGACAGCGACCTACACTGCTGTACCCCGTACTTACGCCCGCAAATATGATATATTTACTAGCTTACTACCGGGATAAAAAATATCCGTTGTCCTAACTCAGGTCATTGTCTAGCTGTGTGCCTTTCATCGAAATCCGTTCAGCCGTTAAGGCGAGAAAAAATTACAGACTAACAGAGTTACTTTCGCATTTATAATGTTAGTATGCTTTAGGGTCTGTGCAGACAGCAGCAAAATACTCGAGCATATGCTTTGTTGTCAAATTTGTGTGAAAACATGCTCGAGTATGCGAAACAAACTCTAGGAGGAAGTACCTCTAGTATTTGCTATTTCCAACTCTGATGTCCCTTGGAAAGTGCTGTCACTTAGGTATGATATATGTATGAGTGACACTGACATGACAGAACTCTATAAATCCGTACTTTTTCTAAAACGTCAAACGTCTGCCAAATGTCAACTGGTGCTGTTTATTACTCTGAGGGTGCTGTACTAATTTAAAATCGTAGAATGTATTTTTCTTATGTCACTGCCATTCTAATTCAGTACATTTTTTAGCTAATATTTTACCGTCTGCCTAGATATTTGCTAAGTAGGCTATGGCGCAGTGTCGGTATACCTATCATTATGCGAGCGATCTGACCTCTGAATGAAACACGGATTTATCGAGTGATACCTACTGATAATAAGAGGTCAGTCGCTGTCATCTTCAGTATAAACTCAGTAATCTAATCTTCAATAACATTTCTGGATTATATCAAAAAAAGAATCGTAGGTACATATTATATCAAAAAGTAATTTATTCAAATAAGGCTGAGAATCAGCACTTTTTGAAAGTCAAAATTACATAAGACAGTCCCCCAAAACGCCCACCCTTCACGACTTTCTAGTGCTTTAGCTGGGAAGAAGACAGTACAATCAATCGCACGTCTAAGATTCAATTTGACTATAAGAACTAAAACCACCTATATTTTGTAGCACCAAGCGGGATTTTCGTAGTTCAATTGGTGTGGGTGCCCGTACAACAATACAATTTTTGCCTGACTACAGCGAAGCCATATAGAGGGCAAGGAGATTAAATATTTACTAAACGACCTCTTACCTCAGTGTCTGACCTCTGTAACCTTTAAGAGTATCAGATATTGCAAACCGCTGAATAAACAATAAATGCGACATCCTCACCTGGATGATATAACATTAACATAACACATACAGACAGTACCGGATCGTGGTGACCTTATAGGACCTCGTTTGTAAAACCAACTTGCTGGCTGACTACTTGGTAAGTTGAAAGGATAGTTCGAACTCCGACGGACCAAAACTAATAAACATCGAATAAAAAAGTAGTAATACTTACTATTCTTTGTCAAAACCTTAGCAATTCTGATAAGTTACAGGAGTCAAAGACATAAAATATGTATACTTCTTTCGGTGCGTTCTAAGCAAAAATTGTCGTTTTCGTAAATATCTTTGCGGTGTAATATATAGAGCAGTATAAGACCATCTCTTATCAATTCCAATAAACATGCACTTTGGAAGTATGTGATAATTTCAATAGACTGTATCGTTAATTAACAAAAGGTGTTCCCGTTAACCTGCAATAGTACAGCGGCCATACATGCGAAAAGATATTACCATTCAAAAACAAAACGTTTTTTTTTTTTTTTTGTACAATACCGAGATGACGACTAATAGAGAAGTATGGAAGAAAGGGACATGTTGCGCCGACCACAGATAAATTCATTGGGAAAAGGGCGGGAGAATGATTGAAACGATAAAAAAAAAATTATACGCAAAAGAAACTCTGTACACGCGCACTTGTGTTTCAAACGTGGAAAGACAAGGGCGTCCTATTTTCCATTCAAAAACGAACCATCAGTTACTCTGAATTTAGATCCAAGTCTTCAATTCGTCATTTCTTATCTAGAATCACCGGCAAAAACTATCACGTTTACTCGTTTCTTTTATGAAATTCTGTTGAGAATCTAGCTCAATATAACTTCTATTAGAACAACCGTGACTATACCCCACGGCTTTTAAATCATCGTAACCAAACGCCGAAATAGAAGGCTTATCTAGCACAAAGAATAATTTAACTTTCTTAAAAAAACCAGGTCATCACAGTAGTTCATATAGAGCTGTTACTTGTTATGAAATACTTTACATGACGTAAGGAACGCGTCATAAGAGCTGTGACGCGAACCGTTCCGAGTATTAAGTGACGTTAATTTGACGTTTGAAAACGTCATCTGATTGGAACGGGTTTGCCCCAGCTAAAAAGAACATCCTTGTTACACTAAGGATGTGCATAAATTAAGAAAAAGAACAGGTTTTTTGCTTCGCTTTATTACAACTGAGGGGAAAAAACATATTTTAGTTCCTACTTTATTGCTGAATTCAGATTATGGTGATTTTATTCATTTCTTTGTGTTATTCTACAACATAATAACGACTGCCGTCTATAAAAAAATATTTCGTCACATGTCCAAACGTTTGTTGGACATAAAGTCGTGTATTTTTTTCCTGTTAGCAGTCACTGTTTTTTAACCTTGAAATTATTGGTAGATGTCCTACATTATGTTATTTATTGCGGTCATCGATGAAGGACTTGTCTGATCCATTGTTTGGAGGTCCTTTAAAATTAATTGCACATACAATTTTAAAAATAAACATTGACACAGCAAGCTTTGTTGGTGACTACTTTCATTCGGATTCCTATTCGACTTAATTGTAGATTGTTCGCAGAAAAACAGTTCGAAAATGCGTCTATATAACGTGTTCCTTTTGATTTCTTGTAACTCTAAGGGCAATCTAATTGATCTCTCGCGTCCGGCCCTGGTTCAGGCCATGGTCCGGAGCGAGAGTGCATGGGAAGCCGTCACTTCCTTCTGCGAAGCAGTAATGCTCGCGAAGGAGGAGGCGGAGCGCGCGAGGGAAATGCAAGATGCGAGCCCTCGCGCCCCTAGTCGCCGCAGGAGACGCCCCGGGCGTCGGGAGTCGCGAGCCGACTTCCGGCCACCGTAGGCGCGGGCTTGCGGACGGTGGGCAATGGGTAGCTCGCCGTCCGATTAGGACCAGGCCCGGGTCGACGGCGCGTTGTGTTCCACGCGCGCCTCAAAGAGATGTCAGCACCAACTGACGGGGTCCGTAAGGGCCAATGCCTGCCAGGGTTGCGAGTTGGTCCGAAAGGGATATCGCGGCCCCGGCACACAGGCAACGGAAGGAACACGGGTGGGTTTTAGTCAGTAAAAGTCTGACACTCCCTCTCGCTCCGCCCAGAGCGGGAGGAGTCATTTGATGATTTCCCACCCAAAAAAAAAAAAAAAAAGGGCAATCTAATTACCTGATACATTTTCGAAAACGATTACGACTAATCTGTTTCATTTTGACAGTTCAACAACATTTATTGCGTAAAAAAGAATATTTTTTAAAGATTTTTTTTTTCGAACTTGTGAATCAATGGGTTAGCAATCTGTTTCAAAACGATTCAGATTCTGATTGATCGTGTATTACGCAATTAGGGTACAGACCATGTCGAAGAATCAACTGGCATAACAATTATTTTTCAAAAAATACTTTTTCCGTTTTCATTTTCCATAGAAAATAATTCGACAAAGTCACGATTATTTATGTAAAACACCCTGACGAGAAATATGACAACGTCGCATTTTCTTACCTTAAAATATGAATGATGGGTTTGAATGAAAATGATTTTGGTACTTACTCAGTACTTATCAATGAAATTATGATTGATGTTATCTTCGAAACTGTATATTTTTGGAACACTTTTTCTACGACTTTTTGTATTATTTTTACTTGTAGCGTATGTGTATAACCTCAAAGTTATAGAACATCAAAAGGATCACGTTGTAAAGACAAAATAAGTTGTTCGTTCTGTAATAAGTTTTGTGGAGCTCAGTTGAAAACCGTTTCCTATGTCAAAATTCAAAAGTCATTTATTCAAACTAGGCTGAGGATCAGCACTTGTCAAATGTCAAAATGGCATAAGACAGTCTCCCAAAACGCCCACCCTTCACCACTTCCTAGTGCTTAAGCTGGGAAGAAGAAGTGGCGCAACAAACTCCCCAGCAGCACAGCTGTCTGTTCAATTGGAAAAACTTGATTCTAAATAATTGTACTTATGCAAAAATAATTTACATTACCACAAATTGCAATACAACTCTTATGCAATATATATATGATAGGTAAGCATCAACACCCTTTTTTATCCTGAACAGGAACCTACCGAAACAACCATGTCCGGTGAGGACCTGCGTCAGGCGGAAGGTAAGGACGCCGCGCGCCGTGGCGCCTCTCTAGCCACTCCTCAAAGAGGGGACCACAATCTGGATATCACAATCCAAGAGTTTTGAAGGATATTGCTAATCCATTGCTTGTTAAGTTTGAAAAATTCGTCTGCTAACAACGTAATTAGCGCAATGAACGTAGGTAACTGTCAAAATTAAACCCATGCGATCAATTGTAATTTTTAGGTACGCATTTAACCCACAGGTTTCTTAATCCATTTTTTGGCAGTTCATGCTACAGATGATGACAAACTTATTAACAAAATTATGTAGATTTAAGAAGATAATATCAGCTTTAATTCTTGTTGTTGACGCGTTCGACCTTAATTCTACATTATGATTTGAAAACACGACCTTATGGAAACCTTCATTATTTATGGAATATTGGTAGGTATACATATTTATCCACGATTCTTTTCTGATGCTGGATTCTGTATTATCTATATCATAAATTATTAAACAAGTAATATTTGTGTTTTCACAGAACACCTTAGTTAGCAATATAGGCGTGACGCGTTGACCTAATTTTATATTACTTATTATTTAATAATGTATTTAGTGCACTTTTGTCTACCGCGTTAGCCGGGTGTATTCATCAACATTTTAACATTATGAACAGTTTGAGAGTGAGTTAATAAATAGAGTTCAACATAAACATTTGTTTCTCCTAACACCGACACCTTGCTACGTACCCCTACAATTTGTACATACAATGTATATATGTACATAAATATTTGTAATCACGGTCTCGAAAACAGGTCCAACGTTTCGATGAAAGGTGCACTATAGGGGTTTACGGGGCGAAAAATCGATCTAGCTAGGTCTTATATCTGGGAAAATTCGTTTTCTCTGTATTTTCACCCAAGCCGAGCTCAGTCGCCCAAAGATTAGAATAATTGACAATAATTGACAGACATGGCAGCATGGAATTAGTAAGTACCTACTATCACTGCAGCATGGAATTAGTAAGTACCTACTATCACTGCAGCATGGAATTAGTAAGTACCTACTATCACGGCAGCATGGAATTAGTATGAACTATCCTGTACTATCTATTTTCGCCAGAGTAGAGCTTGGTGGCCCAGGTACTTTACTTTTTAAATAATATGCGAAAGTTAACCTGTCAGTCTATTTAATTCTGAAACCACAGAAGATTGAAAAACTTGTTAAGGGAGATATCTGTAGGTATAACATTTATGTTCTTTAGAGTATAAAAAGTGATTAAAAATGTTTTTTCAACAGACCGAGGGAACAAAATAAGTTTCAGAAGTGTAGATTGTTTATTTTTACACATAAAAAACCATAAACACACTCACACAGACACACACACACTAACGCACATTACACACATATTTACATTTCTGAAATTTATTTTAGGTCCACAATCAAATGCGTCGATGTTTCCAGGCTAAGTTTAGTTGTTTACTACGTTGAACCAGTTCTTAAGGTCAGGCATGTCATTGCGTACGTTTTAACAGCGCCAATATACATATTTGCGCTTGGTCACATTTCAATTTTGAACCAATTATCACTTTTTAATGGGATTGTTTTGCACTCAAATTATGGTAAAGATTTGGCGCCCGAAGTATCAATCTGCGTAGCCTTTTCCCAACCATAATGGGGTCGGCTTCCAGTCTAACCGGATGCAGCTGAATACCAGTATTTTACATGAAGCGACTGCCTATCTGACTTCCACAACCCAGTAACTGCGTAATACGTTACCCCTTGGTAAGACTTTCGGGCTTCTGACGACCCGTAACGACTGTCAAAGATCCACGAATGATAGCCGGGACCAACGGCTTAACGTGCTTTCCGAGGCACGGAGGAGTCTCGGTATGTAAAGATGGTCACCTATCCACGGACCAACCCCGGCAATCGTAGCTTAACCTGATGGATCGAACCGTGCGGCTGTTATTACTTAGCCACGAGCTCATATTTGGCGCTCGAAGTAATGTTTTGTTAAGTAGAAGTGTAAATTGCTTTATTTGCTTTGTTCATAAGTATTTCTACTAATAATAATAATAATTTTCTACTACCAATATTATGGGCCAAATGTGTCTGAAATAAAAACATTTTATTTTATTTTTATTTATTTTTTGTCTTTCGGTTTAGAATTTTAGAAGGAAATTCCTAACCCATTGCTTCATAAGTTTGAAAAATTCGTCTGCTCAACAACGTCAATAACGCAATGAACGTTGCTGAACTGTCAAAATAAAAATCAATAAAAAAATCAAAATCAAAAGTCATTTATTCAAACTAGGCTGAGAATCAGCACTTTTCGAACGTCAAAATTACATAAGACAGTCCCCCAAAACGCCCACCCTTCATCACTTCCTAGTGCGTTAGCTGGGAAGAAGAAGTGGCGCAACAAAGATTCTATATAATAGTATTCAAAATAATTTACATTAAGCAACACAAAACATAATTTAAATTATTAGCCATATATAAGCTAGCACACGCCAATATACCAAACAAAATCATCGAGAACTATACTCAGGCAGAAATAAAAAACAAAACGTAAACAGAACTTAATATCTTAATAAAAGCCTCCAGGCATAAAGGGCGTGCCCGCTTACATATAGTTGTAACTGGAAGTTATAAATGATAAACTAGGACCATCGAGGTAAAATAAATAAACAAACAGTTAATAAAAAAAAAGGTATCGAGATCAATTGCCATTTTATGTGTGTTACGAAATTACCCCGCACGTTTACATCCACCCAAACCTTGACCCTCCATTCACGAATGACGCTTTAAATTCTAGGGTGAAAAGTACCCTTGGGCCCAACGGTTAGGACGTGAACGTCGAGTAAGACGTCGTAAGTCCGATCCCCATCCGTTGCGAGGCGCACAAGGCTAGCTAAAATACTCGAAGTAGCATTTATTCATTTAATTAATTATTAAAACACAATTATGTCGCATCTAAACTGTATGTATTGATACAATATCAATAAACAACAGAAGCATTATTTATCAAAAAGTAATCGTACTAAATAATAATAATTTAAAAAAGGAACGTACAATACACCTCTACCTATCCCTTTGAGTCACACAGGTGTAATATTATCATAATGTGATGTTCAACGTAGCTAATAGCTATGTAACAGTCAGAACTGTTATTTTAGTACTCTATGACGAAACGCAATCTGTGAACGCTTCTAAAATGAAAGTGAGCTCACGATTTGAGTTCCTACTAATTTGGTAGAATTCTATTTAAGTGAAGGAGCATTTTAACATCCGTATGAAAAGGTTTCTTTTCAATTGACTGCTGTTAGTCAGATGCGCATTAATTGGCATAGGGTTTAATCAAAACTGAACATACCGAACGACATAGATCTAAATGATTGTGGCGAAATACAGAATTAACATGAAATGTTCTGGATTTGAGAAGTGTTTGACGTTTTCCTTGACAAGTATATCAGCCATCCGCGATCATTTAGAACCGTGTCGTACTGCATCTTACCTACTCAAAGTAATTACAGTCGGATCCAGACAACTAAGAATTTTGCAAAATATACACATCACAACCCATCAGAGAAATATAATTTAACATATTTTTTAATCAATTAAAAGAAGCCCACCCACACCTCACACCCCACACCCCCCCTTGACACACCTCTGAATATTTAAAAGACATTCCTTAAAAATAGTAACTTAATTAATATTGCGTCATTTAATTGTATGTATTTTTTAATATTATTTTTACAAAATCTATATTTTTTTTAAATTTAAAATTGATTTATAAATAATAAAAATCAACGAGCAAAAAGTGGTAAGAACTTCCTTTTCAAGTGCTGGCAACCCAATCCGTTTGACAGGCGACGCCATCAAAATGGATCGGTGAGTATTTTTGTGATATTTATTCTAAATAACTGTTATTTCTCACTGTTCTTTTAGATTACATGAATAATATGAGTTTTCATATAATAATTATGTAGATGTAGAAATAATTGAATCACTACTATAACATTGAAACAAGAAAAGAACGTGTTCTTTATTCATCATAACTTAGAGGTTATATTTCTCGACAGTGCGAACGCATTCAAAGCCATTTTCATTCGTATTTCCGAACCAAATACTGATTTATATCTATGAAGAGCTTCCGTTATTTTTATCAGATGATGATTTTACCTACTTAGTTTATCGCAATTATTTATTAGTTTACCGATTTAATTTGCATTTATTGTCGACCGTAGCAGTACAGCGGGGTCTATGTATGGGGGGTATGTTGGCAAAAGTATTGATCGTGGTATGAAGTACTGATAGATTTGTTCCGTTTGATAACTACGTTTTCCAGTTCCAGGAACTGTTTCCTCTATACTTAGGTACTCTTGCGAGTGCATTAGCTACAAAGAAAGTACTTATTTAGGTTCTTAGTAAAGTAGGTAATGTAAAATTGGTATATATTGCAGGTACAAAACATAGAATGTAACGGTAAAATGGGTTAGGTACTTATATTAGTCCTCAGACCAAATAAAAAACCAAGATATACTCGTAGCGCTGCGAAGTTGCGAACAATACAGTGAAGCATACATACAAGCACAGATCGAGGTGTACTTTGGTTGTAAAAAGCCCGTGCAGACTAGCGCGACGCGACACCGGCTATTGTTATACCGTGAAGTTTTCTTAGAAATTGTATTGTTCGAGTCGCGTCGCGTCGCGTTGGTCTGCACGAGGCTAAATGCTCACACGCAAATATTTAAGAGCGTTTATTCTGAAGGTGGGCAACGTCGCAAAAAGATGTCAAATATTTCACTGTTTTGATTAATTTTGCAATATTACTGTGTGGAAATAAAAAAATGTGGTTATCTAGCGAACTAGAATATTGGTTAAGAAATGCAATAATTAATATCGTAACGCCGAATGTTTAGTTTTAGATGTAAAAAACTATTTGGAAACTTTCCAAATGCGTTTTTTACACCTTAAATGGGTACAACATCAAATTCAATGTAATAAATGCAATTCATTATTAATATTCTAGTTCGCTAGTTAGCCACATTTCTTATTTCTATTCAGTAATATTGCTTTAAGAATCAAAACAGGTAAATATTTGACAGTTATTTGCGACGTTGCCAAGTTTTGGGATAAACCCTCCGGATAGTAAAGTAAAGTGCACACATGTTTACAAAACCTGCCTCACGTGAGTCACTGTTGACAGCGCTGTCTTGTTTTTTTATCTGAGTATTAGGCATGCAAACATTAATATGAGTGAATTAGTATACAATGAGTTAAGGCTTGTACAGACCAGCGCGACTTGTCGCGCGACGCGACACCGGTTATTGTTATACTGTGAAGTTTTCTTAGAAATTGTATTGTTCGTGTCGCGTCGCGCGACAAGTCGCGCTGGTCTGTACAAGCCTTTAGGCAATTATGACATTATTATATTTATATTTTTGAGGTAACAGTTAAATCGGCATGGTACACACGGCTACACATCAAGCTATACATTTCCAGTTTATGCTGATCTCGCATTGTATAGGATTTCCGTACAAATGTGAGGTCAGCTTATACTGGAAATGTATAGCTTGATGTGTAGCCGTGCGTACTCGTACATTAATAGTATAAAAAGCCGTAGATTCCGTGTCGGCGGCCATTTATATCTACATTCTAGATAGTAAAGATGTACGAAGTGCCAAAAAGAATCGATATTTAAATCGTAAGTACCGATATTTAAAAGAAATAATATCGATTTAAAATTTAAATACTTATATCAAAAAAAAAATACGATTTATTGGTGATATTTTCTAAAAAAATATTTGTTCTATATGAAATTCTATTGTGTTTGTTTTTTAATAATTTACATACCAAACTAAAATAGGAACATCATTTCTAATGTAAAATTGAAAATTGATAAAAAAAGGATGAGTCTTCTGTCTATGACTCTGAATTCCAGGGGTTGTAGTCAGTGGCGAGAACGGTGTTGCTATTGGAAATATATCAGGTCATGATTGAATAAGGAGTAGTTACAGAGGCACTAGGCACTCGGCAGTAAGTAGGGACAATAAACGTTGTTAAATCAACCCGGCCAAGTGCGTGTCGCACCACGCACAATGAAGGGTTCTGTAGTTGGGATGAATTTATCCCAAGAAAAAACTTAACATTGTAGTTGAAAAAGGACGATGGGACAAAACGTAAACTATAATTTTGAACTAAATTAACTGAATTAAAGTTGCAATCATTTGAAGATGAAGAACCAACCTATAAGAGGTAGTTATTAGTTATACATATTTGATTCGGTTTAGTTTTGTCACAAAATTTATTTTGTCCGATTTGCAAACGCGCCCTAACTACGGAACTCTTCATTGTGCGTAGTCCGACATGCACTTGGCCAGTTTCTTTTTTTTTGTAATTTCTGTCTTTTGTGGAGGACAGTCATTTTAAAAATACACGGCCGCTAACAGTTCAGAGTGCTTGCTTAGTGCTTACCCTCACTGCCCCGTCTCAAAAATCCACTCTGTAAAGCGATATCAACAAAATACTAGAAATGTGTTCAAAATTTAAAAATTCAAAATTCAAATGTCATTTCTTCTAACTAGGCTGAGAATCAGCACTTTTCGAACGTCAAAATACGTTGCTTGCTGTGTCTTTGTGTGTATATTTGACATTGTAATTGCTTTAGTTAGAATTGCCCTCAAATGATTTCACGAAATAGTCAATCAATGGAGTAATTTCAAAATAAAGATTTGTGTTCATGATTATAATTCTGTAAATACATAGGTATTTTGTTACTGTCGAGAATAAATTTGGATCAACACAACATACAACCTGACACTGACCTCAAAATCTCAAATAACATAGGAAAATTTGAATTTTGCCGGCTAGCTTAGCCCTTCCTCCGCGAAAGCGTCAAGGTAGCCCGCGAAATTAAAATTTTCCTACGTTATTTGAGATTTTATCATTCCTTCTCAGTCACGAGATACTATGTTTTAAAGGAGTGTGCTAGTGTACGGTTGAGCGCCATACCTCCTGCTTCAAAACATCATCTAAATAACACCCTAATTTCCAGTGAATCATCAGTGTGGTCATTATTCACGAAGAAAGCTGAGTACATAGCGACCTGCAATGCTTGTAACCAAGACTACTCATTCCGAGCGTCTACGAGTAATCTGAGGAAGCATTGGTATAAAAAGCATAGGAAGCCCATTGATGAGAAGCCTAGTGATCTGTCAGGAAATAACAGTGACAATAGTGATGAGGAACAGTGAGTATTTTTAAAACTTTTTAAAATGATGTTCTAATATTTCTGATACTTGTTAGTTTTTTTATAGTAAAGTGCTTTTCTTAGTACGTACACATATATTCTTTTGTTCTGTAGATAGTATATTGATGTTAAGCGATGATACGTTCTTGGCGATGCGTGAATGCGTGCTGCTTGCTCGCCTTGTTCAAGATATTGCTTAGTTTTAGATCAATCATTAAAATTATTTTCGTGTCTGTTGCTATTAGTACGGCCGTTATTACTTATTTCCAATCGAAGCTTTGTATTTTTAATAACAAAGCGAAATACTTCTCGTTGAAAGTCACGAGGAAATATACGGGTGTGTGCGGGCCGCGTGACTTTCACACCCTTAGTGCCCCGTGACTTTAGCCGTATTAAAGGGCGGCGCTCACTAGGCAGCACGACGCTGACGCGGCATGACACGGCAAATCATTCACATATGGCGTCAAACGTTTTGACTCACCGTGAACTCTAGGTACGGCACCCGGTTCCGAATCATTGGAACCTCAACTGACGTCACGCAAAATCGTACACTACGCAAGCAGACTTTACCGCGCGACTAGCATATATACAACATCCCGACATCAATCGTCGGGCAGTAGCCCACCAGACAGAACACCCGTCTGGTCGGGGGATCCTCCCTTCCCTGTTCCTCATACCTCTATAAATATTTGTATCACTGAAGCCTTCAATCTTGAAAGCTCTTCATCTGCATCCTGAAATAGTCAAGTCCCCTTGTGACGATATTAACGAAATGTGTCTGTTTGTGTCATAAGAGTGGGTATGAAAATAAGCCACTAGGGCTTATTTACCCACGGGCGATTTTTTATCGCGCACTGGATTTTCAACTCTCAGCGCTAAGCAGTGTGTTGAGAATCCGATGCACGAAAAAAAGTCGCACATGCGTACCTGGGCTAGGATTCATGCCGCTTAGGCGCCATCTCCACAGACGAGAGAATCACGGAGATAGTCACGCTTTGCCTTCAAATTATCGTCGCGATGATATCGCCGTGTGGCGATTGAGTCATAGAGTTTCTACAGAATTTGATGGCACGGCGAGATTTTCTCGCTCGTGGAGATGGCGCCTTATGAAAATGTTGCCCCGTGCCGCCTGGTGAGCGCCTGCCTTTACGGTATAAAGGAAAATGGATCGCAGAAACGTGCGCGATGAAAATACGCCTTTTCAAACGGACTTCGTTTAGTTCCCCTACCCTTTTAAGGTTCCGTACCAGAAGGGTGCCAAATAGAACCCTATTTATTAGTAAGCCTCTGCTGTCCGCCCGTCTGCCTGTCAGCAGGATGTATTTCATGAACCGTAACAGGTATAGGTAAACAATTGAAATTTTCACAGGTAGGTTTTAAAGCCTAAAGTCTTTTTTATATATATTCTAGTCGTTTTTGGCGTAGGTGGTCGCAGTTCTAACCTAACCCTTTTCCCGAGTTAAAATAATTAACCTAATCTAACTAGTTCGGTTCCGGGTAGCCTACTAAAATATTATTTTTAGTTCTGTTAGCACAAGTCGTGAACTGGCTTTTAATTTAAATAATTTTTGTTAATTTATAAATAAATATTACCCTTTTGCCTATTTAATGAGTTTCATTTTTAAGAAATGGCGTAATGCAATATGTCAAACGTTTTTATTCCAAACATTGTTTTATGAGATAACGTGAATAAAAAATGAATTGATGGTAAAATAATACGTTAATAAAAAAAAGTTTATTGGATAAATATTTTCTTAAGTGAATTATTTGGCAAACTTGTTGTTGTATAATGATCAAATAACAAATCATGTTTTTGCCAATCGTTACTTGTCAAGTGAAAATTTGTAAATTATTTTTGGTGAAATGACTGGTCACCTGTATTTTTATTGCCGCTATTACAACACATAATAAAAAATACATAAAGTTAATAATTAAAGAATTTTCGAATAAAAACCACGTTTCTTCTATGGGCTAGAAGAAACGTGGTTTTTATTCGAAAATTCTAGATGGGATAACCTTATAACACTGTCTGACGCGGGATTCAAACAGACAACTGTGCTGCTGGGGAGTTTGTTGCGCCACTTCTTCTTCCCAGCTAAAGCACTAAGAAGTGGTGAAGGACGGGCGTTTTAAGAGACTCTGTTATGTAATTTTGAAGTTCGAAAAGTGCTGATTCTCCGCCTAATTTTAATAAATTACTTTTGATGTGATTTTGATTTTGAAACCCGAGACAGCTTCACTACTATGTCTACTTACATCGCTTGCTTCTAATTTTCGGCTGCAAATTTTACAGAAATTAATTTGATCTTTTGCAAGACCTAGCAACTGGAAAGACTAAACAAAATTCCATTTTCAGAGACAAAGCTGTTGCCACAATTGTCAAAAAAACGAAATCATTGGCGAGCTGGAAATATTTTGAACCTTTAGACCTGGAGAAGTGTGAGGCTACGTGCAAAATTTGCAATAGGACCATATCTTACGAGTATATGTCGGACCTAAAGCAACATATCCAGGACCATACCCACGAACCCACGGACAGCGATGAAGAATTTGTTCCAGAGGTCCAGCAGAAGAAGTGAGTTGAAAATCGAGATTTCTATTTTAACAAGACCATTCACAAGGTGGACTGATGACCTTGTGAAGGCCGCAGGAATCCGCTAGATGCGAGAAGCACAGAAGCGGTCGAAGTGCGGATTTTCCATTACATTCCAAGATCCCTCCGTGCCTCGGAAAGCACGTTAAGCCGTTGGTCCCGACTGTCATTTGTTGATCTTTGATAGTCGTTACGTGTCGACAGAAGCCCAAAAGTCCAACAACCAGTCTTACTAAGGGGTGTCGTGTTACCCAGTAACTTGGTTGTGGAAGTCAGAAAGGCAGTCGTGCATTGTCAAAGACCTATATTCAGCTGCATCCGGGTAGACTGGAAACCAACCCCAACGTAGTTGCGAAACGACTTCGCAGATGATGATTTATGGACCTCGCGCACACAGAGAGGAGGCCCCTCTCTGTGAGAGGGAGTGGGCCGTAGTCCACCACGCGGGTGCGGGTTGGTGGATGTCACATGTCTTCGAATTGTTGGTTCTAGGACATGACGGTTTCATCACGATTATGCAATATGCAGGTTTCTTCATTACTTAATAAAAACTATCTAATCTTTTTAGGTTAACAAGAAGGCTTAAGTCTAAACTATGGGAGTTTTTTCGCCCCACTGACGACAAGATGGCAGAATGCTTGATGTGCCACAACTTATTTAACTACGGATCTACCATCACCAACCTTCGAAGGCATTTGTTGAGGAAACATGGGGAAGCAGCCCTTCCTAGCCAAGATGGTGAAGTAAGTAACAATACCAATTTGAGTTTAATTATAGGTACAGGATCTCAAAATTAAAATAACTGGTGAAAATTCACAGACGTGACAGAAAGAACTCATCAAATAATAATATGCGTTGTCCTTTTTTATATCCCATAACTCTAGGGTATTCATGAGATCATTGTCAAAGTATCAACTGGCATTTATGAATTATTTTTCCGCAGTTTTCTTTTTTCGTTTTAATTTTTCATACAAAATAATTCGATAAAGTCAAATCTTCAGACTATTTTGTGAATAAAAAAAAGTAACGTCCCATTTTCTTAGCCTTAAATATGAATGATTGGTTTGAATGAAAATGATTTACTCGCACTTATCAACGGTTTGGGTTTTAAAAACCAGGTTAGTCACTAACCACACTTAAAGAAGTAGAAAGTTATCAATGAACTTATCTTCGAAACTATGTATTTTTGGAACACTTGTTCTAGGAGTGTTTGTATAATTTTTACTTAAAGCATATAAACTGAATTATAATAATAATAATAATAATAATCCATTTAATTCAGGCGACGCAGGCCCATAAATAAATACCTTAACCTAAACATACATATATTTTTATTATAATTACACCAAATCATTATTGTACACGAAGTGATGACTGTGTCGGCGTCGTGTTGCGCTGCGTGGTGTCGCGTAACCTTCCACGAAATCGTCGGTACGCCACACCTTTCGGCCAAAACTCTTCTTTCATGAAGGTTTCTAGGTACTGAGTTGGAACCCGCACCACAAACGACTTGAAGTTTATGTTATGGCGCGACTCCAACTTCTCTACTCTCAAGGTCCACTTGGTCTTGGTTCTGATGTATTCCACGATGTCTTCAGTCATGGTGGAGTGATGCAGACGGGATACGTACAGCTGCGTCGACGGTGTAGCAGGACGCAGCAACATATTTGGCCCCGCCAAAGCAGTACCACATCGATTACGGCAAGTGGGCTTCTTTCGCTTAGATTCCACCTTCACGAAGCCGTCCTTGTCTGGCTGCCCTTTCTTAGGGGCTGGGGACAACATACCAGGAGCCGGTCGAATTATGAGACATCAAACTGAACACTTTGAATAATATTATGATGGTTCTAGGAAATGCCAGTTTCCACAAGATGTACGTAAATTGCTCTCTTATTTCTTCTAATCATCGTTATTTACAGGTATTGTTTTTGTTTCAGACTTCTAATATCATTACATACAAGGGAGAGCTGTATGAAGTTGTGAATGGCCAAGATGATGACGTAAGTAACGTACAGTTAAATCAGGAAAGGTATGCGCTTCGGTAATCTTCGTGTTTCCAAATTAGCACGAACGTCGCGCGACTGAGTAGCCTCCCCCACATAGGCAAAGATTCTAAGTTTTGTACGACCGCGCTTTGTATAGTAGTGCACATATCATTGCGCGTTTGTATAAAGTTGTCTTTAAGTCGGGGTACTTACTCCGGTCGCAGATCGTCAATTTTGTCACTCAAAGTTTTTTGGAATTGCATACAGTTGTTAATCTATATTTTTGTAATCATGGTATTACAAAATAGGCCAGTACTTCCATAGCTTATCATCGTACGTTCGTACATCCGAAAGTAGACGATGATTCCCGAAGCGCATGCTTCGGGACACGTAAGCTTCTTGGGATATCTTTATAAGTACTAATTAGTACTTGGGCTAAAAATTATTAGCCACTATGGTTATATGTCTATAGCTCGCCTTGTGTCAATTTATCGCATGTTTATACTCACATATCATAATCTCACGCCTGTAATCCACAAAGAATAAGGCAGAGGCGTAAGAAAGAAAGAACGAAATAGTATTTATTGGGATGCACACAGGAAGATCAAAAATTAAACTAAACACAGAATGATAAAAGTATAAAAACAAAGTCCTGTGCGAGGCTAAAGGGCTCCCATATCAGCAAATGCTGCAACATTTAAAAATAAGTGTCGCATGCGCTGTGATGTCTTGAGCAGATACGGTATTACATAAATAATTATCAATAAAATAGATAACAATGAATATAGATACATGTAAAATGATAACAAATAAAAATAAAATATTTATTTAATCCCTACTGTCTGTGTCCCTATAAAATACACCCACATTTCGCCCGTTAAGTCCCATGTAAAAGAGGGGCGAGCCTATTGCCATCAACCGAACACAAATCCAGAATCCAGGCTGTAACTGAGAAATTCCTGATGGAAAACCCAATAACACTTTGCCCGACCTGGGAAGCGAACCTAGGACCTCATACTCAGCAATAGCGCTTGCGACCTCTAGACCATCGAGGCACTCATAAAATATAATTTATCCCACAGGACCAGCCGAAGGAAATGGATGCGGTATACCTGAACGAAGACGAGTTAGACGACGACTCGACAATATACAAACCACCAACCCCAAAAAAAAGGCAACTTAACATAGCTTCCAAAATTAAACCAGAAATAACAAAAGAACAGGTTCACAGTACCAGATATACCTGTTCCGAAGAACCGGAACTGCCAAGCAAACCGATACCGACATATCCACCCACCTCTATGGGGAGCTTAGATTATTTCGGCCAATATGTCGTTTCTTTATTAAAAGAATTACCTAAACCTGTTTCTGATCAATTACAGAGTGAAATAATTAAACAGATTCTTACCAGTAAAATGGCTTTAGAATCACAGACGGTGGTCGCAGAATACGAAATTGTAAGAAGTCGAAAGAATGAGACTGATACAAATGTACCGGAACCGATCAGTTACACTGTTGTTCAGTCGAATGAAACTGCTGAAAAGTTGAACGAAATTACTGAAAGTGTAGTAAAAGAATAACTAGGTTTTAGTTAATTAAGCTTGTAATGAGTAAATATTTTACATTCCTAAATTACCTATGTTTTATTTTTTCATTTCATTCATAATTACAACGTCAAATGTCTGACAACCACATGTAGAGGTCAGAAGCAGTCGCTCTATGTAAACATTGACATTGTTGAATAATACATACAAAATGACATTGGCGGATTAGGTTACTAAATATACGTCGTCTATTGTATTTTATAATCGATTTCCGTAAGGTCACGCCTGAATCAATTAACTATGATTACTTTGTAAAGAATTATATTATTGTAATTATTGTGAATGTGAGGACTGGTTTTTTTTTTTTTCTCTCAGTTAATTTGAATGATAGTCTGGCAGTTTAAGTAGTTGATGCGGCCTACCCAAATGTCCTTTCTTTGGTATTGTTCGTCGAGTTGAGCTCCTTAAGTTCTGAGTTGAGCTCCACGATTACTGACAAATGCTTGCACTGACCGGACAGGTCCACTCAAATCTGTGTGGTCTTTTCTCAAAAGACCATTTCAGACGCTAATCTACATAGTCCTGATATGGCCTGACCAAGATTACGTCTGGACTTTAAAAGCGACCGTGACCTCTGAGTTTGTTTCGACGTTTCTTCTCAGGGTAGTCAGATAGGAAACGCCGAACTCATGTAGCTTATTTTAATACATATTTTTTTAATATGATGTGTAAAAGTGATTCAAATATCCTATTTACAGAATAAACAACTTTATTTTATTTCATAACATACTGGTATTCAACTGCATCCGGTTACAGACAGTGACTATCCATGAAGACGCGCCCGACTCTACGATTACTATTTTTTCCATCTATTGGGCGCTTTCACATTGGACGATAATGAGTGCTCGTATCGTCGCCGACATTAATTGTCGCACCGATATCGGCGGACGATACAGTACACTTGTTGACTGCAGCCATTCAAATTCAAACTCCAACTCAAAGCATTTATTTCAAATAAACCAATTACAGGCACTTCTGAATTGTCAAGGGGTCGGTCAGTCAGAAAGATGAAGCTAGTTGCCCATTCCAGAGCGTAGTAGGTTCCTATGTAGAAGAACGGGCAAGAAACTCCACGGACACTCTCTTAAATCAAAATATTGGTTACATCATTCATGTTGAAATTATACATGTGAGAACAATGTAGAAAGACGTGCACGTTAAAAGTGTCCGTACTAAAAAGATAAAAATTAAAATAAACCATGGTAGCTAAGAGATGACCAGTCCCTACTGACGGCGCCCGTTCACGAACATGACGCATGGATCAGCACCATTTAGCTCAACCATTTTGAAGGGAAACACGCACCACCACCAGCGAGACATTTGAGTGAGCATGACATACTCTCAGCCGCCAGGGCACATTCAAGTCAATGAAAGTCATACCCAGTAATTGTGCAAGGTAATAGTGTATTCGAGGTACCTAATAATGGTTATCAACATTATTATGTACCTCGAATACACTTTTACACTTTTGGAATCGAGCGGCGATGTAAGCTTTTGCTGGCGCAACGAAACTATTCGAAGCTGCTGTGGCATACCACAGCAGGTGTTGGTTATATCTTGTCACATACCGATGTCGTCCGACGATGTCGGCCCGATATATCGGTGTCGTTATCGTCGCAATGTGAAAACGGCCATAGACTGGAAGCCGACTCCAACATAGTTGGAAAAAGATGGTGATGAGCTGTTTTTATTATAATTTTAATTATAGTTCCTGCGATACGAGAGGAGTACCTACGTATTAGATTACACATGACGCACATCTAAGTAGTTTATAACCGTATTATTATTTCAAAATGCGTAATAACAATAATGATTACTTGAAATGGCATTCTGCTGTAAAGTTGGTAGGTAGGTACTTTGTAAATGAATCAACGATAAGTAGGAAATATATTTTTCCTCGTGCACTTTATGGTTTTATTTGTTACAATTCCTAGAGCTATACAAATGAAATCAGCTATGCAAAGGTAGTAGGTACCTTTAAGTGTGAATTTCTGAGAAATTTCTCAAGTGACGACGAATTCCTTAAACGAGCATATTAACTTATAATACGTTCGCAATTAAGTATCCAGATATGTAAACGGATATAATTTTTTGGGAAATTAATTTACATACCTTTATCGATTAAGTTCTGAGAATTTTCTCAAATGACGTCAAGTTCCAACAAGCATACTTATTTAACTTGTACAGTCAGCATCAAAAGTTGATGACCACATTTAGATTTTCAAAATCGCTGTACACCGTATCCACTAACACTTCACTATACAACGATTTTGAAAATCTAAATGTGGTCATCAACTTTTGATGCTGACTGTACTACGATCGCAATTTAATATCTATGCCTATGGCATTAAGTCCGCCTCTGTACATTTATGTGCTTAGAGTATTAAATAAATAAATAAATAAATATCTAAACATGTAAACAAATAACAGTTTTTGGAAAATAAAGTTTAATACCGACATGTAAAGTACCCACCCTACAACGTCAGTATTTTTAAGGACTTTTTAAATTGTAAAATCAACTTATTTTACACTAGCAAAAAGTTGTTATTTGGAGGAGCTCGTGGCTAAGTAACAACAGCCGCACTGGTCGATCCATCAGGTTAAGCTGTGCTTGCCGGGGTTGGTCAGTGGATGGGTGACCATCTTTACATACCGAGAATCCTCCGTGCCTCGGAAAGCACGTTAAGCCGTTGGTCCCGGCTGTCATTCGTGGATCTTTGACAGTCGTTACGAGTCGTCAGAAGCCCGAAAGTCTGACACCAGTCTTACCAAGGGGTATCGTATTACCCAGTTACTGGGTTGTGGAGGTCAGATAGGCAGTAAAATAAAAATAAAATAAAATAACTTTATTTGTCTTTCAGATGTGCCTTCAGTTCATCATACTCATTGCCTAGAGTGACATGACAGACAGTACACTGAGCTCTCTTCTTTGATTCTTCTGTATCGAAGTAGCTCCACACGTAAATAAAAAGACAAATAAAGGCAGTAAAATACTGGTATTCAGCTGCATCCGGTTAGACTGGAAGCCGACCCCAACATAGTTGGGAAAAGGCTAGGCAGATTGAAAAAGTTGTTATTTGTTTAAATGGAAATAACATAAATTCTAAAAGAGTTTGGATGGAGGGCGCTCCCGCTATTGGACCAGAGGTTGTCAAAAGAACCACGGTGGTTTTATTCAGTAAAAGTGAGACAGACCCCCAGAAAAAATAAAGATGGGTATGCGGCCCAAATACCACGCTGCTGGCTGGCTTATTTTTTTCACAACATATTTTATAAGCTCGTACAGATACACAAATACTTTTCATGAACACCTAAAATCAGGGTGTTCATTTAAACGAATATGAACACTAATGTTATATGAACAATGTTTATATTGGTACGAAACTACTGCTTAGCAAATTAAAGTCAAAGTGCGTTCTGTGAATCTCGCCCTTAGTCATGCCTATACACGAGAGGAATACCTAAGTGATTATATAAATAAATAAATAAAAAAAATAAATGTACCTTTCAGCGTACCTATTTGAAGCAGCTTCTTTATTCATTCGAAAAGTGCTAATTCTCTGCCTAATTTGAATAAATGAAGTTTGATTTTGATTCAAAAAAAGTTTGAAAGTATTCAAATTAGGCTGAGAATCAGCACTTTTTGAACGCCAAAATTACACAAGACAGTCTCCCAAAACGCCCGCCCTTCACCACTTCCTAGTGCTTTAGCTGGGAAGAAGAAATGGCGCAACTACTAACTCCCCAGATAATGTTTTTTTTTGTATGAAAATGCGTTGCTCTGTAGCCCTTTGCAACTGTAATGTGCGGGTGTGATGGGCATTCTCGACCAGTTGTCGGCGTTGGAGAGATTAAGAGATAGAAAGACTTTACTCTTTTATGTTTTTCGCAGACGATACGTGCGAGGAGTTGCTGAAAGTCACTGACGTGTGGAGCTACTTCGATACAGAAGAATCAAAGAAGAGAGCTCAGTGTACTGTCTGTCATGTCACTCTAGGCAATGAGTATGACGAACTGAAGGCACATCTGAAAGACAACCATCCGAAGCTGTTGCTGGAGCTTTTACAGGTAGAAAATAACTTACTGACTTACTACAAGTGTCCCCCTTTTAAACATAATGAAAATAAACAAGATCTTCTTCTTTTCGTGTGGTTAGTGACTAACCTGGTGTCAGAGTTTTACAGTCGCAAATGGGCCTCTGACTTAGCTTCACATGCTGTCGAGAAATATCTTTCAGGCATGTTTCTTCACGATGTTTTCCAATTCTGATAATTATTATGATTTTCAATTAAGAAACCATGTCGTTTAAGCCTAATGGTTAAGGCCTCGCCTTTCATGAATGGGTTCAAATCCGGGCAATTATCAATGTTGTGACAATTCATATGTACTTTCTGATCTTGGAAATTACTGACATCGGTGTTTCAAAAACATTCGAGGAAATCCAAACTTATCTATCTATCTATCAATCTATACATATAAAATGCTTTGTCCTGAATGACTGACTGACGGATCAACGCACAGCCTAAACCGCTGATCGTAGAGACATGAAACTTGGAGGACGTGTTCTTTTTATGGCGTAGACATTCTATAAGAAAGGATTTTCCGAAATACGACCCCTAAGGTGGTGAAAAAGGGGGGCAAAGTTTGTATGGGACAACGTGATTCCTTGAGTTACTTGAAACTTGGCACAAAAAGTACTAGGCTTGCATGAACTCAAGATAGTATTTAAATCATTAGACGTTGTGCACAATTTCTGAGCAGTAACCTAACAAAAAGTACTAGGCTTGCATGAATTCACGATAGTATCATTATGTTATGCTACTAATAGGATTTGGATGAGGTAGACAGATAGTTTATAACCTGGATTAACACATAGGATAATTTTATACCTGTAGTACGTTCCCGTAGGATAATTTCCGACAACCACGCGAGCGAAGCTGCGGGCAAAAGCTAGTAATCAATATAAGTGTGAAATCGCCAACCCGTCTTGAGCAAGCATGGTGATCATTGCTCGTGCCTTCTTTGTGAAAGATGAGGGCATTTGACCTGTTGTGGTACAATAATAGGCTGTACTATTATTATTATTATACAAAAAACAAACAAATTCAAAAGTCATTTATTCAAACTAGGCTGAGAATCAGCACTTTTCGAACGTCAAAATTACATAAGACAGTCACCCAAAACGCCCACCCTTCACCACTTCCTAGTGCGTTAGCTGGGAAGAAGAAGTGGCGCAAAAAACTCCCCAGCAGCACAGCTGTCTGTTCAGTTAAAAGAAAAAAAAAAAGAGAGAGAGAAACACAACATCACGCCAGTAATCCCCGAAAGGATAAGCAGAGCTGTACTATCGAAGAACTTCTAATCTAAGCAGTTTGAAAACAAAATCCCGTGAACACGATGATCACATCTGTTACCGCCCCGGTTACTATAGCGGCCGAGCGCTGCAAGCAGAAAGAGTCCTTACGGTGAACAGATATGAACTTCTTCGATGGTACCTATTGTACACCCACACTTCGCCAGTTATGTTCAAGTACCGAGTAGTCAGATGCCCAAAGAGTCTAACAACCAGTGGAGGCCAGATAGGCAGTCGCTCCATGTAAAATACTGGTTGGCAGATTGATTGTCCTTGACTAAACGATCTGTATAGGAAAAAATACTTAATAACTGTAGCCTTCGCATATTCTAATACGTAATTCTATTCCACAGAACAAAGACTCAGACGCAGCTTCCAACGACGGAGACGACGACAACGAAAACGCATACACGGAAATAGTGTACCTAGAACAGGAGCAAACAGAAAACGTAACGAAACACAAAGAGAAACCTAAAGCTTTTACAAAACCCATGAAAAAACGCGAACGGCTACACAGTCTGTACAGCTCCGACGAAATCCCCCATAAAAAACCTAAAAGAGAAGACGAAAATGACGAATTAGGAACTTTTATTAAATACATAACTTGTCTGTTAAAAAAACTCCCAGCTGATGTCTTTTCGAACGTTCAAATTGAAATTATAAACACAATTTTAAAAGCTAATTCGCAAGCGAGTACAGCGAATACTAGTCGGAGTACGGTACTCAGTAAGGAACTAATAAATACTAGTTCCAATATCATAACAGTTGATGGAATAACGCCGATAAGTAATAATATAGTGGGACATAACTATACTATTACTCTTGCAACACCGAAAGAAAGTGAAACAGAAAATGGAGGTTGATTTATGAACATAACATAAACGTATACAAGTAATAATTGTTAAGAATACCTACTAAATATTGCCTTAATTAAAGTTTTTAAGACAAAACTTGATTTTAAAATTTTCTACCTAATATGCGTTCGCAATCCATTTGCCAAACATTTAAACAAACACGAGTTTTAAGAAAAACAACTCTAATGCCTACACATAAGGTTCAGTTTGCGCTCCAACTCTATATTTTTTTATGACTTTTGCTGTAGCAAAAGTCAAAAAATATAAAGTTGGAGATTCTAGACCGACTAGTACTAGTAGCAACTTACTTAACCTAACCTAACTTATCAATTTACACGTACATCATAATAATCATAACTATAGGTAATCACTTTATCATTATTTTGTTAACATAGGTAAAATAAAATAGTTGCTATAAAAAAATTACAAGCGCGCTATGCTATACCAGAATGCGTACAAAATATTCATGGATGTCATTGATACATACATACTACATACATAGATTATATTTCTATGCTACATACATAAAGTTGATGTTTGTCTAAGTGGAAACTCCGTATTTGTTTACATGTTTGGCATATAGGGTAAATGCTCCAGTGAATGAACATTTAAGCGAACATCGAACTTCAAAAAATTATTACAGTATGTGTATCTAAGGGATACGGTGCAAAGCTATATTTTGGTAATAAGATTATATTCAAAAATATTTTTTAAGTTGGGTTTACGACATAACCTGTATAATTTCTTAGATATTTAGCAATAAATTGAAAAATACCCTAAAACCCCAGTGAATGAACGAAATTTTCCAGTAAATGAACTAAATAAAACCAGTAATTGAACACAATTTTTGTTAATTTACTATTACAGGAAAATCCATAATATTATAAAAAAAGTCTAACAATCAACTAATTATACAAACATAAATCCTCTGCCTTTTTTTTAAATAACTTCTCCCGCTCTGGGCGGAGCGGGAAGGCGTGTCAGACTGTTGCTGACTAAAACCCACCCGTGTTCCTTCCGTTGCATGCGTCGCCGGGGCCGCGATATCCCTTTCGGACAAACACGCAACCCTGGCAGGCATTGGCCCTTACGGACCCCGTCAGTTGGTGCTGACATCTCTTTGAGGCGCGCGTGGAACACAACGTGCCGTCGACCCGTGCCTGGTCCTTATCGGACGGCGAGCTACCCATTGCTCACCGTCCGCAAGTCCGCGTCTACGGTGGCCGGAAGTCGGCTCGCGACTCCCTCCCCCTCCTCCTTCGCGAGCTTTACTGCTTCGCAGAAGGAAGTGACGGCCTCCCATGCACTCTCTCTCCGAACCATGGCCTGAACCAGGGCCGGACGCGACAGATCGCAACCGCCGATCGCCTCCGTGACGATGCTCCGCCCAAGCCGGGCTGACCTCCACCGTGTGCTCGCTCCACCGTGTCCTCCGGGCGATCCAAACAGTGGTGGCACTCGGGCGTTTCCTCCCGCCTTATGCGGAACAGGAACCTCCCGAAACAACCGTATCCGGTGAGGACCTGCGTTAGGCGGAAGGTGAGGACGCCGTGGCGCCTCTTAAGCCACGCCACAATTGCGGCGATAAGTCCCTTCGACTTATCGCCGCTATTGTGGCGTGCCCAGCACGGGGTGGCTACAATCGCACTCTCCATGACACCATGATATCCCGCCGGAGTTCTGTCCGCTGTGCCGTGATTTCTCGCGGCAGCGGAGTTACGCCCCAGCGTTTCACCTCCTCGCGCCACTCCCAAATGTGCGCGAGGACTTTCACCTCCAGATCCCATGGCGGCAATCCGGCAAGGAGGCTCCACCTCACCGGAGACCGTGTGGTATCCCCGGACCATCCGGATGGCCATGACCCTTTGGGACGCGTTCAAACGGCGGTTTGGCCGCAGCCTCAAAGAACGCGCCCACACCGGTGCTCCGTAAAGGGCCATGGACCGCACGACCCCTGCGTAGAGCCTCCGGCAGGAGGCGTTTGGACCCCCTAGATTGGGCAGGAGCCCCTTCATGGCAGCCCTGGCCCGCTCCAGTCTGGGAGCCAAACGTCGGAAATTCTCCACGAAGTTCCACCAGATGTCGAGGACGAGTCCCAGATACTTCATCGTCGACTCGACGCCGATGTGAACCCCTCCTACCGTTATTTGGGAACCCGACGGTGGCGCGTTCCGAGGACTATGAAAACAAATAGCCTCGGACTTGTGCAGGGCCACCTCGAGTCCCTATTGCCGGATCCTGTTACCGATTGTCGCAACCCCGCGTGTTGCTACTTCGGCCGCCGCCTCGTGCGACCTCCCCTGCGCCAGGACCAACGTGTCGTCAGCGTAGCAGGTCACGCTGACGCCGCTAGGGTGGTCGGCGCGCAGCACCCAGTCGTATCCGATGTCCCACAGATGCGGCCCCAGGACCGATCCCTGTGGGACACCGCACGACATCTCTCGCCGGTTCCATTCTCCCTGGTGACCGGGGTAGATGACGGCCCTGTCCGACAAATAGGCCTCCACCACACGACAGAAGTAGGTCGGCATCCAGAGATACCGGATATCAGGGAGGCACCTGATGCAACTCCAGGGCAGGGTATTGAAGGCATTGGCGATGTCTAGAGACATCGCCAAGACGACCCCACCCCGGGCCACAGCATCCCCCGTCGTGAGGGCACGCGCATGATGGCGTCCACCGTAGAGCGCCCTCTGCGGAAACCAAACTGGCTCTCCGCCAAATCCGGCCTCACCCGCACCCAGCACGATGGGCCGATAAGCGGACGGAGAGTCCGCAGGGCGCCCCGGCTTCTTAACGATGACAAGTTTCCCCGTCTTCCAACGAAGTGGGAACTGGCCCATCTCCATAACACACGCAGCCCAGCACACATTTATTGTCAAAAGATTACTTTCACTGTTAATTTGTCTGTATTTCGTGTTTCACGAACTGTGTCCAAAAAAAAGTTTTCTTTCTTTTTCTTTTCTTTTCCTCGTGCTCTCTGACATTGTGCCAGCTAATGGAGTGTCGTTACTTGCTTTATTAATAGTTAGATCTCCGTTAGCAATGGACCTAAGAAATCTTTCCAACGTTTCTTGGGTATATCGAAACCTTTCATATTTATTTTTATTGGAATCCATGGTAATTTAAAGGGACAGTATAATAAAAAATTATATAATAATAAAATCTAGGTCTTAAAAGGATGAAATCTAGCTCAAAATTTTGTGTTCATTTATTGGTACCATCATCATGACGAAAGCTAATATTTGAACATGATGAAAAATGTTAGTTCATTCACTAGATTTTATGAACCAATAAATGAACATACCTGTCCCAATACTGGCCTAAAGATCAGAAATCTATTTTTAAAACTACTCCCAAAACATGAATCATATAGCATAATAATAAATTACATATTTGAATAAAAATATGAAATTGACGTTCGTCCAGTGAATGAACGGTCGTTCATTTACTGGATTTCAAACGATTTTAAGTTCCATTGCTGGGACACCTAATAATTTACCTAAAACAGACTAAAATGGCATTGAAATCGATTTGAGACATAAAGTATACCTATCCTTTATTCTAATTAATAAATAACTATATACTATAGAATATACTTCAATTACGGCTACAATGTGATATCAAAAATGTTGCGTCTTACCTGAGCCCTAAATTCTTGCCCGAACAAATACAAGTTACACTAACACTGCCAACTTTAAACGCTCGCCATTATAAAATCTATAGTGACATAAGAAATTAATTTTGCCACTTTAATAGAAAAAAGAGTAACAATTACGAAAAAAAATACTGAGTTGGGTAAAAATATTTTTGTTTCTTATTTTTAGGAAAAAACCCAGTTTTGTTCATTCTGGGGTGTGTTCATTCACTGGAGCACTTACCCTAAATTGGGAAGCAGATTTAAGTATCTAATATCTACAAACCATTTATACTCAGTTTCTAAATTGAGAATTTGAAGCTCAGAAGAGAACTGGTCACGCTCTATTTTAGCAATAATTGGGCATGCGCTAAGGTAGCCCGCGAAATTCAAATTTTCTTTATTTTTTTCCCCTTTCAAGTATAGAGATAACAGAAAAGCGCTGATGTCGTGAGAATGTACGTTGAAAAAGCGCTCGTGCGGAACAAGCCTAACGGTCAAATGTATTCGCATTAGATGTTATCAAAAGACGTTAATACTAGGAACTCGACGGAAGTGACGACTTAATAATAATATGTACCAAAGGACGGTGCTGATAATAGGGATGATGCCTGGGTAAAAAAAAAGGAATTCTAATTAGTCCGTCAGTCAGATAATAAAAAAATCTTACTTGGATATAACGCATTTTAAGTTGGGGAGTGGGGGTCGCAACGTCACAAGTAAGTATAAAATCTACATACTCGTGACGTCATGGCACATTTTGACTCAATGTATCGCCGTAATCTTTAGATCACGTAAAAAAAGAAAAAATACGTGTCCAATATTTTTTTATAATCTCCATGACGGACCCAAAAAATTTTTTGTAATCATGCCTATTTGTAAGTATTTTGTAAAATACCTCCTTTTTTTTTTTTTTGGTCGTAATTTTTTTGGTTTTGTTTTTACCATGCGCAGTTCTGGGGGCCAACCACCACCTCTGAAAGCAGTATTATTTTAATACTACTTTAGTGTGGGAAAGAGATGAAGCTCTACTGGACGTATAGCTTTATCTTTTTCCCACACTGAAGTAAGATTCAAATAATACTGCTTTAGAGGTGGTGGTAAGCCCGCTGTTTCGCTGAGATGAGCATAATAGAGACAGAAAAACAAGGAGATATTGATACACGCCTCCTCCCAGAAACGGCAGAAACTATAGAACGTCACCTGCTACTCTTCCTATTCCAGAAACCATATATCAATATCTCCACGAAGCAAGGAGATATTGATGGTTTCTGAAATATCTGATTAGTAAATGCTATCAAATCACAATATTAGCTGCTGTGATTCAGTAATTGGTTAAGTTTTGAGTATAAATGTCGATGGCTTTAAGAGATAGGGGAAGACCAAAGAAACGATGGATGGACTGTGTGGAAGATGATATGGATAGAAAGGGGGGGACTACCGAGATGACGACTGATGGAGAAGTGTGGAAGGAAGGGACTTGTTGCGCCGACCGCTGATAAATTGGGATAAGGGCGAAGAATTATGATATTATTTGGTTTTATACCTACCATGCGAAGTTCTGTTCAGCTAAGTTGAAAATATAGAGACAGAAGAACAGGAAGATATTGATAGTTTTTGAAAATTCTTCAGGGAAGTCTCTGATCGGTAAGTAAATAACATAACATCACGACCATAGATTTAAGAAAGAAGGAGATATGCCCGGTAGTTGAAAATGTATCGAAACCCAATGTCTTCAATCTATCCCTACTCTCTAGCCTGCGATCACACATGCGATCAGTAAACCCAATAAATACGAGGTCCCGCTCACACTTGCAATTTACAAATCAGAACGTACTACACAATCAATTATAAACCTTATCCCATTAAACACAGCGTGCATTTACCATGCACCGTACAACTCACCCACACGAAAACATCGTTCGCTATCGTTGTGCTGTGCAAAAGCCATTTATTTTACATATACGCTAGTGATTGACTAAATCGGAAACTTATCGATTCTCCCATTTATTATTGTATTAAAATTTTTGGAAGTTGCTGAAAAAATTATAAATAAAAAACGATATACATATAATAAGATGATATAAATAAACAATAAGTAAGTAAAAAAAAGAAATATTAAGTAAACCAAAAAAAAAACAACATTATGAGAAAATCTAAATGAGTATAAAACAAGATTTCACATCGGTCTTCCAATCAGGCTACAACTGTTGACAAATTGAAGAATAAACTTTAATAGTAATATAAATTCATACGACAATCGACATTATTGTCGATAGCCTACGTTAGTGGATCTGCACAACCACATCACTAATCCGTCGCAAGACGCCACGGCCGTACTAACGATGCAACCGCTTAAAGCAAATATCGTTTTGTAATTTTTACATTGCTTGTCCAGTTACTTAGCGACATACTTTGGTAGTGGTAAAGAAGCAATGTATTTACTACAATAAAAGTACAGTCGCTGTGATATATGAAAACAAAAATAACGTAGTAAAGGCAAGAAATATTTTACGATTTGTTGTTCTTCATGATTTTCAACATAAATATAGCAAAATACTTGCGCTGATTTATGAAAAGTGGTTCTACGATTTAGTTAGTTTATAGTTTAGCTTCGATTTTTACAAGAAACCCCTGAACAACACGGTATTCTTAAATGTTATCACGATCGCGTTCGAAAGCGCACTAGTTAGCGGAAACGGCCATTTGCCTGAGGCATGACCATTGTGGTCAAGATGCGCGGACACAGACACGCCCCCATGCCACTTCTCCTGTTATTTATATTTCTATGATCACGACTGTGTTACCCGAAGAGTAAGGCAGAGGAGTACCTAGGTAGTACACCAACATTTCGCCAGTTATGTTTTTAAGTCCCATGCAATAGGCAAGCCTATTGCCATAATTCCGGACTCCGAGCTGCTACTGCTATTAAAGTATTCATCATCTCATACTCATTAACACTCATCAGATGCATACATAGCGTCGGTCACACCGGCACCGGAATGCCAGCGACCGAGCACTTTCAGTGTGTTTTTTTTTTAAACTTTATCTACATACTTAAAAGACCAGTATCGCTTGAAAAGCTTGAAAGGTCTCGAGGCCACCCGTGGTGAGGCGAGACTGCTCGCGGCACCGCGGGCGGCCGCACGTATGTAATATAGAAACTAAACTAGTCAAGAGGAGAGGAGACTAGGCGCGTGGGATCTGGAGGCCGCGCGAGGCCGCTAGCGGCGACGCTGGGGGCCGCTGCCATTCCGGTGTGACTCGGCCCTAACAGTCATCACATTCACAGACACACATACATTTGGTCACCTTTAGGTTCTAAGTTTGATTTATTATCTTACTAAAACCGGTGCATTTTCAAAATCTTCCTATTATCTGTCGAAAGTGGATACCCTAGTGCGGGATCCAGTGTCATAACTAAATATTGTAACACTTGTTTGGTTATGAATCAATCAAGCTTTTTATTTATTTACTGAGAAATTGAGAAACCCAATAACACTTCGCCGGAACCTGGAATCGGACGCAGGACTTCATGCTCAGCAATCTGTTGTCTTTATAACTTGTTAGGTACTAGTTATTCGCTTTCGTGATGACCATAATGCCTTGGAAGGTAGGTAGGCCTTTGGTGTGGGATGCAACGTGTGTCGACACCCTTGCGCCATCCCATCTTCCTAGCACGGCGGGCTGTGCTGGGGCTGCTGCTGCAAGTGCGGAAAACCTCATACGGCGCAAATACTCCAATCTTATTGGGACTTATATGTTTGAGCCGTTTGGGGTTGAAACACTAGGGCCATGGGGTCCGAGTGCCCACTTACTTTTTCAAGACATCGCAAAGTGGTTGGTCGACTCTTCATGTGACCAGAAGGCTGGCCTATTCTTCGGCCAAAGAATCAGCATTGCCATACAACGTGGCAATGTCTCCCAAAAATTATGTTATTAAATAAATAATATTTGACAGCTGTTTGCGACGTTGTCAATTTTTAGGCTAAACGCTCTTAACGACTGTCATGAAAATCTGTAATTTTGACCAGTATTTGACAATAAGGTGTCAAAAAACGCTCAGTATTTGGAAAGTCCTTATTGTGGGCCCGTTCACCGCCATTTTAGGAAGTCAGAGATTATCTGAGAGAAGCAACCATTGCAAAATGCATTAATAAATCTGTTGTAAGTACTTACAAAAAAATTGGGAAATCTGTTCAATCTGGTTTTGTCTAGCTGCAGCTAGTTTATGAAAGGGCTCGTTTATAGGGGTCAATATTTTATCTACTAGTTGAAAAGTACTTAGGACATATCTATTTGGGAATTGAGATAAATATAATGTCACAATCCGCGGCGCGCTGTAGAGTCCAGATGTAATCATGGTTAGATCATATGAGAACCATGTAGTTTAGTGTCTGAAATCAATGGTCTTTTGAGGAAAGAACCACCCAGATTTGAGTGGACCTGTCCAGTCAGTGCACGCATTTGTCAGTAATCGTGGAGCTCAACTCAGAACTTAAGAGCGTTTATCCAAAAAGTTAGCAACGTCGTAAATAGCTGTCAAAAATTTACCTGTTTGATTAATCTGGCAATATTACTGTATGGAAATAAAAAAATGTGGTTAACTAGCGAACTAGAATATTAATAATGAGTTGCAATTATAACATTTAATTCGATGTTGTACCCTCTTTAAGAGTAAAAAAGGCATTTGGAAAGTTTCCAAATACTTTATTTACATCTAAAACGAAATATTCGGTGTTACGATATTAATTATTGCATTTCATAATCAATATTCTAGTTCGCTAGCTAGCCACATTTCTTATTTCCGTACATTAATATTGCCAAATTAATCAAAAAAGCTTCGATTAATTGATCGAAGCAAAACAGCGTAATATTATTTGTCATCTATTTGCGAAGTTGCCGACTTACACAATAAACGCTCATAAGGAGCATTAATTTATAGTTTATGGGAACCGGTCAGTTTCACCAACCAACACCATAGTTTTCAACGTCCCCCTTAGAATGTTACTTCAACGAGGTAAGTACATACTTATTATTGATTCTTCGGCTGCCCTCGCGCCCCTCACTCGCTTACAAATTCAAACTGAATCTGAGTCAAGGTTGGAATCGTGGTTTGATCGCAGTTTTTTAAAACTTAGATTCACAATTCGCGAGGAGAAGCCTGTTACCATATTAAATGCGAAAGTGACTTTGTTTGTTACGCTTTCACGCTAAAACGGCCGAACGGATTTGGATGAAATTTGGCACATGAGTAGACCATGACCTGGAATAGGACATACGACATTCCCACAACATCAAGACTTATGAGGGTGAAACCGCGAGGCGCAGCTAGTATGCAATAAAAAAGAAAAGTAAAAGACTACGCATGTACTTACGTAGAATTTTATCTTATCTGTGGTGACCCCTCTGTCATCCAACGTTATTAGATAACATATGTACCTAATACATAGAGACTACTATCAGTACACTCCGTTCCTTAGTACCTAAAAGTAATATGTTATCAAAAGGCACACAAATATCAACTTTAAGTTGACGTCTATAAGTTCATTTCAGACTATGGTCCGGCCGTCGACAGAATGAATTTGATCTTTATTACTACTCGAAATTGTCCAACTGACAGGTGTCAGGAACGCATTCTTTCGACGGCTGTATTAAAGAGGTCTTGCTAAATTCGTTTTCTTTCTTTACAAAAGTAAAAAAAAAAACCTTGTAGATAAAACAGCGCTTTAATTAAATATAATTTTTCAACAAGATGTAATTTGGACATATTGTAAAAGGCGCTCGTGTGTACAAAGTCGGTTTCTGGAACAAAATAAACGTGTCAAAATTTACTGTTGTCAAATAATTGTCAGTGCAAAAGGGTGAAAATCACCCTGTTACATGATCAATCTGAAGACTGTGATTTGCTGCCGAATTTAGTTATTTTCTATTCTTAAGAATGCGGCGACCGGATGAATTGTCCATCCAAACGTAATACCAAAATCATTTGCAATTTGTGCATATTTCCACCATATTATGTTGATATTCGGATTGAGACAGTATTTATCTAGTCCTGTACGTCTTATTTTTTCCAAAAACTTACCTGAAATGAAATTAAAGCAAATTGAATTTCATACATTTTTACAGCGTAAATTACAGGTTTTCATATTGTTTTTTCTGTATTATAAACAACAATATTTGTAATATTGTTTCCGCAGCAGCATAGCTTATATTATTAAGTTACAAATTATCGAAAAAAAAATGGAAAAACATTTAGTTTTAATTCATCATTTTTGGTATTACGGAACACATCCAATTTTTCATAAATTTTCGATAGCTAGTAGTGCTATCGCGTCAAGAAATAATATTGTCAATGTGTGCGTGGTCGCACAGTATCTATCCGCTCACACACACACGCATGTCTGACCTCACCTTGTCAAACAGAGATAGCAATATTCCAAACGAATTTTGAACACATCTCGATTTGTAGTTGCAAACTATGTTCGCCGGCCCCTTAAGGGACTCGGCATGATTTTTACTTTTTAATTAATTATCGTTCATACTCGGAGTCACCAGTTTACGAGGTATGAAGAACAGGGTGTAAATTTCACTCATCCATAGAAAATGTAGGATGAGGATCCTCCGACCAGACATGTGTTGTGTCTGGTGGGCTACTGCACGACGATTGATGTCGGGACGTTGTATATATGCTAATCGCGCGGTAAAATCTTCTTGCGCGATGCAGGATTTTGCGTGATGTCAGTGTGTTGCGTAGTTCGCATGTGGCGATCTGGATGCCGCCACATATTATTCCAAAATTAATCCGTTTTCCTCGTCCTACAAGAAGTCTCAATTTAAAGAAGTCCATCTAAAAAACTTTAAACTTAATAAAAAAATTGAATACCTATTTGTTTAAAAAATATGTGTAATACGTTCTAGTGGCAACACTGATAAAGAAACAACTTTGACCTAAATAACAGAAAAACAAAGCGATTATGTTAAAAAAAATTGCCAGGTACGAACGCAAGGTCGTGAATAGGGTTCTGTATAAAAAAAAAATTGAGTATTAGGTGGATGTTTCACCTTCTGATATAAGTTTGATATAAACATACATATTTAACAATTATGTTTTATTTTTTCTAGTGATTTAGCTTTAATTTCCAAGACAAAGATGTCACAAGCTTGTGGTGAAAACCGATTCACCGCTGGACAGTGCCTATTACTTCGATAATAATCCTTATCTACAGCCCGTTTTCACCTACTGGACTCTTTGCTTGTACCTAGAGCTGGCCTAGCGTAGGACGGAGTTTCAATGGAAAAAGAGTTTGTTTTTGTTACCCCTGACGCGGATTTGCGGCGTACCGTACCAGCGTCAGACAGCATTAATGCTCAAATGAAGCGCAAACCTTTTTGGCGCAGCCGTGAGACAGTAATTTCACTTTTTATTTAGTTATTTGAATTTTGTGTTTCACGAACTGTGTCCAAATAAACGTTGTTTTTTCTTTTTGTCTTTCTTTATCATTCTCCAAGCTCCTGTGCCCGCCTCGACCTGCGAATACAACATTGTCATCTGCACATCTCTATTCTATTTTTATTAAATGGCAAGCAAAGCCGATGTCGGCTATTCTACCAATGTCTAAAGTGCAATCATCTCATTCGAAGATATAACAGTGTCCGTCTAGAGATAGACAGACGCCATATTGCTTCAAGCTTCTACGGAACCCTAAAAAGTGTGTAACTAGTTAACTGGTCTCCTCTGATAACATTTTTAACTTGAGTGGTAAAGAAAAACATCGTAAATAGTTGTCATAATATATTTAACGAAGAGGTCACTTCACCTCAATGTCGGAGAAGTTATTCAGTTAAGTATTGCACAGTAATTAGGCTATGTGGTGTCATGGCAAGCATTCCGTGAAAAATAGGGTTAGTAACAGCTCGGCCCGAGTCAACTCAACCCGAATACTGTGCAGCTGCCGCTAAGAAGCTAAAAACAGCCTAGAATACCACAATATTGTGCGAAAAAGGCTATTTTAGCTAGTAAATCCAAGGGCTAAATAGAGATGAATGAATGAACAAAAAAAAATTGAATGAAACGTATGAATACGTGACAGAGAAGTTTATGAAAAACCTAGATAAGTATCCCAACTTGTCTCGGCGATTGAACTCGGGATATTCAGGTGTCGTGCTAACGACAACACGAGCGAGGCAACAAAAACAAATTAATCTTTTAATTAAATTGAGGTTATGTCCACAAAGGTGACATTTAATTTATTTTTCAACACGTGTTTTCAATTTTAGAATTCAAATAACAACCATCAATCTGCATACCGTTTCCCAACTATGTCGGGGTCGGCTTCCAGTGTAATAGGATGCTGCTGAATACCAGTATTTTACATGGAGCGACTGCCAATCTGACCTCCACAACTCAGTTATTGGGTAATACGATACCCCTTGATAAGACTGGTTGTCACACTTTTGGGCTTCTGACCCGTTGTCGACTGTCAAAGATCTACAAATGACAGCTAGGATCAGCGGCGTATGAACGCATATATCGTAAAAATAGCTGTCAAATATAAATGTCAATTCATTATTAATATTCTAGTTCGCTAGTTAGCCACATTTCTTATTTCCATACACTAATATCGCCAAATTAATCAAAATAGCGAAGAAGATAATTGAAATCTATTTAAGAAGTTACCCAGTGACTTACAAAATAAACGCTCATAGCGTGTGCTCTCTTGATATGTAAAGGATGGTCACCCATCATCCTCGGACCAACCGCGGCAAGCGTAGCTTAACCTTCCATCGACCCTAGCGGCTGTTATTTGGACACGTGCCCCTCCGAATACAAATACTATTTACATTTAGGCGTAGTATATATTAGTAACCAAGTAACCAATCATGGCACGTGCCTACGTGGTACACCTTTTCAATGCCACGTGAAGTTTGACCTACAAAATTCTAACCTAACTTTATTAATTACAGTTAGAAACCAGTGGGGCTTTACTTTCGAACGTCTCCGTGGAGTTTCTTGCCCGTTCTTCTCCATAGGAACGTACTACGCTTTGGAATGGGTAACTAGCTTCATCTTTATGACTGACCGATGACGGCCAATTAGGGATAATGACTAAAAAATATTTTTTGTCCGTCTTTGAGATTATAAAAAAATATTGGACACGTATTTTTTCTTTTTTTACATAATCTAAAGATTACGGCGATACATTGAGGTAAAATGTGCCATGACGTCACGAGTATGTAGATTTTATACATACTAGTGACGTAGCGACCCCCACTGCCCAACTTAAAATGCGTTTTATCTAAGTATTTTTTTATTAATATTATAAAGCAAAAAATACGTGTCTAATATTTTTTTATTATCTGACTGACGGACTAATTAGAATTTGATTTTTTTTACCCAGGCATCATCCCTATTCAAAAGGGCTTGTAAATGGTTTAATTTAAATGTAATGCTTTGCGTTTGAGTTTGAAAGGATGAAATGTCATGTGGAAATACGATGGCAACAATAAAATTAATGTCGTTGTTGATAAAATAAAAACGACTATGGAAGACTGAGGAATGTATGATTTCTTCAATGTAGCCCGCGAAATTCAATATTTCTTGCGTTTTATACAAATCAAATCAAATCATTTTTATTTGCATTTAAACACAGATGTTACATTAAAATTAGTGCTTACATGTTTTGCTCTACATACATAGCATGCAAACTTGTCGGCATGCGTTACATCACATAATATTATAAAATTGTTGCAAGCATATTTAGTCTCTATAAATTCTTTAATAGAATAACTAGGTACTCGTATTTTGTATATTTAGCCATTTATATAGTTTGTGCTTAAATGCTCTAGAAGTCAAAAAATTTAAGTTGCTTGGTATATTATTAATTTATTATAAACACGTACACACATTGCTACACAGTTCTTATTGTATTTTGTAGATCTAGGAACGTCATGCATTTTTTTTAATATCGCGGGCTCTAAATTAAATTACAAATGTTCTCAATTGAGAAAACGGGCGTAAATCTAACATTATCCTGAGGTTGACTAATTAGTTTTCCGGGAAAAAAGGTAGGTACGGTATAACCACGGGAATACAATAGTATTGTTTAAATCTATAGACATTGTGACAACTTAATAATACACACAGACAATAGGCAATATGATGAAAACCTAAAGTCATAAAAGCGACCATTTAATATTTCAATTTAACCTCTGATAACGCAGTCAACGAAATAACTGGTCACTATGACTCAAGCAATGACTTGGGAGATTTTTTGTTGATAGTGATTAATATTGAAGCCGGTTTTCGTCTTTAAGATTCTAGATTCGACTACTGTCTATTTTAGTTTCAATCAGGTTTTTTGCGATCATTACACGACGAAGTTTTATATCATGATTTGCGAAGTACTTATTAACCCACAGTCAAGCCGTTGAGAGAATGCATTCTTGACACCTGTCAGTTTCATTCTTACGAATATGTGTTTTGCGAATTTGATCCTTATTACTACTAAAAATAGCCCAACTGACAGGTGTCAGGAAAGCATTCTATCGACGGCCGGACTGTACCATTCGTAGATCTTTGACAGTCGGTCGTTATGGGGTATTCAGAAGAAGCTCGTAAGTCTGACAAGGTGTCATTCATTAATTACGTGAGGCGTTTAGGGGAGGAGGGGGTCGACCTGAATCTCAACCAATCTCACGTGCGAAAGGACGGGTCCCGGCAAATATCACGTAATTTTTATTTCCGCAAGAAACAGTGTAATATTGCGAAAAAACTGGGTTACATTATCTAATAATTAATCAAATTACGTTTTTTTTTAATAAATCGAACACAATCAAGCACAGATTAACATATTTACACAAAAAATACGTATTTTGAAATATCTCACGTGAGATTAAGGGGGGGGACGAAGACGAGCAAAATCTCACGACATCTCAACAAACGGGGAGGGGGGTAGAAAAATCGCCAAAATCGTCTCACGTAATTAATAAACGCCCCTAATGCATCGTGGTTACCCAGAACCTGGGTTGTGAAGGTCAGATAGGCAGTCGCTCCATAGATGATGAACAATATGTAAAATGCACTCACCAGACGGGTGTCGTGTCTGGTGGGCTACTGCCCGGCGATTGATGTCGGGACGTTGTATATATGCTAGTCGCGCGGTAACCTCTGCTTGCGCGATGCAGGATTTTGCATAACGTATGCGTTTCAGTGTGATACGTTGTTCGCATGTGGCGATTCAGATGCCGTCACACACGTGTTATAATTAGCGTACCTTGGACAGTTAGCCACACCGGAAGCCTCGACGACCGGTAAATCTTTTTACCCACAGCAACGGCTAATCTTGTGTTTGTCGTACCGATACCAGAGAAGACTCTGGACTTCGCCATAGAGAAACTCATCATCTGAATTAGCCTTCTCCTTTTCCTATGTTGGGGTCGGCTTCCAGTCTAACCTGATGTAGCTGAATAGTATTTTCGTACTAAAGAAACAGGGAAGTGAAATAAATTAAAAAATAAAAACTAAATACAAATTTTCTTACGTTTTTTGCAATTTACAAATCAGCATCAGGTTGAATGTTGATCAAAATATGATTAGCGACCGTAAATTCCCATATTCAGATTCATTTATTTGCAAAGAATGACTAATTGAGAAACTCACTCAACACTCAAGCGTTAGTTAAAACTAGTTTCGAACAATCAAAAGGCTTTAAACGAGTTTTAATGAATGCTTGAGTTTTGAGTAAAACAGTTAGTCAAGATATTATAGGTATAATAAAAGTCTGAAGTACATATTAGCAGAACCTACAAATAAGAAGATACATTTGAAAAATAACAAAAAAAAAAAAATGTCCGTCAGGTAGGTTTAAAAAAAATATTAGACATGTAATTTTTGTTTTTTTACGTAATCTAAAGATTACGGCGATACATTGAGTTAAAAAACTTTTTACAAAAAAAAAAAAACAACCGACTTCCGAAAAAAAACACTACAAAGTGAAAAATAACTTTAATTTCGGAAGTCGGTGTCTTGGGTTTTGAATTTTCGTTTTTTTTTTTGTAAAAAGTTTTTATTTTTCACTTTTTAGATGTGGTACCTACCCCACACAAATTCGAATACCAGTACCTGCTATGTAAATAACAGTCACAGGAAGTTATCATCATATCATCCACATAATATACTAAGTGGGATAAATACGTATTATTGAAGCTTACTCAAAAAGTATCCCAGCAAAGTTAATAAAATTTATATGGGACCAATCCGGGAGCATACAATTCATACATAAAATAATTTTCAAAATCGGTCCGCAATTGACGGGGAAATCGGTGGACATACATTAAAAAAAAAATACATACGCGACGAACATATCGAGCCTGTTATGGAAGAACGTCGAAAGCGACATTTATGAAATTTTACAGGAGAGGTATTTTATTGATTATATTTTATTTGTTATATATAGATCTCTGGTTTTTGTATATATTCCAAAACACATTAATTAGGCTTTACGTAAAATCAATTAAATCATTGCAGAAAGAGTTAAGTCAAACAAAAAAATAATTTTCAAAATCGGTCCACAAATGACGGAGATATCGACGGACATACATAAAAAAAAAAAAAAAAAACATACGCGTCGAACATGTAACCTCCTCCTTTTTGGAAGTCGGTTAAAAATGTGCCATGACGTCACGGGAATGTAGATTTTATACTTACTTGTGACGTAGCGACCCCCACTCCTAACTTAAAATGCGTTTTATCTAACTATTTTATTATTAATATGATAAAGCAAAAAATACATGTCTAATATTTTTTTATTATCTGACTGAAGGACTAATTAGAATTTCTTTTTTTTTTACCCAGGCATCATCCTAATTGCATTTAAAAAAATTTAGTTCCACAATTTTACTTGACTTCAGTGGCGGTGCTGGCGCGGACCTAGTCATATTTAAAAAATAGTACATCTAGTGACAGACCTGTCAGGTTGTCAGAACCGTATAATTTAAGTGTTATTATCTATGGTCAGACCATCGCCTTTTGAGGTCAGTGGCCCTATCCCTTTGTTGGTCGAGGGCTTATAAATTATGTATGACAGTTCAACAGTACAATAGAATAACTTGATTCTCGTATAATCGGCTGTAGTCTTCGATCAATAATGCACGCTGTAGTGAATCGAATAAGTAATTTTAAAGCTGCCAGCTTGGGCAAGAGTTCAACGGTTACACGAAGACTGGCGACCAACCGAGAGGTTTTGAGCTTAGCTTGAATTTGAACTTGACCTTTTGCACGATTACATAACATAACATCACGACGGTAATCCTGAATAGTTAGGCAGAGGTGTAACGATAGGTACAGCCAGATTTCACCGTTTTTTTAAAGTCCCATGTAATAAGGGGTGAGCCTATTGCCGTCAACCAGGCACAAATTGAGACTTTCGTTTTGTTATCCATCTCTAAATCTATAAAAGAAAAAATCTCTAAATCTATAAATATAGAGTATATAAAGGAAAGTCGTGTTAGTTACACTATTTATAACTCAAGAACGGCTGAACCGATTTAGCTGAAAATTGGTGGAGAGGGAGCTTAGAACCAGGAGTCTAGCTATAGGATACTTTTTAGTAGGGTAGGTAGGGTTTTTTTTTTAATATTTGATTGATTGCGGAACAAAGTTCGCCGGGTCAGCCAGTTAATAATAAAGCTTTTTTTGTTTATAAATTGCTTGAATGCGCTAAACTCTGGCACTACCAGCCGGATTTGAAAAAACGTTTTTGATTTTGATATCCCAATTCCTGTGGAAGGCTAACAGGCTAGGCTACGCTATCCTTAGGAGTCGAGCGACAAGAAAAAAAGTCGGAAAGAACACTAAGCGAAAACGTATGGGTTTCATTTTGACAGTTCACCCGCGTTCATTGCATCATTTACGTTCTCAATTCTTTATTGCGTACCATAATGTATAAAGGTGGTAGGTATATTGGATAGATAAATTAGTCATAAGGACCCTGAGCGGGCACAGCATAGATCAAGTAGGAGAGAGGAAGAAGAGCACTGGGTGTTTAATGTGATACATTGCAAATTAGTTTTGTATAATTTAGAAGCATTTTTTCAATTTTTGTAAATGTGAGTACCATGGAGCCGTTTTAATGTTATTAAGATGTATGTTGACTTGAAAGAGCATGGCAGTTGAGAGTATGTCATGCTCACTTAAATGTCTCGCTGATGGTGGCGAGTGTGTTAGATCATTCGGTTCCCTACAAAATGGTTGAGCTGGATGGTGCTGATCCACGCGTCATGTTCGTGAACGGGCGCCGTCAGTTGTGACTGGTCATCTCTTATCTGCCATGGCTTATTTTTAATCTTATATTTTGAATTGTTTTGATTATTTTTTGTACATTGTTCTCACATATAGAAGCAACAAGAATAATGTACCCAGGATTTTGTAATTTTCTATATTTAAAAGAGTGTCCTTGGAGTTTCTTGCCCGTTCTTCTCCATAAAGATCTACGTTTTGGAATGGGCCACTAGCTTCAACTTTCTGACTAACTGACGCGACTATTTGACAATTCAAAAGTGCCTGTAAATGGTTTAATTGAAATAAATGCTTAGAGTTTGAGTTTGATAAATTTTATTATTAGTTAAATACTTAGTTAGTAAGTTGTTCAGCAGACGAAGTTTACGAACCTATGAAGCAATAGATTATGCAATATCTTTGAAACCCCTCGAATTGTGACTGAAAATGTGTTACGTAATTAGGTTTGCCGGTTTCCGCTCGCGTATTTTTGGAATAATATCGATCCCTTTTCACCCCTTCGCTTAGTGTTATTGTTACGCGCACCCCTCGATTGAGGGGATCATACCCGCGGCGCGACAACAATTTAATTTATCGTTCGATAAGAACTGGCGAAATGTGGGTTTAGGTGTACCTATAGTAAACCCACATTTCGCCGGTTATATTTAAGTCCAATCTAAAAGGAGGCGAGCCTGTTGCCATCAACCAGGCACAAATCCAGACTATCGTTTTGCTATCCATCTCTAAACTGCCGCAGATGGATACAGAATTACAGAAGGTTCACTCTGCAGTTTAGGCATGAAGCTACAAGCACGCGGCCGGCTCGACATGTCGGGCCAATTCAGTGAGTGTAACGTAGTCAGAAGATATAAGACTTACGCGATAGAAAGAGAGGCAACTTCTAGGTGAATATAACTGTAGGTGTAGCGCTGTGCGACCTGAATTGCACTTTATTGTGTCGAAGCAAGAGTCGCTTTTTATTTAAATGATTTTACGGAGTGTGTCAACTGTATTAATCTGTGCCTCTGCCTTACCCTTCGAGGACAATCATGATGTTGTATTATGTATACAAACAAAATCTAAATCACTGGATTTTCAACTTTCGGTGTTGAGCCGAGCCTTGAGAATCCAACGTGCTAGGACGCACTCTCGTCCCAGCGCTTTGAAAAAACACACTGTTGAATTATCAACTCTCGGCGCTAAGCTGCGCGTTGAAAATCCAGTGCACGAAAAAAAATCGCCACGAGAAAAATCGCCCGTGCGTACCTAAGGCCAAATAGTGGATAGTAACTACTATCTCGTAAATGTATGTGCTATGAGTCGTCGCCTACCAAACCAACTAGTTACAAAATGCAGTGATTTGGTAATTGTGTGTAAGTACTGCTTAGCAACTACCTCAGTGTTGCTAGAACTGTCTGGCCGCTAGTAGAATACCTACACTGTGAGAATATCTAATTCCTAGTTTGTATTTTATTTCATTTTTATTATTTTTATTTCAGCATCCTGGGAGTTATTGCTGACAGGCTGGACTGCTGGTGAGTCGTTGCTCCAGTATCTCAGCTCGAATGCTGTAGCAATGATTATTTTGTTGTGTTTTTTTATGTATTTGTATTACTAACATAAAGTTTATTTTCCATATATAATACGAGTAATTAATAAAAATCAGCCCTATCAGGCTTTTTGTATTGTATTGTAATGTTAATGTAAGTATTGTTTGTTGTATGTGTATGTATTGAATATCATTTATGAGTCATTGTAACTTGATTAAAGAATGAATATTAATATAATAAGGTTCCAAGGTTGCCTGGAAGAGATCGCAGTAAGCGATAAGGCCGCCCATTGTATATTTTGTAGTGTATTACTTTTTCTTTATGTAATGTATAATCTGGTGTACAATAAAGTATATATATATAAATATAAATAAATAATAATAATATTTCAGCTTAGCCTTACAGTAGTCGCGTATGATGTGTAATGATGTGTAGCATCTGACATCTTAGCTGACGTTTATGTAATTTATTTATATAATACTTCAAGCACACAAATGTACAGAGGTGGTAGAGGTAGAGGTGCCATAGGTATTTTCTACCAGTCAACCTTTGGGTGATGCAGAGACAAACAGTGGCAGGTGCAATAGCGAGAATTGAGGAATAAATATTTATTTAAATATAAAGATATACATCTATCTATTAAAAACTGTAAATATATTATATAAGTATACCTAATTATATATAAATATAAGTACAAATAAATATACTAAAACAACTAAGACAATCAATGTGAAAACATTACCGTTGTGATGATACTGCCAGCTCCTTGCGAATGTGCTCGCGAACAAAAATCTTCATCATCACCATCATCCTGTTTACAACCTCTCAGAAAATGGGTTGGTACCATCTGACGGCCAACTCTAGCACCGCGCGCGCTCATTGGTCCAATCAAATAGCGCGCGCTTCGCCGGTTTCCTGTTACACACTTCCGTCCCTTTTCACGAAATCACTCGCACAGATTTTAAGAAACTGAGAGGAAAGATGTTACACATAAAAAATTGGCAGTCATAGAGACTGCCGACAGAACTGAAAACTGGTATTAGCGCCATCTATTATCTTTAATAAATCACTATGGCGCGTCGATGACGCGAACCCCCCAAAAATAGCTCAACGCGCCTAAAGAGATCACAAAAAAAAAATGGAATACTTAAAAAATGTAGTGTATATAATTATTACAATACCTTTCAACCTTTTATTTTATATTCCAGTAGTAACACCGCACGAGATAAAAGATAGTACTTAGTCCCTTTTTAAATGTTGTTAGAAGTCAGAACTTTTTTGTTGTACCTAAAGCTAAATTAGGATTTCATTCGCAATGCAAGAAAAAAAAAAACGAAAGTATAGCAATTTTTTTTTTTCGTTAGTAATAAAATATGAAAAGCGGCCTAGTTCTCATGCAGCTATTGTTACATTTTTTGTTGAGAAAAAACAAGAAATATTCATGTGAATAAAAATATTTACTTGAGTAATATTTGTTTGTTTTATTTCACTCTTTTGGTCCCCTTTCCTAACTAGTAGGTACGTATAACATTGTTATGCTATCGGAGTCACTCTCACACGCCATATTATTAAAAAAGACGCTATTTGGAGTCGACATTTCATATTTGACTAGCGTAGCGTGCAGGGGTGCACGCTTAGCATGACCATTGACTACAACAGAAACAGGTTTTGTCGACAGAAGAATAGACAAAATTAGAGATAAACAATCACAACCTGTCATTTTGTCTATTTTTCCGTAGACAAAACCCGTTTCTATGGTTGTTATGCTACGAGTGCTGAGAGAAAATTACGAAACAAACTCAGGAGTCAGTCTCTTTTAAAGTCCAGACATAATATAATCTTGGTCAGCCCTCTGCTCAACCCCTCAATAAACATGCATGACAGTCAACCACCTTACTCTGCTACAGTAGATAATTCCTATCTGACTACCCCTGGGAAGAAATGGCGAAACAAACTCAGGGGTCAAAGCAGTAGCGGATCCGGGGGGATGGGGGGCTAAGGAACTCAAGCCCCCCCCAAAAGCATCTGAGTTCTTCCGTGACAAATCTTAAAGTGAACTTGATTTTATTCTATATTAATTAAACTTTTTAGCAAGCATTACTCTACCTAATGATAAGTATGATGTTTTCAAGTTTTTAACCGACTTCCAAAAAGGAGGAGGTTCTATGTTCGACTTTATGTATTGTTTTTATTTTTACGTATGGTCAACGATTTCTCCGTTGATTGTGGACCGATTTAAAAAATTCTTCTTTTGTACATTCTTTTCACTTCATTTCCCATTGTCATCAGGTCAGGATCTGATGATGGGATCCTGGAGTAATCGAGGGGAATCTTCAAATATTATAGGCACACCTATAGCAATTTGGATATTTTTTATAGTAACTCGTGCAGTTAGTTGCTCCCGGAAAGCATCATTTGCTGAAGTGGAACTGATGATGAAGACCACCGATGGCCACCGGAACTGCTCAATAATAAGTATTTCACGGGTTGCGATTAAATTACTTTAATATGGTTGCCAAGCAATTTATGCTCGTCACAATGCATATGGAGAAGTACCAGAAGAACTCTTCAACGATAACGCCCCTGCATCGGGAAAAGCAATATTTTGTAAAAGGTGATGAATAGTTGACATTAGGCTATTGTTACTTAGATAAATTACAAACTGAGCGACCTGACTTTTTACGACAGGCAATCGGCAGGATTCGTACAACATACATTTTTTGTTGTTTTGTGATAGAATTTGTACCACTTATTAAACCAACTAAACCATTCATTTTCATGAAACATTAGTATTTTTATAAGTCCGGATTAATTAATTATACCAACTAAAAGATTCAAGTAATTAAACGTAATATAATCTTAAACTAAACGCAACTAAACGTAGTAACTGTTTTTAGAAGTTGCCATTTGTAAAATATCACGAGGCTCGAAATGATAAATAATTATTTAAACATAGAAATAACAGTAGATATAATTAACCAATTACACATTATACCTTAAAATGAATAATGATTGCATACAATCTTAATAATTAACTATTTAATGATAGGAATTAAATTCACCATCAATGTTTTTTTTGTACTGGCAATTATTTTATTGACAGGTTATGAAAATCTTTTCCGCTTTCAGAGTCTGTTCAGTTCTTTGCTGTTGTTTTGGATTGTGGTTTGTAACTGCATCTGAGCAATTTAGCAAATTATCTGGCCATCTTTACGTTGAGTCGAGCAACTGCTCCTCCGTACTCTCTCTCTCTCCCGCCATTCTTCTGCTAGAACTTATTTTGTTTTCATAGTTGCAGAAACAAATATGAATGGTCGGGATGCAATCAAAAGTTATTGCTGTAATTGCATTGTAGGTTTAAGAACGGTGGGATGCTGCTCACATGTTATGAGCATTATTTGGTACCTTAGTTACACTCGCTATGAAGGTATGACCCGACCTGCCCCTTTCCTAGATGAAGTAATATTAAGAATAGATTAAGTAACACACCCTACAAAAAGAAAGTTGTTTTATTTACCCACACTCAAAACTCCATCAGCACTTCATCATCATCATCAAACTAATGCAGTCCGGTGCTGAACGTAGGTCTCTCCTAAAGCACCCTACTGAATAGGTACAGTTCTCATGTCAATCTGCCAACGTAAGGATATGTAAAACACTACAAAGATAGTACCTGCTATCTAGAACATATCCTTTTTCACCAAAATAATGTTTATGTGCCTACACGTAATAATATTTATAGGGACATAACCTCAAAAATAAAACTGGTTATAACTTTTAGGTACCAACTTCTAAAAATCTAAGAATTTTAAAAGGGCTTGCCTATCGTATTGACTACCAATTAAAACAAAAAAAAAATCACAAAACACGATATTTTATTAGGTGTACGAAACTCCCATACAAGCCTGCCGATCGCCTTTTAGTTATTTTTCACTTTGTAGTGTTTTTTTTTTTTTTTGTTTTCTATTCGATTTCAATGTATCGTTAGTTTGCTTACGTGACTTATTATGAATTCGCGCGCCAACTCATTCTGCCACTCACGCTGCCCAGTTTGGCCGCCATGTTTATTCGACGAGATATCTCTGGCAGTCTGTAGCAATAGCAACCTAACGAAGTCACTGAAGAATTAGCGAAAAGTAATCCGAGGAGGCTTGGATATGTGATAAGCAAATTAAAATATTGTAAGTTTTTTTTGTTGGTAAAACCTACCCTCAGAGGGGTCAAGCCCTCCCCCAAACAAAAATCCAGGATTCGCCACTGGTTCAGCCTCTTTTAAAGTCCAGACATAATATTGACCAGATTGCTGCTTAACCCCTCAAAATACATGCATGATAGTCCAACGTCTTTACTCTGTTACAGTAAAATCACCAAGACTGAATATTTATAGAAAGTTTACTGAACGCACTACAGTATTTTTTAATTTATTTAGCGAATGAGTTTACTGCTCATCCTTCTGACATAATAAATTACAGCCCCGCATGACAGTTATGTATATTAAATTAATATTTATTTCAATTCAAGTCTCACATTCATTCAATTTAAAGAATGTAGGTCGAGTTATGTTTGTAAACAATAACCCACCCAGTCGATAAAGTGCGCCCAGTATATTACGTCAGACCTTAATGGCGCTGCCGTCTAATCAACTGTCAACTTCAGTACATTTTATAATGTAGTTCCCAGTTTTGCCGCGTATTAGTATGCTGGCCTTTCTGTACTCATTTCAGTGTGGTGAATTTTGTTACGTAATATTGGTTTATTACCTATTGATTATGTAATGGTTTGGTATGTAAGGGTGTGTTTACAATACTAACGTTACAACTGCTATTATTAACTATTATGATTTGAAAACGGCTAGCTAAGTATGTAGTCTAGCCATAACAAACCCATTCATTTAAACATACACACCTTTTCGCCATTCATAACTTTATTAATATTTTGAATGGATTTACGCATTCCATGCTTCTGTAGTTCTGTACCTGCCATTTGAATGGGATAATTTATTATTAAACATTATGAATGGCAATCTTTATGAAACTTTCAAACAGCTGTTTTGGTAGGCTGTATGGATCGCAACCTTTGCCTACCTGTATTGGTAAATAGAACAAATACAGCTGTTTTATTTCTGTCATTAGTAATTGACAAGTAGATCAGCTGAATTTGTTTAGCTTGAGACAACATGTAAGCAAAACATGTTATAGTACCTACTAGTTCGTTGGACTAGTGGTCGCAAACGCTACTGCTGATCCTGGGCTCGATTCCCAAGTCAAGCAAACTGTTATTGGGTTTTTCCATCAGGACTTTCTCAGTAGCAGCCTGGAGTGTGGATTTCTGCCCGGTTGATGGCAATAGGCTATTACATGGGACTTATACAGAACTGCTGAAATGTGGGTGTACTATAGGTGCAACTCTGCGTTACCCTTCGGTGAATACATGCATGATGTCATGTATTTACATGCTGTTCCTCTAGCAACAGCTGAATAATGGTGATTTTGGTTTTTTTGTTTGAATACACAAATCTCAGGAATTACGAGTCGGATTTGAAAAAATCTTTTTGCTTTTGATAACTCAATTCTTGAGGAAGGACTATTAAAATTAAACATCACCCTTAGGAGCCGAGGCAAAAAGAAAAAGTCTGAAAGAATGCTAAGCGAAAACGAAGTACAATGCGGCGCAACATGGTGGTAACAAGAAATTTTATGCAGGTTAAGTCGGGGGCAGAAGCTAATTGTTGATAAAATGGTATCCATGACTTGAATAATGTTTATATTTTGTATCATGCTTCAATGAAGAATAAAAACAATGACGTGTTGAGTAATAAAAGGAAAGAGACATACATGTTAGCACTCACCAATCAAGCTTCTTTTTTCATCGTTCCATTTACATTATTCTTCGTTTTCATCCTGGTAAATCTTGATATTAACTTTGATGTCCTTTTTGTCACATTTTAAGACTCCATCTTGATCCTTGTTTTTACACCCTTGTGCGATGTCACATTCTTCTGGCTTCATCTTGAAACAATCTTTCTTGAGCTAAAAAGTAAAGGTTTGCCCCACTCGTGAAGAGTGAAGAGCACGTTTTTGACCTCTGACAGAAACATTGAACCATATGGCGGGCTCCGGAGAGCCCTGGGACAGGACAGGAACAAGGGATGGGACAAGGTGGGACAGGATGCTGCGGACAATTTTGCGTAGAGCGGCCACCGCCCATGCTCAATCTTCACTTAAAGTATTACATTACAAATTAATTATAAAAAACTTGTAAAATTCCAAATATACTCGTTTTTTTTTTGTACATCACAGAAAGCTCCAGGACGTTCTGGCCGCAGGTGCCCGCAGCTGAGATCAATATACTATACTGTACAAACATATATAATAGACTCCCAATCTTCAACAGTCGGCTTTCACATTTACCGTATTGTTAAATTTTAAAATCTACAGCTAGGGTGCGCCGGGCCGAGCCTCACACACGTACGTTTAAAGCTTTGGACGGCAGGTCCTCCCGCCGGGGCGGGCCCGACGCGCACAAATAAAATACACATCGCTCTCAAGATAAATAAACGATACGACTAGCGGCGCCGCAGCGCGCGCGCCTCGAGCCGGCGGAGCGCCCGACAACATAAAGAGGCCCCCGCCGAGCGCGCGCGCAGGCCGCGCCGGCTACCCCAGGCCCCGGGGCGCTCCGCCGACGCCCTATTCATTTTTTTGTGTTTTTCTCTTGTTTAGGGCCAGGACGGCGGCGGCAGCGCCCACGGAGCCGCGGCTGCACTTACCTACTAAAATTTTCACAAAATAATACCTAACGCCGGAATTTGGTCGGCAACGGACGCGGCCGCGCGCGGCGCAGGGTCGCAGACGGCCGTGTCTCGCGCCTCGAAATAAAAAACTTAGCACTGAGCGGCGGACGCGGCCCGACGGCGAGCCGCCGCGCCGCGCCCGCGCCACTTATCACTAGCTTAGAGTCCGTATGGCGGGCGGCGCTCTACGCCGTCACGTTTAGGAGCAGCTTGAGCGGCAGCGCGCGGTCGGGCTCTGGGCGGCAGCGGCCCTCGCGCCGCCAGTGCGTGGGTGGCGGCGGCAGCGCGCACGCGGCCGGGGCTGCGCCCCACTTGCTGGCCGCGTACCGGTCGCAGCGCTCGGAGCGCTCATCGCGTCGCTCGCGCCGCAGCGCCGAGCGGCGCCGGCCGCGGGCCTGCGGAGCGCCCACGGCCGTAGGGGGACTGGGCCGGTTCATGTCGCGGGCCCCCGGGTCTTCTTCGTCGGGTTGTTGTTGATACTCCGGCTCCTTCACTGTTACGTTTTCACGGACACTAGTACAATATGACAACGGGCACTGCGTTGTTTCAGTCGGGGGGTGCTCCGTTGCGTTGCTCGCGTCCTCTAAGGCCGGAGCTTCGATGTTTCACAAGATGGTCGCCGCTCGCACGCGAGATTGTGTGTGTATGTGGCTTCGCTCGATCGCCGCGATCCGCCGGGGTCGGCCTCGAACCACTGTCGATCTTCTTGGATGACACGTCGAAACACTTAACTGCTTCACTTTCACGACTTGATACGTCGGCGGTCGCGCTGCTAGCTCCTATGATGATGATCGATTAATATGGGAATAAAATATGGACGCCACCTCTCCATTATTCGCACCTTCACCTCTCGATTTCGACTACGTGACGTCGGTGGCGCTCGCGGTATTTATATGGCAATGGCGGCTGCGCGACTCCGGTTGCGCAGTGGGGATATAAAGCGTACCATTCGTGACGCTACTTTTTTTATTGATGCGATTATCGTTACAAATTTTCAATGTGGAATATCAGTGTGTCAATCAGGATAAAAAGCTTTTAGAATGAATATAGACCGCTTATCAATCGACTGAACTATTGTTATAACTAACTGTGCGAACGCACTGGCGAAACATTCACAACATAACATGTTTTTAAATCTCTATTTTCTGTAAATGTTCCATACAATGTTTGACAGGAACTAGAGTTTCATGATAGATTTATTGATTATGCAGGTTTTATTTTATTTTAAGAAGACTGGTGGTCTTGTTTTTATTATTTGCTTTTTATATGTAATACGATAAGTTATCTTAATCTGTCCGGTGTAAAAAAGAAAACAAAGCTAATATTTAATCAGATTTAGATACCTCCTCCCAGGTACTTAAACGTTTATTGCAGTATTAGTTCGAGTATGGGAAATTCCGTTCCCTAATCTATTATCTATAGTCATTAGCAAAGTGGTACTTAAGTGCGTGATAAAATTACGAGTGCATTGGAAAGACAATGGATTCCTGAAGGGATTGCAGTGCATACGTGAGTCAGTTAATGGATACTTGAGACAATAATCATTCAGTCATTAACCGAAATGGCAATTGAAGCAATAAAAAAGAATGTCGTTTCTCTTTAGGCTTTACTACTTACTAATTACCAATGATATTATAAGTAAAAAAAAACGTAAATCGGTTAAACACGCTCCGCAAGTAGCACGTCAGAACTTGACTAGTTAGCCTAGTTACGCATCGTAATGTCTCTTTTTCGCTCCCGATAATTACGACATGCCTTCCTACTTCCATGTGTCATCTAATCGTATGACATTGTGCCGTTTTTGAAGGTTGAATGTTGGGAACGTAACCTACCTACTTCAATTTCCTTTTAATACAATTTGTTCTCACATTGTTCTGCTTAATTACTTTGGCTTAATATGATTAATTTGCCAGATATTCCTTAGGAAATAAACTAAAAGTGATGGAAGGATTAGAGTCATTTTGTTGTGACTAACTGGAACAGTCTTATAACGTGACTAGGTGTGTTCCCATTAGCAAACCTTAAAAAAACGAGATGGTTTCCAACTCGTCAGATTGCATCGTTGTGTTTGCGATTTCAACTTTTTATTCAAAAGTGCAGGTTTCTCTTAGTCACTAGTAAATATATGATGAATACACTTGAAGATATAGAGTGGAACTCTTCAATATACAGTTTTATTGGTAAAAAACTAACAAACTCTTAAGAGGTTTGTACTCATCATTACGAATAACTTTTACTGTGGGACCAAGCCCGAAATCGCAAAAAAAAAACTGCTGTTCCCTACATTTATGTTCGCATAAGTCGCCAAAATGTAGGGAACACCAGTTTTTTTTTTTCGCGTTTTCATGTTTAATTCTATAATTAAAGTTATTCATAATAATGAGTACAAGGACCTCTTAAGAGCGTTTATTCGGAAAGTGGGCAACGTCGCAAAAAGATGTCAAATATTTTGCTGCTTTGATTAATTTGGCAATATTACTGTATCGAAATAAGAAATATGGGTAACTAGTAAACTAAAATATTCATTATGAAATGCAATAATTAATATCGTAGTAGTATATTCTAGTACACTAGTTAGCCATATTTATTTAATATTTCCATTTGCCTAATTAATCATAACAAGTAAATATTTGACGCTCTTAAGGGTGCATTAGTCGACGGCTCGAACTCGTTGGTGCGCGTGATGTCATGATGTGGGATGTATACTAATAAGTCTAATTATTGATTAATTTATCTAGTTTTTATTTAAAAATAGACGATAATTTGTATCGAAAACAAGCGCGTAAAATTTCATGACCAGACCTTTGGGTGTATAGATATTATGGAAAAGGTACTGGATGTATTTACACAAAATAAATTTGAACTTTTGAATAAAATATCTATCCCTGTACGGTTTCTATTTTGCTATTTTTTTACTACATAAGTTATTTATTTACGCCCAAAGACGAGTTAAAATTAGTGTTGAAATATGGAAGTTTCGACGCTCATAAACCATTTCTTTTTCCAGTTCTGCTTCCATAGATAATGACAAGACAAATTGATACAATTTTTAGTTTTGAACGTACACCGTCAAACAGACAAGTAATCACCATACTACGTTTTATATGGAAGAATGACCGACTAGCGTACCCTTAAGAGGTTGTTAGTGTTTTACCTTTATCAATAACCTTCTAGATGACGCAATTCACTCTCAATTTTTACAGTCGGATCATTGGATGTATACATGTATTGTTTATTCTACTCAAAATTAATATAAATTAACTGAATAAAAAGTAATAAACCACGATGCTTTTTTTTCTTTTTCATTTGGAAATCACACAAAATAATTAACATTTCATATCTTTTTATGCACTTTGGAAGAAAATGCGATTTCTGGAACAATCTGGAAAAAAGAATCGCATCCGTTGGACGTGAATGGTCAGCTTTATTTGCTGCCTAGTACCAATCTGCTAGCAACGTTGAAAAAAAAAATATGACGATGAAAACAAGGAGGTTGAGGGTATAGCCCGACCATGTTTGGAAGTATGCTCATACAAAGACTCCCGTAATTTCCCCCTGCCTTTTAATTTATCCGAGTTATTGCAAATGGCCGTTGTGTACCTACTTGTGTGTTATTTCGCATTTAGCTCATTGGTAGATAAGGACTTGTTTGTTTTCATTTCAATACTGACTCCTTGTTATCAGAGCTAATAATAATATAACTTAGTACCTATACAGCTATATTTACATAGTTTCATAACAACCTACTTATTAATACGTAACAAGACTGTAGTCCATACAAGTCCTACTCAGTAACTGAGTCAGTAACGATAATTTTCTTTTTTCGTCAAAAAATGTAAACAATCTATTTTAGTAACTAATTGGTACACAAGCTAGGTATTAAGGTATTCGTAGTTTGTTTACGCTCTCCTGCAAGGTACTAAAGAGAAAGTTCAGGGAAATGGGCTCGTTATAACATTGGTTAGCGATGGCTCAGTAATTTTGCAAGTATTGCAAAGTTTCGACTTGATACGTCGTTGTTATAAGTACGTGACCGCAGGCAGCGACACGAGTATTGCGTAGGTTTTTCGGTGTCTGTCTGCAATTCTGCATCCATCACTCTGACCTCTGAAGGCAAACATTTCTGTAAAAAAAAAGTCCCTAAAATTACCCTCTGACCACCCTCTTTTGGAACTTATAACGAATCTGATATTACTGTTATTACAGCAACTACTCGTAGTACTTTAAGTTGGTTAATGATATCAGCTTCGTTGTCTCAACCACTCTCAATAACAACGAAGGTTTTAATAAAATAACAGTCCAGCAATGCTGTTCCAGTACTCGACTACGTTTTCATGCTATTTACTCTACCAATAGTAAACGCGCGCCGGACATTGTCAGCCCGTATTTTTTAATTTAATTTTTTTTTACCACTGCGTAGTGCAAACAGCAACGCTCCGTTCGTCCTTTTGAACGCCCGATGACAATAAAAAAAACAGGTGTTTTAATTCAAAAGGATGTATTTACCGTATTCTTGCTTGACCTTTTGTTAATTGTATTTATTTATTTACTTACTTACTACAGGTTTGTAAGTAACGGCTCTATTTTTTCAACATTGTCACAGTGAGCTGTATCATCCCACCGCTGGGCAAAGGCCTCTCCCTGTGACTTCCAGATCTTGCAATCCAGTGTGTACTGTGTCAGTGTGTAATGTGGACCACTGGGGGCCTAAACGGCCACTTTAGCAATTCTGCTAAAAGCGATTCATTTCCCCCATTAAGGCAATATTTACACCAATTATGATTCAGATATGAATTGAATTGAGTTATTATTCAGCGTGTCACCATTTCACGCAAATTAGAGGAATTGCTGGTAATTCAGGAAATGAATCGCTTTTAGCAGAATTGCTAAAGTGGCCGTTTTAGGCCCCCTGGTCGGTTTTTTTGTCAAGCTCATCCCAGTATCTTCTACGGGGTCTGCCGCGACGCCATCTAGCTGTCTCAGGACTCCACATACCTAGTGGTTATTTTGACACATTGTCACTGTAAAAGTTTTTTTTTTTTTTCAAGTAGCCTTGAAATTTTGAATTAGGTAGTTAGACAGACATTAGGACTTAAAAGATTACGAAGTCGGCGGTTTACAAGACTTTCTGGAAGAAACAATAGCCAAACTGTCAAAAGGGGTACGTGAATTGGAAAAATATTCTGTTACTGTTTGTGTTTGACGACAATAATATTGCTAATTAAATAACATCCTTGATTTCCAGTTCTGCTTAGTCCAGCAGATCCAGACGCAACGAACCTCGCCTGACCACAGAAGGCCAATTCCCGTACTTAAAAACGTTCACATTGTAGTCGCAATCTGTCAAACTTGTCAAAAATGTTGGTAAATTGATTGTATTTTTGACAGATTGCGAATGAGATGCGAATGCGAACGTTCTTAAAAATTACGGGAATTGCCCCTCAGACAGACCACACAACTTGCTACAGTTCATACAGTTACCTAAGTATATAAAATTATTATCAAAATATTATGTGGCTGCTATTTATGCAGTATGGGGTCAAGCCAGGTCACGAACTAAATTTCCATACGACCTAATTAATGTTATCAGAAACTGTATAGCTTTGTTCAAACAAACGTTTCATGTACAGGCTGTCTAATATATCTTGACAGTTCAAGGTGGCGCCACTGTCTTTGAACAAATGTCAAATGCAGTTCATTTTAAAGTTAATTCCATTTTTCGCCACCGTTCAAGGATCACTGGGAATAGTTTTATTTTTAATATGTTATTGACGCCAATGAATTCGACATATTTTGGTTGCTAGTCTTTTGTTTGGATTAAATAAGCTGCTTTCGAGCTGTATTGGCTAAATTAACTGTGAATTTATTGATGTTGATGAACTAGGTAATTAACATTTAAAATCGACGTATTCTAATTCCTTGTTGGAGAACCGGCAATGAGAATATCTCAGTACCAGCCCGGAGTCTGGATTCGTGCCCGGTTGATGGCAATAGGCTCGCCCTATATTACAGTGCTGATAATATGTTATGTTATTATAATGTTCCTCGATATCTTTGTTTCAAATTGCGAACTGCAATGACCTTCAAGGTGGATTAGGGGCTTGATATTTTAATTGCAATTAAGTATCACAATCACCGTAGTTATCAAAGACGGCGTGGTTGAGAAGCCAAATCTAGCTTCTGCCTGCGACTTCGTACGCGAAATTTCTTGTTTTAACATAAAATTCCGGAGAATTCCCCTACATACAAATTCACAAATTTTACCTCTATAAATATACACATACATACGTAAATATTTTATATATAAAGCATACAGATAAACAAAAAATAAAATTGAGTGTCTATTAAAGTAATGTAAAAATAACAGCTTTTTAATAAATGCTTAAGAAAGTATGTACTCGTAGTAACAAATCAATATTTTTTATTACATTTTTGTCTTTCTGTCTGTCTGTTTGTTCTGTCTATACCAGCTGGACCGATATTAACGGGCCTTTCACTGGCAGATAGCTGATGTTATAGAAGTCACTTAGGCTACTTTTATTTTAGAAAATAATTAGGGTCGCCGCGGGAAGCAGCTCTAGTATTAGTATAGATGTAATCTGTGCGCGCAATTTAATTGCCAAACATGTAAACAAAAACGAATTTTCCACTTAGACAAACATCAACTGTATCTATGTATAAATAAAGTTGATTTTAGACCGACTAGATTTATTCAAAAAGTCATAAAAAACATGAAGTTGTAGCACAAACTGAACCTTATATGTAGGCATTACAGTTGTTTTTCCTAAAACTCGTCTTTGTTTACAAGTTTGGCTAATGAATTGCGAACGCAGTATTAGGTACCTTTTGGATGCATTGAAAGAACTTTGGATGAAATCACTTGCGTAGTAGGGCGCTTCTTGAGGACTCAGTTTCACTACCAACCTTGCTGAATGGCTCAACACAGGCCCTGAGTTACGGTGAAAGAAAATAAAGTGAGAGAATAACACTATGCTATGTTCAGATTCTCTCATGGTATTTTTAACAGCCAAATTTTTTTTTTTTTTTCCTAAAGTTTACGTTATTATTTGTATTTTTTGTGCAACCTGAACATAATGATCTCGGTTTAAAGAATTTTATTCTCATAAAGAACACAAGACAGTTCACTTAATATATGAGATATACAAATAAATCATGCAGTTACAAGGTAACAAAGACTCCGTGAGTCGATAAGAGGAAAATAAACATAAAATAAAACGATAATATTTAAAACTAGGCTTCTAAAAATTGAATCAAAATAGGTTAATTTAGTTATTTATCATGTAGGCATTTTCTAAATATGTGTTACAGTGTTTCTGAGACATAAACTTTTAACAATTTTTTAAAAATATTTGTATTTTTTGCATTGACTATATTATCTGGCAACTTATTGTACAGTACCGCTCCTTCGTATAAAATGTTTTTCTTCCCGTAATTGGTTCTGGGTGGTCTGAGTTCGAGTTTGTTACGATTTCTAGTGTAGTACCCGTGATTTCTTTTTTTGAAAGTCAATTGTGAGTGGGTTTCCTTTGTTATAATTTTCCTAACTAAAAAACATGTTTTGTATATGTATAGTTGTTGTATGTTGTATAGTTTGGTGTCGTTATATAAATTTTTGTTCGAATTTTTTCTATGTGGTTGGACCATGTTAGTCTTGGATCCAGGGTTAGGCCTAAATATTTTTCATCTGTTGATTTTTGTAAGGGTTCATTATCTATAGTTAGTTTGATGTCCCTCGGTAGCTTTTATTTTTAGCTGCAAAGATCTTGTAAGACGTTTTTTTTATATTAATAGTTAACAGGTTATACTTGAACCATTCATTAAGCGATTCTAGATCCTTTTGCGCTTCCTTGACAACCTCTTCAACATCACTTCCATAATAAAAGAGACAAGTGTCGTCAGCATAGAGAGCGGTGTCACCAGTGACTTTGATGTTTTTTATGTTATTTACGTAAACAAGGAAAAGCAGAGGCCCTAAAATCGATCCCTGGGGTATTCCACAGTTTAGTCTAGCTGGTCCACTCTCATAACTGTTTATTTTAACTATTTGCTATCTGTCAGTGAGAAATCTGAAATCATCAACACGTTGCGAGCAAGCATTTGTGATCATAGTTCATTTAAAAAGATGTATTTTCTTTTGTCTTGCAGAGTCTAGTATAGTATAATAATATTATTATAACATTCCCACTGCTGGGACTGCGGCCTCCTCTCTGTGAGAGGCAGTGGGCCGTAATCCACCACGCGGGCCCAGTGCGGGTTGGTAGATGTCACATGTCTTAGAATTTTTGGTTCTAGGACATGCCGGTTTCCTCACGATGTTTTCCTTCACCGTTTTGTGAGCAATGGTGACGAAATAAAGTTCATAAAGTGCTTTTATAAAAGGTCTTTCCGACGAGTCAATTTAATTGCACCCGTAGTTTGTGCCCCATTAATGATGGACTCGGCCCCTTGTCATAGGGGGTGAGTCCCTCAGTACGTCAGAGTAAAGTTCTACTCACTCATTATTTTTACCCCACATGGCACTTTAGAAAGTTTAAATCCTTCAAAAGCTGTGTAAAAGAACGGGTGCCCCTATTGTAACAATAGGTCATACAATAGGGGTTAAATTAGAACATGGGTTGCTAAATACAATGTACCTACAGCCTTATGATTTTGACATTTTATATTAATGATGATTTTGACATTAATAATAGTGATGATTTTGACATTTTTTTTCACAGATTAATTTTTTTGGTTGTGATTTTGACATTATTATTGATGGTTTTGACATTGCTAGTAATTACATTATGACCAAAATTTGGCAAATATTAATAAGAACTAACACTAGTGTTTAAGATGTGTACGAGTATGTAACTAACAAATTGGATTGTATGATCTGTGAATAAAATAATTTGATTTGATTGATTTGACAGCCGATTCCAAAATTCAAATATTAAATCACAATGTACAATCAAATTTCAACATTAGCTACCTATACTCAGAGTAATAAGTACCTATAGCTTTCGTTTACATTTTACCAAATAAGGCTGCCGTAAATTACAGGAAAGCCAGCTGATTTTACCTTTTTTAGAACGCATCTTTAAGTGTTCAGAATATCTTGACATGCGGCTAAATAAAGAACTAAAAATAAATGTACTGAATTTCCTTAACTGGTGTCATTATCCTTAGCCAGCAGCGCCATCCACAACAGTCAAGTTAAACTGGTTTCTTTTGTATATAAACACGACAACAGCTGTAAAACCTGCCAGGATGTGGGTTACCAGCTGATGTGTTTTGTTTTTGTTGTGTTCTTCTCTTTCTACCACGTAAGAGTGAAAGGGAAGGATGCACTTCGCGTGGGAGCTCGGTCCCGGGTCCCGACAGTTATTTTGGTAAAAAACGGGAGATGGAATGTTGAGCCAGACAAGCTTGGGGCTTCGAATCCACTTTTGAATCTCTCGTTTTACGTTTTTATATTACTGTAGGCACAGGATATCATTTTATTCTGCCTGAATAAGAATGATTTTGTGATTATACGTTGATTAAAATGTAATCTTTATCGCTTGACTCATAGGTTTTACCTCGACATAATTTTTTGTTTAAAAACCCGGTTTTTTAAATGAATTATTTACGTAAATTAATCATAATGTGCTTTGCAAAGGGAGAAATAAAACAATATTTTTTTAGCCCAACTATAAAAAATTACTTGATAGCATCACGTGTACTCGATAAGGTAGGTATATCTTTTTCAAGATCTCCGTTAAAGTTAGAAACAATTTGTCGGACAACAAAATCATTTTAGTAAAATTCGGTGCTAAGAATTAAGACTCGCGCTGTCAGTCGCGACGCGACAGTAAAAAAAACAAACAGTAGTGATGCGGGTTTTACCAATCTTTGACTAGCTACTATCTATTGGTTATATTTTGAATGAATTATCGTATGCAGGTTGAGAACGTCATTAGATTTAATACGCAGTTTAAATTATTGTCGTATCGTCACGCCCACCTTCGTATTTAACAAGTAAGTAGGTAGGTACGTAAGCAGAACTTTTGATAAACATGAATTACTTAAATACCTATTTGTTGGAAAAGCGTATTCATTGTTTGTTTTAATTCATAACAAAGATGTCATACACTCACGTTATCATGGATTCATGTTTGTTATTTCATAAAATGATGATAAATTTTACTTATCTTTTTGATAACTTCATTGATAATGATAAATGGTATAGTAATTTCCTGTGAGAGTTGTTTTTTATAGACATAACGTTTATGTGTCATTTTTATTTCGATTATTTTTATTTTTCTTTGTGAAATTCGTCATCGTAGGGACGTGATGTTTTCAGGCTTCTTATAATTAATTATTGTTCTTGGTAAACGAGCTGGTGATGACTATATTATGTATAGCCATCGGCTGAAAAATCTCAATAAGTTCATTTTAAATTATTAATAATATAAAGTAGGTATTCAATTTGTTTTATTTTATTTTTTTATTATTATTAATAAGATTTTTTTTTAATTAAAAGGAAGGTAGTGTCGCTATCTTCTACATAACATAACATAACAAAACATAACATCACACCTTGTTTCCCCGAAGGATTTATACTGAAGATCACGTCTAAACGAGTAGTGTTAATGATTTGAAAAAAAAATATGATATATGAGAGCATTTTTTTAATAACTTAATATATGAATATTTTAGATTATATTTATATTACATGGTGAAATTAATTTGTAAAGTTATGTCTAACGCGGATAAAAAACTAAGAATCACGCAAAATCTATCTAGCGTATTTTTCTAAAACCTCCACCATTTAAAAGATAATTTTCTTATTGATATTTTAGTATACGTGTTTTATTAAAATACAGTTTGTTTTATGTATAATAAATTAATAATGCGTCTATTTTGGGACAGCGCGCCTGGATGGGCGAGTCCTACGAGTATCACTGGCTGGACGTACGACCCGTTGCGTGAGCTCAGTACAGAACACACAAGCTAACCACTCAAGGCCACTGGCATATATCTGTGTAATAGGGGGCTATTGCCATCAACTGGGCACAAATCCAGCCTCCGGGCTGCTGCTTAGTAATTCCCATGGTCTAATAAAACAAGGTCTGGCATTCCGGGACTAACACATGCTTACGTCACTATCCAGTTGCCACTTTATTGCAACAAAACACGGAAAGAAAGAAAGATTTTCAGCCACAATTCTGTTTAAAATTATGTACAAAGCATATAAATTTTCGTTTCGTGTGTCTAATCAAACGAAACAATTCAATTTAAACATAAACTAACGTAATTGTTAATTAAAACCTTATTGTTTTATTGTATTTGCACAGGTAATAAAGGTGGTTGGGGAGTTATTATTACAAACTTCTGGTAACACAGATGTAGTGACGAAGACCCCACGTGACCACTGTGTCTCGGAATGCCATACCTGGCGAAGTATATTATTATACCATGGTAATTCCTAATGGAAGAATCTAATATCACTTTACCCGACCTGGGAATTGAACCCAGGACCTCATGATCAGCAGTGACCACTAAACCATCGAGGCAGTAAGATGCAGCCTTTTACTGGCATTATTAGGTACTGCCCTACCCCTGGAGAAAAGCAGTCCTCTTTTTCAACAGACTTCAAAAAGGAAATTTAATTAAAATGGTGTGTTTTCGACGACGACACTCGCAGCCGAATTTACTAGAACCATTGATAAGAAATTATTTTGATAATAAAATATCTTGTTTTCAGCATTATGTAAACAATACTATCATTATACACAAACAAAGCCATCTGTATGCTTGTTTTTTTATTGATATCGTTAGTTATCCAAGGCTCCAAATCCGCACTTAATCACAATAAAAAAAAAAAAATACAGCTCCTTGACATCTCCTGAACTTTTTATCTTGAGTGATCTAGAAGCTTTTGGTATTAAATAAATTAATGGCTCAGAGTGGACAATATGGTTCGAGGAAATAGGCTAAGGGCCCGAACACACGTACGACAACCACACTACAACCACAGCACAACCACTCCACAACCACACCACAACGACAACACGTAGACGGGCGGTATTTTGTATGAAAATTAATAGTTTATTCACACGGACCACATTTGGCCGTCAAAATCAACCGTGTGGTACCGACCACATCAAAGCCACTTCGCAGCCACAACGCAACCACCAGCGAGCACTAAAGGCCGGCCATATCGCAAACAATGTTGCGTCGGCGTCTTCCTCTACGAAGGTCGGAGTTGATTTGTCTGTCTGCAAACACTAGCCACAACGAAACCACATCGAAATGTTGTAATTACCACAATTACTATTCTGTGCCACAACGCACGCAAGAAGATGCAGTGACACTATTCAGAAAAGAAAGGCCGGAGTTGATTTGTCTGTCTGCAAACACTAGCCACAACGAAACCACAGTCATCGCAACTTCTAGCGACAACGCAACCACATCGAAATTTTGTAATGGCTTGTGTTTGAACGCCTACCAGAAAAGTACCTTTATTACTACCAAAAAATTCGAAATACCTGCCAGAATGGATAAATGCTCACCAAATTGTGTTTGAACTCAAAATGAAACAGATTAATCGTAATCGTTTACGATAATGTGTTACGTAATTAGATAGCAGGTCATGTGTGCCAAATTTCATCGAAATTCGTTTATCATTTCAGGCGTAAAAAGTACTGCCGGGGGTGCGGGTTTGTCCGAAAGGGATATCGCGGCCCCGGCACACAGGCAATGGAAGGAACACGGGTGGGTTTTAGTCAGTAAAAGTCTGACACACCCTACCACCCAGGAGAAGTTATTTGATCACACACACTCAAAAAAAATAAAATAAAAAGGTGTAAAAGGTAACAGACAGACAGACAGAGTTACTTTTGCATTTATGGTAACAGCTGAGCTGAGCATGAGATCCTGGGTTCAATTCCCACGTCTGGTAAAGTGTTATTAGGGTTTTCCACCTGGAATTTCTCAGTAAAGCCCGGAGCCCGGTTGATGACAATAGGCTCGCCCCGTATTACATGGGACTTAAACATAACTGGCGAAATGTGGGTGTACTAGGTAAACTTCTACCTAATCCTTAGAGGAATACAGGCTCGATGTTATATAATATGTTGGATGGAAGGCATTTTACCTGGAGTTCTATAAAAGCTAATTTTAAGTACAACCTTCGTGCTATTGCTTAGGTACCTACTGATGTTTTACGGTTTTCATTATTTCATCATTACCGATTTGTAAAGTTGTTTACGTAGTTTGTTTACTTCAGTTTCTGATAAAAATAACTAAAAGAATTTAGCTACGCTGACGTTAACGCAAAGCGTGTGACGCACGGCGCCGTACCGTCTCAAGACTATCTTTAGTCAAACAAGGTAAAACATGATAAAACTACAATGCGTATCTAATTAATGATATGCATTCTTGTGTTTTAAAAGCGAATTACAAGTGAGATATCTTAACTTTTTCTCCAAAAACTTTGAAAAGCTTGTAAGGATTTTGAGTTTCTGAACGAAAAAAAAAACGTTCAATGACCTTTACGAGACTGACAATTCAAAAATAGCAAACGTCATTTTGACAGAAAATTATGCAAAGATTTTCTTAAGAAAAATATTTACAAAATTAGCGAAATGCGAAGGGAATTCATATTAGTTTTGTTGGGAATTATATGCATATCGACACTGTCGTCTTTGTTATCCGGATATGTGCAGATAGAAACGGATAAATTACTGCTAGACACCGTTGTAGGCATAGTCGGTGCTGGTAACTTCTCTTATTGGCAACTAGGACATACCGGGCCACTCTTGGTGGAACTGACGTCGTTATCCGGTGATGCTGACCTTTACGTGTCGGATACTGTGAGGTATGATGGCCAAAATAGTCATTTTCATTTGTTTTCTTTACTATTTTTGTGATCGGCTTTTCTGATCAAAAATATGTTTTGTTTGTTATTATGAGGCTCACATTCGTGCAAAATGCCTTCTCTTTCATGCTTACCATGCAACCTTTTCTAACAAGACCTGACCTCTTTTAAGGACATCACCAAACAGCACAGTAGATAAAATGCTTAACCTGTCAAAACCATTTTTGACTGGTTGCAGTCAACCCTCTATTAAATTAAAACTTGTTTTCTCTATTAAAAACCAGTTTCAGTTAGCCTTAGTTATATCTAGCATCACTACAAAAAAAATATATATAATAGGGTTATGGGGGGAGGTTGTGGGTTCAAATCCGGGCAAGTACCAATGTGACGTTTTCAATTCATCTGTACTTTCTGAGTTTATCTTGGACATTACTGACATCGGTAAAGGAAAACATTGTGAGGAAACCTGGACTTACAGTCCGTATATAAGTCTGAATTCACCAACCTGTCTTGAGCAAGCGTGGTGATCAATGCTTGTGCCTTTTCTATATGAGAAGAGCCCTTTGCCCTGCAGTGGTACAGTAACTGGCTGGTATTATTATTATAGGGTCTCAAAAAACCTTCCAAACCCAATATGTTTTGAAATAAATACTAGTACATTATTGGAAAAAGGGTATTGACAGATTTTTGCAGTAACAAAAAAATATTTTGACCATTATGAGTTTGGACTGTGACATACCCAATGCCAATCTAGAACAGTACAATCAATCTGCCTAGCCTTTTCCCAACTATTTTAGGGTCAGCTTCCAGTCTAACCGAATGCAGCTGAATACCAGTATTTTACATGGAGTGACTGCCTATCTGACCTCCACAACCCAGTAACTGGATAATACAATACCCCATGGTAAGACTGATTGTCAGACTTTCGGACTTCTGACGACCCATAACGACTGTCAAAGATCCAAGAAAGACAGCCGGGACCAACGGCTTAACATGTTTTCCGAGACACAGAGGAGTCTCGGTATGTAAAGATGGTCACCCATTCACAGACCAACCCTGGCAAGCGTAGCTTAACCTGATGCTTCGACCCGTTAGGCTGTTATTACTTTGCCACAAGCTCCTCATCTAGAACAGTACAAATTCCTAATTAACTCTTAAAGCTGTAGTCTCTACCTACCCCATGGCAAGAAGGCATGAGTTTATGTCTATATGTGACCCTTTAAACTTTGTTTCAGGCCCAGTTATGAAACAGATAAGAACAACTTCAGCTCCGTGACATGCGGTCCTGATATGGTCCACATACCGTCTGAATTCCCCAGGCCTATTGGTAAGTGTAGTGCAGTCAGCCCAATCCACACAACATCTATTTGCTTGAGCTTAGGTCCTATGTTCTATGTTAACGGGTTTGGTTTCCGCACTTAGTCCGTCAGGTGGACCATTGTGCGTGGGCCATGGCGGCCGTTTGCTGGTTATTCCAAACAGACCAGGAGCTTTAATTAACTTCTGGAGGGAGGTCTCCAGAAGTTAATTAAAGCTCCTGGTCTGTTTAAAACGTCTGCCAAAGATCTGGGTTACCCGAGGGTTTCTGTTCTACTCTGGGTGACGCCTGTGCATTCAAAGAGCATGTGCGCGACGGTTTCCTCAGCCTCCTGTGTGAAAGTGTTTGTTTAGTGAGCAGTGTCCCGTGATGGTCCCCGTCACCAGGCGCAGGCCGCTCCTGTCCAGGCGTAATAAAAGCCTAGTCAGCCCGCTATCCAAGGATGGCATAGCTTCCTTGGTTCTTCTGTGGCTTCGAGGTCCACCAGTTTCCCGCTTGTGTGTGGGTGAACTCCTGTAGCCACCTGCGTATTTGGTTGAAGGGGATGGGTACGATAGGCTCGGGTCCACAGACTGCCGTGCTGGACCCTCGTCTAGCAAGCTCGTCAGCTGCGTCGAATTCTTAGGGCCTATAAAATAAAAGAATTTTATTACAGACTAAAATCCATTTGATTAGTATACACACAGCTTAGAAACTAGTGTTAGTACTTACCTACCAGCGAAACAACATGAATTATTTATTACTGCTCCACAGACAGAACATGTAAGCGTATACAATGACACAATAAGGGGCTGTCCCACCTAACCTAACGAATATTATAAATGCAAAAGTGAGTTTGTTTTTTACACTTTCACACTAAAACGGCTGAACAGATTTGGTTGAAATTTGGCACATGGGTAGACCATGACCAGCTCGCCGTCCGATAAGGACTAGGCCCGGGTCGACGGCGCGTTGTGTTCCACGCGCGCCTCAAAGAGATGTCAGCACCAACTGGCGGGGTCCGTAAGGGCTAATGCCTGCTGGGGTTGCGGGTTTGTCCGAAAGGGATATCGCGGCCCCGGCACACAGGCACCGGAAGGAACACGGGTGGGTTTTAGTCAGTAAAAGTCTGACACGCCCTCTCGCTCCGCCCAGAGCGGGAGAAGGCATTTGATGATTTCCCACCCTCAAAAAAATAAAAAATATGGGTAGGCCATGACCTAGGTTAGGTCATAGGATACTTTTTATCCCGATATTCTCACGGGATCGAGACTTATGCGGGTGAAACCTCAGGGCGCAGTTAGTCTGCTATTTTTCAGAATGCCTACGCGTTTTAAACTCTTACAAAAAATGTGTGCTTTCTGCCTTAAAAAATCCACGATGCGTAATAGCGCATCGACGGGGCATAAAAATAACGCCATGTGGAAAGGCTCTTACACTTTTTTTTTACAAACTTCTGGTCTCTGAATTTACCTCAAATTATTTAATGAGTATCGTTACATACCTAACTTTTACCTCACTATAGAACAAAGCAATTCACACTTCATACTTCTAAACCCAAGTTTCCTCACCACATTTCACAGGTATTGGAGTCTTCGGTCACTGGTCCCACTACCTCTCAGAGTACAGCATTCAAGTGTTCCTGGACGCCTCAGCGGTGATCAGCGAGGAACAAGTGATGGCTATTGAGAGGGCTCACCGAGGACTTGGGGAAAAATATGGAGGTAACCTCGTCATCATCACCTGACCATAAATAATAATAATACCAGCCTATTATTGTCCTACTGCAGGGCAAAGGCCTCTTCTCATATACAGGGTCAAATTAAATTAGCTAGCGAAACCCCGCAGACGTGATGTAATGAAAATAAAAATGACTTGATGATTTTTGATGTGTAATATCTTTCCTATCGCGATCCTGCAATAAAAATAATCAAATCTGTGGGAGTGATTTCGTGAAAAGCGACGGAAGTGTGTAACAGGAAGTCAGGGAAGCGCGCGCGGTGCTAGAGTTGGCCGTCAGATGGTACTAACCCATTTTCCGAGAGGTTGTAAACAGGATGACGATGATCATGGCGACGGTGACGTTGATAGTGCCAAGATGTCACATCATTTGCGACTACTGTAAGGCTCGTTTTTTTTTTTGGGGCACAAGTATTGATCACCACGCTTGCCTGCCATATCTGAATTTATTGGGGTTGGTGATACTGGTTACCCAGGCCGCGACATACGAGTTTTTTTTACTACTAGAAAAGTCAGAAATCGAAAAAAACTTCTTGTTAAATGTTTCAAAAAATTAAGGGCAGGCAGACTGTTTTCCTATAGCTACAAAGGTTAAGGTTAGCTGCCCTTACTGACCCATCTCAAAAATCCACCCTGCATACAGTGTTTCTTTAATGGTAATATTTTTGATCTTTCCTTTGGCTTTCCTGCGATCTGTGCACAGAACATAATATACTCAAAAAATCTGAGGGAGTAATTTCGTGAAAAGAGACGAAAGTGTGTAACAGGAAGCCGGGGAAGCGCGCGCTATTTAACTTGACCAATGAGCGCGTACGGCACTGTTGGCCGTCAGAAACGACCTTTTTAATGTTGCTTATTACCAACGTGAGATGTCAGATGTTACACATCATATCGAACTACTGTAATCTTCGTTTTTAACATGTATGGATGTTCGACCCTGCCTTACTTAACACAATGTATTTATTCATGTATTTTTGATAGTAGTCAATAAATACACTATAATATAGAGATGGGCAAAGTGTATCATTGGAATCAATCAATCAATGGATCACTGAAATTATCCGAATCATTGATATGTTTCATTTGCATCATTTGAATGATCGACTCAAAGGGTATAAAAATGCATAACGACAACGAAAAACTGTGAGAGTATGAGTGATACACATCTCATTTGGTATCTCTTTCTGACTTAAATAGATTGTAATACAAATGTGTCACACGCTCACTCGCGACGCGCGAGTCGGTTCAGTAGTACTGACTAAAGTAACGTAACTCAGCGTTTCAGTCTTTCTCTCTCGCTCACTGCTGCTCAGTCGCCTCGCAAGCGACGGTCGCGCGGAAAGAGCACAGAGGCAAAGTAATGATTCAGATACAAATGATGCGTTTGAAACGTTGTTACTGAACCAATCATTTGGAACACTCAATGATCCGGATCAGTGTAGAACATAAATGAACGTTCAGAATAACAAATTCTCCTATATTCTGTCTCCTCAGAGTTGGACAAGCGTAAAGAGAAGCCGGCCACGCGTAAGACTGACGAGGAGCCCAAGCCACGCTTCCTGAAGCTGCTCAGCATTCTCGATATGATCTTCGAGATGTTTGTTTTATAGGTAAGTACTTACTTAATAGCTGTGGCTAAGTAATATTAGCCGTACGAGTCGATCTATCAGGTTAAGTTACGCTTGCCGGGGTTGGTCCGTGATATCGAGACCCCTCCGTGCCTCGGAAAGCACTTTAAGCCGTTGGTCCCGGCTGTCATTCGTGGATCTTTGACAGTCGTTACGGGTCGTCAGAAGCCCGAAATTTAAGCCGTCTTACCAAGGGGTATCGTGTTACCCAGTTACTGGGTTGTGGAGGTCAGATAGGCAGTCGCTCCATGTAAAATACTGGTATTCAGCTGCATCCTGTTAGAGAGGAAGCCGACCCCAACATAGTTGGGAAAAGACTAGGCCGATTGATGGCGATGGATGGCCGATGAAGTACTTAATAGCTGTAATTTCAATGGCGCACCATTGAAATGACAGCTATTAAGTAAGTGCCTCAGAAAGTACGTAAAGCCGTTGGTCCCGGCTGTCATTCATAGATCTTTGACAGTCGTTACGGGTAATTTTACCAAGTGGTATCGTGTTACCCAGTAACTGAGTTGTGGAGGTCAGAAAAGCAGTCGCTCCTTGTGAAATACTGGTATTCGGTTTGACTGGAAGCTGACCGCAAAATAGTTGGGAGCAAGTTAGAACGCGAACTATTGCGATTTCGACATACGTTTAAACTTGTGTATGGTCTCTTCCACAAGTATCCGTTAAAATAGTAAACAAATCAGAAAATGTACGTACAAGAAATTCAAATTTTAAAATTGAGGTGACATTTAGTAAACTCAATTTTCGTCGATGATTTTTCATCAGAATTTAAAAAAGATATTTAAACAATAATTTTTGAAAACTGTGGTGACTGGTGAGATAAACATTTGAAACCAATTATTATAATTTTTTGAGCAGTGATAGCCTAGTGGTGTGACCGTCAGACTGCCAAGTCATAGGTCTCGAATTCGGACCCAAGGCAGGCACCTCTTTTCGGATTCATGTGCGTATTGTATAATTATCGCTTGCCCCACAAACGGTGAAGGAAAACATCGTGAGGAAACCGGCATGCCTGAGAGATATTTCTCGACGACATGTGAAGCCAAGTCAGAGGCCCATGGGCGGCTTTAAAACTGACACCAGGCTAGTCACTAACCACACGAAATGAAGAAGAATTTGAAACCTTCATGTACGACGACACGACGATGTATATTGACGACACGGTTGGCGCAGTGGCTGAGCGATCGACTGCTGCGCAACGTGTCGCAGGTTCAATCCCCGCACGGAACAAATATTTATATGATCTGCAAGTAGTTGTTTCGGGTCTGGGTGTTAGTGTATGTGAGTTTCTATGTTTGTAAACGCACCCACGATACAAGAAGAAATTCTTAGTGTGGGGAACGTCTAAAAAAAAAAAAAAAAAAAAGTTATACGTAAAATGTGTTACTAATTCCATTTACGGAGTGATTGCGTAAGAAATGAACTTTAACAGAGTTTGTTAACACGTTTATCAGATACTTTTGTAACAGACTATGAAACATGTAAAAAAAAACTGTCCGATCGTGAGGGTATTGTTAGGTATCGTACTGAGAGTCTATTTATGTGGTAATTTTCAAGAAAAAAGAAAAAAATATATTTTTGAATGGGCAATTTTGCCGCATTATTACATGCGGCGCGGCCATCTTTTAGAGGGTGTGTACAAATCATAACATATGAAACCTGTTGAAATTTTTTTTGGGCTAATTTTGGTCCAAAAAAAATAAATTTTAAATAGCAACAACTTTTATATTTTTAGTAAAAATAATAATAAAAAATATTACTTTTTGGTAATGTTATTCCAGGTACCACATAACCCATATTAGAAATCTTTAAATCACACACAAACAAATTCCACGAATAAATACAACCTCAACACAAATTAAATAATTCAAATTCATATTCAATCAATCATCATAATTAGCTCATATTCATTCATTACAGTAGTCTCTTACGTGCGACACTACAACCTTAGTTTTTTTTTAATACTGAACCTCATATGGGGTAATTGTACTCATCATTATGAACAACTTTCACTATGGGACAAACGCTGAAATCGCGAAAAAAAAAAACAGCTGTTCCCTACATTTCGACGAGGTATGCGAACATAAATATAGGGAACAGCTGATTTTTTTTTCGCGATTTCGCGGTTTTGTATAAACAGAAACTAACGAACGATATTTTTTTTTTATTTTTTAAGTATATATATATATATATATATATATATATATATATATATATATATATATATATTGGAGCTGGCCCCCACTCTGCGGGTCTCTGCGCACAAGAGACGCGCAGCACTTTCGCATGGTCGCATAAAAACAGTCCGTGCGCGCCCATGCGAACATACCCGAAGCGCTGCAGTAGCGAGGCAGCCTCAACGTCGCTCTGAAAGCGTTATTAAACTGAATTTATTTAATATTTTTTTATTTTATTGTGCTACTTAAGTGCCCCGTAGCGGACGGGTTTTTTTACATATTGTAGATGCATGCATTACTTACCCAGACACATGTCTCAAGTTTGCAATGTGTTACCAACCGCAAATAATTGTAATTTGTTTTTGTATCTATTTCAGACCTTGTGGTGGCTATTACGCTATTTTGAGAGACTAACCGAGCGTGAGAGGTATCATCACGCCAACGCGTTGTAAAGAGGGTAGGCAACACGTTGGTGCAAGATGTTGCATTGTGAATAGTGGTAAATAACGTGATAATTGATGAAATAGAAGAGCTGGGCAACGGATAAAACTTTACTATGGGTATAGTTTGTTTGGTGTTTTTAAAATTAACTTTAGAAACAATGCGACCGCGAAAAAAAAAACAGCTGTCCCATACAGTTGTAGAAGATGTAGTAATTTTTTTTTTTACAATCTTCTTTGACATAATCATCCTAATATTTAACATATACTTATAATAAAGCATCCTAATATTTAACATATACTTATAATAAAGCATCCTAATATTTAACTACATATAATAAAGTGTTGAAATTAAATTGTAGGTAATATATTACCTACAATTTAATTTCAACACTTTATTAGTGGCTTGGAGAGCACGTTAAGCCGTCGGTCCCGCTTGTCATTCGTGGATCTTTGACAGTCGTTACGGGTCGTCAGAAGCCCGAAAGTCTGACACCAGTCTTACCAAGGGGTATCGTATTATCCAGGTACTGGTTACTGGGTTGTGGAGGTCAGATAGGCAGTCGCTCCATGTAAAATACTGGTATTCAGCTGCATCCGGTTAGACTGGAAGCTGACCCCAACATAGTTGGGAAAAGGCTAGGTAGATTGATTGACTTTATTAGTGGCTTTTGTGTACATGATAATTATTCGGATTGTTGTAATAGCAATCATGTCATTTCGTTTAAAATAGGTTTTTATTTTAATTTTATATAGATTCTTTTCTATTTTGTGAATGTGAGAACGCTGTAGGCTTAGTGGACTGTAGATTTATTGACCATCTTCTATTTTGTTAAGTACCTGGTACTTGTTGAAAGACCTACACTGTCCTCCCGTACCTATTAATACTGTTATTTGAAAATATTGTAAAAGCCAATTATTTTTAACCGTGGAGTTTCTTGCCGGCTCTTCTCCATAGGAAACAACCAATTGGAACCGTGCACCTAGCTTCTGACGTTTCATAGGTGCTTGTAGGTTTATGTGAAATACTATATTTTGAATTTAGTATTTTTTTATAAGTTTAGCATAAACTTTACTATGGAACAACAGATTTTTTTTCGCGTTTTCAACTTTCGACCTGAAGTAAAAGTTGTTCAGTTCGATGGTGTAAAGCACCTCTTAAAGTTTCCAAAGTAATTTTTTTAACAACATCGGTATACATATACTTATTAAGGGGGATGCGCTAAAGTAGCCCGCAAAATTCAAATTTTGTTACGTTTTTTGCAATTTGCAGGTCAGTATCATGTTGTAAGTTGATTTAAATATGATTCGCGGCTGTATCAAATGTTTATTTATAGAATTGTAATCATAAAAATGATCAATACAACTCTCTAAGTTCATATAACTCCATTGAATGACTATTTCATGAAAACATGACATTTGACGTTTGTGCTTACTTATGGAGTTATATTCCTGATTGTAATGATTATAATTATGTAAAGCCATGTTTGTTACGGTCGCGAATCATATTTTAATTAACATACAACCTGACACTGACCTGCAAACTGCAAAAAACTTAAGAAAATTTTAATTTCGCGGGCTACCTTAGCGCATCTCCCTAGAAAGATTATAGAAATTTTTGATTTTGTATGCAATGATTGATGAATGAATGATTTTGTAGATCTGATTGAATATTCTTTCGCTAATGGAGCTACTGTATTGCAGGGTCATATGATATAATTATGTATAATATATGTATTATGTCTTCTACACTAATATTATAAAGAGAAAAGATTTGTATTTTTGTTTGTATTCAAAATCGGTTCAGTCGTTTAATAGTTACGACGGAACTTAGGGACAGACATGCATACAGGTCAAACACATAACCCTCCCTTTTTATCATTGCTGCAGCTGGGTAATAATCGATCATATAAATTTATATGAGATTTGAAATTTATTAAGGGCAAAGATTTTAAAGAAAAAAAACTGTGTATCTGTATTTTAGCTTTTTGCCACCGACTTCCGAAATTAAAGTTATTTTTCACTTTGTAGTGTTTTTTTTTTCGAAAGGTTTTTTTTTTACTTAAAAGATTTTTACTTTTAATTTTTTGAATTCTGTATTTTATCTAAGTGACAATAGCCTAATGTCAACTGCTCGTCACCTTTTACAAAAAATTACTTTCCCGATGCAGGGACGTTAATTGTTGAGGAGTTCTCCTGGTACTTCACCATCAGCTCCACTTCTCTATATGCATTGTGACGAGCATAAATTGATTGATTATTAAAGTAATCGAATCGCAACCAGTGAAATACTTATTATTGAGTAGTACTGGTGGCCACCTGTGGTCTTCATCATCAGCTTCACTTCACCAAATGGTGCTTTCCGAGAGCAACTGCACAAGTTACTATAAAAAATACCCAAATCGCTATAGGTGTGCCTATAATATTTGAAGAGTTCCCTTGATTTCTCCAGGATCCCATCATCAGATCCTGACCTGATGAAAATAGGACCACCTCGGAAGTATACCCTTTCAAACAAAAAAAAAATTTGCAAATCCGTCTATATATGATGGAGTTACGCCCGAAAATACATTTAAAAAAATACAGGGTGGCATACATAGACGCGAAAACTGATACCATGGATTCAGTACATAATTCCGAATCCCGCTGCGATGAAATTTTTCGTCGGTTATTAAAAAAAAACTGCTGTTTCATAGAAAAGTACAATACCTACGCGGTCAAAATGTATGGAACAGCTATTATTTTTTAAATGCCCGAGGAAAATTTTCACCGCCGGGGGTTTCAGAATCATGTACTGAATCCATAGTATCAGTTTTCGCGTCGATGTCCCTGCCACCCTGTATATTATAAAAACATCCGAATTGATAATGGATCCGTCTTTTAGAAGTCGGTCAAAAATAATGTGTGATTTCGATAATACTATGTGTACACGGCGATAAGATTGATTATTGCTTGTTATAATTACTCGGAATAAAAACTTCGTGTGGACTGTTTGACGGTTTATTTCTCACTAAATATTTTAAAGTAGTGTGGACTGTAAATACATGCATAGGTACACATGAATAGCAGTGTATGTATGTACTTAAGAGCGTTTATTCTGAAGGTGGGCAACGTCGCAAATAGATGTCAAATATTTCACTGTTTTGATTAATTTAGCAATATTACTGTGTGAAAATAAGAAAATGTGGCTAACTAGCGAACTATAATATTGATTATGAAATGCAATAATTAATATCGTGTAGCGGCATCTACATCGCTACATGCGAACTACGCATCAAAGACCTGACGTCACATAACATCCTGACGTCACACAAAATCCTGCATCGCGCTACATCGCTACAATCGTAACACCGAATGTTTAGTTTTAGATGTAAAAAAACTATTTGGAAACTTTCCAAATGCGTTTTTTACACCTAAAATGGGTACAACATCAAATTCAATGTTATAATTATTGTAATCCATTATTAATATTCTAGTTCGCTAGTTAGCCTCATTTCTTATTTCTACTCGTATTCAGTAATATTGCTGTATGAATCAAAACAGGTAAATATTTGACAGTTATTTGCGCCGTTGCCAAATTTTAGGATAAACCCTCTTAACACCAACATCATTCGCTGTTGCGCTTGGACACTATGTTAAAAAATATCTGTCAATACTTTAGGAGGTCGCTTTTGAATCTTGCGTGACTGTAACTACACTAATTTTTTTAGTCGTATGAGTACCAATAGTGTATATAAATTATGAAGACATTACTCTATTAGATTATGTAACTTATTGTATTTGTATCTAGTCAATAAATAAATAATTATAAGTATTTCCATAGCGTTTTATTTCTTGTCTTAGCGCGAAATCAGCGACTCGATACAATAAACGAAAAACGCCAAATACGTAAAGAATTAGGTCTCTCTTTACTTATTTGGCGTTTTTCGTTTCCGCCCTCCTGTATCTATAAAAGCGTATAACCTAAAAGTTAGCAATGTCGCAAATAGCTGTCAAAAATTTACCTGTTTTGATTAATTTGGCAATATTACTGTATGGAAATAAGAAATGTGGCTAACTAGGGAACTAGAATATTAATAATGAATTGCAATTATAAAATTGAATTTGATATTATACCCGTTTTGTAAAAAAGGCATTTGGAAAGTTTCCAAATACTATTTTTATATCTAAAACTAAATATTCGATGTTACGATATTTCATCATCAATATAATAGTTCGCTAGTTCGCCACATTTTCTATTTCCATACAGTAATATTGCCAAATTAATCAAAACAGCGAAATATTTGACATCTATTTGCGACGTTGCCCACTTTCAGAATAAACGCTCTTAACTCTGCCGGCCAACTCTATTGCATTCGTTGTGATCGTGTCTTTAAAACAAAATAAGCTAGAAAATAATCATTTCAAAGGGTCGCAGTTATCAATTGATAAGGAGGACTATACGCGGTGATTTTTAATTCACTGTTAACGTTTCACGGCTTGAAAGTACTCATGATTAGTACTCTTGTAATTCAAACATTATGCCCGGATATTGGAAATAGGCTCGCCCAATAATAGGGATGATGCCTGGGTAAAACAAAATGAAATTCTAATTAGTCCGTCAGTCAGATAATAAAAAAATATTAGACACGTATTTTTGCTTTATCATAAATTAATAAAAAAATGCTTAGAACGCATTTTAAGTTGGGGAGTGGGGGTTGCTACGTCGTAATACATGTCCAATATTTTTTTATAATTTTACAGACGGACTAAATTTTTTTTTTTGTTATCATCCCTATTACATGAGACTTAAACATAAGTAGCGAAAAGTATCAACATGTAGTACTTATACCACTGTAAACACCCCTTCGCGAAATGGAGTAGGTGTAATGTTTTTTGAGTATTTACTCGAATAAACAGGTTAGTCTATAAATAGTAAGATAACAGAAAAGACTTGTATATCAGACAAATTAGCTAGCTCTAGCACTGAGTGGAGTAGGAGATCAACAGCACACGAGGCTGAAGAGATGTGACATCCCCAGTCTCAGCGACAGATTCGCATAGAGAGATCACAACTATACCACACAAATGGAAGCTCTCTCATAATTTTTTCATAGAAAATGAAGTCGCTTCCGCTGTCTATTCAGACAGCGGAAGCGGGGCGGGTCGCTAGTGTATAATAAAAACCAAATAGATTCGAAGTGTGTCAACACAGTGGCTTATTGTTCTAGGTCAGATTGCCATGGGGCAGAACGAAAAAACAAAAAAAACTATAAATAAAATGGTCACAGTTCAAGCGTGAAATTATTTTATTTACAAACTAATTCAACAACACATAAATACACTGATTTGAACACATTCAATACTTTGTCAATAAATATTTTGCTTAAAATTCATTTGTGTTAAGAAATACAACTATCATTATTTATAATTAAAAGTAGGTATCTATGGTCTACCGTACAGTACATGAACTACAAGAAACTGCACTTAGCCCACGTTCGCACGGACGTAAAAATATAGCGGCGGGATTTTATCGCGCACTGGATTTTCAATTCTCGGTGTTGAGCCGAGCGTTGAGAATCCAACGCGCTGGGACGCACTCTCGTCCCTTATGTTTAAGTGTAAATAAAGTTGATTTTAGACTGACTAGTACTGTTAAAAAAGTTATAAAATATAATATGAAGTTGGCGGCGCAAAACTGAACTTCTTAAGTAGGCATTACAGTTCTTTTTTTTTAAACTCGTGTTTGTTTACATATTTGGCATATAAATTGCGAACGCAGAATAAGTGATGAAAGGCGCTGTCAATGGCAAAAATGTATTACCATGGACGTAGCGCCAATCATTGTACATTAAAAAAAATAGCCAGTCATGGGGACTGCCGACAAATGAATACTTAAAACTGGTATTAGCGCCATCTATATTCTATGTTAAAGCATTACGGCGCGTCGGTGACGCGAATCCATAAGTTTACTCCCTACCAAAGATCGCTCAACGCGCCTGCAGAAGTTCTCACTTCAAAAATGGATGAATATTGGCGAAAACGTAGAAAAGGCTTATTAGTAATACCAGTGTAGCATCGCGTATCAAGTCATTTCATGTCGGGAAAAATACCTACGTTGTATAATGAATTAGTTGTGCTTACTAACCATTAAGAGCGTTTGTACTGAAGGTGGGCAACGTCGCAAATAGATGTCAAATATTTCGCTGTTTTGATTAATTTCTCAATATTACTGCTGCATGGAAAATAAGAAATGTGGCTAACTAGCGAACTAGAATATTGATTATGGAATGCAATAATTTTTAATTTTTTTTTTTCCTATTTAGTCACTAACACAATGTGGGCCTATGTAGTCTGTAAATAAAAGCTAATTTTTATTTTTTTTATTAATATCGTAACACCGAATATTTAGTTTCAGACGTAGAAAAACTATTTGAACTTTCTAAATGCCCTTTTTACACCTAAAACGGGTACAACATCAAATTTAATGTTATAATTACAATTCATTATTAATATAGTTCGCTAGTTAGCCACATTTCTTATTTCTATTCAGTAATATTGCTATAAGAATCAAATATGGTAAATAATTTACAGTCATTTGCGACGTTGCCAACTTTTAGGATAAACCCTCTTAAGTTCGGGGCATATAATGCGCCCAATTTTGCTCCTCAACAAAATACATTGGAAAACAGTGTGTATAAAAAAAACTTAGCTTAAAGGAAATACATAAAGTGTACAAAAAAATGCAAAAATATCATGCAAAAGCTATAATTGACTAATATTAGGTTAAGTCAGTAAAATTAATTGTTTATCAAATTAACAAAGATGAATACGGATGGGTCACTAGGCATTTTAGGTATGAAACTACAAGAAGGTACGCGACGGGCTCGACTTGTCGAATTCAGTGGACGTAACGTAGTCAGAAGAGTTACGCGATAGAAAGAGAGGCAACTTCTAGGTGAATTTATCTGTAGGTAATTAACGCTGTGCGACCTGAATTGCACTTTATTATACCGTAGCATGAGTCGGTTTTTATTTAAATGATTTTGCGAAGTGTCCCATCAGTACTGATCTGTAACAATACGCCAATTTACCGTGATATAGGCATAGAGAATGGTCTGAACGTTCCGTATTCAGTCGTGCAGTGAATACAGACCGAAAAGTACGAGAGAGAAACAGAATTCACGGCAGGTATTGGTCGCACAGTTGCTTTCTCTCTTTCTAAAGAGTGGTCACTTTTGTGAGGCTAACACTGAAAATCACAACTGTCAGAGAATGACAGTTGTTATTTGAATACAGACAATAGTAATTGCGGATTTCACCAACGAAACTGAACGCGATCATTTGACACCGACAGCTCTTGAACGCGTTCAATTTCATTGGTGAAATCCGCACTAAGGCGCGTGCATTCTGAAACTGTGCGACGTACGACGTTAATTTGCCGATAGTACTGTATGGAAATATCGTTAACTAGCGACTTACAATATTAATAATGAATTGCAATTATAATACTGAATTTGATGTTGTAACAGTTTTAGGTGTAAAAAGGGCATTTGGAAAGTTTCCAAATACTTTTTTGTACATTTAAAACGAAATATTCGGTGTTATGATAATAAGTATTGCATTTCATAATCAACATTTTAGTTCACTAGTTAGCGATATTTCTTATTTCCATACAGTAATATTGCCAAATTAATCAAAACAGGTGAATATTTGACAGCTATTTGCGATGTTGCCAACTTTTACGATGAACGCTCTTAACGGACTTTGGTAGTTAATTTAATAAACAATTAATTTTCATGACTTGACATCAGATCTTCTTTTATTATACTTATTAAATAAATATTTTGGTACGAACTTTACTAAGCTACCTATAAATTATAATGTGAAATATGGGTTTCGAGATTTCAATAGGGATGATGACAAAAACATTTTTTTTTGTCTGTTTTTGATATTATAAAAAAAATATTGGACACGTATTTTTTCTTTTTTTACGTAATCTAAAGATTACGGCGATACATTGAGGTAAAATGTGCCATGACGTCACGAGTATGTAGATTTTATACGTACTAGTGACGTAGCGACCCCCACTCCCCAACTTAAACTGCGTTTTATCTAAGTATTTTTTTATTAATATGATAAAGCAAAAAATACGTGTCTAATGTTTTTTTATTATCTGACTGACGGACAAATTAGAATTTCATTTTTTTACCCATGCATCATCCCTATTGCGCCTTGGCCAAATTACAATAGATTTTTGTACGACGTGAGGATTTCCCGATTAGTTTCGGTGTCACGTAATTACTTCATTTGAGTACGAGTAGGCTTTTTTTCAAATTTCGAAATGGTAACCCCATTTCGAAATTTGAAAAAAAAGCCTGACATAAGCAAAAAATTTTTTTTTTTTTTTTCCGTAATCATTTCTTTTTTTTAAAGTAAATCCTCTTAAATCCAAAAGTCCGGACAAATGAGAAGGCCGATCATAGTCCGGACGGGGGCCAAAAAGCCGGACATGTCCGGACAAATCCGGACGGATGGTAACCCCAAGTACAACGAGTTCTCGGCGAAACGATAAATGTAATGTCTCATCGCGCGTTTTTTATTCGAGCGGTTTACGAGTATATTCATTGTATGGAATTGCTAACACGCATTGCGAATAAAATTCCTCGCGATTTTGTCAGTTCTACGCAGATCTCAGCTGAGACGCATGTCTACAATGGACAACAGAACTAATAAAATATATTTCATAATTTATAATTTTCCTCCCACAATCTTAACTAAATAATTCTATCGTGGTATTTCGCATCAAATTTTTCCCACATGTGAGGCCATAGCCTTTTCGCGCGATTTTAATTTTGGTGTGGGAGGAGCGACATACAATAATACAACCCCATACTCGACAAAATATTCGCGCGAATCAAATTCGCACCGTACCGCGTCAAATCTGCATCAAACCATAAAATTAAGCGCGATGTTTTAATCACCAGTGCGTGTACCTATGATACCGTGTACAGAATTTCGAAAAAATTTCGCGCGATGTTTTTGTCGCAGTGCGGGCTGGGCCTAATAGTTGTTATCGGTTAGGGTTAGGTTATTGGCAGATATTTTACAAAAAAATGTCGAACCGAGGAATAATTCAAATACTCACTGCAAAATTATGGCCATTATTTTTAATAATTATATTGCTTGCATTACTTTCTTTAGATACAGTCAGCGACCAAAGTCGAATACAACAATAGTTAAAAAAAACTTTATTTTAATTTTATTGTTTTTATTCAATAATTTTGTGTCGAAGTTGTGTGCAGTGTTGGTCGACTTTGTCGCTGACCTTACTTGGCGTGCAAAATACTTGCAAGTCAAACACAAATCTATGGCATATTTAAATCTACAACAATAATTTATTTAGTTACTACTACTGGTACTCTACTCAACCAGTCGTACCAAGCGGTATCTTCTTACCCAGTAACTGGGTTGTGGAGGTCAGATAGGCAGTCGCTCCATGGAAAATACTGGTATTCAGCTGCATCCGGTTAGACTGGAAGCTGACCCGGAAATGGCTTAACAGTGACTATTACTCTACTCATCTTTCTTAACATTCTTAGCTGCTGCCAGCTTCTTCTTGCATTCTTGATAGATACCGTCCAAGTCGAATGCAGCTTTTACGTTGTCTTTCGAGAAGAGGAACCTGGAATGCGAGAAAATATAATTATTAGGCTGCCTGTCCATTGAAGCGGAGCGAGGCAGCGGAGAGGAGAATGGCAGCGGAGTGGAGCGGAGTTGCGGACAGTGTCTGTCCATTGATGCGGAGAGAGGTAGCGGACCGGAGTTACGGACTGTGCGGAGCGAGGTAGCGGAGCGGTATTGCGGACTGTGCGGAGCTAGACCGAGTTCACGCGACGAGTAATAATTCCCCTATCCGGTTCCCCGCTCCTCTCCTCTCCGCTCTAGTGGACTGGCAGCCTTAAGGTGAAACCGCTAGGCTAGCATAGAAATTAAAATTTCCATACGTTTTTTGCAATTAGCAGCTCGTATCAGGTGGTATGGTAATAAAGAATTTAGATGAACTGTGTGGACACCCTTGCGCCATCTCATGTTCCACGGCGGTCTGTGCTGGCGCCGCTGCTGCAGCTGCTGACCCTCAAGCGGCTCAAATACTACAAACCTTTTTTGTAATTTGGGTAACTACAGTTTTGAGCCGTTTGGGGCGAAACGCTCGGGTCATGGGGCCCGAGTACGCGTCTCCTTCTTAAGAGCGTTTATCCTAAAAGTTGGCAACGTCGCAAATAGCTGTAAAATATTTACCTGTTTTGCTTAATTTCGCAATATTACTGTATGGAAAAAAGAAATGCGGCTAACTAGTGAACTAAAATATTGGTTAAGAAATGCAATAATTAATATTTTAACACCGAATATTTAGTTTTAGATGTAAAAAAACTATTTGGAAACTTTCTTAATGCGTTTTGTGCACCTAAAATGGGTATAACAGCAAATTCAATGTTATAATTGCAATTCATTATTAATATTCTAGTTAGCCACATTTCTTATTTCTATTCAGTAATATTGCTATAAGAATCAAAACAGGTAAATATTTGACAGTTATTTGCGATGTTGCCAACTTTTAGGATAAACCCTCTTAAGGAAATTTCTCGCCGACGGGTCGACACTTTACGGCACCAGAAGACTAGTTCGTTCTTTAGCCAAAGAATTAGCATTCAACGTGGCAGTGCTGTCAGTCTTCTGGGCACGTTTACGGATGATCGTCATTCGGACGAGTACTTCGACGTCTTCCGAAGTCGGCGTCTTTGGTTTAGTATTTTCGTTTTTGCCACCGACTTCCCAGACTTGTAGATACTTACTTCTGCAGCTTCCCAGTATGATCAGCCTGTGGTCTGCGCATCTTCTCCTGCCCGTCAGTTAACACCAGCACTGTGGGTAACTGCCGACTGGTGGGGCCATCTTGAATCCTGTACTTTGTCGCTGAGTCTGGGTATCTGAAGAAAGAGAATTAGCAGGGTAAACTAGGGTAAGGGTAAAAATGCTATGAGAACTAGGGGTACACTAAAAACTCATCCTCAAAAAATCTTCTTCTTTTCGTGTGGTTGGTGACTAACCAGGGGGGGGCCTACGCCCTAAGCGAAGTCTTACAGACATACCGACATACTTACAGACATACCGTAAGTGAGAAGGAGAGCGAAGCGCCCGTAACGACGGCCGAAGCTACGGACTTCGCTTAGGGAGTAAGCCCCTTTCTTTTTTTTTTTTTGAGCATGGGAAATCATCAAATGACTACTCCCGCTTTGGGCGGAGCGAGAGGGCGTGTCAGACTTTTACTGACTAAAACCCACCCGTGTTCCTTCCGTTGCCTGTGTGCCGGGGCCGCGATATCCCTTTCGGACAAACTCGCAACCCTGGCAGGCATTGGCCTTTACGGACCCCGTCAGTTGGTGCTGACATCTCTATGAGGCGCGCGTGGAACAACGTGCCGTCGACCCGGGCCTGGAGGGAGTAAGCCCCTTGGTGTCAGAGTTTTAAAGCCGCCCATGGGCCTCTGATCTCCACAAAGAATAATAGGTACTTTCAAATAGACCATCCGGGGCCGTGAGTCCAGCAACCAGACAGCTCTGACCACAATGTAATACTAGGTACTAGGCACCAATATGTATACACTTAGCAACTTTTAATAGTGATTTGTTCCTACTGTGTTGATTGTTATTTTATGTTGTTACGAATATAGTATTTTGGAACCCATATTAATATGAAATAGGCCTTATCTCAAAGTTACAGTAAATATTCCACGAGAAAATCGCTTTTGAATATAACTTAGTTCATACATATTATCGCTCGTGACTGTACACACTCGCGCAACAACTTTACTCACAGGTGCGGTGACTCGCTGCCGATTTCAATACCTCACGTCCATTCAGATTTTGACATCGCTAACGACAAATCTGTTTGTGGACGTTGCATTTTAAGATTCTGTACCCGAAGGGGGCCATACGGAAAGCCTCCGCTGTTCGTCCGTCCGTCTGTCAGCGGACTGTATGTCATGAAGCGTAATAGGTAGACAGTTAAAATTTTCACAGATTGTGTAGGTAAGAGGGATGATGACACAAAAAAAAAATTGTCCGTCTTTGAAATTATAAAAAAATATTGGACACGTATTTTTTCTTTTTTTACGTAATCTAAAGATAACGGCGATACATCGAGGTAAAATGTGCCTGACGTCACGAGTATGTAGATTTTATACTTACTAGTGACGTAACGACCCCCACTCCCTAACTTAAAATGCGTTTTATCTAAGTAATTTTTAGGGTTCCGTAGCCAAATGGCAAAAAACGGAACCTGTCTGTCCGTCCGTATGTCACAGCCACTTTTTTCCGAAACTATAAGAACTATACTGTTGAAACTTGGTAAGTAGATGTATTCTGTGAACCGCATTAAGTTTTTCATACAAAAATAGAAAAAAAAACAATAAATTTTGGGGGATCCCTTAGAACTGAAACTCAATTTTTTTTTTTCATCAAACCCGTTCGTGTATCTATGGATAGGTCTTCAAAAATTATATTGAGGTTTCTAATATTTTTTTTTTCTAAACTGAATAGTTTGAGCGAGAGACACTTGCAAAGTGCTAAAATGTGAGTCCCCCCTGTAACTTCTAAAATAAGAAAATGATAAAACTAAAAAATATATATGATGAACATTACCATGTAAACTTCCACCAAAAATTGGTTTGAACGAGATCTAGTAAGTAGTTTTTTTTAATACGTCATAAATCGTAAACCGCAATTTACCTTTCATTATGTTACTTGCTGCTACGGAACCCTTCATGGGCGAGTCCGACACAAACTTGGCCGGTTTTTTTATTAATATGATAAAGCAAGAAATACGTGTCTAATATTTTTTTATTATCTGACTGACGGACTAATTAGAATTTCATTTTTTTTACCCAGGCATCATCTCTATTCTCGCTGCAATGATACCGCCGTGTGAAGATTGTTCCGTACAGTTTCTCTATAATTTGTTTTCCTAGAGAGCATTTTTAGACAACGGTGCCATAATTTTCATGACGGTTATTGCTGCGGCTGTTATGTGGTGGCCACCAGGTTGTTGTAGGAAACCCATTTTTTTATTTATTTTTAGCATATATACCTTCCAACATCCAGCTTTCCAAACTTCAGATTCTCCAAGCTATAACTTGCAGACAACTCAGCGAACACCGGAGCGAAGTTCACGCAAGCCGGATGCCACGCAGCGTAGATACACACAATCCAAGTTGTATTTTTATGGTGTTTGAGTTCTTCGTCCAGGACTTGTGGGCCTCGGAAGTAGGTCACGTGTTCCGGACCCATGTATGTTGGTTCCGGGAGTAGGAGAGCTGACAGAATGAGGATTGCACCGTATGGGAGGCCATAGCTGAAAAGGGAAGAATTACGAGTGTTATTAATGTAAGTTATAGAGGCGAGGGCATTGATGGCCCAGTGGAAATGGTTGCGAGTTACGACTTGTAATGTAGGGCCACTTTCCGAATAAGAACGTAATCGCTCACAGCGCTGACATCAATATTTGGTGTTTCGACTTAGATATCACGATTATGACAGCTGAGGGCTGTCAACAATTCGGAACGCTCGTGAACGCTCTCACGGTGCTCGCTCAACGTCAAAACTTGCATATCATATTTCTTTGTGCTTAAACTACACATTTATTCTTCTTCGTTGGTTAGGTTAGGTGGCCACGGTAGCCAGAAGCACAATTTCGAAGATGCCACGTTTGTCTAAAGTGATGATCATGCGACTCAAAACAAAACAGCACAACTGTCATCTTTGACAGCGCTCACGGTGATATTAGTAAAAGGCAAGGTCGGCGTTATCGCAAGATGGCGCATGTCATGACGTCATCTATGACGATTCACAATACATCGTTATCGCGCTCAGGCTTATTCGGTACGGCCGTTAGCACGCTTAAATCGATTACAGCGTAACTCGGAATGCAGGGTTTGTGTAAATTATTGCATCACCACTGCTTTCAAAAACGTGAACGTGAAGGATAACATTGTATGGAAACTGGCCTGTGCTAGAACCAAGAATAGGGATGATGACTAAAATTTTTTTTTTAGTCCGTCATGGAGATTATAAAAAAATATTGGACACGTATTTTTTATTTTATTACGTAATCTAAAGATAACGGCGATACATAGAGTCAAAATGTGCCATGACGTCACGAGTATGTAGATTTTATACTTACTTGTGACATAGCGACCCCCACTCCCCAACTTAAAATGCGTTTTATCTAAGTAGTTTTTTATTAATATGATAAAGCAAAAAATACGTGCCTAATATTTTTTTATTATCTTACTGACGGACTAATTAGAATTTCTGTTTTTTTACCCAGGCATCATCCCTATTGAAAGACATGTGACATCCAGCAACCCGCACTGCGGGCCCACCGCATGGTGAATATGGTGGAAATAGGGTGATTATGCTAAGGGCTAGGTTCTTGAGACTTGTCCCCTATTACATGGGACTTAACTTATCTGCCGAGATGTGGGCGTACTATAGGTAAATCTAAGGTTGCCAGCTTTTTTATATCAAATACTACTATTTTCGAAGCCATTGCCGGTAAAAACATTGTAGATGAAGAAAAAAAAAAAATAGTAGACCGGTATGTTTTAAAAACATTTTTATTTGTATTGCATACTTTTTGCTACTATGAACTTTACTTATGAGCGATTATTCTGAAGGTGGGCAACGTCGCAAATAGATGTCAAATATTTCACTGCTTTGATTAATTTAGCAATATTACTGTGTGGAAATAAAAAATGTGGCTCACTAGCGAACTAGAATATTGATTATGAAATGCAATAATTAATATTGTAACACCGAATGTTTAGTTTTAGATGTAAAAAAACTATTTGGAAACTTTCCAAATGCGTTTTTTACATCTAATATGGGTACAACATCAAATTCAATGTTATAATTGCAATTCATTATTAATATTCTAGTTCGCTAGTTAGCCACATTTCTTATTTCCACACAGTAATATTGCTATAAGAATCAAAACAGGTAAATATTTGACAGTTATTTGCAACGCTGCCAACTTTTAGGATAAACCCTCTTAACAGGTTTTTTTTTAGTACATTGACTCAGGCGTGATTTTGCAGTACATAATTTATATAAGTGGGGTTATCGGATGATGTGGCTCTCACACTGCTCTCGACGCTTGACGTGGCAACACGTCGTGTCCAGGTTTGCAACAAGTCAATTGTCAATCCATCCATTTTTTTTATCATGTCTCCTAATTATTTCTACACTCTAAATTAAGTTTACAAAATACCATTAATTCAGCTTTTATGAGATTAATATTGGTATTGGTCCTATTCCGATCATCTCGCCATTTTGTATTGAAATAAAAATATTGTAGTTTCGCATTTCAAGTTTATTATTTAGGCCTCTAATATAGCAGGATACTATAATATATATTAGGGTTGGCAACCCTAGAAAAACATCTACCTAACCTGCACGGGATGGCAGACATGATGTTTATATATTATACATGACCTATATTTTTTTGTAAGTAATAAATAATGGCTGTGCTTAAACAACAAACTGACTTTACAGACTACCATTTAGCATTCATTTGAAAATATACACTAAGTAACTTATTATCAATTATCACTGAGTTGATAATATGATTTAATAAAGACTTCCAATGACAGAAGAGTATACTGACATACCCGAGTGTTTATTTAAGAGAATAAGGAATTTAGCAAAAAAAATCTGTATTGAATTGTATGTATTAAAAACTTAATTTAAGTATAACCATGACTGTGCATTATTATCCCACATTTTTTAAGAACCTCAGCATGTAACCGGTTCAAACAATACCTACAACCACATAAAACTAGTTAGAATTGCGTATAACTAACGGACTATGAGAAAAATAAACCCAAAAAAGGACTTACCGAATATCAGCATAAAACCAAAGAATTAGATTCGCAATCTTCGTATAAACGAACGAAGACGACAGATAGTTAACCATAGTAACGCTTCCCGCCTTCCTTGTCCTCAACATAACTACTATAATTAGGAAAAATAAGATTTCCGTTTCACGACTGTCTAGTTCACAATCCGCACTTGGAAACAAAAAGTTGCAAATATAACCTGTTCTCTTACACGTAACGAAAGAAAGACTTAATAAAATGTTAAACCAGTAATATGGCTTTAATAGCTGCCTCAAATCAGCTTTATATGACATTGTTATATGTTAAAATTCAATTTAAATCACAATTCGGAGACCACACCACACAGCAGTCAATTATTATCACAGAACATTAATACTCAAGAGAAGAAGAACAAGCGCAAGGAAAAAAAATGAGACAGGAACGCACGCCATCTAGTGCCACCCCCCTAAAGACTGTACAAACCAAAATTAGGCGGGAAATTTGAATCTCTCTTGTGTGTACCTATATACCTATATAGGTGTATAGTTCTACTATCGAACTTTGGGGATTCAACTTTGTTTACCGATACTTATAGCCTGCGAATTTGAAATGTTCCTGATGTTTTAAAGCTGGTTTGGATATTATCACTAATGCAGAACAGATTAAAACAGAAACATTTCAAATTTGCAATCTAACTGTGTCGGACCAACGGCAGTACCGGTACTACTATTTTTCAATAATTGATTATGATTATAATTATACCTGTAACAAGGTATTATTGAAATATAATAGTATAAACTGGAAGAATACAAAAAAAAACAGTTTAAGATATTTATTTCTGTAACAGAATAATCAGTAGACACTCATGAGTTGTATCAAAATTATAACAACTTTTATTTACTCTCTTAACGTAATATTCGAATTATAAACCTCAAAACGAGTTTATATTGACGTACATTATAAACACAATACCGAAATTTAAAAATATAATCATATTATAACACTTTTTCTGTAACAAAATAATGTTATAATAGTAGTTTATGAAACTGTTGCAAAAAAAGGGGTATTAAAATACGAGCGTGTATTGAAAAACCGAGCCAAAGGCGAGGTTTTTAATAGTATCACACGAGTATTTGAATACCCCTTTTTATGCAACAGTTTCATAAACTACTATTAATTGAATCACTCCCTACGGTCGTGATTCAGTCGTTAGTATCCTTCATGGCCCTCGCTTTAAATCCGTCCTTTACTCACTAATTGCATAATATACTATTACAAACAAGACTTACTCGTAATTTTTAAAAATAAATCATATTTCCAATGATAGTTGTGAAAATAGTTCATCAGCATAAGTAATAAAAGCGTCTTTCCATTCTACACACTTTTAACATTTTCTATCAAATAGACAAAGTTACAAACAGCTTCTCCTAAAGAAATCCAATTCATAATAGGTATATGAATTGGATTTCTTTAGGAGAAGCTGTTTACAAAATAATGTTATAATAGTATATTATGCAATTAGTGAATAAAGTGCGGATTTAAAGCGAGGGCCATTTATGAATCACGAGCAAGTGAAGGATACTAACGACTGAATCACGACCGTAGGGAGTGATTCAGTCAATTGTAGTTTATGAAACTGTTGCATAAAAAGGGGTATTAAAATTCTCGTGTGATACTATTAAAAACCTCGCCTTTGGCTCGGTTTTTTCAAATTACGCTCGTATTTTAATACTCCTTTTTATGCAACAGTTTCATAAACTACTATTACAAACAAGACTTACTCGTAATTTTTAAAATTTAAATCATATTTCCAATGATAGTTGTGAAAATAGTTCATCAGCATATGTAATAAAAGCGTCTTTCCATTCTACACACTTTTTACATTTTCTATCAAATTGATAAAGTTACAAACAGCTTCTCCTAAAGAAATCCATTGATTAAATTAAATTAAATTAAATTAAATTTAAATTAATTATTGTCCAATTACATTAAATTAAATCCATTGATTACCATGTTAGGACAGATTTAATTTTATCGGCATTATTATGAGAAATTAAGCTATTATTTAGCAATGTTTATCACCACAATACATTATACTTACTACCTAATAAACTAATAAGTTACTAAAAAATAGTTATTTTCAGGTTTCTGGGGATGGATGTCATCCATGGGCCCGGGCGAATTAACAGAAGTAGGCGGGCGCATGAATGGCAAGACATATATTCAAATACTGCAAGAGGTTAGGTATGTTGCCTACAGTGCGTGTTGCCTACCCAGAAGGTCAAATATATTTCGTCCATGATAACTGTGCTGTGCATAGATCCAGAATGGTGAAGGAGTGGCTAAGTTTACAGGTTGATATAACTGTTATTGCCTGGCCAGCTAAAAGTCCGGATCTTAATCCAATTGAAAACATGTGGGGTCAAATGATTTTAAATTGGGACTCAAGTGAATGGAAGTCCAAGCATAATCTACAACAAGAAGTCATAAGAACTTGGGAATTGATGCGTGGTAGGAATATAGGCTGGAAAATGGTTACTCAAATGAGAAGCCGACTACAGCAAATAATACTCAGTGAGGGTCATCCCCTCCGTTACTAAAATAAACATTAATAAAAAACAAAATGACGTATGGTAAATAGGTAAGTGGGTCCTAATTGCGATCCTCCTATGTATTTTCGATCCCGTAATCCCGTTTGGTTTTTATCGTTTTATTAAAATAAAGTGTCAACATTGACACATTGAAATAACTCAAAGAATAAATCATTTGACCTCACTATTTCATTATTGTGATTAATAGCTAATAGTAATTGGAGGTAGATAATATTTATGATTTACGAGAGATGTAAGTTGTTTATTCATAAGAATGTTAACTAATGATAACATGTTTTTTCACTCTTTAATTATGAATATTATTCTACTAGTTTGAAAGGCAAACTTTTAATCATTATAAGTAGTTGTTGCAAGTTAACTATTTTGCAGTGAAGCGATACAAACTTTTTATATGTTACAGTTATCTATAATGTTATACTTACAGTTAAGTTTTTCAATTTATAATAAATTTTACTAAAATAAATAATATTTATTTTATTTTAATATAAACCTACTACTTAAAACAATATATAAAAAGCAAAACTTGCTTAAATAGTATAACTAAGAGAAAAATAAAATTTGACGAAAACAATAACCTAACTATCAGAATGCCAGTATCGAACCTGAATCATGTGTTTCGCATGTTACATCCTTGACCACCAGACCAACTATTATTAACAATTTTGAAATATTCTTTAGCATTGTTGTTTATCTATAAACTGTCTGAAAAAGTATTACAATAAAATACAAAACTTGCTATGCGGCCATCGCGGATTCGAACGTAGGTGCTTTCAAGGGGGGTACCCATATCGTGAAGCCGACTGTACACCGAACTAAAGTATCACTAAATTTCCTTCCTTTTGGCTATGAGAATCTTAGAGCTATTCTGCAAATAAAATTCTCTAAACTAAAAAATAATTTTGACGCAACTAAAAACGTTTGACAGGGATAAACTTAATTTTAGTGATTTTTAGTCTAGTTTAGAGGCATTTGTGACAAGAGAATCGACACCATTGTCACTGACATAGGCTATAATTTATAAAGATATGCTGGCAAAGCCGCTAGTATAATGTAAAATGTTTAATGAAACAATTTTCGATCAAACTGTTCAATGGTCTAATATTGAGTAGATCATACCAACATGAGGAATCCGAAATAGCTTTAGAGGTATTATTGCTGTCAAACACTTCGTAAATTATCAAATGTGACATTAAGATAGATTCATAATCTTTTTTTTAGACCTTTTTCTGTAGCTGCTAATATTTGACTTAAGCTCAAAATGGATGATCAAAGAAAAATATCCTTACCTTGTGCTATTTTTGCATACATGCCGGCTGCTACTGAGTGGCTTAAAACTTGAGCAGCAAGCTTAACTTTCATTTTCTGTTTTGTGTTTGGATTAAGGTGGTCTGGTTTAATTAATGGTGCAAACACAAAATTGGGGTTACTGTTGTCCAGCTCATAAAATTCTTGAATGTAGCTCCATTTAGCAATACCTGTAACACAAATTGAATAAGAAGTAAAGAAGAAGTAGAAGTGAAGTAGGTGTTAGGATAGAGTAAGGTATTCAAATTCAGATTAATTTATAAATAGCTGTGCATCTGCCATACTCGTAGTAGATTTCATAGTAACATGTATTTTTAGGAAATTTCATTTACCTTCCTATTACAGTTATTAAAGATACAGCCTTGTGATAGACAGACATAAGCCTAATTATTAAAGGGTATATGGGACCCTCTTGGGTATAGAACCCTTAAAAGGCTGATAATATCATATTATATTATAATGATCATACATTCATGAAAATTAAATTATTTGACAGTTTCTTACCAATTCCACATCTGTTGTCGGATGTTATATAAGTATGACATTTTATATCATATTTTAGAAATAAATTTCTAAAACACTTTAGCAAATGTGGTGTGTCAAAAATGGTGACAATTTCATTATTGCCTAATTTAATATAAGGCTGCTCTACAGTAGCTCCCAAGGTGGTTACAGCTCTCTTGTTCACCGAATCCAGATCACATACTGTGGCAGCTATATTGAGCCCAGCATCAAAACAGCACTTCAAAACCTGAAATGATTAAACAAATTATGATGATAAACTGGGTGAAGAGAAATGTCATGATTAGGAAATAATATAATTCTTCATCTACTGTGTCAACATCAGCTATACAATAGCCAAACACCAGGCAGGTAGTGCAGCTGACCGTTTCATAGGGCACAGGATGATCATTTTAAATGTTAGGAATTAATTAAAGGACATATTATGCTCACCTCTTTTAGGAGAACTGCCAGGCGATCAGCGGTTACAGATCCACCAGAAAGATAGTAGGCGACTGGTTGTTTAACAGGTTTTCTAATACCAGCCACCATAAAAACAAGTGCATATGATGCCATTTGTGCCGATCTGCCCTGAGAAGCATGATCTTGGTAACCTTCTATCAAATCCTCTTTTGAATTGTACCATAAATTCTTTTTTATGGACATCTCATCGAACATCAACACATATTCTCTGTCAGATGGTATACACTTTTTAACTGTTTTTTTCAAAACATTAAAAATGTTTTTGTTGATGCCAACGCACAGGTGAAATTTATTTAACAGGGACTTTAATGTGCCAGGAGCTGGTAGACATATCATTCTTCTTAATAGCTTATAACATGTCGGGGATCTTTTGTAGAGCCTTAAAGCCGTTATTTTTGCCTCTGTGTTCCATCTACGGGCTCTTCCTTTTCTTTTATAGTTTTGTAATTCCCCTTGCAGTAATAGTGCAAAGGTTGATGATACTTTTGACTTCAAAATATCATTGACTGTACTGTGTTTGCATAAAACATTGACAAATGACACATTTTTCAGGTTTTTTATAGTTTTTTGAAGTCTACTGACTTTCTTCATATTTCTTATCATCCGCGTATACAATTTTCTTTCTCTTTCATTTGGAGGTTGCTTCAGAGACATTGCAACTGGTTTTAATTCCTGTGCAGACACATTAGTTGTGTTTAACACATTAATATTTTCAGCCAATGGTTGACTTATTCTTGATGGGCCTGCTACTGGTACAAACACACTGCTTGGTTCCAAAGAATCAACAGGATTCGTCAACTAAAAATTAAAAAATTAAAATTGTGAAAACCAGCGCATTCTAAGTTGGCCGGCCTGACTAAAGTTTTCAGGGACTAAATAGTGGCAGTAGGTTTGGGGCTATAGCATCTTAGTGACTGTACATAGGCAAACTTTTAGAGTGGCTAACTTCAAGCTGGCCAACTTAAAATGTACGTATTGTAAGGGTATAACCCGTACAATACGCACAGCCTCGTACCATTTGGGACTATTTCACCCAATTCCCCAACCCACATTCATGGACTGGGTTATCTTGATTAGTGAATGTGTTGTACAATCATTAACTATTCATTAGTTACAATAACAATAATGTTTATTGACTGACCTCATCAAATTCTTCAGATGGTACTGCAGTTCTAAAGAGCTTCTGATCAATGAAACATGTTCTTTTGAAATGTTTACTGCACAGCATTTTATGTTGAGAAAATAGTTTTCCTTGGAATTCAGGTGATGACCATGGTTCATTCGGGAAACAGTATTTCGCCCATAATTCACAACTGAAAGAAGGTGCAAACTTGTAGCTACATTCAAAAATTACATTGAGTTTACAACAAGTTATGCACTCAAAAAGTAACTAAGTAATACCAACACATACCGAAGACTATTTGTTCTGCCTGGTTTTGGAAAACGGTGTAACGTGATGCTGGCATCTTGTGAAGATGAGGATCCACACTTAATGCACTTTCTTAAGTTTTCCTTCATCGTGAAACACGATTCTCAAAAAGAGTCACTATCTCACTAAGAGTCACTATCTCACCAAGAGTCACTATCTTGTTAGAGTTTCTAACACTTGATAATGGAACGGAGGAACTGGATGCTCGACTCAACGTTTTAATGGCACAATAGGATACTTTGTTTATTTAAATTAAAATAAACACAAGAAAAACGATCGACCTCAACGGAAGACATTTGCCTTGTGTTGTTGTTGTTGCCATAGCAAAATACCAACCAGATTACCAAAGGCCATTAAATTTTTTGAAACTGATTATATTCATTTATTTTCTAAATGAAGTTAATAACTGTCAAATATAATTAAATCAACGAAAAATCATTAGATTGCTATCTATAAGCTACGTTTAGTGAAGAAAACGATTTTATAGCAAATCGATATTTCAGTTTATTTTACATGGTAACATTATAGTGCATGACAGCCTGTTGGAAAGAGTCGGCAACAATAAATACTCGCTATTCTTGTCATGCTTTATGCCCCCCGTCGAGTCCAAGGTCACCTATACACTGTTGACTGGGCCTGATTATTATGTCCGGGCTTAACTCCCTGTTCCACGACGTGAATTACAGATAAGATTTGTCAAATGACAGCAGGATGGCAATATTCGTTTTTTTATGAGAGTAAGTGAGACAGCATAACACCATAGAGAATTCTGCTCTGTGGTATTTTATTTCGTGGAAAGGGTGGTTTCAGAAGTGTCATTGTTTTTTTTTTTAAGTTTAGGGCTCAGGCTAAAGCATGATGCTACACAGTCCGAAGGAATTTTTATTTGATATTTTGAGTACCTAAGTCTATTTTAAACATTGAAAAAAAAAAGCCGCGCTGCCGCTGCTTGTACGACTGCATTTGCTAGTGAATACTAGTCACACTGTACATGTTGAAAAGGGGCGAATGGTTGTTTATAGCCTCAATAGCTATAGTTTCGTTACAGCACGAGCGGTGGTGTTTGAATGACCCTCTAGACCCGAGGCAAGTCTGATGACCGATGGAGCAGACTCTGGACCCTGAGTCCTTGGAATGGTGACCGCGTATCGGCAAGCGTAGTATAGTATGGGACGCCCCCAGCTAGTTGGACCGACGACTTTAATTAATAAGGTGGCTGGGACAGACCGATTGAAATCTTTGGGACAGATTGGATGCGGAAGGCGGAGAGGACAGGGTGTTGTGGCGCAGCTTGGGAGAGACGTATATCCAGCAGCGGACTGCAATAGGCTGAGTTGGTGTCATTGACTCTGGCAGGGCCACAATCAGGGATTTTTAATTTTGATTACACAAAAAAATTGTCGTTAATTAGTCGCCAACTATCAGAATTTGTCGGTCACTGGTTCAAAAGATATAGGTTTTTCTTGGCAATTTTTCGTGAACTCTTCGACTATACCTTACTAATTGAACTCATTATATCTCCTAAACTAAGACCCGATTAAATCTGTGACTTGGCGACAAAATATGGGAGAAAGCACATCTTCGCTAGGTGTCCTAGTTTTTGAGATATAAATGTGGCCCTGCTGGGGAGACTCTCTCCAGATCGGGCACCTATAAACCCTTATATCTTTTGAACCAGTGACCGACAAATTCTGATATTTGGCGACAAATTTCGACTAATTAGCGACAATTTTTTAGTGTAATGAAAATTAAAGTCCCTGATGGTCCCTGCCAGTCAATGACACGCTGAGTTGTTGCGTATTTTAATCCTTTTTTTTAGGGAACAGATTGCTAAAAGGGCGTTGAACTTGAAGAAAAACAACAGAAATTATATCAAAATATTTTAATATTCCAAACTTAAATTATGTAACATTGTATTTGTAACACTGTGGCGATTGACTTTACAAAAAGGCTGGTTACACAGCTGTTCCGGAGACTCGTACGGGCCGTCCGTATACGGGAGACCCGTACGGTTAGCGCCCGTAGTGCTCTGAAACGAGGGAGTAGTACGATACGTTGTACGGGCTCTACCCGGAGCGGGTCGCGTACGGACCAATCCGCGTCGCTGTGAAACAATGTTCTAGTGTCTCCGTTCCGGGAGCCCGTAGGGGTCTCCCGGACAGCTGTGAAACCATCCTAACATAATTTGTATACCCTAAAATCACTAAGTATCTTCTAAAAACTCGAATGACTGGTCATGGTATAATATTTTTCGTTTGAGCTATCCTATACAGTCCTTTCACAGTTATTTTACCTGTGGCTATAGAAACCGATACGAATCGCACACTTGGTCGGCTAGTTGGCCGTTGCGACCAAGTACGCGATTAGTATTGGTTCGTGTGATTTTAAAAGACTTGACAGTGACAGCAACCCAAAAGCAACCTTATTACAACTACATTATAGATCACTGTGATTTTGTCAGTGATGGCAAAATCAGAGGTAAAAAAGGGCCTGCGCAAACTGGCGGACTTCAATTTATCAATTGAATTTAATACTTATCCAATAGAAATAAGGTATATATTTCAATGCTCGGTGATCGAGCTACCGCAGCGCAGTATTCCGACTATCAACGAGCATTGAAATATATATCTTATTTCGATTGGATAAGTATTAAATTCAATTGATAAATTTTAAAATCCTCTGCCGACATAACTGTGAAAGCGAACGGCAAACTACCCACATTCTACTATCTGTATTGTTTGTCAGTTCATTACAAAGATTTTATTTAAAGGTGTAGATCTTTTAAAGCCATTTGCTTCCCAGAACATATTGATTTTTATAAAAAAATTTTTTTTTTTTTTTTACATCTGTCAATTAATTATATAAAACTCAATAATATTGTAAATATTGACAAAACACCCATTTCGTTTACAGGCACAGATGAATACAAATGGTCACTCCGCATTTTTTTTATTATTAAAAACTTTTATTTAACTTCACTTGTATGTATGTCCTGGAATATTGCAATCAATATTTCCCCCACTTCCACTGAAGCTATCGGGCTGGAAATTGGCATACGTGTTTGGTTCTCGTGACAATGCATGACTATTAAAATTAATTATTTTTTATTTAATTTTTTTAAAGTTCATTAATTATTAGGTTTGAAGCTACAAGTAGGTACGCAGCGGGCACGACTTGTCGAATTCATTGAGCGTAACGTAGTCAGAAGATGTAAGAGTTACGCGATAGAAAGAGAGGCAACTTCTAGGTGAAAAATTATAACTGTAGGTAATTAGCGCTGTGCGACCGGCATTGCACTTTATTGTGTGGTAGCAAGAGTCGCTTTTTGTTTTAATGATTTTGAGAAGTGAAACATCTGTAATAATCTGTGATAAAGGCTCAAAATAAATTACTTAGCCAAACTCCGCAGACGTGATGAGTATATATCTAAACACGGCGATGTGTCTGCGGAGTTTTGCTAGTTAATTTTGACCCTGTAGATTAGAGGTGCTATACACACGCTATACACACATATTCGGCTCGTGTCATCGGCGAACTCCGCTGAATCATATTCAGCTATCGAATTACGTAACATATTTTCGTAAGCGATTACGACTAATCAGTTTCATTTTGACAGTTCAACAACATTCATTGCGTTATTTACGTTGTTGAGCAGATTTTTTTTCGCACATATGAAGCAATGGATTAGCAATCTGTTTCAAAACGATTCAGATTCTGATTGATCGTGTATTACGTAATTAGAGTACAGGTCGGCTCAGCAAAATTCGAGGAACAATCAATCTGCCTAGCCTTTTCCCAACTATGCTGGGGTCGGCTTCCAGTTTAACCAGATGCAGCTGAATACCAGTATTTTACATGGAGCGACTGCCTATCTGACCTCCACAACCCAGTAACTGGATAATACGATACCCCTTGGTAAGACTGGTGTCAGACTTTCGGGCTTCTGACTAATCATAATGACTATCTTATTATTATTGAATGTTGAATTTTATCAAAGACCCACGAATGACAGCCGGGACCAACGGTTTAACGTGCTTTCCGAGGCACGGAGGAGTCTTGGTATGTAAAGATGGTCACCCATCCACTGACCAACCCCGGCAAGCGTAGCTTAACCTGATGGATCGACCAATGCGGCTGTTGTTACTTAGCCACGAGATAGATAGATTCGAGGAACATATAAACTAATTTAATAAAGCTGAAGAGTGTTTGTTTGTATGAACTCGCTAATCTCTAGAACTACCAGTCGGATTTGAAAAAATCTTTTTGCATTTGATAGCCTATTTCTTGAGGAAGGCTATAGGCTATTTAACATCACGCTACGAGCCTTAGGAGCCGAGCAAAAAGAAAAAACAGTCAGAAAGATCGCTAAGCGAAAACTAAGTAAGTAAGCTAAATAAATGTTCGATTTTGCCCCCCAGCTATGCCGACCCAAACAAGCGTATAGCTCGCCTACTAATGAATCTTTGTAAGTATTAATTTAAACACCCATTTCATAAGTATTACAGATTAAAAGAGAAGTGATTTTAACACGCTTTTATTAGGTCGACCTGTATGTAACTATGTAATGGAATCTAAGGTAACTAATTTAACCATCTGCCAAGGGTCGTAGCGTAATGAAAATTGGCAGCTGTATGTAGTTCTGATGACAATACAATAATATGGTACTGTCGAACTGATCTGATGATGGAGCCAGAAGATATGAACTAAAAGCGTGTTTTTCTAGTGTTTTTAAACTATTAATTTATTTATTAATATTAACCCTATAATACCCGTATTTTAAAAACGTTCGCTTTGTAATGTCAGTCTCAATCTATCAAAAATACCTCTACCTACGTTCGCACGGGCGCTCTTTTCAACGCGCTACGAATGCACTGTTGGATTCTCAACGATCGGTTCGACGCCGAGAGTTGAAAATCCAGAGCACGGTCTAAAATTTCGCGTAAAAAAAGCGCCCCTGCGATGTGGGCTTACCTACACTTTAGTCAAGTTTTTGACAATGATTGTCCCCGAGACGAGATTGCGTTCAGTGCCGGAAGCTCTCCTGATTCACTTTAGTGCAAAAGTAATGTCGGTGACCCTCGGATGTCGGGTCCACTATATAAATGGTCCCTTTAAAATAGATGGACAAACTTTAAGAAATCATTCAGACCAGCAAAATAAGAACAATGGTAAAAAAAATATATAAGAAAAACGCATTAGATACTTACAAGAAAAATAAATCGGCTAACAACGAATGCACAAAAAATATTGGATATTATTATTTTAGGTCAAAATAAGTGTTTTTTTGGCTTGGATATCTTTGGTTACACGAACTGAACGCTGTGTAAAAATTTGTCCAACTATTTTAATGGGACCTGGTATATGGTGCTTTTGTTTGGCGGCATGGCTTACGAGCTCAATGAAAAGTGATTGTTAATTCGAACGATTTTATTGTACGAGAATTGGCCTTTTCCAGGAAACCCAGTTGAAGAAACCCAGATCAATACGATCCCTTATTAATAAATATAAATAAAATAAAAGGATTGACTAAAATATTTTACTAAAGTATGTTTCAAATCACGAGAGCGTGTGTTGTGTGACTTGTATCATCGACTTAAGGTTTACTTTGCAATGACTGACTCACGCTTGTGGAATGCTCAAACTTTACAAAATGCTCACCGTCATGCTAAGGTAGCCCGCGAAATTCTTTTTTTTTTTTTACGTTTTTTGCAATTTGCAGGTCAGTGTCAAGTTGTATGTTGATTCGTGACCGTAACAACTGTGGCTTTACAGAATTATAATCATTAGAATCAGCAATACAACTCCTTAAGTTAGCATAATCCTCAAATGTCATGATTTCATGAAATAGTCATTCAATAGGATTATATGAACTTAGAGAGTTGTATTGCTGATTCTAATTCTGTAAAACCATATTTGTTACAGTCGCCAATCATATTTTAATCAACATACAACTTGACACTGACCTGCAAATTGCATAAAACGTAAGAAAGTTTTAATTTCGCGGGCTAACCTGACGCTTACAAGTTAGTATAAGTACGTGAATGCTTAGGTGAAGCCATCTTGAAGTGAACTGTCAATAGTGTCAATCTAGGTGGAATGACAGCCGCTAGAGGTCGCTTGACGTAAGTTTTCACGGTGATATTTTCTACAAAAGATGTAGGTATAGTCATCAGTGGTAGCAAATTGATATTAACCATTATGTAGCAGTCAGGGCGATTTTCTGCAACTGCTATAGTTTGACCGAAACCGCTGTTTCGCGGCTTAGGTATGTGCGCGGCGAGATGGGGGAAAGTACTGGCCGCTCATTCGTCAAAGCTCACGGCGCGTGGCATGCCGCCCGCTGCTTATTCGTCAACGCTAGTCCCTGCGTAGAACAGCGATCCCGGTCAAACTATACCCCGTGCAGTTGAATATACACGCGCGAAAAACAGCAGCGCACTTGAGTTTGATAAATTACTAAAATGTGACAATATGGCGTCATAATCAATCTTAATCTTACTTTGATGCAAAGTACAGAGAGCAACTTAACATTGACTAATAACTAGTGATAGGAATAGGTAGTGCCTAGTTGCCTAAACTTCGAAGTTTCGGACTAATTTTGTTCCGGGACATCTGTCCCGAAATTAGGCACAACACTTTTAAATACATTAAAAAAATATGTTATTTGGAATAAGTAGTTCGTCTATATTTACCTATTTTTGCGACTAGACATAACATAATAAATAACATTCACAGTCGTTACAACTATAAAATTTTCAGATTTTTTTTTTTTGGATATTATTTTGTAAATTACTTGTTGATCTTAATACTATGAACCACAATGTTTTTTTTTTAATGTATTTAAAAGTGTTGTCCCGAATTTCGGGACAGATGTCCCGGAAAAAATTTTGTCCTAAGGAAGTCTCCGTTTCTTGTCTCTGTTCTTCGAAGTTTAGGCAAATAGGCACTACCTATTCCTATCACTGCTAATAACTAACAATAAAACGGGAAGCTCATTGTGGCCAACCTAGAGCATTTTCTGGCCCTTTATGCGCCTTCTCCATATGCTTTTTCAACTCATGTTTTCTTACAAAATTCGCAGGGCACTTCAAACAGGGCAGCCTGTATCCTTTATTGTGTCTACGTTTAGCATGCTCAGACCTACGAGATGCAGAAATAAACTTCTCCCCACAGTCTTCACATTCATACGGCCTCTCACCCGTATGCCTTCGTCTATGGTAAACAGCGGCCATTTTGGAAACAAGTTTCGCGCCACAAATGTCGCATTCGAAATTTCGAACGCGGGTATGGACAACGGTGTGTTCTGCCAGTCTTGCGGGTGTATAAAACCTTTTTCCGCACCACTGACATTGATGAGGTCGTATATCCATATGAATCCAGAGTATATGGTTTTTGAGTTGAGGTCTGGAATTATAAGTTTTGCCACAATGGTCACAAGTGAAGGTTGCAGGGTCGCGGATGTTGGAGCGTCGGTTTCTAGGTACATCTTGAGCATTAGGCTTAGCATCTGGTTCGCATTGAGACCTATGTTCTCTATAACACCCTCGGTTGGTGAACTGTACGCCGCAAGCACGACAGGTCCTGACTGCATGCATTTGTGCATGACATTCAAAGGAAGCGTTTCTAGGGAAGGTCCTGCCACAGTCTGTACACGTTAACGCTCCCGCTTTGTGGGCCTTTTTCACGTGTTTTTTCAACTGTGTTTCATTCGGACTTAGCATTGGACACTTTTTACATAAGTATGCAGTCTCATTGTGAACGGAAGACAGATGTTCTTGCATTTCTTTCCCTCTAACGAAGACCGATCCACAAAGGAGACAGGCCTCCTTATGACCACTATTCCGTAAGTGCATATTAAGGTAGTACGGACTTAAGAAGCCTTTTCCACAGTCAGGACAGCTGCAAGACGGTCCGGTACGCGCCCCTCTCGGTTTCCTTTCAACAGGTTTTTTCGCGACTCGATTCTTTAATCGATTTAGGATCGTTTTGGCGTCGCTAGTGTTGTAGTCTTTGAATGTTTGTATCGAGAGGTCTGATGTTTTAATGAATGCGCAGACTGATTTGACAGACGGGGCAAATATTGAGTTTGGCAAGGTAGCGATATTGATGAGAGCTTTCCGCCATAGCTTCTCTGAGTTCCTCACAAAGAGGCGGAATTCTTGCGCTGCGAGGGCTGTGCTGGCGCAAGCGACACACGCACCTACTGGTATTAAGGATTCTTCTTTCATCTGTAAAAAAACAATTAGAAAATAGTCATATTGTTGAAGTAAGGGCTCTCTAGCTGCTATCCCTAGCCAAGAAATATAAGGAAAACAAACTGAATGTCAAAGATTTAAATCGTTATTGCAGAATTTGCCCTTACTTAGATTGCGCGAAAAAGTGTAAATACAGAGAAGAGCGAGCTCATACATCCCGCACGTAATGATAGATACGATTCTCAGTATGAGTGAGCGAGATAATACTATTGTCATTTTCAGCGAAACAATCATTTTATGACGCGGTCGGGCGAGTCTAGCGATTTATATCTTTGAATAGAGTAGGAGAGTGGAGAGCTACATCAGTTGGGGTGATATTTAATTGCCACAAAATACAGCTTTGGTTTATCTAGTAGTAAAGTGAAAGCTGGTAATTTAAAACCAACTCAATCTAATCATTTGTACTACGTTCATATCTAGCACTACGAGATTTTGACAGCTCGTGTGATTTAATTTTACAATATCAAGATGTACATTTTTTGTGCTCAAGCCAGCCTATTACTAATTAGTAATTACTAGTGTCTATTTAAAAGAGTGTCCGTGGTTTTTCTTGCCCGTTCTTCTCCATAGGTACCTACTACGCTTTGGAATGGGCAACTAGCTTCATATTTCTGACTGACCGATTCCTTTACAATTCAAAAGTGCCTGTAAATGGTTTAATTAAAATAAATGCTTCGAGTTTGACTAGAATTTTACTTTATTCCGTCCTGAATTTATGTTAATAGATGACGAAAGGAAAAAAGAAGAGTCAAACTATCAACTTCATAGAAATTTGGTTCTAACTATTACGCAGTATTCAACCACAGTTTTTTACCAAAATAAAGCAATGCATTCTTAATAAAAGAACTATATTCTAATCTTAATTTATCAAATATTCAATATCAATTTCCCGAAATAGTAGGTAAGGCATATCAACAAACAACACGAACACAAGTTACTCAGCTAATCAAATTTTTTGTCTATAGCAGTCTGTTCAATATCACTGATTCACGAACTCACGAAAAGGTAAGATTTTCAACTCACATATAAAAAAACACATCTTTGTTTCCTTTCAGACTTGAATTATATTTTCTAATCTTTCTCAATAGTATTTCTGAGTCTTTTAGTCACTGGATTGATCTCGCGTTTCGAGGGCTTCACTTCCACTACGGAGTAGTGCACGGACAAATAATGCTTCTTCAATTCACACGGTCTCACAAAGCGAGCCGCACACTGCTCGCAGCCATGTTTTAATTCCTTCGTTCTTCTGTGGCGTCTTTTTATATGGTCCAGCCTCCTTGAAGAAGAGAGGAATCTGTCCCCACAATGTTCACATTTATAAGGTCTTTCTCCAGTATGAATTCTTTGGTGTAACTGGAAACCTAGTTCAGTTGTTAGTTGAGCCCCACAACAGCACTGAAAGACCTTTCGCTCAGTTTTATGAACTTTTTCGTGAGACCTCAAATGAGCTAACGTGGAAGTCCGTTTTCCGCAGGTTTGGCAAACGTAAGGCAGAATGTTGAGATGTTTTTGGATGATATGTATTCTAAGTGACGGTTTCCGATTGTAAGTAACGCCACAGTGATCACAAGTAAAGAATTTGAACTCGACTGATGGTCGGTGCAAATTTTCGCATGTCTGTTGGTGGTATTTGAAACATTTAACGTTGTCGAAGCTCAAGTTGCAGGAACTACAATGGAACAGCGAGTGGGAATGCGCGTGAGCTCTCAGCGCTCTTTCATTCATATAACTATTGCCACAGTGACTGCAAGAGTGCATTTGTTTACCGTGAGCCTCATCAACATGCTGCTTCATAAACTGTTCCTCATCAAACAATTTATTACAGATATTGCATTCAAATACATGCACGTTATGATTCTTCAACAAATGTTTAGCCAGCTTTTTCTTATGCACGACTATTCGACATCGGCGACAAGCTCGTGTTAGCGTGTTCCTAAGATGGTAATTTAAATAATCTGGCGTCGAGAATTTCTTGCCACAATCAGGACATTTACACGATTCTTTTATCAAGCCTTGCGGACGTCTCGGTCTCCGAGTTCTTACTGGTTTAACCCACTTCATATTTAACCTGTCCACAGCATCTTTCGTGGTAGGAACTCTGGCTATTTGGTCCTTCACTATGGTTTTGTCATCGTTATAGAGGATGAAGTAGGCTTTATCTTCTTCAGTGGGAGACGGGGGATGGGAGATGTAGTTAGATCCTTCCGCCCAATGGTGTGCCGACATTGCACAGAGGTTCTTGAAGGTAATGGCTGCGAGGGTGCTGTCGGAACAGCTCCGGCATAAGCCGCAGGGGAGCGCGGGGTCCAACTCCATCTGAAACGACGTTTTCAATCAGTCCGCTCCTCTTGTTTAAGTTGGTGTTGGTAACGTGCCCAATCTTTGGTTGAGTGGTTGGCCAATCATTGGTGTAAATTGGCAATTATAAAGTATGGCTTAAAACTGTTGTAGATTCTGATAGGCAGTTTTATATTATTAACCTTTGATCACTAATAAAGAACATAGTTATGTTAAAGGTGAAAGAAAGAAGCTTCAGAGAGATCTTGATGTGCTTCAACAATGGTGTTTGAACAACTGAATGACGCTCAATGTTAAAAATTCCAGACTATTACAATAGGGATGATGACTAAAAATTTTTTTTAGTCCGTCTTTGAGATTATAAAAAAATATTGGATACGTATTTTTTCTTTTTTTACGTAATCTAAAGATTACGGCGATACATTGAGGTAAAATGTGCCATGACGTAACGAGACCCCCATTCCCCAACTTAAAATGCGTTTTATCTAAGTATTTTTTTATTAATATGATAAAGCAAAAAATACGTGTCTAATATTTATTTATTATCTGACTGACGGACTAATTAGAATTTCTTTTTTAAGCTATTGCATAGCTTCTATCGCGGGCCTTGAGCGTGGAGACCGAATCCAGAAATTCCGTAACGAAAATAACCTAACACCCCCATAGAGTGAAATTTTAAGATGTGCGCGTGTTAGATTGCTCATAATTAAAGTAAAATAATTGATGTTTGTTGATAATGTAAAACACTGAACCTAAGTAAATATGAGACAATGTCAGCTGTCATAATGACAGGTGGCATTGACTTAAGGTTACGTTCCATTTTCAACATTATTTATTCATTCTATCCTCGCTGTAAATTAATATTTTGTGAAACAAGAGTTCTAAATTAAAATACATGTAATTATCACTTCCTGAATTAATATGTTCACAGACAGATAATTTGTGTTAATAGTAAAGTCGTCTTTTAAGTCGCAATAAAAATATTGTGACTTGAAAGACTAGTTTCAGAACGAATGTTATGATTTGTGGTTTTGGTTAATCAAAACAAATGTTTAATTACTTTAACATTACAAATAGTTAATGTGATAATGAATAGTATGATACTTTAATATTTCTTAGATTTTACATTGCAATTTCTATGTACCAAGTCGTTTCTAAACAGTTCTCGGAGCTTTCCAATGATGTTAATATTTTATCAACTTTACATAAAGATAAGAATTATATACTTACTAAATTTCTAAATTACCTTATTAAGTTTTAAAACAGTTCCACTATAAAATATTTGTTCATTATTACTCATGTAATAAATCATTAAGCCAAGACTGTATAACGCTCTGTGATTGGTGGATACCAATACACTAATACTAATATCTTATCAGAACTTACATAGACATTCTAAATAAACACTAGCTGTATTGCTAAACTATCTCATTAAGTTTTAAAGTAGTCTCACTATATAAGTTTTGTATAATAATAACTGTGTTATTAGATATTCAGCCAAAAGTATAAGGCGCTTTGTGATTGGTCGAAAGTGGCGGGAAATGTTGAGATTTGAGAAGATTATAAAAGGGCATGTAACGGTCAGCTCGGCGGACTCATTATGCTAGCTGTCTACCGGTAAAGACCCTCTGGTGTCTGCCGTAATATTAAGCTGCTAATGAGATCCCCTGCCACAAGGAGATAGTACACTGCAAAGTGGAAACTCTGGCTGGTAAGCCACAGAGAGCAAGTACGCTATCACGCGGAAGCTCTGGCAAAATCTTCCAAGGACCTTCTGTACTAACTGACCGACGCTGCTGACTCGAACCAGGGTCTTATCTCCGCCATTTTAAATCTCCCGCCACTGCTGTTGAACAATACGATAAGTACTGGGTGTCCTGTGAAGTTGTGAGGCAGAAGCTCTGCACAAATTATATAAAGATGAGTATTAACTTTTTCTAAAAACCATATTTCTTAGCCATTTTATGTAAATTCTGTGTAAAAAGTAACATGGGTATCGTACCCTTGCCACTGAGTACTGATTTAATAATTATAACTAAAGTAGGTATAAAATGTGTACCTACCTATTTGTGAAAATAGAATACCTAATGTAGGTATAAGGTTCTGTCCTATTTAAATGTGTTCAAAAATATAACTAGTGTGATCTTGTTACTTTCTAATTCTAAATATATGAAAGGTAAAATGAAATCATGTTTTTATTGAATATACCCAAATAGGTGCTAGGTCCCATTGAGTTAGTTAAAAATAGGTTCAATTCCTATTTTTAATATTGAATGCTGAGAATTTAAAAGATTCCATTCGTTATAGGTTCCATTTTCTTTTACGCGCATCACTGTGACACAAATTAAATAAGTTGATAAAAAATGCTATGCAACAGCTTTACCGCGGCTGTCTCCGAGTGCCACACGTCTTTTTTTTACCCAGGCATCATCCCTATCACGAATAAAGTGAATTACATTAAATTTGATTATCACATTGATGGATCGGTACTGATCAGAGTGTCGGTCATCCGCGACCTAGGGGTACTCTTTGATACCTCTCTATCTTTCCGCGATCACATAGATAGCAGTGACTAAGGCTAAAAGAATGCTTGGCTTTATAACCCGTATGTCGAAACCTTTTCGTAATAATAGTAGCATTATTTTACTTTACAACGCACTAGTAAGGAGGTCCTTGGAATATTATTCCACTATTTGGTCTCCCTATTAATCAACTTATACTAATAATGTTGAATCTGTTCAGGCCCGTTTTGTTCGGTATTTATGTATGAAGAATGGGATTCGAAAAGCAATACCTGATTACAATGACAAAGTTGCCTGGAAGAGATCGCAGTAAGCGATAAGGCCGTCCATTGTATATTTTGTAGTGTATTACTTTTTCTTTATGCAATGTACAATCTGGTGTACAATAAAGTATATATAAATAAATGATAGGTTAAGGCACTTTAATATGATTAGCTTAAATGAAAGACCATTCGGACTTACTAATACTTCATAAAATTATAAACGGTTCCATTGATGCACAATTAATTAACTATTTTAACTTTAAGCCTACCCAACGTCCTCATCGTATTTTTGAATTACCTACATCCACCTTGAATACTACATTTAATAGCCCTCTTATACGTATGGCAAGGCAATATAATGAAAGGTCCAATTTGACAGATTACCCTATTGATATTTTCTCCATAACTTTCGCTTCATACAGGCGCTCCCTATTTAAACAGTGTGATGAGTGTCCGTCTATCTAGCTCAAATTGGTTTGTTTTGTAGTGTAGTAGATTTATGTCTACTAGACACATTTTATATTGTTCTCCTTTGTCTCTAATTTTCATATGTGAATGTCATGCATACCTATCATTTGCATGGTTACTGATATGTTAATTTTAGATGTTATTTAATTTGAATTGTGGTAAGTGTCTGTGCTTTTGGTGTGCTTATGATAAATAAATAATTCCCTAAAATAATCAGTACTTCAAGGCGTACGACTATTGGCTTTACTGAGCGTTCGCACTGGCGAAACATTCACAACAAAACATGTTGAAATCTCTAGTTCCTGTCAAACATTGTATGGAACATTGGCAGAAAATAGACATTTCAACATGTTTTATTGTGAATGTTTCGCTAGTGCAAACGCACAGTTACACATAAGAAAAGATTGCGATAAACAATATTATTAATATCGGCTAAACAATTTAAATTAATTTACATAATTTCGTGGAACTAAATGTTAGGATGTCAGAAAAAAAAAGTATTAATCATTTTGTTATCTTTATTGTAAAAATACATTTATGTACGACTTATTAAGTCGCGGTTTTATTTTAAGTTTTAAAAATATATAAAAAATTTAGATGTACTGAGGTTGCTTCGAAAGCTTCAAAGGTCATTGTTATATCTAAAAATTATGTAATTTGCACAGAGTTAATTTCATAATCATAATTTATCTTCATATTTCACAAGTATTGCCTAAAATACAGGGACATCGACGCCCAAACTTTTACCATGGATTCAATTTTGAACCCCCATGAGTTGAAACATTTCGTCGGTTATTTAAAAAAAAAAACAGCTATTTCATACATTTTGACTGCGTAGTGCGTAGGCACTATTCTATGAAACAGCAGATTTTTTATGACGAAAAATTCAACGCTGGGGGATCAGAATCATGTACTGAATCCGTGGTAGCAGTTTTCGCGTCAAAGTTCCTGCCACCCTGTATCTCATCTGCATTGTCAACATAACCTTACATGTAATTGACTCACCAAGGGGCCATTTTTTATTTTTATTTAATAAAATTCTTAAATTCACTGATTGACAACGCACATCCTAAACCGCTACGTCAAGAAGCATGCAATTTCAGAAGAATTCCATATAAAGCAAAAGTGACCACTAAGGAAGGATTTTTTGTAAGTTCAGCCCGTAATGGAGTTCAATAGGGGATGAACGTATATAATAATGTCTTCAATTTATTTTTATCTCAGAAAAAAAAAACAAAGCGGTTTATACGAGCGTCAGCTCGTATAGAAAAGAATATGTCAAACCGCCATATTTATTCTTCAGTTATGTTATCTGACGATTGAAAAAGTGGCCCTATGGTATATAAATAAATGTTCCATAGATAAAGTACCCACAAGGCCTCAGACGGACCGATGACCTTGTGAAAGCCGCAGGAATCCGCTGGATGCAAAAAGCATAGAACATGTCGAAGTGGCCATGTTTGGGGGAGGTCTATGTTCAGAAGTGGACGTCTTTCGACTAGAAGAGTGATGAGATAAAGGACACCATTTATCAAATCTCTATCATGCTTCTGCAGTAATCGAGGCATTTGCCTTAGATTTCATCTTCCCTTTTGGAGCCCTTAGCTTCTTCGCTCCCGCATGCTTCTTCAAATGCCTTTCATAACCCCTTCTTGAGCTGTACTTGGCACCGCAGTAACATACATGCCTATCGGTGATTTTCTCGTGAGTCGTTCCATGTTCTACCAAGTGCGCGCGACTTGAGAACTTTTTTCCACAAGTGTGACACTGGAAGACCCACCCAACAGTGTGTCTTAACTTTATATGCATTTTTAAACAGTTTTTCTTACTGTATTCAACTTTACAGTAGTCACAGATGAATTTTAGCTTAATGTGTTTGTGTTGCGAACAAATTTTCTTGTGATTAGAGAAACAAACGCGGTTCGGAAGTTTCCTTCCGCATCCGCAGATGATGGGTTTGTGTTTTATATTCATATGTTTATTCAAATGCCCGGAATTTGCGAAGGTTTCATGACACTCAAGGCATTCTTCAGGGCCCTTCTCATGTTTGAGCTTATGTGACACGAGAGCGCTTTGTTTTTCGAAACTTTCTAAACAAACCGGGCAGGGAAACACGGTCAAATTGTGACCCTTACAATGCTCTACAAAGGCGGAAATATCTAGTATTTCAAAACAGAGCCTGCAGATTTTTTTCCGGAATTCACGTAAATGCATATTGAATTTGAAGAAGCATTGAAATTGGGCGGCACAATTCGGACAGGACATTTTGGGTTTTCTTTTAGCTATCAGCCCTTGACCGCTCTGACTCTCTGTTTCAACTTGAACCAATCGACTTCTGTATACCATTTGCCGTCGAAGCCGCAATTTAAAACTCTGAAGAGCTTCCTTTCGCGTTGTTATCTTATTAACATTACATCTAGAAGTGTCTGTGTACGTTTCTATATCACTTCCGATTTCTATATAAACATTTTTAGCTTTATTTGAGGGTACTAGCATAACTAAAAAGTCTGAGATCTCGTTCCAACGCTTTGCGGACTCCTTGCAGAGTTTTATGAAGGGTAGTATTGTAGTTAGGTCCCGACTGCACCCGAGGCAGAGTTTGTGAGGCAGCGGTGTTGCATACTCGACCTAAAACAATGAGCTTTTCGTCTTCAATGTGTCTTTTATCTCCAATATGCAATTACACGGTAAGGGATACAAATGCAAAGCCGTTTGTTGTATTTCTCTCTCACTCAGAGAGGCCTGTCCCAGCTGTGGAACGTATAGGATAATGATAATATGTAATGTCATCCCTAGAAAAAGGCTTTTCCCCAACTATATTGGGGTCGGTTTCCATACTAACCGGATGCAGTTAACTACTATGGAGCGAATGCCTATTTGACCTCCACAACCCAGCTACTGGGTAACATGGACTGGCTTTCAGACTTTTTGGGCTTCTGACGACCGTAGAGACTGTCAAAGATCTACGAATGACAGCCGGGACCAACGGCTTAACGTGCATTCCGAGGCACGGAGGAGTCTCGATATGTAATGGATGTTCCCGACCCATCCATGACCGGACCGCGGACTTTAACCTTCGATTGACCCGTGCGGCTGTTACTATTTAGCCACGAGCCCCTCTATCATTGAGTAAGAATATCGTATTTTATTCTTCTTCTTTTACGTGTGTTTAGTGACTAACCAGGTGTCAGAGTTTTAAAGTAAGCCACCCAAGGGCCTCTGATTTGACTTCACATGCCGTCGAGAAATATCTCTCAGGCCGGCTGCCAGTATTAGCTCAGATGAATACAAATGGGATACTCCGCATTTTAGGTATAAAGCTTCAAGTAGGTACGCGGCGGGCTCGACTTGTCGAATTCAGTGGACGTAACGTAGTCAGAAGATATAAGAGTTACGCGATAGAAAGAGAGACAACTTCTAGGTGAATATGACTGTCGGTTATTAGCGTTGTGCGACCTGAATTGCACTTTATTGTGGCGTAACCAAAGTCGCTTTTTATTTAAATGATTTTGCGGAGTGTACTTATCTGTGGTGTTCGTAATGTCACAGACCTAGAAAATTGAAAGCTTAGGATAGAATAAAACAGGTTTTGCTCTCATCTCGCGTACTTATGACAACGCCTAAGATCTACTAAGTTCCGAACTGCTGATCTATCTCAAAATTTCGGATAATTCTGATTTCTTTAGTTAATGATTTAGAAATTTATATTGTATTGTGAAAAGTGTACTTTGTTAAAAATAATTGGGCTAAGATTAAACAGTAATAAAATAAGTAAAACTTGTTCGGTCTTGTTACAAGAAAAGGTTTTTGTTTAGACTCAACACCCTAATAGCGTACTATACGATCCATCACAATTTGAATAATTTTGGAAGAGATTGCTAATCCATTACTTCACAAGTTCGAAAAATAAATCTGCTCAACAACGTAAATAACGCAATGAATATTGTTTAACTGTCAAAATGAAACAGATTAGTGAGGGTTTATCCTAAAAGTTGGCAACGTCGCAAATAACTGACAAATATTTACCTGTTTTGATACATATAGCAATATTACTGAATATAAATAAGAAATGTGGCAAACTAGCGAACTAGAATATTAATAATGAATTGTAATTATAACATTTAATTTGATGTTGTACCCATTTTAGGTGTAAAAAACGCATTTGGAAAGTTTCCAAATAGTTTTTTTACATCTAAAACTAAATATTCGGTGTTACGATATTAATTATTGCATTTCATAATCAATATTCTAGTTCGCTAGTTAAGTTAGCCACATTTTTTATTTTCACACAGTAATAATTGCCAAATTAATCAAAACACATCTATTTGCGATGTTGCCCACCTTCAGAATAAACGCTCTTAACCATTTACCGAAAATGTGATACACAATAAGCTCGTTTAAAAAAAAAAATACCACAGGTATTTGAATTCCAAACTTTATTCCGAAAAATTTTGAAGTACTAATGAAAATAAAATAAAAATCTAAATCAGAGTTGTCAATTTAGTATTAAAAACTTTTCTGAATAAGGTTCGAAATATGAAAACTGGCCCGCCGATTTAAGATTTGACAAAGTTAGAAATCGTTTAGTGAGATAGTTGTAAATGTTTTGTATAAAAATATCACCTTATAACTCAACAGGCTATGCGACCTCCTTCACTCCCGTTAGCTTAGTAGGAGTATTCTCACTCTCCTGATGTTTCCTACTATGATACAGCAAACCCCTACAGCTGCTAAACTTCTGATGACAGTCATTACACTCGAACTGCAACAATGGCTCTTTTCCTTTGCTATGGACCGTATTCACATGTTTTTTCAGCCTATACGGCAGTCTGAACCTTGCTGGACAGAACTCGCAAGCGTGTTTCAGAACTATTTCAGACTCTCTATGAAATTTTCTGATGTGTTCTGATCGGCGAGAAGACGCAGAGAAGGACTCTCCGCAGAACTTGCAAGGGTAGGGTCGTTCGCCAGTGTGCAAGCGAACGTGTTGTATGTAACCTAATTTCGTTTTCAACACGATGCCACAGTGCCCACACTGATAGGACTCAGTCGACTCGTGCTTTTTAACGTGAGTGGTCATGTGAGCTGCTGCGAGTAATTTCCCGCAGTAAATGCAAGGTCGATGAGTATTTTTCATGTGCACGATTTGTATATGTGCAGCGACGAACTTCTTTCCAGCGAATTTCTTTTTGCAGTAATCGCAAATGCATTCTGAGTCCGCGCTGCCTCGCATTCCAACTTTGATACTTTTATTCTTCTTATTAACCGTAATAGTAGCTTTGTTTTTCGTTTTGTGAATGTCTAAACGTGTTTTGTCGAGATTACAGCAGCGTTTGACGTGGTAGTGGTAGCATTTCTGGTTTCTGAACAGCTCATCACAGCCGGGACATGTTTTTGGAGTGTGAACCGAGAGATGAGCGTAGTACGCATGTTGGCTCTGGAAGTTCCGGCCACATTCACCACAAGTACATGCACCAGATGCATGGGCCTTCGTAAGGTGCATCTTATACTGCATATAAGTACGGAACATAGCAGGGCATTTTTTACAGTCATACGGCTCTCGGTTATGAGTCTCAATCAAATGCAAAATCAACTCTTGCCTCGTCATAATTTTAGCACAAATGTGACAAGCATGTTGGTTGTTGGACGATTCTTTCAAATGTTGGCACAGATGTTGGGCATACAAGAACCGCTTACCACAACCTGGGCACTGACATTTGTTACTTTTAACGTTCTCACACCTACTTTTCTGCTTTGGCAACTTCGGTGATTTTGTGAAAACTGGCTTTTTTTCCTCTTTTTCTTGCTTAGTAATATAGATTGAATTCTCAGAGAGTATGGCTATGATTTGGTTATTAAAGGCAGTTTGATCTGGTATGCTGTTCAGCAGTTCCAGAGTGGTCTCCCACTGTGTGGCAGCTGTTCGGCACTGGGTCCTGAAGTCTGCTGCTTGGAGGGCTGACACTGAGCATACGGAGCACAGTCCTAGAGGCAGGTCATCATCCAGCCGCACCTGCAACCACCGTACTAGTCAAACGGCCAATAAGCTGTATTCCTCATGTTGGTTTTATATCTATTTAGGGCTTAAGTTGCTGTTGGGTATTTCTCAAATCATTTTTCATACATAGACTTAAGTTTTGTGATGTGACAGCAGACTTTGAGTAATAATAAAAGACAGTGAGAAGGGTCTAATAACAATAGGTTTCGGCTAATAACATGGGACTAAAATGGCAAGATATACCATAGTTTAACTTTCCTATAAATGATAGTCACGTAAATATCCTAATTCTGCAATGCAGTCTGTTAAATAATTGATAAATCAAGGCTGTGGTATTATTTTACTGACTGTTAATTATGAGCTCAACAAATAGATTAAGACGTCGGCTAATGTTAAATGTTACAGTGTGACCGTACTATCGTCGTCTAGTAGGGCGTATGTGTCTATTGTCGCATGCGGTCCGCTAAGGGACTGGTATTTTACTTAATGGCCAGGTGTCCGCAACTTTCCGATGAAGTTACATTGACAGTTTTAATTCATTGGTTCACATTACTGTTATCCTGCATTATCCCATTGTTAGGCTTCTCCCTATAACTTTTCTTAGTACATAAGTATTATGTATGTATTTATTGTTGTTGGAATGTCCGATAATTCATAATTTTGTAAGTAACAAATTTTATTCATGATTAACCAAAATAATAACTTATCAAGTTGCATAGAATATTTCCTACCGAGATAGATAGATAGATACCGAGAGACTTATTCCTATGTATTCATTTTCTCACAAAACATATTAGAGATTGAGGATTGTCCAGAATATGGTTTTTAATCAATATTCATTGTGGTAGGTTAAGTAAACTGACTGCCAAATGTCAAGCAGATTTCATTCAAATATTTGGTACATACACTTTATTCTATTCAATATTTGTTTGGTACCATTAGATTAGAACTTGAAAAATCTGGTGGTGGTTGAATTTACAAAGCCAGTTATGATTCAAACATATTTTTTAATTTTAACAAAGAGAAATATTTTAAATTTGTAGCTAACTCATTTATCAACTTATTTGAATTCTTCTATCAAATAATCTAACAATCTAATGCTGTAAGCTGTAACCTATATTACAATGATGACATGACGTCATCATAGCATACCCCGTAAACGCCTACATTGTGGAAGGCGAAGAATAAAGACTTTCAAAGAATATTTTAAAACATTCAGGAAGGTTTGTGATCATTTTAAAGTATAAACTACCGATTAAATAATAATCAAGCAGCAACATCCAGCGAGATGACGGAAGAACTAGTAATATTAATTTTGGTCAAATTCTCAAAGCCGCCATTTTGCGACAACCACGGCGGGAAGACGCCGTTCCGTTTTGCACAGAAAATAAACAAATCGTTTGATGTTGAGCTTGTAGATATCGCAAAAATACCGTACCTCGACTCCTGTGATGACTTCTAGCAGTTCAGCAAGCGTCACAGGCTTGTCTCCGTCCATCATGACCGTATCTTCTAAATGAACTTGCCCCTCTGTGGTATCTCCCATACATATTCGGCATCTATCTGACCCGTCCCCACGCACTATATGGGACACTAACGCCTTTATATCCACTTGGCGGGTCATACTTGGTATTCTTTACAATAATTAATAGAAATTTCGTAGATTTTTCAATAATTTTCTCTGTAATGCCGAATTCAGTACGTCACATGCGCCGCTGTGAAGATTTTTTTTGACGTTTTAAATTAGAGAGGTGCGTTGAAGTTTTGCACATGTCAACTTATCGATTAACTTGATAAAGCTAGATAATAATATAAGATCGATTGTAAATAATTTAAACTAAGTGGTCAACTTGCCTTTTGTTTGGTGGCTGGATAAGACTTTGATACAAAAAGCAGCTCATTTGACTTAGATCTTTTTTTTTAACTTCGTGGGTTTGATATTATACATGAATGATATTTCGCTCTTGTGTCGTATGCACTTTGTATGAGTCCATAAACATTAGAATTTGATCTATCCAGATACCAGGGGCTATTATTATTTTATGTGATAGCCTATTTATGTATCTTATTATTTACAGCGAAATATAAATATACATATTTTATGGATTAACAGTCTTTATATAATAATAATAATAAGAGGCTCTCGTTAGGCGGTTGGATCAAGGGCCTAATCCAGAAGGCAGTACTCCTCGATACGGCTCGCATTGTGGGGAGGTTCCTGTCTCTGTAGCCCTAAGCACCGGTAGCTTGGACCCTGCTCCAGACACTGGCGGAACACCATTTTTTATGTTTAAATGTTTTTTATATAGTTTTTAAGAAATATTTAAAAATGTATTTTATATGTTAAAATGTTAATAAAGGAAATAATAATAAAGTATCAAACGGGCCTCGGTGAATTGGCTTCGGCTTCTCGTACGGGTCCTACTATCCTACTAATATTATAAACGCGAAAGTTTGGGAGTATGGATGGATGGATGTATGGATGTTTGTTACTCTTTCACGCAAAAACTACTGAATGGATTTGGATGAAATTTGGCACATATATAGTTTATAACCTGGATTAACACATAAGATACTTTTTATCCCGATATTCCCACGGAATCAAGATTTATGCGGGTGAAACCGTGGGGCGCTGCTAGTCATAAATAATTTATGCAATATTTATGTATCTTTTGTGTTATTTCAAGCCAAAGTCGTTTTGGTTAATAATATTAAAATATTCGATTCAACATTCGGTCCACGTGATTTAATCGATATTACTCAGTAGGTTCCTTTCCTTCTCTAAAAGAAACCGTTCCTTTTCTCTTTATCAGCCAATCAGAACCACGTTTAGTTACTACACCTAAACTTTGAATACCCGTCATGGTAACATTAATTATTCTTCACTGATGCTGATTTGGTATTATTATTGAATCAAAATAAACGATGCGAGGGAATTTATTGTTTCCGTTTAGCAATACATTCTTATCTATGCTTCTAAATAGATTTGAATAAAAATAAATCTTAATTTTACCCATTTTGAGGTAACGAACAGAGTATAGCCACCCCTTCTAAAGTCAGCTGTCAAAGTGTTGTGTCAAAGTCATTCATTTCAGTATTTCATTCAGTTTTGTTTGTGGAAAAATCTAAGTCAAAATGGTAATTTAATTCAATTTTTCTAGAATAATCTTCGATATTTTCGCATTTTAATTAACACCGGTTTAAAGAGCATGGTGTCTATCATTCGGCCGCACCGATATTTTGTGTGATTTGTGTGTATTTTCTTGTGATATAGTGATACAAAAAGTTGAGGGTTAAAATTCGAGAAATATTCACTTTTTTGTGGATTCTGACTAATCTTCTCGTGAAGTACAGCCGCTATGGGTATGAAAGAGTGTCCTTATTATTATTATCACACCGAATCATGTTAAAAAGTGATAATTTATTGAATAAAATCAGAAAATATCCGGCATTTACTCGATGTTCAATTGTCATTCATTGTCTATGAAAGTATGACTCCAGAATCGCAAATGTTCATGTGACCCGCGATAAAACCTGTGAATACTGTGATTAAAACCTTTTTGTCTACACATATGAACATAGATACATGTAATACACTCTTTGAAACTTAAAATTCCAATATTTTCATAATATTTTCTTATTAAAACCTAAAAAATCTTTGTTTCCACTACTAACTCAGTATTTTTAGACTAGTGATTATTTTAATACGGGTAAAATAACAGTATTTTATCTGCTGTCCACAGCAGATTCGATAGAGTAGGTAGTTAATTGTTCAGTTTATTATAGTTATTTCAACAGGCAATAATTTATTTATAAACGCACCCTGTCTATTAGACTATGCTCAAACCAAATATTATGCCTTTTTTAACTTTAAAGAATTTATGTACCTACCTTAACGAAAAAATAACAGGTTAAAAATAATATGTACATTTATTTAAAAAGGAGAAAAAAGGCATAAAAAATCCATCCGCATTGTTGACAACAGGTAAAATGCCCAAAAGGCTGGCAGCATTGCCATGTTGTATGGCAAATCTGATTTTTTGGCCAAAAATCCTGTTACTAACCAAATATCCACCTAAGTCCTACACACAGAATCATGAATTACTGAACTATTATCCCATGCATATATTATTACATGCGCATATGTTGCATGGCGGAACCTGGTGGTCAGAGGGACTTTATAATTTAAAAAGTCAAGAAGTGTTGTGGGACACCTGGTGAAAGCGTAGTTCCCGCTGTATATTATGTACTAATTAACAGTGACAATGAAAGAAATTTACAACATGAGAGAGTAAATAAAAGAAAAAAAAATATGTGACGATCAAAATGTTACACCTTTTTTCAGTCTACCTCTCACGAAGTGTGCAAGAAACATACGATAGGAAACTTCGGTCCAATACCGATTTCAAGTACAACAACAATAAAAAGTCATTACCGTTACATTACAGCAACCACAGATCCTAGTGCTGAAGGAAGGGACGGACCAGTCGCAGGGAAAGCCGCAACTCATATCCAACATCAATGCCTGCCAGCTGGTTGTCGATGCTGTGAGTATACATAACTTATTTTGTACAATATCAGGCGTTGCCTAGTAACGGGGTTGTGAAGTTGTGGAGTTCAGATAGGCAGTTGCTCCATACAAAATTGTCTAATTCAGTGGGTCTTATGTAGTCAGAAGATATAAAAGATACATGAGGCAACTTCTAGGTAAATATAACTGTAGGTAATTAGCACTGTGCAACCTGAATTGCACTTCATTGTGTCAAGAGTCGGTTTATATTTAAATGATTTAGCAGAGTGATGCATCTGTGCCATTAAGTCTTTTGAATAAAATAGTTGCATTGTTAGCCAATGATTATAACAAACGGATCCAATTTCTGAAGAGCTGTGAGGATCATAACAGTACAAATGAGGCTTACAATTACAACTATCATAAAAAAAATACCCAACCTTTACCAACTTTACCCTCTCTTTTATCTACACATCATCACTTTAGATATGACTTACTTTATCTAATATCTACTAAGGTTTTACAACACATTCACACAGTTTCTTTAGAATTTCTAGAAACAAAAGCATAATGGATGTTAAAAACATAAATGTTTAATTTCTCTCAAAATTACTTTTATGACTAACTCCATCCAATATCCAACCCCAACATACATTTTCAACACATTAATCACATTACCAACTTTGCCCCTACTTCTCGTTACCAACTTTACCCTCATATTTACCATGTTACCCAAACATTATCAACTTTACCCAGACCTAAAAAACTTACCAACTTATTGCACACCTAATCCACATTTGTCTTCTCTTAGTAGGAGCTCTAGGATTCTTACAAGTAAGATACCTTGTTACTATAACCAAATTATTTGTTTGAAGGTCCGCACAACCCTCGGCCCTCGTGGCATGGACAAGCTCATCGTAGACCACAACGGCAAAGCGGTGATCTCTAACGATGGAGCTACCATCATGAAACTGTTGGATATTGTGCATCCTGCTGCCAAGACATTGGTGGATATCGCCAAGTCACAGGATGCTGAGGTTAGTAACAGTGATTTTGGTTTATATTTCAAAATGCCAGCGGCAAGCGAGGGATCGTGAGTTCTAATCCCATTCGTTGCTTTATTAATGAGAACTTTTCTGCCCATATAACTAAGCTAAATACGGTCCCGGACTCCTAAATCGAGCCACCCTGCACTTTTTTTGTAAACAGGCTATACATTTTTAATGTTTGTGAATTCTTATTCGGAAAAATGGTGACTCCAAAATTAAGGCCAGTGTGCTTCTAAGTTGCTTAAAACTTTTTCTTTGACTCATCATTATTTTGATCTTTAACTCCTTTATACCTTACATGGAAATGCATGGTGGCTCCATTTAGTAGGCCGGGGGTGTAATATGTTTTTGCTAAACATATTACTTGATTTAGTTAAAGCAATTACCAGAAAAGCGAAATTGCTTAATTAGTAACTATTTGCTGTATGGCATAGACAAAAATGCCCGTTTTACCTCACCATTATTATGACAAAAAAAAAAATGTTTATTGGAGAAACTTGTACAACTTTAACAGTAAATCTTACATAGGGACCTCCTTTTAAGTAAAAGATATACCTGTGCTAGGAGATCCCGCTCTTCAATGACATATTATGAAATGGTAAAAGTGGTGTACAAAAAGGAAATAGAATTTAAACAAAAAATTACAGTAAAATCTCAAACTAAACAACATTTAATAAGACTTGAACTATAACTAAATAAAAGAAAAATAAAGTTAGAGATATATTCTAAAATAGTGTGTGTGCGTGCAAGTGTGTGTACGGATACATTATGGTTTCTCTATTTTTAGGTTGGTGACGGTACCACATCAGTCGTCATCATGGCTGGAGAACTCCTGAAGAGGCTGAAGCCTTTTGTTGAAGACGGTAAGACAAAATTTATTATAAAATTTAAAATTTTGTAGAGCCCTGCGCCTGATTAAAAAAAAAAAAATGTGTGCTGGGACACATAGTAGAAGTGAAACTTCAACGGACAAGTGGAAAAACGAATCACAAAAATTTAATTCTGTCCACGACACTCCAAGCATTATCCGAATTTTCTGAATTACTCGATATTATAATGCAAAGCCAATGATTATGACAAACGGATCCAATTTCTGACATTCAATGAGGATCATGTTAACACTAATGAGGCTTTCTCCCTAATAAAACACATTAAGGCGAAAGCGTCAAGGTAGCCCGCGAAATTCATATTTTCTTACGTTTTTTAGCAATTTGCAGGTCAGTAGGTTGTATGTTGATCTAAATATGATTTGCGGCCGTATCAAATGTTTATTTACAGAATTATAACCATAAAAATGATCAATACAACTCTCTAAGTTCATATAATCGCATTGAATGACTATTTCATGAAATCATGATATTTGACGGTTGTGCTTACTTACGGAGTTGTATTGCTGATTGTAATGATTTTATTTATGTAAAACCATATTTGTTACGGTCGCAAATCATATTTTAATCAACATAAAACCTCACACTGACCTGCAGAATGTAAAAAACAAAAGAAAATTTGAATTTCGCGGGCTACCTTAGCGCATGCCCCATAATATCGAAATATAGAACTGTCTACGTAACATCACGCCTGTAAACTCCGAAGGGGTAATCAGAAGTGTAGTGTGTGTAGTACAGTTCGCGTGATGTAAGTTTGCCGCTTTGACGTAGGGTACAACTGATTCAGTCAATCAACTTGGCCTATCGCAGTCCACTGCCGGACATAGGCCTCTCCTAGGCTGCCCCACAACACCCTGTCCTCCACCTTCCGCATCCAGTTTGCTCCAGCCACCTTTTAAAGGTCGTTGGTCCATCTACTCTGCGTTCGCAATTTATTTTCCAAACATGTAAACAAATACGAGTTTTAGGAAAAACAACTGTAATGCCTACACATAAGGTTCAGTTTGCGCTACAACTTTATATATTTTTTTTTATGACTTTTTTAACAGTACTACTCAGTCTAAATTCAACTTTTTTGACATTTGCATAAAGTTGATGTTTGTTTAAGTGGAAATGTCATCGATCGACCTACACTACACTTGTTGATAAACGGTCTCCACTCCAGCACGCGTAGCATTGCCACAATAGAAATAGGTTTTGTCGACGGAATAATAGACAAAATGACAGATGCACAATCTGTCACTTTGTCTGCAGGACTCGTCTGCTCCACTGGCCATCGGCAAACGTGACCAGCCCACTGCCACTTTAGCTTGCTTACACTGTCGGTAACACCGGTTCGTTTCCAGATAACTTCATTTCTGATTTTATCCTTCAAAGAAACTCCGAGGATAGCCCGGTCCATAGCGCGCTGAGCAAAAATTATTGTGTAGTACAAAATATTCGTACTCAAACAGTAGTGTGGTATACCATATACCATGGACGGTGAGCAATGGGTAGCTCGCCGTCCGATAAGGACCAGGCCCGGGTCGACGGCGCGTTGTGTTCCACGCGCGCCTCAAAGAGATGTCAGCACCAACTGACGGGGTCCGTAAGGGCCAATGCCTGCCAGGGTTGCGAGTTTGTCCGAAAGGGATATCGCGGCCCCGGCACACAGGCAATGGAAGGAACACGGGTGGGTTTTAGTCAGTAAAAGTCTGACACGCCCTCCCGCTCTACCCAGAGCGGGAGAAGTTATTTGATAATATCAAACCCTAAAAAAAAAAAAAAAGGTTGGTATGCCATGCGCATAGGAAAAAACCTGGTTTCAGAGCGGCAAACTTACGTATTCCAACTGTACACCCACATTTTTGTTTAATTCCCATAAAGTAGCCATTCACCCAGACACTAATCCTGACTCCAACTGAAAAGTTATTATTAAATACAATAATTAATATCGTAACGCCGAATGTTTAGTTTTAGATGTAAAAAAACTATTTGGAAACTTTCCAAATGCGTTTTTTACACCTAAAATGGGTACAACATCAAATTCAATGTTATAATTGCTATTCATTATTAATATTCTAGTTCGCTAGTTAGCCACATTTTTTATTTCCACACAGTAATATTGCTAAATTAATCAAAACAGTGAAATATTGCGACGTTGCCCACCTTCAGAATAAACGCTCTTAACATTTTTATGAATTTTTCAATAGTACTAGTCACTCTGAAATTAACTTAATTCACTCTTGTATAAAGTTCATATTTGTTTAAAAGTGGAAATACACACAAGAATTTGAATACGGAATATATTTGTTCAGGAGTACATCCCCGCATCATCGTGCGTGCTCTCCGCGTGGCTGCCAAGTTAGCGGTAGACCGCGTCAAGGAGCTGGCTGTCAAAATTGACAACAAATCGCCTGAGGAACAGAGGTTTGAATACATCTGTTCTATTTTTGTAGATAAGCAGGTTTGCTGTGAATGTCAAAAGTTTCGAATTTAATCCTTTAGACATTCTTCTTCTTTTCGTGTGGTTAGTAACTAACCTGGTGTCAGAGTTTTAAAGCCGCCCATGGGCCTCTGACTTGGCTTCACATGCCGTCGAGAAATATCTCTCAGGCATGCCGGTTTCCTCACGATGTTTTCCTTCACCGTTTCTGAACAAGTGATAATTATACAATACGCACATAAATCCGAAAAGTCAGAGGTGCGTGCCTTGGGTTCGAACTCGAGACCTACGACGGTCACACCACTAGGCTATCACTGCTTTAGACATTACAAGCATATGAGTAATTTAAATTATGTCTCTAATAAATTTCATTTTTTAACCGACTTCCAAAAAGGATGAGGTTATATATTCGACGCGTATGTATGTTTTTTTTATGTATGTCCGTCGATTTCTCCGTCAATTGTGGACCGATTTAAAAAATTCTTTTTTTGTATGAAAGGGTATGCTCCCGGATTGGTCCCATATAAATTGTATTAACTTTGCTTGGATAGTTTTTGAGTAAGCTTCAATAATACGTATTTTTCCCACTTGGTTTATGTGGATGATATGATGATAACTTCCTGTCACTGTTATTTACATTGCAGGTAGTGGTATTCGAATTTGGGTGTGGTAGGTACCACAACTAAAAAGTGAAAAATTAAAACTTTTTACAAAACAAATACAACCGACTTCCGAAAAAAAACCCTACAAAGAGAAAAATTACTTTAATTTCGGAAGTCGGTGTCATAAAACGAAAATTCAAAACCAAAGACACCGACTTCTGAAATTAAAGTTATTTTTCACTTTGTAGGGTTTTTTTTCGGAAGTCTGTTGTATTTTTTTTGTAGAAAGACAAATGTCTAAAAGTCAATTTGTGTTCAGATTCGTATCTTTTAGTTTTAAATCTCATGTAGACGTAAGCCAATGATTATAACAAACGGATCCAATTTCTGAATGTACATGTGTGGATCATGATAATAGAAATGAGGCTTACTGTAACCAGTTTACCCAAAAACATTACCAACTTTACCCAACCCATTTATTTTTTTTCCTCCATACCAAACTTTACTTAGATCATTATCAACTCTCCCGTGCCTTTGCTAACTTTACCCAGATTATTATCTACTTTAACCATACTATAACTAACCATACCTACATACATTCCTTTATTTACCAGTTCCCTACACAACAACAATTATCAATTTTACCCAGTCCATTATCAACTTTACCTTCACCATTTTCAACTTCAACTCAAGACCACCAAGTTACCAACTTTACCTCAATACCTTTAACAAGTTTACCCAACCCTTTCACAACTTTACCTCCATACCAACTATTACCAACTTTACCTCCGTTCCAACTTTACCCACCAAAAACTCATTTCTACTCATCCTTACTAGGGAGCTGCTTATCAAGTGTGCGTCCACCGCCATGTCTTCGAAGCTAATTAACCAGCAGAAAGGATACTTCTCAAAGATGGTGGTTGATGCTGTCTTGTCTTTGGATGCTCCTCTCTTGCCTCTGGATATGATAGGTAAGTGGAGATTAGTTTAGTATACAGGGTGGCAGGGATATCGACACGCAACCTGCTGCCGTCGATTCAGTACAACATTTTGGACCGATAGATGACTCAACCGGTGGATGAGTTGAAATGTTTGTCGGGTATGAAATTTTTTTGACCATGTGGGTATTGCACCTTTCTATGAAACAGCAGTATTTTTTTTTTAACCCTTCCCTACTTCTTGTAGGGCTTGTTCTAAGTCCGCCTGGCTAGCTACCACCATGTTATTTAAGTCAGTCGCCATCACAACAATGTGTCAACATTGTTGTGTTTCGGCAGTTAGAGGTAAGATAGCCAGTTCCTCTGTGGTTGAGGATTCCGGGTGAAGCTCGCTTCCACCTGCGGCCTGATCATCACTTACCATGAGGTGAGATGCAGGGCAAGACCTTCCCTGTTGAGGAAAAAAAAAACAATAAGAAAGGATTTTTGAAAATCCCCTTAAATGGATTCAATAATTTTTATGGTAATTGCACCATCGGGCACATGGCTTGTCTAAAACATAAATATGCTCTTCATCATCCAGGAATCAAGAAGATCTCGGGCGGAGCCCTTGAAGATTCCTGCCTAGTTGCTGGCGTGGCGTTCAAGAAGACATTCTCCTATGCTGGATTTGAGATGCAACCTAAAGGCTATGAGAACTGCAAGATAGCGCTCCTCAACATTGAGCTCGAGTTGAAGGCAGAGAGAGATAACGCTGAGGTGAGTGGCATAGATAATATTTCGTTGCCTTAGAGTGAAAAGCTCGGGAATGCAACTTTTTCGCATTTAATATAACCAAATCAAATCAAAACAAAAATATTTATTTGCTAGAAAATGGTAAAATACTCGTAGATATTACAGTCATTTTAGTTTCAGCATATCCTGCCATGATATGGCGTGCAAATACATTTTCATGTCAATTAAAATTATTACAATTATTATTATTTTAAATGTCTTTGACATATCTCGGGACCCTAGGGTCCCGGACCTTTGGAAGGCGTACGAGGGGCCGAAGCCAACTCGCAGAGGCCCCTTAGACATTTTTATGTATTGAGGCACCAACCGACGGTTATCCCTGTATGCACTACGCAAGTGCACCCAAGGACAACCCCCGGTTGGTGCAGAACTATTGCAGAACATGGAAACAAAATAAATTGGGCTATGGGTTTGGGTGGCTAAAGTTGACTGGTGACCTGGAACTATGGAAGGACTATGGCCCCTGCTTGATCAATGTTTTATATGTCCACGGAAAAATGGCAGGGGGTGACTTGCACACTCAATAATGGGCCCCCGAAAACTGTCGCTAGCACATAGTGACGTAGCGACAAGGGGGCAACATGTCCTGAGGTGCTTGAGGAGTGGAGAGGTATTCCACGGCTTTCAGAATAATCCCAGAGCCCGGAAGATGGTCAAGATCCCTACGAGCACTTACTGGAATACTTCCTCCCCGAGCACGTTTGCTCTTGCGAATCTCCACTCAAGCCGGCCAATTAAGGCAAGAATGAGGTGGGAGCTCTGTTCCTCGTCAGTGTTCACTCCAGCCGGCCAATAAAGGCAAGCCAGAGATGAAGAACAAGATTTCTCCCGGGAGATAGGGTTTCTGCCCAACAGCGCGCCACATGCTGCCCTGCGGGTTTCTGTATCTCTCTTGGTCTGGCCCCTCATCCTAGACCTGTTCCGGCAAAGTAAACTCTACCGGCACAGACCTACAGTTCGGAGCGCGCAAGCCCCACCACGACGTCAACGTAGAGATACGACGGTGGGGTTATTATTATTATTATGTCTCTTGACATTTCTCGGGACCCTGGGGTCCCGGACCTTTGGAAGGCGTACGAGGGGCCGAAGCCAACTCGCAGAGGCCCTTTAGGCGTTTTAATGAAATGAGGCACCAACCGACGATTATCCCTGTTTGCACTACGCTAATGCACCTAAGGACAACCCCCGGTTGGTGTAAGACTATTGCAGGATATGGAAACAAAGATATTGGACTATGTGTTTGGGTTGCTTAAGTTGACTGGTGACCTGGAACTATGGAAGGACTATGGCCCCTGCCTGATCAATGTTTCATATGTACACGGATAAAATGGCAGGGGGTGACTTGCACACTCAATAATGGGCCCCCGGAAACTGTCCGCTAGCACATAGTGACGTAGCGACAAGGGGGCAACATATCCTGAGGTGCTTGAGGAGTGGAGAGGTATTCCAAGGCTTTCAGAACAATCCCAGAGCCCGGAAGATGGTCAAGATCCCTACGAGCACTTACTGGAATACTTCCTTCCTCCGAGCACGTTTGCTCTTGCGAATCTCCACTCAAGCCGGCCAATTAAGGCAAGAATGAGGTGGGAGCTCTGTTCCTCGTCAGTGTTCACTCCAGCCGGCCAATAAAGGCAAGCCAGAGATGAGGAACAAGATTTCTCCCGGGAGATAGGGTCCGTGGGGTCGCTACTGCCCAACAGCTCGCCACATGCTGCCCTGCGGGTTTCTGTATCTCTCTTGGTCTGGCTCCTTATCCTAGACCTGTTCCGGCAAAGTAAAATCTACCGGCACAGACCTAGAGTTTGGAGCGCGCAAGCCCCAACACGACGTCAACGTAGAGATACGGCGGTGGGGTTATTATTATTATTATTATATGATTGTTACAAATTTACATCAGGTATAGGTTCCATCGACTTATCCTCCAAATATTCCTTAATGGTATAGTATTTTTTACATAGTAAAAGAGGCTTCTTTTGAACAATGTCAATGGCAAATCCTGCAGGGAATTCGGCAAATTGTTATATATTATAATAGACATACAGTAGACATTTCTCTTAAACAATTTTAATTTTATTGGTGGCAACCGAAGTCTGTCCTTATGGCGTGTCCGGCTATTTAGCTTGTCACCAATATTTTCAAATTGATTATATTTTTTTTTTACAAAAATACATATTTCCAAAATATACAGACATGGTAATGGTAATACTTTAAATTTTTGAAACAGTGGCTGTGAAGTGTATCTAAGAAGTGAGCCCCACATATTGCTCGGCCATTTTTTTTTTGTGCTTTGAAAACTCTGTCAACGTCTACTGAGTTACCCCAAATTATAATGTACCAGTAAATGTAAACAGAAGTAGAGTGAAAAGCTGTACAATTATGTTTTGAACAGTATGGTTGGCAAACCTATCCCCGACCCCACCTCGTCGCATCGAATCGTCCGCCATAATTTCGTTTTCACTTAGCGTTTTTTCTGACTTTTAGTCGTTTTGCTCGTCTCCTAAAAGCCGTAGCGTGATGTTAAATATATATAACCTTCCTCGAGAATTGGGCGCTCAAATGCAAAAAGATTTTTTCAAATCCGACTGGTAGTTTCGAAGATTACCCCCTACAAACAAACAAAAAGAATTTACTTCTTTATAATCTATATCTATAAAAATCAATGCCACTTTTCGTTGTAATTTTATAACTCAAGAACGGCTGGGCCGATTTAGCTGATTTTGGTTTTGAAATGTTGTCATAGTCCAGGGAAGGTTTAAACGTTGAGAAAATTAGGGTAGGTAGGTAGGATAGGGTAGGGTAGGTAGGGTGGGTAGATAGGGTAGGTACTAGGTAGGGTAGGTAGGGTGGGTAGATAGGGTAGGGTAGGTACTAGGTAGGGTAGGGTAGGTACTAGGTAGGGTAGGTAGGGTGGGTAGATAGGGTAGGGTAGGTACTAGGTAGGGTAGGGTAGGGTAGGTACTAGGTAGGGTAGGGTGGGTAGATAGGGTAGGGTAGGTACTAGGTAGGGTAGGGTAGGTAGGGTTTAAAGTTACCCGTGCAAAGTCGGGGCAGGTAAAGCTAGTATTAATTATTAAAATTCAAAAGTCATTTATTCAAAATGGGCTGAGAATGAACACTTTTCGAACGTCAAAATTACATAAGACAGTCCCCCAAAACGCCCACCCTTCACCACTTCCTAGTGCGTTAGCTGGGGAGAAGTGCCGCAACAACCACCCCAGCAGCTCAGCAAATATTAAATATAGATATCTGGCCAATGATTATTAACAACGGATCCAATTTCTGAATTCTAGTGAGGATCAAACGTATTATGAGGCCGTTTAAATTCATCATTTATTTAAACTATGCTGAGAATCATGTTGTTAGTGACTAACCTGGTGTCAGAGTTTTAAAGCTGCCCATGGGCCTCTGACTTGGCTTCACATGCCGTAGAGAAATATCTCTCAGGCATGTCGGTTTCCTCACGATGTTTTCCTTCACCGTTTTTGAAGCAAGTGATAATTATACAATACGCACATGACTCCGAAAAGTCAGAGGTGCGTGGCTTGGGTTCGAACTCGAGACCTATGACTTGGCAGTCCGACGGTCACTAGGCTATCACTGCGCTAATCAACACTTGAGTGTTAAAATTACTTAAGAATACGCCCGCCATTCACCACTTCCTAGTGCTTTAGCTGGGAAGAAGAACTCGCGCAACAAACTGTCCAGCAGCACAGCTGTCTGTTCAGTTAGTAAAACTTGATTTATTTGCCATAATTTCAGCTAGCACACGCCAATATACCAACCAAAACATTGAAAACTAAAAAAAAAAAAAAAAAAACTACTTAAGCAAAAATAAAAACATAAACAGAACTTAATACCTAAATAAAAGCCTCCAGGCATAAAGGACGAGCCCGCTTACATGTCCAATGCTGGATTATATTGTGGCAGCATCTACAACGCCATATGCGAACTACGCATCACTCTGACGTCACGCAAAATCCTGCATCGAGAGTTTACCGCGCGACGAGTATATACAACGTGTCCCAAAATTCAACGATAAGCGGGCAGACGTTGACCTGCTCATCACTACCCTAGAAAAAATAATGAAAAAAATATTTATACATTATTTTTTGGCAGTTGCAAGAAATACATTGAAATGTACAACCCTTAAGATATTTTTAACTACCATCACCACAATTTTTCTAATATTTCTGTTTTTTTTTCCTATCGGGAACCTAAGTAGCACTGCTATCCACCACAACCCTTAAAAATCCCAGAATGCCTGAAGCTTTTACACAAAAATCAATCCAAATTACTTTTTTCCTTAAAATTTTCTAAGATTTTTACTTTCAGTCGTCGTGGTGTAAAAAAAAAGTATGAACACTACAATGGCAAGTTTAAAAAAAAATTGACGCAACTAATCAAGATTCCAAAATGGTATAATACTCTAGGAAAAAATGCCTATATCATTTTGATTGACACCTGTCAATTTCCGAAGGATTTCAATCTATGTTTTGTAATTTCCAAAAATGTATTGTTTTTTTTTTCACAATTTTTTCTTGTGTAGTGATGACCAGGTCCATTGTCTGGTGCCAGCTTATCGTTGAATTTTGGGACACGTAGTATACAACGTCCCGACATCAATGGTCGGGCAGTTGCCCACCAGACACAACACCCGTCTGGTCGAAGGATCCTCCCTTTTCTGTAGAGAATGAGTGAACTTTACACCCTGCTGCTCATGCCTCGACAATGTGTTTTTTTTTTTGATACTCCATAACTCTAGGGTATGATTGAGACCATATCAAAAAACCAACTAGCATATGAATTATTCTTCAATCATATTTTTTTTTTTGTTTTCTTGTTTCATACAAAATAATTCGACAAAGTCACGATTATTAATGTAAAACACCCTTACGTGAAATATGACAAGTCGCATTTTCTTAGCTTTAAATATGAATGATTGGTTTGAATAAAAATGAATTACTTTACTACATTATATGAATTACTTTACTACACTACTGCGAAGTTTGGCAACGTCGCAAAAGTAAAGATTCGTCATACTGGTGACAATTTTTGCCCTAATTTTATTATAATTATATCTTCGAAACTATGCATTTTTGGACCACCTAGGAGATTTTGTGTTCTTTTTACTTAAATAATATAACCCTAGAGTTATGGGTTATCAACAACACATTGTATAAAATTAATATTCATTTAACTGTAACTCGAAGTCACAAATGATAAACTAGGACCATTGTAGATGAATAAAAATCCTAGTCATTATTCAGATAAAATGCACAAACAATTTCTTCACAGGTACGTGTGGACAACGTGAAGGAGTACCAGAAAGTGGTGGATGCTGAGTGGCAGATCCTATATGAGAAGCTAGCAGCCCTCCACTCCAGCGGAGCTAACGTGGTTCTGAGCAAGCTGCCCATCGGAGACGTGGCTACACAGTACTTTGCTGACCGGTAAGACTTAGTGCAATATAGAGTAGCTAGCAGCTCTTCACTCCAGCGGGGCTAACATCCATTTGTTTATATTTTCTTCAGATACTTTTTGAACAGACTTTATGTGGTATTAGTATGTTATATATTTGCGTTAAGGAAATAGTGACTTATCATTGTAGCCCCGCTCCTCGAGGATCTGCCGTCAATCGTCAGATTTCTAATTTGTTGCAACCCGATTGGTCGAGGGGCATGACTCACTATTTTCTTAACACAAATGGACTATAGCCAATGATTATAACAAACGGATCCAATTTCTGAACAGTTGTGAGGATCATCAAGTAGTATATGAGGCTAAAAAAAAAAATACAATACTTAGTCCTAAATGTTTATATCTACAACGTGTCCCAAAATTCAACCATAAGCTGACACCAGACGGTGGACCTGGTCATCACTAACCGAGAAAAAATAATGAAAAAAAAAAAACAATTAATTTTTGGAAATTACAAAACAGATTGAAATCCTTCGGAAATTGACACCCCTTAAGATATTTTGAACTACAATGACCACAATTTTTCTAATATATCTGTTTTATTTTTTAATATAGGCATTTTTTCCTACACGCGTAGCACGACCCTTTCTATTTCTACGAAGAATAGACACAGCTCTTTCTATACAAAGTGACATTTCGTTTCTCCATTTTTGACATCGCACCGTAGAAATCTTTCTACAATCTGTCATTTTGTCTTACGTTTCTAACAATCTTTGTCTAGGTCCTTTTGTATGTAGACTATTGCAGAAGAAAGTTTTCTATTCCAAACTGTCAAAATCACACTGACAACTGACAGTAGTGAAGACATTTTGATTTTGTAATCGCCATGCTAAAGACAATAGAAAACTTTCTACTTGACGGCCACAAAGTATAAACGAATAACTACAAAATCGTGATTATACAGAAGAACGTTTTGAATGCAAAATTGTGATAATAATTAATAGAAGAACAATCTATCTAGTCTAATCTATCAAGCTGTCTTCTCCTATTTTACATCATTTAGTTCATAGGGCATTACCAAGGAAAGGGGCCAATATTACTGTAATATTTTTTGTTCCAAAACACGATACTTCGTCATTTTAAGAATAATTTTGTTGTAGTTGTCTTTATATACTTATCAGTAAAAATAGAGAATCAAACAGAAAAAAAGTCCTATGACAAAACAAAGAATTCTGAGTCAAATTATGTCAAAGAGTGAATTTCGTAAAAAGTGCAGTTGGCTCTTTCTACTTTGGTGCCGTCGTACTGTCTACACGGAACGTCATTTTTGTCTACTCTTCCGTCGACAAAACTGTGCTCATGCTACGCGTGCTGGAGTATTATACCATTTTGGAATCTCGATTAGCTGCGTCAATTTTTTTTTTAAACTTTCCGTTGTAGTGTTCATATTTTTTTTTTACACCACGACGACTGAAAAACTGAAAGTGGACTAAAAGTAAAAAACTTAGAAAATTTTAAGGAAAAAAATAATTTGGATTTTTGTGTAAAAGCTTCAGGCATTCTGGAATTTTTAAGGGTTGTGGTGGATAGCAGTGCTACTTAGGTTGCCGATAGGAAAAAAAAAACAGAAACATCAGAAAAATTGTGGTCATGGTAGTAAAAAATATCTTAAGGGGTGTAAATTTCCGACGGATTTCAATGTATTTCTTGTAAGTTCCAAAAAAAAAAAAATTTTTTTAAATTTTTTTTTCTAGGGTAGTGATGAGCAAGTCCACCGTCTGGTACCCGCTTATCGTTGAATTTTGGGACACGTTGTATATCTATAAAAATCAATGCCACTTTTCGTTGTAATTTTATAACTCAAGAACGGCTGGGCCGATTTAGCTGATTTTGGTTTTGAAATGTTTGTCATAGTCCAGGGAAGGTTTAAACGGTGGCGTCGGGAGTCTTCCGACCTCCGGCCACCGTAGGCCTGCGGACGGTGAGCGATGGGCAGCTCGCCGTCCGATAGGGACCAGGCCCGGGTCGACGGCGCGTTTTGTTCCACGCGCGCCTCAAAGAGATGTCAGCACCAACTGACGGGGTCCGTAAGGGCCAATGCCTGCCAGGGTTGCGAGTTTGTCCGAAAGGGATATCGCGGCACCGGCACACAGGCAACGGAAGGAACACGGGTGGGTTTTAGTCAGTACAAGTCTGACACTTCCTCTGGCTCCGCCCAGAGCGGGAGGAGTCATTTGATGATTTCCCACCCAAAAAAAAAAAAAAAAAGGGAAGGTTTAAACGGTGAGAAAATTAGGGTAGGTAGGGTAGGGTAGATATTCGTAGTGCGAAGTCGGGGCGGGTAAAGATAGTAAAATATAATATTTAAAATGGTAACTTTTCGTACCGTCGGTGACTCACGCGCCGCAGCCGTTGACAGGCTGTCATTTGACATACTATTCAAAAATATGTTTTCCCCTAATAAATTCAAATGTCATTTATTCAAACTAGGCTGAGAATCAGCACTTTTCGAACGTCAAAATTACATAAGACAGTTCCCCGGCACGCCCACCCTTCACCACTTCCTAGTGCGTTAGCTGGGAAGAAGAAGTGGCGCAACAAACTCCCCAGCAGCAATAACCAATATTCCCTCTCTACAGTGACATGTTCTGCGCGGGCCGCGTGCCAGAAGAAGATTTACGTCGCACACAGCGCGCTTGCGGAGGCGCAGTCCTCAGCTCCGTGCGCGACCTGGCGCCCGAAGCCCTCGGCTCCTGCGCCGCCTTCACCGAGAAACAGGTCGGCGGCGAGCGGTATAATATCTTTACTGGTGAGTTTAGTATAACATGGGCCCGCGCGCCATCTCAGTTTGGCCAGATCTTAAGAGTGTTTATTCTGAAAGTGGGCAACGTCGCAAATAGATGTGAAATATTTCGCTGTTTTGATTAATTTGGCAATATTACTGTATGGAAATATGAAACGTGGCTAACTAGCGAACTAGAATATTAATAATGAATTGCAATTATAACACTGAATTTAATGTTGTAACCGTTTTAGGTTTAAAGAGGCATTTGAAAAGTTTCCAAATGTAAAAAAAAAAAAAATCGGTGTTATGATAGTAATTATTGCATTTCATAATCCATTTTAGTTAACTAGTTAGCCCGATTCATATTTTCATACAGTATTATCGCCTTATTGGGGCTTGTGGCTAAGTAATAACAGCCTCACGGGTCGATCCATCAGCTTAAGCTACGCTTGCCGCGGTTGGTCTGTGGATGGGTGACCATCTTTACATACCGAGACTCCTCCGTGCCTCGGAAAGCACGTTAAGCCGTTGGTCCCGGCTGTCATTCGTAGATCTCTGACAGTCGTTACGGGTCGTCAGAAGCCCGAAAGTCTGACAACCAGTCTTACCAAGGGGTATCGTATTACCCAGTTACTGGGTTGTGGAGGTCAGATAGGCAGTCGCTCCATGTAAAATACTGGTATTTAGCTGCATCCGGATAGACTGGAAGCCGATCCCAACATAGTTGGGAATGATACAGTATTATGCCAAATTAATAACAGGTAAATATTTGACAGCTAGTTGCGACGTTGCCAGCTTTTAGTATAAGCCCTGTTAATACTCTCGGAATGACAATCCTTTCCACAAAGTTATAAATATGTCTAGTGAAACAGTCAAAGCTTTGAACTCGTTGAAAAAAAATTACGTCCAACCGTTGGCCGCTGTATGAAGGCATACCAGAAAAGCACAGTGACGTGGCGCGAATGTAACACGTAGCTGTCACACACACCATCATAAACAAACTGGGCCTGTTTCATGGTCTAATAAAACAAGGTCTGGCATTCCGGCAGTGACACATGCTTACGTCACTATGCAGTTGCCACTTTATTGCAACAAAACACGAATTAAGGAAAGATTTTCAGTCACTATTCTGTTAAAAGTATGTACAAAGCATTTAAATTGTCGTTTCGTTTGTCTAATCAAACGAAACAATTAAATTTAAACATAAACCAACGTAATTGTTAATTAAAACCTCATTGATTTATCGGATTCGCACAGGTAATAAAGGTGGTTGGGGAGTTGTTATTACAAACTTCTGGTAACACAGATGTGATGACGTAGACTTGTGTTGCCCACGTGACCACTGTGTCTCGGAATGCTATACCTGGCGAAGTATATTATTATACCATGGCCTGTTTGTTTTAGTTGTTTTGCAGCGCGACCGACACTCGATCTAGACATATATACAAGCTGAAATTTTAGTGGTTGTCTTCCCGCAGCGAAATGGTTTTGTCTTGGTCGTACAATAGATTTATAGTTTTTTTATTGAAAAATGGCAGATTTAGAATTGTGATAAACAAAACTCGAAAGCGATCTCGACCAAGAGTGAAACAGCGCAAACGCCCGACTGCGACTACTTACCTACCTAAAAGATATTCCAATTTTCCCTTCATACTTTTACGGGGTTAGGACCGTCATAAATTCGCGTCCGGCCCTGGTTCAGGCCATGGTCCGGAGCGAGAGTGCATGGGAAGCCGTCACTTCCTTCTGCGAAGCAGTAATGCTCGCGAAGGAGGAGGCGGAGCGCGCGAGGGAAATGCAAGATGCGCGCCCTCGCGCCCCTAGTCCCCGCAGGAGACGCCCCGGGCGTCGAGAGTCGCGAGCCGACTTCCGGCCACCGTAGGCGCGGGCTTGCGGACGGTGGGCAATGGGTAGCTCGCCGTCCGATTAGGACCAGGCCCGGGTCGACGGCGCGTTGTGTTCCACGCGCGCCTCAAAGAGATGTCAGCACCAACTGACGGGGTCCGTAAGGGCCAATGCCTGCCAGGGTTGCGAGTTTGTCCGAAAGGGATATCGCGGCCCCGACACACAGGCAACGGAAGGAACACGGGTGGGTTTTAGTCAGTAAAAGTCTGACACTCCCTCTCGCTCTGCCCAGAGCGGGAGGAGTCATTTGATGATTTCCCACACACAAAAAAAAAAAACCGTCGTAAATACTTTTTTACCTAAAATTTTTAAGCTATTGCATAGCTTCTATCGCGGGCCTTGAGCGTGGAGACCGAATCCAGAAATTCCGTAACGAAAATAACCTAACACCTCCCACTCCGACCGGCACAACGGTGATACTTTTTTTGAAGTTATACTTCTTTAGGCGCGTTATGAAAAAATGATGAGAGTGAAATTTTAAGATGCGCGCGCATCACTGTGACACAAATTGCATAAGTTGATAAAAAATGCTATGCAATAGCTTTACCGCGGCAGTCTCCGAGTGCCACACGTCTTTTTTTTATTATTTGAAAATAAAAACTTTTTTTTTTTAATTTAGCGCTGTGTTTCAATAGTACTACTTAGGGCAAATCGTTCGGCCGCGGGAAAACAACCATTAAAAATTCAGCGTGTATACAGAGTTACAGGGTAAGTCGTACTGAATATTAAAGGATGTTATTATTCAGGTAATTTCTGATGAATTTGATTCTGAAATAAAATGTCCGAAACTTAACCGTTATGGAGATATTGCATTTTAAAGATTATTTTTAAAAATCCTTTATTTTTTGGCTTTTTGTCGTTTTTATGAATGGACATGTCTTCTATCTAGATACATTAAAAAAACGACTCTAGGAGCTCTAATCCCAAAGAAAACGACTAAAAGCCAAAAAGTAAAGGAATTGCAAAAATAATCTTTAAAATTTAATATCTCCATAACGGTTAAGTTTCGGTTTTTTTTTGTCAGAATAAAATTCATCGGAAATTACCTGAATAATAACATCCTTTAATATTCAGTACGACTTACCCTGTAACTCTGTATATAATCAAAGTGTTTCCATTTTAATTTCAACGTATTTATTAATATTCCCTATTCCGCTGCTTCCTTCTAATATTTTCCATTTCCTCGTCCCTAATCCTGTTCTCTCCCACAGGTTATGACAAAGAAGTTGCCCCCACTGGTAAGGCATTCATTCAAAACAAAATAAGTATAATTCGTTCCAAAACTATCTGATATAAAACTTTCGGAAGTCGGTGGCCAAAAACGAAAATTCCAAAGCAAAGACACCGACTTCCGAAATTAAAGTTATTTTTCACTGTTTAGTGAATTTTTTTGGAAGTCGGTTGTTTTTTTTTTCTTTTTAGTTGCGGTACCTACCCCACACAAATTCGAATACCAGTACCTGCTATGTAAATAACAGTGACAGGAAGTTATCATCATATCATCCACTTATACTAAGTGGGAAAAATACGTATTATTGAAGCTTACTCAAAAACTATCCAAGCTAAGTTAATAAAATTTATATGGGACCAATTCGGGAGCATACCCTTTCATACAAAACAGACATTATACAGTCCAGACATTATATAAAATATGAATAATTTAATAAAAATAAAAACCTATTTAAAACGAAATGACATGATTGGTATTACAACTGTAACAAATCTGAATAATTATCATGCCACACACAAAAGCCACTAATAAAGTGTTGAAATTAAATTGTAGGCAGGTAATTGTAGGCGTAATAAATAGGCATCTATTTTCTGAACCATTTGTTGATATTTTCATCAAATAATTTTGGAACAGAGTACACTGATAGTACCATTCATGAAGACGCGCCCCACTCCGCGATTACTGTACTGTAAGCTGTACTCGGTACTTCAGTACAGCGCGTCTTCGTGGATGGCACTATGTCTAGAAGGTAGTTAGGTTGTTATGTTTCAGTCTGTAACCCCTCTTTGTAATTCCCGCTGGTTTTCAAAACCCTTTTCCAGACACCAACCATAAATCCTATTCTCTTTGTTAAGGTTGTGAGCCAATGATTTTAACAAACGGATCCAATTTCTGAAGAACTGTGTGGATCACTACATAAGTAGTATATGAGGCTTGCCACTACATCCTAAATAATATTATAAATTATGCGAAAGTTAGTTTGTTTGTTACGCTCACGGTAAAACGGCTGAACGGATTTGGATGAAATTTGGCACACGGGTAGACCATGACCTGGGTTCGGACATAGGATACTTTTTATCACGATATTCTCTCGGGATCGAGACTTATAAGGCTGAACCCGCGGGGTGCAGCTAGTAATTATTATAAAACAAAGTCAAAGTTGCCGCCTGTCCGTTTGAACGCGATAAACTCAAAAACAACCGAACTGATTTTCATACGGTTTTCACATCAGCTATCTGCCAGTGAAAGTCCTGTCGATAGCGGTCCAGCCGTTTCGGAGATTAGCCGGAACAAAGAAAACACACAATTTTTTTTTAAATTATGTTTTTTAATATGCGTTTGAAGTACCGTATATACTTTCATATGAATTTAGTAAAAAAAACTGTTTTTTTGACATTACAAACTGCAATTTTATTTATTTGAAATTATTTGTATGTATGGCTCCTTTTAACCACTTTCTCCTCAACTCCTCAGGCTGTCCCGCTGCTAAGACCTGCACGCTCCTCCTCCGCGGAGGTGCGGAACAGTTCCTGGAGGAGACGGAGCGCTCGCTGCACGACGCCATCATGATCGTCAGGCGGACCATCAAGAACGACGCCGTGGTTGCTGGTGAGTTAATACTCCAAGTTTTATTTAAAGAAATATTGTTTATTCTGCACAAAATAAACGCACATTACAAAAAAAAATACATAAAATAGACATTGAAAAATTTGCCAAAAGCCTCATATTCAATAGTCAAAATGAATAAAAGTTTGACACATTTTGTCTATTGCTTGCTAACAAAGGAGACCAAAGACAATAGGGATGATGCCTAGGTAAAAAGAAAGAAATTCTATTTAGTCCATTGGTCAGATAATAAAAAAATATTAGACACATATTTTTTGCATAATCATATAAATAAAACGCATTAAAGTTTAGGAGTGGGGGGGTCGATACGTCACAAGTATGTATAAAATCTACATACTCGTGACGTCATGGCACATTTTTACTCAATGTATTGCAGTCATCTTTAAATTTCGTAAAAAAAGAAAAAAATACGTGTCCCATATTTTTTAATAATCTCCCTGATGGAGGATTTTTTTTTTTGTCATCCTTCCTATTTACAATTGCTTGTATATGTATAATGTGTTGCGACAATAACAAATGACTATGGGACCAACGCCGAAATCGCGAAAAAAAATCAGCTGTTCCCTACATTTATGTTCGCATATCTCGTCGAAATGTAGGGAACAGCTGATTTTTGTTTCGCGTTTTCAGCGTTGCTCCCATAGTGAAAGTCGTTCATTATGATGAGTACAATGACCCCTTAAGAGGTTTAGGGTAAACAAAAACTAAGCCTGTACACAGATAAAAAAAAAAAACTAATAAAACAAGAAGTGGCGCAACGAAGTCTCCAGCACTACTGATTTTCGTGGACCGGCTTTTTCGTCGGCTATTGTGACGCCGGCACTCCGACCCTTCACCACTTCCTAGTGCTTAGCTGGGAACAAGAAGTGGCGCAACGAAGTCTCCAGCACTACTGATTTTCGTGGACCGGCTTTTTCGTCGGCTATTGCTGTTGTTGTCATCAAGGTTGCTTTTCTAACACATGTGTTGAAGAGTTCGTTTCGCTACTTCTTTCCTAGATTTTGTCTTTTCCTCTCTATTTTTCCTATATCGGTTGGGCCCAGAACGTGGCCACATTTATTGCGCCAGAGGCGATGTTCAGATCGTCAAGGGTACAGGTGAACGGAAATTTGGGACACTAATCTCGCGACAATCTAAGCCCGATTTGACACCTATCAAAATATTTTGTGTAGTGACAGGAAAAAAAAATCGGTTGATTTAAAAACCGATTCTCGAGTTATATCAATTCGTCATACTTAATTAAGTTAATCGTTAATCGGCAATTTATCAACATTGCTTAAAAATGTTTCTCGAGTCATATCGTTTTATTACGCATCATCATCATTATCATTAGGGAAAATAAATAAATATATTCACTAAATTTGTAACATTTTTATTCACTTTCGTCACTGGATGATCCAGAAAAATTATCATCACTTGAACTGTCTTCGTCGGATATTCCTAAAATAAATACATTTTCAATCATGTACTTAGTCAAAATTTACGTCTCTTCTAAAGTTTTCTTTCGTTCGATTTTGTTTTTATATGTTAAAACATTTAATAATACAGTAATTATAATGTTTCTCACTTTTCTAAATGTAATGTTTGTAAAGTATAGATTTTTCAGAATATCCATTCTATTCAGAGTCAAAATACGGTTTAAAACACAACGGCAACGCACCCAAAGACATGACATTGTAATAACGTCCTGTCGGAATATTAATCAACGATTAATTCGTGTTTTTGAGTGCATTTTTCCAATATAAAGTAAAACTTGGTGTTTTCGAATGATACACATTGTTATAGTGTATGGATAACATATAAATTAATTAGGATTATGAATTAGATTTTTAGATTTCTTACGTAGACGTTCATACAAAGTTATCGCGGCATGTATAATGAGAAACGTCAAATTAGGCTTCTTAGATTGTCCCGACATTAGCAGATCGAGCATAGTCTGTTCTGGAGCACCATACTCGCACTGGATGTTGACAGTCCCTCAAAATGCCAGGTTCACCACTGAACCGTGAAGGGCGTGCATTTTGGGGGACTTCTTATGTAATTTTGACGTTCAAAAAGTGTTGTTTTAGATTTAAAAGGTTGGAAGTTGTTAGCCAATGATTATAACAAACGGATCCAATTTCTGAACAGCTTTGAGGATCATAATAGTAAAAATGAGGCTCACAAAACAAAACTTCCTTCGGCTTAAATTATTTAACAAATACTACACATATTTTCTATTCTTCAGGTGGTGGCGCCATTGACATGGAGATTTCCAAATATCTCCGTGAATACGCTAAGGGCGTCGCCGGCAAGGAGCAGTTGTTAGTAGCCGGTGTGGCGCGGGCCTTCGAGGCGATTCCCAGGCAGCTGTGCGACAACGCCGGATTCGACGCTACCAATCTACTCAATAAGCTGAGGAACAAGCATCATAATGGTGAGTTAGCTTAGTAGTGGGACGATTTTCCAGGTTTGGGACTGTTTTCGCAGCTTTGGGGCAGGTTTCTCAGTTGTGGGACAGGTTTTCCAGGTTTGAGACGGCTTTCCTAGGTTTGGGACACTTTTCCCAGCTTTGGAACAGGCATCCTAGGTTTAGGACAGGGTCCAAGCTGTGGGACAGGTTTCTCACCTTTGGGACAGGTTAAACATTCGGTGTTACGATATTAATTATTGCATTTAATAATCAATATTCTAGATCACTAGTTAGCCATATTTCTTATTTCCATACAGTAATATTGTCAAATTAATCAAAACAAGTAAATTTTTGACAGCTATTTGCGGCGTTGCCAACTTTTAGGATAAACGCTGTTAACACTTATTTAATTTGTTCCAGGTGAAATCTGGTACGGCATCGACATCCAGAAGGAAGACATTGGCGACAACTACACGTCCTGCGTGTGGGAGCCCGCTATTGTCAAGATCAACGCCATCACCGCCGCCTGCGAGGCCGCCGCTCAGGTATACATCACTCTCAGGTCCTCCAGACCGAATTGAGGTTATGGCAGCCAATCTACGCGTTAGGTATTATAGTGCAGGCGTGTGTGCGCAGACACAGGTGCACTCTCTCTTCCCTCACTCTCAGTCCTCTGGGAGTGCGCCCGACACGAGCGGAGAGCGATCAGGCGCAGGGGCGATACGGGGTGTCACATCGCCTACTTCCAAACTCCGGGATGTTATTGAGAAATTCCTAAAGAAACTGACTGGCCTGGGAATTCGAACCCAGGACTTCAAGATCAGCAGCCGCGCTTGCGACCTAATACTAATATGTATATTTATTTATTTTTATTCCCAGATCCTCTCCGTAGACGAAACGATAAAGAACGTCAAGGGAGGCGATATGCCGACGGCCGGAGCGCCGATGGGTCGCGGCATGGGTCGCCCGCGCATGGGCTGATGACGTCACTCACAAATTTATCAATACAATTCACTATAACGCCTTTCTGACCAATCTGTAACGTTTAACAGTTCTTCTTTTAGGTTTCTGTATTAGAACTGGTTCCTGGTTCTTTACATACACATTTGCTTCCGCCCGCGTGATATAGATAGTGCGATCCACGAAGACGCGCCCCACTCCGCTCCGCTCCGTAGTAAAATACAGCTTACAGTACAGTAATCGCGGAGTGGGGCGCGTCTTCGTGGATCGCACTATCTGTGTCTATATAAGTTATAAGCCTATGTTACTCCAGAATTTTTACATCGGTCTAGTAGTTTTTGAGTTTATTAATTACAAATAAAAATACAAAATTAATATTAGAGTAGATAACATCGCGGTAATAATCCCGGAAGGGTTTGGCAGAGGTGTACGTTACTTTTTGGTATATTTATAAGACGATTAGCCATCAAAGTATTTGACAGACGAATTTTCAACACACTTGCTCGATACTGGCTCTTATTGCATTGCTTTTAGGTTCACAATACCGTGTATTGAATACGCGTACCTTTTTTTTTGCTCTAGAGCTGGAGTACGCCACAAATAACTACAAACTAGTGAGAAATGTGTTTTTTTTTAAATCTCTGTTTTGATGTTGCCGGGTAATGTTTCTGAGGCACAAAATCGAAGGAAAAATGCACGGAAACCTTTGGAAATCTCATTCTGTCAAAGATCTACGAATGACAGCCGGGACCAACGGCTTAACGTGCTTTCCGAGGCACGGAGGAGTCTCGGTATGTTAAGATGGTCACCAACCTCGGCAAGCGTAGCTTACTTAACCTTAATTATTGTTTGTAGCGATGAGTATGGCTGTTAAACTGTTAAAAAGAAAGATTGGTCCTCTTCACGCTTAGTACTAAGTTATTATAGTATTATCTATTAATTATATTAATAATAACTAATAATACCACCATCTTGTTTTATTTATTTTCAACCTATCGACTATCGTCAGAAAATCTGTAGAACTAAACCTTAGAAGGCCAAGCGCCACTCACATCTTCACAAGTAAAAATAGGTATGAAAAAAAAAGCAAAGCTTTGTAGCTATCTCAAATTGCAGTCGTACAAAACCCTTTCTTTTTACAACACAACATCACGCCCCGAAGGGTTGGGCAGAAGTGTACCTCTAGGAGGTACACCCATATTTCGCCAGTTATAATTGTTATGTTCAACAATTTGCCCGACCCGGGAATCGAACTCAACAGTAGCGCTTGCAACCACGAGCAAGGCGGCAGTCGGAGGTAACTTCGATTTTTTTTTTACAAATTACGCATAACTACTACTAAATCGCATTTTCAAAAATATCCGTCGGCTAGTTCTCGAGTTCTAAAAAACTCAAAGCATTTATTTCAATTAAACCAGTTACAGGCACTTTTGAATTGTCAAGGAATCGGTCAGTCAGAAATATGAAGTTAGTTGCCCATTCCAAAGCGTAGTAGGTTCCTATGGAGAAGAACGGGCAAGAAACACCACGGACACTTTTAAATAAATTGTTACAAAATATTGGTAACATCATTCATGTTGAAATTAAACATGTGAGAACAATGTAGAAAGACGTGCACGTTACAAGCGTCCGTAATAAAAAATAAAACATAGAACAATTAAAAAAAAAAAATCTGCCAAGGCAGCTGAGAGTTGACCAGTCCCAACTGACGGCGCCCGTTCACGAACATGACGCATGGAGCAGCAGCATTCAGCTCAACCATTTTGAAGGGAGCTAAATGATCCAATACACGCGCCACCATCAGCGAGACATCTGAGTGAGCATAACATACTCACAGCCACCAGGGCACATTCAAGTCAATAAAAGACGTATTACCCGGTAAATGTTAGCTCTTTAGTACACAGTACTCACACCTGTGCTCTGAAATTATAATAATCCTAAAGTAGCTCCTTAAACGTCCTGTAACTTTTTAAGGATTTTACTACAAATTCCAGGATCGGGCTTACAAAATCGGCTAATTCACTACTAAATTAATATTAGTAGTAAACGAATTAAATATGACACTTATTGCCTCATCAATCCATACGGACACTGATAAGAGCCCTTCTTATCAACTTTTGTTTGGCGTGCCCATTGCCCAATATAGGTAGCAATTTATCGTTTCATGTTTAGGGAATCCATCATTTGCTTTAATATCCCACGAGCGATCACCAGGGGTGGACGCACCATCTACTTTTTAAACTTTGTCCTTAAGGGGTGCAGAATGTGTAGAATGCAGTGTGTGCTGGCGTTGGTAGCACTGTACGTGGGGTTGGCGCACTCGTTTTCCTGGGGTGAGTATTCGTGTTTTTTTCTAATTTCCAACGATAATAATTAATACTGGGTGGCCGGAAAGGGACGTCTAATGGAAAAATGTTGATGCCATAAATTACGGGGCATTCGAATCACCCACATGTTTCTTTTGCGAATATTAAATTTAGGATCTATTTTTTTTAAGATTTTTTTCTTAATTTTCACCTTTTTTTTTGTTGGGAAATTATCAAATAACTTCTTCCGCTCTGGGCGGAGCGGGAGAGCGTGTCACACTCCTATTGACTAAAACCCACCCGTGTTCCTTCAGTTGCCTGTACGTTGCCAGGGGCCACGGTATCCCTTTCGGACTTTCCCGCGACACCGGCAGACATCATAATTTTCACCTCGCATTGGTTTTGATGTTTTTCTCTTTCTATTGGATGTCTTTTGGGATAATTTGTCACCATAATCTCAAGTACCACTTTAAAAATTGTTGTTTACCAGGGCCTTATGGTTAACAGTAGCGCTTGTGACCACCAGGCCAAGGAGGCAGTCAATTAAATTATGATAAAATTAAATAAAACACTATTACATAATTGTCATAAAATTAATAGTATTCATGGTTAAAAAAGGAATAACGAGTAACTCGACAAAGCGATGTCGTACTTTCCGAAATCAGTTCACATTAAAACATTCAAAATAAAACACATTTTAAAAGCTTTTATTTAACTTGCAATGTATGTACGAGGGGAGTTTAATAAATAGTGAGAATGCGATACATTCTCCTTGGAAAGAAAAAAAATAAATACTGGCAGGCATAGCCCAGACATTAGTTAAGATGATAATAAAAAAAGCAATTAATTCTCTTTTGTTTTTTAAAAGTAGAAGTCTATTGTTTACGTCGTTTCAGAACGTGTTCTTAAAAATGGATAAAATTGAAGTTCGCGCGGTAATAAAATATCTCTGCTTGATTTTTTTTTTTAAATCAAGACTTGAGAGCAACATAAGGGGTTCATGCTCCTCCATATTATACGGTTGCGCGTTGGTGTGCTGAGTTCAAGCGAGGAAGAACTTCCACTAACGACGACCCACGAACGGGACGCCCCATATCGGCAGTGACGGAACAAATGATTAAAAAAGTTGAAAATATTGTCTTGGCGGATCGTCGTGTTACTGTTCGTTTTATAGCTGAAGAAGTAAAGATTTCGATAGGAAGTGTCCATAATATTATAAACGATAATAACATTTGGGTATGAAAAAAGTGTCAGCGCGCTGGGTGCCCAGAATGCTTTCTGACGCGCAGAAACAAACTCGACTGAGAATTTCACAAAGCTGTTTGGATTTGTTACAACAAGATCCTGACCGATTTTTGGTTCGATTCATAACTATGGACGAAACATGGCTTCACCATTATGACCCGGAAACGAAACAACAGTCCATGACTTGGAAGCGACCGTCATCTCCAACTCCAAAGAAATTTAAGGCGATTCCATCCGCCGGAAAGATCATGGGCTCTCTTTTCTGGGACAGCCAAGGGGTGGTAATGATCGAATATCTTAATCATGGAGCCACTATTACGGGGACTATGTACGCAGGACAAGTAACAAAGTTGCGTGAGGAAATACGCAAGAAACGGCGTGGCAAACTCGCTAAAGTTGTTTTGTTTCACCAAGATAACGCCCCTGCGCACAAGTCCAGAGTTGTGATGGCTGCCATTCAAGAAGCTGGCTTCGAATTGATGGAACATCCTCCATATTCACCGGACCTTGCTCCTAGTGATTTCTACCTATTTCCGCGCTTAAAGGAACATCTCAGGGGCCAGAAATTCGAAGATGATGACGGAGTAGTCGCCGCCGTAAATGATTTTTTAAGGGATCAGGAAGAAGATTTTTTTAGAAAGGGAATTTTAGGATTAGAGAAAAGATATACAAAGTGTATAAACCTGAAAGGTGACTACGTCGAAAAATAAAATAACATATAATAAAAGATAATTGCGTCTTACTCATTCTCACTATTTATTGAACACCCCTTGTATGTATGTTTGTTCGCGTGCAATCTTGCTACTCAGTTTTGAAGCAGATATCTTCAACCGATTGAGCTGAAATTTTCTTTACACGTTTAGTTTGAATGACAATACACGATAAGCTGTGTGACGTCATTCTAAATCCAATATGGCGGACCATCCAAGATGGCGGAATATTACTTTTAAAATCAGACACAGGCCTCCTCTCTGTGAGAGGGAGTGGGCCGTAATCTGCCACGCGGGCCCAGTGCGGGTTGGTAGATGTCACATGTCTTCGAATTTTTGGTTCTAGAACATGGTTTCCTCATAATGTTTTCCCTCACCGTTTTGAGAGCAGTGGTGATGAAATTACACGACCTACATCTCGTCGGGGCCGATAATCGTATCGGCCCCGACGAGTTGTAGGTCGTGACCCTTAGGTCACCACTGTTTACTCCCTTCACACTTTATCACCTTTTAATTATTATTCATCCACAATCATATTATAACGGGTGTAAAAATACGCGAAAGCGTCATGGTAGCCCGCGAAATTCAATTTTTCTTACGTTTTTTGCAATTTGCAGGTCAGTATCATGTTGTATGTTGATCTAAATATGATTTGCGGCCATCAAATTGCGGCCATTTGCGGTTATCAAATATTTATTTATAGAATTATAATCATAAAAATGATCAATACAACTTTGTAAGTTCATATAATCGCATTGAATGATTATTTCATGAAATCATGACATTTGACGATTGTGCTTACTTATGGAGGGAGTTATATTGCTGATTATAATGATTATAATTATGTAAAGCCATATTTGTTACGGTCGCAAATCATATTTTAATCAACATTTCAACATAAAACCTCACACTGACCTGCAAAATATTAAAAAAACTAAAGAAAATTTGAATTTCGCGGGCTACCTTAGCGCATGCCCCTTAACGAAGCCTATGATCACTTATACATAGTCCCAGTCATCTGAAATCATTTATTTACAAATCATTTAATTACATTTGATAATGAATTACAATTATAGCATTGAATTTGATGTTGTACCCATTTTAGATGTAAAAAACGCATTTGGAAAGTTTCCAAATAGTTTTTTTACATCTAAAACTAAACATTCGGCGTTACGATATTAATTATTGCAATTCATAATCAATATTCTAGTTCGCTAGTTAGCCACATTTTTTATTTCCACACAGTAATATTGCAAAATTAATCAAAACCGTGAAATACACACATCAACACGGTCTAGGGATATTTTTAAAAAAGCGAATTACTATCAATGTGTTAATTATTTATATGACATGTATATATTTAAAAGATACGTTATTTAATATTCTACCATTTTTTAATAATGGTTAAGGTACTTCGATTACAATTTCAGGATTTTATGGAAAAAAAATGAAGCATAGACGGAAACCGTATATGAATTAACTTTTAATTTATGAGTAAAAACTGAAAAAAATAGAAAAATCATTTAATTTGTGTTTATAAACTTGAAGTTAGTAGTCTGAGAAAGCGCCCATGATGTTCATAACACATCGGCAACGATTCGGCATGCTCAGAACAAGGTTGTCAATGTCTTGCTGCGGAATATTGTCCCATGTCCTTCTGAGGTGCGCAAAAAGTTGATCTTCTGTAGCCAGATTTTCAGGAACTTCCTTCAGAGCTCTTCTTTGCAGCATATCCCACGCATGCTCAATGGGATTTAGATCTGGCGATTGAGCAGGCCAGTCTAAGGCCCTAACATTGTGTGTATGTAACCAAGCTGCTACCGTTCTCGCCGTGTGTGCCCGGGCATTGTCGTGCATGAGCAGGAAATCTTGCCCCATTTGTGTTCTGTGGGGCAAGATTACGGGCCCCAGCACCTGTTGGACGTATCGTTCTGCCGTCATATTGCCCCGCACCCAAACGAGATCCGTCCGTCCTCCAAGACGAATTCCTGCCCAAACCATAATTGTTCCTCCTTGGTATGGGTGAACTTCCTGAGGGTTCTGAAGACGGCTCCATCGTCCAGTAACTCACCAAACACGCGTCCTTCATGAATCTGGATGGAAGCCGAACCTGGATTCATCCGTGAACAGCACATTGGACCATTGCTCACGGCCCCAGTCCACGTGGTTCCGAACCCATTCTAATCGTCGTCCACGATTGCCTCTCCGTAAAGGTGGGACCCGGAGTGGTCTACGAGAGCGTAGATTGCTTTCATGCAGTCGCCTTCTTACAGTTTGGTCACTCACAAGCACTTGGTGTTCCACTCGCAGCCTTTGGACCAATTGAGTCGCCGTTGCATTTGGTTGAGCTCGCGCAGTAATTTGCAAAAATCTGTCTTGTCTGGGGGTAGTGATGCGACTTGGCCCCCGGTGCCTCTCCGCTACTTCACCTGTGGCACGATAGTGTGTCCACAATCTTGAAATTACATTTTGGTGGGTCCCTATGGCCTCAGCAACATTACGCTGAACAGACCCAGCTTCCAGCATTCCCACAGCTCGTAACATCTCCGCCCTCGTCAAATGTTGGCGTTGCATGGCTACAATACCTCAATTTTAACTTTATCTTTCGTTTAAAAATGAAAAAAAACTGTAACTAAACGTAATTCGTATTGTTTTCTAAATTTCGCACAAATGAAAATTCCCTCTCCTACACATCAAGACATTTTTATGCCACCGAAACAAAAGAATTTTCAAAAATTTGAATTTGGAATTAGTCTGAGATAAATTACAAACAAATCGGTGTATAAAAGATTCCAATGCGGCCAGTACTTTTCGAGTTATTTAATTGAGTATGAAATATCCCTAGACCGTGTTGATGTGTATATTTGACATCTATTTGCCACGTTGCCCACCTTCAGAATAAACGCTCTTAGGAACTGAACGCATATAATAAATTATGAATTGTCAGTTTGTCAAAGTTTGTGTGATTCTTAATATGATTCTATTCAAAGCGGCCGTTTTAAGCCCCCTGGACCATACCTGGCAACCTCCTGGTTACGCAGATATTTTTTACTCTTCATTGTATTTCACACACCTTTTTATTTTTTATTATATTTATTTGTCTGTATTGTATCTATCTATCCGTGACATCACTGCGGGCCCTATCAGAATACCAGCGCTGCGACATTTTTATTTATTTTTAAATGTCGCGGCATCATGCTGAGCTAAAAGGCTCCTAGCCTTTTGGCTTCGTACAGGACTTCCTTCTTTAAATTTTAATGTTACTTTGTTTTTTATTGTTTTTTATTTATGTTTAATGTGTTTTTAGTATGTGATTTCCTGTGCGAGTCTCAATAAATACTTTTTCTTTCTTTCTTTCTAATAATTTTAAATTTTACTAACATAGCTATAAGTATCTACCTTCTAACATAATATGGACTATCGTATAAATTACTGTGTGCTTGGTCTGAAATAAATACTTTCATTTCATTTACCTATTTATTTGAACACCACGCGCGCTCTAGAATTGCAAGAATTTCGTATTCTCTGTTCCAAAGCAATTTTGCACCTACTTGTATCTAGATGGCAAATTGTAGAACCAACCCACATCAGAATTTCTCCCATTTTCAGAAATAGCTTCGAATATTTAGTGTTTAATGTTTTGAATGTTTTTACTGTTTTTGCTGGGTTTTGGGTGTTTTTGGGTGGGGCATTTGAAATATGGGATTTGTATGAAGTTATTCACTAGATTATCGAGAGATTGTAGGATGGTTAATTTTGGCAAAACTAAGCTCAATTTAGCTTTTAATTTAGGTTTTATTTTTTTCATGTTTCAGACTTCGTCACAGCCGCAGGAAGTGAACTAGAATTCTATTTCAACGGACGACACATTCACTCAGAAAATATTACGTCGGGTAGAATCAAGTTAATTACTTACGACGCAGTAGGACACAGGGTGTTCTTTGTCGCTTATGATTACACGAACACCAGTATATTTAGTTATGACATAACAACCAAGAAAACCGAATCTTTAGTACTGAAGAGTAGCGATAGACAAGCCATCTCGAGCATAGCCTTCGATCCCGTCGAAGAATTAGTCTTCTGGAATGTATGGTATTCAACACAAATTTACTGGTTTTCGTTAAAACCTGGATTTAAGAACAATGTCTACGGAAACCCTTTAATCGAGATATCTGAAAAGAAGTTGACTATATATGATATTGCTGTGGATAGCTGTAGAGGGTAAGTTACTTGTTATAGTTTTGTAATGTCGTGCCACAAGGCTCGATATTGGGTCCATTCCTCTTTTTAGTTTATGTCAATGATCTACTCCATTTATTAAAAAATCAACCACAAATGGTGTTATTTGCTGACGATACTTCCTTAATTTTTAAGGTAGATAGACGTGCCACAAATTTTGACGACGTAAATAACGCCCTAATTCAGGTCCAAAGTTGGTTCACTGCTAATAATTTAGTATTAAATGGAAAAAAAACTAAGTGCATAAAATTTTCTTTACCAAATGTCAAAAGTACTGATTGTGAGATAGTATTGAATCAAGAGAAACTAGAATTCGTCGATAAAACTGTTTTCCTGGGGATCACGCTCGACTCAAGGTTACAATGGGGTCCTCATTTAACATCTCTTGCAGGACGGCTAAGTTCAGCAGCATATGCTGTCAGAAAAATCCGTCAATTTACTGATGTAGATACCGCGAGGCTGGTCTATTTTAGTTACTTTCATAGTATCATGTCTTACGGTATTTTACTATGGGGACGAGCTGTAGACATCGAGTCTATTTTTATTCTGCAGAAAAGAGCGATTAGAGCCATATATTATCTCCGCAGGCGTGACTCTCTAAGGGAACTGTTTAAGGATATTAACATCATGACTGTACCTTGTCAATATATCTATGAAAACATCATGCACGTAAGAAAAAATGTACATCTTTTTAGTAAAAGAGGTGATAGACATACAGTACAAGAAATAGGGACTTATTAGTTCAACCAGGTTTCAGACTGGCTAAAGTGGACTCATCTTTCATGGGATACTGTTTAAAATGTTATAACAAAATTCCTCCCCACATACTTCAACTGAATGAGACGAAATTCAAATCTTGTATAAAACGCACACTATGCAGGCAGGCATATTATAAGTTGGGGGATTACATCGCTGATAAAAATGCTTGGCTCAATGCTGGTCCTGCTCCACAACCACAACTATTTGATTAACATTTGAAAACACTGTTGGAGCTGCTGTAGAGTTTAAGACTATTTTTGCATTGTATAAAATCAATTTCCTTTGTATTATATAATTTCAGAGCACAGGTGTGAGTACTATGTACTAAAGAGCTAACATTTACCGGGTAATACGTATTTTATTGACTTGAATGTGCCCTGGCGGCTGTGAGTATGTCATGCTCACTCATATGTCTCGCTGATGGTGGCGCGTGTGTTGGATCATTTAGCTCCCTTCAAAATGGTTGAGCTGAATGGTGCTAATCCATGCGTCATGTTCGTGAACGGGCGCCGTCAGTTGGGATAGGTCAACTCTTAGCTGCCTTGGCTGATTTAAATTTTTGAATTGTTCTTTGTTTTATATTTTTATTACGGACGCTTCTAACGTGCACGTCTTTCTACATTGTTCTCACATGTTTAATTTCAACATGAATGATGTAACAAATACTTTGTAACAATTTATTTAAAAGAGTGTCCGTGGAGTTTCTTGCCCGTTCTTCTCCATAGGTACCTACCTACTACGCTTTGGAATGGGCAACTAGCTTCATATTTCTGACTGACCGATTCCTTGACAATTCAAAAGTGCCTGTAAATGGTTTAATTGAAATAAATGCTTTGAGTTTGAGAATTGAGTAAATCAATAAAACACATTTTGAGTTTAAGTTAATTGATCTGAGTGTCTTACAAATTGCAGGTATATTTACTGGACGTCGATAGACGAGGACCATGGTTTACCCTCTACAATAGAGAGAGTTCGATTTGATGGCTCTGATAGAGAAGTTTTAATTGGCAGTAACCTTGATACACCGTTGCTCTTGGTCTTAGACCAACAGACACAGAAACTGTACTGGGTTGATCATGGTAGTCAACGAACTCGTGATGTGTCTACTGTTCGTCCACCATTTCTTATTGAAAGTGCAGATTTAAATGGGAAAAACAGAACAACATTATATAGCGAAACAGGAATAGACCTACCAAGGAAGCTGGCCGTATCAAAAGATTCTATCTACTGGGTGCACTTGTATACGAGAACAGTTCATCATTTGTCAAAGAATCCATCGATACATGAAACACCTAAAGGAATTTTAATTAGTGAATTCATTGACATAGCCACCAATTATAGAATTGACGATCAAATTCGGGGAATCCAGGACTGTGAAGGACTAAAGAGACTGCTTCCAAATATCTCAGTGACCGACGATAACATCTCCTTGAATATTTCTTCAGATGTTAGCCTGTTTTGTGTCCACGGTATAAAAGTTAGTGGCAAGTCTCAATGTCAATGTACACATGGTTACATCGGTGAGAGATGCGATGTTTCAGTCTGTCAGAATTATTGTTTCCAAGGGGATTGTATTGTCAGTGCTGAGGAACAACCAACATGCAGGTAAAACTTTTGTAAACTTATTAATTTTCTTGATAAATAAGGTATACAGTATGTTAACTAACGAAGGGCGTTCCCGTTAACCCGCAGTAGTATAGAGTCCAAATAAATATGCAAAAAAATAATTGTGTAGAGAGTATTCCTTTATGTATGAATTTAATATTTTTGTGAATATTTTATAATTAAAACACATTTTTTTTTTTTTTCATGTATGGCCGCTTTACTATTGCGGGTTAACGGGAAGCCCTCTGTTATTCCACATACTGTATATGCACTTTCTTTTTTATGTTGAGCAAGCCGAGTGCCCAATGGGTGTTCCCATCGCATCGGCAAAATAAACGAACTTCCTTACAATCTTTCATCCCCAATTTAAGCCTTTTAGGGGATGCATTTTTTTTAATGTGGTTAAGGCCTCGCCTCTCATGCACGAGGTTGTGGGTTCAAATCCGGGCAAGTACCAATGTGACTTTTTCAATTCATTTATGTACTTTCTGAGTTTATCTTGGACATTACTGACATCGGTGAAGGAAAACATCGTGAGGAAACCTGGACTTATAGTTAATATATGTCTGAAATCGCCAACCCGTCTTGAGCAAGCGTGGTGATCAATGCTCGTGCCTTCTCTGTATGAGAAGAGGCCTTTGCCCTGCAGTGGGACAGTAACAGGCTGGTATTTTTTTTTTTTTTTTTTTTTTTTTTTAATCCTTCCTTGGTACTCACTTTCAATGACGGACGGGGAGTTTTAGTGACTCGACTTCATTAAAAGTTTTATAGAGAATTCTCGTGAAAAATTTCATACTTCGAGACCCAGCGATGTAGGCTGTACAATGTCTGTCAGTGAGTGAATTATTTTAAGTAAGTATACTTCCGTGATTACAGATGTAGTCCTGGTTATTCTGGGAAAAGATGTCAACTCGACAATTGCCAGGGGTATTGTTTGAACGACGGTATCTGTTCCTTGGATGAAGAGAATCAGCCAGTATGTCAATGCAAAGGATATTACGAAGGCAAAAGATGCGATGTTTCAACCTGTCTGAACAAATGTTTCCAGAAAGCAGTTTCAATGGTGTGGGGCATCATAAATGCAGGTATATTTTCTTCTTTCTAAATATTAAGTATACATAAAATTGGTACGTTGTTATTTATTTATATTTATATATACTTTATTGTACACCAGATTATACATTACATAAAGAAAAAGTAATACACTACAAAATATACAATGGGCGGCCTTATCGCTTACTGCGATCTCTTCCAGGCAACCTTGGAATGGACAGTGATTTTCTGGACATAAAATGAATACCATATATATGATTATTATATATGATTTGTTATACCTGGAAAGAATTCCAGGAGATTATGAAGCCATATATACGAAATCTTGCTGATTTCGCTGATTTACGTGATTCTACAGACGTGATTTTATAGTTAAAATACTGTATTTCTAGATAAGATAAGATAAGATAAGATAAGTCTTTATTTGCTTTAATCATGGTATAAAGTTGATGTCTGGTTTTGATATACATAATGTCCACATGTATAGCTATACAGAATATTGTATCAATTGCATGCAAAATAATTAATAACGAGTTAAAAGGTGAGCTATAGAATGTCACAAATTAATTGGAAATACAATAATAGTCATTCATTCATTAATACCTGTAGATACACATTTTATATTTTCAAGTTAAAAAAATCATTAATGTCATAAAAATTATGTCCATTCAGCCATTTGTATAATTTGTTTTTAAATGAGTTATGATTATTTAATAATTTTATTTCTTTTGGTATTTTATTGTATATACGTACACACATCACAAGGCAGCTTTTTCTATACTTGGCTGACTTAGGATTATCCTTTAATACAAGTCTGTGTGGATCCCTTGTTGGTCGATAGATGAATTCGTACGCTTTTGTTAAATATGTAAAGTGAGGGAAGTGGTAATAAACCTATCTTTTTAAAAAACGGTTCGCAGGACTCATCAGGACGGAGTCCACAAATGGCCCTGATGCATTTCTTTTGCGCAATAAATGCTTTATCCTTATCCGTACTGTTCCCCCATATAATAAGCCCGTAACATAAAATGGATTCTATATATGCGTGGTATGTAATAATTGCCGTTTTTCTATTTGTCACGTTCTTTACTTGTCTGAGAGCATAAGCAAATTTATTGATCCTATTGCACAAATTATCTAGATGTACTTTCCAATTTAAGCCTTGATCTATGAGTACACCCAAGAATTTGGTTTGTGTAACTTCTTTCAGTCTGCCAATATTAAGTTTAAAATTGTATTTAGCATGTTTAGATTTATTAAATTGTATAAAATTAGATTTGTCTAAGTTGATTTTTAATTTATTTGTCTGTAGCCATCCTAAAATATTGTCAATAGTATTATTAATGTCCATTTCATGGTGAGATATTGATTTATACTTCTTATCAGACGTCACGATAATTGAAATGTCATCTGCAAATAATACACATTTATGATTAGTCACTAGTGGTATGTCATTTATATATAATATAAACAAAATGGGTCCTAACACACTCCCCTGAGGGACGCCGCATTTATTTTCCCTGGAGTCAGAAAAATAGGAAGAAAGTAGGTTTTCATTGACTTTATCGATAACAACGTATTGTTTCCGCTCACTTAAATAAGACGAAATCCAATTCATTGCTAGTCCTCTTATTCCAATGCCTTCTAACTTTTTTAATAAAACATCATGTGCCACAAAGTCGAATGCTTGTGACAGGTCGAAAAAAAGTCCTGTAGTTATATGATTATTGTTTAGATTACACAAGATATTGCTCAAAAGGGAAAATATTGCCTGTGTTGTTGATTTGTGCTTTTGGAATCCAAACTGTTCATTTGCTATAATGTTATATTTGGTACAAAAGTCGACAAGTCTGTTGAGCATACATTTTTCGAGTACTTTTGATAAAATAGGAATAAGAGTAATCGGGCGATAGTTTTTCACGTCATCTTTTCTGCTTTTTTTGTAAAGTGGTTTCACGACTGATAGTTTTAAGGCATCAGGAAAAGTACCTGATGAAAATGAAAGATTAATTAAATATGTCAATATAGAAATTAATTCAGTGTTGCACGCTTTCATTATTTTTGTGCTAATTCCATCATAACCTTCGGAGTTAGTATTATTTAAAGCCATTATCTCCTTTTTAACTTCATCTTGAGTCATTAAACTAAGAAACATGGAATTAAGAATTGACACCTTATTAGAGTCATTATGTAAATTATTAAATGATAAAGTGTGAGTCGAGTCAACAAAATAATTATTAAAAGCGTTCGCTATGTCAGTGGGATTTGTCAGTATCTGCTTATCTAATTGTAATTCAGAAATATTATTGTCACATTTTATATTCCCAATTTCGTGATTAATGACTGACCACGTTGCTCTACATTTATTTTGACTTTTTTTAATGAAATTAATATTAGAATTCATTTTTGATTTAATAATGCACTTTTTCAGCATATTTGAATAGTTTTTATATTTTGTTTTGTACAATAAAGTTTTTTTTTTGTAGTAATAATATCGTAAAGATCGTTTAGTGTTGCAACTATTTCTTAGACCCTTACTTATCCATTTTTGTTTGTATGTATTAGAATGATTAATCTTTATTTTTATTTTTGGGAAGCATAACTTATATAACAGACATAATAAGTCATGAAATTTATTAAAAGCCTTATTTGTGTCAGTTTCTAGGTGTACCTCTGACCACGATAAACTTGAGAGACATTCTTTGAATTTTTTAATATTTTCGGTACCGTAGTCTTTCTTAAAAGTGTAGTAAGATGTGGACTTCAAATTTTGCCCTTTTACTGGAAAGCCTAATAATTGGGCAGTCTCATGATCAGATAGATAAAGAGGCAAAACATCTGTTGATGCTGTCTTTATGTTACTAAGTATGTGGTCTATACAAGCGTCTTTACGAGTTGTCTCTATAAGTTGTTAACTGTAAAATCACGTAAATTAGAGAAATCGGCAAAATTGCGTTAAAGAGGCGGCGTTCCTTCGAATTTTTACTTTGTCACCGTATATTTGCTGATTTAGACTGATTTGGCGCAAACTTCTCGACTCAGATTTATTACTCTATTATAGTGGTTAATAAATAGTCTTCTTGTTACATTAATTGTGCACTTTTCCCGTTTTATTTATAGATGTAACACAAGCTACTCTGGACAAGGGGGTGAAGTCAACGTGTGCGCAAACTGCTGTTTGACTAACTTTGCTAATTTTATGAATAAGCACTGAATGAGAAGCCATTTAGATGTTACTTTTATCTCAACGACTGCGTACAGAAGATCAAATCTAATACTAACTGATTCTGAATACATTTAAAAGTTAAACTTATTTATAACATCGTTCTGTCACTCAACTCTAACGATTGCCAGAAATGGAACCATGACCTGACATTGGGTTTTTGAAATTTGTTCAGCGCTGAATGTATTTTGCGATTAGGGGGCTGTTACGACCCCACCACCGCCAGATGGCGCACGGCAGGACTTACCTACTATGAATCCAATCCCTTCCAAGCCCTGTCATCTCACAGATAATCACACATCATAAAAAAGTAATAGGTAGGTAGTTAATGAATTGAAATCGAGTACGTATGTAATGGCGCTTAATTCATTTAATTATAATTTTATTACTTAATTTTTAGGACTCTTCTCGTCTTTGCTTAGTATTGTAGGTACTGTTTGTTTTCAAATAAAAGTATACCTTTGTAAAAAAACCTTTTTTATTTCCGCTTAGTTTGTGCCTTTTCTCTAGTCGCACGAGTCCGGACAGATGGATGCTTTGTATGAATTCTAAGAACGCGTGTTGCACTTGCCGGCGACGCCTTTTGCTTCAGTCTTTTCGGTGCCATAGTCGTGCTGGTTTCGTAGTTGTGTCGCTAATGGAAAAGCGTCCAATATCATAAGCTTCCTTTACACAATCTTCCGCACAAATATTATAATATCAGCCAGAGTATGAGACTGCATACTTATAGTCCTTAATACATAAACCGAGTTCACAGGATCTTCTAGTTGATAGACGAACAAACTACGTCATTGGAAAAAACGCGGTCAAGTACCAACTGTTAAAATTAAATATTTTATTGCATCATGTGAGTAGTGTTTGAAGTGTTATTATGGTTTAGATCAAGAAGTTTCGACGTGAATACGTTTCGGCTCCCATAGTGGGGGGCAATTAAAAAAAACACATGATAACAAAATAGGGGGATTCAGTTTGATGCTGCAGCTACGTATCTATCATCCAAAATTTAATCACACCACTCGATAGCTAAAGGATCAAAGAATTCGTCAAAAAGAAAATATTACTCGTAACGTGTGTCTATTCACGTAAAACACACGGCCGTGTCCATGACACAGCCACGCCATATTTCTTGTAGAAGTATAGAAATTGTGTTGTACATTTGCACTTCACATGTTTCCATCTTTGATTAGAATTATACAGGATCGCCTCGTATTAATTGTTAACAAAAGTCAATAGTAGGTAACTATTTATGCCAGAAAAATGCACGGTTCCCGTGGAAATGGCCATGAGGATAGCAGATGCAATATAACAGCCGCAAGGTTAAACTACGCTTGCCTAAGTCGGGTTGTAGATAGGTGACCATCTTTTACCCAACCAGAGCCCTTGGAAAGCACGTCAAACTGTTGATACCGGCTGTCATTTGTAGATCCTTGGCAGTCGTTACGGGTTAGTATTAGTAGGAACCGAGGGGTTTTAGTCAGTAGGAATCCAAGTCCCCGTAACTTTCCGTTCTCCTCAGAAGGAGGTCTATGAAGAGCTCTACAGAAAAAAAGGCTCTATGGAATGAGAGACGAGAAAGTCCGACGAAGTTTTATTATAAATGTTGTTCAGAGGCCCTAGACAAACAGTGGAGAACTCAAAAAAAATTAGGACGGACATAGACTACCGAAAAGCTATGCTGATTCGTTGGAAAGATAAGTTAGAAATATGAAACACTTTGAAAGTGACTGACAGTCTAGGCCCTCAGCTGAATCTCCACTTAATCTCGGCCTTGATTTTATGCTGTGAATATATTTGAGTGTAACAACACCCTCAAATCCATACTGAGACTGAGAGTTAGTTTAGGGTGGGAACTTATCAAGTAACTTTTATTTAACTTAAGTTTTGTTATTTGATAAATTCCCACCCTAAAAAAACAAGCGAACCATCCAATGCCGTTGATATCCGTGAATAGCTATTATGAAAATGTTATTTTCTCAATGCATTTTCGCATAGTACCTACTTGTTGCAAATGGGTAGTAGCCAGTAGATGATTACCACAACACAAAAAAAAAAATCTTTTTTATTTTTTTATTGGAAGTTCCATATAAGCATACAATATTATTTTAACACTAGGTACATATTTTTAGGGTTGCAAATCAAAGGGGGTCCTACAAGAAATGTGTTGTTTAAATATTATACGGTGATACGAAAAAATGGTTCGTGTACGAGCTCGACTGGCACCACTTACAACCGCGGCCACTTTAATATAAAGCTCGGCACACACCAGCCGTGACGGCAGTCGAGTGACGAGCGGTGGCTTGGCGTCGACGCGGTGTGCAAGTCAAACTGCAGGAGGACACGATCAAATGTCCATTTACGTCACCTAAAGTTGTAAAAGGTAGGTACTACAAAGTCTTAGAATCCAATTTGTTTTAATTAATCGTTCTATTTCCTCCTCACACACAGCGGTTAGCTTAAGCGACGGCTACACGGTCCGTCTTGCTTGCGTCAATACTTGTACAAAACATACTGCGCAGGTAAGGCAGAACGTGTGAACGGCAAAATGGTAGCTTTCTGCAAGCTTTAAGACACAGATATATGCCAGTGGCCTTGCGTGGTTAGCTTGCGTGTTCTATGCTGAGCTCACGCAACGCGTCGTACGTCCAGCCAGTAATAGGACTCGCCCATCAAGGAGCGCTGTCCCAAATTAGACGCATTATTAATGTGTTAAAAACAAAAGGTATTCTAATAAAACACGTATACTAAAACATATGTAATTAAATTATCTTTAAAATGGTGGAGGTTTCAGAAAATACGCTTGATAGTTTTTGCGTGATTCTCAGTTTTATATCCGAGTTAGACATAACTTTACAAATTAATTACTCTATGTAATATAAACATAATCTAAAATATTCACAGATTAAGTTTTAAGAAAATGCTCTAATTTAACATATATTTTTCCAAATCTTTAACACTACTCGTTTAAACGTGATCTTTAGTATAAAATCATTAAAATTCGGTTATCGTCGCCTTAACGTTCCGGCTACATGCTCCATCTTGCCGTGTAGTTAAAACTGTCCAAGCAAGACAGAGAGAGAGAGAGCATATACCTTCAGGTGAACGCACAACTATCAGACGCTCAGCATGGTTTTCGACCAGGAAGAAGTACCACCAGTAATCTTCTCTGCCACATGGCTCATCTGGTGCAAACGGTGGATGGTGGGGGACAAACTGATACTGCTTACTTTGATTTCAGGAAAGCATTCGACCTAGTCGAAAATGACATGTTGCTTAAAAAGTTAGCAGGTGTTGGTTTCACCCCACACTCTCTCCAGTTTTTTACCAGTTATTTGAGGGATAGGCAACAATATGTGGAATATGCGGGACACGTGTCAGATCCATATTTCACGAGGTCCGGGGTAAGCCAAGGTAGTAACCTCGGCCCTTTGAGCTTCCTTCTGATGGTAAACGACCTACCAGAAGTAGTCGAAGACGCTGAGTGTTTGATGTTTGCCGATGACCTCAAATTGTCTCTCGCGGTAAAAAGCACTGATGACTGTGTCAGGCTACAAAGGGACATCGATAGGGTAGTGAGCTGGAGCAAGGAAAATCTCTTGCAGTTTAATATCTCGAAGTGTGTGACAATCACTTTTTCTCGCGCACACAACCCCATCTTACATACCTACCATATTGACGGTTCGCCTATGGCACGGGTCACAGAAGTCAAGGACTTGGGGGTAGGCTTTAACACGGGTTTGACTTTTCGTGATCAAATAATGCGTAGATGTAAAAGAGCGTATAGGAATTTAGGTTTCATGCTTCGTACGGTCCGAGGGTTCACGAATGTGAAAGCTATTATAGCATTATATAATGCACTGGTGAGGAGCCAGTTAGAATGTAATGCAGTCATCTGGGCTCCGCATGAAACTAAATATAGTCTCATGCTGGAGAGGGTACAAAATAAATTTATTAGGTATTTATATAAGCGGTATTATGGGGTCTATCCATTTTACCCGTGAATGTATCCAACCTTATTTATTTTAGGTATGGTAGGATACAATGAGCTAAGGGTGAGGAGGGATATTGCACTCACCTCGTATGTATTTAAGCTACTGCGAGGGAAAGTGCAGAATGCAGTTATTTTAGAGCAGGTGAGTCTGTGCGTTCCGGACAGGTACGTGTGGCGACGACGGCAGCCGCCACTGCCAGTGGAGCCGCGCGCTCGGACCAACCTTTTAAGAGAGGCGCCCCTGACGCGTGCACTCCGCACGCTCAACCTCATAGCGAGTCAGACGGACTTATTCTGTTGTTCTCTGAGTGAATTCACAAGGAATGCATTGTTTGTAATATGTTATAGATGTTAAGTTAGGATAAGCGCATTTATCGCATTGGGGTAACCTGTAATGGTAAATGTAAGATGATGATAAATAAATAAATAAATAAATTAAAGACGACGGAAAAGATGGATTGTGTAGCCGGGGCTTTAAATAACATCTCATTATCCTTGTCCCTGATAAGAGCCGTTCTTATCAACTATTGTAATGGCGTACCTATTGCCGAATATAGGTACCATTTATCGTTTCATTTTTAAGGAAATTCATCATTTCCTTTAATATCCCACGAGCGATCACCAGGGGTGGACGCACCATCTACTTCTAGTTTGTCTCAACAACTTTGTCCTTAAGGGGTGCAGAATGTGTAGAATGCAGTGTGTGCTGGCGTTGGTAGCGCTGTACGTGGGGTTGGCGCACTCGTTTTCCTGGGGTGAGTATTCTTGTTTGTTTTTTTGTCATTTCTAACGATAATACTTAATACGGGGTGGCTGGAGAAGTGACTAAAGGTAAAATTTAGATGCCTTATACTGCGGGGCTTCCGAATCACTCCCGTGTATGTTCCGCAATTATTAGTAGTTTAGGGGATAGATTATTTCATGATTTTATCATAATTGACATTCGCTTTGATTATTTTCTATTTCTATTGGACATTGGTGGATGCATTTTTACTGTGATTAATTTAATTAATTTATCACCTTATTCTCAAGCACCACGTTAAAAATTGCGGTTTACCAGGGCCTTATTAAACATGACTGAAAATGAGTGTAGAGAGTTCAAAATAACAGCTCAAGCATAATAGCCACAAAAGTTCTACTCATGATAAAAATATAAATCATAAATCATTTATTACTTTGCAAACATAGGTAATTATTACATCCTGCCAGGGTTGCGAGTTTGTCCGAAAAGGTTACCGTGGCCCTGGCATACAGGCAATGGAAGGAACACGGGTGGGTTTTAGTCAGTAAAAGTCTGACACGCCCTCCCGCTCCGCTCAGAGCGGGAGAAGTTATTTGATAATTTCCCAGCCAAAAAAAGGGTAATTGTTACATTGATGTTTTATTACGAAAGTCCTCCATGTTCTACCGTCACATGGGCATGCAAATCATATTTAATTTACACAAATTTCAAGACGTTATAATTTTAAATAACAATTTGGATATAAAACATAGTGGCAATGGCTTCTAAGTGTTTCATTAAATTGCTTTTGACCTTCAATTACAAAAAAAAAACATTTAAAAAAACCAGACATCTATCGGGATTTTGTTTCCGTAACTTGCCTCACAGTAAAAACGAGTAACTTTTTAAGGAAAACTAGAAAAAAAATTGTACTTATTCAATTATTTTTTAATTATGTTAAAAATAAATAAAACACAGTTAAGTGTGATAAAATAAATTGTATTCATGGTCAAAAAAGGCATAACGAGTAACTCGACAAGATGTTGTACTTTCCGAAAACAGTTCACTTAAAACATTCAAAATAAAAACACATTTTACTTACTTTTAAAATCAGGTTTGAAAAAACAGATACTTACTCGTACATGATTGAAGTGCATTTTTGAAACTTGTGCTCTACTGAATTCACAATACAGAGACAAATTAAATACAAAAATGTTCTATGTTAATTAATGTTATTGTTGTACCGTTTTAATTAGCTATAAATAAATAAATAAATGAATTTAGCGGAAATTCAAGATTTTATATCTCGTATTCATAAAGCTATTCTTTTTTTAGTTTTTCATGTTCACTTGGCACAACCTTTGCTCTTTCTTCTTTGGTTAACTTTCACCTAAAAACCATTTGTTTTTCAGAATGTAGCCAAAAGGCCTGGCAATGACTAAATTTAATTTGGAAAATGATGATATTTTACTAAAAATGTTATTCAAATAATATCAAAAGACTATGGGTACCTATTTTAAATCCAAAGAAATCAAAAACTCCAAAGCGTCTACAGCGTGTAATAAAAACCCTGTCTGATCCTTGAGGGTGTTGTTGGCGCGATCCGAGGACCATAGAAACACATGGCCTCGGACTTGTGCAAGGCCACCTCGAGTCCCAGTTTCCGGATCCTATCGACGATTGTCGCACCAGTGCGACCTCCGCTGCACCAGGACCAGCGTGTCGTCAGCGTAGTAGACTACGCTGACGCCGCTAGGGAGCTCAACATAATTTGTGTCCTTATCTAGGAATATTATTAATTCTTGCTTATTCAAAACAGGAAAGTATGTTATTTAAAACTATACGATAACGTACAAAAAGAACTTGATAACATTGTTTTATTTATTTGAACACCACGCGTGCTCTAGAATTGCAAGATTTAGGTACACTCTGTTCCAAAATAGTTTTGTAAACAAATGGGTCAGAAACGTACTTGAGATGAGTTGAGATGGCAAATTGTAGAGCCAACCCACATCAGGATTTCTCCCACTTTCCGAAATAACTTCGCAAAATTAGTGTTTAATGTTTTGAATGTATATTGGACTGTTTTTGCTGGGTAGGACATTTGAAATATTGGATTTGTAGGAAGTTATTCACTAAATTATCGAGAGATTTTAGGATGGTTAATTTTGGCGGAACTAAGCTCAATTTAGCTTTTAACTTTTAACATAAATCGTGATAGCCTCTTTTTTTTATATCTATTTTTATTATATATTTTAAATCACCTAAGGTCTACGTAAAGAAAAAATCTTCGCGACGCTGAGGACGCGACGACAGTCGGCATCGGTTGCCAGGGCTGCGTCGGAATGTATCGGAGGCGCGGCGCCCTAGGCCACCAGCGCGACTGCGTCGCTCCCGTCACATTTGTCATCGGTGTCACGGGTGTCACATAGACGTTTTAGTGTTTTTTTTTTCAGTAATCTAGTTTATATTGTTATTATTTTATATAAGTTAATCTTTAAGTTTTAAACTATATATATTCATGTTTAGTGGCAGCAGTGACGTTGTGAATGGTAGTGGTAGTGCTTGTCAACCTTCGACATCACTGCAGAGCACCCTGGAGAGATGTCCGCTGTGCATCCAAGCACGGTTTTTTAAAGGTAAGCGGGGCCTGAATGTGCATATTGGAAAGGTGCATAGACCACCTCCAAATGCACTTTCCTCAGACCCTGTCTCAACAACTCCAATCACACAAGCTACACCCACTTTTGACCCGTTTTGGAAAACCCTTTCAAAATTCAAAAACTCTATTCCTGTTTTAAAGCGAGTTCCCCGTGGCGCTAGACCTCTAGTGGCTCAACACCTAGCAGGCTGCGTTCGTCTTGCCGCCAGGGAGAACTCACAAAGTGCTTGGGAACAGCTGCTCACCTTCCCTTACAGAATTCTACATGTACAGAAGAATTTGGCAACCAAAAAGACATTAACTGCACAAATTAAAGAAAACTGTAATATTTCGGCTCATAATTTCGATTCAAAATTACCGACGCAGAGATATATCTCTTCAAGAGGTATATCCCATTTGGTAGAATCTAAGTTAGGGGAAGGTGACATTAGCGGAGCAGCCAGGATTCTTTTTAGTAGTGATGTGGTGGCACCGTGTTCTCCAGAAACGCTCGCAGCTTTGGAGAGCAAACACCCTGCCCCAGCGGATGGCCTTTCTTTTCCCGACCCCCCTGATCCGGATAATCACTCCCTCACAATTACAGGTCGTGAGTTGGTCACAGCCGTTTGTTCCTTCCGGAGTGGCTCCGCTGGTGGTCTCGACGGCCTGAGTCCTCAGCACCTTAAGGACCTTATCTGTTCAGGCGCCGGGGAAGCTGGTGAGTTGCTCTTGAAGGAACTTACGGCTCTGATTAACCTTATGCTCTCCGGCAAGGTGAACGAGGCCGTCATCGACGTTCTGTACGGGGCCAATTTATGCGCCCTGCGCAAGAGGGATGGCGGCATTCGTCCTATTGCCGTGGGAACCACATACCGTCGTATGGCAGCCAAGATTTGTTGCAAATTTTATGGTGAGGTGGTTTCGGATAAATTTCAGCCCCTGCAGCTAGGTTACGGCTCTAAAGGGGGCTGTGAGGCTGCCGTACACGCTTTGTCGACCTACCTAAATTCTGGTAAAGGAGAGGTCATTCTGAAGGTTGACATAAAGAATGCCTTCAATTCAGTTAGTAGGGACACTTTGCTGGCAGAAACTAAAAAAGAAATACCCCAAATCTATAGTTTCCTTTGGCAATGTTACAAACACCCTTCTAAATTACTGTATCGGGACAAGCTTTTGGAATCTGCTGTTGGCTGTCAACAAGGTGACCCCCTCGGGCCAGTGATTTTTAGTTTAGCCATTCATCCAATCATTCGACAGCTAAATTCCAAATTTAATGTTTGGTACCTTGATGATGGAACCTTGGGAGGCGATGTAGAAACTGTTTTAAATGACCTAAAATTCTTAAAAAACGAATTTCATTCCATTGGCCTTGATCTCAACCTTTCGAAATGTGAACTATACTTAGCGGACAGCACTGACAGACAATTGACACTTCCCAAATTTAACGCAATAGCCCCTGAAATCAAAATTATTGATAAAAGCTCTCTTCGTCTCCTTGGGTCTCCAATCTTCGAGAATTCCTTTCCCGTTTTTATTGAGGAAAAAATACAAAATTTCAACGACGTTTCGGAAAGATTGTTACAAATTAATATGCATTCGGCCATCACCCTAATTCGTTACTGCTGTTTCGGCCCTAAATTAACATATTTTCTTCGCGCTTCCCATTTATGGAAACACAATCACCTTTTAGAAAAAATGGACCAAATTATCCGACACACATTAACTTTAATTTTAAATGTGGCCATGGACGACCGAGCTTGGGCGCAAGCTACTCTTCCCATTCGTATGGGAGGCCTCGGCGTCCGCAAAATTTCTAGTATTAGTTTACCGGCTTTTATATCCTCTGTCCACGGCACTGAGAAATTAATCAGGAAAATTCTAGCCTCCACACTGATTAATTTTGATGTTCCGTGCTTCACCGAGGCTATGGATGCCTGGAAACTCGCTTGCCCAAACTCAGCTCTACCCGATTATCCATCTTCCCAAAGACGGTGGGATGAGCCGCTCTGCAGAGTAGTACAGAACAATTTACTTAACACGTCTGCTACCCCTGCGGAGCGTGCGCGCCTGCTGGCTGTGAGTAACTGGGAATCGGGTCTGTGGCTTCATGCACTACCGTCGTCAAACATAGGTACCTTGTTCGACGACACTACATTCCGCCTCGCTGCTTCCCTACGACTAGGAGCTCCATGCTGTTCTCCTCATCGCTGTCACTGTGGCGAAGTTGTCAATAGTCTCGGACATCACGGCCTGTCTTGCAGCCGAAGTGCGGGTCGCTTAGCGCGGCACGCGAACATTAACGACATCATCCGACGAGCTCTTGTCACCGCCGGCGTTCCAGCTGTATTAGAACCCAATGGCTTGGCACGCGACGATGGCAAGAGACCGGACGGCATGTCTTTATTTCCATGGAAGGTGGGTAGGCCTTTAGTGTGGGATGCAACCTGTGTCGACACTCTTGCGCCATCCCATCTTCCTGGCTCAGCGTGCTGTGCTGGTGCTGCCGCTGCGGCTGCAGAAAACCTCAAGCGGCGTAAGTATAATAACCTTGTTGGTAATTATATTTTCGAGCCGTTTGGGGTTGAAACCCTCGGGCCGTGGGGTCCGAGTGCTCACGGCCTCTTTAAAGAAATCTCCAAACGGCTATTTGACACTTCCCGTGACCCAAGGGCTGGTTTTTACCTTGGGCAGAGGCTAAGCATTGCCATACAACGTGGCAATGCGGCCAGCCTCTTGGGTACATTACCAGTCGACAGCGATGCGGATGAATTCTTCGATGCTATATTTTAGTTTGTAAATAGTTTTAGTTAAGTTAGTATATAATTTTCCTACTTTTATTAATTAATTAGTTATAAATTGTTTGTACTCCAGTTTGATTAAATTATAATTCCGCTTTTAACTTGGGAAATATTTTTTTCATGTTTCAGACTTCGTCACAGCCTCAGGAAGTAAACTAGAATTCTATTTCAACGGACGACAGATGCACTCAGAAAATATTATATCGGGTAGAATCAAGTTAATTACTTACGACGCAGTAGGCAACAAGGTGTTCTTTGTCGGTCTTGATCACACGAACACCACTATCTTTAGTTATGACATAACAACCAAGAAAACCGAATCTTTAGTACTGAGGAGTAGCAATAGTGAAGATATCATGGGAATAGCCTTCGATCCCGTCGAAGAATTAGTCTTCTGGAATGACTGGTATTCAAAAAAAATTTACTGGTTTTCGTTAAAACCTGGATTTAAGAACAATGTCTACGGAAACCCTTTAATCGAGATATCTGAAAGGCAGTTGTTGACTATATATGATATTGCTGTGGATAGCTGTAGAGGGTATGTTACTTGTGATAGTTTTGTAAATCAATAAAACACATTTTGAATTTTATGTTAATTGATCGTGGCTTTCAAATTACAGGTATATTTACTGGACGACGGCAGGACCGGCCCAAGATATGTTCCCGTCTACAATAGAGAGGGCCCGATTTGATGGCTCTGATAGAGAAGTTTTAATTGGCAGTAACCTTGAAATACCATACCGCTTGGTCTTAGACCAACAGACACAGAAACTGTACTGGACTGATGTTCCAGACCCAAGTGTTTATCTGCCTACTGATGGTGAACAATTTTTTATTGAAAGTGCAGATTTGAATGGGAAAAACAGAACAATAATATATGGCGAAAAAGGAATAGACCAACCAATATCACTGGCTGTATCAAAAGATTATATTTACTGGATGCACTGGTATCAGCCCACCGTTAATCAATTGTCAAAGAATCCATCGATACATGAAAAACCTACAGAAATTTCAATTAATACATTCATTGAAATAGCCACGAACTATAAAATTGACGATCAAATTCGGGGAATCCAGGACTGCGAAGGACTAAAGAGACTGCTTCCAAATAACTCAGTGACCGACGAAAACGTCTCCTTTAATATTTCTTCAGATATAGGCCGTAAAATAGTCTTCTTGTTACATTAATTGTGCACTTTTCACGTTTTATTTATAGATGTAACACAAGCTACTCTGGACAAGGGGGTGAAGTCAACGTGTGCGCCAACTGCTGTTTGACCAACTTTGCTAATTTTATGAACTTATGGGCTTCGCCCGCGTGGATGTAAGAAAATATCCCACGGGTACGTACTAACGGGATTAGTTAGATCATACCTATGTAGCGGCATCTACATCGCTACATGCGAACTACGCATCAAAGACCTGACGTCACACAACATCCTGACGTCACACAAATCCTGCATCGCGCAGTTAGAGTTTACCGCGCGATAAACATATATAGAATCTCCCAACTTCAAACCTCCGGGCAGTTGCCCGCCAGACATCACACCCGTCTGGTCGGAGGATCCTCCCTTTTCTATGGGGGATGAGTGAACTTTACACCCTGTTCCTCATACCCCTAAACCTAATATCCGAGGAAAAGTCGTTGATTCCTACCGCTGCGCCCGCGTTGTCGGCCACCATAATTATTTTGTCACGCGTAATTTTGAATCTGTGATATCTTTTAAAGTATTAATTTTAATGATATGATGTCAAGGCATATTTTAATCTAAATTAAATGCCCAATTTAAATAATATATTTTATTGGATAAGGATAAATAAAATACAGGTCAAAATTGCTTCGGAAATAACAATGAAATTTTTATCAAATTCTGAAAGATAATAATGGTTACTGTAGGTCATCCTTAGAAGATAGACATATGCTATCGCGGACTTTATTTTTGAACTTTTTAAGATATACAATTCTGTAAAACATAAATTTTATGTATCTCTGACGGCTTACACGGCGCACGCCAGTTAAGCTCCCAGACGGCATGATTTTTTCCGACATCTTCGACAATAATCGTCATATTTTAGCCAATTGACACAAAACCGTAATGTACGAGTATTATAGACAAAAACCTTCCTCTTGAATCACTTAAAAAACCGCATCAAAATCCGTTGCGTAGTTTTAAAGATCTAAGCATACATAGGGACAGACAGCGCGAAGCGACTTTGTTTTATACTATGTCAAGAAATAAAGAAATTGACTCACTGAATCACTGAATGAGAAGCCATTTTTTAGATGTTACTTTTATCTCAACGACTGCGTGCAGAAGAACAAATCTAATACTGGCTTGCAACACCAATCACTACACTGGTATGCAGTGTAGTGATTGGTGTTGCAAGCCAGTATTATTTAAAAGTTAAACTTATTTATAACATCGTTCTGTCACTCAACTCTAACGATTAATTAATTAGTTATAAGTTGTTTGTACCCATATAAATAAACAACTGATTTGAATAAAATGCTTTAATTCCTATGAGAATAAAAAAATGAAAAAAAAAAAACTCTAACGATTGCCAGAAATGGAACCATGACTTGTTATTGGGTTTTTGAAATTTGTTCAGCGCTGAATGTATTTTGCTATTAGGGGCTGTTACGACCCCCCCACCGCCAGATGGCGCACGGCAGGACTTACTATCAATCCTCTCGCTTCCAAGCGCTGTCATCTCACAGGCAATCCCCCCATCATAAAAAAAGTAATAAGTAGTTAGTGAATTGAAATCGAGTACGTATGTAATGGCGCTAAATTCATTTAATTTTAATTATATTACTTAATTTTTAGGACTCTTCTCGTCTTTGCTTGGTATTGTATTGTGTTTTTTTCAAATAAATATTAAGTATACCTTTGTAAAAAAACTTTTTTATTTCCGCTTAGTTTGTGCCTTTTCTCTAGTCGCGCCGACACGGCGTCTGCACAAGCCCAGAGACATGGATGCTTTTCATGAATTCTAAGAACGCGTGTTGCACTTGCCGGCGACGCCTTTTGCTTCAGTCTTTTCGGTGCCATAGTCGTGCTGGTTTCGTAGTTGTGTCGCTAATGGAAAAGCGTCCAATATCATAAGCTTCCTTTACACAATCTTCCGCACAAATGTTATAATATCACCCAGAGTATGAGACTGTATACTTATAGTTCTTAGTACATAAACAGAGTTCACAGGATCTTCTAGTTGATAAAGGAACAAGCTAAGGCATTGGAAAAAAGTCGGTCAAGTACCAACTGTTAAAATTTAATATGGTATTGCATCACGTGAGTAGTGTTAGAAGTGTTATTATGGTTTAGATCGAGAAGTTTTCACGTGAATACGTCTTGAAATTTGCTTCCATAGTGGGAGGCAATTTACAAAACACATGATAACAAAATAGGGTGATTCAGTTTGATGCTGCAGCTACGTATCTATCATCTACATCCAAAATTTAAATAAACCACTCGATAGCTAAAGGATCAAAGAATTCGTCTCAAAGAAAATATTACTGGTGTAATTTTTTGGGCGAACTCAACTGACAAAGACACAGCATTTAAAGCTCAAAAAAGATGTATAAGAGCAATGTTTAAACTCAAAACCACTGACAGCTGTGAGCCATATTTTAAGCTATACAATATTCTGACACTCCCTTGTATTTATATTTTGGAAGTAGCTATGTTTGTAAAGCACAATCCAAGTCGTTTCAAACGTATGGCTGATGTAGCTCCAAGAAATAGGCGTGACCACAGTAGGCTATGTCAATTGAGGTGTCAAACCGCATTGATGCGCAAGAGTGTTTATTGCATGGGTCCAATTATTTATAATAAATTACCAAGAGATTGGAGAAATTTAAATGCTTTGTTGTTTAAGAATAGACTACGTAAATTTTTGGTGGGTAAAACGTACTACAGTGTGACTGAGTTCCTATCTGAGGAAAATATTTGTTGACTTTTCTAGTATTCGTTACTTATAAGGAACTCTAATTTAATTAAATAAGTATTGATTAATTTAATGCCATATAATTTAATAATAATTGATCGAATGATAGATAGTAAATAATATAATTATGATAATAATTTGATTTGTATGATACTATAAAATTATAATAATTTGACGTAAATATTTGCATGCTTAATGGCAAAATATGGCTGATCTTTGTATTTTACTAACACCTATTGATGTATCATCTACCCATATTTGCAAAAATAAAATTATTCTATTCTATTCTATTCTATTCTACTCGTAACGTACACCTATTCATGTAAAACACACGGCCGTGTCCATGACACAAAAAATTCAAAAATTCATAAAAAATAGTCATTTATTCATACTAGGCTGAGAATCAGCACTTTTCGAACGTCAAAATTACATAAGACAGTCCCCCGGCACGCCCACCCTTCACCACTTCCTAGTGTGTTAGCTGGGAAGAAGTGGCGCAACAAACTGTCCAGCAGCACAGCTGTCTGATTAGCTAGAAGAAAAAAAAAAAAAACTATATTCAAAATAATTTACATTACGTAACACAAAACATAATTTAAATTATAAACCATTTTATAAGCTTTCACACGCCAATAAACCAAACAAAATCATCGAGAACAGGCAGAAATAAAAACAAAACGTAAACAGAACAAAAGCCTCCGGGCATAGGTAAAGGGCATGCCCGCTTACATTTATAGTTGTAACTGGAAGTTATAAATGATAAACTAGGACCATCGAGGTAAAATAAACAAAACCAAACAGTTAATTACTTAATAACAATAAATAATATGATCAATTGTCGAGGTCACTAGCTAACCACATAATGCAATACAACTCATTAAAAAAACATTGTAATGAGAAGATTATGTCAACAATAAATTAAAATAAAATTAAAATAGCTTTACTTATAAAGTCAAATATAAAAACAATTATATAAACTCATATAACTTGTCAGTAGGTAATCTGGAGAAAGAACATAAACATTGTCTTGAGTTAATCACAGCGACCAACTATTCTTATCATTTAAGTAGTCGTTGATGTAGTATGCCTTTGAACAAAGCTTGGATTTGACTGTTTTAAACGCATTAAAAGGCAAAGAAGAGGATAACTTGTTATAAAAGGTTATACCAAGCCCAACAAATGAGTTATGAACCTTATGAAGCCGGTGAAAGGGAGCTCGTAGTTTGTCCTTATTTCTAGTGTTAACATTAATTTAATGTATAAGTGTATATTTTGCCTAATATAGATGTTGGCGAAGATAAATTGAGATGCCACTGCGAGGATACCAATACCTTTAAAAAAAAATTGATGGCGCGGGAGTCGATACGCATGCCGCGTTCGATTCGCGGATGGTTAACCATCCATTACATATCGAGACCCCTCCGTCCTACCTTGGAACGCACGTTATGCCTTTGGTCCCGGCTGTCCTTAGTTGATCTTTGACAGTCGTTACCCGTCGTCAGAAGCCCAAAAGCCTGATAACCAGTCTTACCAAGGAGTATCGTGTTACCCAGTAACTGGGTTGTGGAGGTCAGATAGGCAGTCGCTCCATGTAAAATACTGGTATTCAGCTGCATCCGGTTAGAGTGGCAGCTGACACCAACATATTTGAGAAAAGACTAGAATATCTCATATTATGAATACATTATTTTAAACATTACACAAGTTAACTTAGTAAAATAATAACGTTTACCTTGACCAGCAGATAGAAACGTTATTATAATTAAGTTAGCGATTAGAACTAGCGCTCATTACACTATCAGGTATTAATATTAATTAATTAATAATAGACTATCGTATAGATGCGTATCGTATTTATACATAACATCACGCCATGTATGTCCCGAAGGGTTAGTCAGTGGTGTAGGGTACCTACATACATAATTCGCTAGTTACCTGCGTTAAGACAGCACTTATGCGCAAGTGTCTACTGTATGGCTCCAGTCATTTATAACAAATTGCAAAGACATGGAAAGAGCTTCCACTTTCATTATTTAAAAAGAGCCACTAATTGTTTAGTGGCGAAAGCATATGACAATATTAAGGAGTTCCTAATTGAGCAATAATGTTTAAGCTGGTGTACGAGTGTTATTTTATGTAGGTACTTAGTTCACTGTGTAATATTTTAGAATTGTATTGAATTATTTAGTTATAAGTTGAATGCTTTAAAGCCTTTGCTTGCCTACGTGATAAAATATGACTGAAATCTTATATGTTTTGTCATCATTTGCTGTTACCTATATTTGCAAAATAAAATTATCTTTATCTTTAAGCCGTTTAATAGGGCGAGCCTATTGCCACCCAAACGGCTGTTACTGAGAAATCCCTAACAGAAAAACCCAATAACACTTTACCCGACCTCAGAATCGAACCCAGGACCTCATGCTCCGCAGTTGCGCTTGCGACCACTAGACCAAAATTTTTAAGGGGAATATATAAAGAATATAAAAATAATGTTTCACACTTTAAAATATTTAGCTTTAAAATGAATTGAATGAACTATAAAAATAATGGTTTCCACTTTATATATGATTAGTTTATTACTATGTTGTAGGGTTAACTAATTATCTAGTCGCAGGCAGATTCTATGATTCGACATTTTGAACTGGGTGATTTAGGTTAGGTTAGGTTAGGTTAGGTTAGGTTTTTCAGATCTGAGCTGGAGGACCTCAAACGGGAGCTTGCCGCGCAGAGGGCGGAATGGCAGCAGAGGCGTCCTGCGGCCACTGGTTCCGCTCCCGTCGTTGCCCTGACACCGCCGGCCCCGTCGTCGGCCCCGTCATCGGTCCGTACCCCCACACCTGCAGATGCAGAGATCGAGAAGATCGTTCGCATCTGCATGCTGCAGTGTGGGGGTATGATGAATGCCCGTCTGCAGGGCCTGGAGTCGAGGCTCCTCCCAGCAGTGACTCTCCGGCCACCGCTCGCAGCGGATAGGAGGAGGAAGGAGGAGCCCGCTAAGCCGGGTCCCGCGCAGACCAAAGGGGGCACGTCCGCGTCCACTTCCCGGACGGCCGCGCCACCGGCGACTGCTCCCTCGGCGAACGCACCCGAGTCCACCAAGGACTCCTGGACGACGGTCGTCAAGAGGGGCCGCCGTAAAAAGAAGACGGCGCCGCCACCACCGGTACCCGCTGGAGCACCGGCACTGGCACCCAAGAAGGCTCAAGGGCCGCCTAGGGTGAGAGCCCCACGCTCTGCGGCTGTAGTTATTACGCTGCAGCCCGGAGCCGTCCAAAGGGGCGTCTCCTATAAGGCGGTCCTTATAGAGGCAAAAGCCAAAGTCGCGTTCCCCGACCTCGGTATACCGTCTGGCCTCAGAGTGAGGCAGGCGATTACGGGGGCGCGACTGCTTGAGGTGTCGGGTGCCTCTAGCGGCGAAAAGGCGGACGTCCTGGCCGCTAAGTTGAGGGAGGTCCTCAATCCGGAGGACGTTCGGGTGTCCAGGCCGGTGAAGACCGCGGAACTGCGCGTCGACGGGCTGGACGACTCGACGACTCCGGCTGAGGTCGTGGCGGCCATCGCCCGTTCCGGGGGATGTCCGCCCGAAGACGTCCGTACGGGGGAAGTTCGCGCCGATGCGTCCGGGCTTGGCGCGATCTGGGTGCGGTGCCCGGTGGTGGCGGCGAACAAAGTCGCTGTTGTTGCGGTGCTACCGTTGCCTCGACATTGGGCATGTCAGGGCACGGTGCACCGCCGAAATAGACCGCAGCGAGCAGTGCTATCGCTGCGGTCAGGCCGGCCACAAGGCGGCCCAGTGTTCCGCGGAGCCAAACTGCAGCCTCTGTACAGCTGCGGGGAGGCCCGCCGGACACAGAGCGGGCGGAAAGGCCTGTGGCGCACCCGCCACATCAAAAAAGAAGAAGAGAGGGGCTGCCAAGGCTGCCGGGGGCTCTTTACCCCCCCCGCAGCCTGGCTGCCCCTCGGCCGACTCCCGGCCTAGGAATGGTGCGGAGGGGATGGATTGCGCTTAATGGCGCTGTACCATTTCCTCCAGGGCAATATCAACCACTCTGCTAGAGCTCAGGATCTCTTGCTCCAGAGCATGGCAGAGTGGTCGATTCACGTGGCTGTGGTCGCCGAACCGTATTTTGTCCCCCCCAGGGATAACTGGGTGGGAGACTTGGACGGTTTGGTGGCCATCATTGGCGGGGCTCTTGTCAACCCGTCCCGAGGTCACGGCTGGGTAGCCGTCCTCGCGGACGGCATTGGCACGGTAGGTGCGTATTTTTCGCCCAACAAGAGTCTCGCCGACTTCGAGAGGTTCCTTGTCGAGTTGGGTGCCGTCGTGGGCCGACTCCACCCTCGCCCGGTGCTGTTGCTGGGGGATCTCAACGCCAAGTCTGAGGCGTGGGGATCCCCTGTGACCGATGCTAGGGGCGAGGTGCTGGAGGAGTGGGCGGTCACGACTGGCTTGACCGTCCTAAATCGGGGCTCGGTACACACGTGCGTGCGGCAGCGGGGCGGGTCTATAGTGGACGTCTCGTTCGCTAGCCCCGCTGTCGCGAGCCGTGTCCGCGACTGGCGTGTCGCCGTGGAGGTGGAGACGTTATCGGATCACCGATACATCCGTTTCGACGTCTCCACCCAGACCGCCGGCGGCCGCGGTCCACTGGCCCCGCGACCGGACGGTCCGCGCTGGGCGCGTAAGCGCATTGACAGGGAGCTTCTCGAGGAGGCCGCTATTATCCAGGCCTGGAGCCGGGAGTCGGCAACGACCGGACCCGTCGACGTCGAGCAGGAGGCGCTGTGGTTCCGCGGGGCGATGACGCAAATTTGCGACGCGTCCATGCCCCGGGTCCACGCACAGTCCGCAAGGCGCCAGGTGTACTGGTGGACCGCCGAGATCGCGCAGATGCGCGTCGCGTGCGTGGCGGTTAGACGCCAGTACATCCGGTACCGGAGGAGACGTCGTCGGGTCCCTGACGAAGAGGCCGCGCTGTATGAGGTGTACCGCGCGGCCAAGGAGACTCTGTGGCTGGCCATCGGTGAGTCGAGGACGCGAGCCAGGGAGGAGATGTTGGAGACTCTAGACGGGGATCCGTGGGGGCGCCCTTATCGCGCGGTCCGAGGGAAACTTCGAGCCGCGGCGCCTCCACTTACGGAGAGTCTCCAACCCGAGCTGTTGGAGGAGGTGGTCGCAGCCCTCTTCCCGGCGAGAGCGGAGCATACTCCGCCGCCGATGGCTTTGCCCACAGCCGCAGAGTCTACAGAGGAGAACGCCATCAGCGTCCCAGAGGTGACACAGGCAGAGATGAGGGCAGCCGTGATGCGGCTCCGGGCCAAGAACGTGGCTCCGGGGCCCGACGGGATCCACGGCTGCGTGCTAGCCCTCGCTCTGAAGGAGCTTGAGCCCCAACTGAGAGGACTCTACACAGCGTGCCTTGAGCAGGGCCAGTTTCCCACTTTGTGGAAATCTGGTCGTCTGGTCCTGCTCAGGAAGGCGGGGCGCCCTGCGGACTCGCCATCCGCGTACCGGCCCATAGTGCTGCTTGACGAGGTGGGCAAGCTGTTTGAGCGGATAATCGCAGCCCGCCTCGTCGGCCACTTGTGCAGAGAGGGGCCGGACCTGGACGACAGCCAGTTCGGGTTTCGGCTTGGGCGCTCCACGATCCACGCTGTGTCGCGGGTTAGAGTCCTGGCGGAGGAAGCGGTGTCCCGGGGCGGGGTGATGCTGGCGGTGTCCTTGGACATTTCCAACGCCTTCAACACCCTGCCCTGGAGTTGTATTCGGGAGGCACTGCGGTATCATGGGGTGCCTCCCTACCTCCGCCACATCGTTGGGGCTTATCTGTCGGAGAGGTGTGTCACCTACATGGGACGTGATGGCGGAAACCAGCACCGCATGTCGTGCGGTGTTCCACAGGGCTCGGTTTTAGGCCCGCTCCTGTGGAACATCGGGTACGACTGGGTGCTGAGGGGCGAGCTCGGTGCCGGGGTAGACCTGACGTGTTATGCGGACGACACGCTGGTCACTGCCCGGGGGAGCTCGCACAGGGAGGCAGCGTTGTTGGCGACGGCTGCGGTCTCACATGTGGTGGGCCGCATACGTCGCCTAGGCCTGGAGGTGGCCCTCAGCAAGTCGGAGGCCATGGTGTTTCATGGCCCCCGGCGGGCGCCGTCACCCGGCTCACACATCGTGGTCGGGGGGGCTCGGATCGCTGTCGAGTCCACCATGAAGTACCTAGGATTGGTGCTCGACAGCCGGTGGGACTTCGGGCCCCACTTCCGACGGCTGGCGCCCAAGTTGCTGGGCGCCGCTGGGGCGCTGTCAACGCTGCTTCCCAATCTGGGGGGCCCGAGCGCCGCTTGTAGGCGGCTCTACGTGGGGATCGTGCGATCGATGGCCCTTTACGGGGCCCCGATCTGGGCTGCTGACCTGACGGCCGGTAGCATCGCCGTAATGCGTAAACCGCAGAGGGCGATGGCCGTCAGAGTCATCAGAGGGTATCGCACGATCTCCTACGAGGCGGCTTGTGCACTGGCCGGATCCCCGCCCTGGGACCTAGAGGCGAAAGTACTCGCGTCATCGTATCGGTGGCGCGAGGAAGCGAGGGCGCGGGGCGAGCGACCGATGCAGCGACAAATGGAGCTGCATCGGTCTCAGCTTCGCGAGGTCCTGGTGGCGGAATGGCGGGACAGGCTTTCACGCCCTACCGCCGGCCTCGACATCGTCGAGGCGGTCCGGCCGGTGCTCGACCGCTGGCTCGGGAGGAGGCACGGCTCCCTGTCGTTTCGGGTGGCGCAGGTGCTCTCGGGGCATGGTTGCTTCGGGAAGTACCTGTGTCGCATAAACAGGGAGCCGGACGCCCGGTGTCACCACTGCGTCGACTGCCGGGAGGACACGGCGCGGCATACGCTGGCAGAGTGTGCCGCTTGGGAGGAGCCGCGCCGTGCCCTCATCTCAGAAGTAGGCAGTGACTTGTCGCTGCCGGCCGTAGTGAATGCGATGGTCGGCGGCGGCGAGTCCTGGGACGCGGTGGTTTCCTACTGCGAGACAGTCGTCTCGCAGAAGGAGGCTGCGGAAAGGGAGAGGGAGATCTCGTCCACTCACCCGGCCCGCAGCAGGCGCACCGGGCGTCGGCGGAGGGCGGATAACGCCCTCTTCCAGCCCCCCTAAATGGGTCCAGGGGTGACGGACTCGGGGACGTCCGTCGCCCCCCACACATCAGGACCCGAGGTGGCGGCGCGTAGTGTTCCACGCGCGCCCCTCTGAGACGTCGCGGGGGGAGTCAAACACCTCACTCCCCCCCCTGACCCGCGAGGAGGCCCGCAGTGGCGGGCCGGCACCAGCCGGGGGTTGCGGAAGATTTCAAGTTCCCGCGACCCCCGGCGTAGGTGTGAGTTGGAACACCGGGGTGGTTTTTAGTCAGTAAGAGTCTGACAGACCCCTCCGCCCGCCCCAGGGCGGAGGACATCCATGAGGATTTTCCACCCCGGGAAAAAAAAAAAAAAAAAAAGGTTAGGTTAGGTTAGGTTAGGTCAGAACTGTGAACAATCGCGGCGAGCGCTACTTCCAAGTTGCTCGCAGAAATTTGGTTCATGTTTATTAAAGTGATAATATTAAATTAAAGATGTATAATTTTTTATAAGTGCACATACACAATTTTATAGCTATATCATTTTATAGCAATTTTTATAGCATCGTTTTATAAACTGCAGCACGAACCCAGATATAGACAATCGGGCTGATACCTAAATTATGAATGAGAATTTTACCCAGGAGTCAGGAGCTTACGCTTGAGACCAGTACACACCCTACAGTTCAGGAGTCAAGTAACAACATTTTGAATGCTGAAGTTATAAGCATCAAATTTTTGCACTCTCGTATACGTAGATTTACTTTTAATCATTCCAAAGAACTAAGAATTACTTACTTTGTCGACTTATGAAAAAAAAACTCAAGAATCAAGACAAGCGAGCCTCAAAATTTTAGCCCCCGCCTTGAAGAAGTTCTGTTTTCTTAAGATTTGATTTACATTTTCAAACAGAAATAGGAGTTACATTGACGACTTATGCAGGAAAGGCCAAGCAACTATGAAAATGTAGAATATAAGAACGAGCGAAACGAGCCCAAAAAATTTGCACACTCTCGGATATGTTCGATTTTCTTTTGATAATTCCAAAAGAACTAAGAATTACTTTCTTTGTCGACTTATGAAGCAAAGCTCAAGAATCAAGACAAGCGAGCCTCAAAATGTTTACACCTTTAATAGGTTCTGTTTTCTTTTGACCATTATACAGGAAGAGAACTTACTTTATCGAAGAAAAGCCTTAACTCATTTTACAGTAGTTTTTGATTTTTTTTTGTATATGCCCATTGGGGTCACTGTGGCTCAAGTACCTACAGTTTTTAGTTAGTAATACACGTAAATCATTCAAGCTGTCGACCGGTTGAATGATTTTGGGGGGGGGGTCATGACCCCCCCTCTGGGACCGCGCCTGTATTACATCGGATTTAAACTTAACATAACTGGCGAAATTTGGGTGTAGGTACCAAAAGTGTTACCCTAGGTATTCAAGAAGAAAATGTTTTTAAAACATTATTTTAATTAATTATGTAATACGCAGGCGGAGTCATTAAGCGGTCAATAGTCGACGCGAAGGCATTACTCAATTCAGCCTCGAACAATATATGCCGCGGGAAACTTGTAATTACGAGAAAAAATCCCATCCGTTTGTTTCTACACAGTACTTAGCGAAGTGTTCGTGAAAAACCACGTATTTTTGTTATAATCAACATTTATATTTTAAAACTATAAAAAAAAAAAAAAAAATGTTTTACTGAATCAAAAACATTTTCCGAAAAAAAAAAACTGTCAAAAAAGAGCGGGAAAAATGACGTTTCAAAAAAATGCATTCGTGAATTTTGTAATTTTAACAGTCGCGTTCACGGAAGTTGCGGCGTGGACGATCGATTTACCGGAAGTGAGAAAGTTTTTATTCGAGAAAAATGAACAGTATCAGAAATATAGTAAGAATGAGTATGAAGATTACTTGAATAGCGACCAGAAGTTTTATAGCAATATTGAGGGGAATAGTAAGCATAACTCTGAGGATTATAAACATGAACATTATCCATATGAAAATGAAAAATACGCGAACGAATATGGCTACCACACATCTTATATGGAGAAGAAAGTAAGTATCTTGGCCTTGAGGCCATGACATGATTTAATTAAATAGTTTGATGACGTATTTATAAATATGACGTTCAAAATATGATTCGACCCCGTAGGTCGAATCATATTTTGAACAACGAACAACCGTATACGTGACCTGCAAATTGCAAAAACCGTTAGAAGATTTGAATTTCGCGGGCTAACCTCAGAAAGTATGACAAGGTCTGATTAAATTAACTGAAAACCTGTAACTGACCCCTGTCATTGTACTCATTATTATGAAAAACGCCTGAATTTCGTGAAAAAAGTCGTCTGCTCCATACATTTAATTTTTCCATAACTCGACAAAATGTAAGGGCCTGCTGATATGTTTTCGCGATTTAAAAGTTGTTTCCAAAGTAAAAGATGTACTTTATGATGAGTAGGTTTTTAGGTATTTCTGTGTGATAAGATGGTGCAGTAAGGGCAGGCACCCTAACCGTTGTAGCTACAGGAAAACGGACACAACACAAAAGCACAAAGTAACTGGGTTGTGAAGGTCAGATAGGCAGTCCCTCCATTTAAAATACTGGTATTCAGCTGCATCCGATTAGATTGGAAACCGACCTCAACATAGTTGGGAAACGGCTAGGGAGATTGATTTCGCACCTGCGATACATCTGTACCCTAATTGCGTAATACCTACACGATCAATCAGAATCTGAATCGTTTTGAAACAGATTGTTAATCCATTGCTTCATAAGTTCGAAAAATAATCTGCTCAACAACGTAAATAACGCAATGAATGTTGTTGAACTGTCACATACCACGTCTGTGAAGTTTACACAAAAAAATCTGATTATTTAAACTGATAATCAAGTTACTACATTTACTGCAGTTGATGTCACCGCAAAAATCCCTCATCAATTTTTTTTTTTTTCTAAGTGAACTATTTTATTATTATTTAACTATGAAACAATTTAAAAACTAACAGACTTAAAATAATAATAATAATATGTACAAGTATATAAGAAAGGGGTGGGGGGGGGAACAATCATAGGGCATCAAAAAATTCGTCCGCATCGTTGTCAACAGGAAAAGTTCCCAAAAGGCTGGCAGCATTGCCACGTTGTATGGCAATGCTGATTCTCTGGCCGAAGAATAGGCCAGCCTTCTGGTCACATGAAGAGTCGACCAACCGCTTCGCGATGTCTTGAAAGACTAAGTGGGCACTCGGACCCCATGGTCCTAGTGTATCGACCCCAAACGGCTCAAACATATAAGTCCCAATAAGATTGGAGTATTTGCGCCGTTTGAGGTTTTCCGCATCTGCAGCAGCAGCCCCAGCACAGCCCACCGTGCTAGGAAGATGGGATGGCGCAAGGGTGTCGACACACGTTGCATCCCACACCAATGGCCTACCTACCTTCCAAGGCATTATGGTCATTCCGTCTGGTCTCTTCCCATCGTCGCGTGCCAAGCCGTTGGGTTCTAGAACAGCTGGCACAACACTGGTGACAAGAGCACGACGGATGATGTCATTAATGCTGGCGTGCCGTGCTCTCCGGCCTGCAATTTTACTGCAGGATAGACCATGGTGTCCGAGACAGTCGACTGCTTCACCGCATTGACAGCGATGCGGGGCCACACAAGGAGCGCCCAGACGCAGACAGGTAGCGAGCCGGAAAATGGTGTCACCCAGCATAGTGCCTATGTTGGGTGACGGTAGCGCCTGAAGCCAAAGGCCCGACTCCAACTCACCCACAGCCAGCAGGCGGGCACGCTCAGCAGTATTGGTGGACGTATTAATAAGATTGTTCCGTACCAACCTGCAGAGCGGCTCATCCCACTGCCTCTGGGAGGACAGATTCACGGGCCGATCTGTATTCGGGCAAGCCAGTTTTCCAGGCGTTCTCCGCATCAGTCAAGCACGGCACTTCAGAGTCGACCAGGCAGGGGGCTAAAATGTTCCCGGTCAACTTTTCAGTGCTGTGGACAGAGGACAGGACTCATCAAATTAATTTGTTTTTTTTTATCATGTTTTGATATAAACACACGTCTGCGGCGTTTCGCTAGCTAATTTTTATAAAGACTAAGACATTTATTCGTCGGATATGGTACGTACAAGTTGGTTACGTATAATTACGTTCAGGCCGCCGCTAAAAGCGGCATACATTTACATGATCATCAAACCTAACTTATTTACTACATAAGCTCTAATAACAATACAAAAAACTTAAAGAAGCATTTTTTTATTCCTTGCGTTGCCTGTGTGCCGGGGCCGCGATATCCCTTTCGGACATATAATGTATTACCCTTATTTCAATAAAATCTTTTAGTGAACATATCTTTTAAATTATTTTAGTGAAGCCATGTTTTTAGATTTCATTTGTAGTAATTAAATGGTAGTTCTCTTATTACTTTTGAAATATATAGTTTTTGTAGTGATGGCCAAGTGATTAAGGCCTCGCCTCTCATGCACAAGGTTGTGGGTTCAAATCCGGGCAAGTACCAATGTGACTTTTTCAATTCATATGTACTTTCTGAGTTTATCTTGGACATTACTGACATCGGTGAAGGAAAACATCGTCCTCAAACCTGGACTTGTAGTTAATATAAGTTCTGAAATCACCAACCCGTCTTGAGCAAGCGTGGTGATCAATGCTCGTGCCTTCTCTGTATGAGAAGAGGCCTTTGCCCTGCAGTGGGACAGTAACAGGCTGGTATTATTTATTTTTATATAGTTTTTAGAGAAATACATACTATGAAATAAACAACTTATATTTGTGGTCGGTTAAATCAATACTGTGCATTTGTAAATATTCATCCCAACTAAGAAACTTACTTCACGGTGCGTGGTCCGACATGCATTGGCTAGTTTTTGACAAGCACACGCTATAAATTAATCTATGATTATAACTCTAGGTTCAGAACATAGTTCGAGACGGCAGCTCCTATTTGGAAGGACTTCGACGATCTCTAGAAGACTACAGCATGTTTCTAGAAACCTGTAACACACGAAATTCGAGCACGGTAAGCTCATTTTTATATTTACCCGACTTCAAAAAAGGAGAAGGTTCTATGGTCGTAGCGTATGTATGTTTTTTATTCATATTTAATTTATGTCTACCGATTTTTCCGTCAATTGTGGACCGATTTGATAATTATTTTTTTGTATGAAAGGGTGTGATCTCAAGTTGGTCCCTTATAAATTTTTATTAACTTTGCTTGGATAGTTTTTGAGTAAACTTCAATAATACATATTTTTCCCACGTAGTACGAGGGTGTTCAATAAATAGTGAGAATGAGTAAGACGCAATTATCTTTTATTATATGTTATTTTATTTTTCGACGTAGTCACATTTCAGGTTTATACACTTTGTATATCTTTTCTCTAATCCTAAAATTCCCTTTCTTAAAAAATCTTCTTCCTGATCCCTTAAAAAATCATTTACGGCGGCGACTACTCCGTCATCATCTTCGAATTTGTGGCCCCTGAGATGTTCCTTTAAGCGCGGAAATAGGTAGAAATCACTAGGAGCAAGGTCCGGTGAATATGGAGGATGTTCCATCAATTCCAAGCCAGCTTCTTGAATGGCAGCCATCGCAACTCTGGACTTGTGCGCAGGGGCGTTATCTTGGTGAAACAAAACAACTTTAGCGAGTTTGCCACGCCGTTTCTTGCGTATTTCCTCACGCAACTTTGTTACTTGTCCTGTGTACATAGTCCCCGTAATAGTGGCTCCATGATTAAGATATTCGATCATTACCACCCCTTGGCTGTCCCAGAAAAGAGAGCCCATGATCTTTCCGGCGGATGGAATCGCCTTAAATTTCTTTGGAGTTGGAGATGACGGTCGCTTCCAAGTCATGGACTGTTGTTTCGTTTCCGGGTCATAATGGTAAAGCCATGTTTCGTCCATAGTTATGAATCGAGCCAAAAATCGGTGAGGATCTTGTTGTAACAAATCCAAACAGCTTTGTGAAATTCTCAGTCGAGTTTGTTACTGCGCGTCAGAAAGCATTCTGGGCATCCAGCGCGCTGACACTTTTTTCATACCCAAATGTTCGTTTATAATATTATGGACACTTCCTATCGAAATCTTTACTTCTTCAGCTATAAAACGAACAGTAACACGACGATCCGCCAAGACAATATTTTCAACTTTTTTAATCATTTGTTCAGTCACTGCCGATATGGGGCGTCCCGTTCGTGGGTCGTCGTTAGTGGAAGTTCTTCCTTGCTTTTACTCAGCACACCAACGCGCAACCGTAGAATATGGAGGAGCATGAACCCCTAATGTTGCTCTCAAGTCTTGATTTACCTGCTCCGTAGTAAAATTTTTCAAGCAGAGATATTTTATTACCGCGCGAACTTCAATTTTATCCATTTTTAAGAACACGTTCCGAAACGACGCAAACGACTTCGACTTCTACTTTTAAAAAACAAAAGAGAATTAATTGCTTTTTTTATTATCATCTTAACTAATGTCTGGGCTATGCCTGCCAGTATTTATTTCTTTTCTTTCCAAGGAGAACGTATCGCATTCTCACTATTTATTGAATACCCCTCGTAATATGTGGATGATATGATGATAAGTTCCTGTGACTGTTATTTACATAGCAGGTACTGGTATTCGAATTTGTGTGGGGTAGGTACCGCAACTAAAAAGTGAAAATTAAAAACGTTTTCCACAAAAAAAAACAACGTGTGTCTTTTATTTGTCACCGACTTCCGAAATTAATATTATTTTGCACTTTGTTGTGTTTTTTTTTTGAGAGTCGGTTTTTTTTCTTGGATTTTTTTTTTATTGCCGCTGTGAGCGAGCTGCCTACATCTCACTTGATGCTATGTCATGATCAGGCCCAAAGTGGCAGCGAGCTTCACTCGGAATCCTCAACCACAGAGGAACTGACTATCTTACCTCTAACTGCCGAAACACAACCATGCTGTTAACATTGTTGTTATGGCGACAGATTTAAATAAGATGGTGGTAGCTGGCCAGGCGGACAAGCCCTACCATTTTTGCCTCCTCTGGGAACCCGGTACCTCTGGGACTGAGACAGGTGGTCTAACCAGTCAACCACAAGGCGGTTATGGTCTGTTTCTCTAGTATCTGATGAAAATGTAAACAAATGGGTCAGAAAAAGTAACTGTAAATGCCAATTTGTAGTACCGTCAGTCATTCGCAGATCTTTGACAGTCTTCACGGGCAGTCAGAAGCACGAAACTCCTTGGTAAGACCGGTTGTCAGACTTTCAGGCTTCCGACGACCCGTTACTGACAGTCGTCATGGGTAGTCTAGTCAGAACCCCGAAAGTCTGAGAACTTGTCTTACCGCGGGTAACGTGTTACTTATCGTAATTCTTGCATCCGGCTAGACTGGAAGCCGACCCCAACATAGTTGGGAAATTGATTCTCGCGAGAAACAATACAACTGGTAATTTGCAAAGCCTTAGTTTTTAGATAGTGATTGGCATAGTCAAATAATAATGCCAATTGAATTTAAAATAACGCCGACCATTTCAATTATAGCAAAACTCGACGCTAACTAACTCTTCAAACAACTCTACAACTTGGCGACCACAATACGACCCCCTCTCAAACGGCTCCAACTCTTCACCTCTCCCATCTCCCTCAAATTCCTCCACACCTATGCTGAACTTCCAAAACTATGACAATTCCACCGTTCCTATGAGGCCGAAGAACTCTACGGATAACCGAAGTAGAAGTAATATGAGAGGCAGGAATAATAGAAGAATGTCTTGTGAAGAGGCCACGAGGTCCAGTGAACAAGTGAGGAGGTATGCTGGCCTAGCGTTCTGGGCGACAGGGAGACTCCAGGATTTATCGTATGCTAGGAAGTATCAGAAGGTAAGGAATATCACGATGTATTCCCCAAATGGATTGGCAGACGTGTTGTGCACTCATATTTTGCCAGTTATGTTTAAGTCCCATGTAATGGGGGACGAGCCTATTGACTGGGCACAAATCTAAAGTAATTTTTTCGAAAACATTTACAGCCTAAAAATGTTAAAGGTAACGTAAAACGTAAATGAATTCGGTATTTCAGGAATTCAATAATTCGGTATGTAAAGTAACAAAAAAAATACGCTGATTCATAATCATAATCATAATAATTTCTTTATTTGTGTAACATAGGTAGTGAATACAGTTCTTAAATTAAAGATATATGTCGCTATGTTATGCCAAGAGGCGTACAAATATAGTGGCATGCGAAATACGAACAATACAAAATTTCTACAGTCAATGCCTAAATAAATAATCATAAATTACAATTAGTCACAATATTCCATTAAAAATTATATCTCCAGTCAAATAAATAAACAAGTCTACATTAATTTATCATTTAGAAATTCATCAGTCGTATAATAATATTTTTCAATTAATAATAGTTTTTTTTTTTTTTTGAATTGTGTTATATTCAAATTTTTCATGACATTTGGTAATTTATTGTAAATGCGCGGTGCCATGCCTAAAACGCTCTTTCTCACTAAGGCAGTCTTACAACGCTGATTGCTTAAAGAGTTTGCGTATTGGCTACGAATCGCAACATCTCGTAACGTTGATACCTTTTCAAACAATCTCATGTTTGTCTTGACGAAAACACAAATTTCAAAAATATATAATGAGGATAGGGTAAGTATTTTCAGCGATTTAAAGAATGGTACACAGCTATCATCAACTTTCAGACCACACATTGATCTTATGCACCTTTTTTGTGCCTTAAAAACTATATCTTTATCGGTAGAATTGCCCCAAAAAACGATACCATATCGCAAAATTGAGGCTACCAAGCCGTGATATGCAACTAGTAGCGCATCCTTATTTATTTTTCTAGCAATGTGGAAAAGTGCGTATGCTGATTTATTTATTTTTTTACTTATGTCATCTATGTGGGCCTTCCAGTTAAGTTGGTTATCAAGGAATAAACCTAGGAATTTTGCTACTTTAACGTCTTCAATGTCACAGTTACTATGTCTAATATATTTACTTTTGGTACTTCAGTTCTTTGGTGAAAGTGCATTATTTTGGTTTTCTTTAAGTTTATAACTAAATTATTTTTGTTAAGCCAATTAATTATGTCCGATAGTGTATTATTTATGTCATCTTGATAAATATTGCGATCAATACATTTCACTACGGCAGTACTGTCATCTGCAAACATCACCATTTGATGTTGAGTCGCCTTTGGGAGATCATTTATATAGATTAAGAAAAGTGGTGGCCCAAGGACGCTACCCTGTGGGACACCAAACTTTATCAATCTCGAATGAGATAAAAAACTCTCTTCAAACTTTGTTTCACATACTCTTGTAATCTCCGTACATTGCATTCTGTTGGAGAGATAGGATTCGAGTAGTTTTAAAATGTTACCTCTGATACCATAGCTACTCAGTTTATCTAATAAGACGTCGTGCTTTACGTAATCGAAGGCTTTGGTCATATCTGTGTAAATTGCACAAATTGGATCTTTTTGGTCTACTGCTAACAAAATGCTACGTAAAAAATCAAAAATAGCCTTGTTGATCGTGGTATTCTTTCTAAAGCCATTTTGTTCCTTGCATAATAAGTTAAATTTATTGAGATAGCAATACAGAGACTTATAAATGATTTTTTCGAAAATTTTGGAAAAAACAGAAATTTTTGCTATGGGCCTATAGTTCTTCATATCGGTTTTGTCATCTTTTTTATGAAGTGGTTTAATAATAACTTTTTTTAAGTCTTCAGGATAAACTCCGTCAGCAATGCTAAGGTTCATAATATGCGCTAATACGGGTGCTATAAGTTCATTTAGATTCCAAAACCATTTCGAGCTTTTAGGTTTCTTAACCTTATTTTTCTATTTTTGGCGCTTAAAATTATAAGATGGAGTTTATTTTAACATAAACACATAAAACCACTTGACTTTCATATGACCTCCAAATGACGTCAAAACACCGCAAGTTACGTACTACTCCATGATAAAAAAAATCGGGTTATTCCACTAATCCCCATTGACAATCCCCAGCAATGGGGATTTGTGAACCAGCTTGTCAACAAATCCCCATCAATGGGGATTTGACGACAAGAGACATATCATACTACAGTCTAAACTTTACTACAAAATATAATATTTTAATTGGTTAATTACTTTGTGATTAATTACTTTACAACTTTTGTTTAGTAAGGTTACCTAATTAAAGTGGTGCCCCTTTTATTAAAAAAAAAATCTCGTAAATAAAGATGCTTATTATATCAAAATCTATTATATTCACTCAGTGAAACATCTAAATACCCTACGTATAAGTTCGTTTTTTATTAAAACGCTCATAACAGCTATATGATAAAATAGTTTTCTGTAATGATGAAACAGTGACGCATAATGCATATAAAGCAAAAATCTATTACGAATGTCTTCAAATATGTGTATCTCGATGCCTAAAGAAGTGGGAGAGATTTTATGAAACAATCACGAGATATTCTTTTTTTTAATTAATTGCCCCGCTGGACCTACGTATTAATAATAATTGTAAAGCTATGTCGCTTTGTTAGGAAAATAGGTTATGAGTCCTTACGTAGGTTGCGGTAACATTCTGGGATCCGATTTCGAGGGTTCTTTTTTTATTTGAAAGGAGTAACTTTAAGTTGGTCTCATAAAAATTTGGTGAATATCTAAGGAGGATCTTCCTGCGTGTTGAGCAGAATAGCTCCTCAAAATGCAGTAGATTGCTCACTTTTAGATTTCTACCAGTGAAATCGGCTCTTTAATTACTAGGTAGGGATTGATGAAGCACCCGGGACCACCTTCTCTCACAAAATTTTAAAATTCTGAAAATAATGTTCTGAATTCTCTAAAACTTTTTACAATAAGATGGCTGGATGGACACTGTGCACCGCTATATCACGCTGTCGTTATCGCTCGCCAAATGGTTACTGAGCTAACAAAGCTGGGGTAAAGTAGCTTAGAAAATAAATTCACGTGTTTAACAGATAGCAGGTAGTTGGTTAGTTGTGGGTTAGTTGATTTCTGTTTAATTATCGTCTTGCCACCATATGCTTTTTAGTAACCTACAGCCGTAGTTGGGTTTATTTTAAGTTCGATGGGTATAGGATTTTAATCTGACGTGGTGATTTTCACTAATAAAGTTATTTAAAACGGGATTTATACTATGTTTTTTGTTTGAAAAAATATTCAATTTTAAATCATTTTAGTGGTATATTAATTGTTGCAAAAAGTTTGTGCTCGCGAGGTCTACTGTTTGCAGAACTACTAGTATTTAAACCGATGGGGATTTGTGATCTTTTTGTGCACAAATCCCTATTGATGGAGATTTGTGGACAAAAAATTCATAAATTCCCATTGATGGGGATTGTCAATGAGGATTAGTGGAATAACCCAAAAAATCAAGTCATATAATGTCAACTTTAGAGATGACCATAATTAAAATGCGAAAATTTGGTCTTTGAATCGATTCAAATCAAACATTGAAAATCAATTCACACAAAATATTAAATCTTGAATGATCGTTAACCAATAGAACGATAGCTTAAAGAAAATCCATTCCCTGTAAACAATAATCATTATAAAATCATTCGAACTATTTTGTAACTGGTATTAGAGGTGGTAGAAACTTGCAAATATAAATGTTATTTGTTGATTGGCTTGATAAATAGTTTAGAAAGAAATCATTCACAGTCGTGCACGGATAGTAGGTATCTACTTATCTACCATGTGGTAGTTATGTAGATACCTACTATCCGTCTTCATTCGACAAGACTAATGAACTCGGATGTTCAACGACAAGTAAGGACAGATTAGTAATAAAAAATTAGTAACTATGTATAATCGATTAAAAGTAATCGAGTTACTAATTTCATATTGATTCATAAAATTTCAATTATTTCGCTCATTACCACCTCTAATTTCATGTGTCCATCAACTAACTGTCAAGTGTCATGTAGAGATGGGTTGTAACAGGTATCTGTTATCACTGTTACTAGTACAGAAAAATAACAGATCCAAACATCGGTTTTGAAATAACTGCCTGTTATTTTTGTATGGACGATAAATACGTATTTAAATCTCAATTGATTATCTCCCTTAGTTTTATTTCGTTTAAAGGCGAAATCGAATCTGAAGTTTTGCCTAGGAATGACGGGGTAATGTGAAATTATAGAATTACGTTTATTTATAATTTTTTTTAGTCATCCGGTTACACTGGAAACTGACCCCAACATAATTGCAAAAGGCTAGGCAGCTTGTATGATGAATACACCATAAACACAGAAATGTTTTGGAAATAAATTAAATTACAATTCACCAGTTCTCTTCCGTTAGAAAGCAGTGAAAGCAATTAAATTACTAAATTTCAAAGGTATATATTTATTTTCATATATATCATCTTTATTTCTATTAAAATAAAGTCGTACATGCATAGAACCTTTTGCGACCAATCCCGTCAAATAAAGGTGATTCACGATCACTGAATTTTTTGGTTGCATCACAAATTTCCATGAGGATAATAATATACAATTAAAGTAAAGTAAGTAAAAAAGTATTTTTATTAAAAAAATAACAAACAAACCAAGCAAATTACTTTCAATATAATTGAATAACATCTTTATTGGTTAAACAAAAATATCGTAAATACTTGGAATATTTTGCGATTAATTCCGTCAAACCAAAGATAATAAAGACATTCGGATACGATCACAATTATTTTTGGTTGCCGTAAAGTAAAATATTATAAAACACAGCCGTGGTAACTGTCTGTGCCGATTGCTACGAGTATTTTCAGTAACAGATAAGTTATTTGTGTTAGTTGTAATTAGGAACGTTATTTGTTATTTTTTAATATCTGTTACGATAAGTATGCCTCCTCCTTACTGTCATGCTTGAAGTTTCTGATGTCAAGCAAAAAACGTCAAATTTATGATTTTTATTATTGTGTTTTATGTGGCAAAGATCATATGCTATTCAGCCTACGCAACTACGTTATGACGTCAGCATGAACAAAACTTTAAAAATATATAAAAAAATAACTACAGCTTGGAATAACAAAATATTGAAATCAGTTGCTTAAAATAACTAAATCTATCAATTAAAAATATAAAAAAAACACCTGAAAAAAACTTTACATACCGAATTACCTACTGTTTTAAACTTTTACTCTTTTGAGCAAAGAAAAGCAGCGTAACAACGTCGTTGCTTCCATAGACTACTTTTTGCACTAAACCAGATTAATCGTCTAAAGTCCCCCTTATGCGGGTATTACAATATGGTAATTAAATAATAACTAAAGTAGGTACTATCCTACACTTACAAAAATGTTCACTATATGTAATATGTATGGTTCCCTTTTGCGATTTGTGATACTTGATCAACAAGTCTTGTAATAAAAGAATTTTAAAAAACATGTCGTCGTTGTTTCATGTTGCGTCGTTGGTTTTAATTTTTGTATACAACTTGTTAGACTTTTCAAATTGTTTTAAGAGTAAACGATAAACGAAAATATAGTTTGACCAAGACCACTGATTCGCTCCTTAGGTAAGTGCGCAGCGAGAAGGGGGGACAGTGCAGACCGCTCATTCGTCAATGCTCACGACGCGCGGCGTCCCGCCCGCCGCTCATTCATAACGCTGCCACCCGTCTCGCGCAGGTCAAACTATATCAATGTGAACAGCGGTCCCGGTCAAACTATAGGAGACATGTTTTATACCTTGGTATACACGCAGGGTGACGGGATATCTTCTGTGATCACCTATTGCCGATAGTTTTCCCTATCAAGTTTTTCTAACTGAACAGACAGCTGTGCTGCTGGGGAGTTTGTTGCGCCACTTCTTCTTCCCAGCTAAGCACTAGGAAGTGGTGAAGGGTGGGCGTTTTTGGGGACTGTCTTATGTAATTATGACGTTTGAAAAGTGCTGATTCTCAACCTATTTTGAATAAATGACTTTTGAATTTGAATTTGAATTATCAAATGTTTTGAAATTGCAATTTATATTGTATATTAATCATGGAAATCATAAACAATGTCCCCTTTTCCTCACAGTCGGATGAGCAGGAGGAGAATGAGCTGATCCTCAAGTTGGCGTGGTTCCTCGACCGGCTGGCGTATCTCAGTGGCTACGAGCCGGACTACAGAGATTATAATTACTATGAGCCGAGAGGAACTCAAAGTAAGGGATTTACATTAATAGCACAGGTATCTGGTCTGTCGGTCTCATTAAATTGTATGGGATACTGCATACTAATTCCATGTATCTTCTCCTTCTTTTCGTGTGGTTAGTGACTAACCTGATGTCAGAGCTTTAAAGCCGCCCATGGGCTTCTGACTTGGCTTCACATGCCGCCGAGAAATATCTCTCAGGCATGCCCGGTTTCCTCACGATGTTTTCCTTCACCGTTTTTGAAGCAAGTGATAGATAAACAATACGCACATGAATCCGAAAAGCCAGAGGTGCGTGCCTTCGGTTCGAACTCGAGACCTACGACTTGGCAGTCCGACGGTCACACCACTAGGCTATCACTGCTACATTCCATGTATAGTACATACTAATTCCATGCTGCCATGATAGTAGGTACTTACTAATTCCATGCTGCCATGTCATTATTCTAAGGTCGCCATCTTGTTGTAAACTTTGAGCCTTAGAGTATATAACACTGGAGAAGCCTTACGAACACGTCCCCTCTGTAAAAGTACAAGAACAAATGTTCTAGTACGTTCATAAAAACTACTTTCAAATCGATTCTAACGCACTTCGTGAATCGTTTTAAAGGCGCGCGGAGCTCCGTGAAAATGCCTATTTGTACTGTTAAATGGTGTAAAAAGCGTTCAAATACGTCAAATTTACCTAAAGAACTGAATAACTTTCCCTAAGCAGTTTTTTTTTCTAAGATTTAGTCATGTTTTTATTGAATTTTAAAATCCTAACCTCATAATACAATTAGATTTTTCATTCGATTCAACCATGATTCAATATAAAACGTAGCATGAATCGAGTATTTTCCTCACGTTGCTTCTGTGACGTCACCGAGTCTCGCTACATCTCGTTTTTATGTTCGTAAAGATCAAAATACTTTTCTTTTGCATTACGAAAATATACGTCAAATCAGCAAAACTTACACGCACTTGACATGCGATTATGTCCTCTAGTAAAAATGTTAACGAGACTACCGTAGTGTTGAGGTCATGTTTGAAACCAAAATTGACGTGTCGATAATTTCCTAGTAAAAATTACTTAGTAATTATTTTTGTTTATTTTTTTTTTATTGTTCAATGTTTTATATTTATTTATTTTACTTTTATTTAATTGAAGTTATTTTCTCTTCTTATTAAAATTTAACTATTTTATGCAACAGCTGTTTTATTTTTGGGTTCAAGCAAAATTCCGAATGAATACTGATATCGATAAAAATATGGTACGGACTTCTCTATCCGGGCGAGCAGCTATTGTTATTTTACAGTAGCTACCCCGTCCCCCGCAAAAAGTGACAGACTTTTTTGTTCGGAATATTGAGCTTATGGCTTCTCCAGTGATATATACTCTAAGCTTTGAGCGTCCGAGCTCTGCTCGGGTGAAAATTCGGAGTATAACGGAGTATAATCGGAGTATTCGGAGTAAACCTCTTTAGTGCAACTTACATCGAAATCCTTAGAGCCGTTTTCGAGAACGTGTATACAAATATTGCTCGTTTAGTAGATGATGTATGTATTTTATTTTTAAAACGACTTCAAAGTAAGAAAGAAAGAAAGAAAGAAAGAAAGAAAAATTATTTATTGAGACTCGCACAGGAAATCACAAATTAAACCAAACACTAAACATAAATAAAAAATACAAAACAATAAGAAACAAAGTAAAATTAAAAAATTATGCAGTCCTGTACGAGGCCAAAAGGCTCCTATCTCAGCATAATGCTACGACATTTAAAAAATAAATGTCGCAGCGCTGGTATTCTGATAGGGCCCGCAGTGATGTCACGGAAAGATAGATACAAAGATAAAATAAAATAAAGATACGAGAACGAGAGACGAGAAGAAAGAGAAGTAAGCAGGAGGATACACCGATTTCTCCATTATTCCTGGGCCGAGTTCCGTAATTGTTATTTATTTGGTAGAGGAAGACCGCGCGGTGGTCCTATATCAATTTCAGCTTCAATAATATTTTTATAATCCACGTCATCTACTTTTTGTAATGAGACGATTTAGGCTTATGAGTCCATGATACCTCAAATTGCTTAGCATTATGTTCTATCAAAAATACTGCAGTATTCATTTTGAAATAAAATGTTAAGTAGTTATGTTTAGCGAGAACACGATTCCATAGAATTTTCTCGATAGAAAATCCAAAGTTACCTCCAAACCGAACAAACTATTGGCGCCTTGGAGCCTCCTCCCTGCGGCTCAGTCTCGCTCTCACTCAGTCCGCGAACAGTATCGTGCGAGCAAAACAAGGCATTAATTTGCGCTGAGGTAATGGACTCGTAAATTCAGGTCCTAATAAATTAGTGACGGTGATTACAAAAACCTAAAAGATGACTTACTTACCTAGGAGCCCAAACGACAAGCCCCGCACCTGTAACCCTGGTGCCATCATCAGACGAGCTGAACAGGGAGTTGATGGACTGCCTCAAGCGCAACTCCTCAGAACCAGCGACGGAACGCTGCCGGTACCCCATGGAGATACCTGACCTGATGAGGCAGATGATGGGGGGCGGTAAGAGGACCTATGCCGAAGACTACACATAACATAAAATAGATGTATTTTTTCTTTTTTTACGTTATCCAAAGATAACCGCAATATATTGAGGTAAAATGTGGCATGACGTCACTCTCCGGTAGAGTTTATACTGAATTGTGATGTAGGGAGCCCCCACTCCCAAACTTTAATGCGTTTTATCTAAATAAACAAGGAACCCTTATAGTTTCGCCATGTCCGTCTGTCTGTCCGCGGCTTAGCTCAGAGACGGTTAGTACTAGAAAGCTGTAATTTGGCATATGTATACATATTAATTTTGCCGAGAAAGTGGTAAAAATAAAATCAAGAAAAAAAATATTTTTTATGGTACCTCCCCTACACGTAAAGTGGGGATGTCTTTTTTTTCTTGTCTACCCCATGTTGTGGGGTATCATTAGAAATGTCGTTTAAAAATATTGCGAGTTTGTGAAAACAATTTTTGGATTCAGGGATCCTTTGCGAAATATTAAGCCTTTAACTGATTTTTTTTGTTAAAGTCAAGTGTCCCCACCCACCTGCCAGCTAAATGGTAGTACTTGGATTGGTGAAAAATTCACAGCAGTAGTATATACAACGAAATTAAAAGGAAAACTATCAGAGCTGTTGGATCGCCGAACTTGCACAGCGCTTTTAAAGTACGCGTACTTAGTATGATATGACACACGGGCGATCAGGGTCATCGATCCATAAGAGCATAAGCGTATTTGCTCGTGCGTCGGGTCGTGATTCAAAATTTACAACATTTTAGAAGATATTTTATTCTAATTTCCGTTACAGGTACCACGGAATCATCGCAGCCATCAGACATCAACAACGTGGTACCCATGAACACCCCCTCAGACAGCGTAGCTGACCAATCATCAGAAATTCTTATCACTGCCGACGATTCTTCTCCAAATAATTTCGTAACTACAGCTCGAATATCAAAGCGGTCAACCGACTACGCTTACTACTTTCCTTCAAAACCTTTACATGAGTTATCATACCCAGTACCTATTGTAAAATTAATAAAACACCGTTTGTCAAATATCAAATCCGTTGTAAAAACTATTGTCGAAAAACGCTTAGCGTATCTAGCTGAAAAGAAAGAAGTAAAACATCATTTTGAAAAACGTTCCATAGATGACAGTGATGTTCAAATGTCGAATTACATTATTCCGTTGTTCCATAACCCTAAACCGGTTGTCAAATCCGTGGAAAAACGACCGTTGGATGTTGGTTCGTCGATAATACATTATCCTGTTTCAGATGTTTCAGTTATAAACACGAAATCCTTTAGAAAACGTTCTATTGACGGACGTAGGGTAACTTTAAATCATGTTAATCGATTGTCGAATTTCAAGTCTGTTGTCAAATCTGTCGAAAAAGGTCCGGTGATCAGAAAAAAGTTTGAACACTTTCTCTCATCTACAAAATTGGCGAAACGGTCGTCGAAATATCCCGTATCAGAAATCAAGTCAATTAAAAAACGTTTTACAGATGATCCTTTTTCAAAACTAGCGAATTATTACATAAAATACAAAGTCTGGGACAACTCCAACCCTATTTACCAGAAAAAGAATTTATATAAAAAATCTGGAGCTTTTGATGTTAAAAACGATTTGAATGAGCCAAAAACTATCCACAAACGATCATTATTTAAAAATAAAGTTATACACCTGCATGTACCCAAGCCTTTGCATGTAGTCCGTACTTACATTCACGGCCACAAAAAAAATCATATCCACAGCATTCACAAACCAAAAATCCTCTCTCACTTACAGAAACTCCACGATTTAAAGCATAAAAAGATTGAAAAAAAACACAAAATTAATAAAAGATCTTTGCATTACGAACATATGTATTTGCCGCGTAATTCTGCTGATCCACAAGGCGATATAAGTTACTATATTAAGAATAAGGAAGGGACAAACTTTAATCCTGATTTGCTGCAAGCTGGGCAAGTGAGGTTGGGCTTGGAACAAGTCTTTCAAATCGGGAATATAGAGGTGGTACGACGATTTGGTGCCAATTATAATCCTTTGAATCCTGCTCCGTTTTATGCAGGCGTATTGGCTACTATGGCCGATGCTTAACCTTTTGTTTTTTTTAAAGGCTTAGCGCGCACTGTCGTGCATTTTTTTACTGCAAAATCTGTGAAGATGGAATGTCATAAAAGTGCGCGCATTGCGATGAAATGATGCATGCGGCTAATTCAAATTTGCGGTGACTCTACCTGATGTATTTTGTATCCAAGAGATGCATCAAGTACGGCGCACTGCAGTGAAAAAAACGCACCGAAACACCAACCAAGCATTAGATAATACCCCTTTGTTTTTTTAATACGCCCGTAATCCAAATTCAAATTAAAAAATCATTTATTTCAACCCATTTAAGATCATATTTATGTTGTCCATTTGAAATAAAATTTAAATGAATAAATATATATCAAAATAATTAAATGAATAAAATTAAAAAGATTAATGACACCTCTGAGTCATTTGTTTGTTTGTTTTACATTTTTTTCACCGCCAGTGCGCGGACCCGTGACTGCGTTTTTTATACCGTACTGCAGAAATAACACACCACATTCCACCACACTGCAGTGCGCGCTAGCCCTAACAGAGCGCTTTGACACCTTTACTGCAAATACTGGTGAAAATGACAGATTTTCATGACACCTGATAAAATATGACGGAACCGCTTTCCTAGGACGCCAAAGCTTTAGGGCACTGTGCACATATGTAATTGTAAAATGTGTATGCTTTTCACTATTTTCTATAGCTGTTATACAGTGTTCTTAAACATCAACCTATAAGCAGGGTCAAATTAAAATAAGCAAGTGAAACTGATGTTCAAACGTCGAATTACATTATTCCGTTGTCACTTAACCCTAAACCGGTTGTCAAATCCGTGGAAAAACGACCGTTGGATGTTGGTTCGTCAATAATACATTATCCTGTTTCACATGTTTCTCTCATAAACACGAAATCCTTTAGAAAACGTTCTATTGACAAACGTAGGGTAACTTCAAATCATGTTAATCGATTGTCGAATTTCAAGTCTGTTGTCAAATCTGTCGAAAAAGGTCCGGTGATCAGAAAAAAGTTTCAACACTTTCTCTCAACTACAAAATTGGCGAAACGGTCGTCGAAATATCCCGTATCAGAAATCAAGTCAATTAAAAAACGTTTTACAGATGATCCTTTTTCAAAACTAGCGAATTATTACATAAAATACCAAAAGGTCCAGTGATCAGAAAAAGTTAAACACTTCTTTATTTTTCGTGTGGTTAGTGATTCCAGTTTTTACCACATTGTCGATGTTATTTTTGCCTTTGTCATAAGGCTTTTCAAGGATTACAGTTGCCTTTTTGAACAGTCAACCGCATGTCAATGGTCTTCTTCTTTTCGTGGGGCTAACCTAGTATCTAGAGTTTGAAAGCCGCCCATGGGCCTCTGACTTGACTTCACATGCCGTCGAGAAATATCTCTCAGGCATGCCGGTTTCCTCACGATGTTTTTCGTTACCGTTTTTGAAGCAAGTGATAATTATACAATACGAACATGAATCCGTATAGTCAGAGGTGCGTGCCTTGGGTTCGAACTCGAGACCTATGACTTGGCAGTCCGACGGTCACACCACTAGGCTATCACTGCTACAACTACACTACCAGCAGTCCTTAACCCTGTAGTCAGTTGTAGTCGATACCCATCACTTATGCACAACAAATGGCTTAAAAGCCGCATTTTTTGCTGAAGTGCTTGAGTCCAGCCGATGGCACTCCCTCCACACAAAGATGTGATCTTTGGCAAGAACTGCTAAATCCCTCTGATTTCTTCGCCAAACCATCAGAGAGCCTCCCATCCGGGCACAAGTTACCGTGGCCTACTTGGAAAACCTGAAATAGACTTCGTACCCAAGTAGGTCGCAGCAAGGACAACCTCCACAGTAGGGCTTCATGGACGGCTCAGATCTCCAATGTGTATGCGGCGTCTCTCCACAGACAATGGCTCACCTCCCATCTTGCACCGCATGCCTTGTCACCTGCACACGTGAGGACTTAATGGCTGCGTCAGCGAACGGTATTCGCGTAGCTGAATTTGAAAATTTAAAAACCTTTTTTTTTTCCTTTTTTTTTTTCCATCGTCACGCTAACAAGACGTCTGCGAAGTTTCGCTAGTTAAATTAATTTGACCCTATAAAACTGTTATAAATGTATTCTAATATTTAAACCAGAATTTGTATATATTTCTGTAATGTTTCCTGTCAAATTGCCAATGTAAAATAGTTTAAGGGATCACCAGTGAATACTCTTGAATATATATGAACTTCTTTTGCTGTGGGACAAAGACAGAAATATCGTAAAAAATATGTAAAAGTGTGCATCATTTGAAGTGCATTATGTTTCATTAATGTTATTTAAGACTCTATAATACCTCCGTTATATCGAAAATACTGCAGCATTAGTTTTGAAATAAAATGCATCGAAGTGTTGAAGATTAATGTTAGGTACTTTAAGTTAGACGAAAACATTTCCTCGATAGAAAAAAAATCCAAAGTAACCTCCAAACCGAACAATAAATCACTGGTATTAAAAAAAATACTTCAAATAGATCATAAAACACAATAACTGAACTATAAAGCAGATACTATGTTTTTTTTATTACCATTATTTTCGCCGTAAAAAGAAATTACCTAAACAATTGGCGCCTTGGAGCCTTCTCCCCGCTGCTCAGTCTCGCTCTCACTCAGCCCGCGAGCAGTATACAGCGAGCGATATAAAGAGTGAATTTGCGTTGAGGTATTATGGACTTCTGCCAGGGTTGCGAGTTGGTCCGAAAGGGATATCGCTGCCCCGGCACACAGGCAACGGAAGGAACACGGGTGGGTTTTAGTCAGTAAAAGTCTGACACTCCCTCTCGCTCCGCCCAGAGCGGGAGGAGCCATTTGATGATTTCCCATCCAAAAAAAATAAAATAAAGGTATTATGGACTTTTAATTTTAAAAAGCGTCCATCATTACAAGTCCAATGTGTTTATAGAAGATTACACGCATATCTAACCACTTTCAAAACAAAATCCCAGGCACACGATTTTTTTCGTAGGTAAGCGTTACAATAGCGTGCGATCGCTTCAAGGGTGTTCAGACATGCATGTCTGCGATACTATCGAAGAACTTTATATCTAAGCAATTTGAAAACGAAATTCCGTGAACACGATGACACATCTGTTACCGCCCCGGTTTCGATAGCGGCCGAGCGCTGCAAGCAGAAGTAGTCCTTACAGTGTATAGATATAAACTTCTTCGATGATGCATATAGTATACTTACCCACATTTCGCCAGTTATGTTTAAGTCCCATGTAATAGGGCCTATTGCTGCATCGTATGCTTGCATAATATCTCCGCTTTGTACATTAATCGAAATAAAAACGACATATTTTCATATTATACTGATGTTTTATTATAACTTTGACGATATAGAACAAAAAATAAGATGTTATAACTTACATTATGCTATTCATAAACTTTTAACAATATTATGATGGATATCCGGTAAAGGAAACTCGAAAAGTGGCTTTAAATATTTCAAGCTACATGTAGCTTAAAAAAAGTGATTTTTAATGACGTAAAATACTGTAATGTTTATGTGACTTGATGAATGAATGAAATATTGATTGAATGAAGTCATAATTATAGTTCAATTCACTCGGAGTTTATTTAAATGATTTTTGAGTTTCCATTCCCGAATATAATGAATAATAAAATGATTCTTACACTAAAAGACTGTAAAATATTATTTAAACGATTGCTTTCAATTTTTTATTCGTCATTTTAAAATGTAACCTTTTTATAAACATTAACTTAGGTTTTTATTATTGTCAAATTTGAATGGAATTGACCTTAATCCCATATTTTATCTTTTGATAAAAGAAGATAAACTTTTACTAGTACTACTTTTTAGAAAGATACTTTTCTCTGCTCAGCCCGTAAAAGACATAGCCGAAAGTTACATCTTAAAATTACAAATTAAAACGTTAGACCATGACTTAATTATTTGGTCCCAATTTGTGACAACGTTCCACGATCTTTGACTGCACACCCATTCGATTGGCGGCCGCACAGCGGTTGCTTAACATGAGTAGAATAACAACTATGACTTTTTAAACGTTTTTCTTCGTAAAGATTAACAAATGCGTTGATAACAAGTTGCATGACGAAATACTAGTTTTTTTTGTTATTTTAACGCCAAAACATTTATATAATAATACTTTTATAAATTGTCCCCTTCACTCTTTATTGTCAGGAATTAAAACAATATTTTTGAAGTGAAAACTTCGTCTTTTGAGCAGTGAACGAAACTGAACCGTCACGCTCGGGTCTGTGACGCTGAATCGGGTATACTCGGCTCCAGTCGGTCGGTGACGTTGAATAGCGTATTCGGCACTGAATCGCGTATACTCGGCTACAGTCGTAAGTTTCCACTTTACTTACACCATTTTTTTTTAAAACAGTATTACGTTTCAACTAAGATCGTGTAATATTAAGGAATGTTTAACAATACATAAATATATAATAAAAAGAGAAGAACTATCCTACATAAATATGTACTTACGACGAAAACTTCTTAAATACAATGACTTGTATTTACGTCATCACGTTTACAGCCGCAGTCGTTACAAAACGTCAAAAGAAATAAGTCGGCCATTTTTTATTAAATGTCAAAATGCGCCAAGTCAAGTCATTGTATTAAAGAAAGGACAAAAAAATATGTATTTTCACATGAATTTTTCGGAAAAGGCACGATTTTTAACAACTAATCCAATTATACTTAATCTAAAAATATTATTTATGTATATACTCGTGATAAACTTATATACAAACTTTCATCTGTCAAATTGGTTGCTGTCAAATTACTAACTTAAACAAACATGTCATTAATTTAAAATGTTATTTGAACAGATTACAATAAACTGTCAATTATTTTTTAAAGTTAACAATTTTTATTAAAAAACTTGCAGTTTTCCGTGCATTTTTTATAAATAAACACAAATTGATTTTTAACAGTCAACAACTACGTATAATCTTCTTATCAATCAATTGGATTTATCAATCAACAATTTGACAGCTGTCAGACAGTGACATTACATATGACTCTGTGGTCTCTTCTTCCTACTGAATAGACCTCCGAAGACGCCTTTTTTATCTTTTTTATCCTTAGTGACTCCGCTCACTGATAATTCAGACTCGCCTGATGACCTAAAAAATAAAAATAAAATATTACTAACTAGTTTCGCCCTGCGTTTTCACCCGCGTAAGTCTCGATTCCGTGAGAATATCGGGATAAAAAGTATTCTATGTCCTAACCTAGGTCATTATCTACCCATGTGCCAAATATCATCCAAATTCGTTTAGGCGTTAAACCTACAAAAAATCAAATCATCTCCCTTTATAATCTTCTTTACATAGTATAAAACAAAGTCGCTTCGCGCTGTCTGTCCCTATGTATGCTTAGATCTTTAAAACTACGCAACGGTTTTTGATGCGGTTTCTTTTTAATAGATAGAGTGATTTATGCGGAAGGTTTTTGTGTATAATACATTAAGGTTTTGTGTAAATTGGCTGAAATATGACGATTATTGTCGAAGATGTCGGAAAAATCATGCCAACTGGGAGCTTTACTGGCGTGCGCTGCGTAAGCCGTAAGAGATACATCAAATTTATGTTTTACAGAATTGTATATCTTAAAAAGTTCAAAAATAAAGTCCGCAATAGGATATGTCTATCTTCTAAGGATGACCTACAGTAACCATTTTTACATTTCAGAATTTGATAAAAATTTCATTGTTATTTCCGAACCAATTTTGACCGGTATTTTATTTTTCCTTATCCAATAAAATATATTATTTAAATTGGGCATTTAATTTAGATTAAAATATACCTTGACATCATATCATTAAAATGAATACTTTAAAAGATATCACAGATTCAAAATTACGTGTGACAAAATAATTATGGTTGCCGACAACGCGGGCGCAGCGGTAGGAATCAACGACTTTTCCTCGGATATTAGGTATAACTAATGACGAAAAATGAACGTGGGATATTATCTAACATCCACGCGGGCGAAGCCGCGGGCAAAAGCTAGTATTAAATAAAACGATAAATAAGAATAGGAACTTGAATCCCTTAGAACCACAAAAACAGAAAATGTGTATTGCTATTTTCAGAATAGGGATGATGCCCGGCTAAAAAAAAAATATTAGACACGTATTTTTTGCTTTATCATATTAATAAAAACTTACTTAAATAAAACGCATTTTAAGTTGAGGAGTGGGAGTCGCTACGTCACAAGTAAGTATAAAATTCACATACTCGTGACGTCATGGCACATTTTACCTCAATGTATCGCCGAAATCTTTAGATTACGTAAAAAAAGAAAAATACGTGTCCAATATTTTTTTATAATCTCAAAGACGGACTAAAAAAAATTTTTTGTCATCATCCCTAATTATAATAGTTAAAATCATCAATACAACTCTAATCTAATAAAAGTTAAATGTCGTGTTTTCATGAAATAGCCACTTAATAGAGTAAATCTTAACACACACATATACAAAGCGGTTGCATGTCGGGCGCGGGTCGGGCCTAGAGAGCCGCGCTCGCTTTTCGTGTGCTGACATCCATTTAATAGTACGAATTACAATATAATGTATACAAGCTCGCCTACAAGGAATTACAATTACAACCGCCGTACTCCCGTCCCGACCCGCGCCCGACACGCACCCGCGTTATGTGTGAGTTGAGCTTTATAGAGTTGTATGATTTAAAATGTTACAAAATTGCAAAAAAAAAAGTGCATGTTGCGGTCTACATGAAGCTATCACCTTAAGGCGGTAGCGTCGAGATAGCCCGCGAAATTCAAATTTTGTTACGTTTTTTACAATTAGCAGGTCAGTTTCATGTTGTAAGTTGATTTAAATATGATTCGCGGCCGTATCAAATATATATTTATAGAATTGTAATCATAAAAATTATCAATACAATTCCCTAAGTTCATATAATTCCATTGAATGACTATTTCATGAAATCATGACATTTGACGTTTGTGCTTACTTATGGAGTTGTATTCCTGATTGTAATGATTATAATTATCTAAAGCCATGTTTGTTACGGTCGCGAATCATATTTTAATTAACATACAACCTGATACTGACCTGCAAATTACAAAAAACTTAAGAAAATTTGAATTTCGCGGGCTACCTTAGCGCATCCCCCTTAACAGTAAATAAGTCATGAATGTAAGGAGTGTGTTACCTAGAAGCGGGTCTCTGGTCTAGCGCGGGCGAGCCTCCGCTGCCGGCGACGGACGCTGGTCGAGTGTTGCCGCCACTGCTGCTGCCATACGCTAGGAAATGATGTAAAACTTTAGTGTCAAAATGACGTATGTGGTTTAAAAATGGTAAGAGTTACGATGAGAGTAAATAAGTTATATGTTGTTATGATTAAAATGCTTGGACATATTATGCAGAGAACAGAGTATAAGGCTGCCTGTGCATTGAAGCGGAGCGAGGCAGCGGAGTGGAGCGGAGTTGCGGACAGTGTCTGTCCATTGATGCGGAGCGAGGTAGCGGAGCGGTGTTGCGGACTGTGCGGAGCTAGACCGAGTTCACGCGACGAGTAATAATTCCCTACTCCACTTCTCCGCTCCGTTTCCCCGCTCCGCTTCCCCTCTCCGCTTCTCCACTCCGTTCCTCCGCTCCGCTTCCCGGTTTTGTATGAATTTTTAAACTCGTTCGCAAATCCCTGTCCAGTGAAGCGGAGCGGAGGTTTAATGCAATTCCATTGGTTAATATTGGCACACCGCTACTCCGCTCCTCTCTTCTCCGCTCCAGTGGACAGGCAGCCTTACAATACGGTCGATAAATGATGGCCAATCCTGATTATAGGATCTCTGAACATTCGCTTATGTTCTCTCACTCACAGTCGCCTCACATCACCAATTGTTTTCTTAAAAAATGTTATTGTGCAGTTTTCTGCGCAAAGTTTGGACCAGCCATGATTTATCGGCCGTATTGGAATTATATTTTGCCACAGATGAATACAGATCGGTCACTCCGCATTTTAGGTATGAAGCTACAAGTAGGTACGCGGCGGGCTCGACTTGTCGAGTTCAGTGGACGTAACGTAGTCAGAAGATATAAGAGTTACGCGATAGAAAGAGAGGCAACTTCTTGGTGAATATAACTGTAGGTAATTAGCGCTGTGCGACCTGAATTGCACTTTATTGTGTCGTAGCAAAAGTCGCTTTTTATTTTAATGATTTTGCGGAGTGTCCCATCTGTATTAAACCCGGTCTGTGACAAAAATTCAAGAGAATTAATTCGGTTAAACCAGTAGAAAATACTACTTTTAGTGTGACTGCAAAATATAACTTTTATTACTGTAGTATTACGAGAAGATACAACAAGAAAACCAACACCAAAAAAAATAAACAAAAGCAAACAGAAATTCCAAAAATAACAATCTAAAATAAAACAAGTTAAAAACCTAAATACTACAAACATATAAAAAAGCATATAACATCAAAATAATTTTCGACTTAGATACTATGGAAGCAGATTTAATGAAAATTACCCTTTATTAGTTAAGGGGTTTTACCCTAAAAATACTGACTAAAATATTTTTAGTTAGGTATACAAAGCATATTTAGCATAATTACATACTTAAATTACAATTCAATTTTAGTAATTGCATAGCATGAAATATAAGGCTACGTAATTTTCTATTTTGGACACACTGTCAAAAACCTAGGCATAGTATTTGTAAAATCCAGATAAATATATCTAAAATAAATAAATTAATGATTGAATAATTATGTGTTATTTTTAAAGCCATTGCAGATTGTCAATTTATCTACGGAAGATTAAAAAATATGTATGGTAATTTATACGTTAATTTATGCCGAAAGCAAATATTTTTTTTAAATATTATAAATAGATAAAATTTGTGAGTGTAACGTGCCAGCCGGGCCTCGGCGCTTCAAAGCTTGCGTTGCGTGCCATGCGCGGATGACGTGCATGCGTATGAGAGAGGGTGAAGTGTTAGAGTGGCAACTGTTTGATTGAGTGACGTTTGATTTTCGTGTGTAATTTACAAAATAAAGTGTTTGTTATAATTATGAGGTATTAAAGAAGATAATCTTCAGAACTACTTCCGGTTCTGAAAAAAAATCTTTCAATAATGGGAAACTACAGAATGGCCGAGTGTCATCGGATATATTTTGTGTTAAAAGACGATATTTGCAGGCAGAAGCTCGTGTATAATATACAGTTAATCCAATATAGATAATTATAAATACGATTAAATATAATAATCATACACTGCACGCGATGCAGTATGTAGAGAAGATGGCTTGCTCCTGATTGCATGTGAGAAATATAAACAATTGTTAGAAAAAACTGATAATTTTGTATAAAGCATTGCTTTTGTACTGCAGGACCAATTTATTATAAAGAAGAAGAAAAATTTCTACTGAAACGACCATAATTGAGAATTATTTGTGCATTATTGCACTCTAAAAATTGCACTTTAAAAAGTTGGTCCTTTTGCACAGGTTTGATTACAAACTAAATTAGTACCTATTTACATTTAGGTGAAGCTGAGATACTTAAGCTAACTCAACTATTTAAAGGTATACAAGCTCAAACTACAAGACTAAGCCCAGGTTCGCGCAGGCGATTTTATAACGCGACGATTTTTTGTCGCGTACTGGATTTTCAACTCTCGCTTTTGAGCCGAGCATTGAAAATTCAACAGCGAGCGTGTCAACATACTGTTGAATTTTCATCTTTCGGAGCGAAACAATGCGTTGAAAATCCAATGCGCGTTAATGAAATCGCCCGTGGGTACGAGGGCGTTCTGCTGAAAAGTATAAAATAGAGAGAGTATAAAGAATAAAACTACAGAATTTCGAAAATAATTATTACAATGCTATACAATATTACGTATAATAAAGACAACAGCATATAATGTATTTTCTGTTCAGTTTAAGAAGAAAAGATATATTTTGATATATATAAATTCACATAAGTTATGTAAACAGAATTTCAACATATAGTACAGTAAATAGAAAGAAAATTACAAATAATCTATAAATAATAATGCACACAGCTACAGAGACCCGAAGCAATAAAAATAAAATTGCCAGCACACTGTAACAGGCAGAATACAGGAAAACAAAACTTAGGAAAACTAAGCAAAGATATAGAAAACTGCTCCTAATAGCTAAGTTTAGGATAACTACTGACCCTAGCACGAACTTATATCCGCGTAATATAGGTACGGCACCATTGGAATATCTATGCGCAAACGGTTACCATGAATTGAGTACATGATACTAGACCTGACGCACGGTTATTACGTTTAGGCATCGGGTTAATGTGTAATTTGTTTTATTGTTGTAATTTAAAGCTAAGAATAGGTGTTTTTTTTTTATTTGAATTTTTTGATTTTGCATAAAATATGGTACATAATGGGTCTTAACTTAAATATAAGAAGTTCCACATAACTTGCTTACTTACTATTTCAGCATGCAAAAAATACCTTATAATAAAATTATATGCAAAAACACTTCAATTGTTACTATTGAGATCTTGAAGTAAAAAATGAAAATAAAAATAAAATCATTAAAATTACGTTATTAATTACATTACTAGTGAGATCATATTTCGAGCTTTGCTTATAATTTAAGAACTCACTTATTCTATAGGATAAAGAGCCATTTCTTAAGTTTATTTTTAAAGTAGTTTAGTGGTAGCTCTCTCATCTGTTTGGGTATTTGGTTAAATGTTATTGTGAATTAAATACTCGCAATGTCACTATTTTTATTTATTGCTTGAATTGATACTTAGGGCTAAGTCTTCCTCTCTATTAATTTTGCTGTGTGGGTCCATATTGTTCTTTTACTTTGTTATACCATCTATGTAATACATATGGAATGTACTCGTAATAAAGAATTGAGTAATGAGAATAATATTGTATGGATCATTCGCCTCTGCCGTGTATAGTAACTTTGTTCTCGCAAATGAATACATTACCATAGATTTGTCAAGATTCCCGTCTAAAATGGCGCTGTTATAATATCTGTACTAAATCAATGGCGACACGGTAGATTTAATTAACTTTACTACTGAGTTCGTGCAAGGGATACTAAGCTAAGTACGCTGTATATTTTGGCAGTCGTTAAGATAAAAGCGCAGAAAATTTAAATTTATATGTATATTTCACCGCGTGCGAAAATATACTGGACATTAAAGGTCTGCTTAAACTAAGGCGAATGCTACACGAAACGCGACTGCGCTCGTAAAAAGTATTAATGAATAGGTAGTCTGGCGACTATTGCGCCAGTTTGCGAGCGAACATCACCCCGCGTCCTGCATGGGATTCACCACAGTTTGACCAGAGATTCAATTATTTAGCGATGGCTCTCATAAAAGATCACACGCTCTCTTTACACGATGTAAGTTCCTTGCATGTGGCATGCAATAAAATTTGAAGCAACAAATGTCTTGCACGGAGCAACTTTATGGTTGGTTCAACTTACGGTATGCCATAGGCAATTAAATCGCACCGTGTGGCTTTATAGCCAAGTCTCATACTTTCATTAAACTTTTTGTAAGTGCCATAGCTATATAATAGATCAATACAGAGTAAATTCTTGCCAAATTACAGTAAGTTAGGAGCTAAATGTTAGTAGTGTCTACCAAGCTCCACAACCCGGCTGCTTCGGTACTTCAAGGCTGTAGTGGTACTTTTGAAAATTGTGGTCGTTTGGTACTATTCATAGTTCTATTGCTATTGTAATTAGATAGGTACCTAAAACATTTATTTTATCTTAATTTATGGCTGGATTAAAAATGTTGGTACAATTTTTTTCACTACAAATTACAACTGATTTCGCGGAAAGATTGCTGAACTAAGAAATCAAGTCTAATATTGTGACAAGAGCCCAAAGTAAAAAATTTTTTTTGTCGTCAAATAATGGTAAAAAGAAACATCGCATAAGATAGCCTTGAAATATATACGTAGTATAATTAGACACATCTATACTATGTAGGAAGAAATCTCTGGAAGTACAGATCCGATTTCGAAAACTCTTTTACTGGCAAGAAGCTACACGAGTGCTATATCTGTTTTATAGTATAGTTGACTACCACGGGGGTGAAGTCGCGGGCAGAAACTAGTTATTGGTAACGATAAGCTACTGAAATAGACGTATTAATGCGATCCTTCAAATAGTACCATCCAACCAAATTTTCAAAGTAACACTCGACCCACATTTCAAACATAACTGACCGGTTTCACTCGTCGAGTAAAAGTGAGATGTAGTCTCAACATTCTGCCAGTTATTGTTCTGTCCGGACGCATATCCTTGCCACGACGTTGTATTTCTGTTTGCATTGGCATCTCTCGCTTGCCAGTTACCACCAGACATTCTTTGCTGGTAACTATTCACTAAAGCCGACACAGACTGTTTTTCTCCTTGAGCATTCGTCCTCTCAAGGTTCGGGTTTCGCTCGGGTAAGTTCGGGCCGCGATCGGGTAATATCGGCGCGCGTTCCGTTAAGTTCGGCGCTCGATCGGGTAGTGGTGGACGGTCTGGAGGGCCGAAGAGGGGTAATGGTGGTGCTCCAATGTCGGGGGCTAGTAGGAATTCGTTGTTAATTTCATGTTGGTGAATTTTACCCTCGTTCTTGGGTAAATGTGGTTAAAAAGAGGGTAAATTTGGTAAATTGTGATGCTAAGAAATATTATATTAGAAGTCGTTTTGTGCTAATACAGGGTGATTTAGCGTGAATGGGTTATTTGTGTAAAATTTTAATAATTGGTTTGAATTGTTAAAGATTATTCATACTTAATGAGTACCACTCATTAAATATGGTATATATTTTACTTTAAAATAAACGTGGACAAATACACAACTAAAAAGACAATCACAAAGAGAACACAGTGCAGGGACGTCACAAGAAACCCAACAAAATTACTGGACCACCCTAGTCATTTAATCAAAATTACCCTTCTAATATATAACGTGTCCCAAAATTCAACGATAAGCTGGCACCAGACGGTGGACTTGGTCATCACTACCCAAGAAAAAATAATGAAAAAAAAAACAATAAATTTTTGGAAATTACAAAACATAGATTGAAATCCTTCGGAAATTGACACCCCTTAAGATATTTGGAACTACCATAGTTCAAAATATCTAAAGGGGTGTCAATCAAAATGATATAGGCATTTTTTCCTAGAGTATTATACCATTTTGGAATCTTGATTAGTTGCGTCAATTTTTTATTAAACTTGCCATTGTAGTGTTCATACTTTTTTTTTTACACCACGACGACTGAAAGTGGACTGAAAGTAAAAAAACTTAGAAATTTTTAAGGAAAAAAATAATTTGGATTGATTTTTGTGTAAAAGCTTCAGGCATTCTGGCATTTTTAAGGGTTGTGGTGGATAGCAATGCTACTTAGGTTGCCGATAGGAAAAAAAAACAGAAATATTAGAAAAATTGTGGTCATGGTAGTTAAAAATATCTTAAGGGGTGTAAATTTCCGAAGGATTTCAATGTATTATTTGTAACTTCAAAAAAAAAAATTATATATTTTTTCATTATTTTTTCTAGGGTAGTGATGAGCAGGTCCACCGTCTCGTGCCCGCTTATCGTTGAATTTTGGGACACGTTGTATATATTTTTTCTAAAACCAATTAACAATTTTAAGTACATAATTAAATAAACTGTGCGTAACATCGAATACTCGAATGAATGAAATGCACCGACCCCAGCGTGGTTTATCCACACTCGATAAATCGAATGAAGTCCAAGATTTGCACTAGCCCCTGAAGCCTCATGCTTCATGGGGCTACCGAGGCCATTGCATATCAAGGAGTAGACCGGGTGGCGCGATAATGGTAGGGAAGACCTGACCTTAGGATGTGCGTAACATTAAATACTTAAATGTTTTTTCTATCTCCCATAAGCCCCATTTACATGATGCAAGTTTCTTGTCTGTGGCATACGATAAAATTGAAGCACAAATGACTTGCTCCGTCTAAACTTGTTGCTTCAACTTTTGGTATCAAGAGGCCTCGCGTTTTAACCGGATGCAGCTGAATACCAGTATTTTACATGGAGCGACTGCCTATCTGACCTCCACAACCCAGTAACTGGGTAATACGATACCCCTTAGTCGTCAGATTTTCGGGCTTCTGACGACCCGTAACGACTGTCAAAGATCTACGAAAGACAGCCGGGTGCTTTCCGAGGCACGGAGGAGTCAAGTATCTCGTAGAGTATCTCGGGGTGTAAAGGTGGTTACCCATACACGGACCAAACTCAGCAAGCGTAGCTTAACCTGATGGATCGCACGGCTGTTATTACTTAACCACGAGCAACTTTTGGTATGCCACGGGCAAATAAATCGTATCATGTAAATCAGCGGTATATTTGCGTAACACTTATAAAATGGAAATCTTTGGCAATGGGTTTCATTTTGACAGTTCAACCACGTTGATTGCGTTATTTACGTTGTTGAGCAGAATTTTTCAAACCTATGAGGCAATCGGTTAGGAATTTCCTTCAAAACCCTAGAACAGGGATGATGACAAAAAATTTTTTTTTAGTACGTCTTTGAAATTATAAAAAAATATTGGACACGTATTTTTTAATTATTTACGTAATCTAAAGATTACGGCGATACATTGAGGTAAAATGTGCCATGACGTCACGAGTATGTAGATTTTATACATACTAGTGACGTAGCGACCCCCACTCCCCAACTTAAAATGCGTTTTATTTAAGTATTTTTTTATTAATGATAAAGCAAAAAATACGTGTCTAATATTTTTTTATTATGTGACTGACGGACTAATTAGAATTTCATATTTTTTACCCAGGCATCATCCCTATTGTCATTGAAGGTGTGTTACGCAATCAGGTCGCAGACTCTACTAAAATAATATTTTAATCTTCAACATGTAAATAGTAAAATTCACTACTTTTGAAACATTTTTCTATTCTATCGATTTAAAGGTATTAAAACTCACCATTTTGCTGCGACCTAATGAACTCGGCGTTGATGTCGCGTCCGTTTGAGAACCGCGACCTTCCCCACGAGGTGGTCCCTGAAGACTGTTCCTGACTCCTGTTGGGAAAGAAGATGAGGATTGAGTCAACTGCCATATTATTATACCAAAACAATATTGTTTCCAATTCGCGTTCATCATCATCATCATTGCAGCCGAAAGACGTCCACTGCTGGACATAGGCCTCCCCCAAGCACCGCCACTTCGACCGGATCTGTGCTTCCCGCATCCAGCGGATCCTGCGGCCTTTTTTTTTTTTTTGAGGTTGGGAAATCATCAAATGACTTCTCCCGCTCTGGGTGGAGAGGGTGTGTCAGACTTTTACTGACTAAAACCCACCCGTGTTCCTTCCGATGCCTGTGTGCCGGGGCCGCGATATCCCTTTCGGACAAACCCGCAACCCCAGCAGGCGTTGGTACTTACGGACCCCGTCAGTTGGTGCTGACATCTCTTTGAGGCGCGCGTGGAACACAACGCGCCGTCGACCCGGGCCTGGTCCTTATCGGACGGCGAGCTACCCATTGCTCACCGTCCGCAAGCCCGCGCCTACGGTGGCCGGAAGTCGGCTCGCGACTTCTGCGTCGACTAGGGGCGCGAGCGCGCGAATCTTGCCTGTCCCTCGCGCGCTCCGCCTCCTCCTTCGCGAGCATTACTGCTTCGCAGAAGGAAGTGACGGCCTGCGACCTTCACAAGGTCATCGGTCCATCTTGTGGGAGGCCCTACAACGCTACGGCTTCCGGTTGTCACTTAAGTTTGGCAATTCTTCGGGCTATGTTGGTTACCTTGGTTCTCCTGCGGATCTCTTCATTTCTGAATTGATCACGTAGGGAAACTCCAAGCATAGCCTTCTCCATTGACCTTTGGGTGACTTTTAACCTTCTCATAAGGCCCATTGTGAGCGACCACGTTTCAGTGCCATAAGTCATCAATTCGCGTTACTTCCACCTAAACAAATATCAACTATTATGGCTGAACGGCCTTGGAGCATCGCAGCGCAGTTTTCTCTGGATCACCGAGCATTGAAATATATAACTTATTTCTATTAGATAAGTATTAAATTCGGTTGATAAATTTTAAATCATCTGCCGGCCCGTCTGCCGGTCTGTGCAGGCCATCACTGGCCCCACTGCAAGGCAAAGGCTTATCCTCATACACAATGCAAGAGCATTGATCACCACGGCTGCTCAAGACGGGTTGGCGATTTCAGACTTATATTAACTACAAGTCCAGGTTTCCTCACGATGTTTTCCTTCGCCGATGTCAGTATTTTGCAATACAAAATTAGAAAGTACATTTGAATTGAAGAATTCACGTTGGTACTTGCCCAGATTTGAACCCACAATCTCGTGCATGAGAGGTGAGGTCTAAACTATTGGGTCTTCAATTTTACTATATTTAAATTAATAGTCGATTTCAGAATACTATATTTAAATTAATCTTATTTCAAATGAAGTATAGTGTTTAGATTAGACATTTAACTAAACCTTTTTTACAGTCCGATCAACCGATTTTGACTTCTATTGCGTTGGTGGCATGACAAATGGGAGCTGCAGTAAACAATTGGCATTGTAACCACTTTTTTTGCTTTTTATGCCATCCTTATGCGTACGGTATAAAACTCAGAATCGGTTGAACGGACTGTAAAAAAGGTTTGTTTAGATGTCTTATCTTATTTCAAATGGAGTATAGCAGTGTTGACGGCTTGTGTGTGTTGTGGGCTTCAAAATATTATTGCTGCAGTAGAAAAAAAACTTTATGTAAGGCTTATAAGTTAGTTTTCCGAATAAATTACGAAAGCAGTTTACGAAAAAAACCTGTCGAAAAAGGTACCTAAAACAAAGTGAAAAATAATATGTGTACTTTCAAAATAGTTTTACATCGGCAACAATTTAACAGCAACCTTATTGTAACTAGAATAAAGATCACTTTTATTTTGACAGACTTGTCAGTGGCAGCAAGCCAACAGCCACCTTATTTTAACAACGACTATAAAGGTCACTGTAATTTTGACAGTGATGCATAATCAAAAGTAAGATGAACTGTGCAAGACAGTAAGTTCCGATTTCGGTGTTCCTTCGTTCCTCGATTTTATTTGCTTTTCATGCCATATTCGAAATTCAAATGCGAAAAAAAAAAACTTTATTCTACAAGTAAGCAATACATGGTCTAATAAAACAAGGTTCACACTGGCATTCCGGGACTAACACATGCTTACGTCACTATCCAGTTGCCACTCTATTGCAACAAAACACGATTAAGGAAAGATTTTCAGAAACCAAATCTTTTAAATTGTCGTTTCGTGTGTCTAATCAAACGAAACAATTCAATTTAAACATAAACCAACGTAATTGTTAATTAAAACCTCATTGTTTTATCGGACTCGCACAGGTAATAAAGGTGGTTGGGGAGTTGTTATTACAAACTTCTGGTAACACAGATGTGATGACGTAGACTTGTGTTGCCCACGTGACCACTGTGTTTCGGAATGCCATACCTGGCGAAGTATATTATTATACCATGCAATACACCAACCCGCACTGGGCCCGCGTGGTGGGTTACGGCCCACTCCTTCTCACAGAGAGGAGGCCGCCGTTCCAGCACAGCGGACGGTAAAGCCTGATTATACATGAGCAATACATAAAAAAAGTTGTTTTGTATTCACCTGAGTACGACTTCCGTAGCATCTTCTTCTTGAGGCGGCTGTCTCGGTGGCAAAGATGGCAGCACCGTTGATTCTGACATAACATACATTTTTATTAGAAAATTTATTTATTAAAATAAATGTTTTGAGTAATGTATGGCAGCTCCTCTATGAGTAAAGTGAAGATTATTATTGTTGTTAGGAGAAAGTAATTAGTTGTCTGTGGTTTACCGCGATTGATAAGGTAACGGTAATATTTTTAATTTAAAGTTGGAATGTAATAAAAATGTAATTATGGTAAAGATATTCGTTGATGGATGCTTTGATTAGATAGCATGTAAAAGGTTTGCGTCATTACAATGTTATAGTCTAAGATCCGAAGTAAGATCGTCCTTTTTTATCATATAGGTATTCGGAAATTATGCCACGGGAACAAATTACCAGGATAAAGAAGTATTCTATACAATGTCGCCCATCGGCATATACCCGCTCGTATTTTTCTGAATATTCATGACAAATTATCGAAAATTAACTTAAAAAGAGGGGGTCTACTTAATTATTTTTATTTTTCAAAAATTACAATCTTTCCTTGGTTGAAAAAAAATGCACGTGTAAAATAACCAACACTCGTAGTGTTGGTTACTTTATATGTGCATTTTTTTTTAAATTGTTATTTGTTTTTAATTTGTGCAGAATAAACAATTTTTCTTTCTAAAAATGTCTAAAATTCTAAAACTAAAAACTCCCATAGCAAAATAATTTACTTGTGGTTGACATTTTATTAGGTAGTAGGCGACCGAGCTTTGCTCTGGTGAAAAAAGAGAATACTCATTTAATAGTATAGGATAGTACATACTAATTCCATGTTTTGGAATACACACTAATTCTAATGCTGCCATGTCATTATTCTAAGGGAGCCATCTTGTTCTATACTTTGGGCGACCGAGCTCTGCTCGGTTGAAAATACGGAGAAAACGAATTTTCCCAGATATGAGATCTGATATGAGGCTCGATCGATTTTTCGCCCCCGTAAACCCCTATATTGCAACTTTCATCAAAATCGTTTGAGTCGGCGACGTCGAGAACGTGATTACAAATATACAGGATGTCAGGGACATCGACGCGAAGCCTGTTACCATGGATTCAGTACATGATTCTGAACCCCCCTGCGTTGAAACTTTTCGTCGGTTATTCAAAAAAAAATCTGCTGTTTCATAGACTGCGGCAATACCTACGCGGTCAAAATGTATGGAACTGCTGTTTTTTTTTTTTTAATAACCGACGAAAAATTTCAACGCATGGGGGTTCAGAATCATGTACTGAATCCATGGTCACCGGCTTCGCGTCGATGTACCTGCTGCCCAGTATATACATCAATAAATACAAATATTGCTCGTTTATTAGTATAGGATTTAGTTTTTTTATGGTTGCCACATTCTAAAAATAAAAGTCGATTGTGTTAAAAGCCTAAAAAAATATAAATATCTTACCTATATTTCTTTCCGGTGTGGTCGAGGACACTCGCTGCGACTGCTGACTATTTCTGTGTTCCTGTAGGATCTCGGCCTGTGTGCGCGGCCTGCGCTCAGGCTCAGGGGAAGATCCTGCTGATGATGAAGATTCCGCGTTCCTGAGGAGTTGGGAGTTGATGTTACGGCTGTGGTAGTGTCCCAGGGTTTTAGGGTGGTTCGTGGTGGTAGAATTGTGGTAGCTCAGTTTTGGTTGAAGAGACTGTTGTTTTGTTTTTGACGTGACAACGTCTAAATAAATCGATGAACGCCGGCTGCACGCACGAAAAAGTGTCCCGTTACGCTCATTGTCCCGTTACGCTTATTGTAACGTTACGATCGGAGCAAGGGAATGCAATGTTTTGTTATAACGTTGTCACGTTAAACTATCGTCCGTAAACCGACTTTACAGACAACCAATTTTTTGTTGTTGGAATTGCATAGTTGTTAAGAGTGTTTATTCTGAAAGTGGGCAACGTCGCAAATAAATGTCAAATATTTCGTTGTTTTGATTATTTTTGGGAATATTACTGTAGGGAAATAAGAAATATGGCTAACTAGCGAATTAGAATATTGATTATGAAAGGCAATAATTAATATCGTATCACCGAATATCTAGCTTTAGATGTAAAAAAAGTGTTTGGTAACTTTCCAAACGCCTTTTTTACACCTAAAACGGGTACAACATCAAATTCAATGTTATAATTGCAATTCATTATTAATATTCTAGTTCGCTATAGCCACATTTCTTATTTTCGTACAGTAATATTGCCAAATTAATCAAAACAGGTAAATTATTGACAGCTATTTGCGACGTTGCCAACTTTTAGGATAAACGGTCTTAATCCATAATTCTGCAATCATCGTAATACAAAAAGTTAAGTACGTTTATGGTTGTAACACCTCTATATTAGCTCTCATCATCACGCCGTCGTATTTCCGAGGATAGACGATGATTCCCGAAGCGCATACTTTTCTTGGGATATCTGTACTTCCCCAGATAAGCTCCTATTACGTATTTCTACTTACTCTTGTAATCTCCTCCTGATCTCGGCTGTGGGGGACTCTCCAGGTGGGACAGCGGAGTAGGGGGTCAGTTGTAGTTCTGGTGGGAGCTGGGCGTGGAAGGACAGCTTGGCTACCCATTCCTGAAAAAGAGAGAACAAATATTAGATATAATTTTAGTTGAAACGACCAGAAACTCGTGTTAACTGTCTTATTTTGTAAACTTTATTTTGTGTCCATAGCTTTTCTGTATCCAACGTCATTTTTTTACTACTTATCCTAACTAATATTATATATGCGAAAAGTGAGTTTGTTTGTTACGTTTTCACGTTAAAACGGTTGAATGGATTTGGATGAAATTTGGCATATGGATAGACCATGCCCTGGAGAATGACATAGGATAACTTTTATTCTGATATTCCCACAGGATCGAGACTTATGCGGGTGAAACCACGAGGCGCTGCAAGTAACATTATGTTTTTAATAGAATTTTTAGTATTTTTACTTTAGACCGCCTCTTTGGTACAGTGGCCGCAAGCGCTGCCGTTGAGCATAAGGTCCTGGATTCAAATCCCAGGTCGAGTAAAGTGTTATTGGGTTTTTCTATCAGGAATTTCTTTATTCTTATTTAAACTGAATTGCATTGAACGTTAGAAAATACATGTAATATTAGTATGTAAATGGAATGCTTCATCATTGCAGCCGAAAGACGTCCACTGCTGGACATAGGCCTCCCCCAAGCACCGCCACTTCGACCGGTTCTGTGCTTCCCGCATCCAGCGTATTCCTGCGACCTTCACCAGGTCACTGGTCCACCTTGCAGCCCCATCGGCCATCTGTTCTGAGAGCAATGCGCCCTGCCCACTGCCACTTAAGTTTGGCAATTCTTCGGGCTATGTCGGTTACCCTGGTTCTCCTGTATGCTTACCTTCATCAGATCCTTGGAGGAGCAGGCGAACAGGTACTCGGCCCCGTCGGCGCCCGCCAGCCGGAACACGTTGGCGCGCTTGGTGTAGTCGCCCGCCGGCTCGCAGCGTGCCTGAGGAGAATGATTGTGTTACTGTGTGCTCAGGAACATGAAAAAATTAAAAAATTGTTTTAGTCCGTCAGGTAGATTATTAAAAAATATTGGACACGTATTTTTTTTTTTTACGTAATCAAAAGATTACGGCGATACATTGAGTTAAAATGTGGCATGACGTCACGTCTATGTAGATTTTATACTGACTTGCTCAGCCCTCACTCCCCAACTTTAATGCGTTTTATCTGTCATTTTTTATTATTATGATAAAGCAAAAAATACGTGTCTTATATTTTTTTATTATTTGTCGGACGGACTAAATAGTTTTTTTTTTTTGCGAGGCTTTATACCTTTTCTACACAGCTCTAAACTCCTCCTCTCACCTCTGTCAACCTCTTAGGAGGATGCTAGCGTGATGTAATAAATAATAAACTCATGGTATAATAATATACTTCGCCAGGTATGGCATTCCGAAACACAGTGGTCACGTGGGCAACACAAGTCTACGACATCACATCTGTGTTACCAGAAGTTTGTAATAATAACTCCCCAACCACCTTTATCACCTGTGCGAATCCGTTAAAACAATGAGGTTTTAATTAACAATTACGTTGGTTTATGTTTAAATTGAATTGTTTCGTTTGATTAGACACACGAAACGACAATTTAAAAGCTTTGGTTTCTGAAAATCTTTCCTTAATCGTGTTTTGTTGCAATATAGTGGCAACTGGATAGTGACGTAAGCATGTGTTAGTCCCGGAATGCCAGACCTTGTTTTATTAGACCATGATATAACTTACGTTAAGTATAGCCACAGGTGGCGCTGCGGCCTTGGCGCTGGCGAAATCCAGCTCGTCCCTGAAGAAGCACAGCAGCTGGCCGCACAGCACGGAGTAGTACGCTCTCCAGGAACGTACGGTGGCGCGCTTGCCGCCGCAGCCTGCTTCCTGCTTGCGTTCTAGGTAGCCTGGGGGGAGATAAAATAGGTTTATATGAGGACCTAGGTGAAATCACGAAAACGAAAGTAGGTTATTTAAATTAGGCTGATTTTCAGTTTTTTTTGCGAACTAAGTGTATAGAATTTTGAAGGTGTCAACAATAGGTAGGTTCTTAGAACTTAATTGCCTGTTAAGGCATTGAAATTTAAATGGTTATAACTAAAAAAATAAAATATACCTATACATACTCAATATTACAGTTTACATTATATTATATTAATTATCATTATTCATACATTTTATATTATATCATACTTATCATTTATATCACATTATAATAATAGGTAACCTATGAAATCAGCGTTTTGTATGGAGAATTTTAAAGAAGTTGCATTTTTCATACTAACATTTTCTTAATTTATGTAACAACCATGAACACGAATGTTTTAAAACTTTTATGCACTAATGTTTAAAAAGTAAGTTAACGAATATGCTACTTAGATTTTAAGCGACAAAAATAAGTTTTGGCTAAAACAAATAGTGGTAATTTCTGCTAACAAAATGAGGAGTCATTTTATAGGTATTTTTTATGTTTATAAAACTTTAAGTAATAAGGTTTTTTTTACTATTGGTAGTGTAGCGGCATCTATATCGCTACATGCGAACTACGCATCACGTCAAGACCTGACGTCACACAACATCTTGACGTCACACAAATCCTGCATCGCGCAATTAGAGTTTACCGCGCGATAAACATATATAGAATCTCCCAACTTCAAACCTCTGGGCAGTTGCCCGCCAGACATCACACCCGTCTGGTTGGAGGATCCTCCCTTTTCTATGGGGGATGAGTGAACTTTACACCCTGTTCCTCATACCCCTAAAGTAGTTGTCTCTGATGGTCATTATTCGGTTTAATACCAAGCAATTGATGAACTGCCGACAAACTGTTATACAGTTTGGCAGACTTTATATATGTTATTGTTAATACAGATTTTGAATAAATAAAAATAAAAAAAATATATTATAAATCATAGAAGTGACGAGGTTCTCTATTGACAAGCCCTAAACAGAATAAAAATCTGTTGTAAAACCATCACCAAAAAAAAAGTATTGGTGCAAAGACATACTCTTTTCTTCTTACTCTCGTTATAAATTTATAAACGATACGATTTACCGGCTAACACCGAAATCGGATTTGGAAGAAATTTTTTTAGATATAAAAAAAACTTTTCAGTAAGACACTAATAATAGGGATGACTAAAAATATTTTTTTCCGTCTTTGAGATTATAAAAAAATATTGGACACGTATTTTTTCTTTTTTTACGTAATCTAAAGATTACGGCGATACATTGAGGTAAAATGTGCCATGACGTCACGAGTATGTAGATTTTATACGTACTAGTGACGCAGCGACCCCCACTCCCCAACTTAAAATGCGTTTTATCCAAGTATTTTTTTATTAATATGATAAAGCAAAAAATACGTGTCTAATATTTTTTTATTATCTGACTGACGGACTAATTAGAATTTCATTTTTTTTACCCAGGCATCATCCCTATTATCTTCGAATAATTCAATACCTTGCATGTCTGATTACTCAGTTTATGTAAACGCATGTTTGACAAATAAATGATCTTTATCTTTACATATAAGAGAGAGAAAATCCTATGTTTATCAATGTTTTTTCCCTAAAATAAGTCTCGTGTCGTTCTTGTTTTTTTCCTAAGTTTTTTTGGAATGGCATCTAAAATTTACAATAGGATACCTGTGGACATTTTAAACACCAAGGATCTCCCACTATTCAAATATAAATTGCGTAACTTTTGAATTGACAAAGCTTACTACACGGTCCAAGATTTTCTTAATAATTAGTACCTACTACAATCTGTCACCATACACCTAATTGTTGTTCTATATGAAATGTTTTATATGTGATACCTAAGAATTGTTTTATACTGCATGTTGACATAATTAATTATTGTATGCCTATTAGGCAGGACATAATGGAACTGTAATTTATCTAACATCTGTCTGTATTACCTATGCCCACAATAAAAAGATTTGATTTGATTTGAAAATATTTAAATGATAAAAATCCCTTGCATCTATTATCCCTATAACAATCTTACCCTCAATCTCCACAGGCGGTAGTTCAGCGATGTCGCCGCGGCGATGTCTTCTGAAGCTCTGAGTCCGTCGCCGGGTTGTGAACGACGGAGTGCGCTTAGGAGTCTTTACCACCTGAGGAATACATCATTAGAAAAATAAGAGAATAAAATAGAACAAGAGATTTATTTATTTATTAGGAAACTCAACAGCTTTTTTAAAATTACATGGGTTATGAATGTTCACCCCACTATCAATGAACAGGTCAAAGCAGTTGCGTCAATGTTACAGCATCTTACAGTCTGCACACACTGCTCAGTGATAGCGAGATGATTACAATTATCTCTTAAGACAATAACAGAATTTCACGGTATTGAAAAAGCTAGGTTAACTAGAAAGTCGCGAAAGAAAACAAAAGCAAAAAAAAACTAACTAAACCAACCCAATCAAATATAGTCATAGTATTTAGGTACATACTTTTAACTTTAATTTAATGTTGTTGATTGGGTTGGTTTAGTTTGTTTTTTATATATATATATCGACACGGTTGGCGCAGTGGCTGAGCGATCGACTGCTGCGCAACGTGTCGCCGGTTCGATCCCCGCACGGAACAAATATTTGTATGATCTGCAAGTAGTTGTTCCGGGTCTGGGTGTTAGTGTATGTGAGTTTCTATGTTTGTAAACGCACCCACGATACAAGAAGAAATTCTTAGTGTGGGGCAACGTAAAAAAAAATATATATACCCTTCCTTTATATATAAGAAAGAGTGAGTTATGGCACAATTTGTTTACTAAACAATATCTGCTTGACTTGTTTCCTTGTTTTGTGTTTGTTTCTTGTTGTTTGAGATAGACTCTATCTTGGATCTACGGCCGCAGGAATCCGCTGGATGCGAGAAACACAAAACCGGTCGAAGTAGCGGAGCTTGGGGGAGGCCCATGTTCAGCAGTGGATTTAACCGCCTCTGTGATCTAGTGGTTAGATCTCCTATCTCAGACCTAGAGGTACCGGGTTCAATACCCAGTGAGGGCAAAATTTTCTGCTCGGTTTGTTGGTGGTAGGGCTTGCTCTAAGTCCGCCTGGCTAGCTACCACCATCTTATCTAAGTCTGTCGCCATAACAACAATGTTAACAGTATGGGGATGTAAACAAAAAAAAATTGTTTGTCCTTCAGGTGGATTATTAAAAAAATATTGGACACGTATTTTTTTATTTTTTATGTAATCAAAAGATTACGGCAATACATTGAGTAGGCAATACATTAAAATGTGACGTCACTGGCCGGTAGATTATATACTGCCTTGTGACGTAGCGAGCCCCCACTCCCCAACTTTAATGCGTTTTATCTAAACCATTTTTAATTAATTTGATAAAGCAAAACATATGTGTCTAATATGTTTTTATTATCTGACTGACATACCTATTGTTATGTTTCGGCTGTTAAAGGTAAGACAGCCAGTTCCTCTGTGGTTGAGGATTCCGGGTGAAGCTCGCTTCTACCTTCGGCCTGATCATCACTTCCCATCAGGTGAGATGCAGGCAGCTTCGCCGATGTAGATAAAAAATAGTGTACTCACACTCATGCTCTCGGCGCGCTTGACATGCTGCTCGTTCTTGGGCAGTCTGTCGAACTGCGGCGCCGGCGACAGCGTCTCCTCCGACGACGCGGGCGCCACCGACGTCTGCAGGCGCTCCGACTGGGGAATACACACGTTTGTACCAAGTGGATGTAAAGCCGTGTTTCCACTAGGCAACAATTGACGCGCAACATGTTGCACAACAAGTTGCCCAACATGTTTAAAGTCAGCGCGGAACTTTTGTTGAACAACGTTGTCTGTCTACTCATCTACTACTTTACGTCTGTCGTCGACAACATGTCGCCAGAAGCACTTGTGTTGATTTCAGCACTCGTTCGTTACACCATACTACGGACATTGTTGCGCGTCACGTGTCCACTCGACAACAATTCATGCTCAACTAACGATGCTCATTAAAAAAACTACAAGCCGCGCGTCATGTTGCGCGCCAGCTGGCAACGTCGCGCGCTGTTGTGCAGCGTTGCCGTACATGTTGAGCGTCACGTGTCGCGCGCCAAATGTTGCCTAGTGGAAACGCGGCTTAGGATATAGTTCGCGTCAAATAACTGCCGCTTTGAAGTAGGCTACAAATGACTGCGCAGTAGTCAATCTTACTTATAAAACAGTAGCGCGCATGCCAGAGTGCATGCGCAACCTAACTTCAGAGCGGCAAAGTTATTTGACGCGAACTGTGGCTTTGGCACAGATTAATTCAGATGGCTCACTCCGCATTTTAGATATGAAGCTACAAGTGCGCGGCGTGCTCGACTTGTTGGACCAATTCAGTGAGTGTAACATAGTCAGAAGATGTAAGAGTTACGCGATAGAAAGAGAGGCAACTCCTAGGTGAATATAACTGTGGGTAATTAGCGCTGTACGACCTGAATTGCACTTTATTGTGTGGTAGCAAGAGTCGCTTTTTATATTAATTATTTTGCGGAGTGAATCATCTTATTAATCTGTGGCTTTGCTAATAAGTTCGATTTGCCAAAATCATTATTTGTACATAAAACAACATGGTAAAATGACTCGTAATATTATGGCCTTCTCGAAATCTAATCTTCGGTTTCTAAAAACCCAAGTCTCTGATCAATATATCTGCTGTAATATCTCATTAACCTCACGTAAGCCGTGTGATTGGTTGGAACGAAAACCAATAATTTAACGTGAGTTTTGCAAAAACATGTGTTTTAACCGAGGGTGAAAATTATGACGAGTTCTGCAATTTCTGAATTAAGTATCTAATAGTGAATCGAAAAATTGCATATCGCAAAAAAAATATTGTCTAAAAGTTCATCATCTTCTCATCATCTTCATCATCATCATCAGAAAATGACTTACTTTCGCGGAAAAAACAAACTAAACTATAAAAAACGGGAAAAAAACTATACGTACTTAAAGCATTTTTGAATTGTCAAAGAGTCGGTCAGTTAGTCAGAAAGTTGAAGCTAGTTGCCCATTCCAAAACTCTGGAGAAGAACGGACAAGAAACTTCAAGGGCACTCTTTTAAATATAGATATCACAAAATCCTGGGTACACTATTCTTGTTAATTCTATATGTGAGAACAATGTACAAAAAATAAACAATTCAAAATATAAGATTAAAAATAAGCCATGGCAGATAAGAGATGACCAGTCACAACTGACGGCGCCCGTTCACGAACATGACGCGTGGATCAGCACCATCCAGCTCAACCATCTTGTAGCGAACCGAATGATCCAACACACTCGCCACCATCAGCGACTGCCAAGTCATAGGTCTCGAGTTCGAACCCAAGGCACGCACCTCTGACTTTTCGGATTCATGTGCGTATTGTATAATTATCTCTTGCTTAAAAAACGGTGAAGGAAAACATCGTGAGGAAACCGGCATGCCTGAGAGATATTTCTTGACGGCATGTGAAGCCAAGTCAGAGGCCCATGGGCTAATTTAAAACTCTGACACCAGGTTAGTCACTCATCTCATATCGCGGCCCCGGCACACAGGCAACGGAAGGAACACGGGTGGGTTTTAGTCAGTAAAAGTCTGACACTCCCTCTCGCTCCGCCCAGAGCGGGAGGAGTCATTTGATGAATTCCCACCCAAAAAAAAAAAAGGTTAGTCACTCACCACACGAAAAGAAGAATGCTGAACTAATAAAACATTTTAGTATGTTTGTGTTTACGATTTCTTCTTACCTCTCTGACCATAGGCACGGGCGCGGTCTCGCGTCTCCTCTCCTCAGTGATCCTCTCCATCTCTCTCTTCCTGTATTGCTGCAGTCTGTCTGCCTCTTGCCTCTCTGCTGATATACGGCGAGCTTGCTCCTCTTCATCACGCTGGGTCTTGAAGGCTTGTTCCACCTGGGGATACGAATTACGTTATACTAGACTGATACCATACTACTCGACCTATAACCAGATAGATGAACGTGGAGGAAGCAATTTAAGTATTTGTGATGGATTGTCCAATCCGCTGTTTTACATAACAGCTAGTAGTTTTTGCTAGTAGTTGACGACACGGTTGGCGCAGTGGCTGAGCGATCGACTGCTGCGCAACGTGTCGCGGGTTCGATCCCCGCACGGAACAAATATTTGTATGATCTGCAAGTAGTTGTATCGGGTCTGGGTGTTAGTGTATGTCAGTTTCTATGTGTGTAAACGCACCCACGATACAAGAAGAAATTCTTAGTGTGGGGCAACGTTTTTTTAAAAAAACGTTATGTAAAACAGCTGAGAAGTCATTGTGTTACGTTTAATAAAACTGCTGCCCACGTGTTAGACGTAATTCAGGATGGGTTATCTGCAATATAAGTGGCACTAATACCACATCGGTAGCAGTAAGCCAGGGTAGCCTGATCAATTGGTTTAGGTTAGGTTAGAAATGTGACCAACCGCGCGCGAGCAGTGCGCAAAGCGAGCGGTACCGTAGCAGCGGCCGGCGAACGCTACTTCCGTTAATATTAAGTTACGTTTTTTACCTAAGAAATCTCGACGTTATATCGGTTAAATGCCCAGCAACGGTGGGCATTTAACCGATATTTTGTTTGTCAAGTCGTAAAAACCGTGCGAAGCAAGAGCGGGTCGCAAGTAATCTTATAATTTTATGAAGATTGTTGTCATTTAAAAAGAATGCTCATTATTTTGAATGATCTTCACGACACGACACGAATTTGAATGGACGACACGGTTGGCGCAGTGGCTGAGTGATCGACTGCTGCGCAACGTGTCGCGGGTTCGATCCCCGCACGGAACAAATATGTGTATGATCTGCAAGTAGTTGTTCCGGGTCTGGGTGTTAGTGTATGTGAGTTTCTATGTTTGTAAACGCACCCACGATACAAGAAGAAATTGTTAATGTGGGGGCAAGTTTAAAAAAAAAAAAAAAGTTTTTTGGATTTATATGGATTATTTTCAATCTTAAGATTAAAGAAGATGTGGTTTCTAAAAAATGGCGTTTAGAAACCGGATTAAATTCGATTTTTATACTTACAAGAGTGATTCTCTTGAGAGCATTGAACTTGTCTCGCTGCGCGTCGATAGTCTCTTCCAAGTCTCGATGGCGGTTGATCAGTTCTTCCACTTGAGCGACACTCTCGCCGTATTTGCCGTCGCGGACGAGTGGCACTCTGGAAGAAAGAGATAGGATTAGACATGACAACAGTGTAACTTGTTTGACTGCATATTGGCACATATTAATATAGATGGTTCACTCCGCAAAAACATTTAAATAAAAAACCAGCCAAGTGCGTGTCGGACCACGCACAATGAAGGTTTTCGTAGTTGGGATGAATTTATCCCAAGAACAAACTTAACATTGTAGTTGGAAAACATGTTCTCCAATACGGAATGTATGGGCGATCATATTTTTCAAACCGCAAATTTAAGTTGGTTGATTATTACTCGTTAACCTGTACAGCCTACTTAGCTCTGATAGTAGGGGGGGCAATTGACTATCAAAAAAATCAGTTAAAAGCTTAATATTTCGCAAACGGATCTAAAAATGGTTACCCCACGATACCCCACAACATGGGGTAGACGAGAAAAAAAAACATCCCCACTTTACGTGGAGGGGGACTACCCTAAAAAAAAAAAATATGGTTTTATTTTACCACTTTGTCGGCATGATTAATATGTATACATATGCCAAATTACAGCTTTCTAGTACTAACCGTGTCTGAGCTAAGCCGCGGACAGACAGACAGACAGACAGACAGACAGACAGACGGACATGGCGAAACTATAAGGGTTCCTTGTTTACTACGGAACCCTAAAAAGCAACTCTTGCTACGACACCATAAAGTTCAATTCAGGTCCGCGATAGTACTTCCATGGTTATAACAGCTCTACATATAGTAGATTTCTTTATCGTGCGTTCGTATTTCCGTAGATAGACGATGATTGCCGAAGCGCATCCTTCAAGGGCTCGCGTTAAGGGGCATGCGCTAAGGTAGCCCGCGAAATTCAAATTTTCTAAGTTTTTTGCAATTTGCAGGTCAGTGTCAGGTTGTATGTTAATTAAAATATGATTCGCGACCGTAACAAACATGGCTTTAGATAATTATAATCATTACAATCAGGAATATAACTCCATAAGTAAGCACAAACGTCAAATGTCATGATTTCATGAAATAGTCATTCAATGGAATTATATGAACTTAGGGAATTGTATTGATAATTTTTATGATTACAATTCTATAAATATATATTTGATACGGCCGCGAATCATATTTAAATCAACTTACATCATGAAACTGACCTGCTAATTGTAAAAAACGTAACAAAATTTGAATTTCGCGGGCTACCTTGACGCTTCCGCCTTAATCAATAATATAACCGCTGTAATACAAAATAAGCAAGTACCATCGCGGTCACGCATATTTAACCACTTTGAAAAAAAATCTCCACATCTGTTTACCGCCCCTTTTTTTTGTAGGTAATTGTTACTATAGCGGCCGAGCGCTGCAAGCAGGAATACTCCTTACGGTGTTCAAAATTCAAAAGTCATTTATTCAAACTAGGCCGAGAATCAGCACTTTTCGAACGTGAAATGACATAAGACAGTCCCCCGGCACGCCCACCCTTCACCACTTCCTAGTGCGTTAGCTGGGGAGAAGAAGTGGCGCAACAAACTGTCCAGCAGCACAGCTGTCTGTTCAGTTGGAAAAACTTGATTCTATATTAGTGTTTATGCAAAAATTATTTACATTACCACAAATTATAATACAACTACGGTAGCATTTCTTTTGCACTTTACTAACGAAATCGCAACTTAGAGAGGGTGGCTGTGATGGATTGTTGTTGATAATGTTTATTTATTTAGTATTCACATTATTTTCCCCGGGGCGGGCGATATGAGCGTGCGTAATACCAGCGCTGCGACATTTTTATTTATTTTTAAATGTCGCGGCATTATGCTGAGATAGGAGCCTTTTGGCCTCGTACAGGACTTCCTTCTGTATCTTCATTGTAATGTAACTTTGTTTTTGATTGTTTTTTATTTATGTTTAATGTGTTTTTAGTTTTGTGATTTCCTGTGCGAGTCTCAATAAATACTTTTTCTTTCTTTCTTTCTTTCTTTATACGTATATATGGATATGGCATTTTAATTAAAAAATACATTTCAAACCATTATTAAACCGCAAAGTTTGGTTTAAAACGTTTTAAACCAAAAAGACGGTTTAAAACCAAATGGTTTAAATCGTTTAAAATCCGTTTCGCATCTATACTCGCGACGTCATGGCACATTTTAACTCAATGTATCGCCGTTATCTTTAGATTACGTAAAAAAATAAAAAATACGTGTCCAATATTTATTAATAATCTCCATGAAAAAAAATCTCCTCAATTCGTCCGTAGAGATGCGTTTATTTACCCTCTTTGTCTATTCTATATTCAAAGACAATCGTATTAAGGTATCGTATTAACACATACACACTTTTTTTTTTATTTGTATTCTTTGTGCGTGTCCCAGATGAAATTTTTTTTCTTTACCTGTTAGTGATCCAGTTGTCCAGCGCGTCAGCGTCTCGCTTGAACACGAGCGCGTCGAGGTGCTGCGTGTAGATCCTCTCGCGGTTGCTCCAGGCGCCGTCCAGGTGCGCGCGCCGGCTGCGCAGGATCGACATGCGGTCTTCGATCTCGTTGGACATGAAGTGGCCTTCTTTCACTAGTTTTTCGCCTGTTGAGAAATAGAGGAGAAATCTATATATCGTCTTCTTAGAGTGAAAACCTCTTACATGCAAAAGTCTGGTGGGCAACTGGGAAGTTATTTAAACGCTGATCGTGCGGTAAAATCTGCTTATGCGATGCAGGATTTTGCGTGTCGTCATTACGATGCGTAGGTCGCATGTGGCGATATAGATGCCGCCACAAAACTAGGGCGAGCGTTGCGAGGTTTTTTTTTCAAAAAATGTAATAAAAAGTCGACCTTGCATTCCCGAGCTTTTCACTCTAAGGCGATGAAATATAAAAATGAATCGCCGAAATGTATGTAAGGTCCATTTGTAACCTTGTTTCCAATTGATGTACACATAAAGAAACATTAACTTTATGTAAATGTAAATAAAGTTGATTTTAGACTAGTACTGCTGTAAAAGTCATAAAAAATATGAAATTGTAGCGCAAACTGAACCTTATATGTAGGCATTACAGTTGATTTTCCTAAAACTCGTGTTTGTTTATATATTCGCCAAATAAATTACGAACGCGGATTACGCGCATAACTCCCGAACGATTACACCAAATTGGATAATTATTTTTTTGTCGTATTCTATATTCTCCAGACAATGTGTGTTTAAATTTTACAAACATCGTCCTGAAAACGTAAATAAGTACACAAAAGGTAACATAGTTGGTAAGCTAGAGAGATAGGCTTACCATCGCTGTAGAGCGTGTGGAAGGCATCTTCCTTGGCCTCTATCTCCACCTTGATGTCTTGATGTCTTGCGAGCAGTCGCTCTGCTCCGGACACGTCGTGTGCGAGGTCCGGGGCAGTCACACGGGCTAAGGTCTCGTTTGTCCAGGCTCTGAGGAGGAAAATTAGCAATAAGTTACATACAATATACAAAAAAAAAGCGAGGGAGTCTTACTGTAGTCGCATATGATGCGTACCATCTGACAGCCAACTCTAGCATCGCACACGCACATTGGTCAAATCAAATAGCGCGCGCTTCCCCGGCTTCCTGTTACACACTTCCGTCCCTTTTCACGAAATCACTCCCACAGATTGCAGGAAAGCAAGAGGGAAGATGTTAGGTACACGTAAATAAAAAAATAAAATAAAAATTGCTTTATCGACATTGCATTCTGAAAGCTGGTAACGTGCCAATAGCAGTCAAACATTTCGCTGTTTTGATTAATTTATCAATATTATTAATGAAATTATGAAATATCGCTCTGTAGAGCACTAAAATATGAATGATACTGAAGTTGAACTGAATAATTAAGTTGTAAATTTTCAACTCTTACAACACCTAATTCGGTGGTGTGGCGGCATCTACATCGCCACATGCGAACTACGCATCAAAGACCTGACGTCACACAAATCCTGCGTCGCGCAAGCAGAGTTTACCGCGCGATCAACATATATATAAGTTCCCGACATCAACCTCTGGGCAGTTGCCCACCAGACACAACACCCGTCTGGTCGGAGGATCCTCCCTTTTCTATAGAGAATGAGTGAACTTTACACCCTGTTCCTCATACCTCTAAAGTGATATTATTGCAATTGTTGGATGTCACATGTCTTCAAATTTCTGGTTCTAGGACATGCCGGTTTCCTCACGATGTTTTCCTTCACCGTTTTGAGAGCAGTGCATGTAGATAATACAATAACTCACAACAGCTCCTGGTAAGTGTCGAAGTAGGCCTGCAGCTGCCCCGCCAGCTCCAGCTGGTGCGTGCACTGGTCGGCGCGCTGCACCAGCGTGTGCAGGGCTTCGCTCACGTCCTCCAGCTTGGCGGTCACGTGCTCCTTAGCGTCGGGGAAGGCCGTGCCTAGTCTGTGGGAGAGAAGGGTAAAGTTAGTTAGGTTGTAAGGTTTAAGTAAACAAAAAAAACCAGCCAAGTACAGTCACGAGCACCAATATACACACTTAGCAACTTTAAAAAGTGATTTTCTCCTACTGTGGTGATTGTAATTTTATGTTGTTACGAACATAGTATTTTGGAACCCACACTAACATGAAATAGGTCTTATTTCAAAGTTGCAGTCGTTATTCCATGAGAAAGTCGCTTTTGAATTTTGCTAAGTGGATACATATTGGTGCTCGTTACTGTACGTGTCAGACCACGCACAATGAAGGGTTCCGTAGTGGGGATGAATTTATCCCAAGAGCAAATTTAACATTGTAGTTGAAAAATATGTTCTCCCCTATGGGATGTATGGGAGAACATGTTTTTGCAACTGTAAATGTAAGTTGGTCGATTATTACTCGTTAATTTGTAGAGCCTACTTAGCTCTGACAGTTTTCCTTTTAATTTCGTTATATATACTACTGCCGTGAATTTTTTCACTTATCTAAAACCAACCATTTAGCTGGCACATGACTCTAACAAAAAATAGCACTTTAAAGCTTAATATTTCGCAAATTTACTTATTAATCCAAAAATGGTTTTCACACACTCACTATATTTTTGAACGGCCTTTCTAACGACACCCCACAACATGAGATAGACGAGAAAAAAAAACATACCTATTTTACGTGTAGGAGAGGTATCCATATTTTTTTTTATTTTGACACTTTTTCGGCGTGTTTAATATGTATACCCATGCTAAATTACAGTTTTTTTGTACTAAGACGGTCTGAGCTAAGCCCCGGACAGACAGACAGACGGACATGGCGCAACTATAAGGGATCCTTGTTGACTACGAAACCCTAATGAGCCCAGAAATCGTCCTTGAGTATTGTATGAAACAGTTAATAAAATACAGCTAATTGAAGAAGGGTGTCAATTTGCTTTAAAAAAAAATCCTAACTAAATTACTGACCACTGTGTGCAATTTTAGCCCATCGTCCATTGACCGTCACTGACCATTGTGCACCATCATGGCCCAGCATGGACCATTGTGTGCGCAGCCATTCTCCATCACAAACAACTGTCCACCATCATGGCCCAGCATGGACCATTGTGTACGCAGTCATTTTCCATCACAATACACTGTGCACCATCATGGCCCAGCATGGACCATTGTGTACGCAGCCATTCACCATCACAATCTACTGTGCACCATCATGGACCAAAAGTAGGCCATCGTGATACACGCCATTGCTTATCAATGACCACTGGTTACATACCTTTCAGCTTCCGTTTGCAGCTTATCGTGCGCAGCCTTAATGGCGTCCAGGTCGGCCCGGAGCGCGTGCAGGCTCCTCTTCTGCGCGTGCAGCTCGTGCAGCGAGCGCGGCGGCGCGGTCTCGCTGCCGAGCGCGGACTCCTTCTCGCCCACCCAGGCGGCCGTCTCCTCGGCCGAGCGGTCGAACTCGTGCACCTGGCGGGCGCCGGCTAGGGCCTGGGAGACAGAAATATTTACTTTTAGTACTAGGCTCAAGGCTGGGCTATTTAGCAGATACTGGAAAAAAAAAACGATGAACTACGTCAGAATAGGAATGAGTATTAGCGTTCCGTGGAAACGTATGTTTAATTAAGAGGGTTTATTCTATAATTATCCTGTTAAATCCCATCTCTAGTTTATACGTTTTTAGTTGAGTTTTTGTCGTAGTTGCGTTTTAGTTTTTATATCTTTTACAAACTTTTTTTTTCATTGTTATTTTCCTTCGCCGTAGTTGGGTAAAAAAAAAAGGATTTTTCGTGTAGCAATTAAGTATTAAGAGCGTTTATCCTGAAGGTTGGCAACGTCGCAAATAACTGTCAAATATTTACCTGCTAACTACGGCGAAGGAAAATATCAATGAAAAAAAAAGTTTGTAAGAGATATAAAAACTAAAACGCAACTACGACAAAAACTCAACTAAAAACGTATAAACTAGAGATGGGATTTAACAGGATAATTCTGTTAACAGGTAACTTGTTCCTAGGCTCTGAAATTACCTGTTCTGTTACTTGTAACAGGGAAATTTCCTTCTTAAGGTAACTGAATTCATACATACTTCGTAATATTTCAGACAGTTAAGTAATTAGTTAACTATTATCGAAAACAATACACACACGCGTGCCATCGGAATAAAGTTCTTATGTCAAAGAGGCTTAAATTTCTAATTCCTTGTCGCATACTTACATTCATTTAACGTCACTATCACTACTGAGCGACCTTGCCAAGTAAATACCGAGGAATTCCCAGTCATCGACAAAATAACTGATAAATGAACGATGAACGAAAAAACGTCAGGGCATGGTAAACGGTGAAATGGTAACAGAGAACTGTAAATTCAGTTCCTAGGTTATCTGTTAAGCTGCAGTTACTAGATATTTATAGTAATATCTATATTTATAGATAATTAATTCCTAGCACATCTCTAGTATAAACAAGACATCACAGACAAACAAATAAAAATACGGATTCACACTTATCTGTTCGATTTATACCCTAACATGACGTGTGACTCCGGATATTTTATTTGTCTGTCAGTGATTTCTTGTTATACCTTTTTTGTTGATTTTTTATATTTGAGTTGGTTCCATAGTAAAATGTTGTTTATATTTACATACCGTCGTCTTAGAGTGAAAACCTCTTTTATGCGAAAAACTGGTGGGCAACTGGGAATTTATATATTATGCTTATCGCGCGATAAAATCTGCTTACGCGATGCAGGACCTAGCGTGACGTCAGTATGATGCGTAGGTCGCATGTGGCGATATAGATGCCGCCACAAAACTGCGTGTGTGGCGAGATTGTTTTTCCAAAACATAAAAAGTCAAAGTTGCATTCCCGAGTTTTTTTTTTTTTTTTTGAGGCTGGGGAATTATCAAATAACTGCTCCCGCTCTGGGTGGAGCGGGAGGGCGTGTCAGACTTTTACTGACTAAAACCCACCCGTGTTCCTACCGTTGCCTGTGTGCCGGGGCCGCGATATCCCTTTCGGACAAACTCGCAACCCTGGCAGGCATTGGCCCTTACGGACCCCGTCAGTTGGTGCTGACATCTCTTTGAGGCGACTTTCATTTCGTTGAAGGATGTCAATAATTTCTATTCTATATCTTAATGTATTTACGGATATTAAAAAAAAACAAATAGTTTGCACTCACCTCCTGTCTCGCCAGCGCCAACTCCTTCAGATCGTCCCACAGCCCCTTGATATCATCAATCCTCTGTTTCACTCTATCGGCTTCTGGCGTGTTCTCCTCTAGAAGCACCGTGCCTGCCTCGCAGACGCCTTCAATTCTACCCTCGTTGGCTGTAGAAAATAAAATAATAAAAATAGGTTTACATATAACACAATATTTGTAACTTTTTTTAGGGTAATATGATCACTCATGTCTGTCTGTCCGTTTGTCACAGTCAATTTGCTCCGAATTTACTGGACCAATTTAGTTGAAATTTGGTACACATATGTATTTCTGTTACTCAAACACGAACAGGTAACGTAAATAAATGAATTTTGAATATGGGGGTCACTTTTGGGGGTCAACAAGAAAGTTAAAAAAAAAAGTTTTGCAAACTGTACTATGTGGTATATCAAATGAAATATTGCGAGGACACCAAATAAAAAAATTTATTTTAAAGATATTTAAGAAAAAAATTGGCCATTGCCTATTACAACTACTGAGCCACAAATTTTGAAAAAAATACAGAGAATGGTTCTTTACTCATACTGGTCAAAATTAGCTTCGGAAATAACAATGAAATTGTTATCAAATTCTGAAAGATAATAATACTGTGGGTCATCCTTAGAAGACAGACATATGCCATCGCGGACTTTTTTGTTGAATTTTTTAAGATGAACAATGTCGTCGAACATAATTTTCATGTATCTTTTACGGTTTACGCGGCGCCCACCAGTAAAGCTCTCAATCGGCATGATTTTTTCGACATCTTCAACAATTATCGTCATATTTCAGCTAATTTACACAAAACCTTGAATGAATTATACAGCAAAACCTTCCGCAAGAATCACTCCGTCCATTGGTGAAAACCGTTTGGTAGTTTTCGAGTTTATCGCGTTCAGACAGACAGACAGACAGACGTGGCGGGGGACTTTGTTTTATAATATGTAAGGATCTTACCCCACTATATGTCTTACCTTGTAACTGCGCTAGGAAGTTGTCGAAAGCTTGCTGGAGAGTCTCCACATGCTCTACATCCAAACCATACTCTTCGCTGGCTGCAGTGGTCATTTGTTCACTGATCCATTCTTGTACTTCCTCGCATTCTTGGACGAACCTGTGGGGACGAGTTAGGAGTTAGTAGAGATGATAAAACGAATTTTAAAAAAAAATATTCAAATTAGCCCCAGAATCAAAAAAAAAAGGTTAAAAAAAATAAAATTAGCTTAGGGACGATAGTTTAACGTGACAACGTCATAACAAAACATTCCCTTCCCTCGCTCCGATCGTAACGTTACAATGAGCGTAACGGGACAATGGGCGTAACGGGACAATGCGCGTAACGGGACAACGAGTCATCCTTTTTCGTGCGTGCAGCCGGCGTTCATCGATTTATTAGACGTTGTCACGTCAAAAAAAAATCCTTTATTTTATTTTTTTATAGAAATACACAATCTGTGAAAATTTCAACTGTCTACCTATTACGGTTCCCGAGATACCGCTGACAGACAGACGGACGACGACGATAACCGTCGAAAAATTTCAACGCAGTGGGGTTCAGAATCATGTACTGTATCCATGGTAACCGGCTTCACGTCGATGTCCCTGACACCCTGTATGTAATTTTTTTACAACTTACTTGAAGTACTTCAAGCTCTGCTGTAACCGTTGTTGCCTCTTAGCCGACAGTAGCTTCATTTCTTCGTAAGTCGCCTTGATTTCGTCTATTCTCTTTTGTAGTTGTTCGCCGTCGATTGTGGAGCGATCCTGTTTGAGTAGAAAGCGTTATCGATTATGTTCAAAGTCAAAGTCTAATCATTTATTTCAAATATGCACATTTGAATGTCATTTATAAAAAAGTATAATTCATTCTAGTTGTCTCTTCCAAAAGGTAGTTTTCGTATGGAGAAGAATGACGAGTAACTCCATCACAAATGTTTTATTTTTTACTATTTTTAAAATGAATCCCTATTTTTCTGGTCACGCCATAACTTGAGAACGACTTTACCGCATTTATTCATGTTATTTTTTAAAGTTTTCCAATAGTTTTTAGAATATTCTTACGAAAAGATTTTTAAAAAAAATTGCGCATAAAATTGGAAAATTCCAGAAAACTTAACGACTATTTTAATTTCGCGCGTTTGACAGTTCGTGCGTCTGATGAATGTGAATTTAGCAGAGTAGGGTAGGTAGGTAGGTATGTATGTAGGAAGGTAGGGTAGATAGATAGGGTAGGTAGGTACGTAGGTAGGTAGGCAGGTATGGTAGGTAGGTAGGTAGGTGCGCCGTAGTTAATTTTATAAAAGCTTATGTGAAGACAATGCACCTAGAATAAAACTACTACATCATAATAGATATACAAAACTGTCATATTCTACTCACCATCAATCCAGCCGCAGTTTTCTCCAACTTAACGACACTAGCATCGAACCCGGTCACTTCTCTCTGCAACGCGTCCAGCCTCCTGACCAGCGCAAGCGCAGAGTCCTCGTCGCGGCCCACGTCGCCTGACACCAAGACTATGCGACGTTCTAGTAGCCACGCTTCTGCTTCTGATATTTCGGAGATTAACTGTGGAAGGAAACGAAAAGATTAATATTTTAAAATAATATAAAAAAGTATGATAATGAGACAAATATGCCTATTTGTAAAATAGGGTTGATGCCTGGGTAAAAAAAAAAATCTAATTAGTCCGTCAGTCAGATAATAAAAAAATTGTAGATACGTATTTTATGCTTTATCATATTAATAAGAAATTGTTTAGATAAAACGCATTAAAGTTGGGGAGTGGGGGCTCGATACGTCACAGGTCAGCATAAAATCTACCGGCCAGTGAAGTCATGTTACATTTAAACGCATTGCCTATTCAATGTATTGCTGTAATCTTTTGATTACGTAAAAAAATAAAAATATGTGTCCAAATTTTTAAAATAAACTACGTTACGGACAAAAAAAATGTGAGCCGTCACGGGACGCCTGGCAGATGTGAAACATTGACATTATTTTGTAAAAGTAATATGCAGAAAAGAACATATTGTGATAGGAACTAAATATGTCATAAAAAAAATCGTTAATAATAATTAATATAATATAATATATAAATATAATCGTTAATAACGATAATAATAAAATAAAGAGATAAAATAATAATAAAGAACTTAGACATCTGCGAGTCTCTGTCCAAATATAATAAGTGTTTATTAGATTTAATTTGATTTGATTTGATTTAATTTAATTTAAGTATCTCTAAATGTTATATTTTCTTAATTTTTTAATGATTGTTTATAAATTTAATTTATTTTTTACTTTCCTTCCATTTTTCATGTGTTAACTTTGTTAGCTTAGTTTTTAACTTTATTGTGCATGCTGTGGCCTCCTATAATTGAAGGAGTACACTTACTCAATACCCGATATTGCCCTTTAATTATGTGTCATGTATTGTGTACATCTTTTGTTGGAGATCCTAAATAAATAAATAAATAAATAAATAAATAAATAAATAATTAACTAATCGCACAGTCGATTGCGCATGGCGACGCGTGCCACACCGTACACACTACTGCATATAGACTGTATATATACCATCATATAGCGTGGCGACGCGTCGCCACGCCAGAAATCGGTTTTACGTGCGGCTATAGATGTTTCACATCAAAAAAAAAAAATTAACATCCTTTTTAGGCGAACCTCGTGGCTAAGTAGTAACAGGGTCTGATGGCACGGGTCGATTCATCAGGTTAAGCTACGCTTGCCTGGGTGGTCCCTAGATGGGTGACCTTCACATACCGAGACTCCTCCGTGCCTCGGAAAGCACGTTAAGCCGTTGGTCCCGGCTGTCAATCGTGGATCTTTGAAAGTCGTTACGGGTCGTCAGAAGCCCGAAAGTCTGACAACCAGTATTATCCAGTTACTGGGTTGTGGAGGTCAGTTAAGCAATCGCAAAATGTAAAATACTGGTATTTAGATCCGGTTAGATTGGAAGCCGACCCCAACATAGTTGGGAAAAGGCTCGGTAGATGATGATACATACCTGTAACAGCGCGCATCTGTCTCTGATAAGCGTGGTCCTGTTGGCGGCGGCGTCCAGTAGCGCGCGGTGCGCGGCGGCCAGGTCCCGCGCGCGCGCCTCCAGCGCGGCGCCCGCGAAGTGCTCGCGGCGGGACAGCACGGCCGCGCGGGTGAGGAGCGCCTTTATTATAGGTTCTCTGTGGGACATTTTTTAATATATAAACAACAACACCAACTGCATAGTTATACAAATTACATAGGACATCTGACCCACCCGGAAAATTAAAAAAAACTATAGTTTGCCACGCTTTAGTAATGCGCGGCTAGGCGGGGGGCGGAACGCCGTGAGCGTTGACGAATGAGCGGTGCAGTGCTGTTCCGTGAGCCGCGCACGTTCCGTACAAGAAATAACGCCGCGAGCGTTGACGAATGAGCGGCGCAGTGCTGTTCCGTGAGCCGCGCACGTTCCGTACAAGAAATAACGCCGTGAGCGTTGACGAATGAGCGGCGCAGTGCTGTTCCATGAGCCGCGCACGTTCCGTACAAGAAATAACGCCATGAGCGTTGACGAATGAGCGGCGCAGTGCTGTTCCATGAGCCGCGCACGTTCCGTACAAGAAATAACGCCGTGAGCGTTGACGAATGAGCGGCGCAGTGCTGTTCCGTGAGCCGCGCACGTTCCGTACAAGAAATAACGCCGTGAGCGTTGACGAATGAGCGGCGCAGTGCTGTTCCGTGAGCCGCGCACGTTCCGTACAAGAAATAACGCCGTGAGCGTTGACGAATGAGCGGCGCAGTGCTGTTCCATGAGCCGCGCACGTTCCGTACAAGAAATAACGCCATGAGCGTTGACGAATGAGCGGCGCAGTGCTGTTCCATGAGCCGCGCACGTTCCGTACAAGAAATAACGCCGTGAGCGTTGACGAATGAGCGGCGCAGTGCTGTTCCGTGAGCCGCGCACGTTCCGTACAAGAACTAACGCCGTGAGCGTTGACGAATGAGCGGCGCAGTGCTGTTCCATGAGCCGCGCACGTTCCGTACAAGAAATAACGCCGTGATTTTTTTTCCACAATTATCGCCTAAAATTAAGTCTTTGCGCTACCTACTAAATAAGTTTTCATTTATGGAATAATTATACAAATAATTCAAAACTTTTTCGTCATTTTAACCATTCTTTTTTATTATGATGTAGAAAGTGTACGCGCTATTAAAACATTGACTGATTCGTGTCAGTTAAGGATCTCACGCACACACGCGGCCACGACTTCAACCAAGTAATTACTGTAATTACAATACTAAAACACTGGCGGAATGTTGCGCTCTTGTACTGCAAGCGATTAGGAAGAAGAGTGGTCTTCGTGCATGGCACTACATATGTATGCTTTACAATGCAATGGGTACAGTATAAAGCAGAGATGTTACAGAAGTCATTTTACCGGAACCGGAATCGGATGTTTTAAATTTGATTGATTGGAATCGAAACCGGAACCGTCGAAAAGTCACAAGAGGATGTAGAACAAATATGTATTAAGGGAACGCTTTATGAATCAATAGAAATATAATTCAGTCTTTTTAATTAGTCTCTTTGATTAGTCTCTTTAACTAGTCTCTTTAACTAGTCTCTTTAATTAGTCTCTTTGATTAGTCCCTTTATTAGTCTCTTTAACTAGTCTCTTTAACTAGTCTCTTTAATTAGTCTCTTTAATCAGTCAAATATAAGCAATAACATCCACAAACAAAACAATAAACTGAGACTTCGATCGCAAGCGTGTATGAAATAAACAAACGGCGACTAGTTAAAAATTGTTTGTACGCGCTCTAGTCACGTGCATAGCTGCGTTTCGAACTTTGGTATAACTCCGATTCATAATTATCGCAACCGAAGTCGGAATCGGAAGTGTAAAATTAATCGGAAGTTCCGACCTTTCGAAATCGGAACCGAAGCTCCGTAAAATCCCTGGTATAAAGGTACTTTTAACAATAAATATAAACAGACCTGGCCAATAGCTCAGCTTCCAAAGCGAGATGCTTCTTGAGCATCGCTTGTGCCTCAGCCAGCGTCGAACCCGCTTCCTCTTGTCTCACTGCCGCCTCGCGTTCACGTAACCTGTATAATGTAAAATAAATTAAAACTAAATTCTTTCACTGGAATACCGACTTCTGTAATTAAATTTATTTTTCACTTAGTAGTTTTTTTTTTGTTTTTTTGTAAATAAGTTTTTTATTTTTCGGTTTTTAATTTTGGTGTGGGTACCAAAATTAAAAACCGAAAAATAAAAAACTAATTCATATACCACTATTTGCTATGTAAACAACAGTGACAGGAAGTATTACAACATCATCAAGATGCAGAAAGTTGATTAAATATGTGTTATCGAAGCTAACTCTAAAACTACCCAAACAAAGTTAATAAAATTTATATAGGACCATCCACCGCACAAGCTCCCTCTAAGAAATGAAAAAAGTGTTTTCAAATTTCACAATTGAAGAAAATATCGATGTAAAAAAATGAAAAATTACATAAAGACGAACATGTAACCTCATCCTTTTTTGAAGTCGTATTAAAATCTAGATTATAGGGATGATGACAAAATATTTTTTTTAGTTCGTCATAGAGATCATTAAAAAATATTGGACACGAGTTTTTTATTTATTTACGTAATCTAAAAATTACGGCGATACATGGAGTTAAAATGTGCCATGACGATAATATTATAAAGCAAAAATACGTGTCTAATATTTTTTTATTATCTGACTGACGGACTAATTAGAACTTCATTTTTTTTACCCAGGCATCATCCCTATTTACCTCATTTCAACTTAAATAATTATGTCCAACACAACTATCGTAATCACAACAATATTAAGTTTTTAGAAAGCTTCCTAGTTGCGTACTTCCAATTATTATCCGAAAAATATTGCTAATCCATTGCTATAAATGTTTGAAAAATTCGTCTGCTCAACAACACAATGAATGTTGTTGAACTGTCAAAAAGATAGGCATTGCCATTGTACTCAATACTCAATTATTTATTGCATTCCACAATGTATGTGCTTAGGTGGTAAACATTTGCTTGAGAAACAATCGTGGACCCTGTCGGGCACAGCAAAAGAAAGATAGTAGAAGGGTAGAGATGAGGACTTATCGTTTAACTTATTCCAAAAACAAAAACTTTTTTTGTGTATTTTATATGAGTTTCAGAGATTGATCATTTAAATATTCGTTTACACTGTAATAACATTTACTTAATAATATATTTTTTTTTTTTTTCTTGTATAGATGGATCTTTTTTACATTTCTAATTGATTCGGGTAATTTATTTTATATTTTTATTGACATAACTAGAGGGCTTGTTGAATGTATTTTTAGGCGGGATTTTGGTAAGTTTAGTCGCGTTTTATATCGGAGTGTGTATCTTGTTTGTATGTAAGTGTGTTACGCTATTGCCCTCAGTTGTCTCGGTTACTTTGTTAATACTGACCATCTGAACTCCTCGTCGGCATCTCGGTCCCATCTGTGCAGTAACGCAGCATCCTCCAAGTTGTCGCGACGGATCTGCATCGGTTCCTGCAGTTGGCGGTATCTGTTGAAGAAATATCACTACTTTATAAAAACATTTAAAAAAAAACAGGCAGGATGAAAGGAACAGAGATGTAATGTTTTTTTTTTTTGTTTTGAATATAGTTCTCGATGTTTTGATTGGTATATTGGCGTGTGCTAGCTCACATATGGCCAATAATTTAATTTATTTTTTGTGTTGCGTAATTTAAATTATTTTGCTTACCATCGCAGAGATGAAAGAAAAGTGCTGATTCTCAGCCTAGTTTTAATTTAAATCTAAAGAAATGTCAAGTTGGCAACGTCGCAAATAGTCTAATATTCCACTCTTCATGAATTTGTCAATATTACTGATTTAAATTATGTAATATCTCTCTCTAGTGCACTAAAATATTCATTACGAATTACAATAATGAATGTCGTAACACTGACCCAGTATCTGGTTTGCGGAGGTCAGATAAGTAGTCACTGATATAAAATATTCAGCTGCACTTCGTTAGACTGGAAGCCGACCCCAAGATAATTGTAAAAATGCTAGGAGACGTTCGGATGGATAGCGTGCTCTAAAAACGAATCCTATAGTACTTATAGGATAAGTTTTTAGAGGACACTATCCATCCGAACCTCTCCTAGCATTTTTCTTAGTGGTTCTTCTGGTTCTTTTTTTACCTCTTAACAGCAGCATCAGCTTTGCTGAGTATCTCGTCCGCCATGAAGTGGTCGCTATCAGCGAGCTGGCGCGCGTTATCAGCCAGCTGCGTCGCGAAGTCTGCCTTGCTCGACACTTGTTGCTCGAGCCGCGAGTGGCGCTTGAGCAGGGCTGTTACTGAGGCCAGGTCTTTGCCTGTGAGGGGAGAAACATATGATGGAAACATAGGTAAAATATTTAGGAATTTTTGTAGCTATGAATATTGTCAATGTATGTCTGGTATTCGACTAAGCAGGCCGATGGTCTACCCTATTGGTCGGCAAACCGCGGCTCTTTGGCTTATAGAGTGCGGCTCTGTACAGGTGTCGATGAGTGCGAGCGTAGATACGCGCGGGCCGATACGAAATGGCCCAATAGAAACGACGTTTTTTTTTTTTTTAAATAGACTAGTCAAATTTTCTCGACTTTCAAAGATCCTGTTTCATAAAGAAAAACGATTTGAAATTGGAAAGCTAATTTGAAAATGGAAAGCTAATTTGAAATTGGAAAGCTAATTGGACATTGGATAGGTATTTGAAATTGGAAAGCTAATTTGACATTGGATAAGTATTTGAAATTGGAAAGCTAATTTGACATTGGATAGGTATTTGAAATCGGAAAGCTAATTTGAAATTGGAAAGCTAATTTGACATTGGATAGGTATTTGAAATTGGAAAGCTAATTTGAAATTGGAAAGTTAATTTAACATTGGTTAGGTATTTGAAACTGGAAAGGTAATTTGAAATTGAAAAGCTAATTTGAAATTGGAAAGCTAATTTGAAATTGGAAAGCTAATTTTAAATTAGGTTTTTTTTTGTATTTTTTTTTCTGTTAATACAATTTAAATAGAAGTGTACGTACCATGATCTTCGCTGAGGAGCTGTGCCTCTACATCATCCAGCCAGGCTGTGAAGTCGTCAAGACCTCGCAGGTACACTCTCGCCTGGTAGGCTTCCTGAAGACGTTCACGACGTAGCTTAGCGGCGGCCTGGCAGGAGAAGAATAGTAATTAAAGTGAAATTAGGTAGTACAAGTTTCTGCAATTTACTGGCGAATGACGTCACTGAAATTATATTTATGAAAGTAAGTTGGTGTGTTTTATTTCTACACGACGATGCGAAAGCGGTGCACATCTCTGGGGCGCAGGCTCCGGAACACCTCCAACACCATCCTGAGCGTATTTGCGAACAGGTTTGAATGTCAGTACATTAATCATTGTTATATGATTAATGTAATGACAAACAAACAAATGACTCAGAGGCAGGCGTTTTATTAATTATTTTAATTTAAATTTTGACATGCTAATTTTATTTATATAATTTACTGAATTAATTAACAATCTTTTTATTTATTTTTTATGTCTTTATATTGCTTATAATTTTGTCTAACATTATGGGCTGAAATAAATGATTTTTGAATTTGAATTTTTATAATCATTTTGGGTTAAGTAGATATTGAAGTTTTGTATGGGACAGGTTTTTTTTTAGCTTTTTACCGTAACAATAGCGGTCATTGTCGATTCCCTAATATCTCTTCGTAGGAACTAGAGGTGATCTGTAACAGGTAAAATTAGAAACCTGTTCCAGGGAAATAACAGCTCTAAAATCCAGTACCAAAATAACAGTCTGTTACATTGAACCCAAAGACTCTTTGATTGCAACAGATCCGAATTGGTTAACCACAGTGACAGGCAAAGAACAGATGCTAACTCTTTCTATTACAGCTTGTTCCAAACTGTTCCAGGTCATTTTCGCAAGGAAACATCCATAAGCTTGATAGAGAAGAGCTTGTTATGTTACACAGATACACACACCAGTCACGGCAATGTCGGCAATGTTTAAATTTGGTCTGTTGTAGTAGATTGGCAGGAACTGCTTTTTCAGTTTTGAGATATCTGTTCCCTGTTTTAAAAACATGTTTTTCTAAACTGTTTCGATAAATAAGCCTCACTCCTAGTAGGAACCCGAACAATAAATTGTGTATCGGATTGTTGCGACAATTTAAAAAACAAAAATGTCGCGGCCTCATGCTGAGATAGGAGCCTTTTGGCCTCGTACAGGACTTCCTGTTTAAAAATTTTAATGTTACTTTGTTTTTTATTTATATTTAGTGTTTTTTTAGTTTACTGTGTGATTTCCTGTGCGAGGCTCAATAAATAATTTTCCTTTCTTTCGTTTCTTTCATTCGTAAAAAATACGTAACGTAAAGAATTTCAAAGGAAGTTGGTGGGTCAATGACTTCTATAGCCATGCTGAAACGCAGATGAAATAAAATAAGTTAGTTACCTGTAATTCTCTCCATTGGTACTCCAGTTCTTCAACATGTTTCGCGATCTCTTGAGCCGCATAGTGTTTGCCCTCTGTAACAAATAATGATCCATGTAAAATACTGGTATTCAGCTGCATCCGGTAAGACTGGAAGCCGACCTCAACATAGTTGGGAAAAGGCTTAGCAGATGGTGAGAGTAAACAAAAGAAAAAGTGTTTATTCTGCACAAACTAAACGCACATTACAAAAAAAAACAAATTACAATACCCTTTTACAAATTAGCCAAGAACCTCGTATTCACTATTAAAAACAGAAAAGTTTGACAAATTTTGTCTATTGCTTGCTGTCAGGGCCAGAGGCCAAAGACAATTTACAATAACAGGGATGATGACAATTTTTTTTTTTGAGATTATTAAAAAATATTGGACACGTATTTTTTCTTTTTTTACTTAATCTAAAGATGCGAGTAAGTAGATTTTATACTTACTAGTGACGTAACGGCCCCCACTCTCCAACTTAAAATGCGTTTTATCAAAGTAATTTTTATTAATATTTTATTATTAATATGATAACGCAAAAAATACGTGTCTAATATTTTTTTATTATCTGAGTGACGGACTAATTAGAATTTCATTTTTTTAACCAAGCTTCATCTCTATTGCGTAATGTGTTCGACATTATCAAATGAAAACAAACAATCAAATCTGCAAAATGCCGATTGCATAGTGGAAAAATAACGATTTGTGTAACAAGCAACAACAAAACAAGAACAATTATGCTATGCGTCGCATCTGTGCAAGAAAAGGTCATTGCTCAGTTAAATGTCGTGACTTCGGACGAACCAATCGCCAACAGCGCTGATTTTCAACAAAAACCTCGCGAATGATGTGATTATTATTACTAATTCGAGGAGCTCGTGGCTAAGTAACAACAGCCGCACTGGTCGATCCATCAGGTTAAGCTACGCTTGCCGGGGTTGGTCAGTGGATGGGTGACCATCTTTACATACCGAGAATCCTCCGTGCCTCGGAGAGCACGTTAAGCCGTTGGTCCCGGCTGTCATTCGTGGATCTTTGACAGTCGTTATGAGTCGTCAGAAGCCCGAAAGTCTGACACCAGTCTTACCAAGGGGTATCGTATTACCCAGTTACTGGGTTGTGGAGGTCAGATAGGCAGTCGCTCCATGTAAAATACTGGTATTCAGCTGCATCCGGTTAGACTGGAAGCCAACCCCAACATAGTTGGGAAAAGGCTAGGCAGATTGATTTTTATAAATTCGAGTTACAATGACTCATACAATATTCAATACAACACACATACACCGAACAATAACAATACAATACAAAAACCACAGTACATTCAACACTAACACTAAAACATTAATGGCCGACGACTGTAGGTGACGTGCGTCACTGCAGCGTCGTATGTAAGGACGGTCATGTTCGTGAACGGGCGCCGTCAGTGGGGACTGGTCATCTCTTAGCTGCCAAGGCTTATTTTAAATTTATTTAATTTTTTAAATTGTTTTTGCTTTATTACGGACGCTTTTAACGTGCACGTCTCTCTACATTGTTCTCACATGTATAATTACAACATGAATGATGTAACCAATATTTTGTAACAATATTCTAATTTAAAAGAGTGTAAAAAAAATATTAAAATTTTTGAATTGTTTTTGCTTTATTACGGACGCTTTTAACGTGCACGTCTCTCTACATTGTTCTCACATGTATAATTACAACATGAATGATGTAATCAATATTTTGTAACAATATTCTGATTTAAAAGAGTGTCCGTGGAGTTTCTTGCCCGTTCTTCTCCATAGGAACCTACTACGCGTTGGAATGGGCGACTAGCTTCATATTTCTGACTGACCGACCCCTTGACAATTCAAAAGTGCCTGTAATTGGTTTATTTGAAATAAATGCTTTGAGTTTGAGGTCGAGCCTGTCAGCTATTATCATGATAATGTAATGACATCCTGCGACAATAATAAATCAAGGTAATCAAATTTCTTACGGATTTGAGTGTGAATTCTGAACATAATACGCACGAGTACGTACCTATAAGAGTTTCTCCGTGGTTAGCGACGTCGTCGATGCGTCCTTTATTGGCCGCCAGTTCCGACTCAAACGCCGAGTGCTTCTGGATCTTGCTCTGAAGGTTTGATAACTCCCTGGTGATTGAAACATAGATATTATTATATGAGAATCATTGTAGTACATTAGAGAGGAGCTCGTGGCTAAGTAACAACAGCCGCACTGGTCGATCCATCAGGTTAAGCTACGCTTGCCGGGGTTGGTCAGTGGATGGGTGACCATCTTTACATACCGAGAATCCTCCGTGCCTCGGAAAGCACGTTAAGCCGTTGGTCCCGGCTGTCATTCGTGGATCTTTGACAGTCGTTACGAGTCGTCAGAAGCCCGAAAGTCTGACACCAGTATTACCAAGGGGTATCGTATTACCCAGTTACTGGGTTGTGGAAGTCAGATAGGCAATCGTTCCATGTAAAATACTGGTATTCAGCTGCATCCGGTTAGACTGGAAGCCGACACCAACATAGTTGGGAAAAGGCTGGGCAGATTGATTGATTGTAGTACATTAGAGAGCAGTTGAGAGTTGTCACCACAACCCTTTGCACAAAATCCTATACTAGTAAACGCGCAATATTTGTATATAAAAACTTAGTTTTTGTTTAAGGTAAACCAGAGCGTTTATTCTGAAGGTGGGCAACGTCGCAAATAGATGTCAAATATTTCACTGTTTTGATTAATTTAGCAATATTACTGCGTGGAAATAAAAAATGTGGTTAACTAGCGAAAAAGAATATTGATTATGAAATGCAATAATTAATATCGTAACACCGAATGTTTAGTTTTAGAGGTAAAAAATCTATTTGGAAAGTTTCCAAATGCGTTTTTTACACCTAAAATGGGTACAACATCAAATTCAATGTTATAATTGCAATTCATTATTAATATTCTAGTTCGCTAGTTAGCCACATTTCTTATTTCTATTCAGTAATATTGCTATAAGAATCAAAACAGGTCAATATTTGACAGTTATTTGCGACGTTGCCGACTTTTAGGGTAAACCCTCTTAATAGTAGTACTAGAACTAGTGTTAATGCTATTCATTATTATTTTTTGAGTACCGTTTGCAATATTTCCGATGTTATTGGCTCGATTTGGATTCTGTTTATTATTTCCAAAAGCTTATGAGTTATTTTATCAGATTAACTAACATTTTTTTATAAAATTTGTAAACTATGAAAAAAAAAAAAGGAAATGAAGACTTTTTTTTTTAATCATAGACTGAGACATTAGAAGAAAAAAAAAAAATTTTAAGTTCGATAATTTGTCATGAACATTCAAAAAAATACGGGCGGGCACATATTATGCCCATGGGCGACATTGTATACAACGTCCCGACATCAATCGTCGGGCAATAGCCCACCCGACACGACACGCGTCTGGTCGGAGGATCCTCCCTTTTCTGTGGTGGATGAATGAACTTTACACACTGTTCCTCATACCTCTAAAACTCATTATTTATCCTTCCTTAGGCTCACCGTTACATAAGGTATCCTTGCGCATAAGACCCAGCGGTTTAGGCTGTGCGGTGTCTGTCAGCGAATTTAAGATTTTTAATTAGGAACTTCTTGTTGACATACCTGTAGTTCTGGTCGTTGGCGATCTGCATCTTGAGCGAGATCCACTCCCTCTCGTGGTACAGGTTCCTGAGGAACTGGTGCAGTTGGCGCGACTGCTCTAATGTCTCGCCTCGCTGCTTGCAGGATTCCTGGGGAAGAGATGAGGGTTTCATGAAAAGGTGAATTAGTTGACAAACAGATGAAAAAAAAAATCTTTGAGAGGCACATAATCAAGTCAGTTAGCGTATTGCAGTTCGGTAAGACAATATTAATAGGAAGTGTGTTTGTAGTGGAAGTGGTCCGGCTAAAGTGCCGAAAGCATTGCATTGTCACTGTCACTGAGTCAGTGTCATTTGTTATTTTGTTTGATTGTTTAGTTCGCTGTAAAACACCACATTCCCAAAACATTACATTCTCTTGTGCCTAAACGGACCCGGCACTCGCCAGACGCTGCCACCCTTTGTATTGATTGATCGTATGTTTTAGGTTATTATATCAAAAGTCACTACAATGACTGAATTTACGAAAAACTTTTTACAAAAAAAAAACAACCGACTTCCGAAAAAGTTAAATTTTTTGTAAAAAAGTTTTTTGTTGCAATAAAGTGGCAACTGGATAGTGACGTAAGCATGTGTTAGTCCCGGAATGCCAGACCTTGTTTTATTAGACCATGGTTTTGAAATAGTGACTCCTTACCTGCAGCTTATCCCGTCTGTTGAGGATCGTCTTCAGTCTCATCTCCACGTACTCCCTGTCGAAGTGCTGTTCCTCCAACATGCTGCGCGCGAATCTCTGCAGCTCGTCCACTCTGTTCAGTTGGCTGTGCAGGAGTTTCGAGAACTCTGCGTGCTTGCGGATTAGAGTTTCTACGGCTGGAATGGAAATTTAAGATTATTTTGTGGGACAACGCATTCAGCGAGCACATATCCGACCTGCACAACAGGCGGAACACAGGCTGGAGTGAGAGTCTATGATGACTACCACAGAAAATGTCAAAACGGACACGTCAAATCGATGGTTAAAAATGATGAGAATTTAGTGTAAAATATATAGTATATTCATTCGCAAATTGTTATTTACTGAACACGTACAATAAGTACCCATAATGAATTGGGATTTTTTCAATATTTTTTCCTAATGGCTCTTGACCTCGATCTCGACTCATGGAAAGCGATGCATGAGATCTATATGTACAATCAAAGAATTCATATCTAACCACCGTAAGGGTTATTCTTGCTTGCAGCGCTCGACGGCTTTAGAACCGGGCCGGCAGCAGATGTGGTCATCGTCTTCACGGGATTTTTTTTTCAAACTAGTTAGATATGAACTTTTTTGATGGTACAGTAAGCCACACGTCACGAAAAGGGGAGAACAAAACTCGAGCATATATTTTTAATTAATGATTTGATTCCAACTTTCATTGATTAAAATTGACAAAATATCTAGAAAATATTTTTTGATATTTTTATGCCCTTATATAAAACTTACTACTAAAAGAGTCTACAGTAGATACATAAATACTTAAATTAAACACTTACCATCTAAGTTCTCTCCAAGATCGTCATTGTTCAAGAACGCCTCCTTAGACGCGAGCCAATCTTCCGTCTGTCTCGCTTGCTCCTTCAGGAGTTGTAGTTGATGTGCCTGAGAGAGAAAGAGATAGTTCAGTTTTGTTGATAGTGTTATTGAATCAAATCCTACAATGTAATGCTATTTGGTAGGAGGAAAGGAAATCTGATATTTTTTTACAGTCAGCTCACGTTCGCACGGACGTAAAAATATCGCTGCGGGATATTCAACTCTCGGTGTTAAGCCGAGCGTTGAGAATCCAACGCACTGGGACGCACTCTCATCCCAGCGCGTTGTAAAAACACACTGTTGGATTTTCAACTCTCTGCGCTAAGCACAGCGTTGAAAATCCAGTACATGAAAAACAATCACCGCGGGATAAATTCGCCCGTGCGAACCTAGACGAGAAGGCGCACTCCGCATTTTAGGTATGAAGCTACAAGTACGCGGCGGGCCCGTCTTGTCGGGCCAATTCAGTGAGTGTAACGTAGTCAGAAGATATAAGAGTTACGCGATAGAAAGAGAGGCAACTTCTAGGTGAATATAACTGTAGGTAATTAGCGCTGTGCGACCTGAATTGCACTTTATTGTGTCGAAGTAAGAGTCGCTTTTTATTTAAATGATTTTGCGGAGTGAACCGACCGTATTACTGTGTGGTCGCGGGCAGAATCTAGTGTTACATAATGAAAGTAACTATTTCCGATTCATTTAATTTTACCTTTCCCTTGACAGTTGTTTACGGTTTTTGAATCGTAAATGCGATTAAAAAGAAATGTAAGCTATTATATCTCTTCTTCTTTTCGTGTGGTTAGTGACTAACCTGGTGTCAGAGTTTTAAAGCCACCCATGGGCCTCTGACTTGGCTTCACATGCCGTCGAGAAATATCTCTCAGGCAGGTTTCCTCACGATGTTTTCCATCACCGTTTTTGAAGCAAGTGATAATTATACAATCCGCACTTGAATCCCAAAAGTCAGAGGTGCGTGCCTTGGGTTCAAACTCGAGACCTATGACTTGGCAGTCTGACGGTCACACCACTAGGTTATCACTGCTCAGCTGTTATATGTGAACATACCTGTGTAAGATATTGCTTCCTCTTCAACCAAGCCTGGTCTAGGGTACTGGAGAGTACTTCGACTCTCTTCACCTTCTCGGGAACCTGTTCCACTTCCTTCTGCAGGGAGCCAATCACCTTCTGACGACCGTCGATTTCAGCCTGTAGAAGAAAACACAATAATTGATAAGTATTAAAAATACAAAGTTCTGGTCACACAGAGGTGAACCTGCGCGGTTATTGCGTGATCTATGAGGATATAGCAATAATAATTATTCGAATATAAACAATTTATATAAATGAATAAATCAATCTGCCTAGCCTTTTCCCAACTATGTTGGGGTCGGCTTCCAGTTTAACCGGATGCAGCTGAATACCAGTATTTTACATGGAGCGACTGCCTATCTGACCTCCACAACCCAGTAACTGGGTAATACGATACCCCTTGGTAAGACTGGTGTCAGACTTTCGGGCTTCTGACGACTCGTAACGACTGTCAAAGATCCACGAATGACAGCCGGGACCAACGGCTTAACGTGCTTTCCGAGGCACGGAGGAGTCTCGGTATGTAAAGATGGTCACCCATCCACTGACCAACCCCGGCAAGCGTAGCTTAACCTGATGGATCGACCAGTGCGGCTGTTGTTACTTAGCCACGAGCTCCTCTCAATTCTCAATTGCAATGCTCATCTCAATTTATATAAATGAATAAACAGAATTATAATACATATGTACATACATAGGTATATAAAAATGTGATAAAAATAATCGAAAATATTTAAGTACACTTTTACAGATAAAACAATACATAAACAATAGATAAGCGAAATGATAGTATCCTATTTGCGATCTCCTGACTTTGAATAAATGTAAGTTAAAACTTGCTTAACAACTTAATGATCTCCTTAAACAGGGCTTCCTCTCTCCTACCCTTTTGCTGTTCCCTACAGGGTCCATAATGATCTAAATTATATAGTTACCATCTAAGTACACATTATGGTAAAGCTATAAAGATATTGAGTATCTCTTCTTCAATCGGTCCCTCCCATTACTGAGGATCGTGGTCACTGGACCCCTTTAAACGGACAATCTGCCTCAATCGACTCCGGTCCAAAGTTGCTGAAATTTGCTTGCGGACATAGCTTCTTTTACTTGGTCAGACCATCGTGTCGGCGACCAGCCTCGTGCACTCTTTCCTTCGGTATTGCCAACAATGACCAGCTTTTCAAGGCTGCTATCTCCTCTTCGCATTATGTGGCCGAAATAGGTAAAAATACGCTGTAGGCAAACTGTAGACTCGGGTCTTGATGTCGAGTTGGGTATTGCTGGGTATTGCTATTGACACGTGAGACGAGCAAGGACCCTCGGTAAGTGCGTCTAGAATTTTCTAATACCTTTTATAAAGTTTCATATTGAGACACGAAGCAACAAAATACGATTTCCGATTTTTTTGGCCCTATCAGAATACCAGCGCTGCGACATTTTTATTTATTTTTAAATGCTGAGATAGGAGCCTTTTGGCCTCGTACAGGACTTCCTTCATTTTAATGTTACTTTGTTTTTTAATTGTTTTTTATTTATGTTTAATGTGTTTTTAGTTTAATGTGATTTCCTGTGCGAGTCTCAATAAACACATTTTTTTTTTTTCTTTATTTATGATGATGTGTTGTTTATTGTTTATTGCATTTTTATTTGACTTTTTGATATTATATTTGACTTTTTATATTAGTTTAATCTGTGACATCATTTATTTCTAATGAATTAATCTTTGAATAATTCCTAATTATTATATTTTTTTTTTATAATTTATATTTGTGATGGATTGTTACATTTAATTTGTGTCATTTTATTTATTTGAAAGAAAGAAAAAGTATTTATTGAGACTCGCACAGGAAATCACATTAAACTAAAAATACATTAAAAATAAAAAAAATAAAAAACAAAGTAACATTAAAATGAAGGAATTCCTGTACGAGGCCAAAAGGCTCCTATCACAGCATGATGCCGCGACATTTAAAATTAAATAAAAATGTCGCAGCGCTGGTATTCTGATAGGGCCCGCAATTAATTAATAATTTTTCAGGATTTCTAGAGCTAGTGAGAATTTGCAAAGACGTTTAACACATATTTAAATGTGATATTATAATGTAATTGTATTGGAATTTTTTAACGCTACGCTATACTCATATTTTTATGAAATTGTTGTGCCCGACAGGGTCCGTGTGAACTTTATTATTATTATTACGACCTTGTAAAAACATCTGATATGTAATAAAGATTTGAATTTGTACTGTTGTACGCCCTCTTTAGTTACTTTATGTAAAATTAGGCTCAGCGTACCTATAAAGTTCTCGAAAATATGATAACATTAGAACACACAATAAAGACAAATATAATATCTCACCTTCTTCTCATGATGCAGCTCCAGGAGTGCCTCAGCCTCAGGCACGGTCTCCGGGGCTCCGGTCTCGTCCATCCGCTTGACTGCCTCCGACACCCACAGCTCCAGTTCCTATAATATACGATTAGATTATATATATTTTTTCATTTTCACTACTACTACTAACGCGGATAAAAAACTGAGAAAAAAAAAGAAAATCTATCAAGCGTATTTTTCTGAAATCTTCACCATTTTAAAGATAATTTAATTATTGATATTTTAGTATACGTGTGTTTCGGACGAGAGGGGCACGACCAGCACCCGCAGTCGGCCTGGGAGAATATCCCAACGTTTTTGACGTATGTTCCCTACTACCTGAGTCTAGCGATTCTGCTGGCGACACACGTCACCACGACTCGTTAAGGTAAAAGTTTCACATTAGATAAGCTTAGGCTGTTTTATGGTACAAGTAGCGTCCCCTAGTGTTAGGAATGTGCAACAAATTCGACGTTTTTATTAATACCCAAACGTCCTTTCTTTGGTATTGTTCGTCGAATCGTTGAGCTCCTTAAACCCTGAGTTGAGCTGCACGGTCACTGACAAATGCGTGCACTGACTGGACAGGTCCTCTCAATCTGTGTGGTTCTTTCCTCAAAAGACCATCTCAGACACCAATCTACATGATCTTCACATGATCTGACCAAGATTATGTCTGGACTTTAAAAGAGACTGTGACCTCTGAGTTTGTTTCGGCCTTTCTTCTCGGAGTAGTCAGATTTAAAAAATATGATTGACGTGTAAAAGTGTTTGTCCTAACCCACTTACAGAAATAAAATCATTTATCATTTATCATTCATTTATCATTATCATTTATCTACATTATTAATTTCTTAAAATTAAATAATGAATTACTAATAAAACAATGACAATATAAAAATAACTAACTGAATGTTGTTGCTAACAATAATAACTAATATAATTTCAAACATCAAAAGTTCGTAGACCATAAACTCAAAAATTTATGTCGATAAATTTTCTTACACAATTTTGCTTATAATTCCTAAACGCGTTGTCCTATCAGCTTGAATCTAACTGGAATATTGGTTTTATGCAAGATTCTATCATACAAAACAAAAATTATCGAAATATCACCATAAACAAAAATACACATTTTCAAGTTACGTAATTATACTACAGTCCTAAAAATGATCAAAAATTTCTTTGCAAATCCGTTTGTTTCAGTCTTATTAGATTGAATATGAAAACTAATGAGAATTTTAAGTTAGGCAAACTAATTAGAGCAAGATAAACGTTATATTAACAAATTCTAATTAGATATTACGAAATTCTTTCTAACTTACGACTCGATTCATTGACTATAGAGAGCGCATTTGTCGCAATCCCGCTGCTACTTGTGCCCTAGTGGGTAGATAGGGTCCCGTTGCCGACAACGTGTTTTATAAAATACCTTTTGTTTTATGTATAATAAACTAATAATGCGTCTAATTAGGGACAGCGCTCCTTGATGGGCGAGTCCTATTACTGGCTGGACGTACGACGCGTTGCGTGAGCTCAGTACTGACCACGCAAGCTAACCACTCAAGGTCACTGGCATATATCTACGTCTTAAGAGGGAAAGAGACAACTTACCTTAAGGCTGTCATCAAACTTATGTTCAGCAATGGCTTCATCTAATAAAGCAGTTCGTTTGGCAGCCAACTCTTGTAAGTGTTCCCAGCCTTCGCGCAGGGACTGTAGACTTGTTTCTATCTCTTTCGCACGTTCGGGGTATCTGTGGGAACGAGGGGGATGAATATAGTCTCGGTGTTTTTGATTATTAATTTTTTAACGAAATAATTACGTAGCAAAAATGTAAAAAAAAAAAACAATTAAAAAATTTAAAACCAAGTTCAAGTAATTTTAATTTTGGAAGACAATTTAAACAAAATCTGTTAAGATCAAAGTTTAAATACACCTCCATCGTCACATGGGAACTACAAACTGCATCGCGCAAGCAGAGTTTACCGCGCGACTAGCATATATACTACGTCCCGATATCAATCGTCGAGCAGTAGCCCACCGGACACGACACCCGTCTGGTCGGAGGATCCGCCGTTTTCTATAGGATGAGTGAACTTTACACCCTATTTCTCATACAAAAAGCTATGGTATAAACATATGAAAAATATCTTCTTTTGCTTCTGAAAAGACATTTACTTACTTCTTCGTCAAAGTCTTGCCCTCTCCCTCTAACTGCTGTATCTTGTCCCTGATGGCGCCTGCCTCGGCCGCCCTCGCTAGATGCTTGCGTTTCAACTCATGCGCAGCCGTCAGTTCTCGGCCACGTTCCGAACTACTGAAGAGTGTTGACTTCTTTGATATGCGTTCGGCGGTGTCTTCTACGTCCCTGAGGAGAGAAAATAATTAATGTTGTTAAATTTAAAAATATCGAATGAATAATATTTTTTTTCCGGAAGTACTATTTGTTGCAACGAGGATTTGTGATGATTTGTAATTTTTCGAACATAGTGGCTTGACCAAAATAGTTAACAATAATAAAATTACGCGATAGAAATTCGGCGTGCTATTCACAAGGCGTTTTTTACGCACCGTCCACCCGCGAATATGCGCTGCAAACGCAACTGGCGTTGCATTTTCAAGGCAGAAAACGCGTCTTCGACGCGCATTAGATGAAACGCCGTGTGAATAGACCCTCATAGTGCGAATTTGGTGTGGTGTGTCGCTACGCTTTATTTTATTTTTCCTGAAAATCCTTCGGTTTTTAAAGAAGTTCTTTAACAGCCTGCAATAGGAGTTACTTGCAACTGGTAGAAATCGTCACGTAACGAAAAAGCGTTATGCCCTCTCCATGCGAATTTCTCTCATTTGGTAAAAATGAAAATCCAAGATGGCGAATGTGAAAATTTAAAAAAAAAACTTAAATTTTCTTGGTTTTCGAGGGTGCTAAAGGCGATAGTGGAGTAAAAATAAAAAAAAAATCATCTTACAGACATTCGATTCTATAACCAAAGTTGACCTCGGAATCCCGGGATTTTTCGACCCACAAGTGCATTCCACGCATTCCACCTCAACTTTAGGTAAATATGCATCCGATTATCCGATCTCTGTTCATGGGTGTCATTTTCATAGTTGTCGATGATGCTTACGCAAAACGCGGGTGTTGATGTCAAAATGTAAACCCAAGATGGCGCCTATGAAAATTTTGTGTTTGTTTTAAATCATATGTGAGAAGGAAGTTCGTTCCTGTCGGGAGCTCCTGACCGCACCTTTTACATTTTTTTATCATTCATACCGTTCAAGTTTCGAATATAGTAGTTTTCTATTATAATCCTTACTACATACCTGTTGAAGGAGTGTATCTCTGCGGCGGCGCACAGGTTCTCCCTGTACTTGTGCAGCGCGCCCGACAGCGCGCGCCACTTGCTGAGGAAGGCGTCGCGGCGCTGCGACACGGCCGCGGCCTGCTGGGTGGGGCCCTGGGGGGGGGAATCGGTTTATAAAACACCATACATATAGGAGTCGAAGAGATAGAATTTTTTTTTGTCCTAATATTGGACGCGTATTTTTAACCAGCTAAATCTTTCAAAAGACCAATGGCCGTTGGAACAGACGAGTCTTTGAATGGAGACAGCGAATCAGCAAAACGCTAAGTGGACCAACGACGTTGAAAATAACCCTCTTTCTGACGCAGTCGGTTAAAAAGGTGACCAAGGCAGACTGGAGAAGACGGAAGGCGAAGAACCGGGTGTTGAATTAACTTGGGAGGCCTATGTCCAGCATAGGCCGGATACAGCTGAATATCGGTATGTTACATGGAGGGACTGCCTACCTGACCTCCACAACCCAGTAACTGGGTAACACGATACCCTCTGGCGTGACGGCCTGAAGAAGACCCTTTTTTTTCTTTTTTTTTTCGAGGGTGGGGAATTATCAAATAACTTCTCCCGCTCTGGTTGGAGCGGGAGAGCGTGTCAGACTTTTACTGACTAAAACCCACCCGTGTTCCTTCCGTTGCCTGAGTGCCGGGGCCGCGATATCCCTTTCGGACAAACTCGCAACCCTGACAGGCATTAGCCCTTACGGACCCCGTCAGTTGGTGCTGACATCTCTTTGAGGCGCGCGTGGAACACAACGCGCCGTCGACCCGGGCCTGGTCCTAATCGGACGGCGAGCTACCCATTGCTCACCTTCCGCAAGCCCGCGCCTACGGTGGCCGGAAGTCGGCTTGAAGACCCTGGAATTGGCTTAAGGAAGATGATCATGACCTTACCTGTTGCAGTAGCTTATCAGCGAGCGCACAGATGCTCTTGACTCTCTTATCATCGACCTTCATGTCGCTGTCCATGTCGTCCAGCTTCCTCAACAACGCGGAGCAGTGTTCGTAGTCTCTACCCAGTTCGTGCGCCTGCACCATCATCTCCTTGTCTCTGATCCAGGCCTCTATCTTGTCCAGGTGTTGGTTGAATTCTAGGATGTCTTGGGCTTCTTCTAAGCCGCGACCTGGTGGGACAATGGGTAGTAAGTTAGTTATGCTTGTAATAAAGTTTTAGGGATATTGAGAAGCATATATCTCTGTCAAAGCCAGATTATAGCATTGACCATTCCATGAAATGTTCATTAGGGATGATGATTGTCGTCATCAAAACGTGTTTTATTTTTTGAATGTAAAAACAGCATTTACTTTTATTTCCACCCTATAGTTCAGCGGCGTATACTCTCTCTTACCTCTCTGCTCCGTGGCAGTCTCGAGCCGCTGCCAGTCGGTCTGCAGCTGCTGCAGCTGCTTGTCCACGTCCGCGTCAGGACTGAGCTGTGTGGCTAACTCCTGCACTTCTTGCAGACGAGCTCTGTTTGCTGCCAGCTCGGCGGTGAAGGCCTGGTGCTTTTGGAGCTTCTTGATTTTGTCCTCGAGGTTTGTGACTTCGCCTGGGAAGGGAATTGTAATTTAAGGAAAAATCGGAAGTATTTTTTGAGCTCGGTAAAAAAATGGGATATCAAACACACAATAAATAAAAAACGGAGTATTTTTTTAGCTCCCTTCAAAATGGTTGAGCTGAATGGTGCTAATCCATGCGTCATGTTCGTGAACGGGCGCCGTCAGTTGGGACTGGTCAACTCTTAGCTGCCTCGGCTGATTAAAATTTTTGAATTGTTCTTTGTTTTATATTTTATTACGGACGCGTCTAACGTGCACGTCTTTCTACATTGTTCTCACATGTTTAATTTCAACATGAATGATGTAACCAATACTTTGTAACAATTTATTTAAAAGAGTGTCCGTGGAGTTTCTTGCCCGATCTTCTCCATAGGTACCTACTACGCTTTGGAATGGGCAACTAGCTTCATATTTCTGACTGACCGATTCCTTGACAATTCAAAAGTGCCTGTGGTTTAATCGAAATAAATGCTTTGAGTTTGACACCCATTTTTCATAACCGAGCATTAACATTCAGTTTATACTCGTAAGGTGTATTTACTACAGGGCCATCTATGTGTCCTGATTTTCTATATTTATTACCTCAGACGGTAGTACTATGAAAGAACAAAAAAGGAGGTTATGTTTTCGAAGTATATTGTTTTAAGATATTGATGAAAGAAAATTGTGGAATTTTAAGTTAATGACATAGCACAAATTTTACAAGAAAATTTAATAGATTCTAGTCAAAGACATGGTAAAGCAAATCTGAAATAAAGGACTATTGCGTGCTAAAGTTATAAACTAAGCAGGGATTATTAGATTCTTACTAGCGTTAGCGCTACGTAAGGTTCTCGTTATTTTTTTTCTTTATTTATCCGTGCCTCGGAAACCACGTTAAGCCGTTCGTTGCCTCCGTGAGGACACGGCGGTGCTCCGCCCAAGGTCTGCCCGGCTTGGGCGGAGCACCGCCGTGTCCTCACGGAGGCGATCGGCGGCGGCGATCTGAGCGTCCGGCCCTGGTTCAGGCCATGGTCCGGAGCGAGAGTGCATGGAAGGCCGTCACCTCCTTCTGCGAAGCAGTTATGCTCGCGAAGGAGAAGGCGGAGCGCGCGAGGGAGATTGAAGCTGCACGCCCACGCGCCCCTAGTCGCCGCAGGAGACGCCCCGGGCGTCGGCGCGTTGTGTTCCACGCGCGCCTCAAAGGGATGTCAGCACCAACTGACGGGGTCCGGAAGGACCAATGCCTGCTGGGGTTGCGGGTCTGTCCGAAAGGGATATCGCGGCCCCAGCACATAGGCAACGGAAGGAACACGGGTGGGTTTTAGTCAGTAAAAGTCTGACACTCCCTCTCGCTCTGCCCAGAGCGGGAGGAGTCATTTGATGATTTCCCACCCAAAAAAAAAAAAAAAAAGCCGTTCGTTGGTCCTGGCCGTCATTTGTAGATCTTAGACAGTCGTTAAGGGTCGTCAGAAGCCCAAAAGTCTGACAACCAGTCTTACCAAGGGGTATCGTGTTACCCAGTAAATAGGTTGTGGAGGTCAGATGGCAATCGCTCCATGTAAAATACTGGTATTCAGCTGCATTCGGTTAGACTGGAAGCCGACCCCAAAATAGTGGGGAAAAGGCTACATGTTGATTTATTAATATAAACATATAGGAAACCTAAGTTTCTAGTTAACTTTATTCCTCTAAAAAATTTGTACTCACCATGTTGATGTTCAGCAGCTAACTTGGCGAGTTTGTCCGCGACCCAGCCTCTGGCTTCCGCCGCGTCACGAGCGAACTGAGCGCGAGCTCGCGAGCGCACGAGTGCTGAGCGACGAGCGGCTGCTTCCGCGTACAACTGTAAAGGAAATATTTATTAAAATTTTGGACCGATTCACCGAATGCCAAAAAAATTTAAAACGCCAAAGAAAAAACTCTTTGTGTTGTCCATAAATCACGTGAGGCTTGAAAGGGGGGGGAGGGGGTTTGATAAAAAACGAAAGACGAGACCGACGAGATATCACGTGTATTTATATTTTCGTTTAAAGCTCATTTCTCAACCGAAAAGCGACTCCCAAATAAAATATTATTCTTTCTTTCTTAAAAGGTAAAATATTCTGTAATTTATAATAATTTTTTCGCCAAAAAAATATACGTGACTTTAGGTAGGGGCCTCACCACGTATCACCAGGTGGGACGTTTATTTATTTATTTGCTATTACCACTTACATTTGTTTTTACAGGTGAGAACCCAATACAACAATGTAGTCACAATTTCCACACTCAGAGACGTCAACAAAAACCGATCAAACACCACCACCAACAAAAATTAAGTCTTTTTAAACTGTCCTATGTTGACTGACAGTGACCAAATTTATATCTGCCGATTAACGTGGATAATCAATTAACAAGTCCCAAGTAATGACTCTGAGTACCGGCTCAAGTCATACAGAGGACAATGTTAAGTGTCACCCTCTGGAATTCCGCCAATGAGAATGTAAAGATGTCCACTTGCAGGGAGACGCTGTTGAGTATCTTTATTGGCCGCCCCACCGAGGCAAACTTTAACAAAATTGTACGGGCCTGAATGAATAAATGAAATCAGAATACGCGCTGCGACATTTATTTTTTAAATGTCGTAGCATTATGCTGAGATAGGAGCCTTTTGGCCTCGTACAGGACTGCATAATTTTTTAATTTTACTTTGTTTCTTATTGTTTTGTATTTTTTATTTATGTTTAGTGTGTTTTTGATTTAATTTGTGATTTCCTGTGCGAGTCTCAATAAATACTTTTCTTTCTTTCTTTCTTTCTTTCTTTCTAAATGCACCGATCCCAGCGTGGTTTAACCAAACTCGATAAATCAAATGAACCCCAAGATTTGCACTAGCCCATGAAGCCTAATGTTTCATGCATTGCATATCGAGGAGTAGACCGGGGGGCGCGGGTAATGGTAAGGAAGACGTGCCCTTAGGATAAGGAAGGATTTGAGACTCTTGAGAGTCATACCGGATATGCATCCTAAAGTAAGCATTGGAATAGTGTAGAGACGTGTGTTAATTATCTATGGATGGGCATCGTTGCTAAAAAACATCACGTGATTAACGGAATCAACGGAATTCTGAAGATGATATCAGATAGGCCAGAGTCTGCAGTGCTGGGGAGGCTTATTCGGCTTCACGTGACGAGATGATGTACTGTGTTATTTTTGTTTTTGTCTGTTTGATTTTTGACATTATTGGATATTTTTATTGTATTTTATTTTGTGAATTTACTCGAGCGTGCATACTAACATTATTTTTAAGACCTTTGTTACTAACATTATATGGACAATTTTAATTGTCTGGAATAAATGCCGTATTATTATTATTTTGACATTTATTTTATGTTCTCGGCTAGCCGGCAAGAGCTGATAACACGGGCCTAAGCCAAGTGATTATCAGTTGGATTAAGTGCGGTCACGTGCAGAGGATTGCACCGAAGATGGTAGCGTATTTGTGTTTTGATGTGGGTTTTCTGATTCACATTGCAGAAACTTTCTTACGAGTCTGCATGTGTTTAATATCGCTGCCTTCTGCAGCAGATGGAAGGTATTTGGAGGTAAATTAAGAGAATTTAGTGACTGGTGAAGTTGTTTCGATATTACTCCTGTTGTAGACAATACTAGGTACTATTGTAACTTTTTCCAGATGCCAAAGTCGGGCTACTTCATCTTTTAATTCAGTGTATTTGCTCAGTTTCTCTGCTATTGTTGTCTGCAAGTTATGTGTGTTTGGTATTGCAATATCTATTAAATATCCAGTTTTGTTAATCTTGTTTATAAGTGTAATATCTGGTCTATTGAAATGGATTGTTCGATCGGTAAGAATGGCGCGGTCAAAATATAGTTTTGTTGAGGGGTTCTCTAATACAGTTTCTGGATTGTATTTGTAGTATGGTGTAACGGAATCTATAAGTTTGTACTGGTGTGCTAATTTTTGGTGTATGATGTTAGCGACTTGATCATGTCTATGTTTGTAATCTGTTTGGGCTATTGAATTACACGCGCCTGTGATATGCTGAATCGTTTCTGGAGAACTATTGCATTTCATACATGTGTCATTATTTAAATTCTTTATGATAAACTTTCTGTAATTTTTGGTTTCAATTACCTGGTCCTGTATAGCAAGCATGAACCCTTCAGTCTCCGGGAAGAGTTCGCCTCGATTTAACCACGCGTTCGACGCTTCTTTGTCGACATTTATGTGGCATAAGTCTTGGCGATGTCTTCCGTGTAGAGATTTCTGGGTCCAGTATAAGAGCTTAATTTTGTCGTCGATTACTTTCTCATTTCTCTGTTCAGATATATCTTTTAAATTTAGGGGTGTTAACTGTTGATCGTTGTGTATTATAATTTTGTGAAGAATAGAAGTATCCGTTTTTGAAAAAAAGAATTGTCTAAGTGCTTTAATCTGTCTATTGTGTAGGTTTAGAATGTCAATTAGTCCTCTACCTCCTTCTTTCCGCGGCAATGTTAATTTTATTATTATGTCGTTTATTCGTTTTGTCTTCTTATTTATTTACATTTTTAAATATTTCTTAAAAAACTATATAAAAAAAAAAAAAACATTTAAAAATATAAAAAATTATTATTATTATTATTAATGGACGAACCGTTAGTGTCTGTCCTGTTCAGTCTTACCTTCTTCCGCCTCTCGTTAATATGCTGCAACTCATCAGCGATGCGTTGGCTCTCAACGTGGTTCTGTTGTAACAGCTTGTCGCCGTGACTGTTCAGGGTTGCTAGCTTTTCGTCCTGGTGGGTAATAAAAAATATATATTAATATTCATCCCAACATAGTTGGGAAAAGGCTAGGCAGATTGATTTTATCAAAGAGTCAACTAGCATATAGATTATTTTCAGGTTTTTTTTAAGGTAACTTGCCACTCGATTCGAATTATTTGGAAGGAAAAATAAATAAAAATAATTGCCAGTTGATTCTTTGATATGGTCTCATTCATACCCTAGAGTTATGGGATATCAAACAAAAACCCTTGTATACAACGTCCCGACATCAATCGTCGGGCAGTTGCCCGCCAGACACGACACCCGTCTGGTCGGGGGATCCTCCCTTTTCTATGGAGAATGAGTGAACTTTACACCCTGTTCCGTATACCTCTATAACTTGCTATGAAAAATGGAATTCGTGTTGAAGGGAACAAGTGTAATAAATATTACAGCTGGCGGCACGTAAGTCTAGCGGTGAACGAAACGTGGAGGGCATAGCTGCGCATAGGTACTCTCGCGCACGCAATGTTTATCTCTACAAACAAATTGATTACAATAATCCTTACTAATAAAGAACGTGTTTTGTTTGTCTTTCTTTTATATCTAAGCTAGTTCGTTTAAACTAGTCTCATCACTAACATGGGGAGGTATAAATAAAATTAAAAAAAGCTGGACAATAATTATTAAAAAAACATTCATCTGAATCTGATAGGAGTTTTCGCTTCCGCCTTCCACTAAACTGCCGTGTGCCTGGCCCGTACAAGGCCTTTTTTTTAAGAGGGCTATGACGGCTCAGGGCTGCGTCAGTCATCGTTATCGTTATCGACAGAGTACGACTGGAGAGCCAATAAGCGCTTACGCACGCCCGCGCGCGTCCCCTTCACTCCCCGGATACCTTATTTTCGACTTCTGCGCATGAACGGTCAGCGCTAGACTTACGAGCCGCTACCTGTATTGGTATATTAATTTACCTGTGTACCGAGCAGTTTCTCGAAGGCCTCATGTTTCTTGAGCGCGTTCTCTACCTCTTCAACGCTGCTCGTCTGAGATATTTCAGTACCTGCACGACAAAATAACTTGTTAGTTTAGTAATACATTTCTTCAGCGGTTCTTCGAAACTTTTTTGGCGATAGAACCCTTTTGAAAAACGAAATATTTGACGGAGTACTACAATAAACAAAAACTGCGTTTTATGGATTACCAGCTTTATCCCGCAGCTTCGCGGACGTCGGAAATTGTCCCACGGGAACGTACGAACGGGTAAAAAGTATCCTAATTAATAATACAGGTTATAAAAAGTATCCTATATGTTAATACAGGTTATAAAAAGTATCCTATATGTTAATACAGGTTATAAAAAGTATCCTATATGTTAATACAGGTTATAAAAAGTATCCTATATGTTAATACAGGTTATAAAAAGTATCCTATATGTTAATACAGGTTATAAAAAGTATCCTATATGTTAATACAGGTTATAAAAAGTATCTTATATGTTAATACAGGTTATAAAAAGTATCCTATATGTTAATACAGGTTATAAAAAGTATCCTATATGTTAATACAGGTTATAAAAAGTATCCTATATGTTAATACAGGTTATAAAAAGTATCCTATATGTTAATACAGGTTATAAAAAGTATCCTATATGTTAATACAGGTTATAAAAAGTATCCTATATGTTAATACAGGTTATAAAAAGTATCCTATATGTTAATACAGGTTATAAAAAGTATCTTATATGTTAATACAGGTTATAAAAAGTATCCTATATGTTAATACAGGTTATAAAAAGTATCTTATATGTTAATACAGGTTATAAAAAGTATCCTATATGTTAATACAGGTTATAAGCTACGTGTGTGCTAAATTTCATTCAAATCCATTCAGCCGTTATTGCGTGATTGAGTAACAAACACACAAACAAAAAAACTTACACATTTATAATATACCGAGATGAAAGACATCCACTACTGGACATAGGCCTCCCCCAAGCCCTGCCACTTCGACCGGTTCTGTGGTCCCCGCATCCAGCGGATTCCTGTGGCCTTCACAAGGTCATCGGCCACCTTGTCAGCTTGGAGGCCTTCTAACGCTAAGTCTTCCGGTACGCGGTCGCCACTCCAGAACCTCTCGGCCCCATCGGCCATCTGTTCTGCGAGCAATGTGCCCTGCCCACTGCCACTTAAGTTTGGCAATTCTTCGGGCTATGTCGGTTACCTTGGTTCTCCTACGGATCTCTTCATTTCTGATTCGATCACGTAGGGAAACTCCAAGCATAGATAGCCCTCTCCATTGCCCTTTGGGTGACTTTCAGCCTTCTAATAAGGCCCAATGTGAGCGACCACGTTTCCGTGCCATAGGTCATCACTGGCAACACGGACTGGTCCAAAACTTTCGTCTTGAGACACTGCGGTATATGAGACGAGAAGATAACGCAGCTTCCCGAACGCCGCCCGCAACGCAACAAGAAGACTGGTGAGATTTATTTACAACTAACTATTTATTTTTTATTAAAACTTTATGCACAAGTAAAAATAAAATACTGTACAAAGGCGGACTTAATGCCTGGGGCATTTTCTACCAGTCAACCTTAGGGTGATGCAGAGATAAAACATGGCAGGTGCAACAAAAGGGATTGATAACACGAAATTAACTATAAAATACAAGAATAAATACATACATAGTATAAACAGAAAAACTTTGTCAGGAGAAATAACGATCGGTAGAGGAGAAATAACGATCAGTAGAGGAGAAAACGAATCCAGCAAATCACCGCGATGTTTGAGCCAACTTCTTGCGTATATGCTCACGTACCTTCACTTTAAAAGACAACCGACTGGTTGCCGTCCTGATATTCAGAGGTAGCGCATTCCAAAGAAAGACCAATGAAATGAAATGAAATTGTTTATTCTGTAAATAGGATATAGGAATCACTTTTACACGTCATATTAAAAAATATATTATTAAATTTTGCTAGATGAGTTCGGCGTTTCCTATCTGACTACTCTGAGAAGAAAGGCCGAAACAAACTCAGAGGTCACAGTCTCTTTTAAAGTCCAGACATAATCTTGGTCAAGCCATATGAGGACCATGTAGATTAGTGTCTGAAATGGTCTTTTGAGAAAAGAACCACACAGATTTGAGTGGACCTGTCCAGTCAGTGCAAGCATTTGTCAGTAATCGTGGAGCTCAACTCAGAACATAAGGAGCTCAACTCGACGAACATACCAAAGCAAGGACATTTGGGTACGCCGCATAAACTACTCAAACCGTCAGACCATTATTAAAACTATCTGAGAAAGGAAATAAAAAAAATGGGTAGAGAAAACAAAAAAAAAACATTAAAACTTAAAATATCCACATAGTCCTCACATTCACAATAGGTAATTAAAAAATTATAATACTTTACAAAGTAATCATGTCATTTTGAATGTAATATTCAATAATATGAATGTTTAAATAAAACCGGCTGGACTATTAACTAATACCTGACAGATAAAACGCCTGGATTCTTATTAACTAATACCTGACAGATAAAACGCCTGGATTCTTATTAACTAATACGAGACAGATAAAACGCCTGGATTCTTATTAACTAATACCTGACAGATAAAACGCCTGGATTCTTATTAACTAATACGAGACAGATAAAACGCCTGGATTCTTATTAACTAATACCTGACAGATAAAACGCCTGGATTCTTATTAACTAATACGAGACAGATAAAACGCCTGGATTCTTATTAACTAATACGAGACAGATAAAACGCCTGGATTCTTATAAACTAATACCTGACAGATAAAACGCCTGGATTCTTATTAACTAATACCTGACAGATAAAACGCCTGGATTCTTATTAACTATTCTACTTTGGTACTTACTTAAGGCAGCTTCCTGTGCCGCACATAGATCGTGCAACAGCTTGGCGTCCCTCAAGAAGCAGTGCAGGTCGATCAGTTGGTCCAGCGCCACCTGTCGGGCTGCCCACGCGCCGTGGAGACGGTTGCGTTCTTCTAATAGGGCTTCGCATTTTTCTTCTACTTCCTGTGTTGATGAAAATTGTTTGTTAAGAAATGAAAATCTTCGGTAGGACTTCCGCGGTTGGGCTCTTTAAAAAGATAAGGCCAGTGGAGAATTTAAAACTGATCTAGAATTTAGTTTTATATGCAGATTTAGATAAAAAAAATAAGAGCAAAAATGTTCTGAAAATAACTTTACCATAGCATCTCAATTTTAATTGAATGAAGATATTTAGATATTAACTGTTGACCGAAAATAAATCAGCAAAATCTTTATAATGTCAGTGTGGTGTAACCAGACTCGATAAATCAAATGAGCCCCAAGATTTGCACTAGCCCCTGAAGCCACATGTTTCATGGAGCTACAGAGGCCATTGCATATCAAGGAGTAAACCGGGGGGCGCGGTAATGGTAGAGAAGACGTGCTCTCAGGATATGGAAGGATTTGCGAGCCGTACCGTATATGCATCTTACAGTAGGCAATGGAATACTGGAGACGGGTGATATTTATCTATGGATGGGTATCTTTTTACGACGTCGCCACCAGGTTGGTTCAGGTCCAGCTTCACTCGTGCATCTTCTGTTTTAGTTAATATCCGTCTTCATCTCTTATCAGAAACCTGGTTTTAATCTCTTCTATAATAAAAAAAAATAGTCTCACCGCTGCATTCGGATGTTGCGTGGCCAGCTCCCTGCCCATCTGCAGCGCGTCTCTGAACGAGGAGTCGCGCGCGTCCAGTTCGGCGCGCACTGCATCGTGCTCGGCGCGTGCAGACTGCGCGCTCACGGCGTCGCGCACGCGCAGTGCACGCGACATAGATGTACGGAGGGAGACGGACCAGGAGGTTAGGTCACGGACCTGTAGGGGGAAATAAGAATAAATACAGTAAAATACCCACTCAATGCAAGACATCAAAATAGAGATAATCTTGCCAAAAAAAATCTTCGTACTGATGTCTCACTATAAAAAGTTTTGTAACTATTAAAAGAGATAAACGGACGAATACACATAAATAAAATGTGTTATCAAAAATATACAGCTGCAAAACAAAAAAATATTAAGAACAACTCAACAAATAAAAACGAACTGCATGGAATTAGAAATCACTTTCTATGATGGCATAAAATATAAACAACACACAGTGTCACAGTGTCACACAGTGTCTGTGGCATTACAGTGTGTATGGCATAGGCCATTGGTCAGAAAAACGCGGGTCTTTGGCCTAAAGAAAGTTCAAAGTATATTTTCGAAGTATTTTTGGTGAAAATACTTCGGAAATATACTTTGAATAAAACTTGACCGAACCCCGACTCCCGCGCGTATCTACGCTCGCATTCATCGACATTTATACGGAGCCACACTCTATAGGCCAAAGAGCCGTATCCGGCTCCTGAGCCGCCGATTGCCGACCACTAGACTAATAAGTTTGCCGACCACTGGCATAGGCGAATGTGACCACTTAATATCATTCACTTTTTTGGCAAAAACTGGGGCGTAGTGTTATACGGCGTGGCCATGTTACCCAGTAACGGGGTTGTGGAAGCCAAATAGGCAGTCGCTCCATGTAAAATACTGGCATTCAGCTGCATCCGGTTAGACTGGAAGCCGACCCCAACATAGTTGGCCAAAGGCTATGCAGATGAAGCCTCAGCTCATCATCATTGATGTTATCTCAACATACCTGTGTCAAGAACTGGTGCAGCTGTAGGTATTGCTGCAGTGTATGTCTCCTTTCATCCGAGGCCTGTTTCAACATGGCCCACGCTTCCTCTAGAGCCTTCTGCTGCAGTTCTATCTGCTGCACGTTGCCGCCAGGGTACAGCTTCTGGAGACGGTTGCCTTCTTCTTGGAGGACCTGGAGAGGGGGAAATGGACGTTAGTTTGTAGATTTTTTTTTTGTCTGATTGTTGTTCTGTGAGTATCAGGGCTTCCTAAATCTACACTAATATGAAAAGATAGATTAATACACTCAAAAGACTATTGGATCGATTTAAAACAAATCTTTCACCAGTAAGGAAAGAAGAAGTATTTATTGAGACTCGCACAGGAAATCACACATTAAACTAAAAACAGACTAAACGTAAATAAAAACAATTAAAAAAATGTAACATTAAAATTAAAAGAAGAAAGTCCTCTACGAGGCCAAAAGGCTCCTATCTCCGCATGATGTTGCGACATTTAAAAAAGATGTCGTAGCGCTGGTATTCTGATAGAATAAAAAAAATCAGTAGAATGTTATATTATTACTGAGTAGCATAGACTATAATTTATAAAGATATGTTGCGAGCGAAACCGTTGGTGGAATCTAGTAAATAATTATGTTGATGTAATTATCAGTCTACGAAGTCGTAAACGGGAAGTTTTGGGTAAAATTTTATAAGTTGACTTCATAGATCAGTATGTTTTGATGTAGATAGCCGTCAGTATCCATATCAAAACGTAATAACAAAAAAAAAGGATGATCAGAGATATAAACACAATAACAGTGTCAACAACTGTATATATTCAACCTATAACGTTCCCACTGCTGGGACTGCGGCCTCCTCTCTGTGAGAGGGAGTGGGCCGTAATCCACCACGCGGACCCAGTGCGGGTTGGTAGATGTCACATGCCATCGAATTTTTGGTTCTAAGACAGCCGGTTGTCTCACGATGCTTTTCTTCACAGTTTCGGGAGCAGTCAGTGGTGATGAAATAAATTACAAAAAGTACTGTATCTGACTGGGTTTGAACCTAGGATCTACAAATCGTAAGTCAGGGTCGTTACTACTGGGTTGTTAGTTTCCTCACCTGCATCTGCGCATCGATAGCCAGCAGATCGTTCTGCATGGTGTCGTGCGCCCGCAGCGCGGCCGTGGCCGCCCGCAGGTCGCGCGGCGGCGGCGGCGCGTGCAGGGCGGCGCGTGCGTCGTGCGCGCGCGCCGCCAGCTCGCCCACGTCGCGGTGGAAGCGGTGGATCTCGCCCGCCGCGTGCAGGCGGGACGCGCGGGACTCCATCTGCTCCACTAGGCGCTGCCACCATTCACTGGTGGGGAAGAAAAGGATTTATAAGTTATGTTGATGGAAATAATTTTTAAATTAACACGTTCAAACTATTGGCGCCTTGGAGCCTTCTCCTCGCCGCTGTCTCGCTCTCACATAGTCCGCGAGCAGTATCGTGCAAGCGAGATAAAATGTGAATTTGAGCTGAGGTATTATGTAACCAAAACTAATGTACATAGGAAAATCTTAATCATAACTAAAGATTAGACGTTAAAAAAAGTATGAAAACGTTAAATTGTTTAATTGCTGCATGCGAAAATTCATAGACAATACTCATGATGTACTCACCCCAGAGCCTCCTGTCTCTTTTCAATATCTCCAATGTAGGGACTCTCAGTAGCTAACAGCTTCTTGGCCAGTTCTTCACATTGGTTGAATCGTTCGGCGCCACTTTCCACGCGGTGGCGGAGTTCGTCGAATTTTGAGCGTAGGATCTGTTGGAAGGAAAGATGGATCAAAATAATGAAGTCAATGGAGGATTTTGAAAATAAATTAAGAGGGTTTATCCTAAAAGTTGGCAACGTCGCAAATAACTGTCAAATCTTTACCTGTTTTGATTCTGAATATAAATAAGAAATGTGGCTAACTAGCGAACTAATATATTAATAATGAATTGCAATTATAACATTGAATTTGATATTGTACCCATTTTAGGTCTAAAAAACGCATTAAGAAAGTTTCCAAATAGATTTTTGTACATCTAAAACTAAACTTTTGGTGTTACGATATTAATTATTGCATTTCATAATCAGTATTCTAGTTCGCTAGTTAGCCACATTTTTTATTTCCACACAGTAATATTGCTAAATTAAACAAAACAGTGAAATATTTGACATCTATTTGCGACGTTGCCCACTTTCAGAATAAACGCTCGTAAAGCTTTTAGAGGGAGCTATAGGCCAACATAAGTCATGCCAGACAGTATGTTCGTTTTTTCGAACGAATTGACAGACCCCGTGTCCCCGTTGCGCGTGTGGGTCGAAAACGGCAGTGACTTCAAACGACAAAGAAAACCTATTTCTTGTGACTTTGTGTTTAATAATAATTTCAATAGTTTAAGTAATTGAAATCACTATATTTCTAATAATTGTATTTAAATAATTCTAATAATTGTAATTTAAATGATTCTAATAATTGTGATTTAAATGATTCTAATAATTGTAATTTAAATGATTCTAATAATTGTAATTCACATTTTCTTATATACTGTAATAATTCAAATAGTTCTTATAATTGTAATTTTATTCAAATAATTGTTGAAAATTAACTATAATTTTGCATGCCCGTACTGAGGGTGAAATATGTTCTGTGCTATAATTTAATGTAACATCTCGTGTAACCATATTTCAAGCAAATAAATGATTTATTTATTTATTTTAAAGAATGATACTGAATATATTAAACTACCTGCGCCCCACGATTTCACCCGCATAAGTCTCGATCCCGTGAGAATATCGGGATAAAAAGTATCCTATGACCTAACCTAGGTCATGGTCTACCCATGTGCCTAATTTCATCCAAATGCGTTTAGCCGTTTTAAAGTGAAAGCGTAACAAATAAAACAAAGTCACTTTCCCATTTATAATATTAGTTATGATAAAACATGTAAACTGCTTTCGCAAATTATTTGCCAAACATGTGAACAAACACAAGTTTTAGGAAAAACAACTGTAATGTCTACATATAAGCTTCAGTTTGCGCTACAGTTTCAGATGTTTTTATGACTTTTTCAACAGTAATAGTCAGTCTAAAATGAACTTCATTTACACTTACATAAAGTTGATGTTTTTAAGTGGAAATAACATCAATTGGAAACAAGGATTTGAATAGACATAAGAGACAACAAAAAATCCCCCATAGTCAAAGATTTCAACCGTAAAATGGCGTTGCCACTATTCTAACGTCAAAATTACATAAGACAGTCCCCCAAAAACGCGCGTTCCTGTTTCGTTTCATCACCTCTGACATACACAATATCGCAGAGACTTAACTAGATCGTCATGGAAAGCCATTATTATTGTGCGAGCTCACTCTTCTCAGTATGGACAGTTTTTCGCTCGACTTAGTACGGTGAGGGCAAATCTACGATTTAATTATTTCGCTTTAGCACAGATGAATACAGATGTGACACTCTGCAGTTTAGGTATGAAGCTACAAGTAAGCGCCCATCTTGTAGGACCAATTCAGTGAGCGTAACGTAGTCAGAAGATCGAAGAGTTACGCGATAGAAAGAGAGGCAGCTTATAGGTAGCTGTAGGTGATTAGCGCTGTGCGACCTTCATTGCACTTTAGTGTCTCATCTGTATTAATCTATGCCTATAATAGTACAGAAAACCCTCACGAGGAAACAAGTCCTCCAAAAAAAAAAAAAACCTCGTAAACAAAAACACATAAAATACACATCACATGTGTATCATAGATTACAGGAAAACCTATAAGAAGTCTATGGTCTTAAAATACCATTGTACATCTCTCAATATTGTTGTTGTAATGTTAAGTTTGTTCATGGTATTAATTCATCTCAACTACGGAACCCTTCATTGTGCGTGGTCCGTCACGTACTTGGCCAGTTTTTTGCGATGTAACTCACCAGTAGATGTTCATAATCCTGTCCGTAGTCTTCGCTGGAGGCGGCAGCGTACTGCTCCTGAATCCAGCTCTCTAGTTCCGCGCTCTCTGCTAGGTACTCGTGTCTGAAAAGGTTTTATGTAAGTATGTCAAGTGAACTCGCAAAAATACTGTTGTTTATTGAAGTGAAAACTTCTTTAGCATCGATGTGATTTGAAAATCGATGAAACGAAAAACCGACGGTAAAAAGAGACAGAACATAAATTCATAAGATTTAACGTGGGAGAAAATGAGATAGGACGTGGTTCTCTTTGTGCTCTGCTTCGTACCCCCTCCACTCGTGATTACCAAAGCATAGTGGGAGTTTGCTTGGGCCTCAGCGTCGTACGTTTGTTAATACGTGTTTGTGCGCGCATGCATAGTACAAAGCTTGAGAAAAGGCATCACAACAACCGTGGTGAAATTTTTGAAGGTTTCACTTCTACCACGTGTGAATTGCACACATGTTTTTTTTTAAGGTATAGTGTAGATTAAAGTAGGCTATATTTATGTTGTTGTTTTTTATTTTAAATATTGTGTTTTTATTTTATTATTATTTAGCGAATTTAGTAAAGTAGTTATTATTTTTAGATGTATAAGTACTATGTACTAGTTTTTTAATTTTTCATAGTCTTAAATTGTAATTTCGTTATTTTAAGACCACGCTATCGCATTAGGTATACACCTGTCATTATAGTTGTAAGGGAGATTTAAATAAACAAAAAAAATGTTTTAAGAGTATTTGATGTGAGGTGTACGGTTTTGTTTGGTTTGGTTGCTAATAGATGTTTAGGGGTATGAGGAACAGGGTGTAAAGTTTACTCATCCTCCATAGAAAAGGGAGGATCCTCCGACCAGACGGGTGTAGTGTCTGGCGGGCTACCGCCCAGAGGTTGTTTTTTTTTTTTTTTTTTTTTTCCTAACTAGGGCATCTCGCAGATTACCACTAAGGTAGTGACTCCTTAACCGGGCTTTCCTGTGGCTGCCTTAAGCTTCTGCACTCAAAGCCTCCAGCCAGGGCATACCTAGGCGAATGCTCGCTAAGGGCACCCCCTGTGGGGTACGAACCTCGGCTTAGGGCATTCGCTGAGGGGAGGACAGCAAGAGGGACAGGCTGGATCAAAATTATATCATGATTATTGATCGGGGAATTTAAACCTACAGGCTCAGCGACGACGCGGGCTGGCGCTTCGTCGAGCAAGGGTCGGGGGGGAGTATCATTTACTCGGGAGGGTCGCGATCGCGGGGGACCTCTACGGCGAGGTCGGTAAGACGGGTGTCGGTTGTATTTATGTACTGTACTTGTGGCCCTATTACTTTCCTGGAGGAGGGTGATGGGGTCATCTGGGTCGGAGAGGACCAGAGGTTTGAAGTTGGGAGATTGTATATATATCCATCGCGCGGTAAACTCTAATTGCGCGATGCAGGATTTGAGTGACGTCAGGTCTTTGATGCGTAGTTCGCATGTGGCGATTGTAGGTACCACAGATGTTTTAGTTAATTTCGACTGCAATTTTTTTCTTTGGGGACAAAATGCGCAAAATTATAGATGATATATTCTAGGAACAGTGATGAATAGAATGTTTTTTTTCTATTTTACTAAAATATGTAATTTTTTCTTTCTCAAAGAGAAAATATAGAAGATATAATTCATAACGAAAATAAAAAGATTCTGTTGTGTGTGTATTCAAATTCAAACTCAAAGCATTTATTTCAAATAAACCAATTACAGGCACTTTTGAATTGTCAATGGGTCGGGCAGTCAGAAATATGAAGCTAGTATTGTATTTAATATTCGTGTATGAGTCTTGTTACTTGAATAAATAAATCAACCAATCTGCTTAGCCTTTTCCCAACTATGTTGGGGTCGGCTTCCTCTCTAACCGGATGCAGCTGAATACCAGTATTTTACATGGAGCGACTGCCTATCTGACCTGCACAACCCAGTAACTGGGTAATACGATACCCCTTGGTAAGACTGGTGTCAGACTTTCGGGCTTCTGACGACTCTTAACGACTGTCAAAGATCCACGTATGACAGCCGGGACCAACGGCTTAACGTGCTTTCCGAGGCACGGAGGAGTCTCGGTATGTAAAGATGGTCTCCCATCCACGGACCAACCCCGGCAAGCGTAGCTTAAACTGATGGATCGACCCATGCAGCTGTTATTCTTAGCCACGAGCTAATAAATGAATAATAATAATAAGTATTGACAACTCTACATACCTGCAAACACTCTCGACCAGCGCCTTCTGCCTCTGCGCCGCCAGCCTCTGCAGGCGCGCCAGGCTGTCGGCCAGCAGCGCGTGGCGGGCCAGCAGGGCCTCGCCCTCGGGGTGGCCGCCGTTGGCCATGGATGTGGCCACGTGGCCCATCTCGGCTATGATGGCTGCGTACGTGTCGAGCTCTAGTTCTACGGCCTGTTGGAAAAATAGTGATTTGTATTTTTATGTTCTTAGTTTTCGGAAGCCAATTTAAGTTGCTATATATTAAAGATAGTTAAATGACTCAGGCGTAACTATGCGGAAATCCATTATAAAATACAATAGACGACGTATATTTAGTAACCTAATCCGCTTAACTGTTCTTAGAGAGTCATAAAGAACCCTGTAAGTAATCCTCTCAACGAGGCATCCACAGGATGACGATTGACTTGTTGCAAACCCGGACCCGATGTTTTGACACGTCAAGCGTCGAGAGCAGAGGCGTCGTTTATTGTATATTTTTAAATATTTTTTGCTATATATTTTTTAATATCACAGCAGTCACACAGTGCGAAGCCAAAAAGGCTTCTAACTCCGCATAACGGAGTTAGCTTTTTAGCTTTGCACAGGTCAGAGAAAAAGTATGTTAGTTTTTTACTTTTTGTATTTCCTGGATGTGGCCCAAATAAGAAAAAATCTTTCTTTCTTTATATAAAATCTCTTGCAATGTTTTTAGATGGGTTGTTGTCAATTTAATAGACCAATCACAATTGCTATCATGTTATTTAATAGGGATGATGACTAAAGATTTTTTTTGTCCTTCGTGTAGATTATGAAAAAATAACGTACACGTATTTTAATTTTTTTTAAGGTGTCGGAAAGATTACGGCGATACATTGAGTTAAAATGTGCCATGACGTCACGAGTATGTAGATTTATACTTACTTGTGACGTAGCGACGCCCACATGACTTAGATAAAACGCATTCAAATTGGGGAACTTGAATGCGTTTTATCTAAGTCATGTTTTATTAATATGATAAAGCAAAAAAGACGTGTCTAATATTTTTTTATTATCTAACTGACGGACTAAATAGAATATAATATTTTTTCTTACCCAGGCATCATACCTACTGACAGCTGATTGACTTATTTTTTTCTGAAGCAGATGATTTTTTTTTTGTTCCTGTCTTTATGTATTTTAGAGGGCGTCATATTCAATTTAATGTGACGTCACAAAGCCTTTAACCAGCGGACGATCAAGACGCTTCCGAATCATAACCTCATAGCTTCGCAGTAGTCAGTTAACTAACTGATTATCCTAAAAGTTGGCAACGTCGTCAAACATTTCACTGTTTTGATTAATTTGGCAATATTAATGTGTGGAAATAAGAAATGTGGCTAACTAGCGAACTAGAATATTAATAATGAATTGCAATTATTTTATAACATTGAATTTGATGTTGTATATTTTAGGTGTAAAAAACGCATTTGGAAAGTTTCCAAATAGTTTTTTTACATTTAAAACGAAACATTCGGTGTTACGATATTAATTATTGCATTTCAAAATCAATATTCTAGTTCGCTAGTTAGCCACATTGTTTATTTCCACACATTAATATTGCCAAATTAATCAAAACAGTGAAATGTTTGGCATCTATTTGCGACGTTTTAATTTCAATCTAACCAACATAAGTAACACATTTTTTTTTTAATATTGCTTGTATTCAAAATTCAAATCAATCCTTACCTTATGCCTAGTCAACAAATGCGTAGCCCGATGTCTATCCTTAGCCAGGTCAGCATGCGCCAGCGCAGCCGCTTTATCATTCAGCCACGCGTCCACCTCCAGCGCGTCGTGCATGAACTGCTGCGCTTTAAGAGCTGCCTCCAGTCGCGCGCCGCGGCTCTCAGCGGCTTGCGACACCGACGTGTAGCCGGCTTCGAGCTCTGCGCATAGGGCTTCGATCTGGGGGAGAAGGGGGGTGTTTAAATATGGTATGGACAGGCATATAAACACGGACCATATTAGAAAAGAATAAAAAAAAGGAAGATTAGTTTAAAAAAATGTGAGCCGTCACGGGACGCCTGGCAGATGTGAAACATCGATATTATTTTGTAAAAGTAATATGCAGAAAAGAACATTTTGTGATAGGAACTAAATATGTCATAAAAAAATCGTTAATAATAATTAATATAATATAATATATATATATATAATCGTTAATAACGATAATAATTAACTAATCGCACAGTCGATTGCGCATGGCGACGCGTCGCCACACCGTACACACTACTGCATATAGACTGTATATATATACCATCTTATAGCGTGGCGACGCGTCGCCACGCCAGAAATCGGTTTTACGTGCGGCTATAGATGTTTCACATCAAAAAATTAAAGAAGTGTTCCATCAGCGTGTGATTTTTCACTCGGGCCCCGCCGCCACTGCTGATGGAACACTTCTTTATTTTTTTTAAACTAATATTACTTTTATTTTCTTTAAATTTTAACGACACTGAACGAAAAAAAAAACAATATTTGCAACCTCGAGGGAAAAAAGAAATCTATACAACGTGTTTCGATATCCCATAACCCTATGGTATTAATAAGACCATGTCTAAGAATCAACTGGCATGTGTATTAATTATCAATTATTTATGTTTTTGTTTTAATTTTTCATAAAAAATAATTCACGTCACAAAGTCATGATTATTTATGCAATAAACACCCTTAAAAAAACATTTAAGTCAGAACATTTTTGTCCATAAAAAAAATGCATTTTTACTTATAGCATATAACTTTAGAATTATGGGACATCAAAAGGAACACGTCGTATATTGTTGTCTCTCTTACACTTTGGTATTAAACCTACGTTTAAAACTCCTTGCTACTCTTTAATATCGCTGATTATCTACATATACTTTCTAACTTAACTATGTTGCAGGTTGCACTCTTCCCTTTCTCTCCATCTATATCTTGATTTCAATGATTTTCTAACATACCTTAAAATTTATTCCTAAATCATCGTCTCTTATACCGACTATGTACAATTTCTATCTCCCTCTCTCTCTTACCTTCTCCCTCTGCGGATGTCCCTCTTCAACCAGCGAGTTCCCATGCCCGATCACTCTCTCTATGAGCGGTCTCCTTCCCACCAGTTCTGCTCTAAGCTTGCCATGTTTCTTCTGCGCTGACTGGGCAGCATGGAGGTCAGTTGGCATGACCTCGGATGCTGCGGCTGCAGATCGTTCGGAGAGCCAGTCGAGCTCGCCAGCTACTTCTGCTGCAAATTTGTGGAGTCTGTAAAGGAAAGCGGGGAATTAATTTTTGGAACTCACCTGTCACTGAGGTCGAAGGGCACTTGCATCATCATGTATTTTTGTAAAAAAAAAATTAATCAATTTTAAAATATTGATGACAAGCTAAATAGGACACGCCTTAAAGACAGACTTCGGTTGCCACCAATAAAATTAAAATTGTTTAAGAGAAATGTCTACTGTATGTCTATTATAATAATATATACCCATTTGCCGAATTATCTTCAGTATTTGCCATTGACATTGTTCCAAAGAAGTCTCTTTAAAACAACTACAACAATTCGTCAATGTTAACAGCCTGGGCCTTTTTTCACGGAACTCTACATTTGCGAAAAGTGGAATTAATTAGTTACAAGTAACATTTTTTTTTACATGTTAGATTCTACAATTATTCTTGAGAAAATAAAAATAAATGTTGCCAGTTTTATTATTTTAAAATTAAATTATTGATGTTTGAAGTCTGAGCGACGATAAATTTCAAAGAAAAATTAAAAAAGTAATTTAAAAAAATCCGTGTCTTTGGGTCTTGTTATTGGGCCTAAACACGTAGCAGACGGCCGCACGGATCCGCCATTTTCATTTATTCAACCGTCTGCCTAACAACCTGTATGAGGAGTATTCCCTTCAACGGAGACACAGGTGTCAAAGGAAATACAATTCAATTACAGTCTTTAATGATAATGTCAACATTTTTGCTTTAAAAATTTTGTTTTTTAGAAGCGAATTTTATGCTATGACATAAATACTTGAGAAGCGATTTAAAACTAACATCGATATATAAAATCAAGAAAAATCCGTTCTACTTACTGTAAACTACTCTCCAACGCCTGTCTTCTCTTAGCTGCAGGCGGCTGCAGGGCCCTGACAGCCTGCAGTAACGCTGCAGAATCTCTCTCAATGGCCGCTGCGTCGAAGTGGCCTCCTGATACCAAGTCTGCTCCCTGGTCTGAGAGGGAGGTGGCTTTTGTCTCCCAGAGGGATAGTTCTTGTTCTAGGGCCTGGAGGGAGGGAATAGTGGTTAAGATGCTGTCTTCATGAGGATTTGGATGAATGATGACAAGTTTGTAACAATATTTTGATTTAAAACAGTGTCCGTAGAGTCTCTTGCCGGCTCTTCTCCATAGGAACCTACTACGCGTTGGAATGGGCAACTAGCTTCATATTTCTGACTGACCGACCCCTTGACACTTCAAAAGTGCCTGTAATTGGTTTATTTGAAATAAATGCTTTGAGTTTGAGTTTGAGAAAATCTATGCCTCGGTGATTTTTTAAGGAGCCTTGAGCTAATCTTGTGAAAACAAAAACTACAACCTTTTGAAACCTTACAAATATTTGTATTTTTTTTTTTCCGAATTTCTCGGGATTAAAACTCGAAATCTCTGCATTCAGCTTTACATCCAGTCTATGCATGCCTCTTCATAAAAAAAAAAAAAGCGAGCCCAACAGTATTCTTATAAGATGTGTAACATCTGACATGTCACCTTGGTAATAAGCAACATTAAATGGGCGGGGCCTCTTCAAGGTCGTTTCTGACGGCCAATTCTAGCACTGTGCGCGCTCATTGGTCAAATCAAATAGCGCTCGCTTCGGGGCTTCTAGTGACACACTTCCGTCCCTTTTCACGAAATAACTCTCACAGATTTGATTATTTTGATTGCAGCAAAGCAATCCACACCTCTTTTCGATGTCTTTCAAATAACGAATAATAATAAAAAATGCACTAAACATTACATAAATAACTAAATGTTTAAAAATCTCATAAACTCGTTTTTTATACTCACTTGATGTTGATTCAGTAGTCGCTTGCAGCTTCTCAGGTCTGTACCGATCTCTTCGCTCTTGAGTTGTCGCTCCAAGTCAATAAGACGAGCCTTCGCGTCTTCAACAGATCTGTTGGGAAACGCATTTTGTTAAATAGGACGCTAAAAAACAAAAGAATGGATACTTCGATGCTTTGGAACTGCTAGACAAAGGAAGATGATAAACGAGCATTAATTATCACCACGTTTGGCACCATAAACAGCACCACATAATTATAATTAATTATTAATTAATTTTGTAAAGTACTTAGTTATTATTTTTTAGATGTAGTACTACTAGTTTTTTAATTTTTTATAGTTTTAAATTGTAATTTAGTTAATTTTAAGACCGCGCTATCGCATTAGGTATACACCAGAGGGGCAATTCCAGTAATTTTTAAGAACGTTCGCATTCGCATCTCATTCGCAATCTGTCAAAAATACAATCAATTTACCAACATTTTTGACAAGTTTGACAGATTGCGACTAGAATGTGAATGTTTTTTAAGTACGAGAATTGGCCATCTGTAATGATAGTTGTGAAGGAGATATAAAATAAATAAATAAATAATGTAATGTATTTTTATATAAAACAAAAAAATCTCTAATATATATTTTACAAAAAAAAAAAATCGCCACAAAAGGGATGATACCTGGGTAAAAAAAAAGAAATTCTAAGTAGTCCGTCAGTCAGATAATAAAGAAATATTAGACACGTTTTTTTTGCTGTATCATATTATTAAAAAATTACTTAGATAAAACGCATTTTAAGTTCCACGGGGAGTGGGGGTCGATACGTCACAACTAAGTATAAAATCTACATACTCGTGGTCATGGCACATTTTAACTCAATGTATCGCCGTAATCTTGAGGTTACGTAAAGAAAAAAAAAACTCGTGTCCGATATTTTTTAATAATCAACATGACGGTGTTTTATTTGTGTTTTAAATAAATAAATTATAATAATAAATTGGTTGTGGTTGTGGCTTCAAATCGGGGCAAGTACCAATGTCAGTTTTTCAATTAATATGTACTTTCTGAGTTTATCTTGGACATTACTGACATCGGTGAAGGAAAACATCGTGAGGAAACCTGGACTTATAGTTAATATAAGTCTGAAATCGCCAACCCGTCTTGAGCAAGCGTGGTGATCAATGCTCGTGCCTTCTCTGTATGAGAAGAGGCCTTTGCCCTGCAGTGGGACAGTAATAGGCTAGTATTATTTCATTTATAAATATAATGTTCTGAACAACACAACATACCTTCTATGTTTTCTCTGCTGAGCAGCCTGTCGTAACTTGCTGCCCTTATCTCTGGAGGCAGCTACTAGCTCCTCCCAGGCGGTCTGCAGACCTGACAGGTGTTCTGACACCTCAGCCGAACGAGACAGGTCTGACTTCTGGAGGGATTGTCCGATCTGAGGAGAGAAATGGGGAATTAAAATCTACCTAGCCTTTTTCCAACTATGTTGGGGTCAGCGCCCAGTCTAACCGGGTACAGCTGAATACCAGTATTTAACATGGAGCGACTGCCTATCTGACCTCCACAACCCAGTTACTGGGTAACACGATACCCAGATATGGGGAATTAAGTATCATATGAGGAAGAATTAATGCAGTTTCAGGGTTCCGCTCAAAAACTTTCATTTGATAGGCTTATGAATGCTTCTTCAATTAACAATCAATCTGCCTAGCCTTTTCCCAACTATGTTGGGGTCGACTTCCAGTCTAACCGGATGCAGCTGAATACCAGTATTTTACATGGAGCGACTGCCTATCTGATCTCCACAACCCAGTAACTGGGTAACACGATATCCCTTGGTAAGACTGGTGTCAGACTTCCGGGCTTCTGACGACCCATAACGACTGGCAAAGATCCATGAAAGACAGCCGGGACCAACGCCGTGGTACGGAGGAGTCTCGGTATGTAAAGATGGTCAACCATCCAAGGACCAGCCCCGGCATGCGTAGCTTAACCTGATGGATCGACCCGAGCGGCTGTTATTCAAACTCAAACTCAAAGCATTCAATAAAACACGTATTACCCGGTAAATGTTAGCTCTTTAGTACATAGTACTCACACCTGTGCTCTGAAATTATATAATACAAAGGAAATTGATTTTATACAATGCAAAAATAGTCTTTAACTCTTCAGCAGCTCCAACAGTGTTTTCAAATGTTAATCAAATAGTTGTGGTTGTGGAGCAGGACCAGCATTGAGCCAAGCATTTTTATCAGCGATGTAATCCCCCAACTTATAATATGCCTGCCTGCATATTACTTAGCCACGAGCTCCTCTTGCTAATAACTCCTAATGCTTCTTTAATTAATTACATAAAATCGCGACGAAGGGGTGAGAGGTGTAAAATATGCCCACATTTCGTCAGTCATGTCTGTGTCTCCTAAGATACGGGACGAGCTTATTGTAAACGGGCGCTTTTGGATCCAGGCATCTGCAGATTTCTTCGTGAAATCCTTCGATCAATAATGCACGTGAAATCCAATTACGCTTTACGCTTTGGCCTACTTGGGGATCGAACTCAGGCCCTACATTTATCTAGACTAGATGAGCTTGAGCTGAATGGTCCTGATCCATACGTCATGTTCGTGAACGGGCGCCGTCAGTAGGGACTGGTCATCTCTTAGCTGTACGGCTTAATTTAATTTTGAATAGTTTTTATCTTTTTATTACGGACGCTTTTAACTTGCACGTCTCTCTACATTGTTCTCACATGTATAATTTCAACATGAATGATGTAACCAATATTTCGTAACAATATTTTGATTTAAAAGAGTGTCCGTGGAGTTTCTTGCCCGTTCTTCTCCATAGGTACCTACTACGCTTTGGAATGGGCATCTAGCTTCATCTTTCTGACTGACCGACCTCTTGACAATTCAAAAGTGCCTGTAATTGGTTTATTTGAAATAAATTCTTTGAGTTTTGAATTTAGAGTGATCGTACCACAAAGCTACACAAGAGGTAGAATACTTAAAAAAAATGTTTTTTTGTAGGAAACAGACATCGAACTACAGAATAATAATAGTTATTTATGCTACAAGTGCGGAAGGTAGATGATTTCCGACGAGTGTATAAGTCGACACGAGTCCGAAATCATCTTACGCACGTGTATCATACAACGTTTTACTATGCATTGTGCGAGGAAAAAAAAAAAAGAGCGAGCCTTATGGTAGTCGCCTATGATGCCATCTAACATATGACGACGTATATAAATGATAAAAACAACATTCATGACTTTGACTTTTGGCTTTGATTTTTTACTTCGACTTCGACTTTGACTTTGACCTTCGCCATTGCCATCGCCACCGTCAGCACGACCGTCATCGCCATCGTCATCGTCATCGTTGTCATCATCATCTGATTTGTAAAACAATTCTCAAATAATAAAATCTCTGAGACGGGCTGACGACGGCCTCAAAATTTAAAAAAAAAAACAAAAAAGTAAAAAGCACTAGTGAAATAAAGTGACACTTTCCGCACAAATTCACTGCTTGGAAAACGCTCTTTTCGAGCAAATGCATTGTAAAATAACTTACACTTTCAACATTTCGTAGTTGCTTTTCGTTAGCCTGTAGCTCTCGTTCAAAAGCTTCATGCTTCTGTAACTTCCGTTCCAAGTTGGCTAGGTCCCTGTTAAATAGAAAAAAAGAGTTAGAACACAGGGTGTTCGCGACAAGTCAATCGTCATCCTGAGGATGCCTCGTTGAGAGGCGAAACACGTGTCGATTTCTTACAGGGTTCTTTATGACTCTTTACAATACTCAATATATTTATTGCTTTCACATGTGAACTTAGGTGGTAGGTTTAACAAAATAATATGATCATTGTGGACTCTGTCGGGCACAGCAAAAGTAGGAGAGAGGAAACAATAAAAGAACAGTTAAGCGGATTAGGTAACTAAATATACGTCGTCTATTGTATTTTATCATGGATTTCCGCTAAGTCACGCCTATGACTTAATTAACTTCAGGTCAAAGTGGATCAAAATTATCTGTAGTCGTTGAGCGAGTGATGTGACTTTTATATCCATTGAAATAAGGTTTAAATTGCAATGATTGTCATATGTAGGTAGGTAGGTCTAGGTACAGACCTGTAGCTCTGGTCCTTAGCAGTCCTGGTTTTGTCTTGAATCCAGTTTTGCAACTCTTCGGTTGCGGCGACGAACTGAAAGAAAAGTATTCGTTTTAAATGCATCGAGTTTAACTAATTTTAATGATGCGATGTTTTTTTGTTTCCAGGGAAGAAAGTATAAATGCATATGGTCAATTTTTTTTATGGGAGGCTAATCTTAAGAAACATACGTTATTTTTTCGATGTTAAGAGCGTTCATTCTAAAAGTTGGCAACGTCGCAAATAGCTGTCAAATATTTCGCTGTTTTGATTAATTTAGCAATATTACTGTATGGAAATAAGAAATATGGCTAACTAGCGAACTAGAATATTAATTATGAATTGCAATTATAACACTGAATTTGATGTTGTAACCGTTTTAGGTTTTGGAAAGTCTCGAAATACTTTTTTTACATCTAAAACTAAATATTCAAAGTAACGATACGAGTATTAGTTATTGCATTTCATAATCAATCATTTTACTTAACATTTTTGTTCCATACATAATATTGCCAAATTAATCAAAACAGCGAAATATTTGACAGCTATATATCAGCCAACTTTCAGCATTTAATTTTTTTGAAATGATCCTTTGTTTACTTTAATGAGTCTCTTACTTTCAACTCCTGGAAATATCTTTTTATCACAGAAAACTAAAAATCATTGTTCCTCACCTGTTGATGCGCCAAACTAGCCAACAACGCGCGGCGTCGTTCTGCGGCGGCATGACGCACACCGTCGCGACGCTGCAGTACTGCTGCACGACGGGCTGCGATGCTGAGGAAATAATATATTTGTTAATAACGTAAACATCACATCACATACAGTATTCTCTGTGGAGGTTTTTTGTCAGTAAAAGTGTGACAGACCCCTACGCCCGCCCCAGGCAAAGGACAACCATGAGGATTTTCTTCCCGTAATAAAAAATAGGACCAAAACCAGGGGCTCACGGTCAGCAAGTCGCACTCAACATCGATCGACTGCAATGTAGTTACGTATATCAATTTTATTATGTACTAGCTGCGCACCGCGGTTTCACCCGCATAAGTCTCGATCCCGTGAAAATATCGGGATAAAAAGTATTCTGTCGTAACCCAGGTCATGGTCTACCCATGTGCCAAATTTCATCTAAATCCGGTCAGCCGGTTTAGCCTGAAAGCGTAACAAGCAAACAAACTTACAAACATATAAAAAATCAAATCTTTTCCATTTGGAATATTCAATCAATCTACCTATCTAACCTTTTCCCAACTATGTTGGGGTCGGCTTCCAGTCTAACCGGATGCAGCTGAATACCAGTATTTTACATGGAGCGACTGCCTATCTGACCTCCATAACCCAGTAACTGGGTAATACAATACTCTTCGGTAAGACTGGTTATCATACTTCGGGCTTCTGACGACCCGTAACGACTGTCAAAGATCCATGAATGACAGCCGGGACCAACGGGTTAACGTGCTTTCCGAGGCACGGAGTCTCGGTATGTAAAGATGGTCACCCATCCACGTTCCAACCCCGGCAACCGTAGCTTAACCTGTACGATCGACCTCTCTCCCGTTAGATAATAATACTTACTGTTCAGCAGCATAATGCGGTATCTTCTCCAAGGCTTCGGCTCTCTGCACGAAGGCGGTCAGTCGCTCGTCCTGTGCCGCCAAACGAGCTTCTAGCTCCTCGTGACGCTTCACTAGAGCTTCGGCTTCATCGACTGACGACTGTGAGGAGTAAAAACGAGAACATTAGTTTTATTTTCCATGTTATACTTAGGCACGCTAGCGCCCCGGATTCGGTCGTTGGACGTTGAAGAGCTCGGACGCTCCTGCGTCTCAAAATTCACCGGTGAAGAACTGACTCGAACCAACATAACGACGACGTCGCAAAAGATGCCCATCCATAGATAATTAACACACGTCTCTCCACTATTCCAATGCTTATTCTAGGATGCATATCCGGTATGACTCCCAAATCCTTGCTTATCCCAAGGGAACGTGTTCCTTACCATTGCCCGCGCCACCTGGTCTACTGCTCGATTTGCAATGGCCTTTGTATTCCCATGAAACATGAAGCTTCATGGGCTAGTGCAAATCTTGGGGTTCATTCGATTTATTGAGTCTGGTTAAGCCACGCTGGGATCGGTGCATTTCATTCATTCATTCATTCACGTACTTAGGCACGCTAGCGCCCCAAATCATTAAATACATTTAGCGCTATAACGAACAACAAAAAAAAAACTTTTATGTCATTCGTTGGAAGTTACAGTGATAACCTAGTGATGTGACCGTCTGACTGCCAAATCATAGGTCTCGAGTTACAAGTCACGCACCTCTGAGTTTTCGAATTCATGTGCGTATTGTATAATTATCACTTGCTTCAAAAACGGTGAAGGAAAACATCGTGAGGAAACCGGCATGCCTTTTTTTTTTTTTTATCGACGGCATTTGTTGCCAAGTCAGAGGCCCATGGGCGGCTTTAAAACTCTGACACCAGGTTAGTCACTAACCCCACGAAAATAAGAAGATTATTGGATTGGCTCGGGGAGTGGCCCCGTCTAAATGGTCCATTAGTTAATATGGTCCAAAACTGCGACATTTTGGGGGGGAAAATAAGCGCGCTGACATACAATAAAATGTTAATACAGGTAAACTGTTTAACAATACTTACCCCAAATTGCTTGTACTCCAGATAAGCCTCATGTGCTCCGCTGGACGCGTCGATCTGATCACACTCGCGGTTGAAGCTCTGCAGTTGTACCAGCTGCTTCAGGTATGCGTCTTTGTCTTGCCATTCTGAGAGGAAAAAATACGTTGAAAATTAAAATTGTGAAAAAAAAAAGAAAGAAAGAAAGAAAAATTGTTTATCCTGCACAAACAAAACGCACATATAAAGACAAAAACACATAAAATACACACTTACAAAAATAGCCAAAAGATTCTTGTTCAACAAAAAAAAAAAAAAAAGTTAAGACAATGTTTTTCATTGGTTGCTGTCAAGGCCACGGACCAAAGACATTATTGCGTAATACTCTTGCGACTTTGGCAAATGTCATACGTAACCCCGCGTCCTAACCAAAATGGTCGTCCTCGCGAATACGCGATCGTCGCGTTCATGTCACTTTTTGTTCAGAAAGTCGGCAGGCGCCCTCTATCGGCAACACCACGCGTTCAGATTCGCTGAACAAATGACCGCGGCGGTCGACTTGTGACGTTTAGGCCAAGAAAATTATGTCGATTTGTTTTTTTTTTTACTTTTAAATTTTACTAGCTGCGTCCCGCGGTTTCGCCCTCTTAAATCTCGATTCCGTGACAATATCGGGATAAAAAGTATCCTATGTCCTAATCTAGGTCATGGTCTACCCATGTGCCAAATTTCATCCAAATCCGTTCAGCTGTTTTAGCGTGAATGCGTGACAAACAAACAAACTTAGTTAGGACTAGCTTTCACCCGCGGCTTCGCCCGTTGGAGGTCGGAAACCATCCCACGGGAACGTACTAACGGAATTTAAAGTATCCTATATTATGTTAATCCAAGTTATAAACCATCTGTGTGCCAAATTTCATCCAAATCCGTTCTGCCGTTATTGCGTGATTGAGTAACAAACTTTCATATTTATAATATAGTTAGGATTCGGAAGTTAGGATTATGATTTTACGCAAAGTCAACTAACTAATCGCCATGAACATACTGAATTCACTGGATATTGATTGCAGAAAATATAAATGAAGTTCTTTTAATATTCTTGTCTCTGTGTTCGCCGCTTGGCGTGGCAACACGTAAGAAAGAAAAATAAGTTTATTCGTCACAGAAACACGTGCATAAAAAAAAAGATAATAAACTCATTTGAACAAGAAAATAAGACACAATAGATTTAAATACAATAACGAGCACAAAACAGAAATAGTCGGCAGCTGCTGGCACGTCATGACTGTGACAAGAAGGCTTCCACTCAGCATGATGCTGTGCTATGGAGACCTACAGCACAGCGCTGATTTTCAGTGGTCACCCGTCGTGTTCTGATTCGCAACAAGTCAATCGTCATCCTGCGGATGCCTCGTTGAGAGGTGAAACACATGTTGTATTCTTACAGGGTTCTTTATGACTCTCTAAGAACAGTTAAGCGGATTAGGTTACTAAATATACATCGTCTATTGTATTTTATAATGGATTTCCGCAAAGTCACGCCTGAGTCAATTAACTATTGTACCTTTAGCAACAGCCTTATGGTCGTTCTCCAAACTCTTGATCTTATCGGCAACATCTGTGAGTGCCGGGTTGTTAGCCAGCAGCTGCTTGCCCAGAGCTATCACTTCTTTGTACCTAGGGAGCAGAAATAATCATTAATTAATGAAAAAATTGTGAGGGAGAACATCGTGAGGAAACCAGCATGTCCTAAAACCAAAAATTCGAATACATGTGACATCTAGCGCACTGTGCCTTCGTGCTGGACTACGGCCCACTCCCTCTCACAGACAGGTTCCCTCTCGCGGTTGGTCCATCGATGGGTGACCATCTTTACATACCGAGACTCCTCCGTGCCTCAGAAAGCACGTTAAGCCATTGGCTGTCATTCGTGGATCTTTGGCAGTCGTTACCGGTCGACAGAAGCCCGAAAGTCTGACAACCAGTCTTAATAAGGGTTATCGTATTACCCAGTTACTGGGTTGTGGAGGTCAGATAGACCATGTAAAATACTGGTATTCAGCTGCATCCGGTTAGACTGGAAGCCGACCCCAACATAGTTGGGAAAAGGCTAGGCAGAATGAAGTAACTGGGTTGTGGAGGTCAGATAGGCAGTCGCATGGAAATTTCAGCTAAATTCAGCTGCATCCGGTTAGACGAAGAACCTAAGGCTGACTGTCCACTGGAGCGGAGAGGAGAGGAGCTGTGCTGTGCCAATATTAACCAATGGAATTGCATAAAATCTCCGCTCCGCTTCAATGGACGGGGATTTGCGAACTAGTTTAAAAATTCATACAAAACCGGGAAGCGGAAAAAACCAGCTGCGGAATATTGCAGCCCGCTCCAATTACTCGTCGCGTGAACTCGGCCTAGCTCCGCATAGTCCGCAACTCCGCTTTGCACTACCTCGTTCCGCATTAATGGACAGACACAGTCCGCAACTCCGCTCCGCTGGACAGGCAGCCTAATTGGGGAAGAGTAGCCAGATAATGGATACTTACTCGTCGTCATGCGCCTTGATGTCGTCCATCAGCTCCTGGTGCTGTTTGTGCAGCGCCTCGGCGGTCGCCACGTCCTTGGCGCTTGCCTCCTGAGCTAGCTGCTCGCGGACTTTCTGTTGATATAAGATATCGGATTAGTAAGGAATTTTGTGATTTGAAGTTTTGCACTTATGAACTGAGTTGGCCGATTCAGGGCTGATGTTTCAATTGTAAAATAACTTTTAACTGACTTTTGAAGCAAGCAGAGTTTACTGCGCGATCAGCATATATATAACTTTCCACCATCAATCGATGGTTAGTTTCCCGCCAGACACGACACCCGTCTGGTCGGAGGATCCTCCCTTTTCTGTAGAGGATGAGTGAACTTTACACCCTCATGCCTCTGTCATTCTTTTTTCCCTCTCTCTGACCAGATCTTCTTTTCGTGTGGTTAGTGACTAACCTGGTGTCAGAGTTTTAAAGCCACCCATGGGCCTCTGACTTGGCTTCACATGCCGTCGAGAAATATCTCTCAGGCATGCCGGTTTCCTCACGATGTTTTCCTTCACCGTTTTTGAAGCAAGTGATAATTATACAATACGCACATGAATCCGAAAAGTCAGAGGTGCGTGCCTTGGGTTCGAACTCGAGACCTATGACTTAGCAGTCCGACGGTCACACCACTAGGCTAACACTGCCACACTAGATGAAGATGCCTGTCTTGATTTTGACTGAATCTGGTAGATCCAGTCAAAACTAAAACGTGCATATACCGAAACCTTGTCAAAAATGTAGTATTTTTGACATATTAGACTAAGATATGAACCCGCAGGTCCTTTAAAAAACATTTGCCTCTCAGGAACTATGTTTCTGAAAAAGTATTATGTGAAATGGTCTTATTGAAATAAACCTGTTCTGCCTCTTTCTCCCTCTAACTCTCTCTCTCTCTCTCACCTGCATCCAGTGCGTCAACGTAGTGGAACTCCTGCCAAAGATCTGGTGTCCCACAGCCGACTCGAGCCGACTCCTCCTCTCGGCCGCTTGCGCTTGACATCTCTCCCACATTTGTTGGATCTCCTTCTGGCGACCTTCTACGTTACCTCGTTCGTTGGGGTATTGTGATTTGACTCTGGGGGAAGAGAATTTTAGAATTAGCTAAAAATCTTGTTAAGAAAAAAAAAACAACCGACTTCCGAAAAAATACACTACCAAGTGAAAAATAACTTTCATTTCGGAAGTCGGTGTCTATGGTTTTGAATTTTCGTTTTTTGCCACTGACTTCCGAAATTAAAGTTATTTTTCACTTTGTAGTGTTTTTTTTCGGAAGTTGGTTATTTTTTTTTGTATTTTTTTTTTTTTTTACTGTTTAGTTATGGTACCTACCCCACACAAATTCGAATACCAGTACCTGCTATGTAAATAACAGTCACAGGAAGTTATCTACATATACTAAGTGGGAATAATACGTATTAATGAAGCTTACTCAAAAACTGTCCAAACAAAGTTAATAAAATTTATATGGGACCAATCCGGGAGCATACCCTTTCATAGAAAAAAAGTTAGATTCCGGGCATTAACTAGTAAGTATTGAATAAAAAAAACGGAGCAAAATATTGTGTTGCAAATTTCTACATATTGCTTGTTCCGGAGACCCAATTTCAACATATTGCGTGTTCCGGAGTCCCAATTTCAAAATATTGCGTGTTTCGGAGGTCCAATTTCAACATATTGAGTGTTTCGGAGTCCCAATTTCAACATGTTGCGTGTTCCGGAGTCCCCAGATACAAAGGTCAAACTACACTACACAAGTCAGGAGTTTAACCTTGACTTTTAACTAGCATTCTTCTGGCATTTCTTAAGCTTATATAACAAAGTAATCTTACTTTTCAATTTCATATCGTTCAATAAGGCTGCATGAAACAGTAAAAAAAAATTTTTTTAGAGAAAAAATATACGTTCTTTTATCACGAATCACGATCGTTAACGAAAATCTGTATGATTCTGAAGGATATTGCTATCCAGTGCGTTCGTACAAATTTTTCGAACATATATGTTCGAAAAATTTGTTTGCTGAACAACGTAAATCACGCAATGAATGTCTGTATTTCTGTAAAGACCTGTTTTAATCAAAAAAGATTTTTTTTATTTCGCTGACTACCGTAGCACTTTCGTCTTAAAATAATGTTACGAGAGAATTAAGACAATACTTACGAGTCAGCCAACAAGCTGATAGTGTTGACCTTCTCCCTCACAGGTTCCAGCTCTCTCTCCAACTGAGCGTGTCTCCTCTGCAATGCCCTGACGGTTCGAAGGTCTGAGGCTGGGGCGGAGCTCGCTGCTAACTGGTTCTCTTTCTCCGCCATCCAGTCTAGGGCTTCATCGCAGGTGCGGCTGAAGAGTTCCACGCTAAAGGAGAGAAAAAGAAAGGTAAAGGTTATTCTTGTCTATTTTTTAACAGCATCGTTGTGTTTCAGAAGTTAGAGCCAGTTCCTTTGCGCTCATAGACGCAATCGGGAAATGCAAACTGTACTATGTAGTTTATTATTGTGAGCGCATGCGCAGGCGACGCGGAGGTGATGGTGGGAGCGAGACAAAACACTGAATATTCATGTAGGTATTGATAATGATAGTCTTGCTGACCATGGTTTTGTTGTTAGTAACTGTATATTTATATTATTTATTTTTACTTCGATGGTCCTAGTTTATCATTTGTGACTTCGAGTTACAGCTTTAATAGCTATATGTAAGCGGGCACGTCCTTTATGCCTGGAGGCTTTCATTCGGGTATTAAGTTCTGTTTACTTTTTATTTTCGCTTGAGTATAGATTTCGATGATTATTTTGTTGGTATATTGGCGTGTGCTAGCTGGCATATAGCAAATAATTTAATTTAGAGTTTAATGTTGCATAATGTACATTATTTTGCATTACTACTATTGTATAGAATCAAGTTTTTCTAACTGAACAGACAGCAGTGCTGCTGGACAGTTTGTTGCGCCACTTCTTCTCCCCAGCTAACGCACTAGGAAGTGGTGAAGGGTGGGCGTGCCGGGGGACTGTCTTATGTAATTTTGACGTTCGAAAAGAGCTGATTCTCAGCCTATTTTGAATAAATGTCTTTTGAATTTTGAATGGTGTTTTAGTGTCCATGTTTTATGCACGCACGGTGATGCCTGCGGATAATTATTTATATGATAATTAATCATTTTATTCATATTATTGGTTGTATAGTATCATTATAAATAAAATAAATAAAATAAAATATCTTTATTTCAGACCTAAGCAGTCCATACGTAGTTAGTGGTTAGTAACAAACTGTGCTTACATGCTATGTTATTATTGTTAGTACTTAATTCTATTTAACATAAACCTATACCTAATTCTACCCAGTGCCTTTGGATGGGGCAGTCCACTCTGCTAACAATCATTTTCAGGATGCCGTTCCGAGTGCTACGCAAACGTTGCAGTAGGGAAGCCGCTTTCTTACGCATGATGGCGTGAAAGCCATCCGTACGTGCTTCAGCAAACATTCCCGACGCACTGCAACGTCGCGGCAACCGCAACAGCATCCTGAAGGCATTGTTGTATTGCACGCGCAGGACGTTGTAGGCTCGGCTCGTATATGACACCCATAGGCCGCTCGTGTAGAAGGACTGACAGAACGCTTTAAATAAACTGACTTTGACGTCTACCGTGCAGCGAGCAAACCTACGGGCGAGCATATTGCTCCTCACCGCCAACGCCCTGCGCTCGCGTTCTATGTCCCCATCATCACGTAGGTCACTGGTGACAACATGACCCAAGTATTTAAATTGAGTTACCACATTCAGTTCAACGCCGTTGAGATATACTGGAGGTACACGACGGGGCTGTTGTTTAGGTGCCGTAAACACTAAATTTTATTATATTATAAGTACTATTTATTTTATTTTATATTTATGTATAATTCATTAAACCTGACTTGGTTTCCGTACGTTTTTTTCGGGTGACCACTGAAAATACAATAGGTTATGTACTATTAGTCAATTCTTAAAAAAGCCAGGGTTATTTACCTCGAAGCGCCTTCCAAGCTCTTTTCCTTCTGCTGCTTCAGACGCAGCAGCCTGTCCCACTGCTGCCGCAGCTGCTGCCGCCGAGCGGTCGCCTTAGCTGCCTGGCTGTGCTTAGCAGCCACCAACTCTTCGGCTGCAGCGTCGATGTGTTCCAGGCGCTTTGAGGCAGCTGATAAGTCCGTGACGAATTTCTGCAGGAGGAGAATTGTTGGTTTTTGAAACTGTGTTTTGTGGGATTATCGAAGAACAAGTTAACTGGTAAACACTAGGGTCATGGGGTCCGAGTGCAAAATCAGTTTTTCGAGACATCGCCAAGCGGTTGGACGAGTGATCACGTGACCAGAGGGTTGGTCTATTTTATGGCCAAAGAATCAACATTGCCATACAACGTGGCAATGCTGCCAGCCTTTTGGGCACTTTTCCTGTTGACAGCGATGCGGACGAATTTGTTGATGATGATTTTTTTCCATTCCTGTCTGTATTTTTCTGAATATTCATGAAAAATTATCTAAGAGGTTTTGAGGTTTATATATTTTTTTATTTTCAAAAACCCCCTATGATTTACACTGACTTATACTCGTGTTTTTATAAATAAATACAGTTTTTTTTTTTTTTGAACCGATATTTTTTCATAGTCGTCAAATTTTATTAAAAAATATTAGGTAATCCGATAAAATAACTCTTAAGCTTTTAGAAATAATAAACAGAGTCCAAATCGAGACAATAACATCAGAGATATGGCAACCGCTACTCAAAAAAAAAAAAAAAATGAATAACATGAAAAGTTAATTTTCGATAATTTTTCATGAATATTCAGAAAAATACGGGCGGTCATGGGCGACATTCTATACTTGTACACACGGCTACATATGCAAGCTATACATTTCTAGTATAAGCTGATCTCGCATTGTATAGTATTTCCGTACAATGAAAGGTCAGCTTATAATTGAAATGTGTCGCTTGATATGTAGCTATGTGTACGCAATATCATTATTTTTTGACTGGTAAATTACTTTAAAGCTGACATCTTTATTCGAGTTATTATGTGTATTTTTCTATACAAAAACTATCAAAAATCTATTTGACACCTCGGGTATACGTATGAAGCTACAAGTAGGTACGCGGCTCGACTTGTCGAATTCAGTGGACGTGACGTAGACAGAAGATGTAAGAGTTACGAGATACAAAGAGAGACAACTTCTTGGTGAATATAACTGTAGGTAATTAGCGCTGTGCGACCTGAATTCCACTTTATAGTGTCGTAGCAAGAGCCGCTTTTTATTTGAAGTTAAATTTACTAATCTGTGATCAATCTGCCTAGCCTTTTCCCAACTATGTTGGGGTCGGCTTCCAGTCTAACCGGATGCAGCTGAATACCAGTATTTTACATGGAGCGACTGCCTATCTGACCTCCACAACCCAGTAACTGGGTAATACGATACCCCTTGGTAAGACTGGTGTCAGACTTTCGAACTTCTGACGACTCGTAACTCCTGTCAAAGATCCACGAATGACAGCCGGGACCAACGGCTTAACGTGCTTTTCGAGGCACGGAAGATTCTCGGTATATAAAGACGGTCACCCATCCACTGACCAACCCCGGCAAGCGTAGCTTTTACTTATCTGTGATATGATCTGAATATAAAATACACAGGACAGGTTGAAAAAAAAATATGGGACTCCTACCTCATACTTCCTCTTGGCGTTCTCAACGCTATCGTCAGCATCATCAGCTCGCAACATCTTCTCTTTATCCTTGATCCACTTGTCGAAGTCATCGCATTCGGCGAAGAAGCTGTACAGTTTTATTGCGTCTTCGAGTTGAGCGCGACGTGCAGCCGAGAGGGTTAGGAGTTCGTCTGCGGAAAAAGAGACTCAATGATTAAAGAGAAAGTTCAAATTCCAATGCAACTTATTCTCCATAAGCTTAGGTATTTAAGAGGGTTTATCCTTAAAGTCGGCGACGGTGCAAGTAACTGTCAAATACTTACCTGTTTTGATTCTTATAGCAATATTACTGAATAGAAATAAGAAATGTGGCTAACTAGCGAACTAGAATATTAATAATGAATTGCAATTATAACATTGAATTTGATGTTGTACCCATTTTAGGTGTAAAAAACGCATTTGGAAAGTTTCCAAATAGTTTTTTTACATCTAAAACTAAACATTCGGTGTTACGATATTAATTATTGCATTTCATAATCAATATTCTAGTTCGCTAGTTAGCCACATTTTTATTTCCACACAGTAATATTGCTAAGTTAAACAAAACAGTGAAATATTTGACATCTATTTGCGACGTTGCCCACCTTCAGAATAAACGCTCATAGAAAAAGGTAAATAAAAAAAAACACGTGTCGAGACAGCTGTCAAGTAACCGACTAAACGTAATACCTGTCACTTCAGTTTTCATGCTACGTCACAGTTGTACTCTTCAATTTTGCAACGTTATAATTCGTTGACGTTTAGAGTTTGGGCTCTTTACAATAGACAGATTACAAAATATTATATTATTATTATAAATCGAATCGGGTTCAAATCCGGGCAAGTACCAATGTGACTTTTTCAATTCATATGTACTTTCTGAGTTTATCTTGGACATTACTGACATCGGTGAAGGAAAACAACGTGAGGAAACCTGGACATATAGTTAATATAAGTCTGAAATCGCCAACCCGTCTTGAGCAAGCGTGGTGATCAATGCTCGTGCCTTCTCTGTATGAGAAGAGGCCTTTGCCCTGCAGTGGGACAGTAACAGGCTGGTATATATATATATTATATTATATTATAAACCGAATTAAAAAATTGTGCTCAAGCAGTTATATCTATGTAGAGTAGTTAAAGAATAAATGATAACATAATTTTTTATTAACAGAGGAATCTATTGTAAAAATCTAAAAGAAATTTAATTTGTTTTATCGTATTTTTAAACTAGAAAGTGTCATCTATAAAAAACCCTTTTTACGATTTGTTTACCTATATTTAACTAACTAAACCTATGGAGTATAAATGCTTTTAGGAGCTTTCTATTTCAAATGGATGAATTCAAGTATCCTTTTGCTACGTTTGTCTGAAATTTAGCACATGGGTAGATTAGGTCATAGGATACTTTTTATTCCGATATTCCCACGGGATCGAGACTTATGCGCGTGATACCGCGGAGCGCAACTAGTACATAAAATTGACTTTATAACTCCTGTTTTCTCCCAAAGAACATGCTCAGAGGGTTAGTTAATGGTCCATTAATTCTTATTTGAGTAACTGTGAGTTGCCTTTTACATGAATACTGTACGGATCACGAAGGTCTCCCAAAACTTAACGATTCATTAAATCTTACTAGCGCGACTAGTAGTTGCTTTTAACCTACTGTATGGGTATCTCCCGCAAGTTAATGACCCATTAACAAACAAAAATTCAGTTAATGACATGGGTCATTAACTATTATTTTTATACAACCAAGATGTACAGCCGAAGAACCCCCCTTGTTAATGATCCATTAACAAACAAAAATTGAGTTAATGACCCATTAACTTTTATTTTTAGACACCTAACATGTACAGCCAACGATCGCCCCTAGTTAATGACCCATTAACAAACAAAAATTCAGTTAATGACTCATTAACCATGTTATGTTGTCTATTCTCACCATAATCCTTTTGAATCTCAGACATCCTAGTCTCAACACTAGCAGTCCTCTGCTGCGGCAGGGTAGCGCGGCTAGTTCTTCTGGCAGCTTGGCTCGGCTTGTTCCGTTTGACGGGAACCACCTGCTTGACGAGCACTGTCTTCTTCACGCGTTGGACTGTACGGACTTTCTCGGGGCGACGGACTTGGACCTAGGAAGAGAAAAAGTTTGATTTAAACCTCAGAATGATAAAACATAAATTCTCAAAGTCACAACAGGTGTATCATCTCGTTCTCATTTCGTTTTCGCTCCGAACAAATTGTTGTACTGGTTATACAAATCAAAAAAATAACGTTTTTAAAACGTTTCGTTTTAACAGTAAAACGAAACGTTTTAAAAACGTTATTTTAAAAATAACGTTTCTGAGCCCTGGTTTGACGAATTTTGCACATGGAACCTGACATACCATGCTGAAAAAATTTGGATGAAAAAAATTAAATCTAAATATCACTTACAGGCACAACCCTCGGTTCGATCTCCCGCACATAGTTAGCGGGCACGAAGCCATCAGTGCGGTCAGCCTTGCGCACTGACCACCAGTCAGGGTTGGTTTTGTTGATCAGGAACATCACCTCGCCCTTCTGCATGGAGATACCCTGGCCTGTGAAGGCGTAGAGGGCCTTTACCTGTGGAGAACAAAAGTCATTATAGAAATTATGTTTTTGTACCAGAGGCATCGCACATGTTGCTTAACACTTTCGGCTCAACCCACTTTTCATAGAACTCATACGACATGCCGCCATACATATTGGAAGTGAACCCTCCGGGTGGGTTACCGGCGGCGCGGGCTTGCGGACGGTGAGCAATGGGTAGCTCGCCGTCCGTTGGACCAGGCCCGGGTCGACGGCGCGTTGTGTTCCACGCGCGCCTCAAAGAGATGTCAGCACCAACTGACGGGGTCCGTAAGGGCTAATGCCTGTCAGGGTTGCGAGTTTGTCCGAAAGGGATATCGCGGCCCCGGCACACAGGCAACGGAAGGAACACGGATGAGTTTTTAGTCAGTAAAAGTCTGACACACCCTCTCGCTTCGCCCAGAGCGGGAGGAGTCATTTAATGACTTCCCAACCTCAAAAAAAAAAAAAAAGGCGGTCTTGTCGCTATACGTAGTTTTTAATCTTTTAATTTTTTTTGTGAATATTTGTAACCATGAAAAAAGAATATAATGTCATCCTTGGATTTTAAAACCACAGCATATATGTACTAATAAAAAAAATACAATAGATGACGTATATTTAGTAACCTAATCCGCTTAACTGTTCTTAAAGAGTCATAAAGAACCCTGTAAGAAATCGACACGTGTTTCACCTCTCAACGACGCATCCTCAGGATGACGATTGACTTGTTGCGGACCCGAACACGACGTGTTGCCACGCCAAGCGCCGAACGCAGTGGCAGTGAGTGATATGGAGATAGACGGAAATAAAGGTTTAAACTTACTTGAGGCACACTCCTCTCCTCAGTCACTGTCCTGTGTTCCAGTCTCTCCACAGGCTCCTCCTCCCATACCTCTGTTGGCACCAGCCGGGATTCGTTTACCCATTCTTCTTCTTCGATTGCTGGGGTCGATTCTACTTCTGTTGGGAGCTGGTGGGAGAAATAAGTTCTATTAGTTTTGAACAATGGTAGAAAAACGTAAGTAATATCTGGTTTATTGATGATTCTGACACTAATTTCGGTCTTCCGGACTTCTCGTCTAATTTCGGTTTAATTCGGACTCAACGCTAACAATATCTTTTATTGTGTTTTAACGTTATTTTATGTAGGCCAACAACATTCGGAGTCCCCGAGAATTAACGGACTCGAACTGAACCATTATTCTGGAAATCCGCGATATTGTTCGGGTGTTGCTACAACTTTCGGTGTACTATCGAAGAAGTTCATATCTAAGCAGTTTGAAAACAAAATCCTGTGAACACGATGACCACATCTGTTACCGCCCCGGTTCTATAGCGGCCGAGCGCTGCAAGCAGAAATAGTCCTTACGGTGTATAGATATGAACTTCTTCGATGGTACCTCGTAAATTTTCGGATCCAACCGGAGTTCCAAATTTTCTTTACGTACAGTCACGAGCACCAATATGTATACACTTAGCAACTTTAAAAAGTGATTTTCTCCTACTGTGGTGATTGTAATTTTATGTTGTTACGAACATAGTATTTTGGAACCCACACTAATATGAAATAGGTCTTATCTCAAAGTTACAGTCGTTATTCCATGCGAAAATCACTTTTGAATTATGCACTTAGGATACATATTGGTGCTCGTGACTGTACTACAGGTACTTATGTAATTTTATATATTTTTTTACGTACTTGTAAGCTTGTAATCCCAGCAGCATTCAACCTCGCCGCATGCGCACTGAGAGTATCCAATTCCGCACTGTAAGCTTTAATTTCTTCGTGCGTAGCGCGGTGTCGCGCCAACAAGGCGCCGGCAGAGGGCGCGTCTCGTCCGCAGTCGTCCGTCGCCACCAGGGGGCGCTTCTCTTTCATCCACGATTCGGATTCGTTTGCGTCGCCGTAGAACTGGTGAAAAAAAGATGGAGTTAATAATGCCGTTAAAAAAAAGCTAAGTGCGAGTCGACTAGAAATACACAATCTGTCAAAATTTCATCTGTTACGGTTCATGAAATACAACCCGCTGACAGACAGACGGACGGACAGCGGAGGCTTAGTAATAAGGTTCTGTTTGATATCCTTCGGGTACGGAACCCTAAAAATAAGTGAAATACCATGTGCAAGGAATTCTAAATTAAAAAAACAACCGACTTCAAAAAAAAAACACTACAAAGTGAAAAATTTAATTTCCGAAGTCGGTGTCTGGTTTAAAATTTTCGATTTTTTGCCACCGACTTCCGAAATTAAAGTTATTTTTCACACAAAAAAAACATACACACGCGACGAACACATAACCTCCTCCTTTTTGGAAGTCGGTTAAAAAGATACCAGTTACTGGGTAACACGATACCACGCGGTGAGACAGCTCAACAGCTCGTCCCACCATCTTCTACCCAATAAGCTAAATGTTAAGGAACTACAAATCTACCTGATGAGCCTCAGCGGCGTCAGCCAGCTGCTTCTCCCTGGCTGCAGCGAGTTCTCTCAAAATCTGCCACTGCTTGTTCAGAGATGTGAGGCGACGCTCGATCTCAGCTGATTTCGGATGTTTCGCGTCAATTAGGCTGTAAAGAAACAAACGTTATTCTTTGAAGCACCACTGATTAGTGATGGATTAATTAGCATTCGCGTTCATTGTTAGCATGCGAATGCTCATTTAGCATTTAGCAAATGAAATGTAGTTGCGAAATTCTGTGAAATGCGAAATGAATTTATCGCTTCGTACTTTTTATACTATCATACGTCAGAGCGTCGACGCACGCAGCGGTAGTGTGCGCTCTCCTTCGCACCCACGGGAAGTCGGGAATACTAAATCTATCGGTTTCACTTGACCGTGACCTCGTTGCGAGTGAAATTTATTAGCAGATGCTAATAAATGCGTTAAGCAATTGTTATGTTATTATCTTTGATTTGCGCGTACTTAGGGTTGTATATTGAATGAATGCGTGAATTCGCATATTAACAAATATCACATATTTTATTATTATCAATTATCGTCATATTAGCGAATAGCATAGCAATAGCAATTAGCTTGCTAAGACTCAAGAATTCACATGCTAATGAAATTTATGCGAAATCGCATTAATTGACATTACTACCACTGATGAATACAGATCGGTCACTCCGCATTTTACGTATGAAGCTAGAAGTAGGCACGCGGCGGGTTCGACTTGTCGAGTTCAGTGGACGTAACGTAGTCAGAAGATATAAGAGTTACGCGATAGAAAGAGAGGCAACTTCTAGGTGAATATAACTGTAGGTAATTAGCGCTGTGCGACTTCTATCACCCTAACCCTCATAACATCACGCCTATTTCCCCGAAAAAGGGTAATTCAGTGGTGTAGCCACACTAGTACACCCACATTTCGACAGTTCAGCTTAAGTCCCATGTAATAAGGGCGAGCCTATAGCCATCAACCGGGCACAAATCCAGACTCCGGGCTGCTACTGAGAAATTCCAGATAGAAAAACCTAATAACACTTCGCTCGACCCGAGAATCGAACACAAGACCTCATGCTTGGCAGTAGCGTTTGCAACTTCTAGACCAACGAGGTAGTTAACAAACATTTAGCAGCAAAAAAAAATCATGTGTGCAATTCACATGTGGTAGAAGTGAAACCTTCAAAAATTTCACCACGGTTGTTATGCCTTTTCTCAAGCTTTGTACTACGCATGCGCGCACAAACACGTATTAACAAACGTACAACGCTGAGGCCCAAGCAAACTCCCACTATGCCTTGGTAAACACGAGTGGAGGGGGTACGAAGCAGAGCACAAAGAGAACCACGAATATAAGAAACACTGTATAATGCTTCCTATCTCATTTTCTCCCACGTTAAGTCTTATGAATTTATGTGTCTGTCTGTTTTTACTGTCGCTTTTTCGTTTCATCGACTTTCAAATCACAACGATGCTAAAGAAGTTTTCACTTCAAAAAAATCGAGCGAGCCTTAAAGAAGTCGCATATGATGTGTAACATCTGACATCTCACCTTAGTTATAAGAAACATTAAAGGGGCGGGCCTCGTCAAGGTCGTTTCTGTCAACTCTAGCACCGCGCGCGCTCATCGGTCAAATTAAATAGCGCGGCTTCCTGTTACACACTTCATTCCCTTTTCACGAAATCACTCCCACAGATTAGATTCACGACTTATATTTTTTATATTTTTTTATGAGCTATTTTATACACAATCAAAAAACTATAATTTATTCTCTTAATTTATTAAAACGGACAAATGCACTTCCCTATGTGTTCATTATTCGAACGACGTCGTGGGCTGCAGTTGAAAATCAGCGCTAGGTGATTATGTAGAGTTTGATTGCAGGAAAGCGAGATGTTACACGTCAAAACTGTTCTTGATCTTACCTCTGTCCTTTAGAGCGATGTCTCTGCGACACATGGTCTCTGGCTCTCAGCTCGTGTAGTAACGCAGTGTGCTTCTGTCTCAACGCGAGGACAGCGCGGAGCTCCTTAGCGGCCACGTCGGTGCGGCAGATACGTTGCTTCTCTGTTACCCAGCCTGTAAGGAAGAATGATTGTGGTTAATTATAAAAAAATCTAATCAAATTATTTTATTTACAGATCATACAATCCAATTTGTTAGTTACATACACATCATAAACACTAGTGTTAGTACATAATAATTGGCAAATTTTGGTAATAATTACTAGCAATGTCAAAACCATCAACAATAATGTCATAATCACAACCATAACGTCAAAATCATCATCAATAATGTCAAAATCACTAATAAGACAATAACCAAATATGCAATAATTAACAAAAACATTACTTCAGTATTTGAAGAAGTTTGAGTTTCGTGTATGTATGATGCTGCGGTCGCATCTGCGTCTGTCGTGGCAAAGCAATGCGTGCCGAAGCTTCGTATGTTTTGCTCGCTAAATAGTTATCGCGCTAATGCGGCGGTCACATTATCGGCTTCGCCACGTTTATTATGTACTGCTACCTGGGCGATAAGTGCTACACAGCTCGAACTATCGCGACGATTACTGACAATGGTTGGTCACATTTGCGTGTTCGTATCACTGTGCGAAACTTCGTCACTATAGAGACGGATGCGGCCGCAGCAAAAGGTGTTTGTCCTGCAGTGAGTGAGTTACATAAAATACTAGCTTTTTCCCGCGGAGATCGGGAATTGTCCCACGGAAACGTACTACCGTAGTGCACAAGCCAGTAAACCTCCCAGTGGGCATGATCATTCCCGACATCTTCAACAATCATCGTCATATTTCAGCCACAAAATCTTAATGAATTATACATTAAAAACCTTCCGCTTGAATCACTCCGTCTATTGGTGAAAACCGTTTGAAAATTCGTTAGGTTTATTTTGAGTTAATCGCGTTCAGACAAGCAGACGCGGCGGGGGGACTTTTTATAATATCTAAAAATATTGTTTGTAGGAGAAATGAATAGTTACAAATTGAATGGCAGGATTTTATTGATCAACTTTTGGTAACATAAAATCAATCTGCCTAGCCTTTCCCCAACTAGGTTGGGGTCGGCTTCCAGTCTAACCGGATGCAGCTGAATACCAGTATTTTACATGGAGCGACTGCCTATCTGACCTCCACAACCCAGTAACTAAGATAAGATTTATTTCTCACCACAATATAAAGTACATTTTCAAATGATCATTGGACAATACATAATAGTTTTATTTATACTGTGGGAGACTGGTGCCTAAGCTAGGCGTAATGCCTGTATTTCAGGACACCAGATACCAGTAACTGGGTAATACGATACCCCTTGGTAAGACTGGTGTCAGACTTTCGGGCTTCTGACGACTCGTAACGACTGTCAAAGATCCATGAATGACAGCCGGGACCAACGGCTTAACGTGCTTTCCGAGGCACGGAGGAGTCTCGGTATGTAAAGATGGTCACCCATCCACTGACCAACCCGGGCAAGTGTAGCTTAACCTGATGGATCGACCAGTGCGGCTGTTGTTACTTAGCCACGAGCTCCTTTTTTGGTAACATAAAATGATATATTAAAAGCATTCTACTAGAATTTTCAAGGACACATATCAGACAACTTTAGATTATAATGATTTTGAACGCGCACTTACGAAAAATCTTTTAAAAAGGCCGCCATTGTAGAAGTTGTTGGGTGTGAAACTATATTTTTTTTTACCGTCATTGACATGTCATCGATTTGCAAAAGAAGTTTTAGAATGATTTCTAAATTCTATATCCTGAGTATCCGAAATCACCTCTAGATTTTTCGGATTCATGTGCGTATTGTATAATTATCCATATTGCTCTCTTACTTATTATACCATCTATGTAATACATATGGAATGCAATAAAAAATTGAGTATTGAGTATTGAGTATCATTTGCTTCAAAAACGTTGAAGGAAAACATCGTGAGGAAAATGCCTGAGAGATATTTCTCGACGGCATGTGAAGCGAAATTCCATTGGCGGCTTTAAAACTCTGACACCAGGTTAGTCACTAACCACACGACAAAAAAAAACGAAATAATATTTTAAAACAAGTAAACTCTTTTTCAGTGATGGAATCGTGATGGCCCAGTAGTTAAGGCCTCGCCTCTCATGCACGAGGTTGTGGGTTCAAATCCGGGCGAGTACCAATGTGACTTTTTCAATTCATATGTACTTTCTGAGTTTATCTTGGACATTACTGACATCGGTGAAGGAAAACATCGTGAGGAAACCTGGACTTTAAGTCTGAAATCACCAACCCGTCTTGAGCAACGTGGTGATCAATGCTCGTGCCTTCTCTGTATGAGAAGAGGCCTTTGCCCTGCAGTGGGACAGTAACAGGCTGGTATTATTATAATATTATTAAACTCTTTTTAATTTACCTTCTTCTTCGTCATGGTCTTCTAAGAACTGGAACAGGTTCCTCGCGTCTTCTAGTCTTGCCTTGCGGTCTTTAGCAGCGGCCACCAAGCTTGAAATAAAACATAATTATTTACATACATAAACTCAAACTCAAACCATTTACAGGCACTTTTGAATTGTCAAAGAGTCGCGTCAGTTAGTCAGTTAGAAAGTAGAAAGTTGAACCTAGTTGCCCATTCCAAAACGTAGATCTTTATGGAGAAGAACGGGCACTCTTTGAAATATAGAAAATTACAAAATCCTGGGTACATTATTCTTGTTGCGATATGTGAGAACAATGTACAAAAAATAAACAATTCAAAATATAAGATTAAAATAAGCCATGGCAGATAACGGATGACCAGTCACAACTGACGGCGCCCGTTCACGAACATGACGCGTGGATCAGCACCATCCAGCTCAACCATTTTGTAGGGAACCGAATGATTCAACACACTCGCCACCATCAGCGAGACATTTAAGACATTTAAATACATAACACAACAACACACACAACACATAGACAACACAACACATAGACATAACATAACAACTATATGTAAGCGGGCACGCCCTTTATTCCTGGAGGCTTTTTATTTAGATATTAAGTTCTGTTTACGTTTAGTTTTTTATTTCGGCCTGAGTATAGTTCTCGATGATTTTGTTTGGTATATTGGCGTGTGCTAGATAACATATGGCTAATAATTTAAATTATGTTTTGTGTTGCGTAATGTAAATTATTTTGAATAATATTATATAGAATCTTTTTTTTTTTTTTTTCTTCTAACTGAACAGACAGCTGTGCTGCTGGACAGTTTGTCGCGCCACTTCTTCTCCCCAGCTAACGCACTAGGAAGTGGTGAAGGGTGGGCGTGCCGGGGGACTGTCTTATGTAATTTTGACGTTCGAAAAGTGCTGATCCTCAGCCTAGTTTGAATAAATGTTTTTTTTTTTTTTTTTTTTAACATCACACCTGCATTCCCTAAAGGATTACACAGAGGTGCTCCTATTATAGTACACCCACATTTCGCCAGCTATGTTTAAGTCCCATGTAATAGGGGGCGAGCCTATTGCCATCAACCGGGCGCAAATCCAGACTCCGGGTTGCTACTGAGAAATTCCTAATAACACTTTGCCCGACCTGAGAATTGAACCCAAAGTCAAATAATTTATTTCAAATAGGCCCTTGTAAGGCACTTTTGAACATCAAATTTTACAAAAAAATCAATTGATTCTAGTCGCCCCTTCCAAAAGGTAGTTTTCGTATGGAGAAGAATGGGCAAGAAACTCCACCGTTACTCTTTTAAAATGTTTAACAATATTTTGTATATGTAGGTACATTAGTTATACAAGCTTAGTTTTTGTTTACCCTAAACCTCTTAAGGGGTCATTGTACTCATCATTATGAACAACTTTCACTATGGGACCAACGCTGAAATCGCGTAAAAAATATCAGCTGTTCCCTACATTTAATTCAATTCAATTCTCAATTCTTTATTGCGTACCATAATGTATTAAGGTGGTAGGTAAATAGATAAATTAGTCACAATAATTATGATTATTATTAAGCTATTGCATAGCTTCTATCGCGGGCCTTGAGCGTGGAGACCGAATCCAGAAATTCCGTAACGAAAATAACCTAACACCCCGCACTCCGACCGGCACAGCGGTGATACTTTTTTTGAAGTTATACTTCTTTAGGCGCGTTATGAAAAAATTATGAGAGTGAAATTTTAAGATGCGCGCGCATCACTGTGACACAAATTGCATAAGTTAGCATTGCAATAGCTTTACCGCGGCAGTCTCCGAGTGCCACACGTCTTTTTTTTAATTATTATTATGACCCTGTCGGGCACAGCATAGATCAAGTAGGAGAGAGGAAAAAGAGCACTGGGTGTTTAATGTGATACATTTTATTATTCGTTAAATAGTTAGTAAGTTATATTCTTTTATTAAAACAGAATTTAATTTAAGAATTATAATTATTGTTTTATAAATTATTACGTGTTTACCTATAATTATGTCCACGTTGGTCTTCTAAACCACACAACAGATTTTGATGAGGTTTTTTATTTTATATTTTATTTTTTATAAATAAAAGTTTGATGTTCAGTTACTTGGATGGCTTGAACGTCGTAATGTAAATCAAACTATTGGTAATTTAGTTAAGTTTCTCTATAAGTGAACTGTAATTTGTTCTTTGAGAAAATAAATGTCTTTAAACCGAATTACATAAATACGCATGCGCGTGTTTTTATTTATGTTCGCATATCTCGTCATAATGTAGGGAACAGCTGATATTATTTTAGCGTTGGTCCCATAGTGAAAGTTATTCATAATGATGAGTACAATGACCCCTTAAGAGGTTTACCTTAAACAAAAACTAACCTTGTATAGTTATATGTGCAGACGATGCACCTAGAAAAAATTACTATACCACAATAGGTACAAAGAATTGAAAATGAAGCAACGACAAATAAATTAATTACCAGCTCAGCAGTAGCGCTTGCGTCCAAAATACCAATAAAGCTGTTTAAAAAAAATATAGTCCCTATTTACGCACTACATACCTATCATAATCGTGTGACAGCTGGTTGAGCTGCGTGGTCAACTGTTGCTTGGGTCCCTCTCCTCCCTCGGCGCTGGCTCCGTGCCGCACCAGTCTTCGGATGCTCTCGTCTAGAGCTCCGAGCTGCAGTTCCTGGAGGGCGTGTGCTTGGAGCAGGCGTTCTACGTCTACGAGATGGCGTCCTACTTCTTCAGATTGGAATTGAGCCTGTTGGGAAGAACGAGGAATATTGTTAACTCAAACTCAAAGGATTTATGTAATTTTATTTTTTTAAACCATTAATTAAACCCTTTACATGCACTTTTGAATTGTCAAGGAATCGGTCAGTCAGAAATATGAAGCTAGTCGCCCATTCCAAAGCGTAGTAGGTACCTATGGAGAAGAACGGGCAAGAAACTCCACGGACACTCATTTAAATAAATTGTTACAAAGTATTGGTTACATCTTTCCATGTTGAAATTAAACATGTGAGAACAATGTAGAAAGACGTGTACGTTAGAAGCGTCCGTAATAAAAAAAAAGATTAACTAGTGATCTTGCTTCGCACGATTTTTACGACTTGACAAAACGTCCAGATTTCTTAGGTAAACCTACAGTACGACACATCGGCAAAATTCGTAAAACCGATCACCATCCGAACTGAGTGGACCTTCAAAACAATATTTATTACTGCTTTAGGTGAAAATGATCTTTACGCAAACGCAATTTTACTAACTTATTTTTTTTTAATAGAACATAAGACGGCCAAGGCCAATTACATTAGTTAAAGACAGCCAAAGCTTCAAACACATGATTAAAGTACAGTAAACAAAAGTATACAACTACACGACAGTCATACGCTCATCTCACAATACTCCAGACATACAGACAAGATCTTCTTCCATTCATCCGCGAACACATCACAGTCAGGCAATAACTTGTTAATTAATTTAACCAAATACATTCGTAAAATTGAAATAAATTTATGCAAATCAAATTTATGCTACATCTAAATTGTGGCGTACTGTAACTTTATTATTAAGACCGTTTTTTTTTAAACTGGGCAACGTCGCAAATAACTGTCAAATATGTCACAGTTTTGATTAATTTGGCAATATTACTGTGTGGAAATATGAAATGTGGCTAACTAGCGAACTAGAATATTAATAATGAATTCGAATGACCTGGTTTTCAAGTGGTATTACTACTATTTAACTGTAGCAACACTTGAATTTGGGTAATACGATACCCCTTGGTAAGACTGGTTGTCAGATTTTCGGGCTTCTGACGACCCGTAACGACTGTCAAAGATCCACGAATGACAGCCTGGACCAACGGCTTAACGTGCTTTCCGAGGCACGGAGGAGTCTCGATATGTAAAACTGGTCACCCATGCACGAACCTACCGCGGCAAGCGTAGCTTAACCTTCGATGGACCCGTGCGGCTGTTATTTTTAATCCACGAGCCCCTTGCCAGCAAATAAATGTTGGCCTACTTTCAGTACACAGTTTGTCTATTGGGACACCAACAAGTGTCTCAAGGGACACTGTATCTGATGACACAGTGTGTTATGGAACACAGGGCCTACCTTCATCTCAGTCAACGTGTGCCCCACAGTGTCAGCTTCCCTCAGCAGCGCCATCAGATGCGCTAGCTTGCCCAGCGAGCTCCTGTGTCGCTCCAGCAGCTCCAGCAGCTCGTTCCAGCGCGTCAGCACAGCTTGCTCCGTGCGGGACACAGCTTCGGCGCCGTGGTAGTTTTCACGGACCAGTTCAGCTGCCATTGCTGATAGGTCTTCGAAGCGTTCGGTTCTGGAAAATAAGGTTATGTTAGAATGGTAAATAAGAGCTATACTTTGGAATTGGTCGGATATAGTCCTTGCGCGACTGCTAGTCACCGCCTGAGGTATGTGAGTGGTGAGACGGAGGAGGTACACAAAGGCCAAGCTAACTCAGTCTGCCAATTTTGTCAATGGCGCCCTCCCCCGTCTCACCGCTCACATGCCTCAGGCGGTGACTAGCTGTCGCGCACGGACTATAGTAACTGTATTTTATATTTTTACTGTCCTCGAAGCTGTTACAATAGTTAATTTAATCGTCATGAACCATAAAATGAAGTGTCCAGGATAACAAAAAAAAAAAAAAAGGGAACTGGGCGCTCTAGAAGTCGGGGATGGAAACGTGAATTTCGGTTTGGATGGTAAATGGGAATGGATATTTTAGAAATAGGACCTTCCGGGAATTAAATTATTAGATACAAAATGGATTTCCTGAAAATTTGACGATTTGAGAACTGGATATCAAAAGCAACTCAGATCACCACACTTCGGAGAAGCATGATTTTAGTCCGTGGCTAGACGTCCGATTTTCCTAAGATAAAAACCTCACACTGAAACTACACCTCTGCCTTACCCATCGGTGAATACAAGCGTGATAATATGTTATGTGTGAAATCCTCACAAAAACCACACATCACTTAACTACTAGTTTGAATATCACAAACATACCTGGCCAGTATATCAGCGGAGATTGCTTCATGTTTCTTGACTGTGGCGTCTACTTGGGCTAAGTTGGAGCCGTAGCGAGGGTCTGAGAGCACCTGGATCATCTCCTTCAGGTAACCTTTACGGAGGACGGACTGTGGGAGAAAGAATAGAGGATTAATGTCAGTTAAAAGCTTTTAACTAGAAATACACAGGGCGAGGTTTTGAACTGGAGGCCAATAGGAATGATGGTCAAAAAAAAAAAACTATTTAATCCGTCAGTCAGATAATATAAACATTTTAGACACGTATTTTTTGTTTTATCATATTAATAAAACATGACTTAGATAAAGCTTAGATACAACGCATTAATGTTGAAATTTCATGAGGAGTGAAATTTATACAGGCGTAAAACTTGTTTTATTCGTAAAACACGAATTAAAATTATGAATAGGGATGATACCTAGGTAAAAAAAAAAGAAATTCTGATTAGTCTGTCAGTCAGATAATAAAAAAGAATTAGACACGTATTTTTTGCTTTATCATATTAATAATTAAATACTTAGATAAAACGCATTTTAAGTTGGGGAGTGGGGGTCACTAGGTCACAACTAAGTAAGTATAAAATCTACATACTCGTGACGTCACGGCACATTTTAACTCGATGTATCGCCGTAATCTTTTAATAACGTAAAAATATTAAAAATACGTGAAAGTAATTTTTTCATAATCTACATGACGCACAAAAATCTTTTTTTTTAGTCGTCATCCTGGACGTGGACGTCCACGATGACGTTAGAAATTATAAAAGCGCACATTAGGTAAGGTGAGTGTTTATAAATAATCAATCGTTTATTTCAAATGTGAAACATTTCTGGTTTTAAATTACCTATGAGGCACGAATTATTTTCTATAAAAAAAGTAAAAATTATAATAAAATAAAATTTAATAAAAAAATATATGCAATAATAATATTTTAATTATAATAATATATTATATTATTATATATTATAATTTTTTTTTTTTATATTGAAGATATATATTTTCTTTTTATTGATTTTTTTGTAGAAGAGGAAAAAATAAAAGTTACTTACCTTAGTATTAAACTTGTAGTTGAGTTGTTCTAATCTCTGTTGTCTGAGCAACTCTGTTCTCAACGCGATCTCACGCGCATGCTCCGCCTGTTAACAAGAAATACACATTAAATAAAACATAAATCATAAATAAAAATAATATTACATGGTAATTAGTACCTAATCCACATGGGACTTTTAAAAAAAAATGCTTTGATTTTAAAACCAACGCATATATACTAATAAATCTTGTTAAAATATACATCAGATTAAAATCACGGTTTAGAATGAGTATTCGCTAAGCTACATTTAAAATAAGCCCTCCGTGAGGGTTCCCGGCATCCCATATGCGACTAGGTGAACCCTCCAGGAGGGCCCCCGGCACTGAACGTGTTAAGTTAGAATTAGCCTCAAATGTCATGATTTCATGAAATAGTAATTCAATAGGGTAATATGAACTTAGAGAGTTGTATTGATGATTTTTATGATTATAATTCTATACATAAACATTTGATACGGCCGCGAATCATATTTAGATCAATATACAACCTGATACTGACCTGCAAATTGCCAAAAAACGTAAGAAAATTTGAGTTTCGAGGGATACCTTAACGCTTTCACCTTAATTAAATGAAATGATGTTTATTTCTGTAAGTAGACCTTCTTAGATATTTTTACAAGTAATTTAATGTTCAATTTAATTTTAATAGAAAACCTAATAAAACTTTGTTTGACCCGGGCATACAACCCAGGATCGGACGGGCAAAGCTCAGCAGTCGTGTTTTTTACCAATGAGAAAGAAAGCCAACCTACACTTAAGCACACTTAACACAAATAGTATTGCACAAGTCTCTTACACCATCATTCTGTAGAACTTAAATAATATCTTGAAACTCAAACTCAGAAGCATTTACTTCAATCCTTTGTCTTCGAATATAATATGTTTAAAAGTTAAACGTAAAATATCGGACTGTTAACACTAACAATAGGTTGGCACAGTCCGCAGTTGTATAATGCTTATTTTTAACCGACTTCCAAAAAGGAGGATGTTATATGTTCGACGCGTACGTATGTTTTTTTTTTTTTACGTATTTCCGTAGATTTCTCCGTCAATTGTGGACCGATTTTGAAAATTATTTTTTTGTTTGGAAGGGTATGCTCCCGGATTGGTCCCATATAAATTTTATTAACTTTGCTGGGATAGTTTTTGAGTAAGCTTCAATAATACGAATTTTTCCCACTTGGTATATGTGGATGATATGATGATAACTTCCTGTGACTGTTACTTACATAGCAGGTACTGGTATTCGAATTTGTGTGGGGTAGGTACCACAACTAAAAACTGAAAAATAAAAACTTTTTACAAAAAAAACACAACCGACTTCCGAAAAAAAACACTACAAAGTCAAAAATAACTTCGGAAGTCGGTGGCAAAAAACTAAAATTCAAAACCAAAGACACCGACTTCCGAAGTTATTTTTGACTTTGTAGTGTTTTTTTTCGGAAGTCGGTTGTGTTTTTATTGTAAAAAGTTTTTTAAGTAACCTCACAGCTGAACGCTGTCTCTTAAGATACAGGTTATCCTAGTTTAAGAGGCAGGGCTTACAATAACTGTATACAGACTTCTGCCGCGTAGTTAGCATCTTGTTAATCAGTGTATACTAATGTATGTTTCTTTGTGACAATAAACTACTAATATAATTAATTAAAACATTTACAGGCATGTGGCAGCATCTACATCGCCACATGCAAACTAAGCATCAAAAGACCTGACGTCACATAAATCCTGCATCGCGCAATTAGAGTTTACCGCGCGAACAACATATATACAATGTGTTTTTTTTGATATCCCATAACTCTAGGGTATGATTGAGACCATATCAAAGAACCAACTGGCATATGAATTATTCTTCAATCATATTTTTTTTTTTGTTTTAATTTTTCATACAAAATAATTCGACAAAGGCACGATTATTAATATAAAACACCCTTACGTGAAATATGACAACGTCGCATTTTCTTAGCTTTAAATATGAATAAAAATGTAGTGTAGTAAAGTAATTCATTTAGTGTAGTAAAGTAATTCTACTTTACTACACTAAATGAATTACTTTACTACACTACTGCGAAGTTTGGCAACGTCGCAAAAGTAAAGATTCGTCACACTGGTGACAATTTTTTTAATTAAGATTGATTATATCTATCTATGTTATGGGGTTTGGTTTCCGCACTTAGTCCTTCAGTGGACCATTGTGTGATTATATCTTCGAAACTATGCATTTTTGGACCACCTATTCTAGGAGATTTTGTGTTCTTTTAACTTAAATAATATAACCCTAGAGTTATGGGATATCAAAAAAAACACGTTGTATAAGACTATCCGATATAAATCGTCGGTCATTTGCTCGCCAGACACAACACCCGTCTGGTCGGAGGATTCTCACTTTTCTATAGAGGATGAGTGAACTTTACACCCTGCTCCTCATACCTCTAAAGGCGCTTTTGAATCGTCTAGAAGTCGATCAGTCAGAAATATGAAGCTAGTTGCCCATTCCAAAGCGTAGTAGTTAAGGGGCAAAATCTCACCTGTTCCAGCTGCTGCCATGCCCTCTCCAGGTCCTGAGGCAGCTGACCTTCGAGCGGTACCCACGCTTCGCCTGTCAGGCTCTTCTGCATGGTGTTGATGTGGAAGTATAGAGCTTCGATCTCTGAACGGTCCTTGTATCTAGAGAAGTGTGAAAAAAAAAAAAAAAAATATATTCAATTTATTTTGTTTTATGTTTTAATGTCCTAGACTTGGAGACACATTTGTTGATTAGTGAGTGTAATAAAAAGTTAGGGATTAATATTGGCCACTTAAATCCCCAAAAATCATTATTTCTTCTATAATTTCCAATTCATGAAAAACCAAAAAATCTGATATCCCACTTTAGCCAAACTATGTAAAACCATTAAAATCAACATTCTATTCTGCTCTAAACAATATATTTGCCCCATAATCCAACAACTATCATAATCTTCTCAAAATCAAATCACATGTAACTATCCAATCGTTTGCCAAAAACTATCATACTCTGAATATCACATTACATCTCTCACTATCACATTGTATCCCGTACTATCAAACAACATCCTTTTCTTGGGCGGTTTCTCGACAGGTCTATACTGTTTGAAAGACTGCAGTAATCGTTGTATGCCATCTAAAGAGTTGGGGAACTCTCTACCGTTCAACTCCTGGATCTTAAGGACTATCTATCTGAAGAGTACACTTAACAGAATTACCCAAAATATCACGTCACAACTCAACTATTAAACTACATCCTCTAACTATCACATTACGTCTCTAACTATCACACTACATCCGACTATCACACAACATCTACAACTATCGCACTACATCTTTAACAATCTCACTTCATTTTAAATATTACACTAAGTACATGTTTAACTATCACACTACATCTGACTATCAAATTACATCCCGCACTATCAAACAACATCACTTACTTGGGCGGTTTCTCCACAGTTCTATACTGTTTGAAAGACAGCAGTAATCGTTGTATGCCGTCTAAAGAGTTGGGGAACTCTCTGCCGTTCAACTCCTGGATCTTGAGGAGTATCCATTCCAGCAGTACGCTGAACAGTTTGCTGTATTCTCCTTTGCGGTCGTCGCAGTCCATCATTTGGCCGATAATCTGGGGGGAGATGGAAATGATTAATATTGTTAAATTCTGTTTTCGATTTGATTTTATGTAGGAAAGTTTTGTCAGCTTGCATATCTTTCGACATTTTTTTTAAAGACTTGTGGCCTGTAACTGGCGGACGGCAGGGGATCCTCTGCCACCCCGACCGCCCGTTTGCGCAGCCCCTTAATATTGGCGAATTTGTTTGAATAAACACGAAGATTTTAGCCTCTTATGGAAAATTCTAAAAAACATTTTTGTTTTTTTTTTAAGTTTGGATACTCGCGGTACGCAGGTTTGCATTTTTTGCAAAATGTTTAAGTTCCTTTTCTGACTAAACTATGCGTGTGCGTACTAAGAAAACGGTGATTCCAGTTACCCCATTCAACATATTTCTCAACTAGTCATATTTTAAGTTTTAAACCCATCACAAAAATTCTTCCTGTATATTAAATAGGCCAAGTTTTTAAATGGATCCTTATGATCTTTCTTGGTTTAGTTCTGGGCTGTCCACGTCAGAGTATTTAGATTATTATTTATTTCTTGTGTTACAGACATATTTTTTTGAAGTGAAAACTTCTTTAGCATCGTTGTGATTTGAAAGTAGATGAAACGAAAAAGCGACAGTAAAAAGAGACAGACACATAAATTCATAAGATTTAACGTGGGAGAAAATGAGATAGGAAACTTATACAGTGTTTCTTATATTCGTGGTACTCTTTGTGCTCTGCTTCGTACCCCCTCCACTCGTGTTTACCAAGGCATAGTGGGAGTTTGCTTGGGCCTCAGCGTTGTACGTTTGTTAACCGCTATAGTCGTCCTCCCCCCCGGCGCGTGCCAAAGCGGTTCAACATTTTTGAAGGTTTCACTTCTACCACGTGTGAATTGCACACATCGTTATTTTGTAGTTAAGTTCTATTCTTTGTTTTTTTAATTTAATTCTTCTACTCACGTTAGCGATCCTGCGCCCACTCTTCTGTTCATTCTTCATTCTCGCGAAGGTGTGGTAGTAGGACGCCACGTACGTCATCACCGACTTCTCATCAGGGCGGCTGGTGTCCACATCTGGAGGATAAATGCAGTTATTTATTAATAGAGAGGAGAATATTTGATTGCCGAGCAAACGTAATTTATTAAGGGTGCGCCCAATGGTCCACGCCTTTAAAAAAATATTATCTCGTGACTCAGAAGGAATTATGAATAACGCGGTCAAAGGCTCTTGGCGCTATACGTAGTTTACAACCTTTTTTTTTGTATTTATTTGTAACCGTGAACAAAAAAAAAATAAGCTTGGATTTTAAAACCAACGCATATACTAATACAAATATCTTGTTAAAAAATACATTAGATTTTATTTTCACGGTTTATAATGCTGTATTCACTAAGAAGACCTACATTTAAAATGATCTCCCCGCATCCGATATGCTACTAGGTGAACCCTCCAGGACCTTCTCTCGGCACTGATCGTGTTAAATAGAATAAAAAAACGAGCCTTACAGTAGTCTCATAAGATGTGTAACATCTGACATCTTGACTGGCAGTACCAACCTCTCGGAAAATGGGTTGGTACCATCTGACGTCCAACTCTAGCACCGCGCGCTCATTTATCAAATCAAATAGCGCGCGCTTCTCCAGCTTCCTGTTACACACTTCCGTCCCTTTTCACGAAATCACTCACACAGATTGCAGGAAAGCGAGAGGAATGATGTTACACATGGTAAAACAGTAAACAGGTTTACAGGGTAACAGCATATTGAGACGACATGATCAATCTGCCCAGCCTTTTCCCAACTATGTTGGGGTCGGCCTCCAGTCTAACCGAATGCAGCTGAATACCAGTATTTTACATGGAGCGACATCCTATCTGATCTCCACAACCCAGCAACTGAGTAATATGATACTCCTTGGTAAGACTGTTTGTCAGACTTTCGGGTTTCTGACGACCCGTAACGACTGGTACATTTTTAATTTTTGATTTTAAAATTCTTAATATGAGCTATAAAAATGTCCTTACCTTCAGCATCAAGCAGGCGCGGAATGCCGAGGTGCTTCTCCGCCACATCGAAGGCATGGTTGAGGGTCTCCACATGCTCGGTCACCGGCAGCTCTGACCAGCGGAATAGGTCTGGTCTGGAAGTAAAAAGGTGATTAGTAAAAAAGTGCCGGCTATCTAGGTCCTGCCCTTGGTCCATTTACGGCCGAACCGTATTGGGTTCGGGATAGGTTATTACCTATCTATCAAATTCAATAGACGACGTACACGAGTACAGATCGTTATTATTCTGTTAGTTTTTAAATGCACCTTCTTTGATTTCTTTTATTATTACTGTGTGTATATATTTTTCTTTCATTTTTCTTTATCCTTGCTTTTGGGCATTTTGACAAGTTCTCATAAAGTGTGGTTAAGCAACGTTGCTACCTCATAGATTTGGATGGGTGCCCCATTGGGAAGACTTATTACTGACATTTCGTAGGCCATCTTAGTGTGAGATTCAACAACGTTGCTGAGGGCTAGATTTGGATGGGTTACCATAATAAAGTGGGTCTTTAGTTACCTTCGAGAATTTTGGAGAGCTGTCACAGAAAGTGAGGTTAAGCAAAATAGCTGAGGCCTAGATTAGGATAGGTAGACTTACCTATGCGCGTGTATGAGAGCGTTGAACCCGAGACCAGATCTCCAGGAGTCGGTAAAGTTGTGTATATGTACTCCATGATAACCAGAAGTCTTTCGTTGACACCACAGCAGTAAGGCGTCTTTAGCGGATTTCTTCTCTGATGATTCGTTTTCTTCGTCCTGGGGAAGAGAGAGAGAGAAATTAGTACTTATGGATTTTCTGCAGTATTGCAACCATTGAGCTGCATGCGCGTGCATGTGCGTATGCGTTGTTTGGCCTCGTACAGGGCATGGTATAATAATATACTTCGCCAGGTATGGCATTCCGAAACACAGTAGTCACGTGGGCAACACAAGTCTACGTCATCACAGCTGTGTTACCAGAAGTTTGTAATAATAACTCCCCAACCACCTATAAAACCTATGCGAATCCGATAAAACAATGAGGTTTTAATTAACAATTACGTTGGTTTATGTTTAAATTGAATTGTTTCGTTTGATTAGACACACGAAACGACAACTTAAAAGCTTTGGTTTCTGAAAATCTTTCCATAATCGTGTTTTGTTGCAATAGAGTGGCAACTGCTATTTTTTATTTTTTTTTATTTTTTGTTTCCATGATTGTGTTTTAGTTTAATTTGTGCTCTTCCTGTGCTTGTCTCAATAAATACTTTTTCTTTATTTCATAGTATTGTACTGACTGGATATGTCACATTCCAAATACAAGGTGGAAAATTAATTAAAATTGGAATAATTAAATATTAACCACTGATGACAGGTAGCACATTTAAATAATAAAAACCATTCATTTATGAGAGAAAAATAATTAAAATAAAGAAATACTTAAAACTCACGTAGTTTGTGAGATTTCATCCTCATATAAATGTAATTTGGTAAGTTTTATGTTTTAAGTATAAATAAATAAGTAGGGCATTTTGTTTTGTAAACAAAACTTTTATCTCGAAAACAAAATGGCCTACTTATTTATTAAAACCATTTTAATTGTACCCTTTTTCATTTTAAACGTCACTCAACTTAAGAGGTAAAATAATACTTTTGTTATTGATAAAATTAAATATACTCACAACATCGATTTCAATCTCCTGGATCTGGAACCTCAAGATGATGGTCCAGATGAGACCCAGGATCAGTCGAGGGTTGCCGTCCACTATGTCTTCTGCACCTATTGACTCCAAGCGCACCTGGGAAGAGATAGAAGATAATTAGTAAATAAATGGTTTGGTTACTGAAGCGATGAAATGCCTTTTTTATGAAGGGCTCACAAGTCAACTTAAGAGGTTGCCGGCTGCTTTAGAGCGCTAATGCTGAAAGTGGGCAACGTCGCATATAGATGTCAAATATTTCACTATTTTGATTAATTTGGCAATGTTACTGTATGAAAATGAGAAATGTGGGTAACTAGCAAACAAGAATATTAATAATGATATGCAATTATAACATTGAATTTGATGTTGTTACCGTTTTAGGTGTAAAAAAGTGGTTTGGAAAGTTTACAAATACTTTTTTTACATCTAAAACTATATTCGGTGTTACGATATTAATTATTGCATTTCATAATCAATATTTTAATTTACTAGTTAGCTACATTTCATATTTCCATACAGTAATATTGCCAAATTAATCAAAATAGGTAAATATTTGACAGCTATTTGCGACGTTGCCAACTTTTAGGATAAACACTCTTAATCAGGCTATAAATAGCCTCCAGTCAAGGCATGGTCATAGTAAATGTACTGTCATTGTCTAATTATTTATTTATTTATTGGTAAGACACCTCAACGACTTACTCACTAAAACATACATACACAAAAATCACATAAAGTTTTAGGTAAGTATTGTGAATTCGTCACTTACAGAAGTGCACAGCACTAGATTTTTAACACAGCATTAGAATTATGATCAGTAGTTTAGAAGTTATTTGGTAACTTATGAACATACCGAAATCATAACTCTCCTTTTTGCTTCGACGTGGTCGGGTAAAAAATAAAAACATAATTCATTATTTTAAAACATGACATAAGCTAGCATGTATGATGTACGAGGAAGTCTGGCAAGTGCTGTTACGCGGGCTTCGAGGATTATGCAATAATACAATGTACAGAAAGGTACATACATAGACGTAATATTTTACTTTGTCTAGCCACAATATCTGGGTTCAGATTCAGTAGCTACAACACGAAAGATTGTTTCTAATTGTCAATAATTTTTTATTATTTTTTTATTCGGATTGTCAGATAGACAGTGTTCCATGAAAATCTTTGCAATTGCTCTAAAATTAATTTCTCAAATATTTTACTAAAGGTAGGTAGTACTGAAATGGGTCTATAATTTGTGGGGTCTGATGTACTACCTGATTTGAACAAAGGTATTATTTTACTATTTTTCATAAGGTCAGGAAACTCCCCACAGTCGATACAATTATTAAAGATAAGAGCTAAGCTAGGTGCTACAATGTCAATAATAGACTTCGCAACTTCTACAGAATTACCCCACAGATCTGCAGTCTTTTTTACATTTAAAGTGTGAAAGGTTTTAATGATGTCTCTACAGGTAATATGTTCAAAAAGAAATTCCGAATCGCAAACATTAACATTTTCCTTTAGCAAAGACTCAGCAACAGAAGGTGATGAGTTTAGAGATTTTGTAGTTGAAATGGGAATATCCGAAAAGAAATTTTCAAAGGCCACTGCGACTTGTGAATCTGATTTTATGATGTTATCATTAATAGATAGGCTGTAATCAATATTTCGGTTACCAGACCATCCCGTTTCACTATTTATAATATTCCAAGTCGTTTTAATTACATTACTACTGTTTTTAATCTTCGAACTCAAATAACGCGACTTGGCTATACAACAAACTTTTTTAAATAATTTTGAATAATTTCTAACATATAAATTAAATTCAGCCGTGTTTACATAAGTCCTTTCATTGTACAGCTCATAAAGCCGTGTTCTACTTTTATGAATACCTATGGTAGCCCAATCACTGAAAGATGCATTACTATTAACCGAGATAATCTTGGGAATAAAGGTGGAATTAAATTGTTTACAGTAAATATTAAAAAAATCATCATATAGATGATTAGGATCAGCATGAATTGACAAAAGTGGTAATTTATTAACTAGTTTATCTTTAAAAGCTTCCAAGCGGCTTGCAGTTTTGGGGTTAACAGTGATATCCTTTTTAGCCACTTTATTGTTTTGGTTTGGGATAGTAATCTTCTGCCCGCAATGATCAGAATCTAGTAAATTTATAATTTCTTTGTGGCTTGGTATAACATCTGTATAAATATTATCTAGGCATGTGGCACTAGTAGGGGTTATTCTTGTAGGCTCCAAAAATAGGTTTACAAGATTGTAGGACTGAAACAGACTTATTATTTTAGTACAAGAACCTGAGTTTTCCAATAAATTAACATTAAAATCACCACAAGTGATAATGGACTTGTTCGAGTTACAAATCTTGTGTAACACCTCATCCATTACCTTTTCAAAGCAGTCATACAATCCTGAAGGTGGTCTGTATATACTTAATACAATAAACTGCTCCAATTCTATACAGGCTATTTCAACTGTCCGCTCAACAGATTTTATTTAACAAGGGACCTTCAAAGCGGGGATGAGATCCTATCAGCTACTGTCTTCAAAAAATCGTAGCGGCTACCACGCATCTTCATCCCCCTTTTAAAGTTAATTTTCGATAAATTTTCATGAATATTCAGAAAAATACGGACGGTCAGATGCCTATGGGCGACATTGTAAATGTATTTTTTTTCTAACTGAACAGACAGCTGTGCTGCTGGGGAGTTTGTTGCGCCACTTCTTCTTCCCAGCTAACGCACTAGGAAGTGGTGAAGTGTGGGTGTTTTGGGGGACTGTCTTATGTAATTTTGACGTTCGAAAAGTGCTGATTCTCAGCCTAGTTTGAATAAATGACTTTTGAATTTATTAATAAAGAACCCTCTTAAGTGAAGATCGAGGGGAAGTTCAAGACAATAATCAAACGCTGGACATTATTATTTATTTTCTTTGAATTTTTTTAATTAAGAAGACGTCTATTTGCACGTTTTTAGGGTTCCGTAGCCAAATGGCAAAAAACGGAACCCCTAAGGATTCGTCATGTCCGTCCGTATGTCACAGCCACTTTTTACCGAAACTATAAGAACTATACTGTTGAAACTTGGTAAGTAGATGTATTCTGTGAACCGTATTAAGATTTTCACACAAAAATAGAAAAAAAAAACAAAAAATTTTGGGGGTTCCCCATACTAAGAACTGAAACTCAATTTTTTGTTTTCATCAAACTAATACGTGTGGTATCTATGGATAGGTCTTCAAAAATAATATTGAGGGTACTAATATAATTTTTTTGTAAACTGAATAGTTTGCGCGAGAGACACTTCCAAAGTGGTAAAATGTGTCCCCCTCCTGTAACTTCTAAAATAAGATAATGATAAACTAAAAAAATATATGATGTACATTACTATGTAAACTTCCACCGAAAATTGGTTTGAACGAGATCTAGTAAGTAGTTTTTTTTTTAATACGTCATAAATCGTAAACCGCAATTTACACTTGCTGCTACGGAACCCTTCATGGGCGAGTCCAACTCGCACTTGGCCGCTTTAAAAAAAAAAATGTTTTTTACTAAAACCGGTTCCCAAATACCAGTTCTTTATGTCACAGTAATACCAGTTTTGGAATTAATTGTGGTCAGATGTTATAAGCTCTACGAAAACCATGAATCGAGTAGCTGTTGTCATATTTTTTATATCATAACATAACATAAAATCACACCAGTAATCCTCCAAGGGTTAGGCCATAATTCTACCGATAGTACACTCACATTTCGCCAGTTATATTTAAGTGTTTAAGTCCCATGTAATACGAATGCGAGCCTATTGCCATCAACCGGGCACAAATCCAGACTCCGGGCTGCTACTGAGAAATTCCTGATAGAAAAACCCAATTACTTTGCTCGACCTGGGCAATCGAACCTCGTCCTCAGCAGTGGCGCTTGCGACCACTTCACCAACGAAGCAGACAGCAATAAATTGACTCATATTTGTGCAGTTAACAGCTGATTCATATATGTAAAATTCCCTGTCCATGAATTTAAGTAGCGATACATCGACATTGTCACAATGTTTTATCTTTTTTGATAAGATAGTAGTGCGATATTTGTATTGATAACTTATATAATGCATCGTCCTTTTTACATGTAATTAATTTTATAAAGGTGCTCCCTCACCGGGAGCATTCGCCTGTAATGTAACGTTACAGGGGGCCTACTCTCTAAGCGAAATCCGTAGTTTCGGCCGTCGTTACGGGCGCTTCGGTCTTCTTCTCACTTACGGTAAGTCTGTAAGTAAGAGTACTCCTCGCTTACGGTAAGTCTTTAAGTAAGAGTACTCCTCGCTTACGGTAAGTCTGTAAGTAAGAGTACTCCTCGCTTACGGTAAGTCTGTAAGTAAGAGTACTCCTCGCTTACGGTAAGTCTGTAAGTAAGAGTACTCCTCGCTTACGGTAAGTCTGTAAGTAAGAGTACTCCTCGCTTACGGTAAGTCTGTAAGTAAGAGTACTCCTCGCTTACGGTAAGTCTGTAAGTAAGAGTACTCCTCGCTTACGGTAAGTCTGTAAGTAAGAGTACTCCTCGCTTACGGTAAGTCTGTAAGTAAGAGTACTCCTCGCTTACGGTAAGTCTGTAAGTAAGAGTACTCCTCGCTTACGGTAAGTCTGTAAGTAAGAGTACTCCTCGCTTACGGTAAGTCTGTAACTGAGACGGAGAACGAAGCGCCCGTAACGACGGCCGAAACTACGGATTTCGCTCAGGGAGTAGGCCCCCAGAATCAATTTTGTGTCCTTATGGATTGAGGAGCCATGTCTCATCTTTAAACTCGGGTATTACCAATATTTAGTAGTAAATTTGCGAATTTTGTAGGCCCGATTCTGGAATTTGTAATAAAACCCTTAAAAAGTTACAGGACTTTTAAGTAACTCGAAAACTAGCTGAAGGATATTTTTGAAAATTTTGTAGGATTTAGTATTAAGTATTTATGCGTAATCTCTACAAAAAAAGAATGGGTTTTGTAAGGCAGAATTTGAGATAGCTACAATGTTTTGATTTTTCATAAAAATCCATAAATTTCACCGCGCTGTTTCTCGAAAAGTAATCAATCAATTTATGTACAACATATGTATTTTTAGTATTTTTTTATTCGATTTTAAGCATTACGTTACAATACTACCTCCCTGACTGACGAGCATTCGCCTGTACGAGATTTCAGATGAAATGAAATATTACAGACATTGCGCACTGTAATGCTCGGTTCGCCTCCCTCACTCATGTAATGCTTGACTCTGAACGTTACAATACAGACATGATGTCATGAATGACATGTATGACATGATTCTGAACGTCCCTGCGTTGAAATTAACCGTAAGCTATTCAAAAAAATCTGCTGTTTCATGGAAAAGTGCAATACCTACGCGGTCAAAATTTATGGAAAAGCAGATTTAAAAAAAAATAACCGACGAAAAATTTCAACGCATCGGGTTCAGACTCATGTTTGGAATCCATGGTAACAGTTTTCACGTCGATATCCGGCTCCCGGTATTTTGAATCTGACTGAATATTTGACTTTGACCTGACTCACCTTAGTATGCAAGAAGCTCAAACTCTTATTAACGTTCTCAATCTTGTGCACCCTCATGCGCCCATTGTTGGCCCTGGGGAGCCGCTCCCCACTGATGATCTCCAGCAGTTTGAGCAGCCTCCGCCCGTCTGCGAGGTCCACGAACAGGTCCTCGACCTCCATTCGCGCCTGGAATGAAGGAAAGAAGAATGAGATTATTTTAATAATAAAGAAAAGGAATATGTCCATTGATGCGGAGCGAGGTAGCGGAGCGGAGTTACGGACTGTGTGGAGCGAGGTAGTGGAGCGGAGTTACGGACTGTGCGGAGTGAGGTAGCGGAGCGGTGTTGCGGACTGTGCGGAACTAGATCGAGTTGACACGAAGAGTAATAATTCCCCGCTCCGGTTCCCCGCTCCGGTTCCCCGCTCCGTTTCCCCGCTCCGCTTCCCTTCTCCGCTCCTCCGCTCCGTTTCCCCGCTCCGCTTCCCGACTTTGTATGAATTTTTAAACTAGTTCGCAAATCCCTGTCCACTGAAGCGGAGCGGAGGTTTTATGCCCTTCCATTGGTTAATATTGGCACACCGCTACTCCGCTCCGGTGGAAAGGCAGCCTTAATGGAACACGTCACACATATTATATAGTACATAGTACACCCACATTTCGGCAGTTATGTTTAAGTCCCACACGAGGCTAGTCTATTGCGAGTTATAACATCTATTAACACATAGGGTACTTTTAATCCCTGTATTTCGTTCCCGTGGGATGTTTTCCGACATCCACGAGCAAACGTTAGTCTTATTTAAATTGAAAGTTATTTCGAACAAACTTTCAATTTAATTTAGACTAAAAGTTGGCAATGTCGCAAACAGCTGTCAAATATTTACCTGTTTCATTAATTTGGCAATATTACTGTATGGCAATATGAAATATTATGGCTAACTTGTGAACTAAAATATTGATCATGAAATGCAATAATTGATATCGGAACACTGAATATTTTAGATTTATAAAAGTATTTATAAAACGGTTACAACATCAAATTCAGTGTTATAATTGCAATTCATTATTAACATTCTAGTGTTTCAGTAATATTTTCAAATTAATCAAAACAGCGAAATATTTGACATATATTTGCGACGCTGCCCACTTTCAGAATAATCGCTCTTAAAAAAAATCGCAACATTATCATGTAAAGCACCTATGGATGGAGCACCTGCCATCTTATCTCTTCACCACCCTTGGTTGACTGGTAGAGAAAGCCTAAGGCATTAAGTCCGCCTTTGTACATTATTGTGTGTAAGAAGTTTAAATAAATAAATAATAAATAAATAAAGAGCGCTCCAATTAAAGACCACCGTCAAAGACAAGAGCATCGACATTATAATCAAACAAATCAATTGTATCGGCGTCAATTTGAGATAAACACTAATAAATAATAGTTTTGACCTTCGACATCTCACACTGGAATGATGTCATTGTTTGATAAGCATGATATTTGAGTAATAAAATAATTTTATCTTTTCTGTTGTCAACACCTGCCTTTTGCCAACTGTTGGGGTCTGCTTCTAGTCTAACCGGCTGCAGCTGAATACCAGTATTTTACATGGAGCGACTGACTATCTGAACCACAACTCAGTTACTAGGTAACACGATACCACGCAGTAAAACTGATTGTCATACTTTCTGGCTACACGTAACGACTGTAAAAAATCTACGAATGACAGCCGGAACCAACGGCTTAACTTGCTTTTCGAGGCACGGAGGGCTATGTAAAGGATGGTCACCCATCTACGGACCGACCTTGGCACATGTTGCTTAACCTTGAAGATCAACCCTTCTATGTTGTTCTATGTTATGGGGTTTGGTTTCCGCACTTAGTCCTTCAGTGGACCATTGTGCGTGGGCCATAGCGGCCGTTGGTGGTTATTCCAACCAGCCCACCTCCCTCCAGATGTTGATTAAATCTCCTGGTCTGTTCAGAACATCTGTGTAAGATCTGGGTGTCCCGAGGGTCTCTGTTCTAATCTGGGTGACGCCTGTGCATTCAAAAAGCACATGCGCGACGGTTTCCTCAGCCTCCATGCACGCCCTGCACAGAGGACTGTCCGTTATGCCCATTGTGTGGAAGTGTCTGTTCAGCGAGCAGTGGCCCATGATGGTCCCCGTCACCAGGAGCAGGCCATTCCTATCCAGGCGAAGTAAACGCCGGGTTAGCCCGGTATCCAAGGATGATCAACCCTTGCGGCTGTTATTATTTATACAATACAATACTAATACCCATGGAACAGTGGTGAGTTACGAGTTGGAGGTCGTAAATTCGAACCCTGACAAGCGCTTTAATTTGTGTAAATTATTTCATCACCACTGCTCTCAAAACGGTGAAGGAAAACATCGTGAGGAAACCGGCATGTCCTAGAACCAAAAATTCGAAGACATGTGACATCTACCAACCCGCACTGGGCCCGCGTGGTGGATTACGGCCCACTCCCTCTCACAGAGAGGAGGTCGCCGTCCCAGCAGTGGGAACAATATAGACTGGTTATGCAGTTATGCTACGACTAATACTCATATCAAACTGTGAAACCGCGTAAAAAGCCACAGACAATACTTTTAGTATCAATAATTACAGTAACTTGACGGTTTCTTTGTGTTTAAAAATAATTGATATAAATCCTAAGTAATAGCCGATAATTGATCAACAAGAATGATCTCATGCCAATTCTACTTAACAGAAAATTAATCAAAACAGTGACAGAGGAGTAATTACAATATATACAATTTTATTGTGCTACAAATGGACGCACTATTTATCGCGTAACTCTTTACTATGTTTCGCTAACTTTTTTTGTTTTGTTATTTTGAGCGTAACTTTTAGTGTATTTCGAGCGTAACTCGTTCTTTAATTTTTTTGGGTGTAACTATTTCATATTTTACGCGAAACTTTTTCTCGTTTTGCGCGTAACTTTCTTAATTTGAGCATAACTTTTTCTGCGCGCAGTTTTCGTACATTACGCAAACCTTTTTCTTGTTTTGCGCGTAACTTATGTATGTTATTTTGCGCGTAAAGTTTTCTGAATCTGCGCGTAAATTTGTCTTATTCTGCGCGTAATTTTAAATCGTTACGAATCAAGGTTATGTGGACTTTGCTAAGGTCTACAATCTACATGACAGAGTGGTAAACGTATACGAGTATATGTACTACAGACGATTCCATACCCGGTCGTGCCCCGTTGATGGCAATAGGTTCGCCCCCTATTACATGGGACTTAAACATAACTGGCGAAATGTGGGTGTACTATACAGCTCTGCTTAACTCTTCGGGGAATCCAAGTAATTGTTGAGACTCGCACAGGAAATCACAAATTAAACTAAAAACACACTACCCATAAATAAAACAATAAAAAAAACAAAGTAAAATTAAAAATTAATGAAGTCCTGTACGAGCCCAAAAGGCTCCTATCTCAGCATAATGCTGCGACGTTTAAAGAATAAAATTCGCAGTGCTGGTATTCTGATAGGGCCCACAATATAATGTATAGAAGATTCCATTTACACAGTCAGACCTCGATAATAAGTAATGAGGACATCGTGGGCGCACAATAACATAATTGCAATAACACCAATACTAATAAATTAAATTATAAATAACTCGTGTGATACAGTGAGAAAATAATGCAATCACAAATGACGAATTGTTGACACATTCGTTAATATAGAATATTGTGTCATGCAATATATTTTATTGTGTGTTTATTAGTTCCTGGACGACCGACCTCTGCTCTGGTGAAAATAGGGAATGCTCATATATTAGTATAGGAAAGTTCGTCATACTAATGCTGCCATGATAGTAGGTACTTACTAATTCCATGCTGCCATGTCATTCTAAGGTGGCATTATTCTCCTGCTGGGGTTGCGGGTCTGTCCGAAAGGGATATCGCGGCTCCAGCACATAGGCAACGGAAGGAACAACACGGGTGGGTTTTAGTCAGTAAAAGTCTGACATTCCCTCTCGCTCTGCCCAGAGCGGGAGGAGTCATTTGATGATTTCCCACAACAAAAAAAAAAAAAAAAAAAAACGTGGCATTATTCTTGTTCTAAACTAACCTTTGGGCGATTCGGATACGGAGACAACTAATTTTACCAGATATAAGACCTAGTTAAGATCGATTTTTCGCCCCCGTAAACCCCTATATTGCAACTTTCATCGAAATAGTTAGAGCCGGTTTTGAGAACGTAATTACAAATATATATACTATATACAAATATTGCTCGTTTAATTGTACAGGATAATCCTAGTAAGACAGTAATAAAAATAAAAATAAATAGTGTTTTATTTCTGGCAAAATACCCATAAACAAAAAATGTAATAAATAAGTAAGTAGTAAAAACAGCAAAAAAAATAAAAGTATCATTAAAAATAATCATTAAAATAGAATAAAAACAAAATATCATTAAAACGAATCGAATCGTTATGAAACGCTTTCATATAACTATAACGGTATATAGTTATATCTCTAGATATTATATATCTACATCACGGCTTCAACCATCTTAGTGCGATATAAAGATGAACGTAAACGAATAAGCATCGATCTTGGGAAGAATGCATGACTTTATGTATGTAGATATGAATCATTGACACATTAGTTATAATAGAATATTGTGTCATGCATGTACATCTTATTGTGTTATGTTCATTATTTAGTATGTACTTACTCATATTCAGTCACGTTTTTGTAAAGAGGATAGGTACTTTGTTTTATTTAAGTGCATATTATATCCTTCAAAACTACAATGTCTTGTAATTTGAAGTCTTACTGTGCGTTTGCACTGGCGAAACATTCACGACAAAACATGTTGGAATCTCTATTTTCTGTCAATGTTCTATACAATTTTTGACAGGAGCTAGAGATTTTAACATGTTTTGTTGCGATGTTTCGCCAGTGCAAACGCACAGTTACGGTGATTTGTTTTTTTTTCTTTATTTTTCTTATTTCCTTCTCTATTTACATTTTTTGTGAATAAAAAACCTGCCTATATTATAAACTAGGTTATATCCGCGATTTCGTTTACGTGGACTTCAGAATTGGGTCCAGAGAGAAATGAAAAGTGCAGATAGACAAATATCGTTACTACAGTTATCTTTTTGAGAGGAATAATTCCGTAATACATCGTTTTCATATAACTGTATTGGTATACGCGGGGCAGTCTTCATGATTTTTTCCGAAATCATTAACAATTATCGTCATATTTCAGCCAATTTACAGAAAACCTTAATGAATTATACACTCCGTCCATTTGTGAAAACCGTATGAATATCCGTTCGGTAGTTTTTGAGTTTATCATGTTAGAAAAATAGAAACAACAAAACACGAAAATAACAATTTGGGGGAAAATATGCGTCACATCCACGCAAAACGGCCATCGCTCAGCATAATGCTGCGACCCTATGCGAGACAGAGCCCCAGCGCTGGTTGCGTTCAGACAGACGCGGCGAAGGGGACTTTGTTTTATAATATGTAGTGATGTGAAAGTAACTCTGTCCTGTCTGTCCGTCTGTAACCTTTTCATCTAAACCACTGAACCGATTGTTATGAAATTTGACAGATTGGTAGCCTGGGACCTGGAGAAGGACTTATGCTACTTGTCATCCTGGATTTGTGTATTAAAAACACGCCTATTTTACCCGAAGGATTCGTTAGAGGCGTCCCTATAGTACACCCACATTTCGCCAGTTATGTTTAAGTCCCATGTAATAGGGGGCGAGCCTATTGCCATCAACCGGGCACAAATCCAGACTCCGGGCTGCTACTGAGAAATTCCCAATGGAAAAATCTAATAACATTTTGCCCGACCCTGAAAATCGAAGCCAGGACCGGCACTTCACAATGCGTAATTTAAAAATAATTTCTCATACCTTCTGCAAGAACGAGTTGATCCATTTCGTGAAGGTCTTCTTCTGGATGTGCAGACGTTCCTCCTGCAGCGCCTTGATGCGGCCCTGCTCGAACTTCAGGGCGTCTTCCCGCTGTGTCATGTTCGTTCGCTGCTGCACTGCCGTGGCGTAGCCTCCCGGCTCATACTGTTGCCCTGGTAGGAGAATAACAAAAGTTGAGTATTGTGTAGCTCATGGGCAGAAAATTTCCCAATTTTTTTCCATAGGAAATAAAAAAAACGAGAGAAACAGTAGCCGCATTAGGAGCCGTTCAAGTATTACGTAAGGACTGTGGGGGGTGGGGGGTCTTTGTTTTGCTTATTTTCGATACCCCCCGTAGGGGAGTCTAGATGATGATTATGTCATTGGTAGTTATTTACTTTTTTACGCGAATGGCAACCCTCACATTGTCTATGCTTGAAAACGAAACGCATTTTCGGGGATTCCCCGCAAATAATATTTTTGTCCCTTATTCTATGTTGAACACTGTATCAGTAAAATCTAATCTCTATCCTAAATCTATGTTCTTATTTTTAAAATTATAATTTTAACATTATAATTATAATATTTAAAAAAATACATTTATAATTGAAAAATGTTTACGTAAGCATGGGGGGAGGGGGTAAGAGCTTTGCTTACTTTTGCTGACAAGGGGGATGGGGGGGTAAATAATTGTAATAAATCTGCTTACGTAATATTTGAACGGCCCCTAATACAGGGTGTCAGGGACATCGACGCGAAGCCGGCTACCATGGATTCAGTACATGATTCAGAACACCCCTGCGTTGAAATTTTTCGTCGGTTATTAAAAAAAAATCTGCTGGTTCATAGAAAAGTCCAATACCTACGCGGTCAAAATGTATGGAGCAGCTGTTTTTTTATGACACCCTGATGTGTAACATCTGACATCTTGGCTGATAGTACCAACCTCTCGGAAAATGGGTTGGTACCATATGGTGACCAACTCTAGCACAACGCGCGCTCATTGGTCAAATCAAATAGCGACCCGGCTTCCTGTTACACACTTCCGTCCCTTTTCACGAAAGCGGGAGGAAGTTTTTACACACAAAAAAAAAAGTGTTTTTTTTACAGACGTGACTTCACATGAATTATTCTAAAGCTTACCATATTTTCTAGAAGGCTGATAATCCTGGTAGGAATAAACACTGACGTTACTCAGTTGCCGCTGCATTTTTGTGACGCGGCAACACTCAGCACAAAGTTCTCATTAGGTTGGCAACACTGTTCGCCACAGATTAACTACACTTTACACTTTTTGTATCTTTTTCTAATGGTGCTTAACCTGATAGAGATTTGTTTTTGTTAATTATTTTGGATAAATAATTGGATACTTTTGGCAGTTTACTTTTTAATAGATTCGTGATTAGGTGCTTTTGCAAATTAAAAGATCCAACAAAATTAAAGCTACTTAATAGGCTCTGCGTAGATTTTTAACCGACTTCCAAAAAGGAGGAGGTTATATGTTCGTCGCGTATGTAAGTATTTTTTTTTTTTTTTTAGTTTATGTCCGCCGGTTTCTCCGTCAATTGTGGTTTTGAAAATTATTTTTTTGTATGAAAGGGTATGCTCCTGAATTGGTCCCATATAAATTTTATTAACTTTGCTTGGATAGTTTTTGGGTAAGCTTCAATAATACGTATTTTTCCCACTTAGTATTTACGGATGATATGATGATAACTTCCTGTCACTGTTATTTACATAGCAGGTAGTGGTATTCGAATTTGTGTGGGGTACCACAAATCAAAATTGAAAAATAAAAACTTTTTACAAAATAAAAAACAACCGACTTCCAACCTCCTCCTTTTTGGAAGACATTTAAAATAGCCTATAGACCACTAATCAGCATTACTTGTATGTAACTTGTAAAAGCTTTTTACCTAAAAAAAACAACCGACTTCCAAAACAAAACACTACAAAGTGAAAAATAACTTTAATTTCGGAAGTCGGTGTCTTTGGTTTAGAATTTTCGTTTTTGTCACCGACTTCCGAAATTAAAGTTATTTTTCACTTTGTAGTGTATTTATTTAAAGTCGGTTGTTTTTATGCTAATTAATTGAAATGGCAGTTTCTAGATTTATGTTTATGAATGCAGCAGACATTCTGCTTCCGTAATTTTTGTATTGAAGCGAAATACAATGTGGTTTTTTTCTGATCTCTAAAAATGCATTACAAGTACAAATGCAACACAAAACAAAGATGTCGCTCGCCGCCGCATTCATTAATAGTACGTTAATTGACATAACCATTGATTTCCGCTCACGACCGCAACGCTCAAGTTAAGGATGTCGGAGACTCGGAGTTACTGCATTATGACTGTCTGCGCGAGCGTCACCTTACTAGTTAACTCAACACCTGATTAAGAAATCCTACCGACAACATCTTTATGAGATGGGAAGAGTGCGGAAACTCCATACTAAACCATGTATACAGGGTATCTCAAACGTAGTGGTCCATTAGGGGTATGAGGAACAGGCAAATGAGCGGAGGATGCCACCTAACATTAAAAAAGATTAATGTTGGGATATTCCCAATAGTTCAGAAACGTTTCGCTAATTTAATAATTTTCAAGAAATGTTACACTTTCACTTGAATTTTTCGAACATTGTTTTCGACGTAGCGAGTTCAAATCAATCTGTGAGATGCCTTGATATATGTACAATATCATGTTCCTATTAACGTTCAGTGTGACGCTTCAGATTAAATTTTTACTTGTCTTTTCTAACTTATTCACCTTCAGAATAAACGCAACGTCGCAAATAGATGTCAAATATTTCACTGTTTTGATTAATTTGGCAATATTACTGTATGGAAATAAGAAATGTGGCTAACTAGCGAACTAGATTATTGATTATGAAATGCAATAATTAATATCGTAACACCGAATGTTTAGTTATAGATGTAAAAAAACAATTTGGAAACTTTACAAATGCGTTTTTTACACCTAAAATGGGTACAACATCAAATTCAATGTTATAATTGCAATTCATTATTATCTAGTTCGCTAGTTAGTTAGCCACATTTCTTATTTCTATTCAGTAATATTGCTATATGAATCAAAACAGGGAAATATTAGACAGTTATTTGCGACGTTGCCAACTTTTAGGATAAACCCTTTTAAATTTTTGCGAAACTTACTCGGTAGTATTTTTGTTTCAATCTGGGCTTAGAACCTCTGTTCTACCCTTGCCTTTATATCACTACGTTTGAGACAACTTGTACATTAAATATGGCAAGAAAGAGAGTAAATACCGAGATGGCTGGAGGATAATAATGATAAGGCAGTTCCTGGAGTTCTTGCAACGCAGGATGGAAGACCAAACCAATGTTATATTTTTCAAGTGTACATTTTGCCGATGTCTCAATTCAATTCAATTCAAAATATTTTATTTCACATAAACCTACAAGGGCACTTATGAAACGTCAGAGCTGGGTGCACGGTTCCAATTGTTCGTTTCCTATGGAGAAGAGCCGGTAAGAATCTCCACGGTTACTCTTTTAAAAGTAAATGGTCTTTTACAATGTTTTCAAATTACAGTGTTAAGACATTAATCTTGTCTCAAACATTAATCTTGTTCCGATCGGTTAAGCTTGAGGCAATGTCTTGTGGTTTTGTTTGAAAATGTACCAATATGGCAAAGTAAAGAAAATTGTCTATTGCTGTTGTAGTTGGATATTGCTGATTTTCCCCCAGAGATGTGCTATGCAGCTATGCTGCGAGGATGTGAAAGCTAAGCTGCGAAACTATGTGATCGTTTCCACTAATGCTAAGCTGTGTTGCAGAGCGAGTAAGATGCGCCGCCGCGAGGTAGCTGTGCGGGGAAGATGCGCCGCCGCGAGGTAGCTGTGCGGGGAAGATGCGCCGCCGCGAGGTAGCTGTGCGGGGAAGATGCGCCGCCACGAGGTAGCTGTGCGGGGAATATGCGCCGCCGCGATTTAGCTGTGCGGGGAATATGCGCCGCCGTGATGTAGCTGTGCGGAGAATATGCGCCGCCGTGATGTAGCTGTGCGGGGAATATGCGCCGCCGCGAGGTAGCTGTGCGGGGAAGATGCGCCGCCACGAGGTAGCTGTGCGGGGAATATGCGCCGCCGCGATGTAGCTGTGCGGGGAATATGCGCCGCCGTGATGTAGCTGTGCGGGGAATATGCGCCGCCGCGAGGTAGCTGTGCGGGGAATATGCGCCGCCGCGAGGTAGCTGTACGGGGAAGATGCGCCGCCGCGAGGTAGCTGTACGGGGAATATGCGCCGCCGTGATGTAGCTGTGCGGGGAATATGCGCCGCCGCGAGGTAGCTGTGCGGGGAAGATGCGCCGCCGCGAGGTAGCTGTGCGAGGAAGATGCGCCGCCGCGAGGTAGCTGTGCGGGGAATATGCGCCGCCGCGAGGTAGCTGTGCGGGGAAGATGCGCCGCCGCGAGGTAGCTGTGCGAGGAAGATGCGCCGCCGCGAGGTAGCTGTGCGGGGAATATGCGCCGCCGCGAGGTAGCTGTGCGGGGAATATGCGCCGCCGCGAGGTAGCTGTGCGGGGAAGATGCGCCGCCGCGAGGTAGCTGTGCGAGGAAGATACGCCGCCGCGAGGCAGCTGTGCGGGGAAGATGCGCCGCCGCGAGGTAGCTGTACGGGGAATATGCGCCGCCGCGATGTAGCTGTGCGGGGAAGATGCGCCGCCGCGAGGTAGCTGTGCGAGGAAGATGCGCCGCCGCGAGGTAGCTGTACGGGGAATATGCGCCGCCGCGATGTAGCTGTGCGGGGAAGATGCGCCGCCGCGAGGTAGCTGTGCGGGGAAGATGCGCCGCCGCGAGGTAGCTGTACGGGGAATATGCGCCGCCGCGATGTAGCTGTGCGGGGAAGATGCGCCGCCGCGAGGTAGCTGTGCGAGGAAGATGCGCAGCTCGAGCTATGCGATGCATCGACAGTGGGGAAGGCACTCAGCTCTGCACATAGCTACACTACTCGTGCATCCATAGCTCCCATACATAGCACGCATCAGCAAAGCAGAAACTTTTAAACTTCATGATTTATTTCAGAAATTTAGACCTGCTCTCCCTTTTCGTTCTCATTCTTGTGGCGGCATCTACAATCGCCACATGCGAACTACGCATCAAAGACCTGACAGCACACAATATCCTGACGTCACACAAATCCTGCATCGCGCAATAAGAGTTTACCGCGCGATGGACAATATATACAATCCCCCAACTTCAACCTCTGGGCAGTTGCCCGCCAGACACGACACCCGTCTGGTCGGAGGATCCTCCCTTTTCTATAGTGGATGAGTGAACTTTACACCCTGTTCCTCATGCCCCTAAATTCTCTCCAACATGCATATGTTGGCAATTTAGGGGCATGAGGCAGACTATAGAGGGATGGCCCTCTATAGTCTGCACTAAACGATTTCATGTCATATTATATCCGAACTTTTTAGTCACCAAAAATGAGATCTTTTTACCTCTCAGATTGCTCTAAATACTGGTCAAACCTAACAATAGCTCCGCGGTAGCCCTGCACAGTGTTGTGCGCGAGCGCATGACCGTGAACTACTGTAACGGTGCAGGTCGCGTGCCATTGACCACTACATCACATATCATTACGCTAATTACCACATAGGTAGTCATCAGAGGTAAAATACCTGGCAGAATGATTCAGGAAATGGTTTTCATAGGGTTCAGCCTAGAACCAAAAATTCGAAGACATGTGACATCTACCAACCCGCACTGGGCCCGCGTGGTGGATTACGGCCCACTCCCTCTCACAGAGAGGAGGCCGCCGTCCCAGCTGTGGGTACATTAACACTTATTATGCTTATGCGTAAGGGACCACAGAATCTAACCTAGCTCAGCCCTTCAGCAGCGCTTTCGGTCACTAGACCAAAGACAATTTTATAACTTTATGGTTTAAGGGGCATGCGCTACGCGAGGGAGAGGCAAGATGCGCGCCCTCGCGCCCCTAGTCACCGCAGGAGACGCCCCGGGCGTCGGGAGTCGCGAACCGACTTCCGGCCACCGTAGGCGCGGGCTTGCGGACGGTGAGCAATGGGTAGTTCGCCTTCCGATAAGGCCCGGGTCGACGGTGCGTTGTGTTCCACGCGCGCCTCAAAGAGATGTCAGCACCAACTGACGGGGTCAGTAAGGGCCAATGCCTGCCAGGGTTGCGAGTTTGTCCGGAAGGGATATCGCGGCCCCGGCACTCAGGCAACGGAAGGAACACGGGTGGGTTTTAGCCAGTAAAAGTCTGACACGCCCTCCCGCTCCACCCAGAGCGGGAGAAGTTATTTGATAATTTACCACCCTCAAAAAAAAAAGGGCATGCGCTAAGGTAGCCCCCGAAATTAAAATTGTCTTTAGTTTTTTACATTTTGCAGGTCAGTGTGAGGTTTTATGTTGATTAAAATATGATTCGCGACCATAACCAATATGACTTTACTTATTTATAATCATTACAATCAGCAATACAACTCCTTAATTATGCACAATCGCCAAATGTCATGATTTCATGAAATAGTCATTCAATGCGAATATAATAATATGAACTTCTAACATTATTATTCTTTATATAGGTAAACATTTGATACGCCCGTAAATCATATTTAGATCAACCAACATGTCACTGACCTGCAAATTGCAAAAAACGTAAGAAAATTAGAATTTCGCGGGCTACCTTGACGCTTTCGCCTTAAATAGTTTGCATGAGCGAGCTAAAATAGCTAGGACAGCCTTGTCGAAATACCGTATTAAGTAGTTTTCAATTATCGTTTTGTTTTTTAATTTGTATATCTCAGTGGCACGCGCGGCTACGGATCGTTGTCGGTCGCATGGTCAGTGCCCACGCGATACGGCTCGCTAGTTATGTATGAATACGTTTAGTTTTATTAGTGCATACTTTATCGCGAGAAATATTGTGTTCTTTTTTTCATTGTTTTTTTTTTGTCTTTGTTGTTCGTTTCCGTGGAGTTTCTTGCCGGTTCTTCTCCATAGGAAACAACCAATTGGAACCGTGAACCTAGGTTTCTGTAACTGTTTCTTACTGAACATTGTTATTTCATTTTTTAACCGACATCTAAAAAGGAGGAGGTTATATGTTCGACGCGTAAGTATGTTAAAAAAAAAAAAAAAAAACTTTACAAAAAAAAAAACAACCGACTTCCGAAAAAAAAAACACTACAAAGTGAAAAATAACTTTAATTTCGGAAGTCGGTGGCAAAAAACGAAAATTCAAAACCAAAGACACCGACTTCCGAAATTTAAGTTATTTTTCACTTTGTAGTGTTTTTTTTCGGAAGACGATTGTTTTTTTTTTGTAAAAAGGTTTTTCTTTAAATTGTTTCAAAAATTCATTGCAAATTGTATTAGTCTAAGCCTTCTCATGCTGATCCATGTAATTGGAGAAACCTCGACCCCTGTCATACCTACGCGATGTCCTACACCTAGTGCAGGGGTCGAGACCTCATTTATGTAAAGTGTAGGTAAGTACTCAAGTTTTGGAAGTAAATTGCTATTATTATTTTGAGTTTTTTTAGGGCCTAATAAAAAGTACCTATTTCTCAAGATTAGGGGGCCCTTAGTCCGCCAATGCTCTCACAGTCCATTTTATTACATTTACAAGTTGCAATAGTTGCGTTATCGGAGCACCAGGTCAATGGCCGCGTTGTCAGCAAATATAAATTATGTGGAACGGACGACCTGCCGATATTGTGGTGTCGTGATAATGCAGTTTTTTGCATCAGTCGAATACAATGATTTGATGTTTAAAAGCGTTTAAAGGCCTATACAATTATTTTTAGTTAATGATATTTGCCGAGAACAGACAGCTGTGCTGCTGGACAGTTTGTTGCGTCACTTCTTGTTGCCAGCTAAAGCACTAGGAAGTGGTGAAGGGTGGGCATTTTGGGGGACTGTCATTCGTATGTAATGAATGACAGTCCCGCCATCCGCCTGAATGACATTGACAGGAGCCCGGTTGTTAGAAAACATTTGTGAAATTGTGTCACAGACATTGTATTGACAAAACAAGATGGAATCTTGTAACGTTATATTTTATGAAAGCCTAAAAAAGGCTGAAATCTTTTAAAACAAACCTAACAAAAATAATGTTGCTTTGAGGTTTCTCAAAGCAAACTTTTCAAAGCAAAATTTTTTGTTATGTTTAGATAAAATCGTCTTTCACTTTTCGAATTAGATCAATATTTTGATTTACTTAAAAGAGTGTTCATGGAGTTTCTTGCCCGTTCTTCTCCATAGGAACCTACTACGTTTTGGAATGAGCCACTAGCTTCATCTTTCTGACTGGCCGACTCCTTGACAATTCAAACAAAAGTGCCTGTAATTGATTTAATTTAAATAAATGCTTTGAGTTTTCAATTTTGCATTAACAATAATAGTGAAGTATTCCACATTCTTATCAGTTTCAAGTAAATAATGATAACGAATGGCGGCCGCTCCTCGAGCGATACCTTTAGTAAACATAACACACTTATTGAATGGGTTTGTATCTCTGAGTGTGTTTCTTGAGTGGAAGAGAATTTCCCCGTTCCTACTCGTAGTTGTTAGATTTTTAAGGAAAATCGAAGTTATAATAACTGCTTGATCTAGTGTTGCCAGATGCATTGAACCTTATATCTGTAGTATAAACTGCTAAAATCTGTTTTTTTTTTTTTTTTTTTTTAACCCCTTGATAAGACTGATTGTCAGATTTTTGGGATTATATAGTGCATTAAATCAATATCAATTACCATTAAAAGTTTGTACGGAATTAATTATTTACGATAAATGCATCACGAGAGCGCAGTATTTTGGAGAACACGCAAAAATCTTTAATTGGCGGATTCCCCGTTTGAAAAATAATTGAAACGGGCCACTGACTGACCAGAACAGTACCACCAATTACGATATATTTACCTAAGTTCCGTTTTAAAGCAGATTATGGCTATTTAATCAATAGAATTAGAAAATTCTATAATAATCTGTATCCAGTGTATAACTGTATTTTAAATCGAAAATCTGTATAAATACGGAGAAATCTGTATGGTATATGGCAACACTGGCTTTATCAGATCTAGCCTGTCCCTTGTTGCACTCCCTCAGAGATGCCCTTTAAGTTACAACTAGGGTTATAATTTCAGAGAAAAGTAACAGTACACTTAATAATGTTATCAAAAATAATAATTTAATTATATTTTAGTTTAATTAAGTATTAGACTTACGATAAAAAAAAAACTATTATCTTTTAACACGTCATTTAAATATTGACATTTATTTTATTCCGTTTATTTAGTTTTGTTACCTTACGTGCGTTTTTGTGTGTATGGTCGTATTGCTCTCATGCAATGTGAGGAAAAGTATTAAGTATTTATAATTTTATTTTATAATAAAATCTATTATTTAGTAATTTTATTAATGTAAGTACTTATTCAATTTTATAAATCAATCAATCTGCCTGCCTTTCCCCAACTATGTTGGGGTCGGCTTCCAGTCTAACCGGATGCAGCTGAATACCAGTACTTAATATGGAGCGACTGCCTATCTGACCTCCACAACCCTGTAACTGGGCACCCCTTGGTAAGACTGGCTGTCAGTTTCGGGCTTCTGACGACCCGTAGCGACGGTCAGAAATCCACGAATGACAGCCGGGACGAACGGTTTATCGTGCTTTCCGAGGCACGGATGGGTCTCGGTATGTAAAGATAGTCACCCATCAAAATCAAAATCAAAAGTCATTTATTCAAATTAGGCTGAGAATCAGCACTTTTCGAACGTCAAAATTACATAAGACTGTCCCCAAAAACGCCCACCCTTCCATCCACATCCACAGACCAACCCCGGCAAGCGTAGCTAATCTGACGGATCGACCGTGCGGCAGTTATTACTTAGCCACGGGCCACGAGCTCCGCAAAAAAAATAAAAAAAACAATTTTCATTTTTTCAACAGTATGTTTTGCAACCCTATTTGCGGTGGAAGTGGCCAAAGATGCGAACAAAATCGCCAGCTAGTTGACAACTCAACAATATCACAATGCAGTTCTCGGATACAGTCACATAACTTTCTCCACGTTTACTTATATACACGTATTGCTAACGTATTCCAACAACGTAGCACTTTTACAAGTCTATCTCGACTTTCCTACGCTTACTAAGTGTTTGGCGCTAGTGGCATTAACAATCTAGTGTTAATTTTGCATTAGGTGGCTAAATAGTAAGTAGATTTGCAATAGAAACTGAGAATTTTGAATAGTATTCCGGAGAGGCAGAGGTGCACATCACAAATAGTAGGGTACATTTCGCCAGTTATGTTTAAGTCCCATGTAATAGGGGGCGAGCCTATTGCCATCAATCGGGCACAAATCTAGACTCCCGGGCTACTACTGAGAAATTCCAGAAGAAACAACTCAATAACACTTTGCCCGTCCCAGGAATCTATCCAGGACCTCATGCAGTCACCGTGCATTCTGAAAGTGTGCAACGTCGCAAATGGCTGTCAAATATTTCGCTGTTTTGATTAACTTGGCAATATTATTATATGTACTTACGGAAATATGAAATATTGCAAGTTTATTAAATATTATTTAATAAGATTTTTTTTTTATAGTCACACCTTATAATTAAACTATCCATCATAAATATCGGTATCGTATCGGCCAAGATACGTATTGATGCTCTAAATCTAAAACATCATTTTGTTTCTGTCATCTTCAAACGATTTACAGAAACAGTCCTTGTTTAGCGTTTAACGTGTATTTATCATCAGTCGTTTTAAAAAGGCCTGTCGTTGGACTAAGAAAACATTTTTTTAATGTAATTATAAAGTCCGTCGTTTGGCGGGAATTTTTTACTTGTCTATGGTGGCACGTTTTTTTTTATTGAGGAACATGTGCTATCCGTATGGCATTGGTTGTACGAATAGATTTCGACATTGCTTTGTGTCAGTTTTCTGAAATTAGGACAATAGCGTCAACTTCACCCAAGTTTGCCCCTTTTTGGGCAAACTGTTCGAAGTTACCATTTTATCATTTTAGTCCTGTGCTTTTAGTATGCACATGTGAAAATAGTACCTACTGAGGTACAAAAAAAGTTTGTTTATTTGCGCCCGGGCGGTCTTTGGCGGTAAGACCCCTGTGGGTTTCCTAATTCACTAAAACCACCCCAGTGGTCACCATCTGCACATGGAAGGACTCGCAACCGGCGTGCGTGTATGACCTGTGCACCCTATTTGCGTAACTCACGACGATCAATCACAATCTGAATCATTTTGAAGAATATTGCTCATCAATTGCTACCTAAGTTTGAAAAATTTGTCTGATCAACAACGCAAGGAATTTGCTTGAACTGTCAAAAGGAAACAGATTGTGATTGATCGTGTGTTACGCAATTAGGGTGCAGATTTGAGAACGTAAACGGATCAAAAAGACTATGTAAGGATCTTAGCAGGTGACGTTTTCATTCCCGTAGGATACTTTCCGGCCTCCACACAGTCAAAGCCGCGGGCCAAACCTAGTAATTTCATAAGTCGAGTTTTAAGAACTACTTGCGTAGTAAATTCTGCGAAAAACTAACAACATGACGAATAATTTGTGTTATTTCTTTTAGTCATCACACTATAATGTTGGTTACGTCATCATATCAAAGGTCAGTGCTCAATGAGAGCCATAGTACGTTGTATCCGTTTGGAGTTCCATAGTTTGAATAGTTGATAGGCTATCGTTATTTCGTCTCTAGCATAGAGCCATAGACCGACGTGCTTATCTTTTCCTGCAATGGCGGCCCGGCCTTGTAATTCGGAGATGTAAAAAAATTACGAATTCAGGGCCCGTATAAAATAGTAACCGATTGCCAAGTCAGTAATGATTGCAAAGCACATGGTTCAAAATCGCTTGACACTAGAGATGACACCTTATCTTTTTAATTCGATTATGTATTTTCAAGCCGACCCTAATGTACAAAGATCTTTTGGCACGTGGTCAAAATCGGAACGTCGTCGCCATCTTGTTTTTTCAATATTCTGCGACAATTTCACAAATGTTTACCAACTATTCCTTGTGAATGTCATTGAGGCGCCAAAGTATCCTTGCAGCACTGTACGTGGACTTTTGATGGCGGCGAGCAGAACCTTAGATAATAATCATCATATTCAGTTATTTTAACATATTCATTTCCAATAGACCTATTAGAACTCAGCAGATAATTGCCATTTAAAGTTTTTTTTCTCTAATAGCCAAGGATTACAGCTTGGGGCGTTTTTTAAATTACTTGGTGTAGTGATGAGATATTATTTGGTATACATTTCGCATATTTCCTATGGGGATTATCTTCCGGCATACAAAATGATAAAGAAGAGATAATTTATCGGTATTACGTAAATACGGAGAAAAATTATCTCTTTTGCGCGAGCAAAAATGATAACTTGATAAGACTTCCGGCTACAATCTTTTGTATTTTTATTACTTGGCGCCAGAAAGTATAAATTAACGATTAACTAAAACGATGCGTCAGACTCAGGTAATTTTATTAAAGAAAATATAAAAATTTCAATAATTTTTTTATGAATTCAAAAGTACGATCACTTGCGGTTTTCGGTTTCCATCTTTGCTAGAACCATAGACAATTGATTTTTCTTTTTGTTCATCAAAATATGGCAGTCATGGAATTAGTATATATGATATAGTACAACCACGGAATTAGTATGTTCTATTTAAGGTCCTTGATGGCTTTATATCGATCGGCTACAGAGTAAAAAACCCTTTGCTCTGACATTTGCCAAGCACGACTTGGTGACTCAATTCTTTAAACTCGAGGGTGGCAGAACCACCCAGTTTCCCTTTCTCAAAGTCATTCAACCGTAAAATATTTAATAATAACTCCAAATTAGGTTACAATCGTTCCAAGAATGGCTTACAATAGCCACGATTATGTTCCAAGGTCACACCGTGTTCGGATTTAAAATTCAATGCCATATTGTAAGATTATCGCAGAAGGTTTGCTTTTTAGGGTTTTAATAAATATTAAATTGAACTGTCTTGTTATTGTCAGTTAATGGCAATTTATACTTTTGCATGGAAATAGTAATTACACTTAAGTACTTCAAATAATCTATGAAAAGGTTTTTTCTGGTGAAATTTTAATAGTACCAGATTTAGATTGTAGAAACGTTGAATGGATGCACATTGTGACGATCATATAGCTAGTAAGGTAGGTAATTTATTTTATTTCAGTATATTGCATACACGTTACAATTATAAAACTGATTTACATCTGTCACATCACACTCTCAGGTCCAGTTGAAAACCAGCGTCAGGCACTTATAGTTGTCTGGCATTTTTGCTGAACTGGGCCTTTTTGGCGCAGCCCTGAGGCACACTCCCCATCAAATTTCTGCTTACATCGCACTTTACAATTTTTATTAGTTTTTTTTTTTTTTTTTTTTATCTGCTTCGTATTATATTGTGTGCTTTAGTCTGTGCTAAATAAATGTATTTTCTTTCTTTTTCTTTAAGGGGTGAATACACTGAGATGTCGGCTGATATCAATCAATCTGACTGCTTTTTCCTTACTATATTGGGGTCGGCTTCGAGTCTAACCGGATGCAGCTGAATAGGTACGCACGGCTACACATCAAGCTATACATTTCCAGTATAAGCTGACCTAACATTTGTACGGAAATCCTATACAATGCGAGATCAGCATAAACTGGAAATGTATAGCTTGATGTGTAGCCGTGTGTACCAGTATTTTACATGGAGCTACTGCCTATCTGACCTCCACAACCCAGTAACTGGGTAATACGATACCCCTTGGTAAGACTAGTTGTCAGACTTTCGGGCTTCTGACGACCCGTAACGACTGTCAAAGTTCCTCTAATAACAGTCAGGACTACGAGCTTTCCGAGGCACGGAGGAGTCTCGGTATATGGATCGACCCGTGCCGCTGTTATTATTTAGCCACGAGCTCCTATGGCGACAGATATGATAGAAGAATTAAAAAGATATGCTGCCCCGAGCCCTAAACAAGTTAGAATAATAAGAATAAGGGCAGGAATCAAGACAGAACGATATTGAGATTTGAAATTTGAATCAAGAGAGAACGATATTGAGATTTGAAATTTGAATCAAGAGAGAACGGTAATGAGATTCGGAAACTTGGTCTACTGTTATATTTTTTATGGTATTGCCATTGTCGTTAGACAGCCGGTGTTTTAAAAATGGCGGACTCGTAGCATTAAACTCGTTTTTATGGTCTGTTTTTTTTTTTACTATTTGCATGCTGGGAATAAGTTGTAGACGAAATATTATTACCATGTAAAGATGAAGAGCGAAAGAGATAAAATATACATTTATTAATCTTTGTCAAGCATTTGTATTCAATTTGCGAAATTGTCGAAGGTTATTTTTGGGGATGCCGTCACTAAAACAGATCGTAAAATTCTATTGGAGACCACATGTCATTTAAAAGTTGACTTTGAGTTTTGCTCACGGTTCGGCCTGTCGCCTACTTATACCTTCTTAACCTACATATCTGAATGACCTACCAATTTATGTACTTACTTTATTTAAAAGAAAAAATATACTGAAAAAAAATTAACAAAACCTTGCTAAATGGGCCATCAGCTTAGCATATTGTTAGATAGCATCACTGATGGTGATTTTTAGCTTTCCTATGCAACCGACGGGTGCCATGCATTTGGTAAATAGGTAACAACAAATCAATAGATAGTTTGCACTAAACTCCATTGAACTCGACGTTACTACTAATACGCCAGACACGGTGACACCAAAGATAATCCAAAACTTAAAAGACGTCCGAAAATTTCGAGGTTTTTCGCGCACCGTGCAGTTAACACAGGTCTTTCGAAGCTGCAAACTCTATTAGTAACTATCTTACCAACATCAAAAAAAATCAAGGCAGTCATTTTTTTGCGAACTACATACGATGTTAAATGACTGGCCTATAAATTTAAAAACAGAACATCTTGTATTCTTTTTAATCTGCGCAAACAATGCAACGCCACTTAATGGCAGGAACACAGTCTAACCGTAGACAAAACATTGTTTTTTTATTTATAATCTGGGAATCAAGAACTTTAAAGTGTTGCGAACTTGCGATAACAGTCGATTTTTCCCACGATAATTAACTCCAATTGATTTAATAGGTCACTACGGAGTACAGACTAATAAGCGTAGAGTGCTGAATCATTTATTTCGGTAGCAGTAAATATAATTATTTTTGCAATATTTTACATGTTTGCCATATTTAGCCTTTTTTCAATGGTTTTTGTGTTTTTTTTTTTTATTTATTCTTGTATTTTTTTAATTCAATGACATTTATAAAGACGTAAATAAAAACGAATAAACGCTGAAAACAACGTGGCATGGCCTACGTGATTTGTTTGAAAACAATCTAGAGTTCCTCAGCGTTTAGTTAACTGTGTATATGTGTTATATCGACATACGACAATGTTAGCAACCTTCGATTTTACAAAGTATAGGTACTTGTAAAGTCTTTAGGTATGAAGAAAAGCGAAAACCTATAGTATATTCTTTTTCTCGTAGAATGAGTCGGCGTGGACATTTTGCAAATCTTAGTGATGTGCCAACTGCAGCCAGTGAAAAGAACGATAAACATGAAATTTCGAACGATTCGAAAAGTTACAAAAAAATACGCATTCTACGATGCTTATTTGTTACCAACATAGGTATTATGATGATGTCATGATGATTATGTAGTCTGTTGTAAATTGTAAACAAACATGTGACTAAACCATGCTTAGTGATGGATGTATTATGTGGAAATAATAATGCAATGCTAAAACAAAAACAAAAAACTTTTTTTTTTTTTTCAAAAATCTCTACTTATTGGAGACGTTATCCTAACTAAGATTATAAATGCGAAAGTGAGTTTGTTACGCTTTCACGCTAAAACGGCTGAACGGATTTGGATGAAATTAGGTACATGGTTAGACCATGACCTGGAGACGGAGATAGGATACCTTTTATCCCGATATTCCCACGGGATCGAGAATTATGCGTGTGAAACCGCGGGGCGCAACTAATATCTTATAAGCATTAGAGTATTTTGGAACTGTCAAATAAATATTAACATCGAAATCAATTAAAGTGATTTTTTTTACTAATTGAGCAGTAGTGTTGGACAGACTATATTTTCATTAAATAGAAAAATATTATTTATTAAAAATATATTAAATTTGATTTTAAATGAAATTATTTATAACAAATTATAATTTTTTAACAATATACGAGTAAATGAATGAATAATATCATCTTTGACTAGCTATGTATAGTGAATAATATTTGATTGCATGTTTCCGTATGCAGACTGGGAACGTCATGAGATTTACGAAGTTTAGTTTATTGTCTTAATGTCGTCTCCATTTTGCATAAAAGAAAATTCAAAATTCCACATTTCCCGAGCCAGAATCAAATAGAGGTACGACTCGCGAACAGACTGCAGACAGGTGGAAGCCATAGAATGTGGCTAATGGTCTTAAAATGGCATATACACATACTTACGCAGCGATCATGAAGTTAAGCAAGAAATGCTGATGCATGCATGCAATGTGTAGCTGGCCGGGATACCTTGCTTACTAAAAGCAGTAGTGTTCTAGGTTTTGCTTGGTTCTAACATATAGAGGTAAATATTATAATTATATTAGATTAAAGCAGTGTTTCTCAAAGTGGGCGATAACGCCCCCTTGTGTGTTGAAGTGGTTTAGGGCGATGGCTGATTTGTAATTTCATCTACTTAATATTTTTAAATTCACTGAAATTAAAACAACATCGATTATTTAGTTCATATTTCTGCCCTGTTTCAAATTTATTTTGAAAATTGCCCATATCTGATTGTATAAAAACTAAAAATATCTATTTGTATTAAGATAGCTTTCGTAGGATAGTCCGTGAGCAATCAAGTTCTCACAAGTTTCTATTAAATAACGCGATTTGTACAATCCTGTATCAATCACCTGGTTCATCGATACTTGCTCGTACGATTGAGCGTCGATTGAGATAAACGAGTTTGCGTTCTAATTGCTCTCACTGGTAAAAAAGTCTCGTTTAAAATAGAATGTAAGTTTAAACTCCAGACCAGACTAATATAGCACACTATAAATAAATAATGTAATAAAATGTCATTGAGTAAAAAAATAATTGGGGGGGGCGCTGAAAAATAATAGATTTTCAAAGTGGGCGGTAGATGAAATAAGTTTGAGAACCTCTGGATTAAAGGGTTAAATGTGAAAGTTTGTATGTTATATGGACGTTTGTTGGCTAAAAATGGGAGAACGAACTTGGATGAAATTTGGTACACAGATAGTTTATAACCTGTACCCTAATTACTCAACACATTTTCTTAAACGATTACGACTAATCTGTTTCATTTTGACAGTTCAACAACATTCATTGCGTTATTTGCGATGTAGAGTAGATTTTTTTTTCTAACTTATGAAGCAATGGATTAACTATCTGTTTCAAAACGATTCAGATAGCAATTAGGGTACAGGTTTCTAGAATGCCAACCAACTCAGAAATGTCCAAGAAATGATTTATTACTTAAATTTTTATTCTGCTAACTTGATAAGTTTATAAAAGCCTTGACACCTTCAAATGTCCTTAAAGAGTCATTAGTCTGAGAATTGTATTTGTTTGTTCATCCTTTGTTGGAAGATAAGTAACGAGAATTTTAAATTCAGACGCAGTAACCAGTATACAATTGTATTTTAACGCAAGAAATCTTGAGCAAATTTTTTTGCCATGCTTGTTTCGGGTATATAAATAAGATTTACTTAAAAAAAACGTGTGCGGCCGGGGGACACCCGCACGAAAAAGTGTCCCGTTACGCTCATTGTCCCATTACGCTCATTGTCCCGTTACGCTCATTGTCCCGTTGCGCTCATTGTCCCGTTACGCTCACTGTAACGTTACGCTCATTGTCTCGTTACGCTCATTGTCCTGTTACGCTCATTGTCCCGTTACGCTCATTGTCCTGTTACGCTCATTGTCCCGTTACGCTCATTGTCCCGTTACGCTCATTGTAACGTTACGATCGGAGCGAGGGAAGGGAATGTTTTGTTGACGTTGTCACGGTAAACTATCGTCCGTAAACCGACTTAACAGCCAATACCAATTTTTTTAATTTAGGTATTTCCGTTTCAAGTGAAGAACATGGCCCAAAATGTCTGTTTTACAACTTATAACGACTTGGATAATACCAGTTGAGTTTTTCTAGTTTCTTTATCCTAACTGGGTTAAGCCAGGTGATAGGTGTATGTAAATTTTTCAAAGGGTACATTTACAACGCCAGGTGATACTAAGAAACTTCAAGAGGGTGTCGTAAAGGGGACCTGTTTTGCTGAATAATATCGAAGGGGTTAGCCACTTCTACGTAGTACTCGTATTGTTAAGTATTATTAATATATCATTTAAAAAATAAAAGTTATGAAACTTAAACCCAACTACGATAAAAAAAGTCAACTAAAAAGATATATACAAGACATCACAGACAGTCAAATTAAAAATCCGGAGTCACACGTGTTAGGACATAAATCGAACAGATTACGGATTTATAACTTATATTTTTATTAAAATAATTTTTGGGTTATAATTAACGTAACCATAAGTTCCGCTTTGGGCGGGATAGTCCCGCTTTCAGGCAGTCTGTCCTGCTATCTAATTCCGCAACACATTTTCGATTTGCAATTGAGTCAAATTGGTTTCGTTTGACTAGAATTGCTTTCAATTTACAACTTTTGAAAGCAATTCTAGTCAAAACGAAACCAATTTGACTCAATTGCAAATCGAAAATGTGTTGCGTAATTAGATAGCCGGTGTCCCAAGCGAAGCCGACATAGTCCCGCTTTTGCGAGCAAACCAAACGATAATTTAAAAGACAAGATAATAAAGTCTTCGACGAGTTTTCACTTATTTCCAACTTTGCGACAGATGAAACAATCTCTGGCTTGAATGCCGAGAATGTTTCTACTGAAAACCGTTGTGTCGAATTATTCCAGCAATTCAGTACCAACAACCTTCATTAAACAAACTTTTCCACAATTATTGAGTACGTTATGTGCCTGCCAGGTGCGTTACTTCCAGGTAGGCGAATTGAATTGAGATATTATTCAGCTAATATGTGTCACCATTCATAACTAAATCATATTTGGTGTAAATATTGCCATAGTGGAGGAAATTAATCGCTTTTAGCAGAATTGCTAAAGTGGCCGTTTTAGATGGCCAGGTGTACTCTCTGTTTGGAATTAGGTTCATCAGACAATTAATTAAAATATGTTATATTTCTACTGTCATTTCTAGATTGCTATCTCCTAGAACTTTTGATATAAAATATATTTTCCTTTCAGCAAGATAAAATATGATATGAATCACGTTGGAAATCACAATCAAATCGACAACCAAGTGATTGAAATTGTTTAAAAACTCACTTAAGTATTTTATGATTGGAAATCACCAATATGAATTGGGAATAGGCTCGCCCCCTATTACAATAACTGGCGAAATGTGGGTGTACTATAGGCACATCTCTGCCTTCGGGGAATAAAGGTGTGACGTTATGTTTTTCATCAAAACATTATACAGGAAAATGCAACCAAAGACAGCTTTAAATAAACCTGCTTCAAGTTCAATATGGAATGCATTTAGCAAAACATCAAACAGTCACTCAGAGCTGATGCTCAAAACAAATTGAGTGCAAACATCTTAATTCGCGGCTAAATTAGGAATAATTAAGACCGTACGAAAGCTATAAATAACCTATGCATATTATAAAACAAAGCCGCTTTTCGCGTTTGTCTGTATGTCAGCGTTGTTCTTCTAAACCACGCAACAGATTTTGAGAGCAGTGGTGATGAAATAATTTACACAAAATGAAGCGCCTCCTAGGTTCAAACCCACGACTTACAACTTGGTAAGTCGGGGCTCTGCCTAACGTTTTCCCATGGGGTCGGCTTCAAGTGTATCTACCAGGATAAAGCTGAATACCAGTATCTTACATGGATCGACTGCCTATCTGACCTCCACAACCCAGTTACTGGATAACACGATACTTGTTTGCAAGACTGTTCGTCAGACTTTCGGCAACCGTCTGCAACTGTTTCGGCAACTGTCTTCTGACAACCCGTAACGACTGTCAAAGATCTACGAAAGACAGCCGAGACCAACGGCTCGAGGCTCGGAGGGGTTTCGGTACGTAATGGATGTTCACCGTAGCTTTACCTTCGATCGACTCGTGCATCTGTTCTGCTCCTAATTGACAAATTGTCTACGTGATGCCTTGTGAGCAGTTCTACATTAGCACCTATTTTTAGTACTCCGATAAGTGCATGACGTCACCATGAGTTTGATAACATATCTATGTGAAGGTATTTCTTATCTGCAAGATATAACGCTACTTAATTTGCTACATGTGTTGAAATGTTATGTAAAAAACCGTAAAATTGAATTAATATTGCTACTTGAAGAAAAGTTGTTTTCTCGATTATAAACGGTCTAATTGAAATGTCCTCCTAGCTAACGCACTAGGAAGTAGTGAAGGGCGGGCCTGCCGGAGGACTGTCTTATGTAATGCGTTTGACGTTCAAAAAGCTAATTCTCAGTCTAATTTTAATAAATGACTTTTGATTTTGTTCAAAATTCAAGCCTTTCTAACTTTTATCGATATAATGTTTACGTTTCGGACGATATAGGTCACATCCCTATAATTTGTGAAATGTCAATTTTAAGATAACGTGATATACAGGGTGGCATCCCACTTCGATGCGAAAACTTTTACCATGGATTCAGTACATGATTCTGAATCCGTTGAAATTTTTCGTCGGTTATTACAAAAAAAATCTGCTATTCCAAACATTTTGACCGCGTAGTTTCATAGAAAAGTGCAATCACTTTTCTATGAAACAGCAGATTTTTTTGTATTACTACTATACTAATTCTAGTTTCTATTACTATTTGCGGCGTTGCCCAGTTTATGTATAAACGTTTTTAATTTTATTTCTCTTTGGGCACATGCCTGAAGTGTTTTGTTTTGATAACCGACACCCTTGAAACTCGAGCTGTGCTTATAATGAGAGCTATAATGATTAGGACTCGTGTTGTACGTGATTAAAACTTCAATAATTGTTTTATAGGCTGACGTTGATGGCCGTATTTATGGGTAATAGTATTGGTTTCTTTTTTTAGGGCCAGTCTTAGGTCCGCTACAATATCACCATTGGGCAGAATCTACAAGGCGACCACCAGAAAAGAGCAGAGACAATGAAACTAGATATGTCCCTATAACAGTAGAGTCGAATCGGAAAAACGTTTCTTGAAAAGGTTTAATTATTAAGGGACATGCGCTAAGGTAACTCGCGAAATTCAAATTTTCTTTAGTTTTCTGCATTTTGCAGGTCAGTGCCAGGTTTTATGTTGATTAAAATATGATTCGCGACCGTAACAAATATGGTTTTACACATAGATATAAGAAAGAAGGAGATATGCCCGGTAGTTGAAAATGTATCGAAACCCAATGTCTTCTATCTATCCCTACTCTCTAGCCTGCGATCACACATGCGATCAGTAAACCCAATAAATACGAGGCCCCGCTCACACTTGCAATTTACAAATCAGAACGTACTACATAATCAATTATAAACCTTATCCCATCAAACACAGCGTGCATTTACCATGCACCGTACAACTCACCCACACGAAAACATCGTTCGCTATCGTTGTGCTGTGCAAAAGCCATTTATTTTACATATACGCTAGTGATTGACTAAATCGGAAACTTATCGATTCTCCCATTTATATTTGTATTAAAATTTTTGGAAGTTGCTGAAAAAATTATAAATAAAAAACGATATACATATAATAAGATGATATAAATAAACAATAAGTAAGTAAAAAAAAGAAATATTAAGTAAACCAAAAAAATAACAACATTATGAGAAAATCTAAATGAGTATAAAACAAGATTTCACATCGGTCTTCCAATCAGGCTATAACTGTTGACAAATTGAAGAATAAACTTTAATAGTAATATAAATTCATACGACAATCGACATTATTGTCGATAGCCTACGTTAGTGGATCTGCACAACCACATCACTAATCCGTCACAAGACGCTGCGGCCGTACTAACGATGCAACCGCTTAAAGTAAATATCGTTTTGTAATTTTTACATTGCTTGTCCAGTTACTTAGCGACATACTTTGGTAGTGGTAAAGAAGCAATGTATTTACTACAATAAAAGTACAGTCGCTGTGATATATGAAAACAAAAATAACGTAGTAAAGGCAAGAAATATTTTACGATTTGTTGTTTTTCATGATTTTCAACACAAATATAGCAAAATACTTGTGCTGATTTATGAAAAGTGGTTCTACGATTTATAAAGTTTATAGTTTAGCTTCGATTTTTACAAGAAACCACTGAACAACACGGTATTCTTAAATGTTATCACGATCGCGCTCGAAAGCGCACTAGTTAGCGGAGACGGCCATTTGCCTGAGGCATGAGCATTGTGATCAAGACGCGCGGACACAGACACGCCCCCATACCACTTCTCCTGTTATTTATATTTCTATGGTTTTACATCATTATAATCATTACAATCAGGAATACAACTCTATAAGTAAGCACAATGGTCAAATGTCATGATTTCATGAAATAGTCATTCAATGGAATTATATGAACTTAGAGAGTTGTATTGATCATTTTTATGATTACAATTCTTTATACATACATTTGATACGGCCGCGAATCATATTTAAATCAACTTACAACATGATACTGACCTGCAAATTGCAAAAAACGTAACAAAATTTGAATTTCGCGGGCTACCGTGACGCTTTCACCTTAACGATTTTTTCTATTTGTTATTACGCGGCAGTAGAAATACACAATCTGTGAAAATTACAACTGTTTAGCTATTACGGTTCATGAGATACAGTCCGCTGACAGACAGACGGACGGGTGGATGGACGGACAGCGGAGGCTTAGTAATAGGATTCCGTTAGGCACCCTAAAAAAGTAGAAGAGTAAAAAAAAGGAAATGGTGGTTTCCAACTCCCTGTATATCAAACACGACACAGAAAATATCAGAAAATCTCAAAAACTGTTCCCTTTGAAATGGGGTGAAATTCAAATCCTGTTCACAGCTGCTAAGTCTAAATTTGGCATCTCCACTGACTAACGCCCCGAGTCCTGTCTTTTCGACCGTTTGTGGCGACAAGGGACCGACTCCTTTTTGTTTTTGGCAAAATGTTTTTTTTCTACTTTTATGGGCATCCGGACGGTTTTTTACAGAGACAGCCAGAGCGGTCTCTGATGAACCTTTCGAGAAAAAAAGGTTCGCAAACTAAGGCGTGGGTGGTAAAAAAACTAATTGCATTATAGATGGTGAGAGAAAAGTCTTGGTTTTTAATCATAAAACTTCAATTCATTTATTAATTTTCTGAACTTTCGGTAAAAAATATGTACAGATGTTTTACAAATAAATGTCGGTCCATACTACGCCCCGCCAGAAGGCATACAAAATTGTTTAGGTATCAAATGTCACATTAACAGAATGAAAATAAAAATATAAAATCAAGGTAATTTACATGACACAATTTCTTATAATCCTTAGTTATACTTTTGCCCACGATTTCGTCCCTGTGAAATTTCTTGTTTTAACATTAAATATATTTTATGACACTCGTCAATACTCATAGCTTCCCAAAGAATTTACGGAATCGGAGATTACCGGTCATGCAAACTCACAAATTTTACCTCTTTATACTATTAAGTGTGGATGAATATTGTAAGTAAATTACAGATGGTGTTAATCCGGAAAAACATCTGCCACAGTTATGTGACCGTATGTAATTTCATAACCTTGAATTTAAAGGCAACGACTTCATTGTAAGTACAGACGCGCTAATCAGAACAAACTCCGTTTCAAATTAAGAACAACCAACGGTCAATATTTTTTTTCTACGTTCTTTTTATTTTTGAATTAAGAGTAGGGGAAGACCAAAGAAACGATGGATGGACTGTGTGACGACTAATAGAGAAGTATAGAAGAAAAAGACATACATAGACATAGTCGACCACAAACAAATAAATTGGCATATTGGCAGAACGATTTTTTTTTAAATCTGAGTGTAGAGGCGCGGTAATCGGTGCATTCATACCATTCTTTGTATTTTGACAATAGAGGCTACTCATTGTATAATACCTGTGCCTATCTTTTGAACATTGGATGAATAAGCTAGTGATAAGATTAGGTAAAACTTGAGTCATTTATTCAAGTCGGGACAGCAAGACCTTATCATTCGACCTTTTGTCCAATTATTTCTTATTTTTTCGACGAAAATACGTTAAACGATGACGTCAGATGATTGTAATGTTTTTAACTACTAGCTTTTGCCCGCGGCTTCGCCCGCGTGGATGTCGGAATATATCTCACGGGAACGCCGGATCCAGGTTATAAACTATCTGTGTGATAAATTTCATCGAAATCCGGTCAGCCATTTTTGCGCCAATCCGGAATATCCAGCGACCAACAGCCAAAAAATGTTAAAACTGTATTTTCTGCGTCATAATCTTTCTCACACCTCGTAGCAATTACTTTTTTTCAAAAATATTTATTTTACGTAAGTACAGTTTTGACTTCGTTACTATTTTACTATATATGCTTTTTTTTCGACGAAAATACGTTAAAAGATGACGTCAAATGAACGTAATGTTTTTATTTAACCATATTCGGAATGCCGAAGTAAGTATCGCTGAGTTGAGGAAAAAATCTAGGTAGGTAACGAATACGTTGTTATTTGTGAAGATGATGTAATTAATTATGTATGTAGCTTTAATTATGTTATTCGATCGTCCTTGCTCGCTGTTTCAAGTTTTAAATTTGATTAAACATCAAGTTTTTAAAATTTGAGCAACAAAATTGCATGTCTTTCAATTTCGTTTCACTTTCTAAAACTTTTTATCTAGCGATAAAATATTCGTCAGCACATCACTATCGCGCATCTGTCATAAAAAAGAAAATGGCCAAAAGTATCCAAAAAAGAAATTAGCTGGTGCACTGCACTGATCCAATGTATGCAGTGAAAGCACTGCTCGCAAAAATGCGCGCCAACACGCACACGTAACACATGAAAAAAACTGTTTGCAAACACAAATAATTTCTCACTTCAAAAAATAACTTCACAATTTTCAAAAAAAAGAACACACCGAGAATGTCAGTTGCGGATTTAAAAACGAAATTTAAAAAATCACTGCTTCCGTCACCTTGCACCAAAGATAAGATAAACGCGTGATGACGTCCGCGCGCGGCAAATTACAGCCGTTGACTGGTGTGGTGAGTTTCCGCCAGACGCAAGATAATCGCATATGTTTTTAGGGGTCCGTCTGCTCGGAGGAATGTTTTATTAGTTTTTTTTTATTGCTTACTAGAATTTATAAATAATGTTCTCAGTCATTGTTATTTTGTCCCAAGTTTTAAAACAAATACATTGTTTTAAAACTTGATATAGCAAGGTTTAAAAAATAATTTGTTACGATCTCAAAATTTGCTAATTATGTGATTCTCTTTTGTGTTGCTTGTAATTACGATGGTCTGTATAATCTTGTCTAATTAGATGGACCCATTTTTTAACCGACTTCAAAAAAGGAGGAGGTTAAATGTTCACTGTATGTTTTATTTTGTTTTTTTTTGTATTTTCGTCGATATTTTTGTCAATTGTGGACCGATTTTGAATATTCTTTTTTTGTTTGGTAGAGTAAGCTTGCGCGGTGGTCCCATTTAAATTTTATTAACTTTGCTTGGGTAGTTTCTGAGTTATTTTCAATAATACGTATTTTTCACACAATCTATGTGGATGATGTTATAATAATTTCCTGTCACTGTTACTTAATAGCAGGTAGTAGTATTCGAATTTATGTGGGATACGTTATACGTACCACAACAAAAAAGTGAACAATAAAAGATAAAAAAAACTACAAAGTGAAAAATAACTTTAATTTCGGAAGTTGTTAACAAAAACGAAAAAACAAAAAACGACACCATTCATATTAATTAAACACAAAAACCTTCCGAAATAATTTTTCTAAATGATCGGGGAAAACCACGCGGAAAATCACTCAGACAGCCTAGATGTATACGTTTAATAGTATTCAACTGTAAATATTAAGAGGACTATAACCGACTTTTAATATTTTTATATTATTATTATTTTTCATATTTTTTTTTTTTTTTTTTTCTCAGTAATTATTAATGATAATCTGGCAATTTGAGTACTTTATGTGGCCTACCCAAATGTCCTTTCTTTGGTATTGTTCGTCGAGTCGTTGAACTCCTTAAGTTCTGAGTTGAGCTACACGATTACTGACAAATGCGTGCACTGACTGGACAGGTCCACTCAAATCTGTATAATACTTTCCTCAAAAGACCATTCGAGACACAAATCTACATGGTCCTTCAATGATCTGACCAAGACTATTTCTGGGTTTTATATACACATTGACATTAATGAATTTTATATATACAATGACATGAGTATTTACTTTTTAAAGTATTATATTGTTTTAATAATTGTGAATGTGAAGACTATGTGGGTCATTCCTTTTATTTTATTATTTAGTTTTTATCACGGTCTGGCAGCTTGAGTAATTTATGCGGCCTACCCAAACGTCCTTTCTTTGGTATTGTTCGTCGAATCGTTGAGCTCCTTAAACCCTGAGTTGAGCTGCACGGTCACTGACAAATGCGTGCACTGACTGGACAGGTCCTCTCAATCTGTGTGGTTCTTTCCTCAAAAGACCATCTCAGACACCAATCTACATGATCTTCACATGATCTGACCAAGATTATGTCTGGACTTTAAAAGAGACTGTGACCTCTGAGTTTGTTTCGGCCTTTCTTCTCGGAGTAGTCAGATAGGAAACGCCGACCTCATCTAGTTTAAAAAATATGATTGACGTGTAAAAGTGTTTTGTCCAAACCCACTTACAGAAATAAAATCATTTATCATTTATCATTTATCATTTAATGATTTTATACTGGAGATCACGTCTAAACGAGTAGTGTTAATTATTTGGAAAAAATATATGTTGAATTAGAACATTTTCATAATAACTTAATATATGAATTTTTAGATTATGTTTAAATTGCATAGTGAAATTAATTTTTAAAGTTATGTCTAACGTATTTTTCTGAAACCTTCACCATTTTTAAGATATGTAATTTAATTATTGATCTTTTAGTATACGTGTTTTATTAAAATACCTTTTGTGTTATGTATAATAAATTAATATATAATGCGTCTAATTTGAGACAGCGCTCCTTGATGTGCGAGTCCTATTACTAGCTGGACGTACGACGCGTTGCGTGAGCTCAGTACAGAACACGAAAGCTAACCACTCAAGGCCCCTGGCATATATCTTTGAAAGGAAGTTCCTCACAATAATCAAATGCTAAATATTGTTATTTTCTTTTCATTTTTTACTAGAACTGGTTCCCGAATACCAGTTCTTTATGTCACAGATATACCAGTTTTGGAATTCATTGAGGTCTGATGTTATACGCTCTACGAAAACCATGATTAAAGTAGCTGTTCTCATATTTTTAAAATCATAACATCAAGCCTGTAATCCTTGAAGAGTTATGCAGTACCTACACCCACATTTCGCCAGTTTTATTTAAGGTGAAATGGGTTCCAAAGCAGATGTTTCGACTTCACGCAAAATCAATGTTTCTCTTAAAAAAAAACAACGAATTTGCATATATTTTTTTATGTTTACGAAAATTTAAGAGTGTCCTTAGTGAAGTATGAGGCCCGAAACACGATTGACAAAACTTTCTTATATAGAAAAAAACGGCAAAGTTACCTTAAAATCTGCTTTTTTTTGTTACAACCACTAAGAGAAAAACCTATTCCATTCGATTGTTATCAAAGCTATTTTATAAAAAAATTGTCTACGTATTCACTATTAAATACTTTAAGGAATTATGGACTTATTTTTTAAATTCAATATTTGTAAACATAGTGCAATAGAATTGCGCGCGGGCCAATACCGCCGCTCCCGGAACGCTACCACGACACCATTTCACCATTTTTAGGCTTTTAAGAGCGTTTATACAGAAAGTGGGCAACGTCGCAAATAGCTGTCAAATATTTACCTGTTTTGATTAATTTGGCGAGCAGTGTTATTACATAGAGAACCTAATGGAGTGACCGATGGACTGCCAATTCATAGGTCTTTTCGGATTCATGTGCGTAATGTATAATTATCACTTGCTTCAAAAACGGTGAAGGAAACCGACATGCCTGAGAGATATTTCTCGACGGCATGTGAAGCCAAGTCAGAGGCCCATGGGCGGCTTTAAAACTCTGACACCAGGTTAGTCACTAACCACACGAAAAGAAGATTAATTTAGAAATATTACTGTATGGAAATCATAAATGTAACTAGCGTACTAAAATATTGATTATGAAATGCAATAATTAATGTCGTAACACCGAATATTTAGTTTTAGATATAAAAATAGTATTTTGAAAATTTCCAAACGCCTTTTTTACACCTAAAACGGGTACAACATCAAATTCAATGTTATAATTTCAATTAAGTATTAATATTCTAGTTCCCTAGTTAGCCACATTTCTTATTTCCATACAGTAATATTGCCAAATTAATCAAAATAGGTAAATTTTTGACAGCTATTTGCGACGTTGCCAACTTTTAGGATAAACGCTCTTAAAAGCCTACTGGCATACAGGGCGTGCCAGCTTACATCCCTTTCGGACTTTCCCGTGTCGTTACAAGCGATCAAACCAGCATAGAATACAAAAAAGGTAATAATTGTAACAGAGAACAATGTCATATGATGTGGTGTAAAGTGGGACAATTTCACTGAGGAACGATGCGCCATTGAAGAAAGTCGCACGCTCGCACGTCTGCCTGAGCTATCTACAACATAACATAACATCACGACTGTCTTCAAAGGGTTAGGCAGAGAACTTCTTTTCGTGTAGTTAGTGACTAACCTTTTTTTGAGGCTGGGAAATTATCAAATAACCTCTCCCGCTCGGAGCGGGAGGGTTTGTCAGACTTTTACTGACTAAAACCTACCCGTGTTCCTTCCGTTGCCTGTGTGCCGGGGCCGCAATATCCCTTTCTGACAAACTCGCAACCCTGACAGGCATTGGCCCTTACGGACCCCGTCAGTTGGTGCTGACATATCTTTGAGGCGCGCGTGGAACACAACGCGCCGTCAACCCGGGCCTGGTCCTAATCGGACGGCGAGCTACCCATTGCGTACCGTCCGCAAGCCCGCGCCTACGGTGGCCGGAAGTCGGCTCGCGACTCCCGACGCCCGGGGCGTCTCCTGCGGCGACAAGGGGCGCGAGGGCGCGAATCTGGCCTCTCCCTCGCGCGCTCCGCCTCCTCCTTCGCGAGCATTACTGCTTCGCAGAAGGAAGTGACGGCCTCCCGTGCACTCGCGCTCCGGACCATGGCCTGAACCAGGGCCGGACGCGAGAGATCGTCGCCGCCGATCGTCTCCATGAGGACAGTTAGTGACTAACCTGGTGTCAGAGTTTTAAAGCCGCCCATGGGCCTCTGACTTGGCTTCACATGCCGTCGAGAAATATCTCTCAGGCATGCCGGGGAAGAAGTAAAAGAAGATTTGCATCACTCTTTAAAAAGTCAACAATATTTTTTCTGACGTCACCAGTCACCACTTCATACAAGAAAATATTTTCCTCATAAAAACCACGACTCCACTGACATTATGTACTCCATACAGCGTACCTACTCTCTCAAGGATAGGACTGACGTAATGCCAACAATGACAGCTTTAATCACTCTTTTGAAAGCATTAGATTGATGCAAATTAGGTCCCTTTAACAACGATGTCCCTGTTAGGTATCTGTGGACTGATGTGGGCGTATGATTGGTCGGCTTTATTCAGCTAAACGCCGTTTCTCCTTAGGAATATAACAGACCAAGTAGGACACACTATGTGATATGTTGCGTCAAACTCCTCATCATCATCATCTTTCTGTACGTACACAATTTGTTTGTCGTAGACGAGCCACGGCTTCTTCCATTTCAGTATTAGCAGTGACAGCCGCGTCGCGTCGAACTGCCAAGTCATAGGTCTCGAGTTCGAACCGACGCCAAGCATCTCTGACTTTTCGGATTCATGTATACGTGTATTGTATAATTATCACTTGCTTCAAAAACGGTGAAGGAAAACATCGTGAGGAAACGGCATGCCTGAGAGATATTTCTCGACGGCATGTGAAGCCAAGTCAAAGGCCCATGGGAGGCATTAAAACTCTAACACCAGGTTAGCTACACGAAAAAGAAAGATTTTCATTGCACTTTAACTTGTAACTTGCAAAAGTGATGTGTTACCAATTAGCACACTGTTATTTTCCTAATAGTAGTAAAATTTTATATTTGACAACGTGTCAGGCCCAGAAAGAGATGGCGGGACGAGCTGAAGTTGTATTGAATTGCAGAAGAACGGGCAAAGTGGGAGGTCTTTGCCCTTCAGTGAGACAGTACATTCCAGGTTTTTCCATTTGTGAGTGTCTTAGTAACAGCCCGGAGTTTGGAAAATGGCGGTGTGATGGCCCCGTCCCTCGGAAAGCACGTTAAGCCGTTAGTCCTGCGCCTGATCGCTCTCCGGACGTGTCGGGCACCATCCCTGAGGACTATGATAGTGAGGGAAGAGAGAGTGCACACACGCCTGCACTATAATAGCTCCCGCGCCGAAAGCAAGTCTCTGTTGAGATTGACCGCCATGATCGGTTCAGATTCATAATAATGGCGTGATGCACTTTTGCATAAGTATTTGGTCTTTGATGCGTTTAACTGTGGCCAAAAATGGAAAAGAACCGGAGGTACCGACATAGCCTTCAGAGAAGCAAGCTGAAGTGGCAGAGGGCTGGCCATGGATGTCGTAAGACCGATGGCCAGTGAAGCAGATGTTTTTTTTTTTTTTTTTGGTTGGGAAATCTTCAAATGACTCCTCCCGCTCTGGGCGGAGCGAGAGGGAGTGTCAGACTTTTACTGACTAAAACCCACCCGTGTTCCTTCCGTTGCCTGTGTGCCGGGGCCGCGATACCCCTTTCGGACAAACTCGCAACCCTGGAAGCAGATGTCCTGGAGTGGAGACCGTGTAACGGCAAGCGTAGTGTGGGGTTGCCCCCCAGCTAGATGTACCGACGATCTTAAAAAGGTGATATACTGGATGCGGATGGCTGAGGACAGGGTGTTGTGGCGCAGCCTGGGAGAGGCCTATGTTCAGCAGTGGACTGCGATAGACTGAGTTGTTTAATTGATTGAAAATGGATTGTAGCGAGAGTCATCCTAGTAAATTGATTCAGGCGTGACCTTGCGGTATTCCATGACAAAATACAATATCAATCTGCCTAGCCATTTCCCAACTATGTTGGGGTCGGCTTCCAGTCTAACCGGATGCAGCTGAATACCAGTATTTTACATGGAGCGACTGCCTATCTGACCTCCACAACCCAGTAAATGGGTAATACGATACCCCTTGGTAAGACTGCCCGGTGTCAGACTTTCGGGCTTCTGACGACTCGTAACGACTGTCACAGATTCACGAATGACAACCGGGACCAACGGCTTAACGTGCTTTCCGAGGCACGGAAGATTCTCGGTATGTAAAGATGGTCACCCATCCACTGACCAACCCCGGCAAGCGTAGCTTAACCTGATGGATCGACCAGTGCGGCTGTTGTTACTTAGCCACGAGCTCCTCTATAATAGACGTAGATATATTTGTTAACCTATCCCGCTTAACTATTCCTAATGAGTCATAAAAAACCCTGTAAAAAACCCTGTAAGAACCCGAACATGGCGTGCTGCCACGCCGAGTGCCGGACGCAGAGGCTCTACGTAGGCGGTCAATCGTCATCCTGAGGATGCCTCGTTGAGAGGTGAAACACGTGTCGATTTCTTACAGGGGTTTTATGACTCTTTAGGAATAGTTAAGCGGAATAGGTTACTAAATTATTTCTACGTTTATTGTATTTGCTCTTAGATTAGGTTTGGTTAGGTTACAAAGCAATTGACTGGTAAACATGAAGGTCAACGAGATACCACTAATCAAAACATCAATTGATTTACGGAGTCTGACGTCTTATCTCCAACAACCTTACTTTATTACAAAAAAACTTTAAATAGGTACTACATGAATTCAATTTGTTTTAAACAAGGTAGAGGTCAGATATATTATACTCAATAACTACTGAGGAGACTGGACTGACTGTCTGACACTGTATTGAGGTAGAGTGGAGGATATAACCTGTAAAACTTTTAATTCAAAACCATTGGCAGAACAGGAAGTTTTACAACGGCATCCAAGGAAATCCCGGAGTTATTTTTTACCTATTTTTGCGATTAATTGCCAATTAGTTCCCTTTTTTTTTTAAATTAAATTTTCGATAGGAATTTTATACACTCGACTGGATTCTCCCAGAGTCCCGGACGGTTCCACAGGCACGGGCCTCACAGAAGAGACGTGACATGAGAACTACTGTTCTCATCTCACGTCACGGAGACGGCAAAGTATGTAGATGAAAAACCCACGCGCGCGCCTTCACACTTTCGACTCCACCCATTTTTCATAGAACTCATACGGCATGCCGCCATACATATTGGAAGTGAACCCTCCGGGAGGGTTACCGGCATTACGTTTGCGCTAAAGTTAACTATCGCGGACGGCCAACGGCTTTAGGTTGAAAACCGTGTTAACCTTCGTGCAGACTAGCGCGACGCGACACCGGTTATTGTTATACCGTGAAGTTTTCTTAGAAATTGTATTATTCGAGTTGCGTCGCGCTAGTCTGCACGAGGCTTTATAAAACACTGTAAAATTAAGTAAAATTGTGTTTTCAGGGGGTCTTGTCGTTATACGTAGTTTCCAACCTTTTAAATTTTTTGTGAATATTTGTAACCGTGAACAAAAAATATTTTTTTAAATATAAATGTTTGGGTTTTAAAACCAACACTTAAACTAATAAATCTTGTTAAAATATACATCAGATTTTATTTTCACGGTTTAGAATGCTGTATTCGCTAAGAAAAACCTACGTTTAAAATGAACCCTCCGCGAGGGCTCCCGGCATTCCATATGCGACGAGGTGAACCCTCCAGGAGGGCTCCCGGCACTGAACGTGTTAATACATTTTGTGAGTAGAATAATAAAGATACGTGAAAAGGACGTCGCGTCTACGTCCCACGTCCCTTCTGTGTGGCCCGCGCCACAGACAAACCACGTTTTATTATGTAAGTAGTATTTTTATAATTTAGTTGAAATACGGTTAAAAACTGGAATCCTTTATTGAGATCACGATTAGAGCTAAATTTTATGACTCTTCCGACCTTGGAGTACAATCCCGTTTGTAGATGCTGTTCAAAACCCGTTTACAACATCGTCAATGAATGCAGACAGGCGAATTGAAAAGTCACTCATTATTTTTGCGTTTAGTTTTTTACATACATACATAACATCACGCCATGCCCCCAAGGGACAGGCAGAGGTGTGCAGATATTGCCATCCACGAAGACACGCCCCACTCTTCTCCCTAATCGCTTACAGTACAAGTGTGCAACATACCGCTAGTGTTTTAGTATTGTCTTCGTGGATGTCAATACTAAAACTCTGCTGCTAAATCTGCTGTTATGTCAAAGTAACAGCTTTTTACTAAATGCATATGGTTACCATGGATTCAGTACATGATTCTGAACCCACAGCGTAGAAATGTTTCGAAGGTTTAAAAAATAAATTGCTTTTCCAAACATTTTGACCGCGTAGGTTTTTCACTTTTCTATGAAACAGCAGTTTTTTTTTTAAATAACCGACGGAAAATATTAACGCAGGGGGATTCAGAATTATGTACTGAATCCATGGTAAAAGTTTTGCGTCGATACCCTGACATCCTGTATACGGTACTTAAAACAGAAAAAAAAAAAGAAGTTTATTTCTGTCCAATTGTCAGGCTAATCTCCGAAACGGCTGGACCGATTTTGACAGGACTATCACTGGCAAATAGCTGTTGTTATAAGGAGTAACTTTTATTTTAGAAAAAGATTTAGGGTCCACGCGGGCCGCGGACAGAACCTAGTATAAAATAAAAGTAGACTAAACTTCGGATCTTAATGATGGACAGGTTTTTCTTTACCAGTAGCAGTCCCACTGTTGGGCAAAAGTATCTTATCTCTCTCACCTCTTGCGTTAACCACATTTCTGGACAAATTTTCATGAACTCCTTCAAGTCATTACCTGTAAAAGAAAAAAAAGTTTAGAAAAAAAAAAACTAAGTAAGAATATTATGTATTTTTACTACATTACTAAATATCTAAGCCACGCAAAGGCGCGTAGCATATGTTTAAGTTAAGAGGGTTTATCCTAAAAGTTGGCAACGTCGCAAATAACTGTCAAATACTGTTTTGATTCATATAGCAATATTACTGAATAGAAATAAGAAATGTGGCTAACTAGCGAACTAGAATATAATGAATTGCAATTATAACATTGAATTTGATGTTTTACCTATTTTAGTAATTATCTTGTTATTCACGGATCTTTGACAGCCGTTACGGGTCATCAGAAGCCCGAAACCAGTCTTTCCAAGGGGTATCGTATAACCGAGTAAATGGGTTGTGGAGATCAGATAGGCAGTCGCTCCATGTAATATACTGGTATTCAGCTGTATCCAGTCAGACAGATGATGTCTCTAGATGCTGCCATTCTGCTCTCTGCGTCGGAAGATGGACCAGCTACTCAAAATCAAAATTCATTTATTCAGACTAGGCTGAGAAGCAGCACTTAGACCGTCAAAATTACATAAGACAGTCCCCCGGCACACCCGCCCTTCACCACTTCCTAGTGCTTTAGCTGGGAAGAAGAAGTGGCGCAACAAACTGTCCAGCATCACAGCTGACTGAACAGACACTGTACAATAGTATGCAAAGTAGGTACCCACTGCTCAGGCTACCACCGAATTACTTTACTGCCTAATTAATATAAATAACAAGATAATTACTACATTGTGACTGAGAATGCCAGCAATAGACAATCAAGTAGTTATTTAATAATGATAAAATAAATAAAATTATAATTCTCATAGAAGATAAGCCATTACTAATCTGCAATAATCCGTGATAAAGACGTTTTTCTTAAGATATAAAATATTAAAGTTTATTATCGATCGTTTCTAGGTAAGAGTGGCGTAACTCCTGAATAATAGCAAGATAATAATATTAATCAATCCTGATTGTAATTTAATGTAGAGTCCGGCTGTAAATAAGAAAGAAAGAAAGAAAGAAAAAGTATTTATTGAGACTCGCACAGGAAATCACAAATTAAACTAAAAATACACTAAACATAAATAAAAAAAATAAAAAATAAGTCTGCTCATTTTGTATCTTCAAGGGCGAATAGGTTACAGCAGCATCGTCACCAATCGTCAACTCCTGGGGGTCTACCGTCTAAGTCCGTCAACGAATATCTGGGCCCATCCGAAATTAGTATGGTCCGTCAAAAAAAGTGACAGTTCTTCGGACGAAATTCATTTTTTCGGACGGGCGAATACACATCGGGAGTAGGGACAACAGCTATCAAATCGTGTTGTCATTTCATTAATTCTTAGTAAGGACCCCAAAATAATCATACGTTCGTAAATAATACGGATATCGTAACGACCGTAACTTCGGCTGAATCTACGGATTGGATACGGCAAGAACTTTTTGATTGCAAAGCGAATCCTTGATACTGTCATGAAAATGATGAATTTATTTGTCAACAAATTACAAAACATTTATTTGTTTAAATGAATTAGTTTTTATATTTATAATGTCAGGCTCTTTGGTGGCTTCCTTCAAAATTCGAAGGCACACGATAAAATAAAAAAATCCGCGAGCCATTTTTCACAAATACTTGTTTGTTAAAAATATTTTGATTATACAATTATATTTACGATTTACGCAAAAGTGTTGAAAAACGTCGTTTGATACGGGTGATCCTTTGTCATTTCACTCTCAGTTCCTCGCATAGAAATATAAATATCTATGGTTCCTCGCCTTCGGTTTGGGCTGCAATCCAACCTAGAATGCAATGACGAAGTTTTCACTCGTATCAAAATTAATACAAATGAAAATACTATTCTGTGCCAATGATTTGTATTTTATCAAAACCTAACAGTTTGGCATCAAACTCAAAACTCAAACTCAAAGCATTTATTTCAATTAAACCATTTACAGGCACTTTTGAATTGTCAAATAGTCGCGTCAGTTAGTCAGAAAGTTGAAGCTAGTTGCCCATTCCTAAACGTAGATCTTTATGGAGAAGAACGGACAAGTAACTCCAAGGACACTATTTTAAATATAGAACATTACATAATCCTGGGTACATTATTCTTGTTGCTTCTATATGTGAGAACAATGTACAAAAAATAATCAAAACAATTCAAAATATAAGATTAAAAATAAGCCATGGCAGATAACAGATCACCAGTCACAACTGACGGCGCCCGTTCACGAACATGACGCGTGGATCAGCACCATCCAGCTCAATCATTTTGTAGGGAACCGAATGATCTAACACGCCGACTAGGTACACGTTCGTTAACAATCTGTCAAATCATTTGTCTAGAGATTTGAATGCTTGTCATGTCATTGTAAAAATACAATAGACGTAGATATATTTAGCAACCTATTCCGCTTAACTATTCCTAAAGAGCCATAAAAACCCTGTAAGAAATCGACACGTGTTTCACCTCTCAACGAAGCATCTTCAGGATGACGATTGACTTGTTGCGAACCAGAACACGGCCATGTTGCCACGTCGAGCGCCGGACGCAAGTTATTTTTATAATGGATTTTTTAAGGTCACGCCTGATAACTATGTCATTGTATTATTTCCATGAAATTTGTGTGTACCTACTATAATATTTCTGTTAACCAATCCACACCCTAATGGCCACATTTTCACAATCCGAGATTTTTTAAAGATATTGCTAATCCAATGCTTCATAAGTTTGAAAAATTCGTCTGCTCAGCAACGTCTGCTAATTACGCAATGAACGTGGGTGAACTGTCAAAATGAAACCCATTGCGATCAATTGTCATTTTATCTTTCACAATCCGAGACTTTTTTAAATATTGCTAATCCAATGCTTCATAGGTTTGAAAAATTCGTCTGCTCAACAACGTTAATAACGCAATGAACGTGGGTGAACTGTCAAAATGAAACCCATTGCGATCAATTGTCATTTTATATGTGTTACGCAATAGGGATGCAGACAAAAATTTTTTTTTGTTCGTCTTGTAAATTATTACAAAATATTGCACACGTATCTTTTCTTTTTTTACGTAATCTAAAGATTACGGCAATACATTGAGTAGGCAATGCGTAAAAATGTGGCATGACGTCACTGCCCGGTAGATTTTATAAAGACTTGTGACATAGCGAGCCCCCACTCCACAACTTTAATGCGTTTTATCTAAACCATTTTTTATTAATATGATAAAGCAAAAAATACGTGTCTAATATTTTTTTATTATCTGACTGACGGACTAAATCGTTTTTTTTTTTCCAGTGGACATCCCCATTATCCCGCAGAACAGCTATATTGATCAGAATATTCAGAATCAAAATCTTGCGAAATAAAACTGAACAACAAAATTCATAAGGAACCACGTCATCATTGACACATGTGCGTTCTCCTAACACGTGCGCCCCACCCCGTGCTATGTTTAGACTACGTTTACAACCAACATGGCGGCAATTTTTTTTTTTTTTTTTTATTCAGCCGGAAGGACCTCCCCTGCGGAGATTTTTGTGGCTGGCAAGGCAATGTGTAGTAAGAAAAGGACAACGATAGTAATGATAAATTAATGTTAATAATTATGGTTTTCGTTTCTTGTATCAGCGAACTGTGACGGGTGTAAAAAAACACATTTATGGCGAAATGGTATCGTGGTAGCGTTCCGGGAGCGGCGGTATGACCCGGCCCGCGCGCAATTCTATTGCACTATGTTTACAAATATTTAATTTAAAAATTTTACTTGTGTTGATTTAGAAAAATAAGTCCATAATTCCTTAAAGTATTTAATAGTGAACACGTAGACAAAATTTTAATACAATTGCTTTGTTTGATAACAATCGAATGGAATAAGTTTTTCTCTTAGTGGTTGTAACAAAAAAAGTAACTTAGCCTTTTTTTTCTATCGAGGAAAGTTTTTTCAATCGTGTTTCGGACCTCATGCTTCACTAAGGACACTCTTAAATTTTCGTATTCATAAAAAAAAATATGCAAATTCATTGTTTTTTTTAAGAGAAACATTGATTTTGCGAGAAGTCGAAACATCGGAAGCCGCCTGGGTTCGATACACAACCTGGGAATCGAACCCAGGACCTCACGCTCGGCAGTAGCGCTTGCGACTACTAAACCAACGAGACAATCAACTTTAAGCTTCGTGCAGACTGGCGCGACGCGACACCGGTAATTTTTATACCGTGAAGTTTTCTTATAAATTGTTTTATTTGTCGTGTCGCGCCAGTCTGCAAGAGATTTCTTATTGCAAATAACTTAGCATTAACCCAATGTTGTTTTATTTTCGGAAAGAGGTTTGCACCTGAGTCAAAGTCAACAAAAAATATTTATTTAAATCTTAGCGACTATCCACAAGACTTTACAGAATAAATATTATTAACTAAAAGCGAGTTGGTATTATCAACTTTATACAACGTAAAAAGAAAAAAAAAAAGTATAATATATAATTATACATATTTTTTATTTTTTTATATATATTATTGTGAACGTGAGGACTATGTGGATCATATATATTTTTTTTTTTTCTCAGTAATTATTAATGATAATCTGGCAATTTGAGTACTTTATGTGGCCTACCCAAATGTCCTTTCTTTGGTATTGTTCGTCGAGTCGTTGAACTCCTTAAGTTCTGAGTTGAGCTACACGATTACTGACAAATGCGTGCACTGACTGGACAGGTCCACTCAAATCTGTATAATACTTTCCTCAAAAGACCATTCGAGACACAAATCTACATGGTCCTTCAATGATCTGACCAAGACTATTTCTGGGTTTTATATACACATTGACATTAATGAATTTTATATATACAATGACATGAATATTTACTTTTTAAAGTATTATATAGTTTTAATAATTGTGAATGTGAAGACTATGTGGGTCATTCCTTTTATTTTATTATTTAGTTTCTATCACGGTCTGGCAGCTTGAGTAATTTATGCGGCCTACCCAAACGTCCTTTCTTTGGTATTGTTCGTCGAATCGTTGAGCTCCTTAAACCCTGAGTTGAGCTGCACGGTCACTGACAAATGCGTGCACTGACTGGACAGGTCCTCTCAATCTGTGTGGTTCTTTCCTCAAAAGACCATCTCAGACACCAATCTACATGATTTTCACATGATCTGACCAAGATTATTTTTGGACTTTAAAAGAGACTGTGACCTCTGAGTTTGTTTCGGCCTTTCTTCTCGGAGTAGTCAGATAGGAAACGCCGACCTCATCTAGTTTAAAAAATATGATTGACGTGTAAAAGTGTTTTGTCCAAACCCACTTACAGAAATAAAATCATTTATCATTTATCATTTACATATTGGGCTGGGTACTTAATGGGTAAAAACACAGATTCCCATGAATACGTGAATTACCACTAGAAGGGTAATTTTCTAATTTTAGTTTTAATTTAACACTTCAGCCGATCTGTTCAGAACTTTGTTTCTTATTTATTTACATTTTTAAGCTTGTGGCTAAGTAACAACAGCCGCACGGGTCGATCCGTCAGGTTAAGCTACGCTTGCCGGGGTTGGTCTGTAGATGGGTGACCATCTTTACATACCGAGATTCCTCCGTGCCTCGGAAAGCACGTTAAAATGTTGGTTCCGGCTGTCATTCGTTGTATCGTATTACCTAGTTACTGGGTTGTGGAGGTCAGATAGGCAGTCGCTCCATGTAAAATACTGGTATTCAGCTGCATCCGGTTAGACTGGAAGCCGACCACAACATAGTTGGGAAAAGGCTAGGCAGATTGATTGTGCTAGTGGACATAATAACATGGTAAATAATTTGTTTTGTAATATTAATTACTTTGCATACTATGGTATAGAATATCGTTCTTCGGTGCTGGACAGTTTGTTGCGCCACTTCTTCCCAGCTAAAGCACTAGGAAGTGGTGAAGGGCGAGCGTCCTGCGGACTGTCTTATGTAATTTTGACGTTCAAAAAGTGCTTTCACCCTCCCATGTCATAGGGGGCGAGCCTATTGCCATAAACTGGGCACAAATCCAGAGTCCAGCTGCTACTGAGAAATTCCAGATAAAACTTTGCCCGACCCGGGAACCGAACCCAGGACCTCATGCTCAGTAGCAGCGCTTGCGCCCAATAGACCAACAAGGCGGTTCTACTTTACTGCTTTGACGTAATTCGCGAAACAAAAACTTAATCTTGAACTTGAAAACAATTCATCTGTACACATATCTTTGTATCTTTCACATCTACGTCATTTAACGTAAGACTTTACTTCTCTCACTCGCACATTCCTGTAAATTGTTTATTTAAGACGCCGATATATGCCAGTGACCTTGACTGATTAGCTTGCTGTGCTGAGCTCACGCAACGCGTCGTACGTCGAGCCAGTAATAGGACTCGCTCATCAACGAACGCTGTCCCAAATTAGACGCATTATTAATTTATTATACATAAATCAAAATATATTTTAATAAATCACATAAACTAAAAGATAAATAATTAAATTATCTTTAAAATGGTGAAGATTTCAGAAAAATACGCTTGATAGTTTTTGCGTGATTCTCAGTTTTTTATCCGCGTTAGACATAACTTTACAAATTAATTACACTATGTAATATAAACATAATCTAAAATATTCACAGATTAAGTTATTAAGAAAATGCTCTAATTTAACATATATTTTTTCCAAATCATTAACACTACTCGTTTAGACGTGATCTGCAGTATAAAATCATTAAAAGTCGATTATCGTCGCCTTAAATAGTTTGCCAAATGTTGACATTTGTTGGTGGCAACGATAACATTAAATTGTAATTAACTCACTGACAAAGGCCGCTGGGATAATTAAGCAATATACATTAAATGACAATTTCAACCGTCTACCTATTATGGTTCATGAGATACACCGGCTGACAGACAGACGGACGGACAGCAGAAGCTTAGTGATAGGGTTCCGTTTGGCACCCGTTTTTTCTTTTCCTACCCATGTTGGGGTCGACTTCCAGTCTAACCGGATGCAGCTGAATACCAGTATTTTACATGGAGCGACTGCCCATCTGACCTCCAGAACCAAGTTAATTAGTAACACGATACCCCTTGGCAAGACTGCTTGTCAGATTTTTTCGGGTTTCTGAGTACCCGTAACGACTGTCAAAGATCTAAGAATGACAGCCGGGACCAACGGCTCACCGCGGCGCGTATATCAACAAATACTGGCCGGTAATAATCGTTACTCAATCGTTTGGTATTTGCATTAACCTCAATAATGTTATCGATACTAAATAGTTCTGCGGTTAAAGAGATAATAACGTTTACCTAATGATACTTCAAACTAGGATCAATCCACTGATGAGGTTGGAATGGCATTCTATTGTATGCAATTGAAAGTCGTTAACGGAGTCATTTCTGGGGTAACATAAATAACTACAGGGAATTAGATAGTTTATAACCCTTTTAATTGGGTGAATTAAAAGTTCAGTGTCATATACTTACTCATAAAATATACTTTTGCCTAATACTACTTGTATTGGGCAAAAAGTGACGCTGAACTTTTTCTGGCAACACTGTCAGTTAGCTGTCAAAGTAAGGTGTTTTGAAAATTAACGGCTCTGACCGGTCTTCTTCTTTTCGTGTGGTTAGTGACTAACCTGGTGAGCTTTAAAGCCGCCTATGGGCCTCTGACTTGGCTTCACATGCCGTCGAAAAATATCTCTCAGACGTGCCGGTTTTTTGAAGATGTTTTCCTTCAGTGTTTTTGAAGCAAGTGATATTTATACCTACAATACGCACATGAATCCGAATAGTCAGAGGTGCATGCCTTGGGTTCGAACTCGAGACCTATGACTTGGCAGTCCGACGGTCACACCACTAGGCTATCACTGCGATAAGGCAATATTATTCAATATTCGTTGGTGTAGGAAGATAATGTCGCTTGGAAAGTTAGGAGTATAAAAATAATAATAAATAACAATAAATTTTATTCAAGTATAAAGTAAAATTATGATTTAGATTAATTACAATCGAGGAAATTTTTATTCTAACTGTAATGTAGACCTGCCTGATCTAGGTTTATGAAAAACCTGTGTTTCAGGCCATCAATTTACATCAAACATTTAAAAAGAAGACAACAATAGGTTTATTACTATTTTCAAGAAGTCGAAGTCGGAGAAGTCGAAGTCGGAGTCGAAGTCGAAGTCGCAGTCGAAGTCGAAGTCGGAGTCGTAGTCGAAGTCGAAGTCGAAGTTGAAGTCGAGCGAGTGTATAAGTCGACACGGGGGAGGCTGGATCGCTCCAACGCGAATGTATGCGTACATCCGTGGTGGGGTGACCCAGACTGCCAGGCACTTCTTCTCTTGCAACCGAGCGGGTGGGCAGGTTGCGGATAGCCCAACTCCGGCTGCGGGACCGACCACTGACGGTTACATTGACTGTTAGTGGGTGATCCCGCACTCGGAGCATCTCTTTAACGGATCCCGGACAAGAGAAGTTCCCAAAAGCCAAATCCCAGGCCTAGGGTAACCTATATACCCCTTCCTATGCTCCCTCTTCACCAAACTAAACCATCCCTCACTATCCACATATATCCCGTCGATCCTAAATCCCTAGGCCAACTCCCAGGCCTAGGGTGACCCCCAAAGAACCCACACCTCCATCCAACAAATACCTTCCTTCCTATCACTTTATCCCGTCGGTCCAAGAGGAAGGGTAACCTCGATTCCAAAAAAGCCCACCCCTCACCAAAATGAATAAGCAGTCTGAAGAATTGTCTACCCAGGTGGGTCCCGGCCAAGCCGGGGAATCCCACACCGCTTCGGCGGTTAGCCCCCAACGTAATATGGGGGGGGCCTCAAACTGCTCTCTTATGGAGAAACTGTTGCCGCGCTTCTTAGCGCGGCCGGCTGCTGATCTAGCGCCCATAACACAGGCTGCGACTAACGCGCCCACAAACACGACCTCGGCTGCGACTAACGCGCCCTTACCTACCACTACGGCTGCGACCCACGCGCCAACACCCACGACACGGGTTATGCCTCCCACGAGCCTCTGGCAACAGAGCATCGTGCGGAATAGCAAGACGAACCCGGACAAAAACCAAGACCAGCACGGACAGACAGGGACGGGGAAAGATGACGGACCTGGCGGCTCTAATACTCTTCCGGCCAGTGGTGAAGTACGCCTGCTGACAAAGCGCGAAAAAATCCTGGCCCGGAAGAAGAGAATCAGCGACCGAAAGCGCAGTATCCGCGAAGGCACTAGCCAGCGCGAAGCGCGATCGGACGCCGAAGGGAAGGTGCGCGACCGACCTCGAGTCCGCGAAGGGGAAACCCGGCGCGAAAAAGGGTCGGAAGCACGCGACCGACCGCAAGAGTGCGAAGGGGAAACCCAGCGCGCAAAGCGACCGGACGCGGAACCGCACGAGCGGGGGCAAGCTTGCGTAGGGGCAACTCAGCGCGAGACGCCCCCACACGTGACGGAGCCCACCAGGACTGACATCCGACCCCATGACACAGACGACTCACACGACCGACCTCCTCCTAGGCACAAGAGGGGCAAGCGAGGTGGAAACCCACACCCGGCGTCGCCGGCAAAAAATACCCAGCCAGGCACCTCCAAGCCGCAGCCTGGACCGAGCGGTTCAGGGCCGGCGAAGAGGGAACGCCCGGACGACACGGCCTCGCCGAGTATGCTCCAGGGGGATGCCAAGCGGGTGAGGGTCCACTCCGCTCAAAGGGAGCAGAGGACCTACGCGCGGGCCACAAAGGATATTCCTGCGCGGCTGGCCGTAGCAATCTGCCTCCCTCCCCCCTCTAGGGACCTAACCAAGGAAGAGGCCGAATACATAAAGACGGACCTAGTAAATCGGGTTATGGAAGCCGACTCGCCAACGCCACTCCCTGCCTTCCGCGGATACCCACGGGTAGCGGAAGGTACCGTGCAGTTGTGGTGCGAGGACGACTATGCCCTGACCTGGTTGACTCAGAACGCACCCCTGATCAGACTCCCAACGACCGACCAAACACTCACGGTACTGCGACAGACTGACGTGCCCACGCGTGTCCGAGTCTCGCTTTTTGTCCCTCAGTACACAGGTGACATAGCCAGACTCCAGAGTATTCTGATTCGTCAGAATACTTGGTATGACATAGCAAAGTGGTCACTCTACAGGGCGACTACCGTCGGTGGCGACAACTACGGGACTTATTTGACCCTGGGTGTGCCACCGGAGGAAGCCGTAAAGGTCCGGGCCCGGGAGCGGCGTATATCATACCTACTTGGGTCGATATACGTACGCTTCTGGCCCACGACCCAACCCTCCGACGTCCAGACCGACAGCACAGACGGTAAGACCGAAGTACAACCGACGACTCTGACACAGACGACCGACTCCGACATTGACCGACTAGAGGAGGTAATGGCACGAGCGGCAATGGCTGACGACGAGGACGTTGTACCGCCCGAATCACCTGGCTGGAGCGAATGTCTGCTCGCCTCGTCGCCGGGCGAACATCACGACACATACAGAGAGGAGGTAGAGGAGAAGCTGTCCGATGGATCCATCTCCGACTAGCTCCTCTCCACCGCCTCGATCACCCCTAAACATCATCCAGACCAACCTCCAGCATAGCCAGACTGCCACGGCTAGCCTACGCAGGGCGCTGGAGGTGCAGCCCCGAACTATCGCACTGATCCAAGAGCCGTGGATCAGAAACAACAGAATATGCGGCCTCGGTAACATCGGAGGTAAGCTAATCCTTAACACACACAGCTCAGACAAGCCAAGAACCTGCGTCTACATACCCAAGGAAATTCCTATCACACCACTCACTCAATTCTGTTCCAGAGACCTGACAGCTGTCAGGCTCCAAACCGAAGGTAGTGTTCCAGATGTTGTACTGGCTTCGGCATACATGCCAGGCGAGGACACGGACTGCCCGCCAAAAGAGCTGGCCGACCTGGTACAGCACTGCGAACGCGCCAAACTAGACCTGATCATCGGCACCGACTCGAACGCCCACCACCCGCTGTGGGGCAGCGAGGCACCAAACCCCAGAGGAGAGGTACTATCCACCTATTTATTCTCTACTAATCTTAACATCGTAAACCGCGGCTCCGAACCCACTTGGGTCACAATCCGAGGACAGACGATTATAGATTTAACACTTGCTACAGAAAACGCGACAAACCTTATCACAAACTGGCACGTATCGGACGAGCCTTCCTGCTCAGACCACAGAAGGATCCGCTTTACACTAACTACCAACACTAGGAAACCCGAACCAAGGCGTAACCCGAGGCGCACCAATGTTCCCAGGTTCAAACGCCTCCTGGCTTCCCTATTAGCTAGGCACCTAACACAAGTAACCATAAGAGACCAAGCACAATTAGAATACACCGTAACAAAAATATCAGAATACCTTACTGAAGCATACCACGCATGCTGTAAACTAAGAGCGCCACAAACCAAGAAGGAGAGAAACCCCTGGTGGAATGCTGAACTTAGCAAACTCAGAGATGCGCTACGTAAGCAATTTAACAGAGCAAAAAACACGAGGCTCCCGGACGACTGGGAGATATACAAAGAGACACAATATACATACAAAAAGCAGATCAGAACCGCCAGGAGGACCGCCTGGCGTAAATTCTGTGAATCCATCGAAACTAATAATGAAGCCGCAAGGGTAAGGAAGATCCTATCAGCTGATCAGGACCGAACTCTTGGCGCGCTGAAAAAACCCGATAACTCATACACACTAACTGACTTTGAAACCAGTAAGGTCCTTCTCGAGACTCACTTCCCAGACTGTAAAATCCTGGAAGACAGGACGTGGGAGGCTGAACCAGAATGGACCCCAACGGCTCAAGACTGGTCAATTGCCCGCAATATAGTAACAGAAGACCGAATAAAGTGGGCTATCAACACCTTTCAGCCATACAAGTCAGCAGGGCTGGATGGTATTTTCCCAGCCCTGCTGCAGTGGGGGGTAGATTATCTAACACCACGGCTGGTGGAGATCTACCGAGCCTGCATAGCACTCAGACAGATACCTCTCGCATGGCGCGAGGTAAAAGTCATTTTCATACCCAAACCAGGAAAAACCGATTACACGCAACCCAAGGCTTATAGACCTATAAGCCTCACATCCTTTCTTCTGAAAACCCTCGAGAGGCTCTGTGATAGGCACATCCGAGACGGACCTCTTCGGGTAAAACCACTCCACAAATACCAGCATGCGTATTCCACAGGCAAATCAACAGAATCCGCGCTGCACAGCGTGGTTTCCAAAATTGAATGCGCAGTGGACCACAAATGCTCAGCACTGGCCGCCTTCATTGACATCGAGGGAGCCTTTGACAAAACCATGTTCAACAGCATTAACATGGCACTCAACAGTCACAACATTGACCCGACCTTGAGTGGCTGGATCACCAACATGCTCAAACTGAGAGCTGTTCAAGTCACAGTAAATGACACTACGAGGGCCATCGTTGCGAAGGGCTGCCCGCAAGGAGGAGTCCTCTCGCCGCTCCTATGGAACCTTGTAGTAGACAGCCTCATCAAAACACTCAATGACAAAGGTTACTTCACAGTAGGCTACGCCGATGACATAACCATTGTAATAAACGGCACCCACGAAAACACTCTATGCAACCTAATGCGTCAAGCCCTAAAAATAGTAGAGGAATGGTGCAGCAGGCACCAACTCTCAGTGAACCCTACAAAAACTGAACTGATTCTCTTCACAAAAAAGAGAAAACTGACAACACTACAGCTACCTCGATTCTTCGGAACAACCCTAAGCCTATCAACTGAAACTAAATACCTGGGCATCTTTTTGGACAAACAGCTGAACTGGGCAAAACACACCAACTATATTATCACAAAAGCCAGCATATCCCTGTGGCAGTGCAAGCGACTGCTTGGCAGGAACTGGGGAATTAGCCCCAAGGTCACCCACTGGCTATACACCACAGTCATCCGACCAATTATCACATACGGCTCACTGGTCTGGTGGCCCAGGACGGACCTGAGCACAGCCCAAAAGAATCTCGAAAAACTGCAGCGGTTTGCTTGTGTTGCAATCACTGGCAGTATGAGAACTACACCCACTGCCGCCCTACAGGCAATGCTTGGACTGCCTCCTCTGCACCTCATCGTGCGGGAGGAGGCGGCCCTAGCCGCCTTTAGGCTCCATGTATCCGGTACACTAAGCAAAGACTCTAGAGTTAAGCACACACGTATAAAGGAAGATGCGATCAAACGACGACCAATGATGGCATCACCCTGTGATAAATCCCCGAAAACATACCACTTTCATAGGCACTACAACATAATACTTACAGAAGAACAGTGTGACTACTCAGGCTCGAAAGAGATGAGAGTATACACCGACGGATCGAAGACCGACTCCGGGACTGGAGTTGGAGTCTTCTCACACGACTTCAACATAAAGATATCCAGCCCGCTGGGAATGTTCAACACCGTCTATCAGGCGGAGTGTGTGGGCATCATACGAGCGGTCCACGCCCTAAAAGCCAGGAGAGTTACGGACACACACATACGCATACTCTCCGACAGCGCCTCAGTGCTTCAATCCTTACAGAAAACACATATTACCTCAAAGCTGACACTAGAATGTCACAATGCACTCGAACAAATAACGGTATTTAGCCGCAACACGGTGACGCTGCAATGGATAAAAGGACACAGCGGTTCGCTAGGTAACGACGCTGCTGACGAACTTGCTAGACGAGGATCCAGCACGGCGGTCTGTGGACCCGAGCCTATCGTACCCATCCCCTTCAACCAGATACGCAGATGGCTGCAGGATTTCACCCATACTCAAGCGGAGCACTGGTGGTCCTCGACACCGGGCTGCAGGCAATCCAAGGAAGCCATGCCATCCTTGGATACCGGGCTAACCCGGCGTTTACTACGCCTGGATAGGAATGGCCTGCGCTTGGTGGCGGGGACCATCACGGGCCACTGCTCGCTGAACAAACACTTTCACACAATAGGCATAACGGACAGTCCTCTGTGCAGGGCGTGCATGGAGGCTGAGGAAACCGTCACGCACGTGCTTTTTGAATGCACAGGCGTCACCCAGATTAGAACACAGACCCTCGGGACACCCAGATCTTTCACAGATGTTCTGAACAGACCAGGAGATTTAATTAACTTCTGGAGGGAGGTGGGCTGGTTGGAATAACCACCAACGGCCGCTATGGCCCACGCACAATGGTCCACTGAAGGACTAAGTGCGGAAACCAAACCCCATAACATAGAACAACATAGATAAGTCGACACGAGTCAATAGACTTATATACTTATACTTCGAGACCAAAAGTTGTAACGACACTTTTTGCTATAGTTGTAAGCCGTGCGGCGTGCGCGTGTTTCTCTGTCTGTCTCTCTCTCTCTCTCTCTCATAGAAAGAGGAACTTCGTTCCATCCGGGTGTCCCTTGACACCTCTCAAGTTTTTTTTTTTAAAACGTTGCCCCAGACTAAGAATTTCTTCCTGTATCGTGGGTGCGTTTACAAACATAAAACTCACACAGATCCGGAACAACTACTTGCAGATCATACAAATATTTGTTCCGTGCGGGGATCGAACCCGCAACACGTTGCGCAGCAGTCGATCGCTCAGCCACTGCGCCAACCGTGTAAGTTGATTGGTTGTTGATTGTGTAACCTAATTTATAATGTATGTCCCTTTTAGTAACGATATTATCTAAGTGAGCCTCTATACAATGTCGTCCATGGGCATGTCCGCCCGTATTTTACTGAATATTCATGTAAAATTATGGAAAATTAACTTTTAAAGGGGGGGTCTATCTTTAATATTTTTCATGTTATTCAATTTTTTATTTTTTTAGTAGCGGTCGCCATAACTCTTATGTTATTGGCTCGATTTGGATTCTTTTTATTATTTCTAAAAGCATATGAGTTATATTTTTTTGTAAAATTTGTCGAGTATGAAAAAAAAACGGAGGTAAAGACATTTTTTTCAAAAAAAAAAACAGTATTTATTTAAGAAAACACAAGTGTAGACAAGACAATAAAGTCATAACGAGATATTGAAAAAAAAAAAAAAAAAAGGTTTTAGGGTTCCGTAGTAAACAAGGAACCCTTATAGATTCGCCATGTCCGTCTGTCTAAGTTAATTTTCGATAATTTGTCATGAATATTCAGAAAAATACGGGCGCACATGGGCGACATTGTATAGTCACCCCTAGCCACCAACTAGCTGCATGGCTAAACTGAACTACAAAACAAAAATGTAATGTGAAGAACGGAGCACACATTATCTTAAAACGAATTATTTATTTTTAAGTATTTTTCAACATACTACTAATTAGTGTTAATAATCTTTAATGCCAATTTCACGGAAACCATCTCAAGAATTTTTTCGTAAAAGATTCTCTATTTTCGAAAGCAAAATAATGTTACCATCACTCAAAAGAGTATTTCCGCGATATTTTATATAAAATATTTGTTTCATAATTATTTTATTGCACGTTAACGCCGTTGGTCTCGGCTGTCATTCGTAGATCTTTGACAGTCATTACGGGTCGTCAGAAGCCCAAAAGTTTGACAAACAGTCTTACCAATGGGTATCGTGTTAGCCAGTAACTGGGTTGTGGAGGTCAGACAGGCAGTCGCTCCATGTAAAATACTGGTATTCAGCTGCATCCGGTTAGACTGGAAGCCGAAATAGTTGGGAAAAGGCTAGCCAGAAGAATTATAATTTTAATTACTACCAATTAAAATTCATTAATATGACGATGATACTCGTAATTTGTAATTTTAGGTTTTTCCAAAGACATTAATTTAAAAATTAATAAAATTATATTTCGAAGATTAACAACAACATGAATCGTCTAATATAATAATAAAGCGGAAGAGTTGGTTTGTTTGAACGCGCTTATCTCTGGAACTGCTAGTCGGATTTGAATTCGTCGGAATTCATTTTGCTTTTGATAACCTAATTCTTGAGGAAGATCATAGGCTATTTAACAACATGCTATGACCCTAAGGGTCGACCCTATGGGATTTCTGAAGATCTGCGCTCAGCTCCGCTCGTCTCCGCTTCAGTCGATACGCAATCCACTGAAGTGGAGACGAGGGAGCTGAGCGGAGACCTGCAGAAATAAACCAATTACAATGGTTGACATCCTTTTTTTTTTTTTTTTTTTTTTTTTGTGTGGGAAATCATCACATAGCGTCTCTCGTCTCGTCTGCGATTTCACGATTCCTGCACGTCTCCGCTCAGCTCCGTTCGTCTCCGCTTCAGGCGACGATAACCGACTTTTAATGATTTTATACTTAATTCAGATCATGTCTAAACGAGTAGTGTTAATGATTTGGAAAAAATATATGTTAAATTAGTGCATTTTCTTAAACTTAATATACGAATATTTTTGATTATGATATAGTACATAGTGAAATTAATTAGTCAAGTTGTGTCTAACACGGAAAAAGAAATGAGAATCACGCAAAATCTATCAAACGTATTTTTCTGAAACCTTCACCATTTTAAAGATAATTTAATTATTGATATTTTGTAATAATGCGTCTAATTTGGGATAACGCTCCTTGATGGGCGAGTCCTATTACTGGCTGGACGTACGACCCGTTCCGTGAGCTCAGTACAGAACACGCAAGCTATCCACACTCAAGGTCACTGGATCAAGGGCACTGCTTCTTCAGTAAAATCCCTTTAGGGGTATGAGGAACAGGGTGTAAAGTTCACTCATCCCCCATAGAAAAGGGAGGATCCTCCAACCAGACGGGTGTCGTGTCTGGAGGGCAACTGCCCAGAGGTTGAAGTTCGGAGATTGTATATTTATGTCCATCGCGCGGTAAACTCTAATTGCGCGATGCAGGATTTGTGTGACGTCAGGTCTTTGGATGCGTAGTTTGCATGTGGTGATGTAGATGCCGCCACAACCCTAAGGAGCCGACCTAAGCGAAAACGATGTAAAGGCGCGGGTAGGCGATGCTTTGCGACGCGGTGGATCGTTTTCGTATATCTATGTTCTATGGTTTGGTTTCCGCACTTAGTCCGTCAGGTGGACCATTGTGCGTGGGCCATGGCGACCGTTTGGTGGTTATTCCAACCAGCCCACCTCCCTCCAGAAGTTGATTAAATCTCCGTTTTTGTTATTGTGTGTCTTACGACTTCCACGCTACCGAAGTCGCGGGCAGAAAGTAAGCCTCGAATAATAATGGCTTTATTAGAGACTCGTATTAATGTTGTTTTAATGACAAAAAAAATTATTCAATCAATGACCTCGGCGTATCGCAATCCGTTACCAAACATAGGCCTGTCGCTATAACGGCTGTAATTAAGACCTGCCTGATTGCATGAACATGATATTTATGTTTTCTGCCGAGAGGCGAGAACGTCTTGCAGAATATGAAAAATCATTCTAAATGATAATAAACTGGACAAATGTACAAAACAGTAAAAAACATATGAAGAAAATGTAGTTTCATTTCTAGCCGTATTTGCCAAGCTCTGTCGATTGTGAAGGCAATTTACCGGACAAAAGAACGTATAAAATTGCTAAGTCACTATGTAGATATCTAGTGGGAAAGGGGTAATCGATCTCCTATACCTATAGTCATTATATGTATAACCTCAGAAATGACGCAGCTCCTACTATTGGAAAATATTTCCATATCGATCAAAGTCGAAAATAAGTATCTTAGAATTTTCAAAAGCTGCCTACACTTTGCCTTGACAGCTAACCGACAGTGTTGCCAGAAAAATTTCAGTTTCACTTTTTTCCCCAACACTACTTTCACCTACCGGGGTAATTTACCCAACAAATATGTATACAATGTGTAAAAAAAACCTCTCCGATCCGTGAGGGTGTTGTTCAGTATCGTACTGAGAGTCTATTTATGTGGTAATTTACAGGAAAACAGAAAAAAAATACCCCACAGTTTTTTTCGAAGGAGTATTTTGTGGGACATGGGCGAGGGCAACTGTCGTTTAGCGGGTAATGATTTCATATTGTTTTTATGGAATTGGGATAATTTTCGTAGGTAAGTACTAAAAAAGTGTTTTTTTTTTTTTTTCAATATTTTTTTTTTGGAAATTTTATTGCAGTATTTGGCGTTTTCGGATCGCATAAAGTTTTTTTACACATTGTATAAACTAGGAATATTATCTAGCCTAGTCATGATAGTTATTTTGTTACCCCAGAAATGACTCCGTTAACGACTATCAATCCCATACAATAGACGGCCGGCATAAAATGATTGGTCGTTGAAGCATTTCCTGTATGAATAAGTCGTACATAACTCATAGATTGTTTCCTTTATAGTAAACATGTTCGTCGTTACTCGTTAGTGACTGTTGGTTTAATCTGACGGTTATTTTTAACTGACGTTTAAGGCCGCCGTATTCGAAAATTATTTGGTCATATCAAATAATTCAATTTAATGTTTGCCACGTTGTATGGCAATGCTGATTCTCTGGCCGAAGAATAGGCCAGCCTTCTGGTCACATGAAGAGTCGACCAACCGCTTTGCGATGTCTTGAAAGACTCTCGTGAAAGACTCTAGTGGGCACTCGGACCCCATGGCCCTAGTGTTTCAACCCCAAACGGCTCAAACATATATGTCCCAATAAGATTGGAGCCTTTTGGGCACTTTTCCTGTTGACAACGATGCGGACGAATTTTTTGATGCCCTATGATTGTTCCCCCCCCCCCCCCCTTTGTTATATACTTGTACATATTATTACGTATAATTATTATTATTATTTTAAGTCTGTTAGTTTTTAAATTGTTTCATAGTTAAATACGAGTTATAAATTTCATGATCAAATATTGGAGCGCATTTAATGTTTTGTGTTTTGTAATGTTAGTTACTTGGCATACTATTGTATAAAGTCAACAAGTTCTTCTAACTGCACAGACAGCTGTGCAGCTGAGCAGCTTCGTCTTCTCAGCTAAAGCACTAGGAAGTGGTGAAGGCTGGGCGTTTTGGAGGATTTTCTTATGTAATTTTGGTGTTCAAAAAGTGCTGATTCTCAGTGTAATTTGAATAAATGAATTTATATTTTGATTACAATGAAAATGAAATCATCATCAGCATATTTTTGTACCTAATTCAAAGATTTTTTTACTTATAAACTGTTATTTTAGGAAATGAGTAAGCAATATTTCCATGTATGTCTTCGTGCATGTACTGAATAAAAAGACGCAGTAAGTAAATAAATACAAAAAATTAAAAATTTGTTTTTTTATGGATCTTTAATAAATAAAATAAAGGAAATTAATTATAGCAGGACGAATAGGACTTCCAAATAAGACCACCCTTCTTCTTTATTTTTCTTGGTCTTAAAACAATTCCTTCGTAACGACTAGCCAAACATTTACAAACTGATTGAATCCGCTCTCTGACTCCATTCCCACGCTTAGCATGACCACAATAGAAGCGGGTTTTGTCGACGGAAGAATAGACAAAATGACAGATAAACAATCACAATCTGTAATTTTTTCTATTCTTCCGTCGACAAAAACCATAGAAAATTCGTTACTCAAATCAAATCATTTATTATTACAAACATGGGTAATTGGTACTTAAATGTTTTCTTAAAAAAAAAGTCCTCCATATTCGACCGTCTCATGGGCATGCAAATAATATTCTACTTATTCCAAAATTAAATAAAAATTCTATTGATACCTTAGAGAGTATATGACTCGATACCGAATAAATTGGCAAATCATTAGAATTACAAAAAACAGACTATTATCAGTAGTGAAATTTTTACGTAATGTAAAAAAAAAAAAGACGGCTGTCTATGGTAGTCATGCTACGCGTGCAGGTCGGGCAAAGTGTTATTGGGTTTTCCATCTGGAATTACTCAGTAACAACCGGAGTCCGGATTTGTGCCCGGTCCATGTCGGCTTTTGATAACCGTGTCCAACGTATACATAGTTCTTCACAGAAACCACTCCTGCCTGACCATGTTTTCCTCATTTATTTATAGATAAAATGGTATTACTAATAAATCAGTACAGTACTTAGCCTTCTCAGAATATCAAGGTAAGGTGATAGGTAAGTCATCGTTATTTTTAATCTAGATAGCTAATAGTCACTGCACTTGTGCAGGCGAATTGCATCCGGTTATTTATTTATGACTAAAGAAGGGCTTTTGGCTAACTAATAACAGCCACACGGGTCGAACGATCAGGTTAAGCTACGCTTGGCACGGTAGTTCCGGGGACGGGTCACCATATTTTCATACGAAGAACGCTTCGTGTCTCGGAAAGCACGGTAAGCCGTTGGTCCCGGCTGTCATTCGTGGATCTTTGACAATCGTTACGGGTCGTCAGAAGCCCGAAAGTCTGACAACCAGTCTTACTAAGGTGTATCGTATTACCCAGTAATCGGGTTGTGGAGGTTAGATAGCCAGTACTCGTAGCTCCATGTAAAATACTGGTATTCAGCTGCATCCGGTAAGACTGGAAGCCGACCCCAACACAGTTGGAAAAAGGCTGGGCAAGTAATGATGAATTTAATCATGTATTTAAAAATTGTATGTCTTCAGCATCACCAAAGTTGAGAAAAACCCATGTTTAAGAAGCCTTGCACCATTCTGTTGTCTACTTCAATCAAAAACATATTCTATTCAAAATTAAAAGTCATTTATTCAAATAAGAATCAGCACTTTTAGAACGTCAAAATTATATAAGACAGTCCCCCGGCACGCCCACCCTTCACCACTTCCTAGTGCGTTAGCTGGGGAGAAGAAGTGGCGCAACAAACTGTCCAGCAGCACAGCTGTCTGTTTAGTAAATAAAACTTGTGGTTGCAAAGTATAACATTACGAGAAATAGAACATTAAAATTATTTGCCATATTTCAACTAGCACACGCCAATATACCAACAATTACAATGAAAACTATACTCAAGCAAAAAAATACAAAAATAAAATGTAAGCAAAGCTTAACACCTAAATAAAAGCTTCCAGGCTACAAGGGCCCTTACATGTGCAAAATGCTGGATTACATTTCACATACACCTACATGGGCACTTATGAAACGTCATAAGCTAGGTGCACGGTTCCAATTGGTTGTTTCCTATGGAGAAGTGACGCCATTAAACTCCACGGTAACTCTTTAAAAAATAATTGGTTTTACAATATTTACAAATAACAGTGTTAATAGGTAGGGCAGTGTTCTAGTTTTTATAAGTTTTTACTTGATGCCTTGTACGAAACAAATACTAAACAAAGCCACACAACTACAATCACAAAATTCATGACAAATTCAAGAAAAAAAAAATGGCGGCTCAACTCACGGTACCTATTCAAGTATTACGGGAACGGTCGTGAGTTAATAACATTCCGATCGTGTGTAATAATAACACCTTGAGAAAATACTTGTAGACCTGTTGCCTCGCAGTGCAAGTGTAGCTGCCAAGCACTCACTGACATTTGCATTCGATTAACCGTTTTGGCGCCTTGCGATAGTGCGTGCCTGCGCCATTCGTTATTTAAAATGGCGATTTTTTTTTTTATTGCTGAATTTCCTGTAGGATTCGAAGCGATATGTACCGAAAGAGAAACCCGAGTATTGCAGCACCGTGACACCTTCCATTTCGGTCTCCAAAATATAAAATTAGAAACAAGGCCATAACAAAACGTAAGCCATAACAATGGTAATTGTTACATATTTACCCGAAATTTTATTCATTATTAACCTTGCAACAATGGAAGGGCCGAAACACCGAAATAATCGTACTTTATCTATGGTAACATAACGTAACACAAAAGAGTTTTTAACCCAAAGTTATCGCTTTCTAAAAAACCACAATTGTATTTAGATGCATTGTTTTTGTTTTCCGTGTTAGAAAACTATATAAAAAGTGTTTTACGTTAGTTTCTTCTTTACCGCCGCAACCCTTGCTCGAGCTGTAGTTTTAAATTCGTCCCAAAATAATCTTGATCCTGTCCCTTGCTGCCCTCCCCCAGCGACGCCCTACTCACAACTACTCACAAGGAGTGCCCTTAGCGTGAAGTCGCTTTATTTATAAGATTTATGCCCTGGCTGGAGGCTTTAATTTATTGACACACCCATAGGTAAGTCCGGTTAAGCAGATGACATTAGGCTGCGAAATGCCATTCCCAAAAAAAATACTGTTTCTTCTTTATAATATTGCAGGGGAGCGGGAGTGTACAAAGTTTGTAAATAATTGACTAGTCGTCATGAATTAATATTAAGACGAAGAATAAGGCCGCCCATTCTATGTTTTGTAGTGTTAAATTTATGATTAACTATGTATTTTCTGGTGTACAATAAAGTATATATAAATAAATAAATAAAAAAGAAGAAAGGTCGTATTTAGCAGTCCTTTTTGTACTGCTCATTAAGTAAATTTTTAATTTAAGAGGGAAACATCATCGGCTTCTAGTCTAACCGGATGCAGCTGAATAATTTACATGGAGCGGCTGCCTATCTGACCTCCACAACCCAGTAACTGGGTAACACGAAACCCCTAAGACTGGTTCTCAGACTATTGGGCGTCTGGACTATCGGTAACGCCTGTCAAAGATCTCCAAATGACAGCCGGGACCAACGGCTTAACGTACTCTCTGAGGCACGGAGGGGTCTCGAACTGCAATCTTGTACTTAAATACCTTAGGTCTTTAAGCAAGCATTTGTATTGGCAATGCTTCGATAACTTCAAAATGACATAACCAGGTATGTAAACTGCAAATCGCAACACCAATTAACATAATCACAATACATAAGTAGATGTAAACAGCCCATTAAGCGCCATTACCATTGATTAGCCTAGAATGTATAAAGTTACTTACATTTCATATTGTTTATTACGAGCAACATATTTGTGGTTTGTCTGTGGTTTGCGGTAAGCCTTTGCTTAATTAACTACAAATCGGAAACAATAAGGTCACTTCGTAAGTTCGCTTTACTTTCCATACGACCCGATCTATTCTGCAAAGATATAAATATATCTACATATACAGTGAAAGTTGTGACCCGTCGAAAAAAAATTGCGTTCAACTGTTAGCCGCTAAATGCACGCAAACGAGAAAAGCACTATGACAGCACAATGACGTGTCGCTAGTGTAAGACGCTGTCACACCAGCATAAAAATGTTTGCCTGTTTGTTTTAGTTCCTTTGCAGCGCGACCCTCTATCTAGACATAAATAATCAAAGCTATTTTGTCAAAATATCACCGTGAAAATGTAAGTGAAGTGAGCTGTCATTAGTGTCAATCCCTAGCATCATCATGCTGAAATTTTTATAGAACAAACCAGCAGTTTTTAACAAAATGGTTATTTTTTTTTCAATAATAAGTAAAGAGGCAGACTTATACTTAAAAGATTTACGTGGAGGAAAACATTAATTGTTTGAGAGATTTAAGAATAAACTTCGAACAAGAATAGTTCTAGGAAAGTCTAGCAACTTATAATAATATGTTTAATCAATGAACTAGTCCCCCGTACTTGTTAATCAGGCTACGATAAATTCCTTTTAGCAATGCGGACCTCACCAATAGCTATGGTTGAATTATATATCCAATGAATAAATTCTTTGTATAGCAAATTAACAGTTTCAATTATAAAATGGGGAAATTAAACTTTTTGCTCTAGCAACTCGGAGACTGAAACACAACTGCCAAACGCGCCCAATTTTGAAAATCGAAGCAAAAAACTCGAGCGTTTAGAATTACGTCATCGTTGATTTTAATATTACCAACTTGAATTTGCGTTTCCGAAACTTGTTTATTAAGCGTTATTGCATTGAAATACGGTTACATTTTGAGTGTGAAATGGGTTTGATAGGTATGAAGTTATCTTTGTGTTAAGATATGACCGTAGTTGGGTGATCTCACTATGGCATTCGGAAAATTATTAATGAACTAGTGATTGTATCATTTTTTTCTTGTTCCATGAAATCGATAACGGCGTAATCTATAAATTGAGGAGTTAATCGATTATTATGTTGTTATTCCCACGAGTTTCGACGAAAACGTTGTGATTTTCTCTCTAGAAAGGCTTAGGGTTGACAAATTAGAAGACTTTTGACGAAGAGAATTCTTCATCTCTCGCTCATATCAATCATCATCCTTCTGCACTTATCCCAATTTGAGTTTGTAGGTCGTGGCTAAGTAATAACAGCCGCACGGGTCGATCCAACAAGTTAAGCTACGCTTGCCGGGGTTGGTCCATGGATGGGGGACCATATTTACAATTTTACATACCGAGCCGTTGGTCCCGGCTGTCATTCGTGGATCTTTGACAGTCGTTAAGGGTCGTCAGAAGCCCGAAAGTCTGACAACTGACAACCAATCTTGCCAAGGGGTATCGTATTACCCAGTTACTGCATCGTGGAGGTCAGATAGGCAGTCGCTCCATGTAAAATACTGGTATTCAGCTGCAACCGGTTAGACTGAAAGCCGACCCCAACATAGTTGGGAAAAGGGTAGGCAGATTGTTTGCTCGTTTTTTTCTTCCGTATTTCTCTATCAGTCGATATCTCGGTCCTTTCTACTCATATCATCTGTCACACAGTCCATCCATCGTTTTTTTGGTCTTCCCCTACTCATACAGCCATCCACATTCATAATCAAAACTTTCCTGACGACATTTTCCTCATTAAGTTTATTGTTTATAGTATTGAGTGCCAAGAGTAATTACGTAGTATAGTCTTAGGTCCGTGGTCTTGACATCAACCAATGAACAACATTTTTTTATTTTTTTTTATTGGTTGAATACAGGGCGTTTGGCTACTTTTGTATGTGTATATTTTATGTCTTTTTGCTTTAATATGTGCGTTTTGTTTGTGCAGAATAAACATTTTTTTTTTGTGTCAGACTTTTCCTGACTAAAACCCACCCGTGATGCTTCCGTTGCCGGTGTGCCGGGGCCGCGATATCCCTCGGACAAACTCGCAACCCTGGCAGGCATTGGCCCTTACGGACCCCGTCAGTTGGTGCTGACATCTCTTTGAGGCGCGCGTGGAACACAACGCGCCGTCAACCCGGGCCTGGTCCTTATCGGACGGCGAGCTACCCATTGCTCACCGTCCGCAAGCCCGCGCCTACGGTGGCCGGAAGTCGGCTCGCGACTCCCAACGCCCGGGGCGACTAGGGGCGCGAGGGCGCGACGCATCAAAGACCTGACGTCACACAAATCCTGCATCGCGCAATTAGAGTTTACCGCGCGATGGACATAATATATCACGACTTCAACCTCTGGGCAGTTGCCCGCCAGACACGACACCCGTCTGGTCGGAGGATCCTCCCTTTTCTATGATGGATGAGTGAACTGTACACCCTGTTCCTCATACCCCTAAAGGCTCATGCCGTAGTAAAAATTGCTGAGCTTCCGCATTTATTTAGACCTCCGCATCCGCGTTGATCAATGCAGAGCTCTTAAGGATGCAGATGTGGGTAGAAAAGGGTGAATATAAGTAAAATTATAATCAACAAAATGGAAAAAATAAATAAAAATAGTATGATGTAGACCTATATTGTTGATATAAATAAATTAATCAATATAGCTCTACATCTTCAGATTTTCACGACATTGTCGTATATGAATGAAACAATCACAATATAACTTAAATAAAAAGTAAGTTCAAAAACTAAAACCCGATTACAAAAAAATCACGCTCTAAAAAGTATAAAACAAGAAAAAAAATTAGATAGAAATCACAAACATACAAACATCAACGTTGTTGAGCAGACGAATTTTCCAAACCTATGAAGCAATGGAATAGCAATATCCTTCAAACCTCTCGGATTGAGATTAAAACTGTGTTACGAAATTAAGATGCTGAAGAAATTACGTTCGTTATTCAAAACAATCAGCAGCCAGTCCGCCATGTTAGTTCTGAGGTTTCCGCGCATGCGCAGTGCACCAAGCGCATTCTGTCACGTTCCGTTTCACGTACTCGATTTACAAGTGATCGAGAATTTAGGTCGCAGAGAAAATGGACGCCTTTTTTTCGCTTATGTAATTTTGAAGAGTTGTTTTTATGTAGATAAATAAACAATGCATTGTTGTGAACGTTTGTGTGAAGTGTGAATTGAGGTTAAGAGCGTTCATACAAAAAGTTGGCAACGCGAACGTCCGCGTCATAAATAGCTGTCGAATACTTACCTGTTTTGATTATTAAGACAATATTATTGTATGGAAATAAGAAACATCGCAGAATAAATAGAATATTAATTAATTGCAATTTTAACACTGAGTTTCAAGTTGTATTAACCGTTGTTAAGGTGTAAAAAAGGCATTTGGAAAGTTTCCAAATACTTTTTTTTACATCTGAAACTATACATATGTATATTCGGTATTACAATATTAATTACGTATTGCATTTCACAATCAATATTTTAGTTCACTAGTTAGCCATATTTCTTATCTCCATACAGTAATATTGCCAAATTAGACAAAACAGCGAAATATTTGACGACGTTGCCCACTCCGTTTTGAACCAAGTATTTCCGGGGACTATATAGTTTTTCCTAGACCATAAAGGATACGTCAAAACACTCAAAACTTACATAAAAGACAGTAAGTACCCCAAAACACCAGTTCTTAGTGTTTTATACTGCAAAGAAATGACGCAACAACCTACTCTACGTCAGGGGAAGTTTTAGATACGCCGCATCCAAATGCTGGAACAATATTCCCCCGCCGATAAGGAATCTTAAATGTCTTGGTACCTTCAGAGTTCGACTGCGGCAGTTTCTTATTGCCTCTCAGCAAAAACTGGGTATGACCATTTCGAACACGTCCATTATATAACTGGCTGTCGTGTTCTTCCCGAGTCAATCCCTCTATTTAGCGTAACTGGTGATCACAAACCTGTGAACAAGGAGGTATTTAGTAATTGAATAGCTGCGGATCTTTTGTTCGATAATAGTTATAATACGAGTACACATGTTATTTACCTATATTTATTTACTATAAACATTATTATTTTAAATTAGCCATTGAATCGTTTATTTATTTGCACCCACGCTACTATAATTATATTAAGATTATTTATTTCAATATTAAACATATGACTATATATATAATAAAGTAATCAACAATACAATCAACATAATAAAGTACAAGAACGTTTCCCAAGGCAAAACTTTACTGTAGAATACTCCATAATTTAACTTTTTTCACGCGCATAACACTTTGTCACAACACCAATTTATCTCGTCTGCTAGACGTCCGTATGTCACTGCAGGGATCTAGCAGAATATCAGCGTTAGGTATATTTGCCTGACACATGCTGAGCTGGACTCCCAATTGGTGCAACCTTGAGACGCACACCGCACCTTGTTTTTCCTTTTTTCATTTAAACAAAGTACCTATGTCATAATGTCACTCTATTTCTTTAAGTACTAAACTTATGTTTTTATTTTTTGTATATTGGCATCATGTTTTTATGTATATTCATGTAATTTGTTATCTTTTAATTGTGCTTTTGTGTGTCTTTTGTATGCACTGAATAAATGTTTTATCTATCTATCTATCTATCTACTCGGCAAGAAGTAAGCAAGTAGGTAAAAAGGTTATTATTTCAAAATGATCAATAATGGTAAGTAGCGGCGCCCCCGCGGTTTGAACCCGCTTAAGTTTTGAACCCGTGCGAATATCGGGATAAAAAGTAAATAAATAAATTTCTTCCAAATCCCTTTAGCCGTTTGAGCGTGAAAGCGTAACAAAGAAACACTCACTTTCGCATTTAAAATAATAGTTAGGATGGCCCAGTGGTAACGGCCGCAACTTACGAGTTTTAGGTCGTATATTCGAACCCTGGCAGGCGCTTTACTTTTTGTAAATTATTTCATCACCACTGCTCTCAAAACGTGAAGGAAAACATCGTGAGGAAACCGGCATGTCTTAGATCGAAACATTCTCAGACATAGTGACATCTACCAACCCGCACTGTGCCCGCGTGGTGGATTACGGCCCACTCCCTCTCACCGAGAAGGCTTGGATTCCAACAGTAACATTATAGGATAAATATTTATTAGCCTTTTAAATCGTACAAACGAAGTGTAATCTTCAGTCTCGTATTTGGCGTTTGTTTATATTTTGTATGTCCATTCTGTCTGGCCACTCTGCCCCATGTCGTTCCAACGACCTCTCTGATGTCATCATGACAACTTTTCTGTGGTCTACCTCTCTTCCTCTTTGGCCATTTCTAGGGTACTTTTTTTTTTTTTTTAATGTTGGGAAATCATCAAATGACTCCGCTCTGGGCGCAGCGAGAGGGTGTGTCAGACTTTTACTGTCTAAAACCCACCCGTGTTCCTTCCGTTGCCTGTGTGCCGGGGCCGCGATATCCCTTTAAGACAAACCCGCAACCCCAGCAGGCATTGGTCCTTCCGGACCCCGTCAGTTGGTGCTGACATCCCTATGAGACGCGCGTGGAACACAACGCGCCGTCGACCCGGGCCTGGTCCTTATCGGACGGCGAGCTGCCCATCGCTCACCGTCCGCAAGCCCGCGCCTACGATGGCCGGAAGTCGGCTCGTGACTCCCGACGCCCCGGGCGTCTCCTGCGGCGACTAGGGGCGCGAGGGCGTGCAGCTTGCATCTCCCTCGCGCGCTCCGCCTCCTCCTTCGCGAGCAGGGTCTGAACCAGGGCCGGACGCGAGAGATCGCCGCCGCCGATCGCCTCCTTGAGGACATGGCGGTGCTCCGCCCAAGCCGGGCACACCTCCACCGTGTCCTCCGGGCGATCCACACACTCGGGCGTTTCCTCCCGCTTTATCCTGAACAGGAACCTCCCGAAACAACCGTGTCCGGTGAGAACCTGCGTCAGGCGAAAGGTGAGGACGCCGTGGCGCCTCTCTAGCCACTCCTCAAAAAGCAGTACCACTGGGTAACCATTTTCGCCATTTATCCATCCCTCTAATCATGTGTCCAGACCATTTCCACTTTAGCCTTCTGATTTTTAAGGTTATGTCCTGAACCTTGATCTTGTGTCCAATGATTTTGTTTTTTGTTTTGTCAGCTTTGCAGCGGCTTAATGTGTTATGAGGTAATTAATATCCATTCCATTCAGCAATTTATCAGGTAATCATTAACTAGGTTTTAATTATGTATGTCATCCGCCATAGTTACTGGAAATAGTAATTAATACAAACAATATAACGTGTCGTATCAATAAATAATATTTAATTAAATTAATACTTTGAATTGTTGTTTTAAATACTCGTATTTATTTATAAATAACTAGATACCAATACATTTATCATTGTAATATTTATATTCCTTCCTTCCTGTGTTGGGTATTTATTGTCAATGTTAGATTTCTTAGCGAGGAGCTCGTGGCTAAGTAATAACAGCCGCATGGTTCATCCATCAGATTAAGCTACGCTTGCCGGGGTTGATCTGTGGATGGGTGACCATCTTAACATACCGAGACTCCGAGAGCCCCTGGATTAGTAGTAGCACTAGCCCCTGCAGCCTCATGTTTCATGGAGCTACTAAGGCCATTGCATATCAAGGAGTAGACCGGGAGGCGCGGTAATGGTAGGGAAGACGTGCCCTCAGGATATGGAAGGATTTGCGAGCCATACCGGATATGCATCCTTGAGTAGGCAATGGACTAGTTACCCGTGCACTTTCACCTTAATGATATAAATCAATGGATTCAAAGGAAATAAAAAACATTTACAATAAAAAAACAACCTTTTAATTTTGGAATTCGGTGACAAAAAACGAAAATTCAAAACCAAAGACACCGATTTCGGAAATTAAAGTTATTTTTCACTTTGTAGTGTTTTTTTTGGAAGTCGGTAGTTTTTTTTTATTTTTTTTTTGGAAAAAGTTTTTATTTTTTGTATAGCTTGCCCACATAAATTCAAACACCACTATCTGCTATGCAAATAACCATAAATAACAGTGACAGGAAGTTATCACATCATCCACTAAGACTACGTGGGAAAAATACGTATTATTGAAGCTGCTACTACAGCTCAAGCTAAATTAATAAAATTTTAATGGGACCTCGAGAGCATACATTTCAAACAAAAAAAAAAAAAAAAAAAATGTCCACAATAGAGTATAGACGAAAAGATCGGTGCTTTTTTTTTCAAACTTTTTGTGAGTTGGTTATAATTGACCCCTTTTGCAAATACTTTTTTTAGCACAAACAGCGAAAAAACACTCCTTCCTTAAATACGAAATGCTAGAATATTGACAATCTTTTAACAATAAAACGCATGATATTATGGCCGCTAAAAGTCGCCATTCGCAGCCACATAAGAGAAAGTTATTTTATTGCAATATCTGACATTAGTTGATATTGCAACACTTAGTTTAAGTGCGAAAACGTATGTTTGCGTAATTGAATATGTTGCGAGAATATTAAACGCATAGGTTTTGGATATCATAAAGTCTTGCGCGCTATAAAAGCTTGTGCGAGAACCATTTTGATGATGGTCTGGCAGTTTGAGTAGTTTGTGCGGCCTACCCAAATGTCCTTTCTTTGGTATTGTTCGTCGAGTTGAGCTCCACGATTACTCACAAATGCTTCACTGACTGGACAGGTCCACTCAAATCTAGAGTTCTTTCCTAAAAGACCATTACAGACACTAATCTACATGGTCCTGATATGGCTTGACCAAGATTATGTCTGAACTTTAAAAGGGCCTGCGACCTCTGAGTTTATTTCGGCCTTTCTTCTCAGAGTAGTCAGATAGGAAACGCCCAACTCATCTAGCTTATTTTTAATATGACGTGTTAAAGTGATTCCGATATCCTATTTACAGAATAAACAATTTCATTTTATAAAATAATAATTTTCTTCCCGAACGGCGCCCAGCCGAGTCGGATTCGACGATTCACAGGAGAGACACGATTTATGTTACCTAGAGTCTAATCTAATGAGCAATAAAAGTAGTATTGTAATAACTTTTACAACGCATTCTTGCAAACAGTAAGCCGACGTCATCTAACAATGCCAACATAAAATTCATAAAAAAGTTCAACTTTTTTACTCAAATTGAGTAACACGCTTACAGTAGCAATGGCTTTAATTTTGATAGTTCAGCCACGTTCATTGTGTTATTACCAGACTGTGGCGAAGCCAAAAAATTAGGGTTATGTGTTTGACTTGTCTGTATGTATGTATTTGTGTCCATCTCTATTTTCCCTAACTTAACGTAACTACTAAACGGCTGAACCAATTTTGATGAATGATATGTCGTTAGACTTTTCTTTGTGCGAGTGTCACTGGGTACACTAAAATTATAAAAAACAAAATGGTGGATTTTTGGCGCCCAAAACTGGTTCAAACTAAAATAGTATACAACTTATATATGTTTAAATGTAATTTGTAATGAGAAATGATGCAAAACAAAAAAAAAAACAAAAAAGCTTAAAACAAAAAAAAAGGATTTTGATTTTTATAATATTCGCAATGAGAGTGCTGGTGATTATTTTGGTCTGAATGCGCAGTAAAACTTCTGCTTCTCTACTATATGTGCACAGCATCACGAACCGATTCTAATCGCGACCTTCAGCTGATAACGTTGACATCACCTCTCTTTGTTTTGTTTATACAGCTCACCGGGCTTGAGGACGTGTTATAAGAATAATCATATTTTATGACCACGGCCATAGATTGATATAGATGGTTCTTTCCGAAAAATCATTATAACAAAAAGCGACTTGTCGCAACACAATAAAGTGCAATTCAGGTCGCACAGCGCTAATTACCTACAGTTATATTCACTTTGAAGCTGCCTCTCTTTCTATCGTGTATAGATCTTAAACTCATGAATTGGCCCAACAAGTCGAGCCCGCCGCGTATTTGTCGCTTCATAACTAACAAGTGGAGTGAACAATCTGTATTAAAGAGTAGTGAAAGTGGGCAACATCGCCAATAGATGTCAAATATTTCACTGTTTTATTTAATTTGTCAATATTACTGTATGGAAATAAGAAATGTGGCTAACTAGCGAACTAGAATACCTACTGATTATGAAATGCAATAATTAATTATCGTAACACCGAATATTTAGTTTTAGATGTAAAAAAAGTATTTGGAAAGTTTCCAAATGCCTTTTTTACACATAAAACAGGTACAACATCAAATTCAATGTTATAATTGCAATTCATTATTAATATTCTAGTTCGCTAGTTAGCCACATTTCTAATTTCCATACAGTAATATTGTCAAATTAATCAAAACAGGTAAATTTTTGACAGCTATTTACGACGTAGCCAACTTTCAGGATAAACGCTTTTAATCTGTGCCACGGCTATAGAATGCTCTACATTCCTGTGTCAAACTTAGTCATGCTAAAAGAATAGTTAATCAATTTCAAACTTGTAAGACAATACTCTTTAGCTAACTGTGGAGGCTTGTAAATAGCTTGTCGTGAATTACCTCTCTTGGAGGCAGTGGTAACGGCCGCCACTTACGAGTTCCATATCGTAGGTTCGAAGTCGAACCGGGACAGGCGCTTTACTTTGTGTAAATAATTTCACCACCACTGCTCTCAAAGCGGTGAAGGAAAACATCGTGAGGAAACTGGCATGTCCTAGAACAAAACATTTTTGACATCTACCAATCAGCACTGTGCCCGCCTTGTAGATTACGGCCCACTCCCACTCACAGAGAGGAGGCCTGGGTCCCAGCAGTGGGATCATTATAGGCTGATTCCCACCCATTGCAGAAATGACGTGAATTGTTTATCTTGTCTTGGAGCATAAAACAAAAACAAGAAAACACAAAATATTGTCCATGGTACATTTTTGGCGGTAAAAACCCAACATGGCGGAAGGTCAAACAGCTGACTGCATATCTATTCTCGTAATATTAAAGAAAGAAAAATGAGATAACCTAAAAACCTTTAAAGAATGAGCTCATCTAACGTTATCAGGCTCAAATATTTGAACAATGCCAAGGTTGTGTGATAAATGATAATTAGCTTATGGAGATAATACGACCATGTTCGTTGCTCGTAATAATGTATTTTCAAAGTACAAAGTTTACATTGCAGCGATTTTGAAAAAAAACATGGTGGTAGGTACTTCATAACTATTTAGATGTACCTATATTTATTATTTTAATTATTGTGAATGTGTGGACTATGTGGTTTTCTTCTTCATTTTTTTCATAATTTTATCTTTCTGAGTCAGTTTAAAGATGGTCTGGCAGTTGAGTAGGCAGCCTACCCAAATGTTCTTTGGCATTGTTCGTCGAGTTGAGCTCCAGGATTACTGACAAATAATGTTGCACTGACTGGACAGGTCCACTCAAATCAGTGTGGTTCTTTCCTCAAAAGACCATTTCAGACACCAACACACTGAGGAGCAATATTAAAAAACCACTTGCAAACTGCCAAACAATTTAACTACCTATCTCCTAAACCACGCATGTTAGCTACATGAAGTAAGAAAAATCTTGTTAACAGTTTTATGGGTGTTTTTTGTGCTAAGTATTATTTACAATTGAATGTTGCATTTTACTTTAAAACCCTATCTTGCGTCGTTTCGGAAATATTTCATGATAAGTTAGTGGCTTTTTTATATTGCTCGTCAGTATATCTTAGGTCTAAAGATTATCTTAGAAAGTAGACCTCCAAAATGTCCAAAATTTCCTTCATTCTATCGGAAAAATCAACAATCACAATTCGCACTCCACACGGCCAAAAACCGCAACTAAAAGCTACTCTATCAACAAAAACACAAGTTGAACTAAGTGCAAACACACAGTCGTATGTCGGCAGACGGTCTGTGCATGAGAACCTGTTCTAAACTTAACTGTACCATTCGGGTCAGTGGGCAAGCGGCCCAGTCGCGGTCACTGCAGTGTGTTGACACCTTTATTTACACCCGGTTTCCGAAATGCTGTTCGATGTAATTTGATTTCTATTTGATTGGTAGTTGCTATTTTTGGTTGCTGTATAATGTATTAGAGCTTCCGAAAGAGTGGGTCTTAGAATGAACCTGGACAAGACAAAGGTCATGTGAGACCCACTCTCATGGGATCGATACAACTCGAAGTATAAAAGCAACTACATGATACTACGAGTATATGAGCTCAAATAATTTGTTTGGATTATTTTATTTGACTGTAAGTCAATTTATTTTTATTTATTGTTGACATAATCTATTAATTAAAATGTTTTTATTTTAAGAGTTGTATTGCAATTTGTGGTACTTAATGTAAATTATTTTAGCATAAACACTATTATATAGAATCAAGTTTTTCCAACTGAACAGACAGCTGTGCTGCTGTGGAGTTTGTTGCGCCACTTCTTCTTCCCAGCTTAAGCACTAGGAAGTGGTGAAGGGTGAGCGTTTTGGGGGACTGTCTTATGTAATTTTGACGTTCGAAAAGTGCTGATTCTCAGCCTAGTTTGAATAAATGACTTTTGATTTTGATTTTGAAGTTGTGGACGAGTATGTTTACCTAGGACAAACTGTCCAGTTACGTAGGTCCAACTTCGATAAAGATGTCAATCGTCGAATCCGACTCAGCTGGGCAGCGTTCGAGAAGCTACGCAATATCTTCTCGTCCCACATAACACTGCGGGTCTCAAGACGAAAGTCTTTGACCAGTGCATATTGCCAGTGATGTCTTATGGCACTGAATCCTGGTCGCTCACAATGGGCCTTATTAAAAGGCTGAAAGTCATCCAAGGGCAATGGAGAGGGCTATGCTTGGAGTTTCCCTGCATGATCGAATCCGAAATGAAGAGATCCGCAGGAGAACCAGGGTAACCGACATAGCCCGAAGAATTGCCAAACTCAAGTGGCAGTGGGCAGGGCACATTGCTCGCAGAACAGATGGCTGATGGGGCCGAAAGGTTCTGGAGTGGCGACCGCGTACCGGAAGACGTAGCGTTGGAGTGCTCGCATAAAGTGGACCGATCTTGTGAAGGCCGCAGAAATCAAAACCGGAACCGGTTTGTGGGAGGCCTATGTTCAGCAGTGGACATCTTTCGACTGAAATGATGATGATTTTTGGTTGGCCAATAACAAGAGTTCACGTAAGTTTTGAGTTTTGATCTGTGGTTACGTCTTCGTAGGCTGATCTAAATGATAGGAAGAACAGTTTACAGTTGGTAATCATAATAAATTAGCTCGCAAACGCCTACAAACAACAAAATGGGGCGGCCCGAAATAATAGGTCGCGTAAAAATTGAACAACATTGAAAGTTCGGCTCATTTTCTATAGTATTCTTTTACTACACCCACACACATGGGTTACCCAAATTTCTGCCAGACATCCATTCAGACAGCACACAAATCATTTGACAGCCTCGTTCAGAAATCGAATCAAAACAACTGCAATACTACGTTCCTTTCTCAGAATCTCACAAACCAGTTTTGCACCTCACCTAAAACGGGTCAGTAGTTTGGTATTTTAGCACGTCTTATTACGGAACGGCCATTCTTAGTTGAGACTAGTTGCCTGCAGTTTCGTTTGACAAACATCAACATCATTTGAGCTTCAGAAGTGCACCTCACCACCTCTCCTACACTCTATAAGCAACAAAATTATCCTTCAATATCTTTATTAATTTTTCAAGTGTCTCAACCTGTTTAGCTTGTGGGTTGTCTAAACTCTACATGCAAGTGTACCATACCGTTTTGTGTCAGTCTCGTAATTTATGATATATTTGTTTTGTATTGGATTGGTGCGCTCATGGCTAAGTAATACCAGGCGCACGGGTCGATCCATCAGGTTAAGCTACGCTTGCCGGGGTTGGTCCGTGGATGGATGACCATCTTTACAAACCGAGACTCCTCCGTGCCTCGGAAAGCACGTTAAGCCGTTGGTCCCGGCTGTCATTCGTGGATATTTGACAGTCGTCAGAAGCCCGAAAGTCTGACAACCAGTCTTACCAATGGGTATCGTATTACCCAGTTACTAGCTTATGGATGTCAGATAGGCAGTCGCTCCATGTAAAATACTGGTATTCAGCTGCATCCGATTAGACTGGAAGCCGACCCCAACTAGTTGGGAGAAGGCTAGGCAGATTGATATTGATTGGTAGCTTAGTTCTCCATTCAGGGTCCAAGTTACACTGGGCAGGCAGTTTTCATCAAAGTCAATAGGTACAGTATGACATCAGTGATGATTCAGTAAGCTCCACAAGGCTGGATGACGGTGCTCGATGATCGCATACAATGTACTTTTAAATGGAGGATATGTATTGTTTATTTAATTAAATCATGTTATTGTATTTACATTTGGCCCCGGAATGTATTGATGTGATGTGTGTCGATGATTTCGGAGCAAAAGATGTGTTGAAGAAAGATTGTCTGTTTAAAATCATTCCAAGTACTTTATTTCAATCATAGATAGATTTCAATATTATATATTTCTAAGTAAGTTATTAAAATAAGAAAATCTAATCACTCGTGCTGGAAGAACCTTCGACATTTTCTAGGATGATTTCTTGGTAACGAAAGTACCACGAAAGTATTTTTTTTTAACTTATGTAAGTACTTAGTGTTAAATATTCTATGGTGGTACGAAACCCTTCTTATGAGAGCCCGATTCACACATGACCGCTTTTTTAAATGGAGAAGTTATCAAAAATACTAGTAATGTGCAGTGCAATCATCAGAGCGACCTTTGATACAAAATCTCAAGGTTGTCAAATATCGTCGATAGCGATAAGACTGCCCATTGTATGGATTATTTTCTTGTTTTTTTTTTTTTTGTTAAATATTTAAAATGGTGATAATTATACAACAAAGAAACGTGTGAATCAATCGATCTGCAAGGTTACGCTGCAGTTCTATATGAACTATACATGCAAAATAAAAATAAAAGTCATTTATTCAAACCAGGCTGAGAATCAGCACTTTTTGAACGTCAATATTACATAAAACAGTCCCCTAAAACGCCCGCCCTTCACCACTTCCTAGTGCGTTAGTTAGCTGGGAAGAAATGGCGCAACAAACTCAGCTGTCTGTTCAGTTAGAAGAACGAAAAGAGTAAAAGAAAACGTTTATTTGGACGAGAAATTGGCATGAATTTAAACCAAAAATATGAAAACAAGTGACATTCACCACCCCGCTCTAGGTCTGGACTCGCGTTGTTGAGTTCGACCTACGGCCTCTCACAGAGGGGAGGTCTGAGCCCCACCAGTGGACATGGAAACATTGTAGGTTGATAAACCCTTTGGTGAGGAAGCCAGTCGTTAAGAATAGTCAGAATTCAGAAGAAGCTTCATGAAATTTAATATACTGATGATAGTCTAGAAAGAAAAATGCGTTTATTGGCATTACAGCAGAAAAATACACCATAGAACTAAAAAAAAAAAAAAAACGTGTGGCACTCGGAGACTGCCGCGGTAAAGCTATTGCATAGCATTTTTTATCAACTTATGCAATTTGTGTCACAGTGATGCGCGCGCATCTTAAAATTTCACTCTATGGGGGTGTTAGGTTATTTTCGTTACGGAATTTCTGGATTCGGTCTCCACGCTCAAGGCCCGCGATAGAAGCTATGCAATAGCTTAAAAAAACAGAAAGCAATGATTATAATGCCAATAGGGTCTCAGCTCAGCATAAATGTCAGATGGCAACACAAAGTGTACCACCTGACGCTGATTTTCAGCTGCAACCCACGAGTGCCATACGCTAGAATAATAAACACAGGGAAGTGTGTGTCCGTTTTAATAAATTAACAGAATAAATTAAAGGTAAGTAGTAAACGATAGGATAACATGAAAAACTCACAAAATCAAATAAAACAAAATGTTGTGACATACATCAGTGTGTGTGGTGTGGTGTCTACCCCTTTGTATTAAAAGATCTTGCATTCGCCAAGTGGCGATATTAATACTCTAAAGCGCAGCCCGATGCAAAGTTTATGGCCGCTCTGAACACGAGGCGAGTAGCTGCGCAGTAAGAATTTCGTGTGACTGCAGGACTGAGGGGTGGGGTACTGCGCAGCGCGTAGCCCGCTTCAGAACCGCCATAAAGTTTGAAGCTATACGTGGGCGCACCCTGCGCAGACAGCTCAGCTGCTACGCTGCCATCAGCACTTTTCTCATCATCAACAATAGTTCGAGAAAATGATCACGATGATAATTTTATATTACATAACACATAACACCACGCCTGTATTTCGCGAAAGGCTGGGCAGAGGGGTACCCTTTTAGCACACCTAGTTATGTTTAAGTCCCATGTAATTTAGGAGGAGCCTATTGCCGTCAACCGGGCACAAATCCGGACTCCGGGCTGCTACTGAGAAATTCGAAATAGTAAAACCCAATACCTAACACTTTATCTACGGGAATTCGGGGAAGTAGCGACCGACGAGGCTGTCGAGCCAGAATTTATTAATATAATTTTTTATCAATTTAGGATTTTTATCGGGAGTGGAAGACAATCACAAATTGAATAAATAGTAAAAAAATAAAAATTGAAGAGGATGTGTTATAGATAAAAATGTGAATTCTGTATCTTATCACTGTTTCCGGTAAAAATATGCAAATGGTGGCGTAACAAATCATAACCGAGGGGGTTATGATTTGTTACGCCACCATTTGCATATTTTTGCTTTTGCCAAAGTCAGGTAAAAATAGGTTCGTATTGTATTCATAATCATATTCATTTATTTATTGTGTAGCCTCCGGGCACTAGGATATTCTGTGGCAGAACGAAGTAAAATTCTTCAGAAGCGACACTCCCGAACACGTCGCCAAAATCGACCTAACAAGTCCCAGTTAGGATTGTACAACGATGAAAAGTTGAAATTCTCTCTGGAAATATTTAAAATCGGAAAAGCTGGAGGCTAATTATACAATTAGCCTCCAGTTTTGGGGCGTATGATACGCCCGGATTCACTTCTAGATACGCCATGGTTTTTTTTTTTAAGTTAATATTTATTTTGGCGGAATGTAACTTATGGATTCATGTAGTGCTGGACTATAGAGTATAGATGGCGCTAATACCAGTTTTAAGTTTTCACTTCTGTCGGCAGTCGGGATTACTCGGGATGACTGCATATTTTTGTGTGGCCTTTGTGATTTGATGAAAAACAGTAACAGTGTAGTGGTCAATCTTTGTAAACGTCGGGACTACGACTGTGTGTGTAAAAGACTGTATATTCAATGGCAGATGTTATTTTGCACTTATATGTCGAATTGGGTCGATTTTGAGGCATTGTTATGACCAAGTTCAATAAAGCGTAATGGCCGAGTACCGCGTCAACTAGTGTTACGACTTAGTATTGCTCCAATATAATAAAAAAAAAAAAAAAAATAAAAAAAAAATTTACTTCAGCGCCATCTAGCGGGAAAATGGCCTGAAACAGACCGTATGTTTCACCTTAAGGGGCATGCGCTAAGGTAACCCGTGAAATTCAAATTTTCTTTAGTTTTTTGCTTTTTGCAGGTCAGTGTCAGGTTTTATGTTGATTAAAATATAATTCGCGACCGTAATAAATATGGTTTTACATAATTATAAACATTACAATCAGGAATACAACTCTTTATGTAAGCACAATGGTTAAATGTCATGATTTCATGAAATAGTCATTCAATGGAATTATATGAACTTAGAGAGTTGTATTGATCATTTTTATGATTACAATTCTATAAATATACATTTGATACGGCCGCGAATCATATTTAAATCAACTTACAACATGATACTGACCTGCAAATTGCAAAAAACGTAACAAAATTTGAATTTCGCGGGCTACCGTTTCGCCTTAAGTATTTATATGTCAATGAAGAACATACTCTAATTTTATCAGATTTAAAACAAGTCTTTTGTTATTATTTCTTAGTCATGCGTTTATTATTAAATTGCCTGATAAAAAGAGTAGGCAAATATCACGTACCGAGGTAGGAAATAATAATATATTACTAGCAGATACAAATTATTCTTATTTATATAATAAGTTTGACCTTGATATGCATGGCGGTGAATAAGACTGTTATATATAACGCTTATGAGAGTTTATGAATCTCGCGCACTAAACGGCCACGACCAAGACCAGTGGTCGCGGCGTCCAGTTAAACTATAGAAACCGATACAAATCGCGCGATTGGTCGCAACGGCCAACTAGCCGCAGACCATACAATACCTCTAGACAGCCACGAGTGGCTGTCTAGTGCGCGTAGGGTTGCCAGGTGTCATGTCCGGCTTTTAACAATTGTGTCCGGCCAAATATACACAAGTTGTTAGGCTTTTGGTCAACCTCGCCCCGCCAAAAGCTTCTTGATTATTGATTGTTTTAATTACTTTTAATGTAATGAAGAAGGCTGATTATTGATTGTTTTAGTTACTTTCCATGTAAAGGTTACAATTAACTTTACTAAGAGCAAAATGGGATTTATAATTATTAAGAGTAGAGTAACTCTCAAATGAATAAGACTAATAAATACCTACACAAATAAAAGTATATTTTTTCGTTTAAAACTTGTGCACTAGGCTTTCAGGGCAAAATGTCCGACTAAATATGCATCTGTGTCTGGCTTTTTTATTTTTGGGCTTGGCAACCCTAAGTGTGGGAGATCCCTTAGTGTCTGTCAAAGTTTTAAAATAGATTCCGATGAAACTTAAATGTACGAGGGACGCACCCTGGATAGTCAGCGTCGCTACTTGCTGACTGGTTGGATAATAGTTTCACCAAGCCATGTTCTTATTTTCTCATAGTATGTGCCAATTTTGACTGAAACTTTTTGAGCGTTTTCTTCTTTTCATCTGGTTAGTTACTAACCTGGTGTTAGAGTTTTAAAGCCACCCATGGGTGTTGTGTAAAAATTATGTCCATTAATTCCTTTTTAGTCATACTGCAGGCATTCGGTAGATAACATTGTTTTCTTCCAGCCGAGATAATGTGAAAGGGGTCAAGAGAATACAGATAATAAATATTATATTTATTGCACACACAAGGAGGATCCTTTGTGTAGAGTATTTATTATTATTTTAAGGTGACTTCTCTTCTCTCATACGTTTATAGATTACAAGCTTCTGCCTGCGACTCTGTTTGTGTGGAGTCACGTTACTCGCTGTTACTGTCCATGTTACTCGCTGATAATATAGCTTTTTATGAGTGAAAGAAAATGTTTCAGATTGTGATTGATCGTGTATACACAATCAATCACAATCTGAAACATTTTAAAAGAGATAGAAAAAAAAAATAACAACATAAACAATGCAATGAATGTTGTTGAACTGTCAAATTAAACGGGTTAGTCTTAATCATTTATCGAAAATGTGTTACGCAATTAGATAGCAGGTTATATTACAGTGACTATGGAATGGAAATCTTAAAAAAAACAGAGTTTAATTTAACCAACTTTATATTTATTAACACTATATTATATTTATTTAACTTTAACTTTTTATATTTAGAGTAATAATAATAACAGCAGCAGATGTTAAAACGGGCACAAAACAGGCCATTCATAAAAATAATTAATTTAATAAACTCACACCTTATTCAAATTCAAATATTTTAATTCAGATAAACATCCATATATTGTTAATAGTAGTATAACTTAGCCTAATGTTAGTATTAAATTAAATTAAAAATAAACAACAAAAAAAAACATAAATTATTTGGATAAGTGTGTGTGAACACTTATCCACTTTTGTAAGAGGGGAGAGTTCCACCGATCTGAAAACACATTCAGGATGCCATTGGAGGAGCAAGCGCGCCATCATGGAAGCGCATCGCTTCCGCATTATCGCGGCGAACCCGTCGACGCACGCTTCCGCAAACATCCCTGATGCGCTACATCGCCACGGCAATTATTTATTCCCACTAGGATTTTTTTTTTTTTTTTACATGTAACTGACCCTAACTACGGTTAGGGTGCTGATCGGGGCGGTAAAGTCATACCAGCATAGTGTCATGTTCAAAAAAATATATTTTTATAGTTAATTTGAAATATTTATTTTCTCTTTTGTCTATCAAGGTTGTCAATGGCTGTTTGTGTGCACACAATGCTGTTAAATACGTAAATAATTTACTTAGCTTTCTGTAAAAATATATTTATAGTATATTTTTACATACAAAATATTATTAAATTGTAGCATTATTATTTTAGCAATGGGAGCATCCCCCTTAAGTTTATACTCACAGTGGACATCAAGAATTTACTGTAATGAATGGTTTTATTATGCTGCGATTGCGGTATCTTGTACTAACCGAGTAGGTGAGGTCAGATGGCAGTGACTCTACATAAAAATATTGATCTGACTGTCTGTACTTTATCGAGACAGTTTGGAGAGCTCTGTGCAAAAAATAAGCAGCATTTTTGTGTTCCATTATTAAATGATATATGGCGCAAATAAAAAGATTTAAAAAAATTGTAATTGTTTTTTTTTACTGTCCCTAAAGGTATCAAAGTTATATTGGGTACAGGATTTTCTGGTAGATTTGGAATCTTCAAAGATTCTGGGAAAACTTGACTGATCTTTCTTGGTTTCTTCAAAGGAACTTGTATTAGGTTTGTAACCTGTTGCAAATAAATTTGTTAGTAAACAAGTCATGTTTTTTTAAATAGCTACAGAATTCAGGAAAGTTATGGAATACTGTCTACACAAAATATCATTCAGGTAAGTTGAAAATTACATTAAGCTAACTGTATACGGTATTGGTCAATCATCACTTCAAAACCGGCGAAGTATGTAAAACGAGTGTGTGGGCGGCTTAATAACTTGAATCATAGTTCGAAATAACTTTTGAGACACCGACAGTGAGCCGACAGTAATGATTTGACCAATATTCCCGCAAAAAAAATCGAAACAGGTTTCAATCCTGTACGAAGACCTCATTGTTTACTTTTGAGTTAAAAAAAAAATGCCGCGTGTGCGTTCTACTTTCATACCACTTCCAGTTAGTAACTTAAAAACTAAGCGAAAACTACTTAAATTCGACTTTTAATATAAACGTATAGATAAAAGATGAAAGAAATTACCTTATAAAGGGCGAATTTCGCTTTCCAGGTCGGAAAATCCGTGCAAAATATGTAAAAATCCACAAAACTTTGACCCACTCACAACATAACTTTTAAACACAAAATACAACACATAAAACACTTATAACAACTAGTTAACACTTTAAAAATATTGTTTAAGGCACTGTTTACCAGTTCTATTAGTAAATAAAGTTTGTTTTAACGAAATTATGTCGGCATTTCAAGTTTTAACAAAGTTATAGTTTGACAGTTCTTCACGTCGAAGCCTCTCGCTCGCGATGTTCTTGTTCATTCGTTTCGACAGTGAAGTGAATGCGTCCGAATGGTCCGAATCGCATATTTGTAAAAAATCAACCAATGGTGCATAATCAAATGGCCCGACATTATTGGCGATTATTCAATTTTATCAAAAATTACTAGTAAATTAAACATGTAAGATACTTTTAATTGCACATAATGTATTTGGAACATAGAAAAACTTTAAGTGAAAATATCAGCAATATCAGTATCAACCGTAAACTTAAAGTTTTAAATATCAAAATTGATATTTTAAAGCAAAAACACGCACTTTTTTTTTCTTATCCCCGATTTTGCAGTCCTTCTGCATTGAAACGTTACGACCGCAACGGTTACGACGACGACGCGGCTGAGTTCTTGAAACTTCTGGGGTCATTGTCGCGAAAAAAAAAACAGCTGTTCCCTACATTTCGACGAGATATGCGAACATAAAATTTGAATTTGCTATAGAATTTGTTATGGTACAGTCAGCATCAAAAGTTGATGACCACATTTAGATTTTCAAAATCGCTGTACACCGTATTCACTATTAGCACTTCACTATACTGCGATTTTGAAAATCTAAATGTGTTCAACAACTTTTGATGCTGACTGTACAAGCAGTGGAACTAGTTAATTTTTAAGTGTACTACAATATCGCATTGGGTGTAGCCTGTAAGGATATTTGTACGTTTGGAGTGAATAAATAAATAAATGTAGGAATAACTGTTTTTTTTCCGCGATTTCGGTTTTGACGCCCCGGACCCCCGACAGGCTTAGTCTGCCACTGAATAGATGGATAGATATTTTTATAGCACACCGTTAAATGAAAGGACTAACATACAACATTATTATTAATATTATGAATCGATAAAGATTCCTTGTCAAAGCAATGATTCTTTGCCTTTAACTGTCCAATGACAGTAATTTCAAGAATTCACCGTTTATGCGCAAACCTACTATCGCACAAATCCACACATATCACATAAAGTGAAAAAGTGCTGAGTTTGCACTGGCTGAAATCTCTATTTTCTGTCAATGTTCCATAAAAGAAAGTGAATGATCCGAAAAATTCAGAAACTGAAACCAGAACGTTTAGACTCATAATACTTCATAAACATGTCACACACCTTGCTGATTTATTTCGGTACTAAGATTCCGAGATTAAATTGATGAGCGTTTGGTTGATTAGAGCCAAGTTGGTGCTGAATGTCCGGATCGTTCATTTGCTGAATTTGGAAAGGCATTTTGGACGTTCATACCGGATCTATATCTAGGTATGAAGTACAGAAGGCAGTACGATTGCAAAAAAAAATGAAGTTGACCCTTATTTTGACAGCTCAAAATTCGAAACGGATTTTACTTAATCTGTGGCGACTACTTTCATAGTGCGCTTCGGACCATCGGGCGGTTGCCGCATTCCATGCATACTTTTCCCGCCAGACACAGTCCGCGAAACCGGTCCTGCCGAGCCTATATCCCCCTTCGTACGATAAAACAGCATTGTATGTCATCCATTGCGCGTTCTCTAAGGCCTGTTATAAATAACTTATTAAAAACCCTCAATGAATATTGTTTTATCGTTAATCTATGTATTTTTGACATGTTAAAGAAGAACATAATACAAGCAGATTGGAATGTTTGAGTTTGGACGGTTGATAAGTAGTAACGAATTTTTTTCTTGGGCATTTCGCGTACAAAACTTGGTTTTATTACGTAAGCGTGCTGTAAGTTTGATAATGTTAGTAGTAAGTACTTGCAGGTACTTTTAGCGCTAGGTCAGAGAAGATTAGTGAGTGGCGGGAAATTCGAAAAATATGTAGTTTTTTTTTTTTACGAGTTTCCCGTTTTGCCCCGAAGATAGATTCTGAATCATTCGTATTATAACGCGTTTTACAGAATTTAACAACACAGCTAGGCATTTTCACGGAGCTCTTTACGAAGTGTGTTAGAATCGATTTGAAAGTAGTTTTTATAAACGTACTAGAACATTTGTTCTTGTACTTTTACAGAGGGGGAGAGTTCGTAAGGCTTCTCCAGTGTTATATACTCAAAGGGTGCACGGCTTGTAAATTCATAAATTAGTAAAACACAAAATAACTTAAAAACAAGTTTATTATATATCTTTGGTTTTGATACACTTCATAAGTAACATAAGACAGCGCGGGAAATACATTTGTTCTGCAAATTAAATTGTTTATATTATGACTTAAGCAAGGAAGAAGCACGATAAGCCGTTGGTCCCGGTTGTAATTCGCAGATTTTTGACAGTCGTCACGGGTCGTCTTATGTCCGATTCTGACAAGCAGACTTACCAAGGGGTATCGTGTTACCCTTTAACTGGGTTGTGGAGGCCAGATGGGCAGTCGCTCCATGTAAAATACTAGTGTTCAGCTGCATCCAGTTAGACTGGAAGTGGAGTCCGATCTAATATAGTTGAGAAGGCTAGGCAGATTGATTAGGACCTAGGCAATTTTTAAAAACAAGATATTTACATTAAATTCATATTTACACAGAGCTACTAAATTGCCCTTTAACAATAATTTGGAGCGATATTTAGCTTTTCTTACAGTTTGAACAGTACAACTCAACGTTTATACAGGAAATGAATTTGTGATTTTTAATTCTAAAGGACATCGTTTATTATAACAGCACCGTTCCGACACGGCTAATAACTAGTCATTCATAAATCAATTGCATTATCGCCATAATCATATAATTCCGTTAAAAAAAGAAAAATACGTGTCCAATATTTTGTAATGATCTACCTGACGTACAATATTTAGTCAATATCCCTATTGGTATTAATATTTAAAAATAAATTCATAAATACGTATAACTAAGCCAGGATTTTACAAAGTCCTTAAATTATTGTAAATACATTAAAATGAGATCCTAATAATTCATTATTATAGTTTTTTTTCCATAATTGGATAAAATACACTTTTGCACCACTTCGTCAATACAAGGTCAAAATAAATTGACTAGCGAAACTTTACTGACTTGATGAGTATCTGTACCAATTTTTAAAGACGAGATAAAAAATCGAGCGAGCCTAAAAGTCACATATAATGTGTAACATCTGACATCTCACCTCTGTTGGCTGGCAGTACTAACTTCTCGGGAAATGGGTTGGTACCATCTGACGGCCAACTCTACCACCGCGCACGCTCATTGGTCAAATCAAATAGCGCGCGCTTCCCCGACTTATTAATTGTAACTTTTTTTTGGAAAATCGTCTACTTTTAATGTTTGTAAATATGTGAGAACCATGTATCTATCACATAGGTAATTAATTTATCTGTTGTTGCTCTCTTTTTAAAATTCTTTTTACCTATTGTGGTATAGCAAATTTTATTTTTTTATTTTTAGATGCATCGTCTTCACATATAATTATATAACTAATGTACCTACATATACAAAATATTGTAAAACATTTTAAAAGAGTAACGGTGGAGTTTCTTGCCCATTCTTCTCCATACGAAAACTACCTGTTGGAAGGGGCGACTAGATTTGACAAAATCTACTCATCACACTGTTTTTTTATGAGTTGTATTGCAATATGTGGTTAGCTAGTGACCTCGACAATTGATCATATTATTTATTACTATTAGTAATTAACTGTTTGTTTATTTATTTTACCTCGATGGTCCTAGTTTATCATTTATAACTTCCAGTTACAACTATATGTAAGCGGGCACGCCCTTTATGCCTGGTGGCTTTTATTAAGATATTAAGTTCTGTTTACGTTTTGTTTTTTATTTCTGCCTGAGTATAGTTCTCGATGATTTTGTTTGGTATATTGGCGTGTGCTAGCTTATATATGGCTAATAATTTAAATTATGTTTTGTGTTGCTTAATGTAAATTATTTTGAATACTATTATATAGAATCTTCTTTTTGTTCTTTTAACTGAACAGACAGCTGTGCAGCTGGGGAGTTTGTTGCGCCACTTCTTCTTCCCAGCTAACGCACTAGGAAGTGGTGAAGGGTGGGCGTTTTGGGGGACTGTCTTATGTAATTTTGACGTTCGAAAAGTGCTGATTCTCAGCCTAGTTTGAATAAATGACTTTTGATTTTTGTTTTTTTTTTTGAGAATCAATTCAATTTTTTTGTAATTTTTGACGTTCAAAAGTGCCTTGCATGGGCCTATTTGAAATAAATGATTTAACTTTGACTTTGACCCCGGCTTCCTGTTACACACTTCCGTCCCTTTTCACGAAATCACTCCCACAGATTTGCTAATTCGATTTTTTTTATTTATATTGCAGGAAAGCGAGAGGTAAGATGTTACAATTAAAAAGCTAACGTCACTGTTAATGTCCGTTTTCACTATCACTAGATGACATCTAAAATAAAAGCACACTGTTGAATTTTCATCGTTCGACTCAGCGCTGAGAGTTGAAAATCCAACACTGCAGTAATATTTAGGCGTACATTTAGTTGTTTTCTTGTGTAAATGAAAACGGCATAATATCTCATGTTGTCTCTGTCACATTAATGTGTATTGTAGTGACAGAAATACTTTAAGAACATCTTGGGATTCACTGACAAACAAATACCAAACTTACATAGTTTAAATAGAGTTAAAGACAAATAATTTTATATTAAGGTTCATGCACACACATCAGTCACGTCAACGTCAAATCGCCGATCAGTGACGTCAATTTCAGGGACGTGTGTGTCAGTCAGTCAGTCATAGCAACGTCTGTTTAGTTCGTAGCAGTATAAGTTTTGACTTGCCGGTGACGTGACGTCGACTGAGACGAGCCGGTTGTGACGTGACTGATGTGTGTAGCTAACGTCCTACAACATCTACGTAACGATATTTTTTAACGTGACTGATCGGCGATTTAACGTTGTCGTGACTGACGTGTGTGCGTGAACCCTTAGTCCGACAGATTATCACAGCGAACATAGATACGTGGTTAAGAGCATTCATCCAAAAAGTTGGCAACGTCGCAAATAGCTGTCAAATATTTACCTGTTTTGATTAATTTGGCAATATTACTGTATGGAAATAAGAAATATATGGCTAACTAGTGAACTAGAATATTAATAATAAATTGCAATTATAACACTGAATTTGATGTTGTAACTGTTTTAGGTGTAAAAAAGGCATTTGGAAAGTTTCCAAATTCTTTTTTACATCTAAAACTAAATATTCGGTGTTACGATATTAATTATAGCATTTCTTAATCATAATATTCTAGTTCGCTAGTTAGCCATATTTCTTATTTCCATACAGTAATATTGCCAAATTAATCAAATCCGCGAAATATTTGACAGCCATTTGCGACTTTGCCTACTTTCTGTATAAACGCTCATAAGATGATTTATTTTCGACATTTTTTTACACAATTATGATATTTGTTTGGCAAGGAAAACCGCGTTGTACTGCGCTTCGTCGGCCATTAAACATAAGTGTCGTTAAACTATTCAGGTATGTATGTAAGTAGTGCAATTAATAGGTTGATAAGTGTATAAGTTATTACATTATATAAAGTATAGGTAAACATACTTTATGAGATGGACTGGAGATCATTGGCTCGGAAATGGTGAAAGTTTTGTACGATAATTATTATGTCCCATGCTAGTTCATTTTGAACATTTTATTATCTAATCTGTTTAATTTCTCAGAAGTTACTAAGCGAACTTTGATCCGACTTTTAGCAATGTACTCGTAAGATTTGCAGCATGCCTTAGGAACATTAATTCTGAAAGTGGGCAACGTCGCAAATCTTTCGCTGTTTTGATTAATTTGGCAATATTACTGTGTGGAAATATGAAATGTAGCGAACTAGAATATTAATTATAACACTGAATTTGATGTTGTAACTGTTTTAGGTGTAAAAAGGCATTTGGAAAGTTTCCAAATACTTTTTTTACATCTAAAACTAAATATTCGGTGTTACGATATTAATTATTGCATTTCATAACCAATATTTTAGGTCACTTGTGACACATTTCTTATTTCCATACAGTAATATTGCCAAATTAATCAAAACAGGTAAATATTTGACAGCTATTTGCAACATTGCCAACTTTTAGGAAAAACGCTCTTAAGGGGGATGCGATAAGGTAACCCAAAGTTTCTTACGTTTTTTACAATTTGCAGGTCAGTAACATGGGAAATATAATATACAAAAGAATAATAAAAATAACTTTAAAACATAAAACACAAACCGAGACACAACCAAATTGGAACTCACAAATAAATTGTTCAATAAAATATATTAATCAATAAATTAGCTAAGTACTACTTAATAAGTAAAGTTACTGCAATGTGCAACAAGGGTTTTCTGAAATGATGTTCACTAGGTGGCAGCACTGAGACGTCAGGTCCGGGCACCTGTCAAGTGTCAAAGCGCCTATATTTTTCTTTAACAGCGTTTATACAGAAAGTGGGCAACGTCGCAAATAGCTGTTAAATATTTCGCTGTTTTGATTAATTTGGCAATATTACTGTATGAAAATAAGAAATATGGCTAACTAGTGAACAAAAATATTGATTATGAAATGCAATAATTAATATCGTAACACCGAATATTTAGTTTTAGACGTAAAATGTATTTGGAAACTTTCCAAATACCTTTTTTACATCTAAAACGGTTACAACATCAAATTAAGTGTTATAATTGCAATTCATTATTAATATTCTAGTTCACTAGTTAGTCACATTTCTTATTTCCATACAATAATATTGCCAAATTAATCAAAATAACGAACTATTTGTTAGCTATTCGCGACGTTGCCAAGTTTTTGGATAAACGCTCTCGATCCTGACTGAATAATGAACGTCATCATATATTTTATATTCATTGTCGAAATGGAAGACCTCTTGTCAAAGTGGCGCCAACTGGTGGCGTGAATTTTGTTGAAAACCCTCATTCCGTTGTTCATTTTCATGACAACATAGATTATACAGGGTGTCAGGGACATCGACGCGAAGCCGGTTACCATGGATTCAGTATATGATTCTGAACGTGCGTTAGAAAATTTTCGTCGGTTATTTAAAAAAAAAAACAGCTGCTCCATACATTTTGACCAGGTATTGCACTTTTCTATGAAACAGCAGATTTTTTCCCCTGCCCCTGCGTCGAAATTTTACGTTCAGAATCCTGCCAGGGTTGCGAGTTTGTCCGAAAGGGATATCGCGGCCCCGGCACACAGGCAACGGAAGGAACACGGATGGGTTTTAGTCTGTAAAAGTCTGACACGCCGTCCCGCTCCGGCCAGAGCGGGAGAAGTTATTTGATAATTTCCCACCCTCAAAAAAAAAGATAAAAAAGTGGGGTTCAGAATCATTGTATTGAATTCATGGTAGCCGGCTTCGCGTCGATGTCCCTGCCATCCTGTATTATTGGTTTTTGTTCTTTCGTTCAATCACAACAGGTAATACGACATTTTAAATTAGATTTAGCTTACTACAATTTTTTGAGATTTAATAAAAGATCTTCTAATTTTGGAAGTTTCATTTGATTTCAGATCATTTTAATTAGGAACGCCGACGATAGTTGTTAAGGCGCTATATTCGCGTTAAGAAAATAGTGACTCATCGTTATGGGCCCCTCGACCAATCGGGTCGCAAAAGACACAAGCGTTTCGTACGAAGTATCTGCCGTCAATGGTCAGCTTTTTAATTTGTTGCCACCCGATTGGTCGAGAGGCTACGCGGATGACTCACAATTTTCTTAGCGCGAATGGACTATAGTCAGCAGCCTGAAAGTTTGAAAATAGGGTGTCAAACTACTTAAAAACCTGATTAGAATACTTAAGAATTTTAAAAAGATTATTTTATGGTTATTAGAAAAACGTACAAACACAATTATGTGGAAAAAATGAATACGTTAAAAGTGGATGAAAAATTTGAGGACGAATACACTTTTTAAGTCACATGATCTGACCAAGATTATGTTTGAACTTTAAAAGAGACTGACCTCTGTTTGTTGTTTGTTTCGGCCTTTCTTCTCAGAGTAGTCAGATAGGAAACGCCGAACTCATCTAGTTTTTAATATCTGATTGACGGTTTGTACAAACCTACTTATAGAATAAAATAATTTTTTATTTGAAGTTTTTGTCGATAAAAAAAAAATTGTCGTTCGAAACGAACATTATTTTGAGTGATCCGGAGCTACTACAATATTAATGTACGTTACTACAGTGATATCTTTGTCTAGTAAACAATTTTGCTACACTATACTTTGGCCATTTTTTCAAGACATTTAATTGTGTAATTCAAAATCTTCAAAACATTTCTGCGAGCAACTTGGTTGACATTGATGTATATAGTAAATTTTTCGGTATTTTTAAGATTCTAATAATATTTTTAACACCCTAAGTTTCTATCTCTTGGCTACATACGTACTGGAGACATCAGTTCATATTACTTCATATAAAAATACTGACATTCAGTCACATTTGTTTAGACTCTTCCCCACAACTTAGGGAAAAGACTTCTATAATACATGCCCTTTTGACCAACGCCTCTTCTACAAAAGTGGGCACACTAAAGATGTTTGTCCAACGGTGGGCTTGCAATGTTTTAGTCCGGAAGCCAATGCTGGGTTCGCCAGAGGAGACAGTAGTAACCGTTGTGGATATTTGTTGAGTTTGAAGACTGAAAAGGAAAAAATATGTATTCAAAATTATGATTTGGATTTTTTTTTTGTACTAGCTGACCCGACAGACGTTGTGCTGTCCAAATTTTAATGAATAATTCATACAAAATTCCCATAGAAAATGCACTATCAGTTTTCCTGAAATTTGAATTTTCCCGGCAAAGGAGAATGAACATAAGTGGTCCAAATATCCACCACTAACGAGACCACGTTGACTTATAGTCCACTAAATAGAGAGTAACTCTCAGTATGACACAAAAAAAAAATGAGCTGTCGGTAAAAAGTTACGACTATATGAAAAAATATTAATATTTTAATTAAAATAAATTAATAAATAAAATAAATAAATGTTCTTTCCGTTTTTCTTTCCACGGTATATTTTTAAATTGTGTTTTTAGTAATCCCCCTTATTTTGGTTATGTACAATGCAACAAATGCTATATTATATTGTATTTTCATTTATTCATTTATAAACTTATTAAGTACATTTTTAAATATTTTTATAAAATTCATTAAAAAAAAAATTTAAAAATATAAAAAATAGTAGCCCACCGGTATCGGGAACAGAGTCCAAGCTACCGGTGGTCAGGGCTCCAGAGAGAGGAACCTCCTGACAATGCGAGCCGTGTCCAGCAGTACCGCTTTCTGAATCAAGCCCTTGATCCAGCTGTCCAACGAGAGCCTCGTTAGGTGTTGGTCGAGGCTCTTGGCAACTAAGCCATTGGCTGATACGACTATCGGCACAATGATCGCTGAGTCCACATCCCACATGTCGACAACCTCGTGAGCCAAGTCAAGATACTTGATTTGTTTATCTTTCTCAGCTTTCACGAGGTTCCCGTCATGCGGGACCGTTATGTCAATAATCATTGTGCGCCGCTCTACTCGATCCACCACCACTATATCAGGTTTATTCGCAACAATAGTCCTATCAGTGATGATGGATCGATCCCAGTACAATGTGATATTTCCATTTTCGAGAACTGGGTCGGGCACATACCTGTAATACGGCACTTCCGATTCCACAAGATTGTATTTCACAGCAAGTTGCTGATGGATAATCCTGGCTACAAGGTTGTGTCTATGCAAGTACTCTTCGTTAGCTAGACGAGAACAGCCGGAGATAATATGTCGGATTGATTCTCCCGGACGGTGGCATGCCCGACAGATGTCAACCGTGCCGTCTTTCACAATAAATCTACGGTAATTGTTCGTCATGATAACTTCGTCCATAATTGCACAGACAAAACCTTCGGTTTCCCCAAAGAGGTCACCAAAACGCAGCCAGGCTACGGACGCTAGAAAATCTACATCGGGTCCATGTAGGGCCCGGAAAAAGCGTCCGTGAAGCTCCTTACTCTGCCATACCTCCCTGCGATCGTTAGTGTCAAGCACTACAGGCTTGCGCCAGTTCTCTTTAGCCATGGCGAGCGGGGTGAGGCCCTTGTCCACCGCGACCACATCTCGATGCATCCCCACGTCGGCTTCTAGGAAATATTCCCTGAGACTGCATATCTCGCGATTGTGGAGGATCTTAGCGTTTAAAAAGCCTCGACCTCCACACTTTCGCGGGATATACAGTCTCATTACCGATGACCGTGGGTGGTGCATTCGATATGCAGTCAGCAGCGTACGCACCCTTCTATCCAGGGCGTCGAGTTCAGTCTGAGTCCATTTGAGTATGCCAAAAGAGTACATCAAAACCGGCATGACCCAACCATTGAAGGCGCGCACCTTATTTCCGCCTGATAAAAGACTATTGAATACTTTCTTCAGGCGGCCAAAGAAGCGCTCCTTCAGTGATTGCTTCATGTCAGTAACATTGATACCCAACGCTTCCGACATACCCAAATACTTATAGGTTTCGGATGCGGAGAGGGCTCTAAGGTTTATGGAATCCGCGAGCTGTGTTCCCACGGATTCCACAATCTCCCCTCGCTTTACATGCATGACCGCACATTTGTCGACACCAAATTCCATCCTGATGGCGCTACTGAAAGTTTCAGTTACTTTCAGTAGCTCCATCAGTTGCAAATTGTTGGGGGCAAAGAGTTTTAGGTCATCCATGTAGAGAAGGTGAGATATAACCTGACCACCTCTCCTCAGCCGATAGCCTAGACCTGAATCCTCCAGTAATGTGCTTAGAGGATTCAGGGCTAAGCAGAACCAGAGCGGACTCAAACTATCGCCCTGAAATATGCCTCGCTCAATCCTTATCGGCTCGCTATTCCTCTGGATATTGCGACATCCTGGATAGCGAAGGACCGTCCTCCATTGCCCCATACACGACATCAGGAAGGTGCGCAGAGTTGCATCTACTTTATACAACTCCAGCACCCTCCTTAGCCATGTATGTGGCACCGAGTCATAGGCCTTCTTATAATCTATCCAGCATGTCGATAGATCTTTTCGGGAACGGCGAACCTGTTGGCTAATGGCCATATCAATGAGGAGTAGCTCCTTAGTACCGCGGGACCCGTTCCTACATCCATTTTGAGAGGCAGACATGATGGAGTTGGTGTCTATATGTTTGTTAATTTTAGCTCTCAAAATGGAAGTAAGAACTTTATAGACCGTCGGTAAACACGTGATCGGCCTATAATTTTTGGGTTCCGCGGTGCTACCAGATTTATGGAGCAGGTGGGTAACTCCTGTCGTTAGGAACTGGGGTAGCGAACCGGACTCCAAAGCAGTCTGGTACTGAGCCGCCAAGCGAGCGTGCGACCTTTTGAACCATTTGATCCAGAAATTGTGCAGCCCGTCCGGCCCTGGAGACTTCCAGTTGGGCAACGGACGAACTGCACGAGCTACATCTTGGGGGCAGATGGTAATAGCCCCCATTTCTGGTATTGGATCGCAGGCTCGCTCGACTTCTCTAGTCCAATCACCTTCGGTGTGGTTGACAGGCGCCGACCAGATACTCCGCCAGAAAGAACACATGGCATCATCATCCGGAAGGCGCGCGTCAGCCACACCTTGGTCCGGTCGCTCCCAAGCCCTATAAACCCACCTTTCATCACTCTGGAAGGTGCGATTCTGAGTATATCGCTCCACTCGCCGCTTATACCTACGAATACGGTTCGCCCATGCATACACTTTCTGCTTCAGGAAGTCGATGCGCTCTGTGACATGGGACACATAGTCCTCAGGACGAATATCAGTCCCTGAGAACGCCCGCCTCACAAAGCGCATCACTCTAGGGCGAGTATTGCCCTCCCTGAAGCAGATAAGTTTGCCGATGAGCGCTCTGGCCCCACCAATACGGCGCTCAATTCTGCACTGCCAAGCTGGTACGGCTGGTTTCGGTCGTGTAGCTCTAGAGTCATTTGAAAATTTTACGTGAGCTACACGACATGCTGCTACAGCCACGCAGTACAGAATTGAATGAGTATCAGTGAGGTCTTCGCAGTCATCAAAATAGTTTGACAACTGCGAATCCAGAACCGCCACCAGCGCCCTATTTTTGTTATGCATGGGCAAACGAGGTAAACGTGGTCTAAGTCCGGGCGACATGAATCGATATTCCCGAATCGCACCCTCCAAAGCACTCCTCAATTCCTCATTGCATTGGGTACTTACGTTTGTAGCCCTGTCATCAATCCTCTCGTCAGCTTGAATTGTAGTGTCCTGTGGCGGTACTACAATAACACTCTGCGGCGGGGGAGCGATGACATGGCTACTCTGCATTTCATTTCGCAGGCGATCAAGTACAGCGTCATCCAACATATGATTACGCTGGATGACCCGCACCTGATCCGACAGTCGTTGTGCCGAAACGTTGACAGCTGGCTCAAGCACCTGAAAAAGAGAGAGCATCCGGACACGGTACGCGGTCAGGTTGTTTCCCCCCTCTGTAGCCCCATAGTATGAGCGCATGACATTCTCGTTGATGGATTGTGTCCATCTCATGCGCTGCACACATCCGCCGGGAGCTGGGACCCTATCAGAGGCCGGTGGGCCTCGAGGTCCTAAGCCGTCCGGAGGCCGGTGTCTTCCCCGTCGACGAACAGGTGGTGGCGTCGTGGGCGGAGAGAAATACTCGTCGCTCGAGCTCAACGCAACTGCCGCGGCTGGTGTCGTCCCAGCGTTCACAGTGGGGCTGGGTACCGGCGGTGGCGAGGCGGAGCTGAGCGACGAGTCCGGAGGTGGTAGGCGTGCTCGACGTGTGGCCGATCTTGTCAACATTGTCTTGATTTTCTTATTTTCCTGTTGTGTTCATTGTTCTGTTATCGGAGGTGACACCTGTCATGTCACCTCCGATTCGGCAGTTTTTATTAAAATTCTTTTACATTTTGGTGTATATTTATCTCCTTAATGAATTATTGCTTTGTGGATACGGTTTACTTAAAATTTAACAAACTCTTGTAGAACTGCGTGTGAATTAATATTTTATTACGAAGACTGTAAAAAACAAGACGTGCAGTTGACACGGTGTTGCCAATTATAATTGCCAATTGTATTTTATTATTAGTTTTAACCGACTTCCAAAAAGGAGGAGGTTATATGTACGACGCGTATGTATGTTTTTTTTTCTGTATGTCCGTCGATGTCTCCGTCAATTGTAGACCGATTTTGAAAATTCTTTTTTTGTTTGAAAGGGTATGCTCCCGGATTGGTCCCATATGAATTTTATTAACTTTGCTGGGATAGTTTTTGAGTAAGCTTCAATAATACGTATTTTCCCACTTACTCGTAGTGTATGTGGATGATATGATGATAACTTCCTGTGACTGTTATTTACATAGCAGGTACTGAATTATTCGAATTTGTGTGGGGTAGGCACCACAACTAAAAAGTGAAAAATAAAAACTTTTTCCAAAAAAAACAACCGACTTCCGAAAAAAAAACACTAATATAATTTCGGAAGTCGGTGTCTTTGGTTTTCAATTTTCGTTTTTTGCCACCGACTTCCGAAATTAAAGTTATTTTTCACTTTGTAGTGTTTTTTTTTCGGAAGTCGGTTGTTTTTTTTTTTTGTAAAAAGTTTTTTACTTCTGGTACTTACATGTGGTGCATATCTCTGTAAGAGCGGTCGGTACCCGTGACCGAACGTGGCTATCATCCCGGGCTCGTCATCCCTGTGAGGTTGTAGGGGGATGATCACTTGGACCTGCGGGGTTAACAACATGATTTTTTTATTATGATGTTCAATGTTACTAGATTTTTTCAAGAGGAACTTGTCAGTAGCCACCCAGAGACTGGATTTGTGCCTGGTTAATGGCAAAAGGCTCTCTCTAACATGGATCGTAAACATTATTGTCAGAATGAAAGAAAGAAAGAAAGAAAGAAAGATAAAGTATTTATTGAGACTCGCACAGGAAATCACATTAAACTAAAAACACATTAAACATAAATAAAAAACAAAGTAACATTAATTTAAAGAAGGAAGTCCTGTACGAGGCCAAAAGGCTCCTATCTCAGCATGATGCCGCGTGCCGCGCCATTTAAAAATAAATAAAAATATCGCAGCGCTGGTATTCTGATAGGGCCCGCAGTGATGAATGCAGGTGTAAACATGAGACGTAAACATAATAATTGTCAGAATGCAGGTGTTAACACGAGACGTAAACATAATCATTGTCAGAATGCAGGTGTTTACATGGGACGTAAACATAAAAATTGACAGAATGCAGGTGTTTACATGAGACGTAAACATAATAATTGTCAGAATGCAGGTGTTAACATGGGACGTAAACATAATAATTGTCAGAATGCAGGTGTTTACATGGGACGTAAACATAAAAATTGTCAGAATGCAAGTGTACCTTTGGAGCATACAGGTGTAATAATAAAAGTAAACTCACATCTTCTTCATAAGGTCTGAACACAGTCAGCGGTCGTAGCGATGCCGCATCGGCAACGATGACGCATCCCCACGCTGTGCCTATGTAGAGCTCGCCTCGGAGAGCACACAGTGCTGTTACCTGAGAAAATAGACAGTAAATTATTTAACTGAATACAATTCCCTGATGACTAATTTTCCTCTTCTTCTTTTCGTGTGGTTAGTGACTAACCTGGTGTCAGAGTTTTAAAGCCGCCCATGGGCCTCTGACTTGGCTTCACATGCCGTCAAAAAATATCTCTCAGGCATGCCGGTTTCCTCACGATGTTTTCCTTCACCGTTTTTGAAGCAAGTGATAATTATACAATACTCACATGAATTCGAAAAGTCAGAGGTGCGTGCCTTGGGTTCGAACTCGAGACCTATGACTTGGCAGTCTGACAGTTACACCACTAGGCTATCACTGCTACTAATTAAAAATATACCAACCAAAAAAATTTACTTTTGTAGTTGATGCAAGTCTGGCCTATTGGCCGTTATGATATAAAAATCACACCACTGCTCCCAAAACGGTGAAGGAAAACATCGTGAGGAAACCGGCATATCCTAGAACCAGAAATTCGAAGACATGTGACATCTACCAACACGCACTGGGCCCGCGTGGTGGATTATGGCCCGCGTGGTGGATTATGGCCCGCGTGGTGGATTATGGCCCACTCCCTCTCACCAGATTGCTACAGATGGGACACTCCGCAAAATCATTTAAATAAAAAGCGACGCTTCCTACGACACTTGGCCGAAAATGACCGAAAACGAAAACTCCAAGCTTCGGTCGGGCACTTAAGTGGTTTTCATTTGGTAATTTTAATATGAGGAGCTCGTGGCCAAGTAATAACAGCCGCACGGTTCCATCTATCAGGTTAACCTACGCTTACCGGAGTTGGTGTGTGGAGTCTGTGTGTGTTGGATCATTAAGTTCCCTTCAAAATGGTTGAGCTAAATGGTGCTGATCCATGCGTCATGTTCGTGAACGGGCGCCGTCAGTTGTGACTGGTCATCTCTTAGCTGCGACGGCTTATTTAAAATTTTGAATTGTTTTTGTTTTTTATTACGGACGCTTTTAATGTGCACGTCTTTCTACATTGTTCTCACATGTATAATTACAACATGAATGATGTAACCAATTTTTTTTGTAAAAATATTCTGATTTAAAAGAGTGTCCGTGGATTTTCTTGCCCGTTCTTCTCCATAGGAACCTACTACGCGTTGGAATGGGCAACTAGCTTCATATTTCTGACTGACCGACCTCTTGACAATTCAAAAGTACCTGTAATTGGTTTATTTGAAATAAATGCTTTGAGTTTGAGTTTTTGAGTTTGGAGGGCTGACCATCTTAACATACCGAGACTCCTCCGTGTCTCGGAAAGCACGTCAAGGCGTTGGTCCCGGCTGTCATTCGTGGATCTTTGACAGTCGTTACGAGTCGTCAGAAGCCCGAAAGTCTGACAAACAGTCTTACCAAAGAGTATCGTATTACCCAGTTACTGGGTTGTGGAGGTCAGATAGGCAGTCGCCCCATGGAAAATACGGTATTCAGCTGCATCCGGTTAGACTGGAAGCCGACCCCAAAATAGTTGGGAAAACGCTAGGCAGATTGATTGATTTGGTAATTGTAATCTAATATGGCAGGAAATCACCACTTACCCTACACTTGTCCTCACTAAGGTGCTCATCCAAGGCTATGGATTGCAAACTTTCGGAGCAAGGCACCAGCTTGCTACAGTCCAGTCGAGCGCACTGCTTCTTTGTGCGAACTGACCACTGGTACACACAGACACCTGGGAAAAATCAAGATATTAAAACACCAATTCCACTGGATAATTTATTTTTTTAGGCAGATTTTATTATCCAACAAGTAGTATGACTTCAGACAGGGAAAATCCACAAAAGATGCAGTAATTCTTTTAGCCAACCTTGTAACGTCTTATTTTGAGGAAAATGAAAAGTGCATAGGAATATTCTTAGACCTCGCAAAAGCTTTCGACACCGTTGCCATTCCCATACTTCTTAAAAAAGCTCAGTCGATTGGTATTAGAGGACTACCACTTAAATGGTTTGATACTTACCTTACTAATAGAAGGCAATCTGTGAAAATTGGGGATACAACCAGTTGTCAAAGCAGCGTAGAATTTGGAGTGCCTCAGGGTAGTGTCCTAGGCTCGACACTATTTATCATCTATATAAATAAACGTTTTTTCATTCTTTCTTTTCTTATATACTCAAAATATGTAATAAATCCAATACAGTAGTCGCATATGATGTGTAACATCTGATATCTCACCTTGGTAATAAGCAACATTAAAGGGGCGGGGCCTCGTCAATGTCGTTTCTGAAAGCCAAGTCTAGCACCGCGCGCACTCATTGGTCAAATAGGACGCGCTTCCCCGGCTTCCTGTTACACACTTCCGTCCCTTTTCACAAAATCACTCCCACAGATTGCAGGAAAGATGTTATACATCAAAAACTCAAAACTCACCCGGATCACAATAAACAATAACAAAGGGCTCGTCTTCGGGCGCGGCCATGAGCGTGACCCGTGGCGTCGCCTGCAGCACATCCGCACCGCACACGCCGCCCGCGTTCACTGCGTATGAGTAGAGACCGTCCCCGCCCGCCCAGACCTCCCAGCTGTGGAGTTAGTATGGTTTATTAGATTTGAATACTGGGATTTTGGCAAAAAAAATACTTTTTTTTTGACTTATGATGGTCACGTCGGGGTCACCAATATAGACGTATGAGGAACAGGGTGTAAAGGCTCATCTATATCTATAAAAATCAATGCCACTTTTCGTTGTAATTTTATAACTCAAGAACGGCTGGGCTGATTTAACTGATTTTGGTTTTGAAATGTTTGTCATAGTCCAGGGAAGGTTTAAACGGTGAGAAAATTAGGGTATGTAGGGTGGGTAGGTAGGGTAGGTAGGTAGGTAGGTAGGGTAGGTAGAGTAGGGTAGGTAGGGTAGGTAGGGTAGGTAGGGTTTAGTGCTACCCGTGCGAAGTCGGGGCGGGTAAAGCTAGTCTTCTATAGAAAAGGGAGGATCCTCCGAAAAGACGCGTGTCGTGTCTGGGGGGCTACTGCCCGATGATTTATGTCGGGAAGTTGTATACAACATGTAAAAAAAACCCTGTCCGATCCGTGACGGTGTGGTTAGGTATCCTACTGAGAGTATATTTATGTGTAAATTATCAGGAAAAAACTGGCCAAGTGCGTGTCGGACCACGCACAATGAAGGGTTCCGTAGTTGGGAAGAATTTATCCCAAGAACAAACTTAACATTGTAGTTGAAAAACATATTCTCCCATACGGAATTTATAGGAAATCATGTTTTTCAAACTGCAAACTTATGTTGGTTGATTATTACTCGTTAACCTGTACAGTCTACTTAGCTCTAATAGTTTTCCTTTTCATTTCGTTATATATACTACTGCTGTGAATTTTTTCACAAATCCAAGTACGACTATTTAGCTGTCAGGGGGGGGGGACACACACACACACACTTGACTCTAACAAAAAAATTCAGTTAAAAGCTTAATAATATTTCACAAACGGATCCCTGAATCCAAAAATTGTTTTCACAAACTCACAATATTTTTAAACGACCTTTCTAACGATACCCCACAACATGGGGTAGATAAGAGAAAAAAACAACATCCCCACTTTACGTATAGGGGAGGTACCCTAAAAAAATATATTTTCTTGATTTTATTTTACCACTTTGTCGGCATGATTAATATGTATACATATGCCAAATTACAGCTTTCTAGTACTAACCGTCTCTGAGCTAAGCCGCGGACAGACAGACGGACAGACAGACAGACGGACATGGCGAAACTATAAGGGTTCCTTGTTAACTACGGAACCCTAGAACTAAATTAGGAATCCCCTCCTTTTTTGAAGTCGGTTAAAAAGGTCAAATCAAATCAAATCAAATCAATCTTTATTTGTGAACATAAGTACAAAAAGGTGTTATTTATACATTTTAGGTGATCTGTATGTTCGGCCAATAATCGGCATACAAATATAATATTAGTAAGCAGGTTATTTTTACTATCATAATTAATAAAGTCTAGGATAAAAGAAATGAAGCAATTGAAAAATGTCATGAGCCGCATAAAATAAAGTAATTGAATTATATTATTAATTATTTAGAATGTCAAAGAAAATTAAATTTAGTCATAATTTGTCATTTAAAAAGTCTTCAATCGAGTAATACGTCTTTTCAACTAGAAACAGGAACAACTTTTTTTTTAAATGGCTGACATTTTCCTCACTTCTGATACACTTTGGCAATTTATTGTATAATTTTGGAGCTATTACGAAAATACTGTTCTTGTATAAAGCAGTTTTAGATCCAACAGATTGTAGCCGGTCAGCTCGACGCTGACTACCTACTCGGTCAAATTTATACATATTATTTTTGATGAACATAGATGTCAGGTATATGTACAATGAGGGCACTGTTAAAATTTTCATACTTTTAAAATATTCTTTACAGCTGTCAGTGGTTTGCAAGTTACAGATCGCTCTAATACACCTTTTCTGACACTTAAACACCATATCTTTACCCGAGGCGTTTCCCCAAAACATAATGCCATATCTTAATGTTGAGGCTACTAGACCATGATATGCAGTTAGTACGGTGTTTCGATTTGCCGTTTTACTTAGCATACGCAGCGCATGAGAAAATTGGTTTACTTTACTACATACTTTGTCAATCTGAATATTCCATTTTAATGTGCTTTCAATATTTAATCCCAGAAATTTTGTCACATTCGTCTCATCAATCCTTTTATCATTATATCTTATATCTAAATTTAAATTCTGATTTACTGTTTGTTGAAATTTCATTATTACTGTCTTGTCTAAGTTTATTACCAAATTATTATTCTCTAGCCAATTTATAACTGATTTTATGTTAGAGTTAATGTCTGATTCTAATGTATCTAATTGGTCACTGTTGAAAAGTAGAGTGCTGTCATCTGCAAACATTGTCATGGGATAGGTCGATGCTTTTGGGAAGTCATTTATATATATAATAAATAGGAGAGGTCCAAGTATGCTACCTTGTGGAACTCCATACATCACTGTTCTCGGGCTAGATTTAAACGTTGTTTCATGTTTTTTACATATTCTATTAATAACTGTTATTTGCTGTCTATCTTGTAGGTATGATTTAATTAAATTTGACATGTTACCTCTAATCCCGTATGCGTCAAGTTTATTAATACCCCCCCCCTACCCAAACCTCTACCGCTTCCCAGGGTTCTCAATAGGCTCGATAACCTACTCGTAAGTCGATACACGTAATGTATGGACCGTAAAAGTTACGGAAACTGGAAATTTGAAATTGTATTTGAAATTGGGTTTATTTCAAAATCCCTACTCTTTTGACTCACCCATGCGGCGAAGGTACGGCTGCTAGACAGCACAGCTCAGTAGCCGTGCCCAGCTCAGTCAACACGAAGCTGCCTTCAGCTTCCGGGCGTCTGGAAGTCACCAGGAATAGTCTGAAACCATTAAAAAAGAGATATAATTATGAATGGCGGTATTTACCGTACGTCAAATAACTTTGCCGCTTTGAAGTAGGCTACAAATGACTCAGTCAATCTTACTTATAAAACGGTAGCGCGTAGTCTGAAGTTAGGCTGCGCATGCGCACTGGTATGCAGCTTCAGAGCGGCAAAGTTATTTGACGCGAACTGTACAAGGCAGATATGAATGGAAATGGATGGGACTAGTTTTCTTTTTACTCGGCTCGTGGGGGACGTAGCTTCCTCAAGATCTAGGCTATCGAATGCAAAAATAATGTTTAAAATCTGAGTGGCAGTTCCAGAGATTAACGCATTCATACAAATCAACTAGAAAAAACAAACTCTTAGCTGTAATATTAATAGAGAAGCTTTTCAAATCCGACTGGAGGTTCCACAGAAAAAAATATAGTATGCAGGTCCATACCTGCCACAACTAAGCGCGACTGCCACTCGCTGCAGCCTGGGCAGTCCCTGCAGCGCCGCCACTGACGACGGAGCGCCTCCCACTGACTCCTGTACGCGCACGCACCAGATCAGGGCGCAGCTTGATGCGCTGCAAAGGAAACACGCTTTAACACATTTGCAATAAGGGCTATGTTTCAGTAACCGGTAATAAGGTAATCGAGGCATCTTTAAACAAAAAAAAAATCGGAATACAAGTCACAAAAAAAAAACTTAGTAATAAAAAATGTTGGTCGATGGTCTAGTGGTCGCAAGCGCTACTGCTGAGCAAGAGGTCCTGGGTGCGATTCCCGGGTCGGGCAAAGTGTTATTGGGTTTTTCCATCTGGAATTTCTCAGTAGCAGCTCATAGTCTGGATTTGTGCCCGGTTGTTGGCAATAGGCTCGCCTCCTATTACATGGGACTTAAACATAACTGGCGAAACGTGGGTGTACTATAGGTACACCTCTGCCTAGCCCAGCGGGGAATACAGGCGTGAGCTTATGTGTTATGTTATTTTTTTATCAAATTGGCAATATTTATTATGTATATGTATGAGTATCTTATAATTTAACGAAAATGTAAGCAAAAGGTAAAACAGAGAGGCGAAAACTTATTTGATTATGTGGCGGTATCTAAATCGCTACATGCGAACTACGCATCACACTGACGTCACGCGAAATCCTGCATCGCGCAAACAGAGTTTACCGTGCTATCAGCATATACAGGGTGTTCGGCAGAAGGTTGAACATACGAAAATGGCGGATCCGCGGGGCCGTCTACTACGTTTTTAGGCCCAATAACAAGACCCAGGCCACAAGGATTCTTTTTAATGATATTTTCGGAATTTGTCTTTGCCAAAACTTCAAACGTCAATAATTTCATTTAAAAACAACAAAACTGGCAACATTTTATTTTTATTTTCATCTAAAGTAACTGTAGAATCTTATTAAACGTATTTGACGCTGATGATTGCTAGAAAAGTAAATACGAGCCCTTAAACTACAAACAAATAAAAAAAGAATACCGAAAGCCCGACTTAGAAATGCGTTCAAAAAAAAACTAACAGTAATAGAGCAGTTCAAATTTTAGGAAAACATCTTTGGTTCATGCCCAATCTAACGGTATGCAATATGCACAATTTCTTTTAAAACAACTGGAACAATTCGCCAATTTCAACAGCCTGGGACTTTTTTCACCGAAAGGATTGCGAAGGAAATTTGCTAAAAGTGAAATTAATGAATATACGAACCAAATTTTTTTACATATTAGATTCTACAATTATTCTAGAAATAAATAATTAAAAAATTGCCAGTTTTGTTATTTTAAATGGTTTTTTCTTATTGAACACATGTTTTACCAAGGGGTATCGTATTCCCCAGTTACTGGGTTGTGGAGGTCAGATAGGCAGTCGCTCCAAGTAAAATATTGGTATTCAGTTGCACCCGGTTAGACTGGAAGCCGACCCCAACATTGTTGGGAAAATGCTCGGCAGATTGATTGATTACATTGATGTGTGGAGTGACGAACATTTATTAAGTAAGAAATGTGTAAAAGGGAAGTTTGAAAACGGTGGTAGTGACAGAAAAGGTGAAACGAAATAATTTGGCTTGGTATGGGCATGTGACGAGGAGAGAGGTAACGCATGTGACTAAAAGAGTGATGAATATTAATGTTGATAGATGGAGAGGGAGAGGAAGGCCAAAAATGGATTGTGTGATGAATGATATGAAAGAGAAGAGAGTGAATGATAGCGTGACGGTTGACAGGGGAGAGTGGAAGAAGAAAACGGGGTGCGCCAACCCCACGTACCGTGGAACAAGGGTAGATTATGATGACATTGATACTCACGAGTAAACAGAGATCCTGCCGACTGAGTCGCCGAGCCACATCTTGTTGCCAACGCGACAGATTGCCGTCACCATCACGGGATCCGCTTTGTCTAAACAGTGAAAATTTATTCAAATTCAAAATTCAAATTATTTTATTTCACATAAACCTACATGGGCACTTATGTAACGTCAGAAGCTAGGTGCACGGTTCCAATTGGTCGTTTCCTATGGTGAAGAGCCGGCAAAAAACTCAACGGTTACTCTTTTAAAAATAATTGTTTTTTACAATTTTTTCAAATAACAGTATTTAGGTCTTTAAACAAATACCAGGTACTTAACAAAATAGAAAATGGTCAATACACCTACAGTCCACTAAGCCTACAGCGTTCTCACATTCACAAAATAGAAAAAATTAATCTATGTATATAAAATATGAATAAATTAATAAAAATAAAAACCTATTTTAAAATTTTTAATTCTTGTAACAGAGAAGAGTAGGTGCTCTTTCGTTATCATCAGGTATATTTTAACTACTGTGGGCGAACTATGGGTAGTGTTGGTTATTGCGCAATAGAAAAACCGTTTGAAGTTCGGATCACATTATAATTTATGATCACATTAATCACACACTATATGTACACGACACAACTATTCAAAACGCGCGACAGATTCTAAACGTGTTCGCTTCTTGACCGCCACCGATAGACCTCTGCTTAGCTCCGGCCGGTCCGAGCGTTATGTTGTAGACTCAGTCAACTCAGTAACGTATTTCCGACACATGTATTATTCAGTTGTAGAGGGACTTGTGGCTAAATAATAACAGGTGCACGCGTCAATGTTCAAGGTTAAGCAACGGTTTCCGAGGTCGGTCGTTAAGCCGGGTCCCGGCTGTCATTCATGGATCTTTGACAGTCGTTACGGGTCGTCAGAAGCCCGAAAGTCTGACAACCAGTCTTATCAAGGGGTACTCGTATCGTGTTGCTCAGTTAGTGGGTTGTGGAGATCTGATACGCAGTTGCTCCCTGTAAAATACTGGTATTCTGCATTCGGTTAGACTGGAAGCTGACCCCAACATAGTTCGGAGAAGGCAGGCAGATGATGAAGGGCAGTGGGATGATTCATTCTTCTTTTTGGAGTGGTTAGTGACTAACCTTTTTTTTTTTATTTTTGGTGAGAAATGGAGCGTGTCAGAATCTTACTGACTAAAACCCATCCGTGTTCCTTCAGTGTTACCTGTACGTTGCCCGGGGCCACGGTATCCTTTTCGGACTTTCCCGCGTGTTAGTGACTAACTTGGTGTCAGAGTTTTAAAGCCGCCCATGGACCTCTGATTTGGCTTCACATGCTGTCGAGAAATATCTCTGAGACATCCCGGTTTCCTCACGATGTGTTCCTTCACCGTTTTTGAAACAAGCGATATATTTACACAATACGCACATGAATCCGAAGAGTCAGAGGTGCGTGCCTTGGGTTCGAACTCGAGACCTATGATTTGGCAGTCCGACGGTCACACCACTAGGCTATCACTGCTATAGGAAGAGGATGATGACGATGACTTTGATAGCTCATTTACATTTGCGGCTCGTCTCGCGGTTCGTCAAGTGTCTCGGCCACAGCTCGTTCACTCGTCAAGTTAATCAATATATTTTCACGCTCTCCCGGCGCGTTCAGTTGATTTCGAACTATCAACTATGGAGGACGTCGAAGAGTCCACGAGCCCCTTCGACTCGTGCGAATGGCCAGACGAGCTGTGAGGCGAGCCACGAGCGCACCACATACGCGTGTCGTGGTTCCCCTCGCCGCTTGCGGGAGAGTGTAAATGAGGCATCAGGGTTGAGCTCTACTATTGCTTACCTGTCAACACTCTGACGGTGTGATGATGCGTGAAGCTGGTGGCAGTAGCCAGCAGAGTGTGGGCTCTCTCTGGCTCCCCTCCTCCGTACCACAGCTCCCAGCCTGGGACACCTTCTTCTATGGAAGAATGATTTCCGTTTATACTTGGAATTCATAAACTTAGATAATTTATATATTTAAGATTTGTACAGTACAACTATTTTCTTAATGTCTCCCGGCAAACTTCATGTTACATCAGTTGCCTTTTTCACTTGGTGCTTGTACGTATTGACTCCTACCGCTGCACCCGCGTTGCTGTCAACCATAATTACCAAGTGCAAAGGGCAAAAAACACTCCTATTTTGCGTTTGAAATTTATTTGCCAAACATGTAAACAAACACAAATTTTCAACTTAGATAAACACCAATTCAAATCAAATCAAATCAAAATATTTTATTTCACATAAACCTACATGGGCACTTATGAAACGTCAGAAGCTAGGTGCACGGTTCCAATTGGTCGTTTCCTATGGAGAAGAGCCGGCAAGAAACTCCACGGTTACTCTTTTAAAAATAATTGTTTTTTACAATATTTTTAAATAACAGTAGGTATTAGTAGGTATGGGAGGACAGTGTAGGTCTTTCAACAAGTACCAGGTACTTAACAAGATAGAAGATGGTCAATAAATCTACAGTCCACTAAACCTACAGTGTTCTCACATTCACAAAATAGAAAAAAATAATCTAAGTATATAAAATATGAATAAATTAATAAAAATAAAAACCTATTTTAAACGAAATGACATGATTGGTATTACAACTGTAACAAATCTGAATAATTATCATGTACACAAAAGCCACTAATAAAGTGTTGAAATTAAATTGTAGGTATATAATGTCAAATATTAGGATGATTATGTCAAGGAAGAATGTAAAAAAAAAAAAAAAGATGTTAATTTGGGAGCAGTTAATAGACTCTTACATAATGTGCCGTTAATGATTTACCAGGGAAGCCACATGTGCAGAAGGAATTATTGCCAAACTTCCTTGTCTTCAACGTAGTCTTTAATTTTATAATATGCTTTCTTGATAAGGACGTAAGGACACGTTTGATGTGGGTTTTGAACTTCCCATCGCTAAGTTCTGTAACCGACTTTGGCAACTTGTTATAAAAGCGGATACTGTTTATAAGAAATGACTTGCTTGTTAATCTAAATTTGGGTATCACAATTTCATGTCTACTACGTGTATTTTTATTATGGAAATCGCTTCTTATTTTGAAAAGTCCTAAGTTTTTGCGGACATACATAATACTTTCTAAGATATAAAGAGAAGGCAGAGTCAGTATATCAATTTCTTTGAATTTGTTTCTAAGGGACTCACGAATTTTATGGAATTTTATGCTAGTGTAAATAAAGTTCGACTAGTGCTGTTGAAAAGGTCATAAAAATATGAAGTTGAAGCGCAAAGTGAATCTTATGTACATAAGGTTCAGTATGCGCTTCATCTTCATATAAAAAAAAAAAATGGAACGTAACGAACGATGGCAATTCATATGCCAAACATGTAAACAAACACGAGTTTTAGGCTGCCTGTCCATTGAAGCGGAGCGAGGTAGCGGAGCGGAGTTACGGACTGTGCGGAGCGTGGTAGCGGAGCGGTGTTGCGGAGCTAGACCGAGTTCACGCGACGAGTAATAATTCTCCGCTCCGGTTCCCCGCTCCACTTCTCCGCTCCGTTTCCCCGCTCCACTTCCCAGTTTTGTATGAATTTTTAAACTAGTTCGCAAATCCCTTTCCACCGAAGCGGAGCGGAGGTTCTATGCAATTGCATAGAACCTCCGCTCATCATTGGTTAATATTGGCACACCGCTACTCCGCTACTGCTAGTGCAATGTAATGCTAGTTTAAATAAAGTTCGTTTGTTGTTTACATGTTTGGCAAATGAATTGCGATCACAGATTAAGTTCTTTTTTTTTTCACATAGTAGTTTTTTAATAAATAATCGTTACTTTTTCATATGCCAGTTGATTCTTTGACATAGTCTCAATAATACCCTAGAGTTATGGGGTATCAGAAGGAACACGTTATGTATGTACCTTTATTGTTAACTCCTTTTATTGATTTTTGAGTGACCATAAAAAGTTCCTGAATACAAATTTAGGTTTTTACTATTTTGCCAGTTCTGATTCTCGTAAAGTTTCAGTTCACTATGACAACATACCACTAACTCCCAGCACACTGCACGCTGCAGCCGCCGTGGCAGTCCGTGCAGCCGCCGCGTCTGCCAGCGCGCAGTACTCGGGCGCTGCAGCCACGCTGACCAAGGCTGCAGCCGATGGCCGCAGCTCTGGTGAGCCTGACCAGCAACGCCGCATCGTTTCTAGCATGCAGCAAGGGTATTCTAGGTCCTGGAGAAGAAAACATGACATAAAATCACGCTTTTAGACCACGAAGAGGTGAGCAGAGATGTTTAGAACCTTAATTTTGGTGGCTCTAAACGATGGTGAAAACCTCATCAAAATCTGTTGCGTGGTTTAGGAGAACAACGCGGACATACAGACTAACGTGAAAAGTGACTTTGTTTTATAATATGTATAGATGTGAAAGTGAGTTTGTTTGTTACGCTTTCACGCTAAAACGGCTGAACGAATTTGGATGAAATTTGGCACATGCGTAGACCATGACATGGAGAAGGACATAGGATACCTTTTAACCCGATATTCCCACGGGATCGAGACTTATGCTGGTGAAACGGTGTGGCGCAGCTATTTAAAGAATAAGTCAAAAATATCAAGTATCAAGAATACCCGTATACCTCGTGTTACTCATGGCTGAGTAAGTAAGGATTGTAAAACTACTGTCAAGGGAAAATAAGTAAGTAAATATTTTTACTCACCCTGGGTGACAGTGAAGGCCGGGCTCCTTCCAACACAGCTTCCTTCACGGCCTCGTGACCCTCAAACGGCTGTCGAACTGTCACTATCTCGTATAACAGCATGCCGTATGAGAAACAGTCGACCTGAGAACGATGACAAAATAATTAAATGTTAAAGTTCAACACGCACCCGGCGTGTCGGGCGCGGGTCGGGACGGGACGGGAGTACAGCGGGCATGTATATATTGTAATTCCTTGTATTATATGGATTGCGCGAAATGCACGAAATGCGTGCGCGGCTCCCACTCCTGACCCGCTCCGCACCTGACACGCGCGGAGCGGGTCGGGAGCGGGAGCCGCGCACGCATTTCGTGTGGTTATGGTTTTCCTTTCATTTAATTTATCATGTTTGTTAGAGAGGTTTGATCCTTATGATTGACCCTGTCGATTAATGCCTTAATAGTACAGGATGTTATTTGTTTTTCGAATTTTAGCCGGTTCGATTCCCGAGTGAGGCTAGCGGATTTTCGAAAAATTATGAATGCAGATTTGTTTCTTTAAAAAAATAAAGGAATGTTTCCTTTGAGTAAAATTTGCTATCTCTAGTATTTAGAATACTTCCCCTCCAGGTAAGGTTAAGATTTTTTTAAATTATTTATTTCTACAGGAGGAGCTCGTGGCTAAGTAATAACTGCTGCACGGGTCGATCCGTCAGGTTAAGCTACGCTTGCCGGGGTTGGTCTGTAGATGGGTGACCATCTTTACATACCGAGATTCCTCCGTGCCTCAGAAAGCACGTTAAACTGTTGGTCCCGGCTATCATTCGTTAAACTTTGACAGTCGGTACGGGTCGTCAGAAGTCCGAAAGTCTGACAACCAGTCTTACCAAGGGGTATCGTGTTACCCAGTTACTGGGTTGTGGAGATCAGATAGGCAGTCGCTCCATGTAAAATACTGGTATTCAGCTGAATCCGGCTAGACTGGAAGCCGACCCTAAGAAAGTTGGGAAAAGGCTAGGCAGATTGATTTATTGAGCGTTTTGGGGGACTGTCTTATGTAATTTTGACGTTCGAAAAGTGCTGATTCTCAGCCTAGTTTGAATAAATGACTTTTGAATTTTGAATGTTTATTTCTACAGGACCGATCCGGGCTGCTACTGGTAAATACGTATTAGAAAATTCAATAGCAATTTCCTCGACTTGGCGGCCACTAGTTCAACGAGGCAGACTGCAACTTAGTTATAAAACCGACGCCAATAAAAGCTCCTCAATTAAACTCTGAAATCTTTCTCAGTCTGTCTGTAATTGGAATCGTAGCTCCCAAACGGATGGCCTGACTTCAATGCTGTTTTGACCAACTAAATAGTTAATCTTTGTTTTTCACAAAGCCTAAGTTTAATACTCTTTAGTACTCATTCAATAAAGGCAAATTAAATGGTCGATGTTCTGAGTTCTGACTTACCTTCTCATTATACTCCTCTTCACCGTTATACCTCATGATCTCCGGCGCCATGAAGCCTTCAGTCCCGCCGAAGCCTTTGGTGCCTGATGGAGGGGCTAGGCGGCTTATACCTGGAGACAAGTAGGGGTAATGAAAATTGAGTCATGATTAGTGGGAATAAAGTCCTTTATCAGTAACTGCTATTTATTATGACTGATATATAGGCTGGCAGGGACATCGACGCGAAAACTGATACCATGGATTCAGTACATGATACTGAACACCCCTGCGTTGAAATATTTCATCGGTTTTTTTTTTTAATCAGCTGTTCCATACATTTTGACCGCGTAGGTATTGCACTTTCCTATTTAGCAGCAGATTCTGCCACCCTTTTTTTTTTTTGAGGGTGGGAAATTGTCAAGTAACTTCTCCCGCTTGGAGGCGGAGGGCATGTCAGACTTTTAATGACTAAAACCCACCCGTGTTCCTTCCGTTGCCTAAGTGCCGGGGCCGCGATATCCCTTTCAGACAAAACCCTGGCAGGCATTGGCCCTTACGGACCCCGTCAGTTGGTGCTGACATCTATCTGAGGCGCGCGTGGAACACAATACGCCGTCGACCAGGGCCTGGTCCTTATCGGACGGCGAGCTACCCATTGCTCACCGTCCGCAAGCCCGCGCCTACGGTGGCCGGAAGTCGGCTGGCGACTCCCGACGCCCGGGGCGTCTCCTGCGGCGACTAGGGGCGCGAGGGCGCGCATCATGCAATTCCCTCGCGCGCTCCGCCTCCTCCTTCGCGAGCATTACTGCTTCGCAGAAGGAAGTGACGGCCTCCCGTGCACTCTCGCTCCGGACCATGGCCTGAACCAGGGCCGGACGCGAGAGATCGCCGCCGCCGATCGCCTCCGTGAGGACACGGCGGTGCCCCGCCCAAGCCGGGCAGACCTCCACCGTATGCTCCACCGTGTCCTCCGGGCGATCCACACAGTGGTGACACCCGGACGTTTCCTCCCGCCTTATTCGGAACAGGAACCTCCCGAAACAGCCGTGTCCAGTGAGGACCTGCGTCAGGCGGAAGGTGAGGACGCCGTGGCGCCTCTCTAGCCACTCCTCAAAGAGGGGACTTATCGCCACAATTGTGGCGTGCCCAATACTGAACACCCCTGCGTTGAAATTTTTCGTCGGTTATTATTTTTTTTTATCAGCTGTTCTATACATTTTGACCGCGTAAGTATTACACTTTTCTATTTAGCAGCAGATGCGGCAAGCGGATGCTACAGTGCTACCCATCAACACTTTCGTTTGATTCAGTTGCCTGCCACGACTCACGCGTCGCGTCCTTTGACTCCAGTCAAACTCCGACACCGAGCGGAGCGCGCGCGAGGCGAGGCGAATGACGACGAGAGAAGGCGAAGGCACTATACACACTGTCGCGCTTGCTTCACCTCGTCTTGTCTCCTGGAGAGTGTGGACCCGGGGTAAGACGTAATTTAAAACCGACTTCAAAAGTAAGATGGTTTTTATCTTGGTATTTGACATTTCTTTTAAATGTTTTTACTCGTTTTTACACAGAATTTCTGTTTTTCTTATTATAAAAAAAAATGGTTCTGAAGTGGTGCCAAGTTAAGGAAACTGTACACCTTTTGAAAAGAATTTATTCGATTTTATTATTTTTAATCATTTCTTTAACATTTTCGACTCCACCCATTTTTCGTAGAACTCTTACGGCATACCGCCATACATATTGGAAGTGAACCCTCCGGGAGGGTTGCCTTTATTACGTTTGCGCCAAAGTTAACAATGGCGGACGGCATTAGGTTTAAAACCGTGTTATAAAACACTGTAAAACGAAGTAAAATAGTGTTTTCAGGGGGTCTTGTCGCTATACGTAGTTTTAAAACTTTTTTTTTTTTTCCAATATTTTGCTAACGTGAACAAAAAATAAACAATAAGTAAAAATGCTTGGATTTTAAAACCAACGCATATACTAATAAATCTTGTTAAAATATACATCAGATTTTATTTTCACGGTTTATAATTCTGTATTCGAAAAGAAAACTTACCTTTAAAATGAGTCCTCCGCGAGGGCTCCCGGCATCCCATATGCGACTAGGTGAACCCTCCAAGAGGGCTCTGCACTGAATATGTTAAAATTAATTTATCGTTTAAAAAAACGTGCTGTACTGACCGTAATCTCCTAATTTGACGTGCACGTTAAGCGGGCCTCCGCTTAGCTCATCTCCTGGTCGTGGCATCTTCCATACTAGTACGTTTTCAGACTAAAACATACAAAACATTAGATACACAACATTTTCTTGACAGGCCGAAAGTGAATCGTAATGAAAATTTATCAAAACACCTATAATTCAAGAAAATATGAGTGAGCCTTACTGTAGTCGCATATGATGTGTAACACCTGACATCTCACCTTGGTAATAAGCAACATTGAAAGGGTAGTCAAGGTAGTTTCTGACGGCCAACTACAGCACCACGCGCGCTCATCGGTTAAATCAAATAGCGCGCGCTTCCGCAGCTTCCTGTTACACACTTCCGTTCCTTTTCACGAAATCACTCTCACAGAATGCAGGAAAGCGAGATGAAAGATGTTACACATCAAAAACCGTATTCTTAAGAGCGTTTATACTGAAAGTGGGCAACGTCGCAAATTGATGTCAAATATTTCGCTGTTTTGATTAATTTGGCAATATTACTGTATGGAAATATGAAATGTGAATGAATTGCAATTATAACACTGAATTTGATGTTGTAACCGTTTTAGGTACAAAAAAAGGCATTTGGAAAGTTTCCAAATAGTTTTCTTACATCTAAAACTAAATATTCGGTGTTACGATATTAATTATTGCATTTCATAATCAATATTCTATGTAGTTCGCTAGTTAGCCACATTCATATTTCCATACAGTAATATTGCCAAATTAATCAAAACAGGTAAATATATTTCACAGCTATGTGCGACGTCGCCAACTTTTAGCATAAACGCTCGCAAAAGCGTCAAGGTAGCCCACGAAATTCAAATTTTCTTACGTTTTTTGCAATTTGCAGGCCGTATCAAATGTTTATTTATAGAATAATAATCATAAAAATGATCAATACAACTCTCTAAGTTCATATAATCGCATTGAATGACTATTTCATGAAATCTTGACATTTGGCGATTGTGCTTACTTATGGAGTTGTATTGCTGATTGTAATGATTATAATTATGTACACCGTATTGGTTACGGTAGCGAATCATAATTATTTTAATCAACATAAAACCTCACACTGACCTGCAAAATGTAAAAAACTAAAGAAAATTTGAATTTCGCGGGTTACCTTAGCGCATGCCCCTTAAACAACATTCTCAAGTAACAACTTTATACATTTGTAAACAAATTGATTTCAGAATTACTATAGCAGGTACATTCAGTGACCCACAAAACCCGACCCCTCTTATTGGTAAGAGGGGTCGGGTAATGCAGAGCAGTGACCGTACTATTGAAAAAATCATAAAAATAAAAGTTACAGTTCAATCTGAACTCTATGTGCGAGTATTAAAGTAATTTTTCTAAAACACATTTTTATACATTGGACTCTTCGGGAGAGGCTTTGAAATAGTTTAATTGGACCGGTATTCAAGAGTCACACCGATACATACATAACTAGCTTCTTATTTCTGACTGACCGACTTCTTGACAATTCAAAAAAGTGTCCTGTTAATGATATATATATTGAAATAAGTTTTGAGTTTGTAACATACCTTAAGATCCCTATACACGACCCTTCTAGCGTGTAGATACTCAAGCGCCCGCGCGACTTGCAACGCGAGCGCCCGCGCGAGTCGGGCGCTGCACCGCGACCCGCACTCGCGGTAGCTTCGGAGTACGCCGTCTAGAGCACCCTGTATACACATGCATTTGTAAGTAAGTCAGCGTGATTTCAAGTTTTTTTACATCAGCAGTCCGTCAGTCAGATAATAAAATAATATTAAACAAGTATTTTTTGCCTTATCATATTAATAAAAAATACTTAGATAAAACGCATTTCAAGTTGGGCATAAAATCTAAATAGGTACTCGTGACGTCGTGGCACATTGAGTTAATTCGTTAATCGCCGTAATCTTTAGATAACGTAAAAAAAGAAAAAAATACGTGTCCAATATTAATAAATAATCACCATGACGGACTAAAAAACATTTTTTGTCATCATCCCTATTTACTGGAAGTTTTTATCAAAAGTGGAATTACGAGATTAACAGTACTTACAGCAGGTGCTAGTGCCAGTAACAGCGCCAAGGGGGCGGCGCACACGGCCAGCAGAGGCACCACGTGCTGGTGCTTCAGTTGGCTCAGTATAGATAGTTGACAGTACTTACAGCAGGTGCTAGTGCCAGTAACAGCGCCAAGGGGGCGGCGCACACGGCCAGCAGAGGCACCACGTGCTGGTGCTTCAGTTGGCTCAGTATAGATAGTTGACAGTACTTACAGCAGGTGCTAGTGCCAGTAACAGCGCCAAGGGGGCGGCGCACACGGCCAGCAGAGGCACCACGTGCTGGTGCTTCAGTTGGCTCAGTATAGATAGTTGACAGTACTTACAGCAGGTGCTAGTGCCAGTAACAGCGCCAAGGGGGCGGCGCACACGGCCAGCAGAGGCACCACGTGCTGGTGCTTCAGTTGGCTCAGTATAGATAGTTGACAGTACTTACAGCAGGTGCTAGTGCCAGTAACAGCGCCAAGGGGGCGGCGCACACGGCCAGCAGAGGCACCACGTGCTGGTGCTTCAGTTGGCTCAGTATAGATAGTTGACAGTACTTACAGCAGGTGCTAGTGCCAGTAACAGCGCCAAGGGGGCGGCGCACACGGCCAGCAGAGGCACCACGTGCTGGTGCTTCAGTTGGCTCAGTATAGATAGTTGACAGTACTTACAGCAGGTGCTAGTGCCAGTAACAGCGCCAAGGGGGCGGCGCACACGGCCAGCAGAGGCACCACGTGCTGGTGCTTCAGTTGGCTCAGTATAGATAGTTGACAGTACTTACAGCAGGTGCTAGTGCCAGTAACAGCGCCAAGGGGGCGGCGCACACGGCCAGCAGAGGCACCACGTGCTGGTGCTTCAGTTGGCTCAGTATAGATAGTTGACAGTACTTACAGCAGGTGCTAGTGCCAGTAACAGCGCCAAGGGGGCGGCGCACACGGCCAGCAGAGGCACCACGTGCTGGTGCTTCAGTTGGCTCAGTATAGATAGTTGACAGTACTTACAGCAGGTGCTAGTGCCAGTAACAGCGCCAAGGGGGCGGCGCACACGGCCAGCAGAGGCACCACGTGCTGGTGCTTCAGTTGGCTCAGTATAGATAGTTGACAGTACTTACAGCAGGTGCTAGTGCCAGTAACAGCGCCAAGGGGGCGGCGCACACGGCCTGCAGAGGCACCACGTGCTGGTGCTTCAGTTGGCTCAGTATAGATAGTTGACAGTACTTACAGCAGGTGCTAGTGCCAGTAACAGCGCCAAGGGGGCGGCGCACACGGCCAGCAGAGGCACCACGTGCTGGTGCTTCAGTTGGCTCAGTATAGATAGTTGACAGTACTTACAGCAGGTGCTAGTGCCAGTAACAGCGCCAAGGGGGCGGCGCACACGGCCAGCAGAGGCACCACGTGCTGGTGCTTCAGTTGGCTCAGTATAGATAGTTGACAGTACTTACAGCAGGTGCTAGTGCCAGTAACAGCGCCAAGGGGGCGGCGCACACGGCCAGCAGAGGCACCACGTGCTGGTGCTTCAGTTGGCTCAGTATAGATAGTTGACAGTACTTACAGCAGGTGCTAGTGCCAGTAACAGCGCCAAGGGGGCGGCGCACACGGCCAGCAGAGGCACCACGTGCTGGTGCTTCAGTTGGCTCAGTATAGATAGTTGACAGTACTTACAGCAGGTGCTAGTGCCAGTAACAGCGCCAAGGGGGCGGCGCACACGGCCAGCAGAGGCACCACGTGCTGGTGCTTCAGTTGGCTCAGTATAGATAGTTGACAGTACTTACAGCAGGTGCTAGTGCCAGTAACAGCGCCAAGGGGGCGGCGCACACGGCCAGCAGAGGCACCACGTGCTGGTGCTTCAGTTGGCTCAGTATAGATAGTTGACAGTACTTACAGCAGGTGCTAGTGCCAGTAACAGCGCCAAGGGGGCGGCGCACACGGCCAGCAGAGGCACCACGTGCTGGTGCTTCAGTTGGCTCAGTATAGATAGTTGACAGTACTTACAGCAGGTGCTAGTGCCAGTAACAGCGCCAAGGGGGCGGCGCACACGGCCAGCAGAGGCACCACGTGCTGGTGCTTCAGTTGGCTCAGTATAGATAGTTCTTGTCGGAGGCCGCAGTAGGCGCGGCAGGCGGCGGCTGTTGGTTCTCGCTCCCAGCGAGATAAAGCAGCCTGGGGAAGACATACAGAGCTATTTATAGTGTTAGGTTTCAATTTATTAATACATAATTGTTGGGTATTGTTGGTGAATCACACCCAAAAAGCAAACGAAGCCCTCCGCGTCAAATATAACAACGCTTTCAGAGCGCTGATGGGGCAGCCGCGACACTGTAGTAACTCAGGCATGTTTGCCGAAGCTAGCGTCGACTGCTTCTATGTAACGATGCGTAAGCGGTGCGCGTCTCTGGTGCGCGGCAGCCCCAACAGCGTGCTGATGATGATAGCTGACAGGCTCGACTGTCCTTACATACGACGCTGCAGTGACTTGCACGTCACCTACAGTCGTCGGCCATTAATGTGTTAGTGTACTGTGTTTTTATGTTGTATTGTAATGTATTGTTTGGTATATGTGTGTTGTATTGAATATTGTATGAGTCATTGTAACTCGAATGAATAAACGAATCAATCAATCTGCCTAGCCTTTTCCCAACTATGTTGGGGTCGGCTTCCAGTCTAACCGGATGCAGCTGAATACCAGTATTTTACATGGAGCGACTGCCTATCTGACAAGACTGGTGTCAAACTTTCGGGCTTCTGACGACTCTTAACGACTGTTAAAGATCCACGAATGACAGCCAAGACCAACGGCTTAACGTGTTTTCCGAGGCATGGAAGTCTCGGTCTGTAAAGATGGTCACCCATCCACGGACCAACCCCGGCAAGCGTAGCTTAACCTGATGGATCGACCCATGCGGCTGTTATTACTTAGCCACAAGCTTTTTCAACTACGACAAAAACGCCACCTAAAAAGACAAGAAAGACATCACAGACAGACAAATTAAAAATCGAGAGTCACAAGTAATCTGTTCGATATACGCCTTTTATTTTTTTGAGGTTGGTACTTTATCAAATAACTTCTCCCGCTCTGGGCGGAGCGGGAGAATGTGTTAGACTTTTGCTGACTAAAACCCACCCGTGCTCCTTCCGTCGCCTGTGTGCCGGGGCCGCGATATCCCTTTCGGACAAACTCGCAACCCTGGCAGGCATTGGCCCTTACGGACCCCGTCAGTTCCATATCTGCCTTACGTTATAAGACGAAGTGTGACTCTGGCTGTTTAAATTTTCCAAAACTTGATAATTGTCTAATATTTACCTTATAAGCATGATGAGCGGACGCCTCACTGCTGGCAGGCGGTGGGACCGGCTGCAATGCTTTCAGAGCCACGTTGATAGGTTCGCTGGGCCCCGGGGCCCCGGGCGGGGGCCGCCAAATGGCCGACAGGACGGTACCGAAGGCCCCACGGCCTGCGACTGCGCCCCGAGTTATGTGCTCCCAGCGAGCACGTTTTGATTCTTCTACATCGAGAAGTAGCTGTGGATAAGATTGTAAAACTAATTTGCGTACGCAATTTATTTGCAAAACATGCAAACAAATACGAGTTTTTCACTTAGACAAACATCAACTTTATGCTAGTGTAAATAAAGTTGATTTTAGACCGAATAGCATTGTTGAAAAAATCATAAGAAATATGAATTTGTAGCGCAAACTGAACCTTATGTGAGGGCATTACAGTTGTTTTTCCTAAAAATCGTGTTTGTTTACATGTTTGGCAAATGAATTGTGAATGCAGATTAGGTATGTAGTTTTTTATCAATTAATTTTTTATTAAAGTCTTGTTTTTTCACATATAAAAAAAAATATGGAATAAACACATTGGGAATCAACTATTCTTTCCTAAGAAAAGAGAAGAAATACAATAAGTTTATTTGCGTCTAATATTACGCGATAAAAAGAACGAGCGATCTTACTGTAATATGATGTGTAACATCTGACATCTTAGCTGTAGTACCGCGCACGCTCATTTATTTATTTATTTATTTATTTAAACTTCTTACACACAATAATGTACAAAGGCGGACTTAATGCCTTAGGCATTCTCTACCAGTCAACCAAGGGTGGTGAAGAGATAAGATGGCAGATGCTCTGATTGAGAGGAAATAATAATAATAAAACATATTAAAAAGACAACAATGAATTATAAATAAAATAGGTACACACGTACATAATATGTAGTTTATAGACTTATGATACACGTACATACATATTTGCTATAATATATACCTACATCATATATATATACATATATATATATATATATAAGGATACAAATTCAAAGGAAATGAGGTAGTTGAGATGACTCTATACTATTTGTTTTGAAAATAACTCTGCAATTTCCGCTTAAATGCATACCGACTAGTGGCCGTCTTGATATCAAGAGAATATGAAAGGAAGAATGAACAAAGTCAGAAGTATGAGAAGGACAGAGTAGAAGAAGATTGTTGGAAGAACGCAGATTCTTAGCGTCTGAAGAACATAGATATTGGAAGTGAGACATAAGATAAGAAGGAGGGGTGGGTGAGTTCAGAAGGGAGAAAAGAGTGGTCAAAGCGCGTAAACTTCTTCTTTGGCGAATAGACATCCATTTGAGCTCGGACCTGTAACTCGACACATGGTCATATTTCCTTAAATTAAATATGAACCGGATACCATAGTTGAGCAGTCTATCGAGCTTATCAAGCAAAACCGCATTCAAGTCAAAGTAGCACACGTCACCATAGTCGATGATAGGGAAAATCAAAGTCTGCACAAGCATAGTTTTGGTCTGCGCAAAAAGTCATTGGCCAAATCAAATAGCGTGCGCTTCTCCGGCTTCCTGTTACACACTTCCGTCCTTTTCACGATATCACTCCCACATATAGCAGGAAAGCGAGAGGGAAGATGTTACACATCGGTGGCGATGTGGAAACGAAGTTGACTTCAGCTGTATATTATCTAAACGAATATTATAAGGAGAAAAGATTTGATTTTTTTTGTACGTTTGCTTGTTATGCTTTTACGCTAAAATGTTTTTAACGGATTTTGATGAAATTTAGCCCTTAGACCACGACCTCGGTTATGACATAGGATACTTTGAATCCCGATGTTCCAACGGGATCGAGGCTTATACGGATGAAACCGCGGGGCAGAGCTCGTGTATTAATACAGAGCCATCTAGTATAAGTTTTAAGAACCAAAGAAACTTATACTAGATGGCTCTGTATTCAAAAACAAAATCTAACACTTTTGACACTTGAGACTTTGAAATTGACTTTTTCTATGCAGAATAGTGGACGGCTCGCCGCCGCGAGCCGTCACACGTAAAATAGACTTTATTGCATTTGATTTAAAATTCTAACTTGAACGACAAGTTATTAAACCTTTCCTTTAAAGAAAAGGTCCTTTAAAGAACCTCTTTCCAAAAACAAACGGTGAAAATATGCTCCACATCCGCGCGAAACGGCCATCGCTCAGCATAAGGTCAGTTGTACCTTCAGACCTGTTTGATTTTGACAGGGTCTTAGTGGTCGCAAGCGCGACTCCTGAGCGTGGGGTCCAGAGTTCGATTCTCCGGTCGATCAAAGTGTTATTGGGTTTTTCCATTAAGAATTTCTTAGTAACAGCCCGGAGTTTGGAAGTTGTGGTTCTCCCTGCGCCTGCGCCTGATCCCTCTCCGCTCGTGTCGGGCACCGAGTGAGAAGAGAGTGCACCTGTGTCTGCGCACACACGCCTGCACTATAATATCTCCTGCGTCGAAGGCTGGTCTGCATTCTCATTGGTCGCTATAGCCGAAATACGGTTTGGAGGACAATACTTACAGTGTCGGGAGCAACCAGTCGCAGCTGTACGAGGCTGTCGCTGTGTAGCGGGCAGTGCAGGCGACTGCTGCTGCAGGCTGCAAGGATGCACTGCTCCACGGTCCAGGCGGTCGCTATGGACCAGTTCTGTGGTTCGCTGTTGACTACGCCTTCGACGGAGCCGAGGCGGGAGGATGCTGGGAAATGAAGAAGAAAATGTTTAATCAGATACTTTTTCCACATATTAATACCGATGGTTCACTCCGCAAAATCATTTAAATAAAAAACGAATCTTCTTACGACACAATAAAGTGTAATTCAGGTCGCACAGCGCTAATTACCTACAGTTATATTCACCTAGAAGTTGCCTCTCTTTCTATCGCGTAACTCTTTATATCTTCTGACTACGTTACACTCTCTTGCATCATCATCACTGAATTGTCATCATCATATCATCTCTCTCACTGAATTGGCCCGACAAGACGAGCCCGCCGCGTACGTAAAATGCGGTGGTGGGCGCGTCATTTCAGACTGGACAAAGTATACCACTGATTTGCGGTTGACTGTACTACATTACCAGTAACTACTGTTTCTTACCATTCGACTCTGCACCAACTCCACTATCTCCATCGGAAGCCCTGGACTCCTCAGACAGACGCAGACATCTTGGTTCAGCGGCACCGAGCTCCAGTCTTCTAAACGCCTGTAGACAAGTTACAAAGGTTCAATCCATCAATCAATTTAGCCTATCGCAGTCTACTCAAACTCAAAGCATTTATTTCAAACTAGCTTTTGCCCGCGGCTTCGCCCGCGTTGATGTCGGAAAATATTCCACGGGAACGTGCTATCGGGATTACATAGCTAATAGCCGAGGAAAAGGTCATTGACTCCTACCGCTGCACCCGCGTTGCCGTCAACCATAATTACTTTGTTCCGCGTAATTTTGAATCTGTGATATCTTTTAAACTATTCATTTAATGATATGATGTCAAGGCATATTTTAATCTAAATTAAATTCCCAATTTAAATAACACATTTCATTGGATAAGAATTAATATAATACCGATCAAAATATCGGAAATAATAATTAAATTTTTATCAAATTGTGAAAGATACAAATGGTTGTGGGATTCTTAGACGATAGACATATTATAACGGACTTTTTTGTTAAACTTTTTAAGATATGAAATCCTGTAGAACATACATTTTATTTATCTCTCACGGTTTACGCGGCGCACGGACACTCTTTTAAAAATAATTAGCTTTTACAATATCTTCCAATAACGGTGGTAATAGGTAGTGTAAGCCTTTTAACAAGTACCAAGCACTTAACAAATTAGAAAATGGTCAACAAATCTACAGTCTACTCTAGGCCTCTTACCTGAGCCAGCTGCTGTTCCTGTTCCTGATGCTGTGCTTGAGGACCAGCGTGTTTGAGACACTCTGGGCATGGAACAACTCGTGTGATGAGGCATCGACCCTCGGAGGTGTGGACAAAACGGGTACCTGTAGGGAAAGTTGGTTGTAGATACTTTGGAACGTTGCTTTGAAAAAGGATAATTTTTACTTATCTAAAGGAATAATAATAATAATAAATATTTTTATTTTCAGTTTTACAACTTTACATCTAACACTTGGTATGACATAATCATTTTTTCACCTCAGCACCACAAAGAAGCAGGTTTTGCTTTTAAAGACAGTGCGTGAGACAAAGTTACTTTTTTTTTTAATGCCGTGAACTGTGTTGGGTCTACTCGCAAAATTCGAAACATTTGAACTTCACTTTGTTCTGTCACTTTCACTTCGATACGAAAAAAGCGAGAGATAGAAACAAGTCGATTCGAATTTCGATTTTAAAATTCCGTACCTAGTAGGCCCAAAAACGAAACAAACAATAAAACGTTCGGATACGCATTTATACAGGGTGGCAGGGACATCGACGCGAAAAGTGATACCATGGATTCAGACAAAAAATATATTTTTAGTCATCATCCCTATTGTGTATTTACAGAATTATAATAACTAGTGGTCGCCCAGAGGTGGAAATTCGACCATAATTCATTTAAATGTCATGATTCTAGGGTAACCATCTTGTGTCAAACGCATGGTAGTGTGTGGAATATTTTTTTAATTTATTTAATTTATTTCTAATGTACGAGTAAATAAAAATATTAACTTTCTGCACTCCTTCTCCATATAAACTTTAACTGTGCCAAATTTAATACTCCTCCGTCCGCGTAATTTTCGTAAAAAGGGGTACAAAGTTTTTGCTTCACGTATTAATATAATAATAATCTGATCGATAGTTTCTAACTTGATACGTTAAAAGCTCTCAAAATATTACATATAGACCTTAAAAAAAATACTCCGAATAGGGTATAAAGAAAAATACTACAATATTAAAAGTAAACTTACCAAGTGATGGGTACCAATCTTCAAGCAGTAAGTCCACGTGATCTGACACTAGAGCTAGCACTTTAGCTAAGGTTTCCGGGTTCGGTTCCAAGCTGATGCTCTGGTGAAAAACAAAACTCATGATTATCAAGGCTGTATTTACAAAAAGGGTGGGCAGAGGTGTCTCGTACTCTCTCATAGCCAGAGATCGGATATTCGGATACATATTTATCAAAAGTTGAGGTGTTGGCCCTTTTGTATCGATCGCAAAAATCTCGCGATTCTGGAATTGATAATATTTGTACTAGTTAATTGATTCAGGCGTGACTTTGCGGAAATCCATTATAAAATACAATAGACGACGTATATTTAGTGACCTAATCCGCTTAACCGTTCTTAAGGAGTCATATAGAACCCTGTAAGAAATCGACACGTGTTTCACCTCTTAACGAGGCGTCGAAGCGTCGAGAGTAGTGCAGTACACTGCTCTCGACGTTTGACGTGTTCACACGTCGGTTCCGGGTTCGCAACAAGTCAATAGCCATCCTGAGGATGCCTCGTTGAGAGGTGAAACACGTGTCGATTTCTTACAGGGTTCTTTATGACTCCTTAAGAACGGTTAAGCGGATTAGGTTACTAAATATACGTTGTCTATTGTATTTTTTAATATTTGTACTTTTTGACTACAGAAATACTAGCTCATGTCGTAAAGTAGGTTACCAAACTGGCTTAGCACAGCGACACAACTCGGTGCCTTGAATTTCGTTAAAAAATGTTTCTCTGCAATCAGCATTTTGTTTTTGTTGTCATTTGCATATGTCACAAGAGTAAATTACGCAATATTGTCTTTGGTCCGTAGCCTTGACATCAAGCAATGAACAACATAGTTTTTTTTTTTTTGTTTTATTTATTGGTTGAATACGAGGCCTTTGGCTACTTTTGTATGTGTATTTTATGTCTTTTTTGTTTTTAATGTGCGTTTTGTTTGTGCAGAATAAACAATTTTTCTTTCTTTTTTTATATTATATTAATTTTTATGTTAACACCCGCCAAAATTAACCTTCATAAGAGGTTTGATAAGTCGTTTCCATACCATACACCCGATTAGTTGAGCATTCCCGGATTTTCCGAAACTCATCACTCACCCGGGATTTATATTAAGAAATAAATACCGGTCAAACTCATAAGCCTCTACTCGGATTTCGGTGGCAAAAAATTAAAATTCAAAACCAAAGACACCGACTTCCGAAATTAGTAGTGTAGTGTTTTTTTTTGGAAGTCGGTTGTTTTTTTTTTGTAATAAGTTTTTATTTTTCACTTTTTAGTTGTGGTACCTACCCCACACAAATTCGAATAACACTACCTGCTATGTAAATAACAGTGACAGGAAGTTATCATCATATCATCCACATATACTAAGTGGGAAAAATACGTATTACTGAACAAAAACTATCCAACCAAGTTAATAAAATTTATATGGGACCAATTCGGGAGCATACACTTTCATATAAAAAAATAATTTTCAAAATCGGTCCACAATTGACGGAGAAATCGGCGGACATACATTAAAAAAAAAATTACATACGCGACGAACATATAACCTCCTCCTTTTTGGAAGTCGGTAAAAAAGACAAGAAGCAGCTTCCATAAAAAATTTACTTCAGGTAAATATGCATCCAATTATCCGATCCCTGCTCATAACTTAATAATAATTAGTTGTAACTCCCATGTCTGAATTTATTGCTATTTAGTAGGCACAGATCCAGATTCCGGACCGTCCATAGCGTAATGGACAAAAAAGCAACACTGCTGATGTTTGATCAAGTGTTTCAGTGCTTCTGGCCACTAGATCAACGAGGCAATCAAATCAATCTGTCTAGCCTTATCCCAACTATGCTGGGGTCGGCTTCCAGTCTAACCGGATGCAGCTGAATACCAGTATTTAACATGGAGTGACTGCCTATCTGAACTTCACAACCCAGTTACGTAGTCACTTCGCCACATACAAACCACGCATCACACTGATATCACGCAAAATCCTGCATCACGCAAGCAGAGTTTACCGCTCGACTAGCATATATACAACGTTTCGACTTTAATCGTCGGGCAGTAGCCCACCAGACACAACATCCGCGGGAAGATTCTCCCTCTTCTATAGAGGATGAGTGAACTTAACACCCTGTTTCTCATACCTCTATACTGGGTAACACGATACCCCTTGGTAAGACTGGTAGTCAGACTTTTGGATTTCTGACGACCCGTAACGACCGTGAAAGATCAACGACTGACAGGCAGGTCCAACAGTTTAACGTGCTTTCCGAAGCACGGAGGGATCTCGATATGTGATGGATGGTCACCCATCCACGAACCGACTGCGGCAAGTGTAGCTTAACCTTCGATCGACCTTGCGGCTGTTATAATTTAACCACAAGCCCTTCTTAACGAAGAAATCATCCAGGTTAAATAAAAGTTATATGTATATTGCACTTCACTTCATAATACCAGCCTGTTACTGTCCCACTGCAGGGCAAAGGCCTCTTCTCATACAGAGAAGGCACGAGCATTGATCACCACGCTTGCTCAAGACGGGTTGGTGATTTCAGACATATATTAACTATATGTCCAGGTTTCCTCACGATGTTTTCCTTCACCGATGTCAGTAATGTCCAAGATAAACTCAGAAAGTACATATGAATTGAAAAAGTCACATTGGTACTTGCCCGGATTTGAACCCACAACCTCGTGCATGAGAGGCGAGGCCTTAACCACTGGGCCATCACGACACTTCACTTCACTGCACTTAATTTTATAACAAGTCTTTATCAAAAATAAAAATAATATTGACGTGTAACATCTTTCCTCTCGCTCTCCTGCAATCTGTGGGAGCGATCTCGTGAAAAGGGACGGAAGTGTGTAACATGAAGCCGGGGAAGCGCACGCTATTTGATTTGACCAATGAGCGTGCGCGGTGCTAGAGCCAAGATGTCAGATGTTACACATCATATGCCACTACTGTAAGCTCGCTTGTTTTTTTCTTATTCGTTTGCCATATTACCTGATATCCAGATATAGGAAGTCCATCATCTCTTCTGATGACGCAAACTTGTGCCGGCAGGAGTATCTCTACACAGGCTGAAGACTGCACGTCAAGCTCACACCATGCACCTTCCTGACGTACCCTGAACCTGGTCGAATCCAAAGAAATATGTGTTTTTTATCCTTAACCATCGTTCTCACTCTGTCGTGATCATCGTTTTTAGGGTTCCGTAGTCAACAAGGAACCCTTATAGTTTCGCCATGTCCGTCTGTCTGCGGCTTAGCTCAGAGACTGTTAGTACTAGAAAGCTCTAATGTGACATGGGTATACATATTAATCACGCCGACAAAGTAGTAAAAAAAAATAAAGAAAAAAAAAATGGGTTCCCCTACACGAAAAGAGTGGATGTTTTTTTTCTCGTCTATATAAAAGGAAAACTATCACAGCTAAGTAGGCTCTACAAGTTAACAAGTAATAATCGACCAACTTACATTTGCAGTTGAAAAAACATGTTCTCCCATACATTCCGTATTGGAGAACATGTTTTTCAACTACAATGTTAAGTTTGTTCTTGGGATAAATTCATTCCATCTACGGAACCCTTCATTGTGCGTGGTCCTACACGCACTTGGTCAGTTTTCGTCATAGGTGTCGTTTTCATAGATTTCGAGAGTGCTTTTTCAACCTCGTCATAGCTAAGGGTATATATAGTCATCTACGGAACCCTTCATTGTGCGTGCTCCAACACGCACTTGGCTGGTTTTTTTTATTACCCCGTGTAATCTATCACAACTCAGGTCCCCATGATACAGGCACTGCCTAGTTTGGGGACCACCGCTTTAACATGATGAATGTCACCAACAGTTATAGATAGAATTATTATGTACTAATTTTACGGTAATAATGTAACAATTTTTAAATAAATGTATCTTATCTTATCTTATCTTATCTTAATTTATCTAATCAAAACAGAGAAATATATGACATCTATTTGCGATGTTGCCAACTTTCAGAATAAACGCTCTTAAGAATCCTCTTGTTGCCCTAGTCATCATATCTCGTTTTTCCACACTGTCAAGAGATGAATACAGAAGGCGCACTCCGCAGTTTATGTATGAAGCTACAAGTACACGGCGGGCCCGTCTTGTCGGGCCAATTCAGTGAGCGTAACGTAGCCAGAAGATATAAGAGTTACGCGATAGAAAGAGAGGCAACTTCTAGGTGAATATACCTGTAGGTAATTACAGCTGTGGGACATTTTTTATTATTATTTTATATTATCAAATAACTTCTCCCGCTCTGGTCGGAGCGGGGGGGCGTGTCAGACTCTTACTGATTAAAACCCACCCATGTTCCTTCAGTTGCCTGTACATTGCCAGGGGCCACGGTATCCCTTTCGAACTTTCCCGCGACCCCGGAGAGCTGTGCGACCTGAATTGCACTTTATTGTGTCGTAGCAAGAGTCGCTTTTTATTTAAATGATTTTGCGGAGTGAAGCATCTGAATTAATCTGTGGACCCATCATGCCTTATCCTCACCTGGTATTATGATACAGCTCGTCGTGCAGCTCGTCGTCCTGCGCGCCGGGCAGCAGCGCGTCCCTGCGCGGCGCCAGCTCCCGCAGCGCCAGTAGGCTGAGTGCGCCGGCGCACACGCGCGCGCCGCGCAGCCACAGCTTCCAGCCCCAGGACAGCTCTAGGGCTTTGGATATTGTCTCGTCTAGTTCCATCTGAGGAAGAGTGTTAAATAGTAAGATATGAGGCGACAGAGATGGCGTGGAGTTATGAAAAAAACCAGTCAAGTGCGAGTTGGACTCGAACACAAAGGGTGGCGTACCATCGTATATAAAAAAACACGTTTCTCGTATGGGAATCCCCTTTAATTTTTAACTTTATTTTATTTTTATTATTTGTTGTTATACAAGGTGGCAAGGACATCAACGCGAAAACCATGGATTCAATACGTGAATCTGAACCCTCGTGGGTTGATATTTATAGTTCCGTACATTTTGACCGCGTAGGTATTGCACTTTTCTCTGAAACAGCATTTTTTTTTTTAATTATTGACGAAAATTTTCAATGCAGAGGTATTTAGAATCAGAAACTGAATCCACTGCTCCTCCATAGTTCGTGCATTTCAACATTTATATATTTTTAATTTCCATTTTTTTTTTTTTTAATTTATCCACTTTTAATAAATAAAAAACCCTGTCAATAATTCTATTATTCCTCATCATCATCATTTCAGCCGAAAGACGTCCACTGCTGGATATAGGCCTCCCCCAAATGGGGGGGGGGGTTTGCCATAATCGCCACGCTTGGCAGGCGGGTTGGCGGTCGCAGTATGGTGTTAAACTGCACAGAGATCGCTGCTGCCCATTCTCTAGTGAGTCCCTCAGTCACCTTTTACGACACCCACGGGAAGAAATGGGATGGTACGACTTTACGTCCGGCACCACACGGAACGCACGGATTCTATTATTATTATTTATAAAACCACTCACCTCAGGTGGCAACTTATAGACGGAATACGGTGCGTCAGCCAGCTGCTGGTCAGCTAATAGCCTCGCACACAGCCGCGGCCAGAACCCGCACGGCACGTACGACAGGAGCAGCAGACGGCGAAGTGGACGACCGCCCCGCCCTGACACTACCAGCTTGTGGCAGTCTTCTGTCAAATAAATTATCCATCATCATCTACCTAGCCTTTCTCCAACCATGTTGGGATCAGCTTCCAGTCTAACCGGATGCAGTTTTTAAAAATAAAAAAAATCCGTATTAATAAGGACTGACGTTCTCAGTAATTGATTACAATCTAGCCTAATAGACTGATAAGTAATTTGATTCTAACTTAATATTTTACGAGATAGATTATGTTATAACTAAGAATAATGTGAATTTGCACTTTTACTCAAGGTCAATTTAATAGCACTTTCTTAGGGTCTGATAATTGATAAAACACTTTGTTCATGTGTTACATTTATAGCACCGGATGCAGTTAAATACCAGTATTTTACATGGAGCGACTGCTTATCAAACTCAAAGCATTTATTTCAATTAAACCATTTACAGGCACTTTTGAATTGTCAAATAGTCGGTCAGTTAGTCAGAAAGTTGAAGCTAGTTGCCCATTTCAAAACGAAGATCTTTGTGGAGAAGAACAGGCATGAAACTTCAAGGACACTCTTTTAAATTTAGAAATTACAAAATCCTGGGTACATTATTCTTGTTGCGTCTATATGTGAGAGCAATGTACAAAAAATAAGATGTATGTTGACTAGAAAGAACATGGCAGTTGAGAGTATGTCATGCTCACTTAATTGTCTCGCTGATGGTGGCGAGTGTGTTGGATCATTCGGTTCGCTACAAGATGGTTGAGCTGGATGGTGCTGATCCACGGGTCATGTTCGTGAACGGGCGCCGTCAGTTGTGACTGGCCATCTCTTATCTGCCATGGCTTATTTCAATTTTTGAATTGTTTTTGTTTTTTATTACGGACGCTTTTAATGTGCACGTCTTTCTACATTGTTCTCACATGTATAATTACAACATGAATGATGTAACCAATTTTTTTGTAAAAATATTCTGATTTAAAAGAGTGTCCGTGGAGTTTCTTGCCCGTTCTTCTCCATAGGAACCTACTACGCGTTGGAATGGGCAACTAGCTTCATATTTCTGACTGACCGACCTCTTGACAATTCAAAAGTACCTGTAATTGGTTTATTTGAAATAAATGCTTTGAGTTTGAGTTTTGAATGCCTAAGGCATTAAGTCCACCAACAATTTAATTTCAACACTTTATTAGTGGCTTTTGTGTACATGATAATTATTCAGATTTGTTACAGTTGTAATAGCAATCATGTCATTTCGGTTATTATTTTTATGAATTTATTCATATTTTATATACTTAATCAGTTTTTATTTTTTTTCTATTTTGTTAATGTGAGAACGCTGTAGGCTTAGTGGACTGTAGATTAATGACCATCTTCTATTTTGTTAAGTACCTGGTACTTCTTGAAAGACCTACCACTGTCCTCCCATACCTATTAATACTGTTATTGGAAAAATATTGTTAAAAACAATTATTTTTAAAAGAGTAACCATGGAGGTTCTTGCCGGCTCTTCGCCATAGGAAACGACCAATTGGAACCGTGCATTTGCCATGGCTTATTTTTAATCTCACACACCTATAGAAGCAACAAGAATAATGTACCCAGGATTTTGTAATTTTCTATATTTAAAAGAGTGTCCTTGAAGTTTCTTGCCCGTTCTTCTCCATAAAGATCTACGTTTTGGAATGGGCAACTAGCTTCAACTTTCTGACTAACTGACGCGACTATTTGACAATTCAAAAGTGCCTGTAAATGGTTTAATTGAAATAAATGCTTTGAGTTTGAGTTTGATGCTGAACCTGTAGCTTTAAATTCCCCGATTAATATTAATGATATATCTTTGATCCAGCCTGTCCCGTCTTGCTGTCCTCCCTCGCCCTAAGCCGAGGTTCGTACCCCACAGGGGGTGCCCTTAGCGAGCGCTCGTCTAGTTTTAATTTGCATAGTTTTGCCCCTGGCTGGAGACTTTGAGTGTAGAAGCTTAAGGCAGTCACAGGAATGACCGGTTAAGTAGTCATGACCTCAGAGGTTAGTTACGAGATGCCCTAGCCAAAAAAAAATAATGCCACTTTCAAACTAAGTAAATGTATCGCTGTAATCTTTTGATTACGTAAAAAAAGAAAAAAATACGTGTCCAATATGTTTTAATAATCTTACCAACGGACAAAAAAATGGTAGTTGTCATCTCTATTACTTACGTATCAACGTAGGAGAGTCAGTGCCCCTGCTATCAGGTACAGTGAGCTGAGCCGGCCACGTGCGGCGAGGAGTGCCGCGGTTTGAGCTGCTCCACGACCGGGAGCGGACGGGTAGCTGTGAACCGAAGAAGTTTAATAAAAATAATGACAAATTATATTTATTTTGTAAATCGGTTGTAAATAACACTTTTACACGTCAGATAATTAATTTCTTTTGAACTAGATAAGATAATTCATAGAGGGTTAAGTTTTTTATTGTCTGCTAGTTAGTGCCCGGCGTCGCGTCGGGTAAATTGAGATTTTCATACAAAAATACCATCAAAATTTCCGCCTTAAAAAAAAAAATCGTTCATACAAATCAGGTTATACTGTACCTAATGGTCCATATCAGACGCAGAGTCATAGCAGAGTCGACTCAGCAGAGCAATAAGGACTCAGCTTTATTCATACCAACTGCTTTTAGTGATAGCCTAGTAGGTAACCGTCAGACTGCCAAGTCTTAGGTCTCGAGTTCGAACCCAAGGCACGCACCTCTGACTTTTCGGATTCATGTGCGTATTGTATAATTATCACTTGCTTCAAAAACGGCGAAGGAAAACATCGTGAGGAAATCGGCATGTCTGAGAGATGTTTCTCGACAGCATGTGATGCCAAGTCAGAGGTCCATGGGCGGCATAAAAACTCTGACACCAGGTTAGTCACTAACCACACGAAAAAGAAAGAAAGCATGCTTATACTTTTATTTTCACGAAAGCAACACCTGCCCGAGGTATAGAAATGGATGGGCGGGCTTTCAACTCAATACTCAATATATTTATTGCTTCCACATGTGAACTTAGGTGGTAGGTTTAACAAAATAATATGATCATTGTGGACCCTGTCGGGCACAACAGAAGTAGGAGAGAGGAAGAGGGCTTTTAATTTTGTTTACTTAGTTAGTACCTATTTATTGTAATTATTTTATAAAACTTGTAAATTAAAATTTGTCATTTAAATAATCATTGATATCATAATAGCATTTAGTTAATAGGAATAGTTTTAATTTGTTTATAAATTTATTCAATTTTTGTTCATTTTTTATTAATTCTGGTAATTTATTATATATTTTAATTGACATGACTAGTGTACTTGTTGAGTGCATTTTTAACTTAGGTCCTGGTATGTTTAACCTTTTTTTATGGTTTAACTACTTAGCATAATTTGATAATAGCCCAAACCCTTAAAAAACACTTTTTTCTTCTAAAGTTAAGGAACACTAACCGCGGTGTAGAACCAAATGGGTGTGCATACCTGATGCTGCGGCGGCTCGACGCGCGGCAAGAGCGGCGGCACGAGCAGCAGGCGCGAGTCCCAGCACAGCGCCAGCTCGAACTTGTTTAGCAGCGACACGCCCAGCGAACTGGCTTCGTCTCCTCGCGCCAGCATAGGAGATGCCTTGAAGACATGCGCTAGGTCTTCGATCTTCATTATTCCTGGGGTGATAGAACATTTTAATACAGTGGTTGTGGTTAATCAAGGTATGCCGCGGTCGGTTCGGGGATGGGTAACCATCCATCACATATCGAGTCCCCTCCGTACCTCGGAAAGCACGTTAAGCCGTTGGTCCCGGCTGTCAGTCGTAGATCTTAGACAGTCGTTACGAGTAGTCAGAAGTCCAAAGGTCTGACAACCAGTCTCCCCAGTATTTTACATGGAACGACTGCCTATCTGACCTCCACAGTCTGACATACAGTTGCTGGATTACCCAATACCCGTTGTTAAGACTGGTGGTCAGATTTTCGGGCTTCAGACTACTCGTAAAGACTGCCACAGATCTACCAATGACAGCCGGGACCAACGGCTTAGCGGCGATAATCATCTCATCTACCTAGCCTTTTCCCAACAATGTTGGGGTCAGCTTCCAGTCTAACTGGATGCAGTTGAATACCAGTATTACATGGAGCGGCTGCCTGTCTGACCTCCACAACCCATTAACTGGGTAATACGATACCCCTTAGTAATACTGGTGGTCAGACTTTCGGGCTTCTGACGACCCGTAACGACTGTTAAAGATCCACGAATGACAGCCGGGACCAACGGCTTAACGTGGTTTCGGAGACACGGAGGGGTAATGAATGGTCACCCATCCACAGACCGACCTCAGCAAGCGTAGCTAACCATCAATCGACCCGTGCAGCTGTCTTTTTAATATGTTTTATTATTATTATTTCCTCTCAATCAGAGCATCTGCCATCTTATCTCTTCACCACCCTTGGTTGACTGGTAGAGAATGCCTAAGGCATTAAGTCCACCAACAATTTAATTTAAAGAAAAAAGAAAGAAGGAAAGTACATTTATTTAGCACAGACTAAGAGGCACACAACACAACATAATTATTTTACTACAAATAAAAACCTAATTAAAAAAGAAAGAAAACAAATAAAAAGTGTAAAAGGCCGTTCTAACATATTAGCAGGAAAGTGTGCCTCGCGGCTGCGCCAAATAGGCCTAGTTCAGCAAAAATGCCAGACAACTGGTGCCTGACGCTGGTTTTGAACTAGATCTGTAGTGTGAGGTGACAGATGTAAATCAGTTTTATACTGCAATGTGTATATGTATACTTAAATATAATAAATTTGTGTAAGATTAAAATAATAATGAATAATTATGTCAATAACAATAATATTATGTGTTATGTTTGTCAATTTCAACACTTTATTAATGGCTTTTGTGTACATGATAATTCTTCAGATTTGTTACAGTTGTAATACCAATCATGTCATTTCGTTTAAAATAGGTTATTATTTTTATTAATTTATTCATATTTTATATACATACTCAGTTTTTTTTTTTCTATTTTGTTAAGTACCTGGTACTTGTTGAAAGACCTACACTGTCCTCCCATACCTATTAATACTGTTATTGGAAAAATATTGTAAAAAAACAATTATTTTTAAAAGAGTAACCGTGGAGTTTCTTGCCGGCTCTTCGCCATAGGAAACGACCAATTGGAACCGTGCACCTAGCTTCTGACGTTTCATAAGTGCCCATGTAGGTTTATGTGAAATAAAATATTTTTAATTTGAATTTGTACCTTATTGTGTGCGAGAAGTTTAAATAAATCTATGTACAACGTGTCCCAAAATTCAACGATAAGCTGGCACCAGACGGTGGAGCTGGTCATCACTACCCGAGAAAAAATAATGAAAAAAAAAAAACAATAAATTTTTGGAAATAGATTGAAATCCTTCGGAAATTGGAACCCCTTAAGATATTTTGAACTACCATGACCACAATTTTTCAAATATTTCTGTATTTTTTTTTTATATAGAGATTTTTTCCTAGAGTATTATACCATTTAGGAATCTTGATTAGTTGCGTCAATTTTTTTTAAACTTGCCATTGTAGTGTTCATACTTTTTTTTTACACCACGACGACTGAAGTTTTTTAGTAGTTTAAAAGAATAATTTGGATTGATTTTTGTGTAAAAGCTTCAGGCATTCTGGGATTTTTAAGGGTTGTGGTGGATAGCAGTGCTACTTAGGTTGCCGATAGGAAAAAAAAAACAGAAATATTAGAAAAATTGTGGTCATGGTAGTTAAAAATATTTTAAGGGCTGTAAATTTCCGAAGGATTTCAATGTATTTCTTGAAACTTCCAAAAAAAAAAAAAAAATTCATAATTTTTTCTAGGGTAGTGATGAGCAGGTTCATCGTTTGGTGCCCGCTTATCGTTGAATTTTGGGACACGTTGTATATAAAAGAAAGTCGTGTTAGTTACACCACTTATAACTCAAGAACGGCTGAACCGATTTAGCTGAAAATTGGTGGAGAGGTAGCTTAGAACCAGGAGACTAACCTACGACTTTTAATAGGGTAGGTAGGGTAGGTATGGTAGATAGGGTAAGTAGATAGGTAGGGTTTTTTTTTATATTTGATTGATTGCGGAACAAAGTTCGCCGGGTCAGCTAGTAAATTATAAATGATAGAACTCACCATTGTTGGCAAAAGGATTTATCTCTCTCACAGTGACGACATGTGCCAACACGTCACAAAGCCACTGTGGTCGCAAGAAGTACAGTTCTTTGAGAGTCGCGTCATCGTAGTGTAGGAGAACGCCTGTAACAAAAAAAAACTTGTGCAGAGGTATGAGGAACAGGGTGTAAAGTTCACTCATCCCCCATAGAAAAGGGAGGTTCCTCCGACCAGACGGGTGTCGTGTCTGGCGGGCAACCGTCCGACGATTGTTGTTGGGGCGTTGTTTACAGGGTGGCAGGGACATAGACGCGAAAGCTGTTACCATGGATTCAGTACTTGATTCTGAACCCCCGGGAGTTATGTTTCGGCGATCGGGAATTAAAAAAAAACTTTATTTATTATAATTATTTTAATTACAGGAAAACAGTGTATTAAGCTGAAGGCTGATCTAATAACTAAATTCACAAACTATGATATGGAATAACATGTTATTGATCTTATTGCTAGGTTGCACTTTAATACGTAGGTTGGCGGTTGCGACTCAGCGTAAACGGTTGTTACGATGAGTTAACTCGGGTGTTGAAATTTTTCGTCGATTATTTAAAAAAAATCTGCTGTTCCATACATTTTCACCGCGTAGGTATTGTATTTTTCTATGAAACAGCTGTTTTTTTTTTAAATAACCGACGAAAAATTTCAGGATTTTTACTTTTTATATTTTTATTTATTGGTTAAACACGAGGCTTTTGGCTACTTTTGTAAGTGTATATTTTATGTGTTTTTGCCTTTATATGTGCGTTTTGTTTGTGCAGAATAAACAATTTTTCTTTCTTTTCTTTTCTTCTTTAGGGACGTTCAAAATCATGTACTCCATGGAAACAGTTTTCGCGTCGATGTCCCTGCCACCCTGTATATGCTAGTCGCGCGGTTAACTCGCTTGCAAGATCCAGGATTTTGCGTGACGTCAGTGTGATGTGTCATTCGCATGTGGCGTTATAGATGCCGCCATACATACATAAAATGTTCCCAGCCGAAAGACGCCCACTGTTTGGCATAGGACCCTAAGCATCGCTAGAAGGACTAGTCTTGCGCTTTTTGCATCAAAATAAAAAAAAATCTAATCAAAATCAAAAGTCATTTATTCTAACTAGGCTGATAATCAGCACTTTTCGAACGTCAAAATTACATAAGACAGTCCCTCAAAATGCCCACCCTTCACCACTTCCTAGTGCGTTAACTGGGAAGAAAAAGTGGCGCAACAAACTAGACTCTAGAGGATTCTCGCGATATTTGTGTCATATTTTTTTTTGTTTTTTTACTTTATTTATTTAGTAGGTTGTGCCCGCGGCTTCTCCTACATGGAGGTTGAAAAACCGGCCAACAAAACCTTCTCTATGAAAAAATACACATAATTATGTGCCCACTTTAATGGAGATCGGACCAACGGTGTTGCGAGGTTCTCGATCTCATTATAACAACATTCCGAGGATCCTCCGACCAGACGGATATTGTGTCAGGTCTGTTGGCACGTTGTATATATGCTAGTCGCGCCTTCTTGCACGAAGCAGGATTTTGCTTGACGTCAGTGTGATGCGTAGTTCACATGTGGCGATGTAGATGCCGCCATAGGTTAAAACAAAGTCGTATAAATTGCCAAATAAATATTGGCACAGATAGAGGTAGATACAGGTAGTGAGAGGATAAAATTAGTTAAATAAATATAATAATGAAGAGACCAAAGGAGAACCAAGATAACCGACATAGCCCGAAGAATTGCCGAACTTAAGTGGCAGTGGCAGGGCTCATTGCTCGCAGAACAGATGGCCGATGGGGCCGAAAGGTTCTGTGGTGAGTGGCGAGCGCGTACCGGAAGACGTAGCGTTGGAAGGCCTTCCACAAGGTGGACTGATGACCTGGTGAAGGCCGCAGGAATCAGCTGGATGCGGGAAGCACAGAACCGGTCGAAGTGGCGGTGCTTGGGGGAGGCCGATGTCCAGCAGTGGACGCCTTTCGGCTGAAATGATGATGATGAGGAATAATTAAGATAGTCATACCGTTTTCATGTAAAAACATGGTCGCTTGATGTAACTCAGCCGCATCTCTGAACATGCGATGATTCTTCTGTTGCATGTATTGTGTTACCTGCGAAAAAGAACTCAATTGGAATTTGTACAGCATAACTTTCTTTATTTTAAAGTTGTTTTAGGGTTCCGTGTTCCGTAGTAAACAAATCACCGTTATAGTTTCGCCATGTCTGTTCGTCTGGCCGCGGCTTAGCTCAGAGACTCTTAGTACTAGAAAGCTGTAATTTGGCATGGGTATACATATTAATCACGCCGACAAGTGGTAAAATAAAAACATGAAAAAAAAATATGGGTACCTCCCCTACACGTAGAGTGGGGATGTTTTTTTTTCTCATATATCCCATGGTGTGGGGTGTCGTTGGAAAGGGCGTTCCAAAATATCGTGAGTATGTGAAAACCATTTTTGGATTTAGGGAAAACCATTTTTGGATTCAGGGAAAACCTTTTTTGGATTCAGGGAAAACAATTTTTGGTTTGTTCTTGGGATAAGTTCATCCCAACTACGGAACCGTTCATTGTGCGTGGTCCTACACGCACTTGGCTGGTTTTTATTTGTGGTTAAGATTGTAATTGGTTTAGCCGTGGACAACAATTTAATCCAGCTTCTAATAATATAATCAAAAATAAAATTCTACCTAATAAAAATGAGGCGCTTAATTAGACTTAAGTTTGCAACGTACTTATGATAAAGTAATACTGTACTCATTGTTGAAGAGCCTATTATTAAGGGGCCTACTACAAAAATGCGCGTAGATGCATGATTTCTTCGTTGAAATTGAATACTATTCGTTGGTTAGTATAAATGACAATTACTTGGTAAAAATAGTTCGTTTTCTCTTCTACAATAATAATAAAGCGAATTTTTCATTATTTATTTATTTATCTAGCAATAATCTTTCTCCTGATGCATGTTTTGGCAAAAACTCATGTAGAGCTCATTTGAGAGCTCTAATTTGCGAATTCTGTTGAATATAATTCATCAAAACAATTTTTTTCTTAATAAACATATCCGATACTTTGATAATAATAGAATACATATTTGTTATATGACTTTTATTTAAAGAAAAAATTACTGGACCTAATTCAATTTTCTACTAAAAAGGTTTGGAAACAAGTCTGAATATCCGAAGTTCTACATCATTTTCGTACGTAGTATTTATACGAAAATAATCTCCAACATTTGCTTAATATAACAAACAATTTTTTTAATTTTTTTTATTGCTATTTCTATTTTTTTATGAATAAAATAAAAGTACCATATATTTCACTGCGCCGGCAATGTGCGCTCAGTATCGCAAGAATGCTTTAGCGCAGCGCCGAAATGTAAGAGGGCTCTTAAGAGGGGGTAGTAACCAAAATTGCCTATCTTCAATTAGATTTATCAGGAAGTTGATAAGACTTAGGTATAAAATAAAAATAACACGAGTAACTACATGATATTTCCAAACTTTTTGTGTAACAGAAACACAAAATATTAAAATTTTCTCGATAAAAAAACATCAGGAAGTTACCTCTAATTTTCCCGTATTTTCGATTTGTACTTAATATGGTAATGATTAATTGGATAAAAATTAGATGATTATTTGTATTATTAAAAGGCGAAAAAATTTGTGTATGCTTTTTTTTTTATTCCTTTTATTTTTGGTTTTATTACGAGTACAAGCTTTTAGCACTTACGACGTTCTTAGTTCGTGGAAGAAGTCGTCTTCCATCGCACGTTGCGGGAACTTCAAGCATATTTTTGTTTCACAAATCAGTCGCCGTCGCTCTGTTGAGACGAGAGGACTGCGCTCAAATTTTTGGCTTCGCTGTGATATAATTTATTTGCGTAAATAATATTTTCGTAATTTATCACATTCTAGAAAAGAAACTGTGAAATAGAAAACATGAAAAAAACACTAAAACCACTTCCGAAACGATTATTAAAAGCTTTAAGAATTGATAATCTAAATAAATACCGAGGCTAAATAAAAATATAAAATTCAATGTTGATAATTGAAAACTCAAGATGACATACATTTTATTTGACAGATTTATGACTCTTAAAGTACAACTAGCGCCATTGTCCTGTATTTCGGTCAATTTTCTTGCGGAGAAAATTTACAACATAGCCAACTAGGCAATTCCACGTTTATTTGAAAGTTTGCGCTGGAAATTTTAAATCTTATTACGATTAGCGCAAGATCTAAATTCGTTTACCCCACTTTTTTGACAAACTTCTTATAAGGTAACGCTTAGACGAACCATTTCGAGCGACTTTTGACCGTCCCCTAAATGAGGTTGAAACCCGAAAAGCATAATAGGTTATTGGTATATTATTATATCCTTTATTTCATCTACATATCATTTACATTTTTAAATATTTTTATAAAAACATAAAAATAATAGCCCACCAGGTATCGGGAGCAGGGTCCAAGCTACCGGTGGTCAGGGCTCGTGTTTTATCTATGCTCCTGAGAGAGGAACCTCCTAACGATACACGTTGTGTCCAGAAGTCATTGAAGCCCTTTCTGGATCAAGCCCTTGATCCAACAGCCTAACGAGAGCCTCCTGAGGTGTTGGTCAAGGCTCTTAGCAATTATATCATTGGCCGTCACGACTATCGGATTATTTTTCAAAAACACAAACAGCTTAAAAAATCTAAACAAAAATTTGACAGAAAAAGAGATAAGCTTGACATTATGTCTACAGTAAAAATTGCATTTTCTCAAACATGGAAATTCGAACATTCATTCAAGCGCCGGCAATATCTTGCGTGTTTAGTGGCTAAATAAATTACTATGAAAAGTCATATCTCGACACCAGCAATGAATACAACGCTAACTTGAAAAAGTCGATTTTACACCAGAGGCATTTCAAAGAAAAAATGTGATAAGTAACTTTTTTATTAATAAAGATAATTAATTGTTTTTTTTTGTGTTGTCAGTTCTCTTGACAATACAAAGAATGTCGTTATTTAATTTCTTTATTAATTGTTAGTTTTGAAATTAACCCGAGTTAGTAGTAGTAATACACAAAAAAAACGATAAATGAATATGCAATAAATTACACCAACTCATAGTTAGCGTAGCGTACATTTAAATGGAATGTCAAAAGGTGAGAATGCTAAAATATTACATTAAATTATATGAATTGTCAAACTACACCTAAAATAAAAAACATAAATTCTTTACAACATTATTAATTACAAAAAATTTATACTAATAGCTTAAACCGCCGTGTAATAGTACAGGTAAGAGTGTGCTAACTCTCAGCTAAGTCTTGCCTTTTTTGTTACGAACATTCACGAACGGAATACACTAGGCTAACTAGAAATAGCGTAATGTATGTCGCGCGTTTGCAAAAATTACATTCACTAAGCGTTATGGAAAATTTGTAACTTCGTAATTTTTTGGAATTTCTATATAATTGTTTTGGTACTAATTGAAAGTCCATACCATAAATAATTTTGCATTCAAAACGGAAATTGTCCAAAATTCAAGTTAGCGTAGTGTAAATTGCTGGTGTCGAATCTGTAAAAATGGAACACACTTTTGTTGGTTGGTTGCTCCATGGCAACCAAGGAGGCAACTTATCAAAGATTTTATTTAAATTTCGTTTTGGCTTGCAGATAGAGGTGTTTAAAGTAAAGAAGAAATAAATGAACATAATTGGCGCGAGTAAAATTATCGTTGTTCGTCATTGATTCTGGAATTTATAATTAATTCACTTAGTTTTAATTACCGCGCATTGTTTGAGAAAAGTATTATACTGATGGACTCACGTATGTGTGCCTCGGTTTCGCCTCGGCCCACATTTTCATTTAGAATCGCCACGTTAGTAATTTAATTCTTCGTATTTTGTACCCATTTCATGAACGTAGTTTTATTACTTCTATCATATACACACGCAGATACTTAAACAATTTCACTGGAAATGGTGTCCTTACTGAAGCGATCGATAAAAACTCGCAAATCTATCGATTGGGGTAACAAAATAAAGGGTTTTATTACGCCAGTGTCACCGGGAATATTATTTAAATAAAAATCGAATTGGCTGTTTTTTTGGGCTAAAAGGTATGTTTAAAAATAATAATTTGAGACCTATCAAAATGATGGGGTTTATTGACACTGGGTATACTCGTATTAAAAAAAACTAAATGGCGGATATTTGGCGAAAAAATCTCCCAAACCTAAATTTGGAATGAGAAATCCTAACTAAAAAGCGTAAAATAAAAAAAGTTAATTTTTTTAAGACAGAAATAGGTCATCTTAATTCCACTTTAAGTTCACTTTGTACGTAGTCGGTTTTTTTTTTTTTTTTTTTGTTCACAAAGGTTTTCGGTGGGGATTGTTTCTACTCGCGCTTCGCGCAGGAAAGGTTTTCATGACACATGCTATGTGTCTTTGCACAATACGGTGCAAAATCCACTATACCAATATTTTTTCTAACTTGGGTAACACTGTTGCTAAGTGCAAAATCCACGATATAGCATTATATTTTTTTACTTGGGTATCACAGTTTTTCACGAAGACGTGAGGTACAAATTGTACAAGGTCCTAAATAAAATTTGGTTACATTTGAATTTGAACCTTGTCACGTCAATATAGAGTTTCTAGTTCCAAAACTTGCATTTGATCTAAGATTCTGAATTCAAGCTTAGCGTATAGTATATGCAAAATAAACAGATGTTTTTAGTTTTACCTATTGAAGAATTGCATTGAAAATAAAGGGAGTGGGCAATGATCATATTTCGTTAAATATTGTAATTGAAAAACCATTTCGACGAATAGGGTTGCTGATCACTGCGGTCCAACAAATATTCTAAGTTTATTGATATTTTTGTTCAATCATGTTCGTCCTTAATAATTATGACCCTTATGATGTTATCATTCTAAAAAGGCTTGTTTTCCTCAAAGTAAAAAAGGGAAGGTAAGTGATACGATTAGTTAGATAGTATTTGCTTCCATATCGTCAAAAAAGCAAGTTTATTGAGTTTATTTTCATCATGACTGATAATGTAGTACGTAGTATAATACTTTGATGATGATCCGCTCGCATTTGCGCGGTTTTCTAATCAATGCCTATAACTGACTAATAAACATCGGATATATAATTATAAGATAACAATTATGTTCAGAGGTAAATAAAAACGTTTAAAATAGTAGCCCACCAACATCGATAACAGATTCACGAATATACAATAATGTTATATCTGGAATAATATACCTACTTGTATATAGCGATCAAACTCGTACTTAGGTAAATTGAATAGGCCGTTTCATCTGATTATTTTGCATATACTTAGTACAGAAAATTCAAATTCGGATTCTATACCTAGCTAGATAAACGCCGGGCGAAAAGTTTCTGCCGGCGGGAATGGATTGTGTTTTGTTTTCGTCGTGTTTGATGAGAGGGGTAGGTAAGGGTTGCGCGGGTGAAATTTGATTTTTTGCTGGCTTTATGCGCCCTCTTAAATAAATAAATATGTGTACACGGAAATTTGTTTCAGGAAGGCAATTGATTTGTTTGTTGAGAATACTTTACTTTTCAAGTTTGTAAAAAAAAGTTATACGTATATATTTTTATTTATTAGTTAGATTAGCGCCGTTGAGTCGTTGGTCCCGGCAGTCATTGATAGATCTGTGGCAGTCATTACGGGTAGTCAGCAACCCGAAAGTCTGACACCTTACCAAGGGGTATCATATTACCCAGTTACTGGGTTGTGGAGGTCAGATAGGCAGTCGCTCCATGTAAAATACTGGTATTCAGATGCAACTGGTTAGACTGGAAGCTGACACCAACATAGTTGGGAAAAGGCTAGGCAGATTGATTGAGTTGGATTAAAGTTAAACGAGTTCCCTAGGACTCACTAAAGTTTCGCTTTTCTATTAATCGCCAATTTATTTTGAGGCTTGCTAACAGGAGTTACAGTTCCTTGGCACAGTTCCTGGAATAGGGATGTTGACTAGGAAAAAAATAAAACTATTTAGTCCGTCACTCAAATAACAAAAAAATATTAGACACGTATTTTTTGTTTATCTATATATATTTGTCTATACTCTTGAGTTTTAACGCCAGTGAGCCAGTCCGACTGAAGTCTTACAAACTAAACTATTCTTATAAGATTATTTTTTTCCTTCGGGGGTGGTATTGTGTTTTGATGTCGACTGGGGGAAAAAAAATACTATTTAGTCCGTCACTCAGATAATAAAAAAATATTAGACACGTATTTTTTGCTTTATCATATTAATAAAAAATGGTTTAGAAAAAAGGTATTAAAGTTGGGGAGTGGGGTCGCTACGTCATAAGTCAGTATAAAATCTACCGGCCAGTGACTTATGCCATATTTTAACGCATTGCCTAATCTTTTGGCTACGTAAAAAAAGAAAAAATACGTGTCCAATATATTTTAATAATTATACCTGACGGTTTTTTTTTCTTTTTTTGGAAATTTTCCTATTAACATGTCCCAAATCATGACAAACTCACCAGTTTCCTATACTCCTCGTGCCTCACCACCGGTTCGCGAAGATCAGCAGCTAACGCGGTGATACACTCTTCTAAAGCGAGGTATGTAGCTGGGATCCGCTGTTCTAGTAAAGGTTCCTTACTACCTGCAGAAATACATAAACATATACAATGTGTTACAAAAACCCTGTCCGATCCGAAAAGGGTACATAGGTACTGCAATAACGTTACCAAAAAGAAAAAAAGAAAAAAAAACATTTTTACAAAAAAAAAAAAAAACAACCGACTGAATTAAAGTTATTTTTCACTATATTGTGTTTTTTTTTTAAAGTCGGTAGTTTTTTTTTTGTAAAAAAGTTTTATTTTCTCAAAACATACACACGCGACGAACATATAACCTCCTCCTTTTTGGAAGTCGGTTAAAAGAGGAAAGTGATTGCTATTTAAAATTCACGTTTTTAGTACCAAACTTTTCCCAATTCCATAAAAAATTGGTAAGTTATAACAGGGGTCCTTGGACAGGACTTGTAGACACCCGCTAAACGACGGCCCCCCCGCGCCCTATGTAAATAACCCGGACAAATACCGCATTGAAAAAAAATGCAGCAATATTTTTTTTCCAGATAATTACCTCATAAACAGACTCTCAGTATGACTCTTAACAACACCTTCACAGATCGGACAGGGTTTTTGTTACATGTTTTATAACTGAAAATATATGAACGATCATAAAAAACTTTTAACAAAAAAAAAAACGACTTTCAAAAAAAAATACTACAAAGTGTAAAATAACTAGAGATGTGCCGAGTCAGGCTGACTCGAGTACTGACTCGAGTACCTAGTAAGTACTCACATACTCGAGTACTCAAAATATAGGATTCAAATCCACAGTACTCGGATACAGGACTCGAGTACTTACAGTATTCGAATACCAAGTCGCGTATTTTAATCGCAATCTTGTACCTCCACGCATAAAATCGAACTTTGCATGCTTACGATTCGCGTAGCTTACTGAGTGAAGCTAGTCACGAGTGTCGCGCGTGACAAGTTAAAAAATAAGTTTGTTTCGCTTTAATTGTTTCTAAAAATTACAGTGTGTTCACTATTAATTCCAAATTCCTACTAAGATTGAATTTTCTTACTAAATGACTCAATAAAAGTACATAATATTTAATTAATAAATGCAAAGTTTACTGTCAGAGTACTAAATAAAAAAAAGACTGATTATATTGATGACTGATTAGATTAAAAAGACGGATTATACCATAATAATGTTATTATTTACTTACTGTCCTATCGTCATATAATACTTATGAACCGAAAGCAAGCTTTAGAGAACAAATAAAAAAGTACTCGAGTCTACCAAAGTACTCGAATACTCATGCTGGTACTCGAGTACCTATCCGAGTTCCGTGACTCGAATCCTGATTCGATTCCTTTTTCAACGAGTACCAAAATACTCGAATACCAAAAATAGCCGACTCGGCACATCACTAAAAATAACTTTAATTGCGGAAGTCGGTGTCTTTGGTTTTCACTTTTCTTTTTTTTGCTACCGACTTCCACAATTAAAGTAATTTTTCACTTTGTAGTGGTATTTTTTGGAAGTCTATTCGGCGCTCTTTGCCGAATAGTCACCGAGCACGAAAGTGGCCGGATACTCGGCCTCATCGACTAGTCGGAACATCTCTAATAAGTATGGAATTAGAAACATACCTGGTGGTTTCACACTGAAGGCGACCGAGTATATGATGTCAGCTAAAAGCCTGATGTTATGCCGAGTATTGCAGGACACCTGCAACAAGTTATTACAAATTTAAAACTAAAATATACATACATAACTCAGCGTGAGTTATGTATAGCGTTCTTGATATGGGGATAGGCAGAAACTACAGAGCGCTACGATCCGTTTGTAAAAATAAAATCAAGTGAGCACTTAGTTGATTCTCTGGACAGTTTGTTTTGCCACTTCTTCTTCCCAGCTAATGCACTAGGAAGTGGTGAAGGGTGGGCGTTTTGGGGGACTGTCTTATGTAATTTTGACGTTCGAAAAGTGCTGATTCTCAGCCTAGTTTGAATAAATGACTTTTGAATTCAGGCGTGATCTTTCGGAAATTCATTATAAAATATAATAGACGTAAGTAGATATATTTAGTAACCTAATCCGCTTAACTAACACGTGTTTCACCTCTCAACGAGGCATCCTCAGGATGACGATTGACTTGTCACGAACCCGAATGCGGCGTGTTGCCACGCCGAGCGCCGGACACTGAATAGTTAAGCGGAATAGGTTACTAGATATATCTATGTCTATTGTATTTTATAAAGTGATCACAACAAAAATACAGACACCTTATTGAGGGAGGAATGTCTTGACTGCAATATCAAATGAGCCAACAAATAAGTTATCATGGAAAATGTGACCATGGTAGTATCAATTGGAATATACAGGGTGGCAAGAATTTTTAGAACATCACAAAAAGTGGCGCCATCATTATATTAGAGTGTTCAATAATATTCGTTAAAGAGCAAAATGGGAATTATTATAGAAAGAAAGATAAATAAGTTTATTTGTCACAGAAACGTGCATAAAAAAATGATAATAAACTCATTTGAACAAGAAAATAAAACACAATAGATTTAAATACAATGACGAGCACAAAACAGAAATAGTCGGCAGCTGCTGGCACGTCATGACTGTGACAAGAAGGCTTCCACTCAGCATGATGCTGTGCTATGGAGACCTACAGCACAGCGCTGATTTTCAGTGGTCACCCGAAAAAGACGTACGGAAACCAAGTCAGGTTTAATGAATTAACATAAAAAAATAAACACACACTACAATACACACTATTGTCTACATTTCTTTCTCATTTCTCCTTTCGCAGGTCTGCTGGAAGAAATTTCTTAAGAAATAAGCAGTACCTTTGTACTCATAATTATGTTTATGTCGTATTTATATCAATTTTACTGTGTGTACATAAATAATAAAATAAATAAATAAATAAATAAAATAAACAGTACTTACAATATAATGCTACTATACAACCGATTATAAGAATTAAATGATAAAAAATGAATGATTATAGGTTCTATTAAATACAGGGTGGCAGGGACATTGACTCGAAAACTGTTACCACGGATTCAGTACTTACATGATTTTGGGCCCCGCTGCGTTGAAATTTTCGTTTTTTTTTTTTTTTTTATCTGTTATTTCATACATTTTGACCGCGTAGGTATTGCACTTTTCTATGAAACAGCAGATTTTTTTATAATAACCAACGAAAAATTTCAACGGTTTTCGCGTCGATGTCCCTGCCACCCTGTATTTAATAGAACCTATAATAATTAATTCCCATTTTGCTCTCTTACGAATATTATTTAACACTCTAATATAATGATTGCACCTCTTTTTGTGAAGTTCTAAAAATTCCTATTTTAGGCGAGAAACTGCTACCAACTTGGATGTAGCGGTTGGTTCTCATCTAACCTAACCCATTTGGCCAGAGTGCCCTAGCTTCGAGAAAAATTCAAAGAAATCAATATTATGACTGTAGCTTCACAATATATTTTTGAAAACCTATTGTATGTACAGTCACCAGCATAAATATATGACTATGGGCAGCGCTGCAAAATTATCTGATCATCAATTGAAGGTATATATATATATCGATACTTAGCCGTTAAAAATATGTGACGACTTACAGCCGGCATAATAATCTTTTGCCAGTAACAGCATAAGTATCATTTATCCATTTATGCTTATGGCGAAAGAATAATATTCAATCCTTTGTGTGTGACAGTTGACATTACAATCGAGGGAACGAAATTTCTTATTTTGAATATTTATAAGCAACAAATACCACCATACCATTTATGGCATTTATAACCAATGTAATCTCCTTGCTAAAAACTCTTCTTGTTTCAAATGCTGTCATCAACAGTTCCTTATTTATTTTAGCAATGAAATCTGCTTCTGCTAAAGTCGTGTCATAAAACGTGAGACAGCGACATCAAATGACAGGTTGATACTCTTTTCGAGAAGCGTCATACAGTTTCGTTCAAATTACGACTCTATGTTTAGATTAATAAAGTTCATTCTTGCAGAATGTTGAGATATTTTTGACTGTAAATAGTGTCAGATATTAATGCAGTCTATATGCCAACCAATAATTATGCGTTTACAGTAGATAGATATTTGTGCTGATGACATGTCACATAATTTTGATTTCGTGTATTATCAGATACTTTTACTCGGTTCGATCCGATACTTATGCTGTTACTGGCAAACGATTATTATGCCGGCTGTAAGTCATCACATATTTTTACCGGCTAAGTATCTATATATAATTATACCTTCAATTGATGATCAGATAATTTTGCAGCGCTGCCGATAGTCATATATTTATGCTGGTGACTGTACACAAAAATACGAGTATATAAAATTTTAAGAAAATGTCCGATATTCATATTTTAAATACCAGGAATAAACACAAACTTGCTGTACATCGCACACGTCTCCACAGAGTAGGCAACTCGTTCATGGATCAATGTGTTCGCTTTTTCAACAAACTTCCCATTGACATTCGAAACTTACCCATTAAACGATTTAAAAGCTGTATTAAAATCAAACTTTGTAAAAAAGGGTACTTTAAAATTTCAGATTATTTAGAAGATAAAAAAGCTTGGGATTGAGCTGCTCGCTCTGCTAAGCCTTGTGATAAAATCATAAAACTTGACTTTTTAATTATTAGGTAAAATCATCAAAATATATCGTTTTTTTTTAACACATTGACATTGTTGAAAATTATATACAAAATGTTATGATTACTTTGTAGTGTTATATTATTTAAATTATTGTGAATGTGAGGACAATTTGTATTTCTTTTTTTTTCATTGGGATACTGCCGCAAGACTTACCTCGACAGAATCCAATACCCGAGGCAGACCAAGCTTATCAGCATCAGGAGCCCCCATGATGGATGAGCGAATCAGCCGCTGAAGAACCTCCGGACTTTCAGTCTCGGGGAGGTTACACTGCAGAAGACAAAACATAAATTAGCCGGAAAAATGGCGGAATAAAAACATCCTAAATAAATAAATAAATAAAATAATCTTTATTTCGGACAAGCAACATCCATATGGGTTAGTAAACAAAAAGATAACTTATATCTATGTTAGTAAACTTATTATCTATTTGGAGACAAGGCTGTTGTTCGAAATACATCTTCGAACAACATCACCTAACAAAGGAGAATCGTACCTCCCCGCTATGGTCTGCAGGATGGAGTTGGAGCTTTCCCGCACTCTGCAGAGCAAAGAGGCAGATTTCTGTTTAACGATAGCGTGGAAGCCATCGACGCGTCCTAAGCTTGTTGATATTTATTCATATATATCTTATTTATTAATGTAACTTATCTGTGGCATTACAGCACAAGTCCGATAATATAAAGTAAAAAGCATGCGTTTTTAATACACTGAATTATGACCCTAAAAACGGTTCAATAAAAGCTACTTTACGAGCAAGTGTGTTGAAAATGTTATTACAATTCAAAGTTAATTCATTACATGTCAAAATTTCAATTCAATTCAAAGTTAATTCATTACATGTCAAAATTGCAATTCAATTCAAAAGATTTGTGTAAAATGTATATTATTTAATAATAATCCTGACGATTATTATTAAATAATAAATTGCAATTATAACATTGAATTTGATGTTGTACCCATTTTAGGTATAAAAAACGCATTTGGAAAGTTTCCAAATAGTTTTTATACATCTAAAACTAAATATTAGGTGGTACGATATTAATTATTGCATTTCATAATCAATATTCTAGTTCGCTAGTTAGCCACATTTTTTATTTCCACACAGTAATATTGCCAAATTAATCAAAACAGTGAAATATTTGACATCTATTTGCGACGTTGCCCACCATCAGAATAAACGCTCTTAAATTAAAACATTTCCATTGATGGGTGTACTTACACTAGCTACTTGATCATAGTGGGTAGCGACCATAATGACTGGCGAGCCGGGGGCGCGAGCTTGTATGGACCTAGAAAGAAAGAATAAAAAAATAGTAAACTTTTCTAAGATTTTTGTAGTACTTAATTGTTTTAAGATGTTAATTAAGATAGCTGATATAGATTTCTACATTTATATCTATATTTCGTATGGTGTACATAGGGTTGCCAAATTTTTTATACCAAATTATAGTTGAGCTATTACACAATACAAGAATATCTTACGGATAAATTCGATTAATTTATGATACACAACTATGAATAACAGATATATTTAATAGCTCAAATAGCAAATAATAAGTGGTACTATAATATTAAATAATTTTATGACATTAATAAATATAATTAAATAAATAATAAATGAACAGATAGATAGACCTTCATATAAAATATTAATAGAATAAGTAAACGAATGGAAATATAAATACATAAATAAATAGATAATAGGATATAGAATAATTTTGACGGATAAATTCAATAATAATAATACATAATTATGAATAACAGATATATTTAAATAAGTAAAATAATAATAATAAATGATACCATAATACTTAATAATTTTACTACATTAATATTAATAATAAACAAATTTTAAGCGAGTAAACAAATAAGCAATATTAAATATAATTAAATAAATAATAAAATATTAATACAATAAATGAATGAATGGAAATATAAATACATAGGTAATAGGATATAAATAGTTCTTAATTTAATAATACGGAAAATTGATAAAGCGCTCTCCCTCTCTCAACCTATTTAAAAATTTGCTGTGCCCGACAGGGTCCATAATTGTTTCTATTCTATTTTTATTTACCACCTGTAATTGTACATTATGGTTTGCAATAAACGTTTTGATTTGATTTGATTTGATAGTAATTACGAAGCCATTACTTGTAAAAAAAAAAAAAATATGTAAGCTGTTTTTTTTAATATCCCTTAACTCTAGGGTAGCCTGCCAGGGTTGCGAGTTTGTAATTAATACTCATAATTATTGGGTACACATCTCACCATTTTGTACTGAAATGAATATATAATACTTTCGTGTACATTTTTTTTAAGGTATTGTATTTTGGCCTCTAGTATAGCAGGATACTATGTATATTAAATTGTAGGGTTGGCAACCCTAGATGTACATAATATAGAGTATTCTAAAGCTATAGATATTATTATTCTAAGGCAGACTGTCCACTGGAGCGGAGACGGGAGGAGCGGAGCGGAGCTGTGCTAATATTAATCAATGGAATTGCATAAAATCTCTGCCCCGCTTCAGCGGACAGAGATTTGCTACTAGTTTAAAAATTCATACAAGACCGGGAAGCAGAGCGAGGAAGCGGAGCGGGGAAGCGGAAAAAATCGGCCGCGGGATATTGCAGCCCGATCAAATTACTCGTTGCGTGAACTCAGCTTAGCTCCGCATAGTCCGCAACTCCACATCAATAGACAGACACAGTCCGCAACTCCGCTCCGCATTACTCCCTCGCTCCGCTCCGCTGCCTCTCTCCGTGTCAATGGACAGGCAGCCTTACTTAGGACATGAAGTTGATCTACAAAAGGCGTTTGTTTTAGTTACCTGAGCCAGTTCAGTGCTCCAGCGAGTCCCTTCCGTCCATCTGTTACTTTCCATAGGACAAGATACAGTGAACGTCGAGATAGGAAGTACTGATGAGTTGCGTAGTACCTGTGATCAATTTGACATAACTTTATTACGTAATGGTGTTTTAGGTGGGAACATGTTTTATGTACGCACGGTGATGCCTGCGAATAATTATTTATATGTTATTTAATCATTTTATTCATACTGTTGGTTGTATAATAGCATTATATTATAAGTACTATTTATTTTATTTTATATTTATGTACAATTCTTTAAACCTGACTTGGTTTCCGTACGTTTTTTTCGGGTGACCAATGAAAATCAGCGCTGTGCTGTGGGTCTCCATAGCACAGCATCATGCTGAGTGGAAGCCTTCTTGTCACAGTCATGACGTGCCAGCAGCTGCCGACTATTTCTGTTTTGTGCTCGTTATTGTATTGTTATTATTTTGTTATCTACTCGAGTTTTATATATATTTTTATGCATGTGTTTCTGTGGCAAATAAACTTATTTTTCTTTCTTTCTTTCTTTTTCTTTACATTTGAATTCAGAAACAAACAATTATCAAGTTATGGAACAACCAACTGAATGTCTTACATGACCAAGTTCGAATGGGATGATGCCTGGGTAAAAAAAAAAAAAACTAACTCCACCCACTTTTCATAGAACTCATACGCCATGCCGCCATACATATTGGAATTGAACCCTCCGGGAGGGTTACCGGCATTACGTTTGCGCTAAAGTTAACTATCGCAGACGGAAACCTTCACAGAGATCTCTGCTACCTGCTACTGTTTTGATAGTACTTACTCTTGCTGCCCCCCAAAGTCCCAGGTTCGGAAAGTGATGGGTCCCCGCGTGGAGCGATGTTTCTCGTACACCCACGTGCCGATGTCCACGCCCACTGTTGATACGTTACCGCGACGGGAGGACTTGTTGCCCATGCGTTTTGCCCAGTGCTGGAAAAGGGACGAAAATTCAGGAATTAGGTATTAGGAAGCATACGATCTTACTCACTACGACATGTCTCCTACAATTTGATCTCACTGTACCGCGCCTTAGGTAAGTGCGCCGCTCATGGCGGGCACTGAAGACTGCTCATTCGTCAACGATCATTGCGTCCCGCCCCCCCGCCTCACCGCCCCCCGCATGTAGCGCGGTAAAGCGGTGAGGTCTGACTCGGTGCCAAATAAAAAAATACGTCAAAAGACCTCGTCAGCCCAACTCTCTCGGCCTAGCAGCATTTTGCTGTCTCTCCCATTAACTTGGTACGTGTGATCAAGGCATAAGGAGCAAGAGATTTGACAACTAAAAAGGTTTTAGAAACCTGAGGGATCTATCTAGTGTCCTGCCAGGGTTGCGAGTCTGTCCGAAAGGAAAATCGCGGGCCCGGCACACAGGCAACGGAAAGAACACGGGTGGGTTTTAGTCAGTAAAAGTCTGACACACCCCCCCGCTCCGCCCAGAGCGGGAGAAGTTATTTAATAATTCCCCACCCTCAAAAAAAGGGCAATAGCGAATCAATTTTCACGCCTCCCCCTAAAGACCTAGGCCAAATATTTTTTGATATTCAGATAGCTCATGGCCTAAACAGGTGTCATAGAGAATATGAGTCAAAAATGTTTAAAAAAAACACGAAATTTCGCGGGTTAAAACCAGGTATCGTGTCGTTAGTGACATTAGTCTTACTCTAGGCTGGTCGGCAAACCGCAGCTCGCAATCCGCATGCGGGTCTTTGGCCTATAGATAGAGTGCGGCTCTGTACAAATGTCGATGACTGCGAGCGTAGATACGCGCGGGGGTCGGGGTTTCAGTCATTAAGCAAGACATCATGTTTAATTCAAAATTCAAACTATATTTCAAAGATTTATTTGCGTAGAAGTATTTTCACCAAAAATTTATTAATTAATTAACCTTTCAAAGATTTCCAAGATTAACTTGTTAATAAGATGCCTGCATCATGTTATTACCAGCCGATATGATGATGATGATGAAGGCGTCCAACTTCTTAGCAAGTTAATTTTAGGAAGCGTTGTGGAGTGAAAGAGGATGGGAGTTTTAAGGATTAAGACAAGTGTATTGATTCAGTTTGGACACACAGAAAGGATTGGCTCTTATAAGAAATCTTAGTCGTTATAGTATTGATATTTAGCTTTATTCACTAATGAGTTTGCCGAGGTTACCTATCATAACTTCGAAAAATATATGACTGAATTTCAATTCACCTAAAACTTTTCAACTATTATTGTTTCGTCTTTTTTTACTTCATCGAAGTCACGTCAGCCACTTTATCAGTTGACCTTATTAATTCGATATTTTTCGTTACTCCGACGTTTAATTTGGTCGAAAAACTTTTTACCGAAGTTACACTTAGCCGAAATAACATTTGTTCGAAGTATTATGTTTCCGAACATGCATTATACAAGCAAGCATGAAAACAAGGATGCTTGCTTCAAACATGTAGCATGCAAGCAGGCATGCAGCGTGCAAGCAGGCATGCAGCAGGCAAGCAGGCATGCAGCAGGCAAGCAAGAATGCAGCGTGCCCTCAGCTGCCCAAACCTGCTCCTCAGCTCGCGGGCCGCCCCACCCCTCCGCGCCTACGCGGGCTTAAATAACACTCTAGGGGTAGGGCACAAAAGACTACGTGGAGTCGGTTTTGCAGCGATTCGTTTCTGTCACAAAATTTTGTAACACAACATATTGACTTTTTATGACACTATTTTAATTTAATATTGAAAATGCTACTAAGTAACCGGCTATATATTTGTGACCAAATAATATTCCGTAAAATGTTGTTTCGGTGTGGTGAAAATATGGCAAACGAAAAAAGTTCAAAAATGGCTTCGGCCAATAGCAAAAAGTTATTTTGTAAATCGGCGAAATATAGTTCGGTAAAATAATACCTATGACACATGATACTTCGATGATCTAAAAATATGTCTGTATCGGAAAAGTGATCGGTTCCCAAACTCTAGCTCTCATTCAATAAGAATTTTCCTATGAATACATACCTCGGTTGGTTTTCTTCTATGTTGTATGGCAGATTCTTGTCTCAGACACTCCAGTAAACTAGTCTTACCTATGCCCTGCAAATTATAATAATCTTAATTACTGTCGTTCTTTCCTCAATTAAAGAAAGAAAGAAAAAAATAAGAAAGAAAAAAGAAAGAAAGAAAGAAAAAAGAAAGAAAGAAAAAATTAAGAAATATAAAAGAAAGAAAGAAAAATAAAGAAAGAAAGAAAAAAATAAAGAAAGAAGAAAATAAATAAATAAAAAAGATAGAAGATAGCAGAAAGATAGAAAGAAAGAAAAATATTTTAAAACACTCGCGCTACAATTTAATGACTTTCAATAGCTCCAGTCAATGTGAAATCAAATTAATTTATATTTACATAAAGTTGATGTTTGTAAAAGTGGAAATACCGCACTACAATTTTAATGACTTTTCAATAGTTCTAGTCATTCTAAAATCAATTTAAATTAAACTTTCATAAAGTTGATATTTGTTTAAGTGGAAATCACTCCAAATACCATCAATTGCAAACAAGGATTTTAATACACAACATGTAAAAAAAATCCTGTTCGATCCGTGTGGGTATTCTTAGGTATCGTACTGAGAGTCTACTTAGCTAGTGATTTTCAGGAAAGAAGAAAAAATGTTTTTTTTTTCAATGGTGAATATTACATGGGGCGCGAGCGGCCGTCGTTTGGTGGATGTATAAAAGTCATAACTTATGATGTTGAAAATTTGCAATTTTTTTATGGATTTTATGGATCCAAAATTACCTTGGGGTAATTTTGGAAAAAAAAAATGAGAATTAGATATTTTATTACTTTTTCCTAATGATATTGCAGTACCTATGGCCCCTTTCAGACGTTTTTTTTTTACATATTTGTATAATATCTAAAAATCTAGGCTGATTTATAAATTATTTTCAAAAAATTAAGTCTAATGTTTATTACATAATTTTGTCTGTTGTCTTTTATGGTTATTATTTTTAATGTTTTTATTATTAATTTGTTTTGTATTTCATTTTATTTCCATCTCTGATTTTGTGTTGTATGTTTTGATTTATGTATTATTATATTTTCGCTTTGTCAAACCTAATGTATCTACCTAAATTATAAGAGATTGATATGGTCTCCTATAATTGGAAGCGTACACTGTATTTGTCCCTGTTCTTAGATTGTAAACTTGCATGAAATTGTGTAGCCTTTTTTTTTTTTTTTGAGGATGGGAAATCATCATATGACTTCTCCCGCTCTGGGCGGAGCGAGAGGGTGTGTCAGACTTTTAGTGACTAAAACCCACCCGTGTTCCTTCCGTTGCCTGTGTGCCGGGGCCGCGATATCCCTTTCGGACAAACTCGCAACCCTGGCAGGCATTGGCCCTTACGGACCCCGTCAGTTGGCGCTGACATCTCTTTGAGGCGCGCGTGGAACACAACGCGCCGTCGACCCGGGCCTGGTCCTAATCGGACGGCGAGCTACCCATTGCTCACCGCCCGCAAGCCCGCGCCTACGGTGGCCGGAAGTCGGCTCGCGACTCCCGACGTCCGGGGCGTCTCCTGTGGCGACTAGGGGCGCGAGGGCGCTAATCTTGCCTCTCCCTCGCGCGCTCCGCCTCCTCCTTCGCGAGCATTACTGCTTCGCAGAAGGAAGTGACGGCCACCCGTGAAATTGTGTAGCCTCTGTTGGAGACCCAATAAATGAATAGATAAATAAATAAAATGTTATAAGTCTCACCTGCAATCCCACAAACATGAGCTTCATCCTGGTATAAGGCCGTGCCTCCTGCAGCACGGACTTAAGATACCCCACGATATCCATGCTCTTATATCGGCCACATTGCAGCATCGATCGAAGAGGCTCTTGCAGACAACAGCCCACAGTGTTCAGGTTCCACAGACGGGAGAGGAGACCCATTTGAGGAGGGAGCTCTGTTATATCTGTAACAAAAAAATATGCAAAACTAAAAAAAAAAAAAAAAAATATTGTGCGTATTCATAGAAATCGCAGTAGTCGAGAAAGTAGGAAGAGACAAAGAATGTTTATTTTCATAATTGGAGCTCAGTAAGGTTCTTAATGGCCAAATAACATGGATAGTCACAAAAGTCGAGGAAGTCAGGATAGTCGAAAAACTGTAGAGCGAAGTTTCCCACTGCAGTCACTAAATACTTCAATTAACTAAAAAAAACCGAACACGAAAAATAACGACATCATAAAACAATCTGACATCAACCATTGGGCAGTTGCCCGCCAGACACGTCACCCGTCTGGTCGGAGGATCCTTCCTTTTCTATAGAGGATGAGTGAACTTTACACCCTGTTCCTCATACCTCTAAACTGTTATTTATTAACACGCTTTTAGTAGGTCGATCTGTATGTAACTAACTATGTAATGGAATCTAAGGTAACAAATTTAACCATCTTCCAAGGGTCGTAGCGTAATGAAAATTGGCAGCTGTATGTAGTTCTGATGACAATACAATAATATGGTACTGTCGAACTGATCTGATGATAGGAGCCGGAAGATATGAACTGGAACTTCATGATGGAAAAGCGTGTTTTTCTAGTGTTTTTTAAACTATTAATTTTTATATTGTATACCACAACGAAAACGTGAAAAATAAAGCGATGGCCAAAAAACGAAAATACAAAATCAAAGACCGACTTCCGAAATTAAAGTTATTTTACATTTTGTAGTCAGTGGTCAGAAAGGTTCAGAGGGGCTCGTGGCTAAATGATAACAGCGGCATAGGTCGATCGAAGGTTGAGCTACTAGACGGTTCGTGGATGAGTGACCATCTATCAGCGGTTGCACTTGTACGTACCCGACCTGCTGGACGTACCATCAGCCAGGACCAACTTGCTCGCCAAAACCCCTCTAACTCGAGCAATTCGCACAATCAATTATATGCAAGTTGAAACTGATATATTTACATGTCAATGGGGTGTATTGTTTACGTGTGTGTTATGAACAATATTAATCTTTATGACTTAATTAATTTTAATTTTTTAATATATATATATTTATATATTAAATTTTTAATATATATATATATACATATAATTTTATATTTAATGAAATATTAAAACCATTTTCAATAAATTTATACATAAATAAAAATAAAATAATTAAAAATAAGCTAAAATAAGCTTTTGGGTTCAGTTTTTTTTGTATTTTAATTTGTTATGTTTGACTTGGCTATCGCATTAGGCTAAGACCTGTAATGGTAGTTTGAAGGCATTTAAATATATAAATAAATAAATCTATTAGGTACCATCGAAGAATTTCATATCTATACACCGTAAGGACTATTTCTGCTTGCAGCACTTGGCGGATATAGAACCGGGGCGGTAATAGATGTAGTCATCGTGTTCACGGGATTTTGTTTTCAAATTGCTTAGATATGAAATTCTTCGATAGTACATATCGAGCCCCTCCCTCGCCTCGAGCCTCGGAAAGCACGGTAAGCCGTTGGTCCCGGCTGTACTTCGTAGATCTTTGACAGTCGTTACGGGTCGTCAGAAGCCCGAAAGTCTGACAACCAGTCTTACCAAGGGGTATCATAATACCCAGTAACTGGGTTGTGGAGGTCAGATAGGCAGTCGCTCCATATAAAATACTGGTATTCAGCTGCATCCGGTTAGACTGAATGCCAACCTCAACATAAATTGGGAAAAAGCTTGGAAGATGATGATATCATTGCTTCATGTTTTACTTTACAATAAGTTACCTAATCTGCATTCGGAAATTATTTGCCAAACATGTAAACCAACACGAGTTTTAGAAAAAACAACTGTACTGCCTACACATAAGGTTAAGTTTGTCTGTTTTGTTTACTAGTCAGTCTAAAATCAACTTTATTTACACTTTCATAGAGTTGATGTTTGTTTGAGTGGGAATAACATCAATTGGAAACAAGGATTTAAATAGAACTTACAAGTGTTGTGTCATCGAGTGTCTCTTTCTTTTCTATGCAGTCAGACAGTGACGGCACTTTAATTCTTATCGTCATAATGAACTATGACCTACTGAATTCATCTTGTCCGATGTCTTCAAGGTTACGTGTGTTGGATCATTAAGTTCCCTTCAAAATGGTTGAGCTAAATGGTGCTGATCCATGCGTCATGTTCGTGAACGGGCGCCATCAGTAGGGACTGGTCTTCTCTTAGCTGCCAAGGCTTATTTTAATTTTTGAATTGTTTTTGCTTTATTACGGACGCTTTTAACGTGCACGTCTCTCTACATTGTTCTCACATGTATAATTACAACATGAATGATGTAACCAATATTTTGTAACAATATTCTGATTTAAAAGAGTGTCCGTGGAGTTTCTTGCCCGTTCTTCTCCATTGGAATGGGCAACTAGCTTCTTCTCTCTGACTGACCGACCCCTTGACAATTCAAAAGTGCCTGTAATTGGTTTATTTGAAATAAATGCTTTAAGTTTGCGGTTGAGTTTGAGTTTTTGAGTTAACGAGATAACCTATACACCCCTGTATCATTTTTACCGTTTTAGTATCTTCAGCCCGCGGCCCCCTTCCATAAAACTAGATACAATTTTCATTCTTTTTACCTATCGTGGTATAGTAATCTTATTCTAGATGCATCGTCTTCACATGTAATTAGGGTAGCACTAACTACTTATCTACGGCGCATCTACCTACCTACCCTACCCTACCTATACTACGTACCCTACCCTACCTATCCTACCTATCTACCCTACCCTACCTATACTACGTACCCTACCCTACCTATACTACGTACCCTACCCTACCCTACCTATCTACCCTACCCTACCTATACTACGTACCCTACCCTACCCTACCTATCCTACCTACTATACCTACCTGACCTACCCTACCATACCTACTCTACCTACCCTACCTACCCTACCAAGCTATCTACATACCTAGCTACCTATCTATGTTATTGTACAATTTTTGGCTACTCATATTATAGAGGTTGCCATGTTTGTAGTATTTGTCATATTGCTTAGTACTCGTGTGTTTTCTCGTCGTTCTATTTAATATTTTCTTTTTTGTAAATTTGTGAAGACATTGTAACTTATAACATCGCCTTGGATGAGTCTGTAAAGGTGTTATAATTGTGATTTGAATATATAAATAAATCTATCTACATACCTACCTACCCTACCTACATACCTTCCTACTTACATACTTACGGTACCTACCCTACCATACCATACCTACCTACCTACAGTACTAATATCGCTATTAAAAAATAGGGATTGGTGGTAGAAGGGTGAAAATTTAGGCTTGTATGTATTTATTAAGGCACAATAAAAATATAAAAATTGGGTTGGACCACCCCTTTCTCTTAGGGGTATGAAAAATAGTTTACATCCTATTCTCAGACCTACTAAATATACACACAAATTTTCATAAGAATCGGTCAAGCCGTTTCGGAGGAGTTTTGTTACAAACACTGTGACACGAGAATTTTATATGAGGACAATGAGCCAGTCTGTCAGTGCATAGACGATTATGCAGGTGATAGATGTTCCTGTCTGCCTGAACAACGGACTGTTCTCGAAACGAGGAGGGTTCAAGATGTAAACCTGATAAAAAGAACACTGTATCCATTACCCCTACATATAAAAAGGTAGAAAGAAACATAACCCTGGCTGATTTATTTGCAAATTGGCGAAAACCTGTCAACAAACAATCGTTATTGTTGAAGTAAAAACTAATTTAATGTATGCAATTAACGACTGGATATGGAATACGATACTGCGCTCTAAGACACAAATCGCTGACGTCACACAAAAAGCAGCCAAGCTCTAGTGAGACTGGGCCGGACACGTTTGTCGCAGGTTTTATCGTGTTTAAGAGGGTTTATCCTAAAAGTTGGCAACGTCGCAAATAACTGTCAAATATTTACCTGTTTTGATTCTTATAGCAATATTACTGAACATAAATAAGAAATGTGGCTAACTAGCGAACTAGAATATTAATAATGAATTTCAATTATAACATTGAATTTGATGTTGTACCCATTTTAGGTGTAAAAACGCATTTGGAACGTTCCCAAATAGCTTTTTTACATCTAAAACTAAACATTCGGTGTTACGATATTAATTATTGCATTTCTTAACCATAATATTTCAGTTCACTAGTTAGCCATATTCACATACTTACATCTATTTGCGACGTTGCCCACATTCAGAATAAACGCTCTTAAATATCGATGTCGACGACGTCTGCGGGGTTTCGCTAGCTAATTTAACTTGACCATGATTTTTTTTCCTTTTTTTTTTTTGCTATTTTTTATATTATTTCATTCACATATAATCAGATATTCAAGTTAATGCTTGGTTTTACTGTATTGTATTCGTGTTATTTTAAACTTTTATAATATTTTTATGTATTTTAATTTAATTTAATTATTTATACAAGTTTTTATTAGTCTGACACCAGTCTTACCAAGGGGTATCGTATTACCCAGTTACTAGGTTGTGGAGGTCAGATAGGCAGTCGCTACATGTAAAATACTGGTATTCAGCTGCATCCCGTTAGACTGGAAGCCGACTCCAACATAGTTAGGAAAAGGCTAGGCAGATTGATTGATTGATACAAGTTTTTATTATTGTAATATATCTCGTTGGTAATCCTTAAATAATTAAATAAAGTTAAGATTTTTATTTCAATACTAACATACCTACTTCCAAATATTTTTCATAAACTCTAAGCGTGTATAAACCTTTTATTTGCTAGGATAACAAAACTACATCATGTTTTCGATAACGTATACATTTTTAATATTTTTAAATGTTGTTTGTTATAATAATAAGAAATAAATATTTATAATTTATATTTTTATTTATTTATATTTTTTTTAATATTTTTTATCCCGCTCCATCCCATTTAGCGGCAAAACTTCGGTGCGCCCTTAACGTCAGAAATAAATAAAAGAAAGAAAACTATTTTATTTGTGACATGCACAGGAAATACAAACATTCAAATGGGACAGTAACAAAATTAACATATTTTTTCGAATAAACATTAAAAATAACGACCTGTGCAAGGCTGAAAAGACTCCTATCAGCTGTTGAGGGTACATCGAAATTAAAAACCAAACTGGAAACGGAGCCGCTGTAAAAGCAAAGACCGATAGTGATGTAGGTGAGACTAGTAACCGAAGACACCCGAAGCTGGACGAGTTCAACCGATGACCACGGAGCTCCACCCACAAAATCAACGTTATCATTCCTGGAGTGTAGGGCCACAAACCTAGCGGAAAAACGCTGGGACAAAACGATTGATATCGCCAAAGAAGGTTGGCAATCGGCCCGTAAAAAGCGTCATTGTAAACGACGGAGAGTCGCTGGCATTTGACATTAAAATTTTCATTTAGTTCATTTTAAAATATAAAATGTTACTTCACTCGAAAATATTTCGACACAGGCACAGTTTTTACATTGGCATAGGGGTCATCAGGGGTAATTTGGTTGCAAATGACCTTTCCTACATCCCCTTAACGGATTGCCGACATATAACCAATAACCCTCTATACAAGCTTGATCTTTTAAACCGAAGACGACAGAGAAAAACGTACTAAACTACTTAAGGCGCGGTGTTACCTCAATATTCACAAAAAACTGGTTTCTTGGATAGTCGAGTATGACATACCGCAATGAAAATATACGACGCAAAAAATACAGTGGACAGAGAAGGGTTTAAAGAAAAATTTTAACCGAATAGAATAATAGAAAATAGTTTGATATTCCCAATAAAAAATACATCACAAAAATAAACTTTGGCTCTGTATTTTCAGCGATATCAACATTTTTTTTTTAAAGAGTTCAATAGAATAAACATTATTTTATAACTTTAACTAGACAATTATTTAATTTAATGTGTATATTCCGAATAATTTAATAAAACCCGTAAAATAAATGCCCATTCGCAGCTTACTCACATCGTCAACCCAAATATTTATTAAATTTTCAACCTAATGCTCTGTAATTGTGAAAATATATATTGCGGTCATACTTTAGTCGACGGGCTACCGTATAGCGCGCAGACGCGGTTGTGTGAGTGCAGCTGTAGCGTTTAATATCGTAGTCAGTCCACGCCTTAATAAACTTCATAGTTGCGAGCATTACATACATAAAGTTACGCTTTTTTCCCATGGGAGTAGGCTGAAATTATAGAATTATACGCTCCTTAGATGACATACTCTTTTTGCTTCGTTTACGTGCATACATCTGGTCATATACGCAAGCCGGTTGCGACTATTATTTGGTCAAAAAACGAGAAACAAAAGCTACAAGGCATTCACCCTTCGTAATCGCCTTTCCGGAGAGGTGCATGAGCGGTTAAACCACGCCGGGGGTGTGGCCCTCGGGTGTGAAGCTGTCAGACTGGTTTCCGAGGCGTCCCCGCGGGCAGCGGGGGGGGACACGCTCCGACATTCGCCCCGGCCACAGTGCACGCGCAGTCGCCGAGCGCTCCTCTTCGTGATTACTTTACACAACGACGGAACAGCAATGAGAACTTACAGTGCAGGTATGCTAATAGTTGTAGATCTCACTTGTAAAAGTGCGCACCGGTGTGCTCAAATAGTGTGAATATAGGCTTCAATAGCATGGCCTAACGGGAATCCTAAATATTCGTTAGATATGTATTATCAAAACGTTAGAGGCATGCGCACGAAATTGAGAACATTTTATACTTAATAATAATACTAGCTAGCTAAGTAAGTAAGGTTAGGTTAGGTACTAAGATTTTAGCAAGTAGGATTTATTGTACTATTTACACCTTTTTAACCGACTTCCAAAAAGGAGGAGGTTATTATGTTCGACGCGTATGTATGTTTTTTTATTTTTTTTATTTATGTCCGTCGATTTCTCCGTGAATTGTGGACCGATTTTGAAAATTCTTTTTTTGTTTGAAAGGGTATGCTCCCGGATTGGTCCCATATCAATTTTATTAACTTTGCTGGGATAGTTTTTGAGTAAGCTTCAATAATACATATTTTTTTACCACTTAGTTTATGTGGATGATATGATTATAACTTCCTGTGACTGTTATTTACATAGCAGGTACTGGTAATCGAATTTGTGTGGGGTAGGCACCACAACTAACCGACCGACTTCCGAAATTAAAGTTATTTTTCTCTTTGTAGTGTTTTTTTTCGGAAGTCGGTTGTTTTTTTTTTTTGTAAAAAGTTTTTTACATACCTATTCGATGACTAGATTTTTATAATTACTGTGATTATTTATAAATACGAGTATTATACCTTGCCTCGCCTGAAACAGGATGACCTAGTTCAGGCAAATAACACAATTGAATTTTTCGTACATTTAAGAGCGTTTATTCTGAAATTTGGCAACGTCGCAAATAGCTGTCAAAAATTTACCTGTTTGAATAATTTGCCAATATTACTGTATGGAAATAAGAAATGTGGCTAACTAAGGAACTAGAATATTAATAATGAATTGCAATTAAAACATTGAATTTGATGTTGTACCCGTTTTAGGTGTAAAAAAAGCATTTGGAAAGTTTCCAAATCCTTTTTTTACATCTAAAACTAAATATTCGGTGTTACGATATTAATTATTGCATTTCATAATCAATATTCTAGTTCGCTAGTTAGCCACATTTTTTATTTCCACACAGTAATATTGTCAAATTAATCACAACAGTGAAATATTTGACATCTATTTGCGACGTTGCCCACCTTCAGAATAAACACTCTTAAGATCTATTTAGTGTTTTACCTGAATAAACTTTTATTTATTTATTTAGCTTCTGCCCGCGGTTTTGTCCGCATAAAATTTCTTGTTCCTCCGTCCCAACCGACGACATCGTATCGCCCGGCCGGCGCTTCTACTTTATTTTCCCTTAGCGGTCTTTCCGACTTTTCGTTATTTTTGCTCGGATCCTAAGTGTCCAAGCGTGATGTTAAATACCCTATAGCTTTCCTCAAGAATAAGGCTTTCAAATACAAAAATAATTTTTCAAATGCGACCATAAACTAATATTATAATTATAATATAATAAGGAGAAAAGATTTGATTATTTATATGTCTGTTTGTAACGCTTTGACGCTAAAACGGCTGAATGAATTTGGAAGAAATTTTGGCTCAAGGGTAGACCATGACCAATGGGTAGCTCGCCGTCCGATTAGGACCAGACCCGGGTCGACGGCGCGTTGTGTTCCACGCGCGCCTCAAAGAGATGTCAGCACCAACAGACGGGGTCCGTAAGGGCCAATGCCTGCAATTGCGAGTTTGTCCGAAAGGGATATCGCGGCCCCGGCACACAGGCAACGGAAGGAACACGGGTGGGTTTTAGTCAGTAAAAGTCTGACACTCCCTCTCGCTCCGCCCAGAGCGGGAGGAGTCATTTGATGATTTCCCACCCAAAAAAAAAAAAAAAAAAGGGTAGACCATGACCTGGGTTAAGAAATAGGATACTTTTTATCCCGATATTCTCACGGGATCGAGACTTGTGCGGATGAAAACGCGGGCCGCAGCTAGTTTCAGATAAGCGCGTAACGCGTAAACAAAAAAAAAAACACTAGCTTTATTATTAGTTTATGATAAGATAAGAGTCGATACATGACAGTGAACTGGCTCCGAGCGGATAATATAAAGATGTGACCGCGTGGAATATGGCCGGAAACATGGAGGCGTCAGGGCACCCCGCATGGTGCTTTCGAGTTACACAAAGGTACTGTTGCCTGATAATGCGAACTTGAACCACCACCCGTAATCATTTGTGCGACAGTATATCGGATAAGTAGACCTTTGTTTTTGTGTTGTGTAAAACCATTGAAAGAGAACATAAGTATACGTTTCAGTTACTGATAGAACAGTTGCATATTAATTATGAAGAAGTTGTTCTTGTGGCTGATTTAATTATGTACTCAACTAACCTAAAGTGTATTTATGACCTTGTTTCCAATTGATGCTATTTCCACTAAAACAGACATCAACTTTATGAGAGTGTAAATAAAGTAGATTTAGACTGACTGCTACTGTTAAAAAGTCACAAAAAATATGAAACTGTAGCGCAAACCGAACCTTATGTGTAGTCATTACGGTTGTTTTTCCTAAAACTCGTGTTTGTTTACATGTTTGGCGAATAATCGAATTTACACTAATAATATAAAGAGAAAAGATTTGTATAGTTGTTTGTAATAAATAAACTCAAAAACTACAGGACCAATAAAAAAATAAAATAAAAAAAAAGTTACTTAGGTAATTGAAAACAAATTGTAGAATACGCTGGCTTCCCCTCAGACTCGTACAGACCCTTACAGGGGTACGCCAGGGTATTACTTTAGGACCGTTAAAATTTATTATAAATAATTATAAATGACCTTCCCGAAATTGTGAAAGATGCTGGTTGCTTACTATTTGTCGACGATCTGAAGTTGTTCTTTGTTACAGAGATCGCCGTAACTGCAGGAGATCGACTAGAATTTTACACAAACGGAACCAAAACGGACACCGTACGTTTTGATTCCCAGAACCTCACAGCATTAGCTTACGATGAAGTTCACAACATGCTGCTGTATGCTACAATGCAAAGAAGCATAAATAGGATTTCATTTAAACTTGGAACTGAGAATAATGTTAACGGAAATCTTTTTATCAAGATGGCCGACGGGATCCCAACTGACATTGCCGTGGATAGCTGTAGAGGGTATGTTACCAATAATATTTTGATATTTTACTGATGGTCTCCTTGTTTAATTAGATTAGTCCATTTCAGATGTAGTGCCGGTTATTCCGGGGAAAGGTGTGAAGTCAATGCGTGTCATGGGTACTGTTTGAACAACAGTACCTGCTCCTTAAATGCGGACAGTGAGCCAGTCTGTCAGTGCAAAGGAGATTATCTAGGTGATAGATGCGAGGTATCAAACTATCTGAACTATTGTCTCCAAGGTGACTGCAGTTTCAATGAAGAGGGTGTTCCTAAATGCAGGTAAAAATATTCTTATTTTACTGATGGTCTCCTTGTTTAATTAGGTTACCCCATTTCACATTTTTATCATTTCAGATGTAATGCCGGTTATTCCGGGGAAAGGTGTGAAGTCAACGCGTGTCATGGGTATTGTTTGAACAACGGTACTTGCTCCTTGAATGCGGACAGTGAGCCAGTCTGTCAGTGCAAAGGAGATTATCTAGGTGATAATTGCGAGGTATCAGACTGTCAGAACTATTGTCTCCAAGGTGACTGCAGTTTCAATAAAGAGGGTGTTCCTGAATGCAGGTAAAACATATTCTGCATCGTCTATTGGCTACCTTGTTTATTTTATTTACCTTATTCACAGAGCGGTGGTGGCTCTGTGGTAACGGGCGCGACTTAACAGTTGTAGGTCGGAGTTTCGAATCCTGACTGGCGCTTTACTTTGAGTAAATTATTTTATCACCATTGCTCCCAAAACGGTGAAGGAAAACATCGTGAGGAAACCGGCATGTCCAAGAACCAAAAATTCGAAGACATTTGACATACACCAACCCGCACTGGGTCCGCGTGGTGGATTACAGCCCACTCACAGAGAGGAGGCCTGGGTCGCAGCAGTTATAACATTCGAGAGACCACATTATAAGCTGATTTTGCACTCACATTTTCATTATTTCTGATGTAATGCCGGTCATTCTGGGGAAAGATGTGAAGTCAACGTGTGTCATGGGTACTGTTTTAACAACGGTATCTGTTCCTTCAATGAGGACAATGAGCCAGTCTGTCAGTGCATAGACGATTATGCAGGTGATAGATGTTCCTGTCTGCCTGAACAACGGTGACTGTTCTCAAAACGAGGAGGGTCCAAGATGTAAGCCTGATAAAAAGAACACTGTATCCATTACCCCAACATATAAAACAGTAGAAAGAAACATAACCCTGGCTGATTTATTGGCGAATTGGGGAAAACCTGTCGCATCAATCGTTATTGTTGAAGTAAAATCTGTATACAATTAACGACCGGACACGTTTGTTGCATGTCCGATACATTATTTACACCACAAGCCTTTGGGCTAATATCATACCCAAAAAGCAAACAATGCCCTGCGAATACAATATAGTAATACCTTTAGGGTGCTGTTGAGGCTTCCACCCTATTGTAGTGCGTCAGGTATGTTCGCTGATGAGCACACTGACGACTATTTTGCAATAACGCGTAAGAAGGTGGCGTCGGTGACACGCTGAGTGGGAGGAAGCGCCAACAGTATCTTGAGGGTGTTTGCTGAAAGGCTGGATGGGCCTACCATGGATAGGTTTATCAAGCTTCATGTATTGCAAGGGGCTTGGTGAAACTATCTGTGGTCAATATATTATTAATTTATCACCTTTTTTTCTAAGTTTAAACTAACATAGTTTATAAGATAATTTTAGACACTAACACAATGTGGGCCAATGTAGTCTGTCAATAAAAGATTTTTTTATTATGCTTTAGAACTAGCACAATATGGGTTCTAGAAAACGGCCAACGTCATAATGGAAGACTCAGGGGTAGATGGCGGGATGAACTTGATGCTTATTGGACGGATTATTCCATATTGGCTCTGGATTGTGTTCGAGTGGAAAAAACAAATTTGTAATGACGTAATCACTAAAATGTGATGTTTTTATTTAAATTGATAAATTTTTAGGGTTCCGTACCTCAATAGATAAAAACGGAACCCTTATAGGATCACTCATGTGTCTGTCTGTCACAGCCAATTTGCTCCGAATCTAGTGAACCTATTAAGTTGAAATTTGGTACACAAATGTATTTCTGTGAGCCAAACACGGATGTGTAACGTAAATAAATGAATTTTTAAAATAGGGGTCAGTTTTAGGGAGCAACAAAAAAAAAGTTTTGCTGACGGTACCGTGTGACATATCAAATGAAAGGGCTTATTGCGAAGATTTCAATTTTTTTTTTATAATTTTGAAATAAATACTTATAATGATATTTAAGAAAAAATATTAAATTTGACCCCTTAATTCCGAAACTGCTGAACCTAAAATTCTGAAAAATATACAGAGAATGGTTCTTTACTCATAGATTATAGAAAAACCTATAAGAAGTCTATGGCGCAGTAGTTTCGGAGATAAGGGGGGGTATCAAATTGAGATCTTCACAACAAGCCCTTTCTTTTGATACGTCACACGGTACAGTTTGCAAGCCATTTTTTAAATTTCCCGAAATGTGATATTCAAAATTAATTAATTTACGTTAGGTACACGTCCGTGTTTGGGTCACAGAAATTCATATGTATACCAAATTTCAACAAAATTATTCCAGTAGATTCGGAGCAAATTAGCTGTGGCAGAAGGACAGACAGACACCCAGCCAGCCAGCCCGACAGATACGACGGTTCTGTTTTTTCCTTTTGAGAAATCCAAAAAAGACTTGATGATTTTTTTTTTTGGTTAAATGTCACCGTTCATGTTGTTTCTTTACTTGAAGTATGAGTAAATGGAATCTGTTTTTTTTTTTTTTTTTGTTGTCGTGTTTAGGTATCGAAACCCATCGCACCTGTAAAGTTTACCCAAAAATAACTGTTTGTTTTTATTAAACGTATATTTCAAGTGTCTAAACTACATGCGGTCGATGAACCCGAAAAATAAACTCATCAAATTAATACATTTTTTGTTTTATTATGTTTAGTTAGATGTCGATGTCACCACATCTGCGGGGTTCCGCCAGCTAATTTAATTAGACCCTGTATAAATTTAAGTATTTTATTTAATTACTAACACTAATAAATATTTTTCTTGTACTCTAAGCGTAAAAATTAATAAATAAAAAGCTTTTATAATCTTTATTTTATTTATTTTTTGTACCGTTCGTTTGGTGTAACCCGACAACGGTTTTTGAGAAATATAGCCCGAAAATGCAAATACTCGTATAGCGGTTGAAGAGTATTTAAGGAAGCCTCGTTTACTAGTTTAGTGGTCCCAATTAATCCGATCCAGCCTGTCCCTTGCTGCCCTCTCCAGCCAGCGACACCCTTTTTTTTTTTTTTTTTTCCTGCGTGGAATATTTTCATGGAAGTCCTCCGCCCTGGGTCTGTCAGACTCTTACTGACTAAAAACCACCCCGCTGTTCCAACTCACACCTACGCGGGGGGTCGCGGGAACTTAAAAATCTTCCGCTAACCCCGGCTGGTCCGCTGGCCGGCCCGCAACCGCGGGCCTCCTCGGGTCAGGGGGGGAGTGAGGTGTTTGACTCCCCCCGCGACGTCTCAGAGGGGCGCGCGTGGAACACTACGCGCCGCCACCTCGGGTCCTGATGTGTGGGGGGCGACGGACGTCCCCGTGTCCGTCACCCCTGGACCCATTTAGGGGGGCTGGAAGAGGGCGTGGTCCGCCCTTCCCCGACGCCCGGTGCGCCTGCTGCGGGCCGGGTGAGTGGACGAGATCTCCCTCTCCCTTTCCGCAGCCTCCTTCTGCGAGACGACCGTCTCGCAGTAGGACACCACCGCGTCCCAGGACTCACTGCTGCCGACCATAGCATTCACTAGGGCCGGCAGCGACAGGTCACTGCCTTCTTCTGAGATGAGGGCACGGCCAGCGACGCCCTAAGCCAAGGTCCGTACCCCACAGGGGGTGCCCTTAGCGCGAGTGTAATGTGAATGTTATATTTATGTTATTGTATATTTATTATGTTATCTATGTGTGTAATTATTGAAACTTGTAGTTAGGTATGTGGATTTAATATCTGGTAATAAAAAGATTTCATTTCTTTTAGCGTGTAGTCACTTAGCTTGTAAGTTTCATGCCCTGGCTGGAGACCTTAATTTATTGAGACACCCACAGGAAAGTCCAGTTAAGCAGGCGACAACCTCCTAGGTTGACCTGCTAGATGCAATTCACAAAAAAAAACTAGTGGTCGCATGCACCACTGCTAAGCATGAGGTGGGTTCGAATCCCAGGTTGGGCAGTGTTATTGGGTTCTTATACAGGGTGGCAGGGACATCGACGCGAAAACTGATACCATGGACGGATTCAGTACATGATTCTTAACACTCCCTGGTTGAAATTTTTCGTCGGTCATTTAATAAAAATCTGCGGTTCCATACATTTTGACCGTGTAGGTATTTGCTTTTCTATGAAACAGCAATTTTTTTTTTTAAATAGCAGACGAGATGGAATTCAACGCAGGGGGGTTCAGAATCATGTACTGAATCCATGGTCACTTTCAGTCAGTTTCCTTCCACCCTTATTTTTTTTTTTTGAGGTTGGAAAATTATCAAATAACTTCTCCCGCTCTGGGCGGAGCGGGAGGGTGTATCAGACTTTTACTGACTAAAACCCACCCGTGACCCTTCCGTCTCCTGTGTGCCGGGGCCGCGATATCCCTTTCGGACAAACTCGCAACCCTGTTCCCTGCCACCCTGTATATGGAATTTCTCGGTAGCAGCCCAGAGTTTGCATTTGTGGAATAGGCTCGCTCTCTATTACATGAAACTTAAACTACCGAAATGTGGGTGTAATCGTTATTGGAAAATTAAACGAAACTACCAAGAATCGCGGAACATACATGGGGTATTTTCGGATAACCCTGGGCATGAGGAATCAATATTTTTTATTTGACGTAATAAATACGCCGTGAATATCAAAGTAGTAAAAGTCAAGGTAGCCATAAAAGTCACAATTATTATAAAAACAGCTATAGCTACTTACCTTTATTCCCGCTAATATTGAGCACGGAAAAATTAGTAAGCTCATGTATAGCAGTCGGTATTCCTCGTTGCAGGTTCCACGACACATCCAACATTGAGACTATACCATTTCTATTTAGTCCTGATACCACCGACTTACAGTAACCGCGCCTTAAGATGACAAAACGAGGTTTAGACAGAGACTGGCACAGGTAAGAGTGACAGGACCATGGTAAGTCGAGGAAGCCACAATGTTGAGAAAAGCCACAAAACTCATAAAGTTGCTAAAGTTACCCAAAAACTGAGAAAGTCAAAGAAAGAAAAATAAGTTTATTTGCCACAGAAACACGTGGATAAAATATAAAAATAAAACTAGTAGATAACAAGACTATAACGAGCACAAAACAGAAATAGTCGGCAGCTGCTGGCACGTCATGACTGTGACAAGAAGGCTTCCACTCAGCATGATGCTGTGCTATGGAGACCTACAGCACAGCGCTGATTTTCAGTGGTTACCCAAAGGGAATCGTTAAAGTAGCAAAAGTTGCTCAAAAGTCGAAAAGATGAAAGTCACATAAGTCGAGAAGGTCGAAAATGTCTTAAAGCCACATAACATTCAAGTAAAAGTTAAGATTAACTCACCCTTATTTCCACTAATATTGAGCACCGAAAGATTAGTGAGCTCGTGTATAGCGGGCGGTATGCCTCGCAGCAGGTTGCAGGACACATCCAACATTGACAGCAGGGGGAAGAGGAGACGACCCTTCAGGGAGGAGCCTGTGTTCTGGAAGAGAATGGTGGGAATTAGTTCAGTGCTAGCTAGACAATCAATCCATCAAATATCTTTATTGTGGATCATAGGTAGATACATAATACAGGTCTTATTAAATTGTGATCAGCTATATCCCACCCTTAGGGCATACAATAGTTGGACACGGTGGAGCATACGGTGGAGGTCTGCCCTGCTTGGGCGGAGCACCGCCGTGTCCTCACGGAGGCGATCGGCGGCGGCGATCTGAGCGTCCGGCCGTGGTTCAGGCCATGGTCCGGAGCGAGAGTGCATGGGAGGCTGTCACTTCCTTCTGCGAAGCAGTAATGCTCGCGAAGGAGGAGGCGGAGCGCGCGAGGGAGAGGCTAGATTCACGCCCTCGCGCCCCTAGTCACCGCAGGAGACGCCCCGGGCGTCGGGAGTCGCGAGCCGACTTCCGGCCACCGCAGGCGCGGGCTTGCGGACGGTGGGCAAGGGTAGCTCGCCGTCCGATAAGGACCAGGACCGGGTCGACGGCGCGCTGTGTTCCACGCGCGCCTCAAAGAGATGTCAGCACCAACTGACGGGATCCGGGGCCAATGCCTGCCAGGGTTGCGAGTTTGTCCGAAAGGGATATCGCGGCCCCGGCACACAGGCAACGGAAGGAACACGGGTGGGTTTTAGTCAGTAAAAGTCTGACACACCCTCTCGCTCCGCCCAGAGCTCAGGACTCATTTGATGTTTTCCCACCCTCAAAATATACAATAGTTACACAGAAATTAAATTATAAAAAAAGATAAAAATAAAAACAGAGCGAATTTTGGTAGGTACACAACAGTGGGACACTGAACGCATCATGACTGAGGGGGACTGTATTGGAGAAGTGATTTGTCTGTTATGAAGTGTTTTATAGAGTAGTAGCACTTGTTTACTAACAGATCATGAGAGAGAGGAGATCCTTTTTAACACGCTTTTATTAGGTCGACCTGTATGTAACTATGTAATGGAATCTAAGGTAACTAATTTAACCATCTTCCAAGGGTCGTAGCGTAATGAAAATTGGCAGCTGTATGTAGTTCTGATGACAATACAATAATATGGTACTGTCGAACTGATCTGATGATGGAGCCGGAAGATATGAACTAAAAGCGTGTTTTTCTAGTGTTTTTTAAACTAAATATTTTTTCATTTCCGTAATTCTAATAGGCCCCGGAATATTATTAAAGATGCGTGATGATGTACAAAAGATACTTTCATGCATGAGATGATGATAAGACTTATTATCTTCCTGCTCTTGTTCCACGTTACGTGGGGTTGGCGCACCCCGTTTTATTCTTCCATTCTCCCCTCTACACTTCTCGTTTACACGTAATCTTCAGTATAAAATCATTAAAAGTCTGTTATCGTCGCCTTAATTATGCTGAGAACCATTTTTAGGGTTCCGTACCCGAGGTGACAAACGGAACCCTATTACTAAGCCTCCGCTGTCCGTCCGTCCGTCTGTCTGTCAGCGGGTTGTATTTCATGAACCGTAATAGGTAGACAAATGAAATTTTCACAGATTGTGTATATCTGTGAAGTTGTACTGTTTGCAGATGATACCTCTCTTATTTTTAAAGTAGACAGGAATAGACAAGTTTTTGACGATGTAAACAGTGCACTCTCAATGGTTACAGATTGGTTTACGACAAATAACCTAGTTCTCAATGCTAAGAAAACGAAATGTGTAAAGTTCGCCCTACCTAATGTTAGAAATCTAGGTCCCAACATCGTCTTAGATAAAGAGGTGCTTGAATCCGTAAATTCGGCAGTTTTTCTGGGCATAACAGTAGACGCCAAACTTCAGTGGGGCCCACATATATCGAGCCTAGCGGGAAGGCTCAGTTCCGCCGCCTACGCCGTCAGGAAAGTAAGACAATACACTGACGTCGATACAGCTCGTTTAGTCTATTTTAGTTATTTTCATAGCGTTATGTCCTACGGTCTTCTGCTGTGGGGCAAAGCTGCTGATATTCAAAATATATTTGTCCTTCAAAAACGAGCTGTTCGAGCTATTTACCAGCTAGGTGCCAGAGTTTCTCTAAGAGATTTTTTCAAAGATATTGGTATCCTCACGGTGGCATCTCAATTCATCTTCGCCAATATCTTATATATTAGGCAAAATATACACTTATACACTAAAAACAGTGATTTTCACAATGTTAACACTAGAAATAAGGACAAACTACGAGCTCCCTTTCACCGGCTTCATAAAGTTCATAACTCATTTGTTGGGCTTGGTATAACTTTTTATAACAAGCTACCCTCTTCTTTGGTAGATTTGCCTTTTAATGCGTTTAAAACGAAAGTAAAATCCAAGCTTTGTTCAAAGGCATACTATTCTATCAACGACTACTTAAATGATAAGAATAGTTGGTCGCTGTAGTTAACTCAAGACAATGTTTATGTTCTTTCTCCAGCTTACCCACTGACAAGTTATATGAGTTTATATAGGTAATTGTTTAATTTATTTGACTATAAAAGTCAAATTATTTAAATTTAATTATTGTTGACATTTTAAGTCAAGTTATTTTAATTTATTTTTGACAAAATCTACTCATCACACTGTTTTTTTATGAGTTGTATTGCAATATGTGGTTAGCTAGTGACCTCGACAATTGATCATATTATTTATTACTATTAGTAATTAACTGTTTGTTTATTTATTTTACCTCGATGGTCCTAGTTTATCATTTATAACTTCCAGTTACAACTATATGTAAGCGGGCACGCCCTTTATGCCTGGTGGCTTTTATTAAGATATCAAGTTCTGTTTACGTTTTGTTTTTTATTTCTGCCTGAGTATAGTTCTCGATGATTTTGTTTGGTATATTGGCGTGTGCTAGCTTATATATGGCTAATAATTTAAATTATGTTTTGTGTTGTTTAATGTAAATTATTTTGAATACTATTATATAGAATCTTCTTTTTGTTCTTTTAACTGAACAGACAGCTGTGCAGCTGGGGAGTTTGTTGCGCCACTTCTTCTTCCCAGCTAACGCACTAGGAAGTGGTGAAGGGTGGGCGTTTTGGGGGACTGTCTTATGTAATTTTGACGTTCGAAAAGTGCTGATTCTCAGCCTAGTTTGAATAAATGACTTTTGATTTTGATTTTGATTTTCTATTGCCGCTAATAATACAAATTAAATTAAGTAAAAAATTAAAGCAGGCCATACAAGAAACGGGTTTTTTAATAAAGTAAAAAACGTATTGCTAAATATTTTCACTTGGCTTTCTTGACTTTCCGCACATTGCACATTTTTCTAAAAGTCAATAATTACAAAACATTTTCCAAAAAAAAAACACTACAAAGTGGAAAATTACTTTAATTTCGGAAGTCGGTGGCAAAAAACAAAAATTCAAAACCAAAGACACCGACTTCCGAAATTAAAGTAATTTTTCACTTTGTAGTGTTTTTTTTCGAAGTCGGTTGTTTTTTTTTTGGAAAACGTTTTTATTTTTAACTTTTAGTTTTGGTACCATCCCCACATAAATTCGAATACCACCTATGCACCTAAGTACCTGCTATGTAAATAACCTACCTACCTTTTTGGAAGTCGGTTAAAAAGATAGAAAGTACATCCATTCTTTACAATTTTTCCTAGTATTTTAGCTGAGAAGAACTGAAACGTCTGTTAAGAGCGGCCAACCCGTGATACTTTTCATACAAACGCTCGTACGTGATTGTGGCGTAGTAACACATCTTTCTTTGAAATTTTGAAACTAATATATATCTTGTGCACTATATCTAGGTTTCCAAGAAAGAAAAAAATAAAATAATTGAGAAACAAAGTCAGTGTAAGCCTCCAAAAAACTGCTTTTTTGCACAAAATTTACCCGAACTTTGGCCGGTCATAATATACTCATAATTGGTAAAAGTAAAGAAAACATCTGCATAGAAACCTCGCATATGTAATGAAAATTCTAAATATCAAATATTTTTTTCATAAACTTGTAAGGTTTACTCAAAAACCCGTATTTCCTGATACAACTTTTTACACACTATTTTTTCGTACAATGTTATCGCGTTCTCGCTTGTTTGTTAGCAGTTCTCACTTGCGCTCGATGAAACAACAAGCTTTTCGACCCATGCTCGCGTTGACGATAGACGGACCGGGAAGGGCCCTCTTAAGTTGTAAAAAGTTATGATCAATACAATAGTATCACTGTTCTCCTGCCCTTACCACAACGTATGTGGGGTTGGCGCACCATCTTCTTCCATAGTTCTCTATCATTCGTCATCTCCGTAGTCACCCCCTTTCTATCCATATCATCTTCCACACAGTCCATCCATCGTTTTTTTGGTCTTCCCCTACTCTAATAGCCAATATTCAATACAATAGTAAGTGGTAAAATTCAAAAGTAATTTATTCGAACTAGGCTAGTTGGAAAAGGCAGGTAGATGATGATTTAGCGTTAGCCAATCACGTTGTTTCGCACGTATTTCAAAGTAAAGATGAAATTTCCACTGAAGCGGAGACGAGCGGAGCTGAGCAGCGACGTGCAGGAATCGTCCAATCACAGACGAGACGAGAGACGCGATGAGTATTTCAACCATTGTTATTAGTCAGCTCCGGTCAACTCCGCTTTAGTAGAAACGCACCCTAAAGCCCCTATACTCTTGCAGCGATGTTAAATTTAATCTGCCAAAAAATCAAAATTCAAAAATCATTTATTCAAACTAGGCTGAGAATCAGCACTTTTCGAACGTCAAAATTACATAAGACAGTCCCCCAAAACGCCCACCCTTCACAACTTCCTAGTGCGTTAGCTGGGAAGAAGAAGTGGCGCAACAAACTCCCCAGCAGCACAGCTGTCTGGTATCATTACATACGTACCCATTCATCATCTTCTTCATTAGTTTCATCTTGTGCAGCCGATGATAAGCCGTCATCATCTGTAGTCAGTTGGATGCGCGTTAGAAGATTGTTAGCCATGATCTAGAGAGAAAAAGAAAGTATTTGTTTAATAATCTCCAAACAGGATTATTGATCGCGATCAGCATATACAGGGTTCGAAATTTGAAATACTCTTTTTTTTCTTTATTTTCGGCCAGTCTATCCATCGTAAAAAGCAGGTTAGTTTCTCATTTCCTACGAAATGTATGGAAAAAGTTTTTTTTGCGATTTCTGACTTTTCTGTACTCAAACCTCAGTTCGTCCGGTTTTTTTATCCTTATAAGAAACAGGATCTATTGGTATCAAAAATAGTATTTGTGAAAGCTGCCCATTTTCTTGCTGACTACACACTCACCAGAGTCCTCAGTCCCTCAAGCCTCAGGTGTCTTCTAGCAGGACAGGCAGCACTTAGCAGCTGTGACCTGACAGAGCCTCCAGACCTTGGCCTGGAGCGCACGTTGTTGTTTGCTGAGGAGTTGGGGCAGTAGCAAGCGAGGGGATCGCCTTCAGTGGAGCCGAAGCTTTCTACCTATAATAGACGAACAATTTAAAAATGGAATTAAAAATTATTTACGTATTTTTAAAAAAAAGATTTCGACCGAAAACGGAGACGAAAATTATTTAGAAATTAAAATATATTAACATTTCCGCTGTACACCGAAATCTTGTTTGTTTTTAATACATTTAGGGAGAGAAAGAGCAAACACTGTAATTCCATTAGACGACACAAAATTTCGTGTATTTCTTTAAGTGTTGATTCACCTGATTTTGCCGAGGTTTACGATGTGGGCTGAATGACGCGCGACAATTCACTAACTTCTGATTTTCTGCCTGGCCGAAGTTTCGCTTGGTTTATGGCCGAAAAGGAAAATTTGGCCGAATCATGATTATCATAAATAATCATTATTATCGCCGGAAACGACAACGAAGCTTCGGTCGGTCACTATATTTATTGTGGTTTGAGTCAGTTATGAATAATGGATAAGGAACGTTGAGGAACATTTTTCCCAGCAATGGAATAAAGTACCTGTCAGTGTTTTTTGTCAAAAAAACATAGCTGGTGTATACTAGTTTTGTCGACAGAAGAATAGACAAAATCACAATCTGTCATTGTTGTCTATTCTTCCGTAGACAAAACCCGTTTCTAATGTAATGATGCTACGCGTGCTGGTTGTCTACTTACTTGTGGTAAACTTGGCCAGCAGGTGATCTCGTTGTGACTGAGATCCAACTGCCGAAGACTAGTAGGATATGACGTCACGTACGACATAGATCTGTTGAACAAAGATATCAACTCAACTCAAAGCATTTATTTCAATTAAATCATTTACAGGCACTTTTGAATTGTCAAATAGTCGGTCAGTTAATCAGAAAGTTGAAGCTAGTTGCTCATTCCAAATCGTAGATCTTTATGGGGAAGAACGGGCAAGAAACTCCAAGGACACTCTTTTAAATATAGAAAATTACAAAATCCTGGGTACATTATTCTTGTTGCTTCTATACGTATATGTGAGAACAATGTACAAAAAATATCAAAACAATTCAAAATATAAGATTAAAAATAAGCCCTGGCAGATAAGAGCTGACCAGTCACAACTGACGGCGCCCGTTCACGAACATGACCCGTGGATCAGCACTATCCAGCTCAACCATTTTGTGGAACCGAATGATACAACACACTCGCCACCATCAGCGAGACATTTAAGTGAGCATGACATACTAGTCAACAAGACCTGAACAATGAACCCATTAAAGATATAATCACCCTTTTCAAGGAAGACATAGGAGATGTCATGGAAACTAGAACAATAAGACATCAGTCTCCGATACTAATTACCGCTTGGACCACCAGGAACGAGAAGGTTCTAGCAAATCGAGACAAAGACTCATTAGCAATCGTGTCAGTATAAAAGACCCGTCCATCGGAAGAACGTGTTGTATCTACTTAGCACTCGTCGAGACAACTATAAGTTTATGTTATAAATTGTGAAATCTAAATATAAAAGTGATATTGTGAAGTAAAGGTAAGAAAAATAATTTTTATAACTAAATCAGTTTGAAGTATTTTGACTGGCTCTTTCTGTAAATAAATCTCGATATGTGTCGCAGAGTTCTTTGATATTTAAATTATTATCTTCCGTCATGTGAAACATAAGTAGTTCTCGTTTGGGCATAATTAATTTTCTTTCTTTTAAATCTATTTTTGCATTGATCTGCTCAATCATTTCAGTACCCATTAAAACGTCATACTTATTGGTAAATTGGTAAATATAAAATTTCATCGGTCCATTATCTTCACCAAAATATTTACATTGGAATGGAGTTTCTATTACGCCATTGTGGGTTGTTACTCCATGTGAAGTTCTAACCATGAATTTTTCTGGCATTCTACATTCAGGAAAATATAATTTTTGTGCTGTTGGCGTTATAAATGAACGTTGACTTCCTGTATCTATCAATATTTTTAGTTTAGGGTTTTCTGTTTCGAAATATGGTAAATATGATTTAACATGATTAAATTCTATGAGGTTTTGTTTAATTCTAATCCCTCGTGAAAATTCTGATTTGTTTCGGGAATATAATAACAATTTTCCTCAGGAATATAATAATATTCCTCGGGAATGTAATAGTTATTTTCTTCTGGAATAGGACTGTTAATTTGAGAACTATTATTTTCATTTTGTTTTGGTTCTTCTGAATTTTCGGAATGATGGTATAATTCTTTTGCTACAAAACCTTTTCCTAGATTGATTTGATTCGGTTTTAATTGGACTGCGGTCCTCATTGTTACGTCTTCTGACTTTTGTATAGGACGCTGTGGTTGTTGTTGTGGGATTCTATATTGTTGAAATTGCGGATGCGGAGGCCTTTAAAATACGTTATTTGGATTTGGAATCCAAGGTTGTCTAGTTTGGAAAAAAGGTCTGTTTGTAAATTGAGCGTTCATTTTCTGTTGTTGTGGATACGATTGTTGAGGTTGAAATTGAGTGTTAGCGTTTTGTGTTGGTTTATGTTGTGGTACACTCCATTGTTGGGGTTGTATTTGATTTATAACTCGAGGAGCAGGTAAATAATTAGATTTTTTTGTTTTATATTGTAACCTTTGTAACTGTTTCATTAAAGTTACAATTACTGACATATATTTGGTCGTGGTAAGGTAAACTATTTCTTAAAGTATTCTGTGCAGTACTAATATAGGGTTCCATAATCTCATCTATAAGATCCTGTCTGGCTATTCCATGTTTATCAGTTAACTTACTTTTAATGAAAAAAAAATTTTGTTTTAATTCAAATATTAAATCTTTGTATGTAGTTTTTCTTTTAACATTAGATAATTCTACTAGTAAGGTATTAAGTTCTTTATTATCTGCACACTCTGTTTTCAGGGTGGTTTCTATATAATCCCAATTGAAAGCATGGTTTATCATAGAAATGATTATTGCAGCCCTTCCTTCAAGTTTAGATGATAATAACATTATGTTTTGAGGCGTATTGCCTCCTACGGCTTGTAGCCATTGCTTAGCATTATTAAGATAATTATAAATGGTAAATGGGTCACCATTATATGTGGGGACAAAATTAATTAACTTGTTTGGATCAATTGTGAATTGCGTTGCTTTGCGTGTTGTGATGAACTAGATACACTTAGTGGTACGTAGCCTTGCTTACCCTCCATATTATTGTTAGGAAATGGGTCGGTTTCTCTACTTACACTAGTCATAGACTTATATAATAATTTCGGGGATCTATGGAGTGGAATTTTGGGTAGGATAATGCTACTTGTTACTTAAAGAACGCTGCTAATGACAGCGCGGAGAATCAGCATTTCTTCACTTTTTGTTTTTGACTTATTTATTTGGTAGGTTGCCCAGTGTTTTAAGACTTAAAAGTCACGCAAAGTTTTGTTTAGCGAACTTGGAGGTTTTCTCCTCAAAAGTCCTTGAACTTTATAACACTTTCACTTTTTTAGCTGGGCCCCACGTTGGGCGCCAGTCAAAATACTTCAAACTGATTTAGTTACAAAAATAATTTTATTACTTTTACTTCACAATATCACTTTTATATTTCACAATTTATAACTTAAACTTATAGTTGTCTCGACGAGTGCTAAGTAGATACAACACGTTCTTCCGATGGACGGGTCTTTTATACTGACACGATTGCTAATGAGTCTTTGTCTCGATTTGCTAGAACCTTCTCGTTCCTGGTGGTCCAAGGGGTAATTAGTATCGCAGACTGATGTCTTATTGTTCTAGTTTCCATAACATCTCCTATGTCTTCCTTGAAAAGGGTGATTATATATTTAATGGGTTCATTGTTTAGGTCTTGTTGACTTACGCTCAACTGCCATACTCTTTCAAGTCAACATACATCTTAATAACATAAAAAACGGCCCCATGGTACACACATTTACAAAAAAAATTAAAATGCTTCTAAATTATACAAAACTAGTTTGCAATGTATTTGAGAGATTAATAAATAGAATGTTACTACCAAAAAGAAAGAACCTATCTACCTATATCAAATACTAGGCATAACCACTTCTACATACAACATGTACTCGTAAACCTGTCCGGTCCGTGAATTGTTAGGTATTGTAATGAGTCTATTTATGTGGTAAAAAAAAAATCCCCATATTTTTTTTTTATGGGGAATATTATCGGGTTATTTACAAGGGGCGCGGGCGGCTGTCGTTTAGCGGATGTCTACAAGTCATAATTTATGATCCCTGTTAAAAATTTGCTCATTTTTAATGGACTTGGGGTAATTTTGGTACTAAAAATGTGAATTTTAAATAGCAAAAACTTTTTTATTTTCAATAATAATAAGACTTTTTATTTCTTTACTATGCATTTGCTCGAAAAGAGCGTTTTCCAAGCACTAAATTTGTGCGAAAACTTGTCACTTTTTTTCATGTCATTTTTTTTAATTTTTGAAGCTGTCGTCAGCCCGTCGCAAAGAGTTTTTATTATTTGAGAAAAGTTTTACAAATCAGATGATGATGATAACGATGACGATGGCGATGGTGATGACGATGGCGATAACGATGGCGATGGCATTGACGATGACTATGAAGATGGTCAAAATCAAAAAGTCAAAGTCAGTCAAAGTCATGAATGTTGTTTAAAACTTAAAATAAAAACAACATTGATATGTCAGATGTAATACATCATAGGCGACGACCGTAAGGCTCGTTCGTTTTTTTTATTTCCTCGCACAATGCATAGTAAAACGTTGTATGATACACGTGCGTAAGATGCCTACTGCTGCTACCTTCCGCACTTGTAGCATAAATAACTATTTTGGTAATGTTATTGTAGTACCTATTATGTGCTTTTTTCAAATTCAATAGTCATTTATTCAAACTAGGCTGAGAATCAGCACTTTTCGAACGTCAAAATTACATAAGACAGTCCCCCGGCACGCCCACCCTTCACCACTTCCTAGTGCGTTAGCTGGGGAGAAGAAGTGGCGCAACAAACTGTCCAGCAGCACAGCTGTCTGTTCACATGCTGTGTTTTACATATTGTATATTAATCTATAGGCGAACATGGGTCGTGGTAAAGGACGCTGGGTCAAAATAAGATGGTCTATTTTGGCCGAACAAGTTTTGATTTTGAAGATTCAAAACCAACATGGAACACCATATACAAGACACTTGGCCAGCATGGTTCATCGAGTTCAAGACCCTGGGCCAACAAAAGCCATCGAGGAACAAGCCACTTGTCCAAAATGGACCGTCCCTCACAAGTTACTGGGCCAGCATGGTCCATCATGTACCAGACATTTGGCCAGCATGGTCCATCGACAACACAAGACAACTAAAATATCTTACCTGAGGAATTATAAGCCATATTCAACCTAGTCAGGTTAGGAGCCCTGCAGAACAGCGCACAAGGCTCGCAGGTGAACTGGTTATGTACTGAGTTCAGGAGTGGTAGAGTCTCTTCACTTGGACAACGTGGTTCATCATGTACAAGACATTTGGCCAACATGATCCATCGTGTACAAGACATTTGGCCAACATGGTCCATCGTGTACAAGACATTTGGCCAACATGATCCATCGTGTACAAGACATTTGGCCAACATGGTCCATCGTGTACAAGACATTTGGTCAACGTGGTCCATCACAATGATTTAATTACGATGTTTTCTTTCACCTTTTTGGGAGCAGTTTTAGTCTAGGAAGTCTTACCTGAGTGAATTATAAGCCATATTTAGCCTAGTTAGGTTAGGAGCCCTGCAGGCCAGCGCACAAGGCACGCAGGTGAACTGATTGTGTGCGAGGTTCAGGGCTGACAGGGCGGAGCCCCCGCGCGTGCAGCCCACCGACGAGCCTTCCACGACGCCGCGCCATGTGTGAGCGCGACGGGCTTCGGACCAGCTGGGGAGAGAGAAAGATTTAATTGTGTTAGATTATATTATAAAACTTCTATGTGTTTTAATTTATCTCTGTAGGTAGTGAAACAAGCCCTTAATTAGCAATTTTTATTTTTTATTTATTTTTTCGACGACACGGTTGGCGCAGTGGCTAAGCGATCGACTGCTGCGCAACGTGTCGCGGGTTCGATCCCTGCACGGAACAAATATTTGAATGATCTGCAAGTAGTTGTTCCGGGTCTGGATGTTAGTGTATGTGAGTTTCTATGTTTGTAAACGCATCCGCGATACAAGAAGAAATTCTTAGTGTGGGGCAACATAAAAAAAAAAAAAAATAGTAAATACTCACAAAGCATTCCCCGCTCGGTTGGTGAGCACGGGTATCGAGTCCTCATCATCTTCATCCAACGTCTCCGACTCGCTGCGCTCTATCGACGGACTGCGAGACGATGACTTCTAAACAGAAACGAATAATAATATAATTTATGTATTTATAAACAAACAATAACATCACATGTGTATTCCCCGTAGGGTTTGGCAGAGGTGCATACATTTCGCTCTTGATAAAACTTTAGGAATATCGGATACTTCTACAATGTTTGTTAATATGTGAGCACCATGTATCTATCACACAATAGGGATGTTGCCTGGAAAAAAAAAACTAATTAGTCCGTCAGTCAGATAATAAAAATATATTAGACACGTATTTTTTGCTTTATCAAATTAATAAAAAATGGTTTAGATAAAACGCATTAAAGTCGGGGAGTGGGGGTCACAAGTCAGTATAAAATCTACCGGGGAGTGACGTCATGCCACATTTTAACGCATTGCCTACTCAATGTGTTGCCGTAATGTTTTGATTACGTAAAATACGTGTCCAATATTTTTTAATAATCTACCTGACGGACAAAAAATATATTTTTTCTCAACATCCATATTAATTTATCTGTCATTGCTTCATTTTTAATTCTTTTTATCTACTGTGGTATAGTAATTTTATTCCAGGTGCATCGTCTTCACATATAATTATAATGAATGTATAAAAACATTTTTAAAGAGTAACGGTGGAGTTTCTTGCCCATTCTTCTCCTTACGAAAACTACTTCTAGGAAAGTAAAATTTGACGTTCAAAAGTGCCTTGTATGTGCCTAATTGAAATAAATTATTTGACTTTGACTTCGCCAGTTATGTTTAAGTCCCATGTAATAGGGGGCGAGCCTATTGCCATCAACCGGGCACAAATCCAGACTCCGAGCTACTACTGAGAAAATAAAGAAACTAAATTTATTTGACTCAGGTTAAGGCGCACAAAAAAAAAAAAAACAAAGTAAATCAGTTTTATCTTCTTCTTTTCGTGTGGTTAGTGACTAACCTGGTGTCAGAGTTTTAAAGCCGCTGACCCCGCCGCTGGCCTCTGACTTGGCTTCACATGCCGTCGAGAAATATCTCTCAGGCATGCCGGTTTCCTCACGATGTTTTCCTTCACCGTTTTTTAAGCAAGTGATAATTATACAATACGCACATGAATCCGAAAAGTCAGAGGTGCGTGCCTTGGGTTCGAACTCGAGACCTATGACTTGGCAGTCCGACGGTCACACCACTAGGCTATCACTGCTATATATCAGTTTTATAGTCTGTGTGTTCTATATTTAAATAAAAGTAGATAGATATGTGCAGCAAATAATATTAAACTCGATTAGATATTTGTTTAAAAATAATTATATAGCGCTTCATAAGGAATTAAATAATATGAAATAGAGCGGCGGTTAATAGACCCTAGGATTAACCCTAATTAATAGACTTACAGACTGTGTTGCCATAGCGAATTGAGCGCTGCCTATGGAGGGCGAAGCGCTAAGCTGGGGCGAAGTCTCCGATGGGGACGCCAACTGCTGTGGACTGCTGCATTCTCCCTGACCCTGGTGATGAAACATACAGGGTGTCAGGGACATCGACGCGTAAAATGTTATATGAATTCAGTACATAAATCTAAACCGTAGAAATTAATCGTCGATTATTTAAAAAAAGATGTGCTGTTCCATACATTTTGACCATGTATTGAAATGTAAAAAATAATTATTTAATAGCCATGTAAAAATTCTACAGAGGCGAGTCTAAAATCATGTGCTGAATTGCGTGTTGGCGACTATTACATTTTAAGTAAAATAGGATTAAAAAGTCATGTTATCATTTTAAAATCTTATGTCCACATAGACACGGTGGCGACGCACATGATTGTAGACCTAGCGTAGTAATCTTTGTAAGTGTAAGGCTGCCTGTCCATTGAAGCGGAGCAAGGCAGCGGAGAGGAGAATGGCAGCGGAGTGGAGCGGAGTTGCGGACAGTGTCTGTCCATTGATGCGGAGCGAGATAGCAGAGCGGAGCTACGGACTGTGCGGAGCGAGGTAGCGGAGCGAGGTAGCGGAGCGGTGTTGCGGAGTTTGCGGAGCTAGACCGAGTTCACGCGACGAGTAATAATTCCCCACTCCGGTTCCCCGCTCCACTTCTCCGCTCCGCTACCCCTCTCCGCTTCTCCGCTCCATTTCCCGGTTTTGTATGAATTTTTAAACTAGTTCGCATATCCCTGTCCACTGAAGCGGAGCGGAGGTTTTATCCAATTCCATTGGTTAATATTGGCACACCGCTACTCCACTCCTTCACGGTCAAAATGTATGGAACAGCACTTTTTGTTTTATAACAGACGAAAATTTTCAACGCAGGAGTATTCAGAATCATGTACTGAATCCAAGGTTGGTAGGAAAGGATGGTCGGTGTCGATTTCCCTGCCACCCACTATGATTGCTTGTTGTTATTTTCAGCAAGCAATCACAACAGTTAAAAAAAGGGATTTGACAAAAGATTTACCGCTTTTTGCTACTTGCGACACGTGGGGATTGAACTCATGACCTTTGACTCGCCAGTCCACGCCTTACGCGTTGGGCTCGAGGCTACTGTTGCGGACGACAGGGGCGCGTCCAGCACCCGTAGTGGTCTGGGACAATCTCCAACTATAGCTGATGTGTGCTCCCTACTAACTGAGTCTAGTCTAGGACTCCGCTGGCGGCACACGTCACCACTCAACCCTTGGATCCATATATGTGTGTTGTGGGGTCCAACCCACAAGGACCTCGGGGAGTTGGGGAGCGACGAAGAGTCAATGAAATAAAACGCAGATTTTCTATCTAAAATCTTCTGGCAAGGTATCCGGCTCGAAGGACCAACTTTACGCGCCCTTGCCGTCCGCAACAGCTACACTCAGTCTTGAAGGTAAATATTAAAAATACCTAAATAAAATCAAGCCTTTTTCTTTTAGTGGATAGGCAGAAACTACAAATACCAACTGCTACGGTTTACACACACTCTTTTAACAACAAATACGTGCTAAACTCGTTGGACCTAAATACGTTGATAAAAAACTACTATAAATTAAAAAGAAGTACCCAGTAAGAACGAAGGACGCGACGTGGGACAGTGGCTTTATATTGTTTAGCGACTATCTGAAGAAACAACGAAATAAAAGAGTTGTTTTAGTAAGTTCAACTGTATTATTTTGATAGCGTTCATAGACTAAGTAGAGAATACCTACCTGTGAATAAAACTAGCCTTATTATTGACGATCATAGCTGAGAGACAGGCCTCCTCTCAGTGAGAGGGAGTGGGCCGTAATCCACCACGCGGACCCAGTGTGGGTTGGTAGATGTCACATGTCTTCGAATTTTTGGTTCTAGGACATGCCGGTTTCCTCACGATGTTTTCCGTCATCGTTTTGAGAGCAGTGCTGATGAAATAATTTACACTAAGTAAAGCGCCTGTCAAGGTTCGAACCTTCGATCTACAAACTCGTAAGACGCGGCCGTTATCACTGTGCCACCACTGCTCTTAGTATAATTGACGATCATTATTCTTAATTCCTTACCAGATATTTTAATTTTTTAAATTGGTTAAAAATAGCACTTTTAAACGTTATCTATTTATTGCCGATTCCTATCATTTACGGACCGTTATTGGTTAAGTAATCTTTACCAATAAGGGCCTGCGCTGACTGGCGGACGGCAGATTAGAACATCGAGGGGGACGCCAGCTCACACTGACAAGAAAAATCCTCTGCGATACCGCGAGCGTTCGCCAGCTTACCGGAGCATCCGCCGAGTAGGGTTTGATTATTCCAATTGCGACAGCGCAGTTGAAAAGTAGCTTTTGACAGAGTATGGCAGACTGGCAGAGTCCACCGCATACCGCCGCCTCCCGCTGCGATATCGTCCAGCGTGCTTTTCGATGCTCCTAAGAAATCTGCACTGCGATGCTCCTAGGTCGATCACCGAGCATAGAAATATATTCCTTATTTCGATTGTATAAGTATTGATCAATTTAAAAGTCCCGTCCGCCAGTTTGCGCAGGCCATTATAAAGCAAAGACCTCATAGCTTAGCATAGTAGACCCTTCCATATCGAAGTAGCTATCACAGGTAAAATTAGCTTACGAATCTAATTATATGCCCAGATTGCAAATAAAAAAAAATCCATTGGTAAGTAAAAACGATTCGTTAAGTTTAAAGGAACCGAGCATTAGTAGTCAAGTCGAGAGTCACCCACTGGGGCAACTTGGGGCGTTATGTAGCAGTGTGCAATTCCTTATGACCAACGTGAGCCATCATGGTCCACCATTGACCAGTATAGTCCACTGTGTACAAATCACTTAACACCAATTTGGTCCAGCATGAGCCACTGTTTGCTACCATAGTCTACAAGACACTGAGCCAGCATAGGCCATCATAGTCCACTGTGTACAAGCCACTTAATACCAAGATGAGCCAGCATGGGCCACTGTTTGCTACCATAGTCTACAAGGCACTGAGCCATCATAGGCCATCATGGTCCACTGTGTACAGGCCACTATTGGCAATCATGGTCCACCATTGACCAGCATAGTCCACTGTGTACAAGCCACTTAATACCAAGATGAGCCAGCATGGGCCACTGTTTGCTAGCACTGTTTGCTACCATAGTCTACAAGGCACTGAGCCATCATAGGCCATCATGGTCCACTGTGTACAGGCTACTATTGGCAATCATGGTCCACCATTGACCAGCATAGTCCACTGTGTACAAGCCACTTAATACCAAGATGACCCAGCATGGGCCACTGTTTGCTACCATAGGCTACAAGGCACTGAGCCATCATAGGCCATCATGGTCCACTGTGTACAGGCCACTATTGGCAATCATGGTCCACCATTGACCAGCATAGTCCACTGTGTACAAGCCACTTAATACCAAGATGAGCCAGCATGGGCCACTGTTTGCTAGCACTGTTTGCTACCATAGTCTACAAGGCACTGAGCCATCATAGGCCATCATGGTCCACTGTGTACAGGCTACTATTGGCAATCATGGTCCACCATTGACCAGCATAGTCCACTGTGTACAAGCCACTTAATACCAAGATGACCCAGCATGGGCCACTGTTTGCTACCATAGGCTACAAGGCACTGAGCCATCATAGGCCATCATGGTCCACTGTGTACAAGCAAGCCACTATTGGCTATCATGGTCCGCCATTGACCAGCAAAGTCCACTCTTTACAAGCCACTTAATACCAACACGGTCCAACACGGGCCACTGTTTGCTAGCACTGTTTGCTACCATAGTCTACAAGACACTGAGCCATCATGGTCCACTGTGTACAAGCCACTATTGGCCATCATGGCCCATTTTGTACAAGTCTTTGGGCCAACATGGGCCAGCACTGTTTATTTGGCAGTTTTAGAGACTTACCTCGTCCCCAGCGGGCAGAGCGCGCAGATGGTTGAGCGCCACGTTGAGGTCCCTGAGCGCAGGCGCAGCCCACAGCGCGGCCGGCAGCGCGCGCAGCTTGTTGTTGGACACGTCCAGCAGCGACAGGCCCGGCAGACGGAACAGGAGGGGGGGTAGCTCTTCCAAGCGGTTGTCCTAAGAAAAAGATTTTAATGAAAAATATTTTTTGAAGATTCGAGAGTGAGACTTCTAAGCGGTTGTCCTGAGATTTTTTTTGAGAAAAATATATTGAAGATTCATGAGTGAGACGTGATTTTCGACATAAGTGAAAGCCATAAGAAATATAGCAACTTATAACGGAAATCTCGTTCGGAGGAGCTCGTGGCTAAGTAACAACAGCCGCACTGGTCGATCCATCAGGTTAAGCTACGCTTGCAGGGGTTGGTCAGTGGATGGGTGACCATCTTTACATACCGAGACTCTTCCGTGCCTCGGAAAGCACGTTAAGCCGTTGGTCCCGGCTGTCATTCGTGGATCTTTGACAGTCGTTACGAGTCGTCAGAAGCCCGAAAGTCCTGCTGGGGTCGCGGGTTTGTCTGAAAGGGATATCGCGGCCCCAGCACATAGGCAACGGAAGGAACACGGGTGGGTTTTAGTCAGTAAAAGTCTGACACTCCCTCTCGCTCCGCCCAGAGCGAGAGGAGTCATTTGATGATTTCACACAAAAAAAAAAAGCCCGAAAGTCTGACACCTGTCTTACCATGGGATATCGTATTACCCAGTTACTGGGTTGTGGAGGTCAGATAGGCAGTCGCTCCATGTAAAATACTGGTATTCAGCTGAATACCAGTATTTTACATGGAGCGACTGCCTATCTGCATCATCTGATGCAGCTGCATCCGGTTAGACTGGAAGCCGACCCCAACATAGTTGGGAAAAGGCTAGGCAGATTGATTGATAACGGAAATCTCGTTTTTATCGTAGTCATGTTGGATTTGGTCTTTTGGAATTAGTACTTCAAAAAAAATGCCCATGACGAAATATAAGTTACAGATTCGGTCCACAGCACCGAAAAGTTAACCAGAAAGATCTTAGCCGCTTCTCAGGTTGACTCTGAAGTGCCGTGTTTGACTGATGCGATGAACGCCTGGAAAGTGGCTTGTCCGGATACGGAGAAGCCCGAAAACCCGTCTTCCCAGAGACAGTGGGATGAGCCGCTCTGCAGGTTGGTACGGAATAACCTCTTTAATACGTCCACCAATACTGCTGAGCGTGCCCGCCTGCTGGCTGTGGGAGAATGGGAGTCGGGCCTCTGGCTTCAGGCGCTACCGTCACCCAACATAGGCACTATGCTGGGTGACACCACTTTTCGGCTCGCTACAAGTCTGCGTCTGGGCGCTCCTTGCGGGGCTCCGCATCGCTGTCAATGCGGTGAAGCAGTCGACCGCCTCGCACACCATGGCCTTTCCTGCAGCAAGAGCGCTGGTCGGTTGGCACGGCACGCAAGCATTAATGACATCATCCGTCGGGCTCTTGTCACCGCCGGGGTGCCAGCTGTTTTAGAACCCAATGGCTTGGCACGCGACGATGGGAAGAGGCCAGATGGAATGACCATTATGCCTTGGAAGTTGGGTAGGCCTTTGGTGTGGGATGCAACCTGTGTCGACACCCTTGCGCCATCCCATCTTCCTAGCACGGCGGGCTGTGCCGGGGCGGCTGCTGCAGGTGCAGAAAACCTCAAACGGCGCAAATATAACAACCTTATTGGTAGCTATATTTTTGAGCCGTTTGGGGTTGAAACACTAGGGCCGTGGGGTCCGAGTGCTCATCGAATATTTCGGGACATCGCTAAGCGGTTGGTCGACTCTTCACGTGACCAGAGGGCTGGCCAATTCTTAGGCCAAAGAATCAGCATTGCCATCCAACGTGGCAATGCTGCCAGCCTTTTGGGCACTTTTCCCGCTGACAGCGATGCGGACGAATTTTTTGATGCCCAATGAGCTCTTCCCTTTATTTTATTTAATTTTTTTCTTTACATTCTTGTACATAATATATATAATAGTTAGTTGTAAAATAAATTGTAGCTAATAAAAAAAAGTTGAATTCTATATGCAATAAAAAAAAATAGTTACAGATTAACTTCAGAAACAGCACTCTAGCAAAAAAAAAACAATAGACGTAGATATGTATTTAGTAACCTATTCCGCTTAATTATTACTAAAGAGTCATAAAAACCCTGTAAGAAATCGACACGTGTTTCACCTCTCAACGAGGTATCCTCCGACACGCGCTCGGCGTGGCAACTCGCCGTATTCTGGTTCGCGACAAGTCAGTCGCCATCCTGAGGATGCCTCGTTGTAAACTGTTTTTATTTTTTTATGTATAATATTTTTATGACTTTTCCAAAAGTACTTGTCAGTCTATTGTCAGTCTAAAATTAACTTTATTTACACTAACATAAAGGTGATGTTTGGTTAAGGGGAAATAACATCAATTGGAAACAACATTATAAATTGACGGTACCGTAAAAAATATTCCAATCATCTTTTTTTTTTGTTTTAGATGCTCCTTTTTAGTTTTTTTATTACTGTTAGTATATCTTGTAGGCGTCCCAAAAAAAAAAAATATTTTTCTTTCTTTCTTTCTCTCTCTTTCACACTCTGTCTCTTTCTCTTTCTCTCTATCTCTTTTTTTCTCTCTTTATCTATCTCTATCTCTCTCTCTTTCTCATTCCCTCTATCTCTCTCTCCCTCTATGTCTATCTCTCTCTCCCTCTATCTCTCTCTCTTTCTTTTTCTTTTTTTTATCTTTCTTTCTTTCTTACCATTCATACCAATATGAGACGAGATGTTACCTGCAAATACAGCTCCTGCAGCACAGGTGCTGTATACAGTTCTGGTCTGATCTTAGGCTTCTTCTTCCGTCTTTTGCCGTCTAGTTCTTCTTCAAAGGGATCTTCAGACGTTGGGAGACGTTCTAACTTGTTCTGGGCTGCGTTTAAATACCTGGGAATTAAAATAATCAAGGTATCAGAAAGCTCCAAAAAAAATCCAAAATTAGTGTAAATTATTTCATCACCACTGCTCTCAAAACGGTGAAGGAAAACATCGTGAGGAAACGGCATGTCCTAGAACCAAAAATTCGAAGACATATGACATCCACCAACCCGCACTGGGCCCGCGTGGTGGATTACAGCCCACTCCCTCTTACAGAGAGGAGGCCTGTGTGTCAGCAGTGGGAACGAACGTTATAGACTGGTTATGCTAATTAAGTCGAAATCTCATTAATTGTCAAAATCACTACATATTATAATACAAAGTCTCTCCCCCCGCGTTTGCACAACGCGCAACACTACGCAGGCAGGCATATTATAAGTTGGGGGATTACATCATTGATAAAAATGCTTGGTTCAATGCTGGTCCTGCTCCACAATCACAACTATTTGATTAACATTTGAAAATGCAGTTGGAGCTGCCGAAGAGTTTCAAGACCATCTTTGCATTGTATAAAATCAATTTCCTTTGTATTATATAATTTCAGAGCACAGGTGTGAGTACTATGTACTAAAGAGCTAACATTTACCGGATATTACGTATTTTATTTATTTTTTATACAATTTTTATTTACTTGAATGTGTCCTGGCGGCTGTGAGTATGTCATGCTCACTCGCATGTGTCGCTGATGGTGGCGCGTGTGTTGGATCATTTAGCTCCCTTCAAAATGGTTGAGCTGAATGGTGCTAATCCATGCGTCATGTTCGTGAACGGGCGCCGTCAGTTGGGACTGGTCAACTCTTAGCTGCCTTGGCTGATTTCAATTTTTGAATTGTTTTTTGTTTTATCTTTTTATTACGGACGCTTCTAACGTGCACGTCTTTCTACATTGTTCTCACATGTTTAATTTCAACATGAATGATGTAACCAGTATTTTGTAACAATTTATTTAAAAGAGTGTCCGTGGAGTTTCTTGCCCGTTCTTCTCCATAGGTACCTACTACGCTTTGGAATGGGAAACTAGCTTCATATTTCTGACTGACCGATTCCTTGACAATTCAAAAGTGCCTGTAAATGGTTTAATTGAAATAGAGTTTGAGTTTTGTCTGTCTGAACGCGATAAACTCAAAAACTACCGAACGGATCATACTGTTTTCACCAATGGACGAAGTGATTCATGAGAAAGGTTTATAATTCATTAAAGGTTTTGAGTAAATTGACTGAAATATGATGATGATTGTTGAAGATGTCGGCTTTACTGGCGTGTGTCGCGTAATTATTGGATGAAATTTGGCACACAGATAGTTTATAACCTATATTAACACATAGGGTAAAAAAGTTCAAATCAAATTCCTGGCAATAAGTTCCCTTGGGTTATTTTCTGACATCTACGCGGATGAAGCCGTGGCCAAAAGCTAGTATTTGATAAATTGTAGGTAAACTTGACAAAAATGCTTAACGGCAGAAATAAGCATGGTGGACGTACGTCTCTGGACAAGCTTCTTCACACAGCGCTTTATTACTACTGACTTCCTTACCTTAAGCTGAGCATGGTGAACAGCTCAGGTGGTAAGAGCCTCAGCTCATTGTTGGATATGTCGAGTCTTGTAAGAGCATGTAGGGCTCCATTGTTACTGCTTAGTTTAGAGTTGACGCGGAGAGCCGCTTGACGAAGCCAGGACATTCTATGGAGATAAAGAGTAAGATACATTGTTGACCTTCAACTGCACGCACGTCAGAAGAAGTACAATGACACTTTAACAACAAAAACCATTAATAAATATAGGCGTAATGTCAAACTGTTGGTACGGAGGTGCGTTTGGCTGTACATGGCCTAGGTCCTAGGATATTAAGAAGACATGGATCGTTGAATCAGAAATGTATCAAGAATAGTGTTGGACCTGTTACATTACCCTGTGGCATACCGCACGTTATAAACTGTTACATTACTTTTCAAAGACATTATCCTACCACCTTGTTTTCTTTGGGTTATGTGTTCGCGAAAAATGACAAGAACAATGCTGCCGAGCCACTGGGCTTCAAGCATATCCACGGAATGCGAACAGAAATAGTGTAGAAAGCTTTAGTGAGATACATAAAGTTGACAATAATTTGGAATTTGATTGCAAGATCATCAGTTAATTTATTTACAATTTATGAACTCACAAACGTCATTAATAATATTCTTAAACAAGAACTAAAGTACTGCAAATACTGATTTGGGTGCATAATAAGATATTTATTTATGTAAACACACTTTTGACAGAATTTTAACTATATTTGCATTTGCCATCGACACGGTAAGAAGAAAGTAAAAAAATACAGAGAAACGAGAAGCATAGGTTCTTTTGGCGCGTGGCCTAAATCGGAACTAAAGCCACCATCTTGTTTTTTCAATTCATTTCACAAAAAAATTACTGCTCAAATATTTACCAACAGCGCCCCTGTCAATGTCATTCAGGCGCTAAAAAATTATTTTATCAGTATAACTGAATTTCCCATTTCAAACTAGAAATAAATAAAAAAAAGTTATTTGGTAGTTACCGTATAGTAGCTAGTTGCGCTCTCAGCTCCCTCCAATTAACCATAACAGCGGTAGTAGGACATAAAGCGCTGTAAGTCAGCGCTGAATCCCCGTCTCTATCGCTGAACAGCGCTTCAGACATCGTTGATTTGTTTAGTTTGTAGTCTGGGTCGGGGTAAGCCTGTAGAAAATAAAATAAAACATTTTTGTACTAAGTATGTGTAACTATTTACTATGGATGTTATGGATATGAAATTTCGGACCTGGATCCGGATTATACCGATTTCGGATACGGCTACGGATATGAAATTATTTCGAATAATCCGCTAGTTTCGGTTACGGATAGTACATTTGTAAGAAATTGTAAAAGAAAAATACAAAAAAAAAAACATGCAGGTAACGAGTGCGGCTTGTGCGTCGGATCAGCCAGAAAAACCTGTCATAATGTGTCTCATGTAGACTCCCCCACTACGAAAATATCCGCAACTTTTATATCGGATTCGGTTAAGAATATATTTTTATTTCGGATATCTTATATTTTCGGTTATGGTTACATCACTGCTATTTACCAAGACACAAATTTCTAAATGCGTTTAGCATTAAACATATTTAACCGATCTCGGCCGGAGTCATACCCCGCGCTAACCCAAACTAGACCCCTTCTACGTACACGCGGCTTTAATCTCTATTTTTAACCGACTTCCAAAAAGGAGGAGGTTATATGTTCGACGCGTATGCATGTTTTTTTTTTTTTTTTTTATGTATGTCCGTCGATTTCTCTGTCAATTGTCGACCGATTTTGAAAATTCTTTTTTTGTTTGAAAGGGTATGCTCCCGGATTGGTCCCATATAAATTTTATTAACTTTGCTGGGATAGTTTTTGAGTAAGCTTCAATAATACGTATTTTTCCCACTTGGTTTATGTAGATGATATATATGATGATAACTTCCTGTGACTTCCTGTTATTTACATAGCAGGTACTGGTATTCGACTTTGTGTGGGGTAGGTACCACAACAAAAAAGTGAAAAATAAAAACTTTTTACACAAAAAAACAACCGACTTCTGAAAAAAAACACTACAAAGTGAAAAATAACTTTAATTTCGGAAGTCGGTGGCAAAAAACGAAAATTCAAAACCAAAGACACCGACTTCCGAAATTAAAGTTATTTTTCACTTTGTAGTGTATTTTTTTCGGAAGTCGGTTGTTTTTTTTTTTTTTTAAGTTTTTTACTAAACCAAAGACACCGACGAAATTAAAGTTATTTTTCACTTTGTAGTGTCTTTTTTCGGAAGTCGGTTGTTTTTTTTTTTGTAAAAAGTTTTTATTTTTCACTTTTTTAAAGCATGCCTCGTTGCTTTAATGGTCGCAAACGCTACTGCAGAGTATGAGGTCCTAGGTTCTATACCCGAGTCGAGCAGTGTTATTTGGTTTTTCTATCTGCAATTTCTCAGTAGCAGCCCGGAGTCTGAATTTGCGCCGGGTTGATGGCAACAGGCTCGCCGATGGGATGGGTGCGTGGACGTTAACCCGTGTAGTATTCCATTATTTGGAACCACATCTTTTAGTTTATTTACATATAAACACGTTACTCTTTCTTTATGTTATTATATTAAACAAACCACCTTTTGATATATTTTCCTATTAATATTCTATGACACATATATTTAACTCACTTTTATATTCTATAGCACTGTTTACCTCTGTAAAGCATACTTTTAATTATCTCTTGTTTTAGCATCCAAGTCGATTTTATATTATTATCTTTCCCTTTTGTAAAAAACTTTAGAATATTTATATTCTGACGTTTTCATCTTAAACTGTCATCTGTCGTAATTTACTTTTCTAAAACATAGACAGAACACACCATAGATAAGTACACTCTATATTCTCTCATAAAGTGGGTGTACACACTGAACCTTCGCAATAAGCGTAGATCTAAGATTTCTCCTCTGTAAGCCGTTTTTATTAGTGCTGGTCATATCTAAATTAAGAATTAATTTGAATATGTTTTTAAAACGTTTAAAATATGACACAGAACGATAAAAACGGTCTTCAAATTTTTCACATTTACATTTATATACATACATTTTCATTTACATTTATATACATACTCCCACAAACACAGATGCGCGCAACTGTACTCTCACTCATCACACACACAACACACACACGCACGAACACACTCACAACATACACACTCACTCACTCAAACACAAACAATATATTTGTTAATTAACTACACCTCTAGTTGTAATTTGTATCAACTTACTCGCCGCGGGAGGAAGACCTGGAGTCCTGAAATACAGGGCTGCCCTAGTTTAGGCTCCAGTCCACTCCATTTATTTTATGTACCTATACTGTGCTTAGATTAGTGTGGAAAATAAATGATTTTTTTTTTTTTTTTTTTTTTTTTTTCAGTCTAGTCTTGTCTTAGCCCTCGGAGAGTCGTATTTTTAACTTGAGACGGATTCACTGTTTTTCTGCCCTTAAGTCTTATTTGTTTAACAGTTAGCTACTCGAATATTAATCTCATGTAACTAGCATAACTAGCGTGCGCGGGTGTTCTAATCATACTGTGTAACTTGAACTATCGACCCTGAATGTATTATAATAATAAACATTCTAATACTGTGTAATACTGTGTTTAACTCGCTCGGCCCTCCTGCCTAGCTCTGTAGGAGGTGCTCACTTCTAACGAACTCTAACCAACGCTGCGAGAACACGCACACGAAGGCCTCCGACGCTAGACGACGTTACTCTCCGAGAGACCTCCGCCGTCACCTGTGACGCTAGCGCGGTCCTCCCGCTAGGTTAGGCGCCTCAAAGCGCCTCCGATATCTACAAAGTCTCACAACCTCTACTCCGTTCCACAGGCTGGAGTGTACCTCCAGGGGGGATAATCCTCAGCCCAGCCTCCTGCACGCTGCCTGCGGCCTGCCTGCCTGCCCACCTGTTCCACTGCCTGCCTGCCTGTTCCTGCCTAACCTGAGCCTGTCTTGTGCCTGTTCCTGCCTAACCCGAGCCTGTCCTAAACTTACCTTTACTTTTGCTAATTTAACTTTTAATTTTAATACCTTTTTTATTATAATTTAATTTGTGACCTACGTTTCCCTCCACGGAGGAAAACGTTACGTTACACCCGTTGGCCATCGCCTGATCTCTCTCCGGGTCGTGTTCACAATATTATTGTAGTTCTATTTTACGTGTGAGACGTCGCGAGCAGTGAGCGGCCGGCGAGCCGTCTGCTATTCTGTATAGCCATCGTAAAATAGACTTTAATGCATTTTATTTAAAATCCTAACTTGAATGACAAGTTATTTATTACAAATAAGCCGTATCGGAGCGGTGCTGGTGTGAAGAGTAACCGAGGAGTTTCTTGCCGGCTCTTCTCCATAGGAAACAACCAATTGGAACCGTGCACCTAGCTTCTGACGTTACATAAGTGCCCTTGTAGGTTTATGTGAAATAAAATATTTTGAATATGAATATAGTATTCGAATTTAGAATTTGAATTTGAATTTATAATTTGAGTTTAAAATTTGAATTTAGAATTTGAGTTTAGAATTTGAATTTAGAATTTGAATTTAGAATTTGAATTTGAATTTAGAATTTTGTATTTAGAATTTGAATTTAGAATTTTGTATTTAGAATTTGAATTTAGAATTTGCTGTTATAATGAGCGATGTCCTTAAGAGATGACTCAAAGAAGGCTCGATATAGAAAATCGGGATCTATGGTTATTTACACGGCGGTGGGACATACCTTGGTGGCCAGTAACTTGGCGAGTAGCTCGGTGAGTCCATGTGTGGCACATTCCCTGATGGCTCTACAATGAGGGTCGGTGGCACCATGTTGTAGCAGTATTTCTACTATTTGCACGTTTTTAGCGCGCGCAGCGATAGCGAGGGCCGTCCATGGGCTGTCTCCTGTAAAAATGATGAAATTTCAAATGTAAAATGATATAAAATACGCAATGCTGCGCCCCGTGGTTCCACCCGCATAAGTCTTCTGATCAATCTGTCTAGCCCTTTCCGTACTATGTTGGGGTCGGCTTCCAGTCTAACCGGATGCAGCTGAATACCAGCATTTCACATGGAGCGACTAGCGACCTATCTGACCTCCACAGCCTGGTCCAAAGTCTGGTTGTCAGACTTTCGGGTTTCTGACGACCTGTAACGAAGATCCACGAATGACAGCCGGCCAAAGTCTTAGCGTGCTTTCCGAGGCACGGAGGAGTCTTGGTATGTAAAGATGGTCACCCATCCACGGACCACCACCCGAGCGACTGTTAATACTTAGGTACTTACGATCAGTATTATAAGCAGCTCGTGCAGGCGAGGGCCCGGAGGTAGAGCGTACGCTGCTCATAGCAGCAGACGCGCTGCGGGAGCGACGACGGTCGCGACTGTTGTCCGCGCCACCCATCTGGAGAAGTACGATGATGAATTCATTGGAGGAGAAATTAAATTCTGATTAATTAGACTGATTCAAAGGTTTTTAAACCTCTGAACCCCTTTCAGCTGAATCACAGATAATTACAGATGGGTCACTCCGCAATTAAGAGGGCCCGGTCTATCGTCAACGCGAGCATGGTCGTAAAGTTTGTTGTTTCATCGAGCGCAAGTGAGAACTGCTAACAAACAAGCGAGAACGCGATAACATTGTACGAAAAATTGTGTGTAAAAAGTTGTATCAGGAAATACGTGTTTTTGAGTAAACCTTACAAGCTTGTGAAAAAAATGTTTGATATTTAGAATTTCCATTACATATGCGAGGTTTCTATGCAGATGTATTCTTTACTTTTAACAATTATGAGTTTATTATGACCGGCCAAAGTTCGGGTAAAACTTGTGCAAAAAAGCAGATTTTTGGAGGGTTATACTGAATTTGTTTCTAATTTTTTGGAGTTCCAGTAGCAGTCACCGAAGTACACCTTCAGGTCATTCCATCTAGTCCGGAGGTAAGGTCTCATCATAACTAACAAAACGAGCCCATACTCGGCACACCTAGTTCTACTCGTCGAGGAGTTCCAGTAGCAGTCACCGAAGTACACCTTCAGGTCATTCCATCTAGTCCGGAGGTAAGGTCTCATCATAACTAACAAAACGAGCCCAAACTCGTCACACCTAGTTCTACTCGTCGAGGAGTTCCAGTAGCAGTCACCGAAGTACACCTTCAGGTCACTGCATCAAGTCCGGAGGTTAGTAAAAATATAAAGAACAGTACTAAAATATTTTTTGTAGGTACCAAGTAATATAAATACATTAGAAAAAAAAACAATTTTCCAAAGTATCAAAATTAGTTCACTTCGCTACTATTCCCGCAGCTAACCGAGCTTACACTTGTGTGTGTGACCCGTGTCGACGTAGTAGTTCGATTCTATACCTATCAATTTTGCAAACGCGTCCTTAAGGTATGAAGCTACAAGTAGGTATGTGGCGGACTCTCGTCGAATTTAGTGGACATAACATACTCAGTAGATATAACAGTTACGCGATAGAAAGAGAGGCAACTTCTGGTTGAATATAACTGTAGGTAATTAGCGCTGTGCGACCTGAATTACACTTTATTGTGTCGTATGAAGAGTCGCTTTTTAAACGATTTTGCGGAGTAACCCATCTTTACCACTCAGTGGCTGAATACTCAAACACAATAGACACTATTTTAAGTTATTGTTAATGCTCATTCTGTCTATAAACTCAAAAACTCAATCTCAAAGCATTTATTTCAAATAAACCAATTGCAGGTACTTTTGAATTGTCAAAAAAAATATGAAGCTAGTTGCCCATTCCAACGCGTAGTCGGTTCCTGTGGAGAAGAACGGGCAAGAAACTCCACGGCAACTATAGCGGCAGAAATCCTTTTAAGGTTTTAGAATTGAATGGGGTTGGTGTATTGACGTTCCGGGCGTTAATGTTGCAAGCCAGTTGTATTTAAATGAGCGTCGTCTTATTTGTTTCATATACAGCGTGTGACAAAAACCCTGTCCGATCCGTGAGGGTGTTGTTAAAAATCATACTGAGAATTTTATATGGCAATTTTCTGGATTTTTATTTTTGTATTTTTTCAGTGTTTTTTTTTTACCGGGTTTACATGGCGGCCGTCGTTTAGCGGGTGTCTACAACTCATAACTTATGACCTCTGAAGAAAATCAGCAAATTTATAACGAAATTGGGGTAATTTTGGTACTAAAAACGTAAATTTTATAAAACAATAACTTTTTTATTTTCAATAATAATAAGACTTTTTATTACTTTTTGGTAATGTTATCGCAGTGCTCTTGTTGTGGCTTGTCGATGTGCTCCTTTAGGGTCGGACAGGGTTTTTTTTACATATTGTATTAGCGGCAGAAATCTTTTTAAGGAAGTCTTAGAATTGAATGGGGTTTGTGTAATTGGCGTTTCGGGGGTTAATGTTGCAACATTCACCCCGAAGACCCGAGGATCCGAAAAGGTCACATAGGTACTGCAATAAAATTACCAAAAAGTAATCAAAAATCTTTTTTTTTTTTTTTTTTTTTTTTTTTATTCTTTTTTTTTTAATTTAGGGACATTTATAATCGCAATGCGTATGTCAGTCCCATCGTAACCTAAATACACATCAGTCATATGTGGGCCATGAACCTAAACAGACTCTTCGCATCATCGCCATTTGGTTGAGCCAAGATTTTATTGAATATGCCTACTTCGAGTCTGTTCAACCTCAAGACCCTAAACAAATCATTTCTCGCAGACTCATACCGAACACAGTCCATCAATAAGTGGTGTAAGTCTTCAACAACTCCACACTCCACACAGTTAGGAGAGTTCGTTTTCCTCATCATGAACGCAAACTTATTGCATGGAATGTGTCCAGATCTGAGTCTGTGAGCCGTAACAACTAATTTTCGGCTTAAATTACTATTTACAAACCAGGGCACACGAAAAGGCTGACTCTGCATAGTCTTATACCAGATTCCTTTGTCTAAAGAGCGCTTGTCAAAATATTCCTTCCAATCATCATAACACTTCTTTTTAAATTTAGGTAAAACTTCTGAATAGTCCAAAATTATGCTAGTTCCTCCTCCATTTCTAGCTGCATATTTTGCCAGCATGTCAGCCTTTTCATTGCCCTGTATTCCAATATGCGATGGAACCCATTGCAACCTCAATGTGATACCTTTCAGCATTAATTCATCTATCTTAGATAGAATAACATAAGCTAGCGATACACCTCTGTAGCCAGAGGCGCATCGAGCTAAATGTTGTAAGGAACTTTTGCTGTCTGTGCAAATAACAATATTTTTATGTTGACTACTGTAACAGAACGTAAGTGCTTCAGAGATTGCAATAAGCTCCAACGTCATTATGGACGCATCCTTATCTATTTTAAAGCAATTACTTTGACAGTTATTTGGTTCACTAGGTATATAAAAGGCTGCTCCACGACCTTCTACACTCTTCGACCCATCTGTAAATATACTAAGCCATTCATTGTACTTCAAGTGCAACTCTCTAATAACTTCAAATTTTAATAAATTACTATTATAGCTTTGTTTAGATAATTTCACTACATCTAAGTCCCATATAATTACTTCTTGAATATTAATGTTGGTCATCCATGTCCTCAGAGTAAACATCAGCAAGGGATTTGATGTTGCTATATGATCATCTTTCACTTCATTATATAAGGAAATCAGAAGAGGAATCTTTTTATTTCTCCAATAACTAGTCTGTAGAAGAGTGTGAAGCTCTCCTAACAAATTATTGGTAATATTATTTTCTATCGACTTAGATTTTAAACAGAACTTATAACCTAAATATTTTCTCCGTAAATACAGCGGAGCTACACCGAGCTCACTTTCCATAACGTGGATAGGTGTAGTTTTGATAAAACCTCCTATTATTCTCAAAGCCTGGTTTTGAATTTTATTAAGTTTGTCTAGGTGACATTTTGCACTCACATCATATAAAAAGCTACTGTAGTCTATGCGACTTCTAATCAAGGCTATGTAAATATGTCTCATATGTTTAGGGTGCAGGCCCCATGCAGTGCCTGCCAAGACTTTGAGTAAACTTAGACTCCTCTGTACTTTTTCGGCTATCATTTTGATGTGTTTACTCCAACGCAATGAACTGTCCAACCACACTCCTAAATATTTGTAATTGTCTACTAACTGTAATCTATGCCCATTTATATTCAAATCTACTTCTAATTTTCTGAACCCCCTAGTAAAAATACATACTTGAGATTTAGTTGCCGATAATTCCAAACCCATATCATCCAAAATATTACAAAATGTATTTAATGCTACTTGAAATTCATGTTCACTTTGATTAAGATCTCTGGAAGAACAATACAAAACAAAATCATCCGCGTATTGACACATACCCACATTTTTAATCTTATGGAAACAAGTCATTGTGACCACATTAAAAAGTAGGGGAGAAATTGGGTCTCCTTGTGCCAAACCTCTATCAGTATATCTAATAAAATAATTATGCTGATCAGAGTGATCAGTCTCATCTTTCATCATAAGGTGCCTTTCGCTTAGAAAGCTCCATAGATATTGACATATTTTTTGTCCAACTCCTATTTCATCTAGCGTATTAATCAGTACGTCTACCAATACATTATTATAAGCATTAGAAATATCCAAAAAGCAAGCTATAGTTGGAACCTTATGCGAAAATCCTACATAAATCTGGCTTACTAATTTAACCAGACAATCCTGACATGACTGCCCTCTTCTAAATCCGGACGTGTACGGAGATAACAATTTTTTTTTTTCTATGTACCATTCAAGTCGTTTCGTCAACATTGAGTGTAAAATTTTGCACACACAAGATATTAATGAAATTGGTCGTAGTTTAGGACTATTATTATTAGGGCAATTTTTAGGTATGGGCGTCACCAGTATGTCGCGCCATTGGTTTGGAATATCCCCGGTATAAAAGATAGTATTATATAATGTTAATAAGTACTGCCTACTAACTGGTGAAAGATGAAAGATTAGTGAATACGTTATACCATCGTTGCCAGGTGCTGTGTCTTTTCGCTTTAAGCAATGAGTCATTTCTTGCACAGTGAAGCTGTTATCTAATTCTGTATTATTTGATGTAAAACTGTGATAGGGCTGTCGACACGTGTAATCGGGTGCTAGATTGCAAAGTAGTTCGAGTTTTTGTTCATTGGAAACATATGATCGTGAAGAATGAATTCCCTTGACCCAGCCCATACGTTTCCACATATCGGAGCTGGATGTTTGTTCATCGATGCTACTACAATATGTATGCCAATCATTTGTTCTAGACCGCTGTATGGCCAATTTCGCAGTTTCTGCTATTCGTTCAAGGATGGTTAGATTGTCGGGTGTAGGGTTGCTTCTAAAATTTTTTAAGGCCAGTCTTCGTTGTGCAACAAAATGAGAAAGCTTTGGGGTCCAATAGGGCTTAGGTCTAAATCCGTTATTAGGTTTATCGCATACCTTTATCAGAGGTATGAACTGATCTGCGGCTTTCTCCACTTGCTTAATAAAGTGGTCATACATGGATTGTACAGTGACAGATTCAACAGGTTGAAGCAAATAATTTTCTAAACACTTCGTGTACTCTGACCATTTAGCTAATTTAAAATTCCGTTTTTTGGTATTATAAACAGAGTGTACTTTACTACTATATTTGTACGAGATCTTAAGAAACAAATGATCGCTCCCTAAACACTCATTCATAACATTCCAATTTAATAAATGCGACAAGTCGGTAGACACAAATGTCACATCGGGAGAACTTCGTTGAATAATGCTATCAACAGAACTAATTCTTGTTACGCTACCGTCATTAAGAGAAATGAAGCCATTATCTAACGCGGAATCATAGATTTGTATACCTCTCGCGTCAGTCTTACGCGACCAAGTACCGTGATGGCCGTTAAAATCTCCTGCTACAATACATTTGCTGGGAACTAATGAAAATACTTGTTCCCAATCGGATATACTTGTACGCACCGATGACGGACAGTATATTAATACGATATTTTTTATTTGGTTACAGTTCAAAAGTTTGATTGACATTATTTCTATTCCCGAATTATTAATATTAACAGAATTTGGTTGTACTTTAATCGACTTATGTGAAATTATAGCTATTCCTCCGTATCCGTCAATTCTGTCCCTTCTAAAGATATTATAGCCACTTATATTTATATGTGATTCCGGTTGTAACCATGTTTCGGATATTAACGCAATGTGTATTTTATCTTGTTGCAATAAGAGTTCGAATTCATTACGTTTAGGTCGCAAGCTTCGTGCATTCCACTGTATTATATTGAGGGAAACCATATTATTAGACTCTCTAGCCATTATTAAACATAGACACAAAGTTTTTCCATAGATCATCTCCACTCACAACCTTAAAAAACCACGAACCCCATATTTCTATAAAAAAACTAGCTAGTTGTTTAACTTTAGCGAACCAATTACCGTCAGATAAACATACTTCTCGGATTCTTTTATAAATACTGTACATACTAAATGTTTCTTTTGATTCCTCAAAACCTGGGTTCTTTTCCTTCTCCAGAATTGCCGTTTGTAACCGCCTATTGCAACTTTCTTCCGAGTTTTTTCCTTGTTGGCGTGGATGACGAGTTGTTGTGTTTATCTCTTGAGCCAGTCTTTCCCGTTGCCTGTTTTGAGCTACCCGCTTTTTTTGAGTATTTTTCTGTTGTCCATCTTCTACCTCCATTTGATTCACCTCCCTTTCATTATGAATGAGAGCCTCAGTAACAAGTACATTCCTATACGATGTCTCAAGGCTGTCCTGCGGTGACTCATCTCGCGAGTTGACAACCGATTCTTGAGTGCTCTCTTCAATATAGTTGTGATGTTCATCGTTTAACTTTCGTGTTTCTAACTGTTTCAAATAAATTTCAAGCGCGTTCCGATAGTTGCAGCTATTCTCCGTCATAATGGTCCTAATTTTCTTTTCTTTTAAGAAAACTGGACATTTTTTGAATAAGGCCATATGTGGTCCTTTACAATTTACACAAATGTATTTTTCGGTGTCACAATTAGGGTGATCGTTACCACATTTGGGACATACTTGTTTCCTTATTGGACATGATTTCGACAGATGACCAAATCTCCAACATACTGAACATTGGGACACTGGGAAAGTGTAAGGTTCCACTTTAAACCTACAACCGTAGCCATATACGTATGGTGGTAAAATGTTACCCTTGAAGCAAATTCTGATTGTTTCAGAAGGTATCCATTCTCTATTATCAGATTGTCTTCTTAGTCTTCTTATTGATATGACGTCGTACTCACATGTAACGTTCTCTAAAATTTCTTTTTCTTCCATTTCTAAATCTACTTGTTTAAGAATTCCGTAACATAGGTTAGCCTCGTCAGTCATCTGTGCTCTGTATCCTAGATCCGTTAGCTTTTCACAACTCAGTAACTTAGATGCATCATCCTTGTTATTGAAGTAAATTAAGACTTTAAACGCATTTTTATATACGATTCTTGTTATATTTTCAACTTTTAATGAACGTAAAAGTTTTGCCATCCCAAATTGTTTCGGTAATATTTCTATTCCTGCGACTGATACGATTACCTTAGACTTTCCAGCCTCATCATTATTCTCATTTCTTTTGTCACTATAAGAATTTTTTCGATTAGCCTTTTTATGTCCCCTTTTTACTGTCACAAATCTATCTTCTTCTATTATCTCTTCATCATCCTGTCTACCTCTCTTCTCCGCAAGTCGTTCCTCACTGTCTCTATTCTTATTCGTCTCCTTAGTTGGAGTTGTATCAAGTTGTTGTTTACCCTTTTCATTCTTGCTCCTCTCATTAGCCAAAATGCTGTTAAGTTGTTGTTCACATTCAATTACTGGTTCCTCCACCATTATTTCACCGCCACTAGAGGCTTGCGAATTCAAATTATCATCCATTTTTAATTATCACAATGAACATTGTCATGTATAAATGAAAACAACGCGATAGTAAAATGCGGTCCAAGCGTACGTGCATGCGCCTCGACTGCTCACGCGTCACTGAATCAAAAATCTTATTATTATTGAAAATAAAAAAGTTATTGCTATTTAAACTTCACATTTTTTTTTACCAAAACTACCCCAAAACCATTAAAAATTAGCAATAAATATTTCAACAGGGGTCATAAGTTATGAGTGCAGACACCCGCTAAACGACGGCCACCCGCGCCCCATGTAATAAACCGGTAAAATAATCCATTGGAAAAAAAAATGAGGCGATGTTTTTTTCTTTTTTCCCGGAAACTACCACATAAATAGACTCTTAGTACTATACTTAACAACACCTTCATCGATCAGACAGGGTTTTTTTTTTACATGTTGTATTTGTTACTTCATGTGCTCACCATTTTCTTCGCTGTTAAGATGGGCTTATCCTAAAAGTTGGCAACGTCGCAAATAACTGTCAAATATTTACCTGTTTTGATTCTTACAGCAATATTACTGAATAGAAATAAGAAATGTGGCTAACTAGCTAACTAGAATATTAATAATGAATTGCAATTATAACATTGAATTTGATGTTGTACCCATTTTAGGTGTAAAAAACGCATTTGGAGAGTTTCCAAATAGTTTTTTTACATCTAAAACTAAATATTCGGTGTTACGATATTAATTATTGCATTTCATAATCAATGTTCTAGTTCGCTAGTTAGCCACATTTTTTTATTTCCACACAGTAATACAGATAGTGCAATTCACGAAGACGCGCCCCACTCCGCGATAACTGTACTGTAAGCTGTACTTTAGTACGGAGCGGAGCGGAGTGGGGCGCGTCTTCGTGGATTGCACTATCTGTATTGCTAAATTAATCAAAACAGTGAAATATTTGACATCTATTTGCGACGTTGCCCACCTTCAGAATAAACGCTCTTAAACCACCATAACTGAATAAAAATGTTACCTTAGAAAAACTTGTAACTTACCAAGTCACTGGGCGCCAGCGCAGAAGCGTTAGCATCAGCGCCGGCAGCCAACAACCTCTTGAGCAGGCGCACGTGCCCGCCGCGCGCCGCGCACGCCACGCACGCGTCGCCGCCGCGCGCCGCCTGCACCAGCACTGGGCTGACGCGGCGCGAGGACGACCAGCGGTCCTGGCAGGAAAATGTATAGGGTCGATTATATTAAGTTTATTATATTCCTCTCAAATTCTCAAAATAATCTCTCGGGTTCATGTAAAGAAAGAAAGAAAGAAAGAAAATACATTTATATAACACACAATATATAATTTACACAGCAGATTAAAAAAAAAAAACAAATAAAAAGTGTAAAGTGCGATGTAAGCAGAAATTTGATGGGGAGTGTGCCTCAGGGCTGCGCCAAAAAGGCCCAGTTCAGCAAAAATGCCAGACAACTATAAGTGCCTGACGCTGGTTTTCAACTGGACCTGAGAGTGTAATGTGATGTGACGGATGTTAATCAGTTTTATAATGTAACGTGTATGCAGCATACTTAAATGAAATAAACTTGTGTCAGATAAAAAAAAAGAACAAAATTATAAAGAATATGTAGGTACCCATAAATAGTGTGATTGTGCATAAAACAATTTGATAAATAAATTAATAAATGAGACGGATGCTTGAAATACCATGGTAATGTAGTACATTGGGTTATATAGACAGTTTCACATTTACCACAATGAAAGTTTTGTTACCAATCTGCTGACTGGCAATCTTTTCACTACAAAACACACTATTGTTTTGTAACTCATGTCAAAACCGTAGAAGAAAAATAAGTAAACTTAAACTACTCTCTGCACGCGTAGCATGAGAACCATAGAACCGGGTTTTGTCGACGGAAGAATAGACAAAATGACAGATAAACAATTACAAGCTATCATTTTGTCTATTCTTCCGTCGACAAAACCCGTTTCTTTTGTGGTGATTCTAAACGTGCAGCAAGATATTACCCTTCTATAAGGCATTATTTTGTTAGTCAAACACTAAATGCGGTTATTGACAACATTAACGGAAAAATAGAAAAATATAGTTTTACTGTCCAATTTTAATATTTCAGTCAAATTATATTTAAAAAAGCAATCGAATTACTATGTGAAAATGGGTGACAATATATTAATATTTTGTTTATCCCCAGAATAGGTTTTTTTGTAAATGGATTAACCAATTATTAACAGCAATAGATAATTTAATTAACAATAGCATTATCAAGCACATATTTTAGCTCATAGCCACACAAATACTCGCCAACCCACACCACTAATGAATACAGATGTTTCACTCCGCATTTTATATATGAAGCTTAGTACGCAGAGGACCCGTCTAGTTCGGCCAATTCAGTGAGTGTAACGTAGTCAGAAGATATAAGAGTTACGCGATAGAAAGAGAGGCAACTTTTAGGTGAATATAACTGTAGGTAATTAGTGCTGTGCGACCTGAATTGCACTTTATTGTGTCGAAGCAAGAGTCATTTTAAGGGTTCCGTTACCAAATGGCAAAAAACGGAACCCTTATGGATTCGTCATGTCTGTCTGTCTGTCCGTCAGAACTATACAGTTGAAACTTGGTAAGTAGATGTATTCTGTGAACCGCAGTAAGATTTTCACAAAAAATAAAAAAATAATTGCTGTTTCCCCATACTTAGAACTGAAACTAAATTTTTTTTTTCATCAATCCCTTTGGGGTATCTATGGAAAGGTCTTCAAAAATGATATTGAGGTTTCTAATATAATTTTTTTCTAAACTGAATAGTTTGCGCGAGAGACACTTCCAAAGTGGTGAAATGTGTGTGTGTGTGTCCCGTAACTTCTAAAATAAGAGAATGATAAAACTAAAAAGAATATGTGATGTACATTACCATGTAAACTTCCACCGAAAATTGGTTTGAACGAGATCTAGTAAGTAGTTTTTTTTTTTTTTTTTTTTTTTTTTTCTAGCCTACTCTGTCCCACTCCTGGGCAAAGGCCTCCCTCCACTCCTTCCATCGTTCGCGAGCCCGCGCGTCTTCCTTCCAGTTTTGACGGAACCTATCCAGCTCGTCCCGCCATCTCCTACGCGGTCTGCCGCGACCCCATAGTTTTTTTTTATACGTCATAAATCGTAAACAGCAATTTACCTACAAGAACTTTTATATTATGTTACTTGCTGCTACGGAACCCTTCATGGGCGAGTCCGACTCGCACTTGGCCGCTTTTTTATTTAAATGATTTTGCGGAGTGTCCCATCTGTATTAATCTTCACACTACCTTGCTTACCACGATAGCTAACCATATAGTAGCAACAAATACATAAGTAGTTATTTTTACGCAAACATGATTCTTTATTTTTATAGCGATTTAAGAAGTTAATGAAAATAAGATTTAAAACACACAAAAGGTATTACAGAAACATCCAAACTCTGAAAAACAACAATGTATCATACAACGGTTTCTTCTGACTCTGGAATCCCACCCACGACTCCTTTCTCTGTAGTCTGTCGTTTCGCCGCTGCACCATAGCTAACAAACTGAATATCATACCATTAACACTGTTATTTGAAAATATTGTAAAAGCTAATTATTTTTAGAGGAGCTCGTGGCTAAGTAATAACAGCCGCACGGTTCGATCCAGCAGGTTAAGCTACGCTTGCCGGGGTTGGTCTGTGGATGGGTGACCATCTTAACATACCGAGTCTCCTCCGTGCCTCGGAAAGCACGTTAAGCCGTTGGTCCCGGCTGTCATTCGTGGATTTTTGGCAGTCGTTACGGGTCGTCAGAAGCCCGAAAGTCTGACAACCAGTCTTACCAAGGGGTATCGTATTACCCAGTTACTGGGTTGTGGAGGTCAGATAGGCAGTCGCTCCATGTAAAATACAGTATTCAGCTGCATCCGGTTAGACTGGAAGCCGACCCCAACATAGTTGGGAAAAGGCTAGGCAGATTAATTGTAAAAGCTAATTATTTTTAAAAGAGCAAACGTGGACTTTCTTGCCAGCCCTTCTTCTTCGAAACGACCAATTGGAACCGTGCACCTGGTGTTGCCCCAAAACTCAAGAAATACTTTTTAATCAAATCCCAAACAAAATCAAAATATGTTCAGTAAGTGAAAAGCAATTTGTAGTTCTCCCCTAAGCATGCTAAATATAAACGTAGGGTGCTAAAATGTACAATTTTGGCACGCCACAATTGCGGCGATAAGTCCCCTCTTCGAGGAGTGGCTAGAGAGGCGCCACGGCGTCCTCACCTTCCACCTGACGCAGGTCCTCACCGGACACGGTTGTTTCGGGAGGTTCCTGTTCAGGATAAAGCGGGAGGAAACGCCCGGGTGTTACCATTGTGTGGATCGCCCGGAGGACACGGTGGACCATACGGTGGAGGTCTGCCCGGCTTGGGCGGGGCACCGCCGTGTCCTCACGGAGGCGATCGGCAGCGGCGATCTCTCGCGTCCGGCCTTGGTTCAGGCCATGGTCCGGAGCGAGAGTGCATGGGAAGCCGTCACTTCCTTCTGCGAAGCAGTAATGCTCGCGAAGGAGGAGGCGGAGCGCGCGAGGGAAATGCAAGATGCGCGCCCTCGCGCCCCTAGTCGCCGCAGGAGACGCCCCGGGCGTCGGGAGTCGCGAGCCGACTTCCGGCCACCGCAGGCGCGGGCTTGCGGACGGTGGGCAATGGGTAGCTCGCCGTCCGATTAGGACCAGGCCCGGGTCGACGGCGCGTTGTGTTCCACGCGCGCCTCAAAGAGATGTCAGCACCAACTGACGGGGTCCGTAAGGGCCAATGCCTGCCAGGGTTGCGAGTTTGTCCGAAAGGGATATCGCGGCCCCGGCACACAGGCAACCGAAGGAACACGGGTGGGTTTTAGTCAGTAAAAGTCTGACACTCCCTCTCGCTCCGCCCAGAGCGGGAGGAGTCATTTGAGGATTTCACACCCAAAAAAAAAGGCTAGTCCGCCACTGTAAGTGCCCATGTAGGTTTATGAGAAATAAAATATTTTGCTTGTAGCAAGATATAAAACAAACATTTATTTGGAGATATTTATGGCTTCGGTTTTTTAACGCGCTCCACCGGAGCATTTGGCTATAACGTACAATCCAAGATTCGATAAGATTCGCATTGATGTTACAAATTGTATCACGAGTGCTCCCACTCACCACTGTTACATTACAGGCGACTGGTCCCGGTAAATGTAATGTTACAAATTGTATCATTACAGGTTGCGCACTGTAATGCTCGGTTCTCGTCACCCATAGTTGTAATGCTCGACTCTGAACTGTTTTTTTTATCGCCTTTAAAGCTTGATCGAGCCACTGGTCACAAAATCTGTTGTCTTTCATGTTAGCTGTTGTGATAATGTTGAACGAAATAACGACATAATCGATGACATGGCATCGTTGTGTAAATAATTTCATCAGCACTGCTCTCAAAACGGTGAAGGAAAACATCGTGAGGAAACATGCATGCATGTCCTAGAACCAAAAATTCGAAGACATGTGACATCTACCAACCCGCACTGGGCCTGCGTGGTGGATTACGGCCCACTCCCTCTCACAGTGAGGAGGCCTGTGAATCATAAAGAACCCTGTAAGAAATCGGCACGTGTTTCACCTCTCAACGAGGCATCGTCAGGATGACGATTGACTTGTTGCGAACCCGGACCCGACGTGTTGCCTCGACAAGCATCGAGAGCAGAGTTTCTGCTCTATAGGGTTCTTTATGATTCTTTAAGAACAGTTAAGCGGATTAGGTTATTAAATATACGTCGTGCAAAAAACGACGATAACAAGTTTCATGTATGGAGACCCCTTAATTATCAACTTTACTAAAAAATTTTTTTTTTTTTGTTGTCGCGACAATAGAATGTTGGAATTGTCACAGATTGTGTATCTGTGACAATTCCAACAGTCTACCTATTACGGTTCATGAGATACAGCCCGCTGACAGACAGACGGACGGACAAACAGCGGAGGCTTAGTAATAGGGTTCCAAAGTCAAAGTCAAAAGCATTCTTTTCAAATAGCACTTTTGAACGACAAAATTTACAAATAAATGAATTGATGAGGCATTAAGTCCGCCTTTGTACTTTTTGGAGTGTTAAAGTTTAAATAAATAAATAAATTGATTCTAGTCGACCCTTCCAAAAGCTAGTTTTCGTATGGAGAAGAATGGGCAAGAAACTCCAACGTTACTCTTTTAAAATGTCTTACAATATTTTCTATAGGTACATTAGTTATATAATTATTATTATATGTGAAGACACCTGGAATAAGATTACTATATCACAATAGGTAAAAATAATTAAAAATGAAGCAATGACAGATAAATTAATTATGTGCTATATATATACGTGGTGCTCACAGTCTTCCGTTTGGCATCCTTCGGGTACGGAACCCTAAAAAGCTAAATACCAATCTACTTACATTATTGTTGGAAGATCCAGTCAGTTTGCTGACGATAGCGTGAATGCCAAGGGATATGCCGCCACGTTGAGGACTGAGGGCTTGTGTCGCGACGACGGGTGTGTCTTCTGCTGATTCCTGTGCAAAAGACTTGGCGTTAACATCAAACTGAAAAGTATTGGTCTAGAATTCAAGATTCTCCGGTTGGAGCGCATCGACAAATATTATAAAGAGAAAAGACTTATTTTTTTGTATGTTTGTTTTTTACGCTTTCACCCTAAAACGGCTGATCGGATTTGGATCAAATTTGGCTGATGGGTAGACCATGACCTGGGTTAAGGTATAGGATACTTTTTGTCCCGATATTTCTGCGGGATCGATACTTATGCGAGTGAAACCCATTTGCGTTTTTCTAACTGAACAGACAGCTGTGCTGCTGGACAGTTTGTCGCGCCACTTCTTCTCCCCAGCTAACGCACTGGGAAGTGGTGAAGGGTGGGCGTGCCGGGGGACTGTCTTATGTAATTTTGACGTTCGAAAAGTGCTGTTTCTCAGCCTAGTTTGAATTATTAACTTTTTTTTTGTGTCGTGTCGTTACTCTCAATATGTGCGTACCATCAAAGAAACTGATATCTAACCAGTTTGAAAACAAAATCCCGTGAAAAACCGCCCGGTTCTATAACAACCGAGCGCTTCAAGCAAGAAAAGTCCTTACGGTGGTAAGTTATGAGTTTCTTTGATGGTAAATATACATGAGGAATTTTAACGTACAGACGATTTCTAATAACTTTTCCATTTCTAAAAATAAATCGTACTAACCTGATTCAGCTTAGGCGCTGGCATCGCCACAACAGTATGTCCAAGTAACGCGTCGACCACAGACACGTTGCCGAGCGTGCACGCGACGTACAGCGCGGTCTGACCGCTGACGTCGCGCGCGTTGACGTCAAACGCTGCGGAGTACTGCCACTGACCGCTCACGTCACTGTGATCAGTAAGTTCAAGTTTAAAGTTTAAATTTCTCGCCGTCTGGTCGACACTTCACTTGACCAGAGGGCTGGCTGGCTTGTTCTTTGGCCAATGAATTAGCATTGCCATTCAACGTGGCAATAGTGCCATTCTTCTGGGCACGTTTCCGGATGACAGCGATGCGGACGAATACTTCTAAGTGTCCTTTTTGTATTTATTTGTACAGTTAGTTACTTAGTCTTTTAATTTAGTACCGAGTGTAAATAGTAAGTTATGTAAAAAAAAAATACTTTATAACACAAAAAAAATCTTATAAAAATAAACCGTATAAATGTAATAGAATTTAAAAACTTACGTATAAGTAGTGAGCACGCTCTCAGGGTACGGGTACTCAAGTAGCAGCGTCACAATCGACGGGTGACCACCGATGCACGCCGCGTGGACAGGCAGCCATTTTTCTACTGTCTCTTGCTGAAAAGAAAATATTTGCGAATAGTTGACTGAGCGTTATTAGTCTAGGGCCTCCCCAGTTTTAAGGGTTGGAAACATGTGCAGCAGATAGATAACATTTTATATTAAAGTATACAGCAGCGGTTCTCAAACTTTTTTGCGACGGAAACCTTTTGGAAAACGAAATATTTGATGGAGCCCTAAAATAATCAAAACCTGGTTTTATGTGTACATCATAATACTTGATATTAACATTTGCGTCCAATGGACCATGAAATAGATTTTTACTTTTCATCAATTGTTTGCTGTCAGGGTTGGTTGAAGGGAGTAGAAATCGCATGCCAGTTTCGGCATCCACTCAATTGCGGTATTTTGTTTTTATCGCAGAGTTTGTAACTCCGGTTTAAGTTGAAATAGCCTTGTTAAAGATTTATGCCGAGATAACCATCTCGCTTACTCGTATATAAGGAGCAGTAGTATTTTATGTTTGCTGTCATAATCTTAATAAAACAAATGGGATTGCAGTAGTTCCATTGTATCCTGCACAGACACGTAATTAAACAAATGCCGCCAAACCTAAAATTAGTTCTTGAGGAAGCTGGGCTCCACAGGGCTCCGCGAAAATACTGGTTCATTGTATCACAGAGGCTTTGCGAAGCCCAAGAGCTGCGCGGAGCACACTTTGAGTAACATGGTGTACAGTGTATTTGTCATGACAACATTTTTTAACCGCAACGGGAAGCCCTTGGTATCTCACCTGATGATAAGTGATTATCAGGCCGTAAGTGGAAGTGAGCTTCACCCGGAATCCTCAACCACAGAGGAACTGGCTTACCTCTAACTGCCAAAACACAACAATGCTGTTAACATTGTTGTTATGGCAACAGACTTAGATAAGATGGTGGTAGCTAGCCAGGCAGACTTAGAACAAGCCCTACCACCAAACGAACCGAGCAGATTTTTTTTACCCCATTGGGAATCGACCCAGAGGTCCCTCTAGACTACAATCAATCTGCCTAGCCTTTTTCCCAACTATGTAGCGGTCGGCTTCCAGTCTAACCCGATGCAGCTTTATACCAGTATTTTACATGGAGCGACTGCCTATCTGACCTCCACAACCCAGTTACTGATAACACGATACACTTTCGGGCTTCTGACGACCGGTAATGTCAAAGATCCCAGAATGACAGCCGGGACCAACATCTTAACGTGCTTTCGTTGGTACGGAGGGGTCTCGGTATGTTATGATCAACCATCCACCGACTGACCACGGCAAGCGTAACTTAACCTGATCCATCGGCCCGTGCGGCTGTTATTATTTTGCCACAAGCCCTCCAACTAGACCACAAAGGCGGTTAAAGTTTGGTGATGATTAAGTAAGATGATTTTTAAAGGCGCTTTACTAGGGTCTCACTCAAACTCAAACGCAAAGCATTTACATACATTCTATCTGACGGTGGAGACCATTCATCAATCTATGCAACTTCCTCTATCTTACCTGCACAGCCTCAGGAAATGAAGCCAAGAGCAATTTGGCGATGTCCACATGTCCATGGTAGCACGCTATGTACAGCGGACAGTATTTGGTGACGGGATGAGCTCGTCCATCAGCGCCAGCGTCTAGGAGTGACGAGACGGCGGCAGTGAGGCCGGCTTCTGATGCGCTGAAATGGTAGTAGATATTATGTTCTGTTTACGTTTAGTTTTTATTTCTGCCTGATTATAGTTCTCGATAATTTTGGTTGGTATATTGGCGTGTGCTAGCTAACATATGGCTAATAATTTAAATTATGTTTTGTGTTGCGTAATGTAAATTATTTTGAATTCCAGAATCATTTTTTTTCTAACAGAACAGACAGCTGTGCTGCTGGACAGTTAGTTGCGCCACTTCTTCTTCCCAGCTAACGCACTAGGAAGTGGTGAAGGGTGGGCGTTTCGGGGGACTGTCTTAAGTAATTTTAAAGTTCGAAAAGTGCTGATTCTCGGCCTAGTTTGAATAAACGACTTTTGAATTTTGAATTTTTGGCAGATTCAATTTAACAGTGCTGCAAGAGTATAGAGGCTTAAGGGTGGGTATGTTTCTACTGAAGCGGAGACGACCGGAGTTGACCAATCACAATGGCGTCTCTCGTCTCGTCTGTGATTGGACGATTCCTGCACGTCACCGCTCAGTTCCGCTCGTCGCCGCTTCAGTGGAAATTTCATCTTTACCTTGAAATACGAGTGAAACAACGCGATTGGCTAACGATAATTCATAATCTGCCTGCCTTTTCCAACTATGTTGGGGTCGGCTTCCAGTCTAACCGGGTGCAGCTGAATACCAGTATTTTACATGAAGCGACTACTTAGCATAATCTGCCAAAAATGTCTTCACTCCTGGGACGGCGGCCTCCTCTCTGTGAGAGGGAGTGGGCCGTAATCCACCACGCGGGCCCAGTGCGGGTTGGTAGATGTCACAAGTCTTCGAATTTTTTGTTCTAGGACATGCCGGTTTCCTCACGATGTTTTCCTTCACCGTTTTAAGAGCTATTATGCTACATGTAAACTACTCTTTGCTTGTCCAAGTCTGGTCATAGCCCGTATACTAAAATAAATCTTGCACAACGGTCAATCTTAGCCAGCCTGCACAAACAATAAGGCACTTAGGATGCATTTTCGTACGAATATCACTCGTGCGTACACGTACGAACACGCACGAACGATCTCGACCCTCCAAGTTCAAATCGAGCGCGCAGACTGGGTGCGACGTTGTCGTAGGTATACGTGTTGGGATTTGTTCTATTTGACGGAGAAAAACGTATCCAGTGTGCGCACCCAATTTGTACAACCACGGTCGTAAAAAAAAAAAGGTTTTTTTAATTTATTTTTTAGAGGGTGGGACATTATCAAATAACTTCTCCCGCTCTGGGCGGAACGGGAGGGCGTGTCAGACTTTTACTGACTAAAACCCACCCGGGTTCCTTCCGTTGCCTGTGTGCCGAGGCCGCGATATCCCTTTCGCAACAACTCACAACCCCCTAAAGGACTCCGTCAGTTGGTGCTGACATCTCTTTGAGGCACGCGTGGAACACGACGCGCCGTCGACCCGGGCCTGGTCCTGGTCCCACGCCTACGGTGGCCGGAAATCGGCTTGCGACTCCCGACGCCTGGGGCGTCTCCTGGGGCGCAAGAAAGTGAGCGCGGCCTAAGAGTGTATTTGATTCCGCTTTTCGTGGTTTCAACAATTCTGCTGAAGCTCACTCACACGTATAACAAAGTGTTGGCTCCACCGGGTGTCAGGTTAGCTATGAGGCCGGCGCTGCTGCCGAGCGAGCTCAACCGGGCTTTGAGCTGTGAGATATCTCCTCGGGAGACCAGCTCACGTAAAGCTGCATGTTGGGATAGACGCTCGCGTTCTAATGCATCTGAAAAGAAAGAGAACAGGATTTGAGGATATAAAAAACTAGCTTCACCTACCCCGACTTCGCACGGGTAGCTTTAAACCCTACCTACCCTACCTACCCTACCCTAATTTTCTCACCGTTTAAAAATACAAATTATAAAATTACAACGAAAAGTGGCATTGATTTTTATAGATATACGAGTAGATAGATAGATAATGTAAATAATGTATCATAGATTTTCTTTCAAGAGGTCACTTGCATAAAACTGCGTTTGTTTGCATTTGTCCTAAAATGTTCTCAAGTAAGTGAACTCCTTGCTATGTCTTATTGAGAAATAAATTTCTTTAACCATAAGCCTGAGCATTGCTTCCTTGGCGGTTCAGAAGCTTATAGGCATTTCCAAATCCGTGCCTAAGGGCAATTATAGCGCACTAGCGGCCAGGTCGCAGCGGCCAGCGAGATAGATACATTAGTATGAAATCGCCATGGGACACGCGCACCTGACTGCACGCGACCAGGTGCGATCGACGAGGATATCAGCCTGGCCGCTAGTGCGCTATTGCTCTAAGTAGGACAAACTTTAGGAACTACCTATCTCATGTAAATGACGCAGAAAGTTGTGTCTCTCTTATACATCCAGGACATCGACAGGAAAACTTTTACCATGGATTCAGTACATGATTCTGAACTTTTGTATTTTTTTTTTTAAATAATTATATATAAAAATAAAAAATAAAAAACAAAAAAATCGGCTGTTTCATAGAAAAGTGCAATACCTACGCGGTCAAAATTTATGGAACAGATGAAATACAATAGACGACGTATATTTAGTAACTTAATCCGCTATATATATTTAGTAACTTGTATTATGTACTTGTGCTATGTATATTTAGTAAGTTAAAGAGGATTAGGTTACTAAATATACGTCGTCTATTGTATTTTCTAATGGATTTCCGCAAAGTCACGCCTGAATCAATTATCTATGGAACAGATTTTTTTTTTTTATTACCGACGAAAAATTTTCAGAATCACGTATTGAATTCATGGTAACAGTTTTCGCGTCGATTTCCCTGCCACCCTGTATAGTTAAGCAACTTGGAATTAATTTGTTTTTGAGAGAGAATTGAGAGCAGTAACCTTCTGCAATGCTAATAACATTGAATTTTTTCATGAGTTGATAAATATTTTACTTGATATCATAGCAACATACGGCTCAGACCGCAAATTTGTAGCAGCTAGGCTTGCAACGTGCAGCGTAATATTGAGCTGCTCATGATCACGACACGTTGTACCTACATTAACGAGCATGAATATGGAGATGGATAGTTCGGCAATAATATCTGATTGTATGATGCATTCATTAATATCTGTTCTCAAGAATATAGCAAACATATGTGATCCTCTGTGGAAGCCATATAAAAGTAGCGGCATAAATATGTGAAGTCGAAGGAATACCAAAACTATCTGACGACACACGCAACGCCAAAGTTAGGATGTCACATCAGCTTCGAAAATATCTGGCACCTCTTCCAATATATTTATGCTCGTAACTGTACTCTGCAGCACCGCTCCGAATTTTGTAGATTCGAATCTCTACTGGCAATATGTCGACCCATAAATATATTCTTTAGCCAGACCCATCATTTATCTATTATTTACTCACCATGCTGCCTCCAAGGATCAGCCACATCATCGCTGAAGTAGTGAGAGACATCGTACGCAGCGTCCGCGTCATCTTGTACACGTACAGGCTCACGCGGCGCGCGCGCAACCCTTTGAGCGGCGCGACGGAATCGAGCCAACATTATGACGACACTTTTAGTATTAACTGATGTTCTCACTCACTTTGATAATTGTACTTTTTGGGGAAAATTTGTCATGAAAAATCGAACTAGTTTTCGTCCTTGTCATTTTAAATGCCAGCGTAGTGATGAAACTAATACTTACTAATAAAAACATTAGTATTAGGTGAAATCTTAGAGTGTATAACACTGGAGAAGCCTTACGAACACTTCCCCTCTGTAAAAGTACAAGAACAAATGTTCTAGTACGTTCATAAAAACTACTTTCAAATCGATTCTAACGCACTTCGTGAATCGTTTTAAAAGACGCGCGGAGCTCCGTGAAAATGCCTATTTGTACTGTTAAATGGTGTAAAAAGCGTTCAAATACGTCAAATTTACCTAAAGAACTGAATAACTTTCCATAAGCGGATTTTTTTTTCTAAGATTTAGTCATGCTTTTATTGAAATTTAAAATCCTAACCTCATAATACAATTCGATTTTTCATTCGATTCAACCATGATTCAATATAAAACGTAGCATGAATCGAGTATTTTCCTCACGTTGCTTCTGTGACGTCACCGAGTCTCGCTACATCTCGTTTTTATGTTCGTAAAGATCAAAATACTTTTCTTTTGCATTACGAAAATATACGTCAAATCAGCAAAACTTACACGCACTTGACATGCGATTATGTCCTCTAGTAAAAATGTTAACGAGACTACCGTAGTGTTGAGGTCATGTTTGAAACCAAAATTGACATGTCGATAATTTCCTAGTAAAAATGACTTAGTATTTTTTTATTTTTTTTATTGTTCAATGTTTTATAATTTGTTTATGTCCATTAAAGTGATTTATATTAAAAAAAAAAAAATATGAATTTGATCTAATTTTTTATTGAGATTACTTACTTATTACAAATTTAGTTACTTTTATTTAATTGAAGTTATTTTCTCTTCTTATTAAGATGCAACTATTTTATGCAACAGCTGTTTTATTTCTGGGTTCAAGCAAAATTCCGAATGAATATCGATATCGATAAAAATAAAAAATATGGTACAGAGATCCGGGCGAGCAGCTATTGTTATTTTTGACAGTAGCTACCCCGTCCCCCGCAAAAAGTGACAGACTTTTTTGTTCAGAATATTGCGCTTATGGCTTCTCCGTGATATATACTCTAAGGGTGAAATGGGTTCCAAAGCAGATGTTTCGACTTCACGCAAAATCAATGTTTCTTTTAAAAAAACAACGAATTTGCATTTTTTTTTTTATGGTTACGAAAATTTAAGAGTGTCTTTAGTGAAATATGAGGCCCGAAAGATAATTGACAAAACTTTCCTCGATAGAAAAAAACTAAGTAAAAACAGCCGCACGGGTCGATCCATCAGGTTAAGCTACGCTTGCTAGGGATAGTCCGTAGATGGGTGACTATCTTTACATACCGACTCCTCCGCGCCTCGGAAAGCACGTTAAACCGTTGGTCCCAGCTGTCATTCGTGGATCTTTGACAGTCGTTTCAAATCGTCAAAAACCCGAAAGTCTGACAACTAATCTTACCAAGGAGTATCGTATTACCCAGTTAATGGCAGTGACTGGGTTATGGAGGTCCGATAGGCAGTCATTCCATGGGCAATACTGGTATTCAGCTGCATCCGGTTAGACTGGACGCCGACTCCAACATAGTTGGGAAAAGGCTACGCAGGTTGATTGTACTTTATGGAATCATCATCATCTGCCAAGCCTTCTCCCAACTATATTGGAGTCGGCTTCCAGTCTAACCGGATGAAGCTGAATACCATCAGTATCCTTACATGGAGCAACTTCTTATCTGACCTTCACAACACAATCCAATTACTACGTAACCCGTTGAGTCGTTCTATAAGTAACTATCCATAATGATTCTGTGGGTGGAAGACCAGGATAATGAGCATTCTTTTCTTGATATTTTAGTATGGATAGCCCAACGAAAGAATGCTCTACTCCTGTTACACAAAAAGAATTTGGTGGAGTTTGGGAAGAATAAGCAAGCTAAAGCATAGCACATGTGTGAGTACTATGTACCGACTATAAAACTACCATTTAGGTACTGGGTACGTCTTTCATTTACTTGAATGTGCCTTGGCGGCTGAGAGTACGTCATGCTCACTCTAATGTCTCGCTGACGGTGGCGCGTGTGTAGGATCATTTAGCTCCCTTCAAAATGTTTGAGCTGAATGGTGCTAATCCATGCGTCATGTTCGTGAACGGGCGCCGTAAGTGGGGATTGGTCATCTCTTAGCTACCTCGGATTATTTTAATTTTATTTTATTTTTGAATTGTTTTTTTTTTTTTTTTTACGGACACTTTACCGTTTTGCATCGTTCTCACATGTATATCTTCAACATGAATGATGAAACCAATATGTTGTAACCATATCATGATTTAAAAGAGTGTCCGTGGAGTTTCTTGCCCGTTCTTCTCCATAGGTACCTACTACGCTTTGGAATGGGCATCTAGCTTCATCTTTCTGACAGACCGACCCCTTGACAATTCAAAAGTGCCTGTAATTGGTTTATTTGAAATAAATGCTTTGAGTTTGAGTTTGAAAGTGGCAATCGGCAAACCATAGACAGCTGTGCTGCTGGGGAGTTTGTTGCGCCACTTCTTCTTCCCAGCTTAAGCACTAGGAAGTGGTGAAAGGTGGGCGTTTTTGGGGGACTGTCTTATGTAATTTTGACGTTCGAAAAGTGCAGATTTTCAGCCTAGTTTGAATAAATGACTTTTGAATTGGCATATTAGCCGTAGAACCGTTGGGGTAGACGTGTTCTTGAGTGGAGACAGCGAGTCGACAAACGTAAGGTAGGACGCCCTCGGGCTAGGTGGAGTGACGATCTTCGCAGGGTGGCTGGTAGCAGCTGGATGAGAGTTGCCGAGAATCGAGCTGAATGTCGTGCTATTGGAGAGGCCTATGACCAGCAGTGGACTTCTGTAGGCTGGTGATGATGAGGGATAGACTATGCATTCACTCGTTTAGTCAAAACCGACCTTAAGGGAGCGGAGTAGCGGTGTGTCAATATTAACCAATGGAATTGCATAAAACCTCCGCTCCGCTTCAGTGGACAGGGATTTGCGAACTAGTTTAAAAATTCATTCAAAACCGGGAAGCGGAGAGGGGAAGCGGAGCGGAGAAGTGGAGCGGGGAATTATTACTCGTCGCGTGAACTCAGTCTAGCTCCGCACAGTCCGCAACACCGCTCCGCTACCTCGCTCCGCACATTCAGTAACTCCGCTCCGCTACCTCGCTCCGCATCAATGGACAGAAGCTATCCGTAACTCCGCTCCACTCCGCTGCCTCGCTCCGCTTCAATGGACAGGCAGCCTAAGAGGTCAATATGTCGAGGTTGTATAGTAAATACGTTATTTATTTTATATCTATTTTTAGAGCAGACGTTTCTGAATTAATTATGCAAATACATACATATATACACAAAAAAAATGTTGAAGGAAGTCTTGTTATGGCAACAGTATCTTAATATTTACGTAAGTTAATTTTTTTATCGAGTCTATTCGATACAGTTGTCGCGTTGTGAGTAACGGAAGACCGAAGAAACGCTGGATGGACTGTGTGATAGATGATATCTAAAAAAGTGTTCCACAAAGTGTGTACCGCGCGGCACACTGTGTTCCGTGGTCATTAGTTGGTATGCCTCGGAAAAAGAAGGTTATCTTATAAACTTATTTTTAATAAGTAAGTAAGGGTAAGAAAAATAAACTCAAACTCAATTCTCAAATTCTGTGGTTTCGTTTGGCGCGTGAGGCGGGGACGGAGGCCCCCCGTACGCTCTGGCTCACGAGTCAGTACGAGAAAAAATTTCGTTTTCCTAAATGTACCTAAAACACAAAAAGTTTGCGGTACACTGATCTAAAAGACGTCTTCAGAAACCTAATCTATACTCATCTATCTATACCATATATCCTTACATATTATAAAACAAAGTCCTCCGCCGCGTCTGTCTGTCTGAACGCGATAAACTCAAAAACTACCGAACGGATTTTCAAACGGTTTTCACCAATGAACGGAGTGATTTATGCGGAAGGTTTTGGTGTATAATTCATTACTTTTTTGTGTAAATTGGCTGAAATATGACGATTATTGTTAAAGATGCCGCAAAAAGTCATGCCGACTGGAAGCTTTACTGGCGTGCGCCGCGTAAACCGTAAAAGATACATAAAAAATATGTTTTACAGAATGGTTCATCTTAAAAATTTCGCGATGGCATATGTCTAGCTTCTAAGACACGCGGACGCGGACTGTGCGGAGCTAGACCGAGTTCACGTATTTTTCCTCATCGCCTCTCCGGTTCCCCGCTCCGTTTCCCCGCTCCGCTTCCCCTCTCCGCTTCTCCGCTCCGTTTCCCCGCTCCGCTTCCCCTCTCCGCTTTTCCGCTCCGTTTCCCCGCTCCGCTTCCCGGTTTTGTTTGAATTTTTAAACTAGTTCGCAAATCCCTGTCCAGTGAAGCGAAGCGGAGGTTTTATGCAATTCCATTGGTTAATATTGGCACACCGCTACTCCGCTCCTCTCCTCTCCGCTCCAGTGGACAGGCAGCCTAAAGAGCCTACTGTCCACTCAGCCTAGAGCAGTCCACTGCTGCACAAAGGACTCGCCCAGGTAGTGTCAGAACACCCTGTCTTCCGCTTTCCTCACTCAGTCTGTCCCAGCCACCTCTCAAGGTCATCGGTCCATGTAGCTGGGGGGCGTCCCACACGACACTTGCCGATACGCGTGTTGCGACCTTTTTATATATATTTATGGTTTTTTACTCTTTTACATTTTGTTTTAGATTGTGTCAAAGATTAAAGTCAGTTGTGTCAGCGAAAATACAGTCATTTTGCCTACATTTTATGGTCCTATCTCGCCGTAACATGAACACGAGATCAAAGACAAAGCAGCTGGCATAACTCCAGGCTACTGGCGAAATGCATTCGGAGTCGGATGCGCCCGTCGTGGGTGGGCTCGGTCGGTCCCCTGAATTGGACCCCTTTTCGACCGAAGCCACGAATACACCCGTGGCCGTCGATCCGGTCTCCGTAACATCTCGCCAGAATCCCACTATTAGCACTGAACCTGCTAAATCAAGTTCTAGATCTGTTGTATCAGGTTCCTCACAGTCATCAGCCACTATCAAGGCACGCAGTATGGATGACGCACAGGAGGCTTCGCAGCTTGCAGCTGACATTATCACAGTTCACAAGTCAGCAGGAATGGAGATGCGTGGTTGGGTTTCAAATGTGCCCGCCGCACTCACTGGGGTTCCTGAAGACCTGCGTGCTGCAACTCCCAAAAATATTCACGTGGCTCAAGGAATATTTACCCCTTCTCAAGACAAAGAAGCAGCAAGGAAACACATATCGTAATTTTGCTGTTGACGACGTTGTCCTGGTCGTGGATCCCGACCTTCCCCGAGGAGTTTGGCCTATGGGGCGCGTGACTAAAGTGTACCCGGGAAAAGATGGGGTCGTGCGCGTAGCTGACGTTGTCACTAAAGGCGGAACGCTGAAGTAGCGCCCCAGTAGCTGTGCAGCATCGCTACACGGGGGGGATGATGTTGCGACCTTTTTATATATATTTATGGTTTTTTACTCTTTTACATTTTGTTTTAGATTGTGTCAAAGATTAAAGTCAGTTGTGTCAGCGAAAATACAGTCCACATTTTGCCTACAACGCGGTCCAGGACTCGTCTGCTCTACCAGCCATCGGTCCACTGCCACTTCCAAACTATGTCGGAAACACCGGTTCTTTGCCGTATAATTTAATTTCGCTCATAGCCGGCTGAACGACCTTGCATTTGTGGACCAGGCCGACTGTCAGTAGCCTACTTAATCTTGGTTAATGTTATGTAATTAAAGAGGTACGAGTAAATAATAATATAAAATTCCAACAAACGCAATGACTCATCATGTATTAGCTGAAATATATCAAGTTTCTGAATACGTTTTGAGCGACGGGCAGGTCAACCGGTTGGTTAATTACCTAATGCTACAATACTATCTGTAAACTATTTGTTTTTTGCGCACAAACTAAATTCTTCAAACGCAAACTCAAAGCATTTATTTCAATTAAACCATTTACAGGCACTTTTGAATCGTCAAGGAATCGGTCAGTCAGAAATATGAAGCTAGTTGCCCATTCCAAAGCGTAGTAGGTACCTATGGAGAAGAACGGGCAAGAAACTCCACGGACTTTCTTACAAAAAAAGTTTTTTTTTTTTTTAAGTACTGGCATATTGTGAGTCGGTCTCACGAATCGAGCGTTTCGTAACTCGAAAAGAAAATTATTTGTCCATTTTCAAACTAGGTACAAAAACCCCGTCTTATCCGTGAGGTGTTGTTAAGATCATAATGAGAGTCTATTTATGTGGGATTTTCGTCGACGTCAAAACGTATAATTCGGGCACAGTGTGTTTAAAAATGGTCCTGAATAGTCGTGATACGAGTACACACCCATAATTATACCTCTTTATTTGACGCTTTTAACGAGCACGTGTTTTTAAATCATTTACACAAATAATTATAAATTCAACATTAATGATGTAATTAATCTTTTGTAGCAATTTAATTTAAAACAGTGTCCATGGAGTTTCTTGCCCGTTCTTCTCCATAGGTACCTACTACGCTTTGGAATGGGCAACTAGCTTCATCTATGTGACTGACCGAATCCGTAAAATTCACAAGTGCTTGATGCTAGGGATGATGCCTGGGTAAAAAAAATTAAATTCTAATTAGTCCGTCATTCAGCCAGATAATAAAAAAATATTAGACACGTATTTTTTGCTTTATCATATTAATAAAAAAATACTTAGATAAAACGCATTTTAAGTTGGGGAATCTACATACTCGTGACGTCATGGCTCATTTTAACTCAATATATCGCCGTAATCTTTAGATTAAGTAAACAAATAAAAAATACGTGTCCAATATTTATTAATAATCTTCATGACGGGCTAAAAAAAAATTGTCATCATCCCTTGGTTTAATTGGGATAAATGCTTTGAGTTTGAGTTTATCCAAATGACACTATTGTGGCATGAAAAGAATGACCCTCGTAGCCTCTATGATCGCAAAAATGCGAATACCTACTCTATAATCTATAGCTTTCAGTCGATGAGGCTTCTCGACACAACTTAGGTATTAAGTTACGTAATAAGACTTAGGTATATCCGTATCACTTTGACGAACTGTCCGTCTTCTGTCTGTCAGTATGTCAGACTATTTATTTGATATAATAAAATTATAGCTATAATAAAACAATACAAAGCTGTGTTTTTAGGGTTCTGCCACAGATGAATACAGATGAAACACTCTGCAGTTTAGGTATGAATCTACAAGTACACGGTGGGCTTGACTAGCTGGGCCAATTCAGTGAGTGTGACGTAGTCAGAAGATATAAGAGTTACGCGATAGAAAGAGAGGCAAATTCTAGGAGAATATAACTGTAGGTTATTAGCGCTGCGCGACGTTTTTTTTTTTTTGGTGGGAAATTATCAAATAACTTCTCCCGCTCTAGGCGGAGCGGGAGGGCGTGTCAGACTGTTACTGACTAAAACCCACCCGTGTTCCTTCCGTTGCCTGGGTTGCGATATTTTCGGACAAACTGGCAGGCATTGGCCCTTACGGACCCCGTCAGTTGGTGCTGACATCTCTTAGAGGCGCGCGTGGGACACAACGCGCCGTCGACCCGGGCCTGGTCCTTATCGGACGGCGAGCTACCCATTGCTCATCGTAATCATTGTCACCGTAACTGTAGATAATTAGCGCTGTGCGACCTGAATTGCACTTTATTGTGTCGTAGCAAGTCGCTTTTTTAACCGACTTCCAAAAAGGAGGAGGTTATATGTTCAACGCGTATGTTTTTTTTTTTTTTCATTATGTCAAAAAAACAACCGACTTCCGAAAAAAAACACTACAAAGTGAAAAATAACTTTAATTTCGGAAGTCGGTGTCTTGGGTTTTGAATTTTAGTTTTTTGCCACCGACTTCCGAAATTAAAGTTATTTTTCACTTTGTAGTGTTTTTTTTTGGAAGTCGGTGGTTTTTTATTTTTCACTTTTTTGTTGTGGTACCAACCCCACAAAAATTCCAATACCAGTCACAGGAAGTTATCTTCATTAATCATCCACATATACTAAGTGGGAAAAATACGTATTATTGAAGCTTAGTCAAAAACTATCCCAGCTAATTTAATAAAATTTATATGGGACCAATCCGGGAGCATACCCTTTCAACCAAAAAAAAAAAAATTCGAAATCGGTCCACAATTCACAACGGAGAAATCGACTTCTCCGTCAATTGTGGACCGATTTCGAAAAATTTTTTTTTTTAAGTTTTTATATTTAAAATGATTTTGCGGAGTGTCCCATTTGTATTATTCTGTGGTTCTGTGTCAAACTTTGTAGATAGACATTCAAGGCGCTAAATCTGTTTACTTGGAACAAACGCCTCCATCCAATGGGGTTAGGCAGAAGCTACAGACCGCCACCTGCTATATCACAATCAGCCTGTAATATTCCCACTCCTAGGACCCAGGCTTCCTCTCTGTTAGAGGGAGTGGGCCGTAATCCACCAAGCGGGCCCAGTGCGGGTTGGTAGATGTCACATGTCTTCGAACTTTTGGTTCTTGGACATGCCGGTTTCCTCACGATGTTTTTCTTCACCGTTTTGAGAGCAGTGGTGATGAAATAATTTAAGTACTTACACAAAGTAAACTACTACCTAATCTACCTACCCTACCGACCTACTTACATACCTACCTACTTGCATACCTTCCTACCTTGCTACCCTACCTTCACCTACCTACCCTAACTTCACCTACCTATCCTAAGAACCTTGTTCTGAGAATAACAAACACAATAATAAAGAATTATCAAATTCACGCGTGACCAAGGGAAATAGGGATTCATTTTTATAATACGAGTATATATAAAGATTTACAGAATAAACAATTTCATTTCATTTCATTAACTTTTCACCCAACGAACACAAACTCACTCACAAAAAGAATCAGAATGTCGACCTACCGGTCAACAGAGCATACGATCTATCAATTGGCTTAATTAACCACAATTGATCGACTTCCCTCAACGCAGTTAAGAAGTATTATCTACATAACATCACGCCTCAATCCCCCGAGAGATAATTATATTATTAAAGACGTGGTACACGCCGAGGGTGCAGTTACTAGAATCGCATCGGAACGTCAACTTCAAGGCATTCGTCGTAGCGTCTTTCCATTCTATACACGGCCAGAACGCGATTGGAAATCACTTTTTTACTAAGGTCTTCCAATCCATACAAGAGTAGTATGCAAATACCTGCGTATACTTTGCAGTGACCTAATTAACTTAATCGTGTATACATAGATTGCGACAAATTGTGAACTGGTATTCAACTTGTTTTCGAAATAATGCACCTTGCGCGAAAAAGCCTGCCTGGCTGGGAGCAACTTGGAAGTACCGGTTGGAAGGTTGGAAGTTTAGTCACAGTTCTAACCTAAGCTAACCCATTTCATATTCCATTATCTGTTAGCTGTTCCATTTCACCCAGTTCAATTTAGTTAAAAAAAAATCTATATTATTAAAACTCATGTCAAGCGCAAGTGATGTAGTATAGTTTGGAACCAGGACCCGCGCGTCCACGTTACAAACTATACACGAGCAGTACGCAAAATTCGTGTATACATTGTAATCACAAGTCATTGATCTAATACGACAGAAGGGATTAATCGGACACACCTTCTCTCGTAAAGATACGAAATGCTACCGTGTGGTAATAAAAGACCTCCATCATACTACTCCACATGATGCCATCATACAGGAGCTGGAGAAATCTGGTAACAAAGTCAGAGGAGAAATCATCAATTACCGTTATGGACCAGACAAAACACCAACCTCCACATTTTTTGTTAATTTGGAACCTAGTCCAAATAACAAAATGGTAAAAAATATTCAATACATCCATCACCAACGAATCAAAATTGAAGATCCACGCAAAACTAAGACAATCGTACAATGTCAAAGATGCCAACAATATGGCCACTGCAAAAACAACTGCATGAGGCCGTACAGATGTGTCAAATGTGGGGAGGGCCACAAAACCTCAGAATGCCCCAAAAAAGACAGAAATACACCCGCCAAATGCGCTCTCTGCTCCTGTGATCATCCTGCCAATTACAAAGGTTGTAAAGTTTACAAAGAAATACTGTCAAGAAAAATTTAACCAAGAAATATTCCAACCGCCAACTCCAATTTTCCTACTGAGATAATCCGCACCAATACAATTCCAGAAAGCTCCGCCCTACCCCAACGAAATTCATATCGCAGATCGGACCAAAGATACTCGGATATTGCCGCTGGACACCCTAAGGTTCCTCCACGAGACAACGTCGCTACAACTAGTCACATAGAAAACCCTCAACAAAACGTAACAGTTATGGAACAACTTTTAATTAAACAAAATGAAAAAATTGACCTACTCCTGCAACAAATCAGTACCCTAATGGGCTTACTGACTACAGTCATTACTAAACTAACACCATAAATGACTCCTCTTCGAATCGCAATCTGGAACATCAATGGATTAGGTCCCAATATCCAAGAGTTGGAGACTTTAATGAAAGCCAACAAACTAGACGCAGTATTAATTTCAGAATCGCACGGGACGTCCAGAAGCTCGTTCCGCATTAAAGGCTATAACATTTACCACTCCCCCCATCCCGATGGTAGTGCGCATGCTGGCTCAGCGCTGGCCATTCGGGCGAATCTGAAACACTCACTGAAAGAACCATATTCTACAGTGTATTTACAAGCTACTTCTATTAGATTGGAGGACCGTGCAGGCCCTATTATTCTATCCTCAATTTACTGTCCACCAAGACACAAAATAACTGCAGACATGTTCAAAACCTACTTCAATACTCTTGGCCATAGGTTTATTGCGGGTGGTGATTGGAATGCCAAACATACATTCCCGGGATCCCGCTGTACCAGCACTCGTGGACGCGATTTGAAACGCTGTGTTGATGAAAATCACTTAAAACCGATATCTACAGTTGAGGCTACCTACTGGCCAAGCGACCCAAAGAAACTCCCAGATCTCTTGGACTTCTTCATAAATAAGGGTATAGATAGCTTACACACTACTATAGAATCGAGTCTAGACGAGTCATCAGATCATACACCGGCGATCCTCACAATTAGCACTAGTGAGCTTACTCGAGTATTAGTAAGAGTCTCTGACGAATAGCCGAACTGACTGGGATGGTTTCAAGACCTACCTCAATGATAACTTTACTGCTGCTATATCACTGAAGAACCAAAATGATGTAGATAACGCCTGCAGATATCTCACTAACACCATTCAAGTGGCTGCTTGGATCAACACATCCTCTCGTCCCAAAGGTATCACCAACCCTTCTCATCCACCAGACATAATGCAAAAAATCCTAGAAAAGCGCCGACTTAGGAGAATATGGCATCAATCCCGTCATCCTCCAGATAAACTAAATTACAACAAAGCAGCAAAGGAGTTAAAGGCTACAGTCCAGGAGTCTACTAACTCAACATTGGCAACGAACCTACAGATGATGTCACCAACGGGGGTTGGTGCGAACTCGCTCTGGAAGGCCACTAAAAACTTAGGCAAGCCTCAACAATCTTATCCTCCGATCAGATCACAAGCTGCCTGGGCAAGAACTGACTTGGAAAAGGCTGAGGTATTCGCAATGCATCTGAATTCTGTATTCAAACCAAACGAGAGCGTTGCTGACGGACATGAAGTTGACACAGTATTGGAACAAGATCTGCAGATGTGTATACCCATTATACCAACAACACCTAAGGAAATAGCGAAGGAAATCAGATTGCTGAAGTAAAGAAAAGCCCCGGGATTCGATCTGATCACGCCTTCCATACTTAAAAATCTTCCCAGAAAATGCATTTCTTTTCTAGCTAGTTTGTTCAACGCAATTTTTCGAACATCTCATTTTCCTGACCTGTGGAAAATCTCTGAAGTTGTCATGATCCACAAATTAGGTAAACCTGAACATGAAGCTTCGTCTTATCGGCCGATAAGCTTGACGCCTGTACTCTCCAAACTGTGGGAGAAGATATTCCAAAACCGACTAAAACCGTGCATGGACGCCAATGGTGTTGTTCCAACTCACCAGTTTGGCTTTCGGAAATCTCACTCAACAATAGAACAGGTTCACCGAGTGTACCAAACAGGAAGACAGGCTTTTGAATGCAAAAAGTATTGCTCAGCGGCGTTTCTTAATGTACAACAAGCTTTTGACCGTATCTGGCACAAAGGATTGCTGGCTAAAGTGAAGGAAAAACTTCCGCACTCAATGTTCCTACTCATCCAGTCATATTTATCCGAGCGCTGCTTCCAAGTAAAACAGGGCGAAGCAAGATCAAGATTGTTTGAAGTGGAAGCTGGTGTACCACAGGGATCTGTTCTTGGTCCAGTGTTGTACAACATATTTACGTCAGACCTACCCACATTGGATGGCATAACAATAGCAACATATGCAGACGACATAGCCTATTTATCAGTTGATGAAAACCCAGAAATGGCCAGCAATAGACTCCAGAAACAGTTAGACAAAACTCATAAATGGCTCTGTAAGTGGCGGATTCGTGCCAGTGCATCCAAGTCTCACCATATCACCTTCACGCTCAGGCGCGGAAATACCCCTCCTGTTAGACTCGGTCCTGATACCCTACCACACAGAGATTGTGTAAAGTATCTTGGCTTCCACTTGGATAGGCGCCTAACATGGAAGCATCACATTAAAAATAAAAGGGACGAGATAAACCACAAGTGCAACCTGTATTGGCTCATGGGAAGAAACTCTGTGCTCTCTGTAGACAACAAACTCCTCATCTACAACTCGGTCCTTAAGCCAATATGGACCTACGGGATCCAATTGTGGGGCGTTGCCAGCAAAACCAACATACTCTGCCTGCAAAGAGTCCAAAATGGTATCTTGAGATCAATAGCAAATGCACCTTGGTTCGCTAGGAACGACGAAATCCACGACTATTTACATCAGCCATCAGTAACCTCTGAAATCGAGCGATACAAAAAACAACACAAGGCACGCCTAACAATGCATCCGAACCCACTAGTTACGGAACTGTTAAACCCGACAGCGGTGGTAAAAAGGCTGAAGAGGAACCACCTTCTATAAGTGGGAGGCGCAGCACTGGCTGCTCCACCACAACGCCATTTGACATAGAACGAATTCGCTTATGGTCTGACGACCGATTGCAAGTAGAAATAAAGGAAAAAAAAAAAAAAAAAAAAAAAAAACATTGTAATCACAGATTTAAAAATAGCATTACAATGTATACGCGAGCAGTTTCCTATGGCTGCGTTCTGGCCTTGTATAGATTGGAAATACGCTTCGTCGTGCGTGTACCGAACTGTTATCTGCCCCTCGTCATGGAGGAAGCCTTTGGCCGCAGAACGTGGTCTCGTCTTTTCGTGTGGTTAGTGACTAACCTGGTGTCAGAGTTTTAAAGCCACCCATAGGCCTCTGATTTGGCTTCACATGCCGTCGAGAAATATCTCTCAGGCTGGTTTCCTCACGATGTTTTCCTTCACCGTTTTTAAAGCAAGTGATAATTATACAGGGTGTTTGGTGCATCGTGTGCCAAATTGAAATGGTCGGCTGAAGGGGTCACCTGCTAGCCTTTCAGACCCCTTAACACCTTAGAACCATCACGTCCAATCCACGCATTGGGGAACACATTGTCAAGATATTCCCTCACAGTCAATGCAAAAATGCAATTTTGTTTTTTTATTTCAAGTAAATCCGACGAAAAGATAGAAATACGAGACAGATTTTACCTTATAAGAATGAGATAACAGATTTATAGGTTTGTCAGGTATCATTTAAGCAAAAATATTTTATTAAATCATAATTTTGAATATTAGCCTTAGGTGACTCGATTCACAATTCTAGCGAAATTCACAAAGTTGTTAAAAGATTTTTATGGCATGTGGCACATCATTAGCAAGAGGATAGACTGGAGAATTAATGAGGAATTTGGAAGATCCCGGTCGCTTTTGGTTTTTTTTTTGTAGCCATATAAACAGCTGTAACATGTACAGCTTTAATTTAAGTTTTACCTTTGTGAGTGAATTAAAAAAAAACTAGGTGACTAATGTCACTAATTTTGTATTTAAAAGTACTCTTAAACAATACACATCGAAATAAAATTTAAATTCAGAGTCTACGCCTTATATTTCTTTTTTAAATTTGTATTTGAATGTAAAGTTTGGGTCTTTTTTTTAGTAAAACAATAAAAGTCGATAAAAATAAATCTACAGGGCATGAGGGGTGTTAAGGAGTCTGAAAGGCTAGCAGGTGACCCCTTCAGTCGACCATTTCAAATTGGCACACGATGCACCAAACACCCTGTATAATACGCACATGAATCCGAAAAGTCAGAGATGTGTACCTTGGGTTCGAACTCGAGACCTATGACTTGGCAGTCTGACGGTCACACCACTAGGCTATTTAAACACATAACATAACCTCACGCCTGCACGGTTTCCTCACGATGGAACAAGCAAGACGTGGTGTTCCGTCGCTTCCGCGGACAGGTTCCACAGGACAGCTCAAGCTAGTGTAAAGTGAAGTGCTACTAATATAGTCTAAGCCTTATTTATTAACACAAGATTTTGTTTACAATAAATTAAAATATGTATGTTTAGGTTAAGGTATTTGTCTATGTGCCTGTGTCGCCTGAAATAAATGGAATATTCATCCACATTTATATTCTCTCCAGAAAAAATAGGTTTTGAAATGGGGGTGTATAAGTAGAACACCCACATTTCGTCTGCTTTGGCCCCATCTGGCCTTTACATCCAAATGTTACGTGTCTAGCCTAAAACAGGGCTAACAATCTGTTTTTTCTGTTCTGTGCTAACAATAAACATCTGACGAGCTCTTTAGGCATTCATCGTATGTCTGGATTGCGTCTAGATTATATTCAGATTCACACGCGTCTAAAAATAAGTGACAAATGAATCTTGGGTGCGATTTGCAGTTCTCGGAATCCGGTTGAGTTGAAATTTTGCACACCCCATTCATTCTCAATCTCATCCTATAAGATAATTCTGATAATTTTTTAACTGACTTCCAAAAAGGAGGAAGTTATTATGTTCGTCGCGTATGTATTTTTTTTTATGTATGTCCACCGATTTCTCCGTCAATTGTGGACCGACTTTGAAAATTTTTTTTTTGTTTGAAAGGTTATGCTCCCAAGTTGGTCTCATATAAATTTTATTAACTTTGCTTGGATAGTTTTTGAGTAAGCTTCTATAATACATATTATTCCCACTTAGTATATGTGGATGATATGATGATAACTTCCTGTCACTGTTATTTACATAGCAGGTAGTAGTATTCGAATTTGTGTGGGGTAGGTACCACAACTAAAAAGTGAAAAATAAATCTTTTTACAAAAAAAAAACATAACCGACTTCGAAAAATAAACACTAAAAATTTTGAAATTACTTTAATTTCGGAAGTCGGTGGCAAAAAACGATAATTTAAAACCAAAGACACCGACTTATGAAATTAAAGTTATTTTTCACTTTGTAGTATTTTTTTTTATTTTTTTTTTAAATACCATAAAATGGCGTTAAAACTCAAGAGTATAGACAAATATATATAGATAAACAAAAAATACGTGTCTAATATTTTTTTGTTATTTGAGTGACGGACTAAATAGTTTCTTTTTTTTCTTGTCAACATCCTTATTCCAGGAACTGTGCCAAGGAACTGTAACTCCTGTTAGCAAGCCTCAAAATAAATTGGCGATTACTAGAAAAGCGAAACTTTAGTGAGTCCTAGGGAACTCGTTTAACTTTAATCCAACTCAATCAATCTGCCTAGCCTTTTCCCAACTATGTTGGGGTCAGCTTCCAGTCTAACCAGTTGCAGCTGAATACCAGTATTTTACATGGAGCGACTGCCTATCTGACCTCCACAACCCAGTAACTCGGTAATACGATACCCCTTGGTAAGACTGGTGTCAGACTTTCGGGCTTCTGACGACTCGTAACGACTGCCAAAGATCCACGAATGACAGCCGGGACCAACGGCTTAACGTGCTTTCCGAGGCACGGAGGATTCTCGGTATGTAAAGATGGTCACCCATCCAGTGACCAACCCCGGCAAGCGTAGCTTAACCTGATGGATCGACCAGTGCGGCTGTTGTTACTTAGCCACGAGCTCCTCACACGTTTTTTTTCAATACCTTATTCAGCTTTTAATTATTATTATTAATCATTTATTTCAGAATAAAAAACATTCCATAAATTGTTAGTAAAAAGTACTTATAACTATGTTAGTAATAACTAATTAATTTAATGATCCAAATGATGGGATATAGGACTCATATCTGTGTAATGGAGCATGCTGTGAGTCTGTTACTGAGAAAATCCTGACGGAAAAACCCAGTAACACTTTACCCGACCCTGGCATCGAACCCAGGACCTCACGCTCAGCAGATGCGCTTGTGACCACAAGACCAACGAGACAGTTAATAATGGTTTGGTCAGTTGGGAGGATGGATGAAAGGCGACTAAGGCTGCGTTTCCACCAGAGATGAACGAGGATGCGTAGCAAGGGATGTGTGTGAAACTAACCAATAACAACGCACATAGGTCGATTTGGCCGATTTAGGCGGCCAAAATTATTTGACGGTCTATAAAGGTTCGGTAGTAGATTTTAAATAAAAATACATAGTTTTTTGTCATTGATAAGACATATTTATGAAAAAAAAAAAAAAAACATTCTTGATCGTCCTCATTTAGCTGGGCAGTTAACAAAAGATCAATTATCTCGGGAGAAAATAACATAATTTATGGTTTTCTGGGTCTTTTCATACTACCCATAAGCGGATCTGAGCTTAATAGTAATCTCATCATCATCTAACCAAGAGTTGTTGTTTTTTAAAAACGTCTCTTTTTTGTAATGCGCTTTTGACCATCTTTGTTTTATGCTGGTTTTAAAATATGAGAATCTATGCTTCAGAAGTTTTTTAATCTCTTCTGTGTAACCATAACTCGAAAGAAGATTATTTTCTAAAACTTCGAGTTTTTCATTAATCGATGGCAGATTTTGCTGATACAACTGCTCAAATAGACGTCTACAAGTCACTACTTTTACACCCGATGTCTCCGGTGAGTCTAAAACAAATAAAAGTCAATATTAAAAAAGAAAGAAAACAAAAAACAAATTATTTAATTAGGTTACAAAATTTTTGGAGGGCTGTTATTTTGAAAAACGGTGCATATCGGAGTCCAAATTTTGGAACGATATTAGCTAAGGGTTCAAATAAATTTATCGTAATAAATTTACGATCGGGACGGACAGGGATACACAACAAAATGCCATTTTAAAACTAAAATTACTGCAAAAAATATACGGTAACAAGATTATTTTTAAGGATCTATATATATGTCAAATTGAAAGAAAAATGTGAAAAGTATATAATAATAGGTTAGGTGCTTACCTGAAGTACTAGAATCCATAAATATTCTTTTAAAATCCAGATTCTAACATTAAAATATTCACTTTGAAAATGTTTATTACACTGAGAGCACCGAGATTAGATACGTACACCACTAGCGACGATCAAATTCCGACTACCTGGATTCGGTCTTGCGCGTAATACAATGGAAGGGAGAGGGTAGGGTATTGTTCCTGGAACTGTCTGCTAGGGCAGGTAACAACTTGTTTTGCTATCGGGTATACATTGCAAATTCACTTTTGGCCGCCTAAATCGGCCAAATCGACGTATGTGCAACGCTAGCTTCGCTCAAGTTATGACAGTGACGCGACGTTATTGGTTAATTTCACTCACATCCCTCGCTACGCATCCTCGCTCATCTTTGGTGGAAACGCAGCCTAAGGCTCGGAGTCTTCCAAAGGGGAGACGAGATGACTGAGATGAGAGGAGAGATTTGTTTTAAACAACCAATTTATTTATTTATTTATTTTAGCCTGTGTTGTCCCACTGCAGGGCAAAGGCCTCCCTTTCTTCTTTCCGCTCCTCTCTGTCTTGAGCTAGTGTTGACCAATCATGTCTGTAGGCGTCAAGCTCGTCTCGCCATCTTCTCCTGGGTCTGCCTCGATGTCGACGGACGTTTTTTGGGAACCACATCGTGGTAGTTTTGGCCCACGACTCATTCGACATGCGGCAGGTGTCCGGTCCAGTCCCACTTAAGCTTGGCTGCTTTTTGGGTGATGTCGGCGATTTGTGTTTTGGAGCGCAGCACTGTGTTCCTAACACGGTTCGTTAATCCGACTCCAAGAATGCTGCGCTCCATTGCTCGCTGGCAAATCTCAAGCTTGGACCTCTGCTGAACCGTCAAAGACCAGGTTTGAGCACCGTATGTGAGAATATGGAGTATGCACAAACAACCAATAGAATTTTGTTATTCTCGTCTCCACTCAGCTTCAGTGGATACCACTGAGAGGAGATGTATCATATTTGAATAGCGCGATCGAAGCGGATATGTGAGCTGTGCCTCGACGAGGTTGAGCTGGGCAGCGGTACAAAGCAGAAATGTGAGCTGTGCCTCGCAAGCTGCCGATGGCGCGCAGCGGAAACGAGATTTTATGTGAGCGGCGTGCAGTGAGCTGTCAACATCCAAAGCTCGCGGCACGCAGCGCAAAATGAAATGAAATGAAATTGTTTATTCTGTAAATAGGATATAGGAATCACTTTTACACGTCATGTTAAAAAAATATTTTAATTAGCTAGATGAGTTCGGCGTTTCCTATCTGACTACTCTAAGAAGTAAGGACGAAACAAACTCAGAGGTCGCAGTCTCTTTAGAATTCCAGACATAATCTTGGTCAGGCTATATGAGGACCATGTAGATTAGTGTCTGAAATGGTCTTTTGAAGAAAGAACCATACAGATTTGAGTGGACCTCATAGACAGTAATCGTGGAACTCAACTCAGAACGTAAGAAGCTCAACTAGATGAACAATACCAAAGAAAGGACATTTGGGTAGGCCGCATAAGCTACTAAACTGCCAGACCATCATTAAAATTAACAGAGAAAAAAAAAAAGAAACCACTTAGTCCTCACATTCATAATAATTAAAATAATATAACACTTTACAAAGTAATCATGTCATTTTGTATATAATTTACAACAATGTCAATATGTATATAACTGGTTTATTTCGATGATTTTACATAATAATTAAAATGTTAAGTTTTACAGTTTCATCACAAGGCAATCAATAGATAGAATTTCAATTTTATTTTAGAAACAATCAAACACAATTATATTTTAAAATTTTCGATACAAGAAGAAATTCTTAGTGTGGGGCAACGTTAAAAAAAAAAAAGAAAAAAAAAAAAAAAAAACAATATAAAATTTCGTTTTCGTTGTTTCGTTGTTGTTTGTTCAGTGTTTGTGTTGTGTTTCGTTATTCGTTTTAGGGCCGATTTTTCAATCCTCAGTTAAATCGTTGAATAGTTATCTAGCGTATAAAATGATCTGGCTGTTTATCAGGCGAATAAATATTTTAAATTTTTCAATCGTATCCGTGGTCTTTGTTAACCAACTTCACACTATCATGTGCAAGCGAGGTGCACAGATACAGTATTCAACGTGTTAGACAAGAATAGAAACAAAACGTATGTTTGATATTTTGACGAGATTTCATATCTTTTGTCCACGGATGGTCAGCAATAAAGGTGCTCCTTTTTTGTTTTTTTTAGCTATCTTGATAGAAGTGGGTATGTGTTTAGTTAAAGAGGATCAGTTACAAAAAAAGAATCTGTGTATTAACGGTGTTTTCTACTTGGTTCTAAAAGTTGAGCCTAGTGGTTTTAAATTGTTAAAATAATGTCGCCCCGAAAATGTAAGTAAAGTGATAATTAAAGATATTGAAAAAAAACTATCGTCAATTGAATAAAAAAAAAAACATGTTTTCGTCAACACAAGAGCATGAAAACACGCAGAGGCAAAGCACATTAAAACTCCAAACAAAACAAACGTCAAAGCATTATTTATTTCCTAGAATAACGTACTAACTGGGGCTTGAAGGGACAGTTAACTTTATTCCCCAGTTACGGGCTTTAACCGTCTGATACTGACTATCTGACTATTGAAAAATCCAAAATTATGCTATCTATGGAATAAACGCTATTCGATTATTTATCTAAGGATTGAAAAATCGGCCCTTAGTTATCCTTATTTTTTTTTATGTGAATATTGTGTGCCTTAACCTGAGTCAAATACATTTATTTTCTTTCTTTCTTTCTTTTCTTTTATTCCCACATCTCGTTGTGAGAATAACGAAATTCTATTGATTATTTAAAACACATCTCCTCTGCTCTCGCCTCGTCTCCGCTTTGGTGGAGTCCGGGCCTAACAAAAGGTATTTACAAGGCAGATGTAAGAGGAAATGCCGGGAGGGGACGCCCTAGGAGAACAGACAGAACTAGTACTAGGGGAGCAGTAGGATAGTGACCTTTTTGGTGAATACGCAGGTGGCTACAGGAGTTCACCCACACACTAGCGGAGATCTGGTGGACCTCAACACCGGGCTGCAGGGAGTCCAAGGAAGCCATGCCATTCTTGGATAGCAGCCGGCGCCTGGTGACAGGGACCATCACGGGACACTGCTCTCTAAACCAACACTCCTACACAATAGGCATAACGGACAGTCCTCTGTGCAGGGCGTGCATGGAGGCTGAGGAAACCGTCGCGCACGTGCTCTTTGAATGCACAGGCGTCACCCAGATTAGAACAGAAACTCTCGGGTCACCCAGATCCCAGACCAGCTTTAATTATCTTCTGGAGGGAGGTGGGCTGGTTGGAGTAACCACCAAACGGCCGCCATGGCCCACGCACAATGGTCCACTGAAGGACTAAGTGCGGAAACCAAACCCTATAACATAGAACTTTTTGGTGATGTTCTTCAGAAAGGTCAAGTGCGTAGTACTCGCAACGGGCGTGCGTGTGTGCCCAGATGCATGGACGTACACGAGGCAGGAGAAGTATGTTAGGACTGTAGCAGGTGGCTTCTGTAGTTGCTGCCTACTGCCATGAGAAAAATTTGTGAGTATGGATGTATTATAAATGCAAAAGCGACGGAGAAGAACGAATGTTAGCGGGGCTGAGCAGAAGCCTAGTGGTGTGACCGTCGGACTGCCAAGTCATAGGTCTCGAGTTCGAACCCAAGGCACGCACCTCTGACTTTTCGGATTCATGTGCGTATTGTATAATTATCACTTGCTTTAAAAACGGTGAAGGAAAACATCGTGAGGAAACCGGCATGCCTTTTTTTTTTTTTTTTTTGAGTTTGGGAAATTATCAAGATTGTCAGATTTTTACTGACTAAAACCCACCCGTGTTCCTTCCATTGCCTGTGTGCCGGGGCCGCGATATCCCTTCCGGACAAACTCGCAAGCCTGGCAGGCATTGGCCCTTACGGACCCCGTCAGTTGGTGCCGACATCTCTTTGAGGCGCGCGTGGAATACAACGCGCCGTCGACCCGTGCCTGGTCCTTATCGGACGGCAAGCTACCCATTGGTCACCGTCCGCTAGCCCGCGCCTACGGAGGCTGGAAGTCGGCTCGACGCCCGGGGCGTCTCCTGCCGCGACTAGGGGCACGAGGGCGCGAATCTTGCCTCTCCCTCGCGCGCTCTGCCTCCTCCTTCGCGAGCATTACTCCCACCTTATGCGGAACAGGAACCTCACGAAACAACCGTGTCCTGTGAGGACCTGCGTCAGGCGGAAGGTGAGGACACCGTGGCGCCTCTCTAGCCACTCCTCAAAGAGGGGACTTATCGCCACAATTGTGGCGTGCCCAAACGGCATGCCTGAGAGATATTTCTCGACGGCATGTGGAGCCTAGTCAGAGGCCCATGGGCGGCTTTAAAAACTCTGACACCAGGTTAGACACTAAACACACGAAAAGCTGTGTATTTAATTATGATGATGTCACATTGTTATCGCGTGCTTTTTTATCTCATTGTTTTTTATTGTCTACTCCGATGGCTCCGTTAAAATGTAGATACAGTAATAATTATCAGTTACGTTTTCAACGTTATCTTAATATTTAAAGTAACTATTGCATAATGATATGAGTTATGGCACAGTTGAATACATATGGGTCACGCATTTAAGGTATGAAGCTACAAGTAGGTACGCGGCGGGTTCGACTTGTCGAATTCAGTGGGCGTAACGTAGTCAGAAGATATAAGAGTTTCGCGAGAGAAAGAGAGGCAACTTCTAGGTTAACTGTCGGTAATTAGCGCTGCGCGACCTGAATTGCACTTAATTGTGTCGTAGCAAGGGTCGCTTTTTATTTAAATGACTTTGCGGAGTGTCCCATCTGCACTAATATGTGATTATGACTTTTTTTTTTGAAGCGCAAAAAGTTGTTAGACGTTTATTAATTTTAAAAAGTGTTCATCATTAGAAGATCAATACGTTTTTAGAGGATCTGTTAAATATTTTCCAAAGAAAAATAAAGAAAATCGCTCTAACAATCATAATACTACTAAAAGCTATGTAGGCGAAACTGCTAAGAAATGCGTGTTTTTATGACGATCGTGATCCATCGGAGTTTTTCTGCGCAGTCATAAAAGGTTGCCTTGAGATTACCGCATTGGACTACTAACAAGCTCAGTGGAAACGGCCGCGGCTCGTAGATCGTAGGTTCGAACCCAGGCAGGTAAATTATTTTACAATGCATGTGCTCGAAAAGAGCGTTTTCGAAGCATCCAAATTGTGCGGAAAGTGCCACATTTTCACACTAGTGATGTTACAAAACATAAGCGACTACTGTACATAAGGCTCCCTCTTTTTCTCGCACAATGCATAATAAAGCGTCGTACATACCGGTGCGACGCGACTCTTACAAAACAATTTCTAAGAAAACTTATAGTTGGAACAATTACCGGTGTAGTGTCGCGCGACAAGTCGCGCTAGTCTGCAAGAGCCTTAAAACTTTGTATGATACACGTACGTAAGATGATTTCCAACTCGTGTCGACATTTAAACTCGCTCGCTTCGCCGCTCGTGAATAAAAATGCCACTCGTCGGTAATCACCTACTTTCCGCACTTGTAGCATAAATAAATATTATCACCACTGCTTTCAAAACGATAAAGGAAAACATCGTGAGGTAACCGGCATGTCCTAGAACCAAAAATTCGAAGACTTGTGACATCCACCAACCCGCACTGAGCCCGCGTGGTGGCTTATAGTACAACCCACTCCCTCTCACAGAGCCTCTGTGTCGTCGCAGTGGAAATATTATAGACTGATTAAACTTATGCTATGCAGGTAAAAATGCTAAGAAAAACGTGTTTTTATTACGAACGTGATCCATTGAAGTTTTTCTGCGCAGTCGTAAAACCTTTGTAGCCTTGAGAATACCGCATCGGACTACTAAGGACTAACCACAGAGCTCGGAGACGCCTTGGCGGCCGCTTCTGAGGCGGCACTGTCAACAGTTTTCATACAAATTAAGTTCACTCGCACTACGACACAAATCTTCTTGCGTGTCGCTGGCAAAGGCAAACAATAAAAATAAAAATGTTTGCCCAAAATTCACTTTTTTTTTTTTTTTATGTGTGGTGAATTATCAAATAACTTCTCCGCTCTCTTCGTGTCAGACTCTTACTGACTAAAACCCACCCGTGTTCCTTCAGTTGTCTGTACGTTGCCAGGGGCCACGGTATCCCTCTCGGTCTTTCCCGCGACCCCGGCAGGCGTCGGTCCTAGCGGACCCGCCATTAGGTCAACAAGTCTAAGACGAGGCAAGGCAAGATGGCAGGTGGGCCATTGTCTGTGGAGAGACACCGCATACGCACCGGATATCAAACTTAAAGCATTTATTTATTTATTTATTACAAGGCAACTCCAACAGGTAACAATCACAGTATATCACTAGATTCATATTAAAGGTTTCGACCTAATTATCAAAGCGTAATCGCACAACATGACTAGCAAAAACAATAATAAAGAAGACAACTGCAGTATGAACTTAGTTCACAAAGTTACAGCTGCAAGGTCCGCGCGTCTGCCCTCCAACACACTTCTACTTAGGCTTCTTTCTTCTATTTATTTCAATTATCCAATTACAGGCACTTTTGAATTTTCAAGGGGTCGTTCAGTCACAAAAATTAAGCTAGTTGCCAACTCCAAAGCGTAGTAGGTTCCTATGGAGAAGAACGGGCAAGAAATCTAGAGAGAGGTCTGCTGAGCCTTCCATGAACCCCCACTTGTGGAGGTTGACTAATGACGTAGAGACTAACGGCTTGAAAGGGCGGTTGTGAGAGGAGCTCAGCTTCTATTATAAATATTTATTATTATTTATTTATTTAAATGCCTTAAAACTACCATTACAGGTCTTAGCCTAATGCTATAGCCAAGTCAAAAATAACAAATTAAAATACAAAAACCTTAAGTCATAAAGATTAATATTGTTTATAACATAATGTAAACAATAGTACTTTTGCGAATTCACCCCACTGACATGTAAATACTCGTATATCAATTTCAACTTGCATATAATTGATTGTGCGAATTGCTCGAGTTAGAGGGGTTTTGGCGAGCAAGTTGGTCCTGGCTGATGGTACGACCAGCAGTAGCGAGGGCCGTCGCCTCCACACATAACGGTCGGGTTCGTACAAGTGCAACCGCTGCAGCACTCTCGAGTTGTGTTCTATGCCTCGGAGCAGTTTCACCATATACGACACCAGCGCAAATTCCCGTCGCACCCCGAGTTGATTGTACCCCACCATACCCAGTACGAACCACCACGAATTTAATTAGTGCCGTCTCTAAACGCTGCCGGCGATTCCGAGCTCTATGGATCTGACACTTGGCCTTTACCTGCAATATTTTTAATTATCAACTTTTTTTATCAATTTTCCCAACTATGTTGGGGTCGGCTGGAAAGTCTAAAAGGATGCAGCTGAATACCAGCATTTTATTTTTGCAGCTATCTTTGTATCTTTTGTTGAGATATACCTAAATTGGCTCTCCATAGGGCGAAAACCTATTCCAACCTATGTATGCGGTGTTCGCCTCAGGATATTCACAAGTATTTTTCGCCACATTCTACTTAAATTGATGAAAACATACACAGTTTCTGTATGGCTTCCACGTCTCATTAAGCTATTATCCTCCGTGTCAATTTGTCAAGGTTGCCGCTTCACGTAATGCAAGCAAAAACGAGCGTTGAACTGTTACGTCCGGTAAAACGTACTTCCATATTATTGTAGACGGTTTTTTTTATAACAAAACATGTCTGTGTTTCCCTAGAGTTACGGTTTCCTAGAATACATCGGTCATCATGAAAATCTGTCATTTACATTAGTATTTGACATTACGAGAGCGTTCATTAATTACTTGAGGCGATTTTGGTGACTTTACGAACCTCGATCTGATCGATATGCAATCGATAAGATGCTTCGCCCTACGGACACTTAAAACTATCATTAGTTAATGAACCCTTAAATAATGTCTCTGGTATGTTGATTAACGGATTTAATGGTAATTAGTTAAGTGCGAATTAGGACTAATTTAATTAACCTTTCTAAGTGCGGCTGTTACGAAACCAAAGACAAGCTTTAGGCAGATGTGGATGATACACCTACAGTTCGCCAAGTTCTGTTTAAGCCCCATGTTACAGGACCTTACTACAGCAGTGGTAGCCTAGTGGTGTGACCGTCGGACTGCCAAGTCATAGGTCTCGAGTTCGAACCCAAGGCACGCACCTCTGACTTTTCGGAGTCGTGTGCGTATTGTTTAATTATCACTTGCTTCAAAAACGGTGAAGGAAAACATCGTGACGAAACTGATGATGCCTGAGAGATATTTCTCGACGGCATGTGAAGCCAAGTCAGAGGCCCATGGGCGGCGCAAAAACTCTGACACCAGGTTAGTCACTAACCACACGAAATAATAAAGAAAAAAGAGGATCAAATCTTGCTAATAAGAATCCTGGAGAGGACCATCCCTATTTTAGTACAATTTTATTTTATCTTTCCTACTCCATCATCAGACCCTGTTCATCATCTATCTATAACCTACTCATTGAGACCATTCCAATAAGCCCAAACACGATACCTGTGCTGTAAGTTGGTAAGGGAGTTGGGTATCCTGCAAATTCCAGGTGATGCTGCAGCATCAGTTCAAGGTTACCATGTTCTTCTAATATCATTGAAGTAACAGAAGACCAAATATCAAATCGATCAGACCTGTAGAAGACGCTCACATCCATTCATCAACTAGTAAAGAGCTGATAATCTTCAAACGGTTCAGCGATTTTGATAAAACATGTCTAAGAACCATCGCTAGAAAAACCTGCATTCAAATAAAAAAAGCCGCATTCAAATCGGTTCACCCGTTTAAGAGCTACGGTGCCACAAACAGACACACACATAGCGGTCAATCTTATACTCGTAACAGCCCTCTTTTTAGCCGGGGTTAAAAAACAACGGCTATCATAGAGTAATAAAAAAAACGCGAGCCAACCAAATAAAAAACAAACTTTCCATCGACAAGATAAGAAGACATACAAGCTTAATGACAGTTTCTATAAACATAACATAACATTAAACCTGTTATTCTCAAAGGGTTAGGCAGAGACGCACGTATAGTACTCCCTCGTTTCGCCAGTTATGTTTAAGTCCCATGTAATAGGGGGCGAGCCTATTGCCATCAACCGGGCACAAATCCAGACTACGAGCTGCTACTGAGAAATTCCTGATGGAAAAACCCAGTAACACTGACCGACCTGGGAATCTAACCCAAGACCAGCTCAGCAGTAGCCAAATAAAAACCAAACTTTTCCATCAAATTCAAATTCAAAAGTCATTTATTCAAACTAGGCTGAGAATCAGCACTTTTCGAACGTCAAAATGACATAAGACAGTCCCCCAAAAACGCCCGCCCTTCACCACTTCCTAGTGCGATAGCTGGGAAGAAGAAGTGGCGCAACAAACTCCATCGACAAGATAACAAAACTAACTTGACAGTTTCTCTATAGTGGGTGTCAATTTTAAGCCTGCAATTATACAAATTAAGATCACCGTTTTAGTTCACTCATTCGATCAAAACTTTATTTCCATTCACAAGAACACAATTTCCCACCATAACTACTGTTTAAAACACATAAAAAACAAATAAGTTTTCCACTACACGTCAAATAACTTCGCGAAGTATTTATCAAAACGTGTGTATTTAAATTAACGTTACATGGAGACGTCTGTTCCCCGCGTCGTGCGCGCGTGTACTGCTTTATCTGAGCTGAGTCTTATTTACTCAATGCATACATGTGTGGTAATAACATACATGTAGGTGTAGATACTTTCGTTGTTATGGTTATAAAGAGCTTTTTATACAACGTGTTCATTTTGATATCCCATAATTCAAGGGTATTATTAATGACACCGTATCAAAGAATCAACTAGTATATAAATATTAATTTTCTATTTTTTTTGATAATTTACCGCTAGACTCTCGATCTAAGTTTCATTGATAAGTACTAGTAAATAATTTTCATTCAAACCAATCATTCTTAGTTAAAGCTAAGAAAATGCGACGCATATTTTCTTTTTAACAAAAAATAAATTGTCTTAATTAAATGTTTTATTTTTATATTTCGCCTAAGGGTTTTTTACATAAATAATCGGGAGTTTGTGGAATTATTTTGAATGGAAAAACAAAAAAAAACTTTTTCCAGTTGATTCATTGTTATGGTCTCATTCATACCCTAGAGTTATGGGTAAAAAAACCGGCCAAGTGAGTGTCGAACCACGCACAATGAAGGGTTCTGTAGTTGGGATGAATTTATCCCAAGAACAAACTTAACATGACACAGGGACACTTGACTCTAACAAAAATTACCACTTATTTCGCAAACGGATGAATTTATCAATTAAACGGATGAATTAAAAAATGATTTTCACACACCCTTAGTATTTTTGAACGACCTTTCCAATGACACCCCACGCTATGGGATAGACCACAAAAAAAAAACATCCCCACTTTACATGTAGGGGAGGTACCCTAAAAAAATATTTTTAGTACCCTAAAAACACCTTGTATAGACCTCTCGTCTTGTTATGGTTCCGCACCCGAAGGGCCAAGTGCGAGTCGGAATCACACACGAAGGGTCTGACCGGTCTGACAGTACCACCGTTAAATATTTACTGTGTATGTCTATTACTAACGTATTTATAAAAATATGTATTGTATACAGGATAGCAGACACATCGACGCGAAAACTCTTCTGTTCTGAATCCCCCTGCGTTGAAATTTTTCGTGGGTTATTAAAAAAAAAATCTGCTGTTTCATAGAAAAGTGCAATACCTACGCGGTCAAAATGTATGGAACAGCCGATTTTTTTTTCTGATTCAGAATCATGTACTCAATCCATGGTAAAGTTTTCGCGTTGATGTCCCTGCCACCTTGTATATTTTTTTAAATACTACACTTTAGTAAAATACACGTGGCTAAAGAGACGCTCGTGGCTAAGTAATAACAGCCGCACGGGTTGATCCTTCAGGTTAAGCCCCGCTTGCCGGGGTTGGGTGACCATCTTGACATGCCTCGGAAAGCACCTTAAGCCATTGGTCCCGGCTGTCAGTCCTTACGGGTCGTCAGAAGCCCGAAAGTCTACCAACCAGTCTTACCAAGGGGTATCGTGTTACCCAGTAACTGGGTTGTGGAGGTCAGATAGGCAGTCCCTCCATGTAAAATACTGGTATTCAGCTGCATCCGGTTAGACTGGAAGCCGACCCCAACACAGTTGGGAAAAGGCTAGGCAGATTGACTTTAGTAAAATACATGTTTCTTGTATGGGGAGGGGACCCTTTGATTTTATACTTTATTTTATTTTTATCATTTGTTGTTATAACGGCAATAGAAATACAAAATCTGTGAAAATTTCAACTGTCTAGTTATTACGATTCATGAGATATGTACACCCCGCTGACAGACAGACGGACAGCGGAGGCTTAGTCATAGGGTTCCGTTTGGCACCCTTCGGATACGGAACCCTAAAAATGATGACATTTCTAAGATGGTGTATTTGCTTTTAATTTATTTGCATAGATTAAATTTATGTCCCATTTTTATTACCGCGCTTATCGGAAACTTTGATATAAAAACTTACTTAAAAATACTGGTTTGAGTGTCGAAACCTGTTTGTTATGCAATACGACATTTAAATAATGATGGTATTTGTTTACAACTTAAATAAATAAATATCAATGTTTTAGTTATTTTTAGCTTTGCAACATATCCGGATTAGAATATTATTTTAACCTAATCATAATAAAAGTGTATAAAAATTCAATCTAGTCTAATTTAACCTACATTATTTATTGAAATCAATTAAGCTTTTAATAAAAAAATTTTTACTTAGGTATGTCTAAACTATTTATTACTTGTTGCTATTCATTAATTTTGTTATTAGAAGCGCTTAGTTTGCAACGTACAAATTGTAAAGTAATATTGTTCTCATTGTTGAAGAGCCTAATAATAAATAAATATTTTTATTTTTATTTTTTATCGTTTTTATTATCTTTGAACAAAACCATAAACAAGTTAAGTTAAGAGTGTAGACTGTAATTAAATAGTTGTGGAGAGCGTCATTTGGGTTGCTCAAATGAGTCCATCACCCTAATGTCGTACGTAACACACTTTCAATTACAATCTGAATGATTTTTGAAAGATATTGCTAATCCATTGCTTGTTATGTTCAAAAATTGTCTGCTCAACAACGTAAATAACGCAATGAATGTTGTTGAACTGTCAAAATGAAAGCCATTGTTACTGTAAGTGTATTTAGGAATTACACCGCAGAATTTGTGTTTCATTTCCAAAGGGCATAACTTTTCAAACCTTATTGAAGCAACCTTGATTTATAAAAGAAAACTAATAATATGGCCACTCACCTCTAGCCTCTCTAAGCGCGTGCGCCGCATGCCTCCAACTATTCCTCTCAGCTAACGCGAGTGCAGTGTTGCCATGCGCGTCTATAATACTCAGCGATGCTCCTGAAGTAAGCAGCGTTTTGACGTTTTCAAAATGGCCGCGCTCAGCTGCGATGTGCAGAGCTGTCTGTGGAAAATGAAGAGGAATAAATATCATGAAGAAAAGATAAGAAAGGAAGTATTCACGTCAAGACATCATCATCTGTAACCTGATGCAGCTGAATACCAGTATTTTATATGGAGAGACTGCCTATCTGACCCCCATAGGTGAGCCTGAGGTGTTAGTTTCGATCATCAATCAACTCAGCCTATCAAATTCAAATTCAAAAGTCATTTATTCAAACTAGGCTGAGAATCAGCACTTTTCGAACGTCAAAATTACATATGACAGTCCCCCAAAACGCCCACCCTTCACCACTTCCTAGTGCGTTAGCTGGGAAGAAGTAGCCCAACAAACTCCTCAGCAGCACAGCAGTCTGTTCAATTGGAAGAACAAAAAAAAAGATTCTATACAATGTCGCCCATGGGTATGTGACCGTATATACCCATGGGCTACATTGTATAGAATCTTTTTTTTTCATCACTCCCTCTCGCTCCGCTTCTGAATATTCATGACAAATTATGGAAAATAAACTTAAAAGGGGGGCCTACCTTTACTTTCTTTTTCATTTTTTCTTTCTTTTTAATTTTTTTTTCAATATCTCGCTATTATTTTATGGACTTACACTTGTTTTTTTTAATAAATACAGATATATATTTTTTTTATGTCTTCACTTCGTTTTTTTTCATAGTCGACAAATTTTACTAAAACATTTAGATAATCCGATAAAATAACTCATAAGCTTTTATAAATAATAAACAGAATTCAAATCGAGCCAATAAAATCGGAGATATTATGACAAACGCCACAAAAAAAATAAAAAATTGAATAACATAAAAAATATTAAAGATAGACCCCCCCTTTTAAAGTTAATTTTCCATAATTTTTCATGAATATTCAGAAAAATACGGGCGGGCACATGCCCATTGGGGACATTGTATAATAGTATTCAAAATAATTAACATTACGCAACACAAAACATAATTTAAATTATTAGCCATATGTTAGCTAGCACACGCCAATATACCAAACAAAATCATCGAGAACTATACTCAGGCCGAAATAAAAAACTAAACGTAAACAGAACTTAATATCTAAATAAAAAGCCTCCAGGCATAAAGGGTGTGCCTGCTTACATATAGTTGTAACTGGAAGTTATAAATGATAAACTAGGAACATCGATGTAAAATAAATAAACAAACAGTTAATTACTAATAACAATAAATATTATGATCAATTGTCGAGGTCACTAGCTAACCACATATTGCAATACAACTCATAATAAAAAACATTGTGATGAGTAGATAATGTCAACAATATAGCAGTCCACCGCTGAACATAGGTCTCTCCCAGGCTGCGCCACAACTCCCTGTCCTCCACCTTCCGCATCCAGTTTGCTCCAGCCAACTTTTTAGGGTCTAACTGGGAGGTGTCCCACACTACGCTTACCGATACGCGGTCTTCACTCTAGGACTCGTCAGCTTGCTCACTTTGCAGGCTCAAATTCAAATTCAAAAGTCATTTATTCAAACTAGGCTGAGAAATCAGCACTTTTCGAACGTCAAAATTACATAAGACAGTCCCATAAAAATGCCCACCCTTCACCACTTCCTAGTGCATAAGCTGGGAAGAAGAAGTGGCGCAACAAACTCCCCAGCAGCACAGCTGTCTGTTCAGTTGAAAAAAACTTGATTCTATATAATAGTGCATATTATTATGCTAAAATAATTTACATCACCACAAATTGCAATACAACTCATAAAATAAAAACATTTTAAAGAGTAGATTATGGCTATGTCGGTAACTCCGGTTCTGTTCCGGATGACTTCATTTCTGATCTTATCCTTCAGAGAAACTCCGAGCATAGCCCGCTCTATAGCGCTGAGCGACCTTGAATTTGTGGACCAGCCCGACTGTCAGTGTCCACGTTTCGGCACCGTATGTCATAACGGGCAGGACGCAGTGGTTGAAGAACTTAGTCTTCAAACACTGCGGGATTGGCAACGAGAAGACTTGACATCGTTTTCCAAATTCGATGGTACGGGCAAAATTATGATTGAGTTGACCTACGAGTATAATGAATTTCTCAGTGTAGTAACCTCAATCTGGGAGGAGAAGCTGCGTTTGTCGCGGTCAGTATGTGGATGGATCATCATTCTTGCGTGTTACATAACGCCGGTGTAAAAGGATATGATAAAAAATTAGCAAGGTTTGTATCAAGGCTGTACTGTTCAAGGTAGGCCGGATGTGCTGCTATCTTCACTCTTGAAGGCTCCTGTAGGCTTATCAAAGAACTATGATCTTAGATCCAATGCGAAGTGTGGCGATCTTGGAAATATTTTCCATGGCTTTTGTTGTATTTCTGTGGCTGTCGTAACTAAGTGTGGTCGGGTACTTTATGTGGCCGAAACTACTGCATGACCGCGACTTATCGTAGCTCAGTAGCTATAGCTTTGCTTCTACCGATGGTCAGACAGCAGTGCTGCTGGGGAGTTTGTTGCGCCACTTCTTCTTCCCAGCTAAAGCACTAGGAAGTGGTGAAGGGTGGGCGTTTTGGGGGACTGTCTTATGTAATTTTGACGTTCTTTTCGAACGTCAAAATTAGTCTGCAATAAAGAGTGTTATTTATATATTTAAATTAGTACCAAATTCATCTCTGTTTAGAAAGTTTCAACTTTATATCTCACCACTTTTCCCAACAATTATGCTTTGACTAACGTTATAAAATTGTAATTAAAAATTTGGTCAAAAATTGTGGTTATAAAATTAACCTCAGTTGTCAAATGAAAAACAACATAACTCAGGCACGTTTTCTGATCCATTTGTTTACATTGTTATCAGATAATTTTGGAACAAACTATACTTCCTAGTTACCAAAAGTTGTTTTGTTTTTCTTTGATTTCTGGCGACATTCGTCTAATGTGTGAACATATGTCACACATTACCAATCTTAAAGGCGCTCGAAATTCGTGAGTGTTTGCCTACTCTCTAATTGCTTACATCCTCACTTTCCCAACAGTAGCAGCTTCAGACTTGGAATCAGTAGCGGATCTAGGGGGGACTAAGGGGCTAAAGCCCCCCAAAAGCGTCTGAGCTCTTCCGTGACAAATCAACTTTTTAGCAAGTACATATTACACTTTTTGGGGGACTTTTTTACGCGTTTTGGGGGACTGTCTTATGTAAGTTTAACGTTCCAAAAGTGCTGATTCTCAGCCTAGTTTGAATAAATGACTTTTTAATTTTGAATTACCTAATGTACAATTGTCATCATTATCCTAACCTAAGAACTATTATGTTTTTCAAGTTTTTATCTATAGGATGTTTTGTTTACGCGACGAATTTTGAATCCACCGCGCGCCACTCTTTCTGCCACTCACGATGCCCGGTTTAGCCGCCATGTATATTCACCGAGATATCTCTGGGAGTCTACAACCTAACGAAGTCCTTGAGGAATTTGCGAAAAGTAATCCGAGGAGGGTTGTTTACTGTTGTGTGCTTTTTTGTATTTACTTTGCTAAACCCTACCCTCAGCGCGGTCAAAGCCCTCCCAAACAACAATCCTGGATCCGCCACTGCTTGGCATCGATCTCAGCGCCTGCAGCGCACAGAGCACAGCGGGGCGGCGGCATGAAGTGCACTACGGTAGCAGTGGTCGCGAGGGTCGACTGCTTCACCGCTATCGAGCAGCTATTGTAGAGATATAATTCCGAAGGCGACCGCAGACCGCTGACTGCAGCGGCAGTGCCGCCCTACCGCAACGACACTATTGGTTTCTATATACGGGGTTAGTTTTCAATGACGGGCCAAATTTTCCAAAAAATAAAAAAATATCAGCTGTTTCATACATTTTGGTCTAGTAGGTATTCAACTGTTGTATGAAACAGCTGATATTTTTTTCGTGATTTCAGAGTTGGTTCCTTAGTGAAAGTTGTTCATATTCATGGGTAGAACACCCTGTGAAAATTTAGCCGGTCATTGAAAACTAACCCGGTATATAAAAAAAATGCTTCCATGGATGGCGACAATGCCGCCTGCTGCTGCGGTCGAGTGGTGACTGCAGGCGGCATACCAGTAGTGCTATCAGTGGCTGTCACTAACAGAGCAAGATGACGTACGTTTTTGTTCGACAAAAGAGTTTCCCGAAACTGAAGAAGAGGAGTGCCGATGGCGTATGCGGTCGCGTTCGGAATTCTACCTTAAGGCTTGGAAATCAGCTCACCTTGCCACCAGTAGCAGCATCAGACTTGGCATCGATCTCAGCGCCTGCAGCGCATAGTGCAGCGAGGCAGCGGCTGCGTTCAGCTAACGCAGCGGCGTGCAGCGCACTTCGGTTGCAGTGATCACGGGCGTCGACTGCTTCACCGCTGGCGAGCAGCTCTTGTAGAAGTTCTAAGTTGTCCCAGAGGGCTGCCTGGGTGGATGGAAAAAAACAATAATATTTGTACCAATGCTGCAATGTGACTTTTTCCATTCATAATACATGTACTTTCTGAGTTTATCTTGGACATTACTGACATCAGTGAAGGACGTTATGGTTAACTATTTGCGCCCCGCGGTTTCACCCGTATAAGTCTAAGATCCCGTGGGAATATCGGCATAAAAGGTATCCTATGTCCTTCTCCAGGTCATGGTCTACCCATATGCCAAATTTCATCCATATCCGTTCAGCCGTTTTAGCGTGAAAGCGTAACAAACAAACAAACTTACTTTCGCATTTTTACGGTTTTGCGCCAATCCGGAACATTTAGAAAATAATAAAAATAAAATAAATTTAATAATTAAAGGGTACAAGAAACGTGTTCTTTTTTCGACTTATTTTGCATCTTGAAAGAAAGAAGAAAAGAAAGAATAATTGTTTATTCTGCACAGTTTGTGCAATTTTTTTTTGATGTGCTTAGTTTAAGCACATCAAAAAAAAATTACAGGTAATACTCATTTACAAATTTGGATTAACACATAACGTAATTTTAATCCCAGTCGCACATTAAATACGGTACGAAACCCACCGTATTAAGATCGAGCAAAAAACGCCGAAAAAAACACGTTTCTTATTTTACTTTATTTTATTTTTATAATTTTTTTGTTATAGAAGCAATAGAAATGCACAATCTGTGAAAATTTCAACTGTCTACCTATTATGGTTCATGAGATACAATCCGCTGACAGACAGATGGACAGTGAAGGCTTAGTAATAGGGTTCCATATGGCTCGGACACAATATATTTTTTAAATATCTCTCCTTTCTTTCAGTCAATCCTAAGGTTGTTTGTAAGAGATTGCCTTGTGCAATAAAGTGCCCATTGTACACTAGTTTTATATGTATATGTTTATCCTTCTTGTTTTATGTGGAGTACAATAAAATGTTGAATAAATAAATAATAATAACCGAACATCACGCCTGTATTTTCCAAAGGCAGTGTTGAATCTATAAAACACCCACATTTCGCCAGTTATGTTTAAGTCCAATGTAATAGGGGGCGAACCTATTGCCATCAACCGGGCACAAATGCTGACTCCAGGCTGCTGGCAGCAGGCTGCAGAAATTCCAGATTGAAAACCCCATAATACTTGACCTCATGCACAGTGGTAGTGCTAGCGACCACTAGATCAATGAGGCATTTTAATACATATGCAGCAATAGGCTCGCCCCCTATTACTTATCTGGCGAAATGTGGGTGTTATGGTCACCTCTGCCTAACCCTTCAGGGATTACATAAATCATGACAATGTTTGTATTAAAATGGGGAAACAAGATGTATATTGCTATTGCTATTGTATTGCTATTGTAGCTGTTCAATTTTAATTAACGTCATAATTTTTTTTAAACTTCAATTTTCTTTCTTATTTTTTGCAATGTTTTCAAATATTTATGCAAAATAAATGTTGAAATTATCTTATAAAGCCCTTGTTAATTCGTATAAACTCTGCCTTCATTCTAGTAACAGTTTTACCTAAGCAACAAGAAATAAAACTGCGTAAGTACCTGTTCTATATGTTTTTTCATTGAATATTTTTTTAGTACTAATCTTTTATTTGTCCAAATTTTTTTACTAGGCTTGCATCCTGTACAGCAATAGGCAATGAATGAAATATTATTTAAGCAGATGCGACGAATAATTTAGTGTTAAAACATTTTTTTTACAAAACTTTTTTATAAAACTTTTTCAATGGTTTTCTCGCTGTTGTGAATGGTTTTCATACCACAGATGTATTAAAACAAGACCTTGCACCACTTTCCATATTCACATATTACACGATTGCAACATTTCAAACCGCAAGAAGCCAAGAAATCGCAGTTTAGCTAGCCGTTAACGGTGTATTGACAACTCAAGTTTTTATTAAATAAATTACTTACCTGATGTAACAGGCGCCCTTGGAAGTGGTCCTCGTCCGGAGACAGGTCCATTTCATTCGGTTTCAGAAGAAATACACAAGTAGCACAGACATTTCCGGCCTAAACAGCCGCTCAAGCGTTACAAAAGGCCTGCGAACGAAGTACGGCGATACACACCAAACTGTTCACTAAAACTACTTTTAAAATACACAGTTATGTGCGCCTAACGTTTTTTTCTTTCGGCATTGCGGATGGAAAACGTTAATTAATTCGAAATTGCAAATTATAACGTGAATTAGATTTATCGATTTGTTTAATGACAGCTGACCTGCCTGACTGACAAGCGTATGACAGCTGTCAAATAATTAACTGCAGTCCGCTGCAGTGAAGAAGGAAAAAGTTATTATGCTCTGTGTGAAGGAAGGCGTTTTCGATTTCGAAACGCTACGCGCTGAGCAAGTCGAAAAAAATTAAATACATTACATGGCATATTCATAAATGTTTCCGTAAATAAAGAAAAGAATTATTAAAGATAAAAAAACAAGAAAAAAAACTCTGAAATACTGAATTAAGGATGAAGATGAACTGAACTGTTCTGTAACCCGAATTGTTCTGTAACTCGGGAGAATGAAGCGAAGCGAAATTGCAGCGCTCCTTCTTAATCCCGTTCACTTCATTGTCTATTTTATTTATACTCACAACTTTTTGTAAAGAAATTAACTTTTTCGCTCTGTGTCAGAGTATAATAATTTTGTAATTGATTTATTAGTGCCCAATTAATAAATCAAGTTTTAATATCGTAAAAAATATAAGAACATTCGGATTTCTACTTTTCAGCTTTTTACTTTGCCGTAATCTATGATAGATAGTACTTTTTGTCAAACTACCCACTAAACATGAATATAATTTTCACACATTGTTCGGCCTTGATTATTATCGGTGATTTTAAATTTAAAATGTCTCGTAGTTATGGGACTTACGATGCAGATTGGCAGAGAAGGAAGTCAGTGCTGATCAGAAGTCTTTTCCACGATATTCCGAGTAAGTTAACACTCCTTATTCTATTCCTTAACCCTTTAATTCGCAATGTATACTATACACTACACTTTAAACAATTTTAAACCTTGTGATTTTTTTTAGTTACATACACAATAGCTTATGCATCTTATCAGTACACGAACTTGAAAAAGAAATGGTGTGTCCATCTTGTGGCAAAGATGATCATCAACGTTCATCTAGTGCCAAATGCTCAAATAGAAAACGTCGTATTCGCGAGACTAGACTTGCCGATGATCAAGAGGTCTCAGTCTACTGTGTAAAGAAGGGTCTCACATCGGTACTGTGTTCGCTCAGTGATCGAAAAGATGCATTACTCACGACTATACGCGATGATGTTAGAGAAATGTCCAGATTAACTATAGAGTTATCATAATCTTGTGTTTAATCAACTATTTTTACAAACGGTATAGCGATCGTGATGATTTCTTAAAATTGTTTCCGAAATTGGAAGCATTACAATTCACTTACGTGTTGAAAGGTGCCAAACATAAAATTCTCGATTCCGATAATGTTATATCAGAGTATTTATCGGCTCGAGGTGGTGCCAAACTGTACGATGGACGTTTGCGAACATTTAATATTATGCAGATTGCGAATCAATATAGTACCATTTTAGAGACAAATATTACAACTCACGCGTTCAAGAGGTTAAAACGATACATTTACCATAAATTTGGTGATGAAATGGATAAATCTGATGTCCACGCTTCAACCTATGATGCATTCTACAACAATACGCGTAGACCGAATCAAATAGGTCAATGGTTCGATGAAAAATTGACCGCAGTCGAGATTAAGAAAAACTTTTGGAACCATATTCCACTGTTTATCAAGATTCAGCAAGAGCTGAATGAACATTCAAAGACATCATTCAACGTGTTCCCTTTGTATGCACACGGATTAAAGTACATTTCTTATGATTCCCGGTGTTTTCACGAACTTTTACGCAGAGTGGATCCAGTCAATACACCGACAACTTAGCCTAAATTCTCAGAAAATCCAGTATTATACTGGCGCAGACACTTTACTCTGCCGTCAAAGTTTGGTTACAATTTCTCGACTGATGGTGTTTGTATCGCGTTTTCGATAAACCGAATCGTTGCAAAGGGTACCAAGTTTAAATCAAAACGAGTTAAAAAGGAAGAATCCTCACATGAGAATACCCTTGCCGGTACCGGTAAAAACTATTCAAAGATCATATCCGTGGATCCGGGTGCCAAAACTCAGATTGTGACATGCACGCGTACTAATGACGGCTCGTTTATGTATAAAATCTTGAAGAAGGAACGTGTAGTATACGAGTCAAAAGAGCATCATCGAGCTCGAAAACGTTTACGGTTTATCAAAGATGTAGAAGATCGCATAAGATTAGACCGAGAAACTACCGAACTAGAGACTTGTATCGCTTTGACTCCAAAATCTTGTAACGTTACAGCGTACACTCGATTTCAATTGAAATGGTTCAATGAAAAACAGAGAGTGTACGAGCAGAGAAGATTGCAACGTTTAAAGTTTGACAAATTTATGAACGATCAAAAAATTTTGAACAAACTCGTAGATGAGTATTTCGGAAACGAACCCGACACTCTGGTGGTTTACGGTGCCGGATTCGATTTCATGAATAAAGGAACCTTCAAGGGCCACAGGAAGTTTCGACATAATGAAGTGCTCAAGATTGCAAAACAGCGGAAGAACTTGTCAGTGTTTGTGATCAACGAAGCTTTCACCACAAAAAATTGTAGTTACTGCTACGAATCTGGTGCAAAGAATACTTTACGTGTATCAAAGTCTCCACACCGTTACGTATACTGCAGTGTATGTCGTAAAGGTATTCATAGAGACAAAAATGGTGCAAAAAATATTCTTCTAAAGTATGAATATACAAAGTTGCCGGTTGGTCTTTCGTCCTCCGGTAGTGATATGGATCGTGTGGACGGTGGAAGTTCATAAGGTTCATTATCGTAACTCGGTATTTGTCGTCATGGTAAATAAAGGGTTAACACCTTTGTGCAGTAATGAAACTTCTGTGACAATCACCGATTATAGTGACTGAGAATGGTGGCCCAGTCAAGCGCTTTACTTTGTGTAATTTATTTCATCACCAGTGCTCTTAAAACGGTGAAGGAAAATATCGTGAGGAAACCGGCATGTTCTAGAACCAAAAATTCGAAGACATGTGACATCTACCAACCCGCACTGGGCCTGCGTGGTGGCTGTCCTAGCAGGGGGAACGTTACAGTCTGATTATGCAACAATTACATAAAAAGAGGATAGGTTCTCAATCTGCTTGTTTTGCGTGTAAGTCCAGTATTTCCAAACAATGTAGAGGCATACATAAGTTCCGGTAATACCCACGTGCCTCTGAAAGTAAACCGTTGGTCCTGCGCCTGATCTCTTTCCTTTTGTGTCGGATTGCCGTCCCATCGGTCTATGAGAGTGAGTGAAGAGAGAATGCACCTGTGATCTGCGCACACTTGCGCAATGTATTATCCCCACGCCGAAGACTTCGGTCTGGAGACTATTATAACGAGTGAAATCTAATGCCAGTTGCAAGTGCACTTCCACTTGTTGTTGCATTGTGTGCTTCAGCATATCCACATGACAAAGGCCCTTAGGCTGCTTACAGATGAGCGCATCTTGCCGCCTGACAGCGAATGCGATAATTGCAGCCTTGGCCATCTGTCGGAGGCTGCCGTTGATGCACCGGTGGCTGCCGCCGACCAATAACGTCGCTTGAATCTTAACCAACTGCAGTCGCCTACGTGACGACGACAGCAGTTGCTTCTGTCGTCGACAAAATGCCGTTCATCTTAAAGAGCTCTTAGGAATAATTGTAAACTGTTTTTTTGCGTTTAAAAATATCTAATAATGCTAGCTTACCATATAAATTTTTTGCAGTACTATCTCCAGTTGAGGAGGAATCTAGTGACTCTTATTATGTTCCAACTCAAGAAGTATTTGCCTCTCCACCGAGACCATACAGTCCATTACCACCACTAATCATAGAGGAAGTAGCCATAACTAACAAGCATGACGAGCCAGAAGAATACTACAGTAAACTATATAAAAAAATAAAAAATGTATACACTAAACTATTTATTGAAAAACGAAACTTTCGTAGTATTGATTATGATTCGAATTACAACGATAGTTCGGTTAATGATGATAGCGATAATAATGTCGATGGCTCCGTCGAAAATATAGATTTCCATATCCTAGAAAGTAACACTCCAGATAATGGCAATTTTGATTCGATCATTGAAGACAGAGAGGTTAGGCAGAGGTCTGCTTCTACAAAATCTGATGGCTATGGAGCTGATTTTGAGTCGATGGATACTGCAATTATTGATGTTGTTAATTACACAGCATCGAACGAAGACAGTACAATGATATCAGAAGAAGAAGAGTCAGACATTGAAAATATTGATGGAAATGGAATAAGAAATAAAGATTCAGATAAGTCGAGATCAAGTGAAAATAAAGAATCTAAAAAAGGAAAAGAATCCCATCATTCCATAATCTACGATCATGAAATGACAGAAAGTGAAGAATCTAATGAGCCAGAGGATGAGCCAAGCTATGAGAAAGAATGCTCAGATTATGAAAATATTGATGACCAGGAAATAATTGAGGGAACAAGTCAAACTGGAGAATCTGATAGAGTAAGAATAGATGATCCCGTATTTAGTGGAGGAGAAGAATTCCATGATTCGTCAATCGATGAACAAGAAAATACTGAAACTGAAGAATCGAACGTAACAGAGAATGAACAAGATTCATATGAAAAAGAACTTAAACCGAAGGAATTAGAAAAGAAAGCGTCTGAAGATGGAAGTAAAGTAAAAGAATCAAACGTTGAACCGATGGAGGGAGATGTAGATACTAGTGATTTTAGCGAAGGTAAGTTTTGATATAAGTAATTCAGTACTACTTGCTGTCATGATTCCTAGGAAAAAATTGCCCAATTTCACATAGACCAATGGGAAACTGGCCAGTTTTTTTGACCAAGCGGTCGCAAGCGCAACTGATAAGGCTGCGTTTCCACCAGCGATGAGCGAGGATGCGTAGCGAGGGATGTGTGTGAAACTAACCAATAACATCGCTTCACTGTCATAACTTGAGCTAAGCTAGCGTTGTTATTGGTTAGTTTCACTCACATCCTTCGCTACGCATCCTCGCTCATCTCTGGTGGAAACTCAGCCTTAATTTGGTTACCTGGGTTCTTTTTCAGTAGCAACCAAGGCTTGGATACCGGTTAAATTTTCAAACCGTTATCATGTACTTGACGCAAAAACCTATACATTCGGTTTCGTTCGCATAAACCGGTTTTTTTAAACCGGTATTTGGAAGAGTATTTGCATAAAGGTTTTTTCGGATTAAACGGTTTAGAACTACAAAAACCGGTTAATAAGGGCACGATAAACAAACGTCGCGCGCTGTTCGTACGTCTACATACCGCGGCGCTATGTACAGCATCCTTACAAGTATTCACAAGTTGCAACGCGTTTACCGACATGCTGTTCGTCAAATAAACCGGTTAATATAGGTTAAAATAAAGTTCTTAAAATGTTCACGTTCTTAAGAAAAGTTCGGAGGAATACCGAAATAAACCGGTATTAACCGGTATTTCCTAAACCGGTTCCGAGCCTTGGTAGCAACAATCCAATCGGGATAAAAGGAACAGGGTATAAAGTTCACTCAGACTCCCTAGAAAAGAGAGAATCCTCCGACCAGGACGGGTGTTGTGTCTGGTGGGCAACTGACTGACGATTGATGTTGGGACGTTGTATACATGCTCGTCGCGCGGTAAACATTGCTTGCGCGATGTAGGATTTTGCGTAACTTCAGTTTGATGCGTAGTTCACATGTGGCGATGTAGATGCCACCACACACCTCTGCCAACACCATTGGAAAATACAGCCGTAGTATTAACTATTTCAGGTCCATTCTACAGACAAATAACAACAGCAGCTATGGTCCACTTCGATGGTTCCGAAGATGTTGGAGAACGGGATAGTCGAGTTTACGAAGATTCTGTCAAAAGTGTCATACTGCCGACGAGGTTCAGGAGAGTGGTGGTCAGTCGAAATGTTGATGTTGATGATAGAATTGAAGTTTTACCAATATTGGAAGATAATGCAGGTTAGTAATTTCTGTTTGATGTTGAAGAATTATGTAGAGACTATAGCTGACCAAGACAATTAGATGACTGCTTGCTTAGATAATACTAAGAGCAAAGGGGAATTCCAGTTTTTGCCCATCGTCATCTGTGTTTTCCTAACTATGTTGGGGTCTGCTTCGAGTCTAACAGTATGCAGCTGAATACCAAACTCAAACTCAAAGCATTTAGTTTAATTAAAACATTTACAGGCACTTTTGAATTGTTAAAGACTCGGTCAGTTAGTCAGAAAGTTGAAGCTAGTTGCCCATTCCAAAACGTAGATCTTTGTGGAGAAGAACGGGCAAGAAACTCCAAGGACACTCATTTTTAAATATAGATATAACAAAACCTGGGTACATTATTCTTGTTGCCAGAACAATGTAACAAAATAAAGAAAAACAACTCAAAAATTCAAAATATACGATTAAAAATAAGCCCTGGCAGATAAGAGATGACCAGTCTCAACTGACGGCGCCCGTTCACGAACATGACACGTGGCGGCGTGGATTAGCACCATGTAGCTCAACCATTTTGTAGGGAACCGAATGATCCAACTCACACAAATGTGTCGCTGATGGTAGCGATCATCAGCGAGACATTTAAGTGAGCATGACATACTCTCAACTGCCATGCTCTTTCAAGTCAACATCCCAGTTACTGGGTACCTAACACGCCACCTTGGTAAGACTGCTATCTAATTACGCAACACATTTTCGAAAACGATTACGACTAGGTAGTTTGTTTCATTTTGACAGTTCAACAACATTCATTGCGTTATTAACGTTGTTGAGCTGTTTTTTTTTTAAACTGATTTAGCCATGGCTTAGCAATCTGTTTCAAAACGATTCAGATTCTGATTTATAGGGTACCTACTGGTTGTCAGACTCAAATATCAACAAATGACAGCCACGACCAACGGCTTAGCGTGCTTTTCGAGGCTCGGAAGGGTCTCGATATGTAATGGATGATCATCCATCCACGAACCGACGGCGGCAAGCTTCAATCGCCCCATGCAGCCGTTCGTAGTATCACGCTTAAGCCACCGACGGTGTAGTGAGAGGTATATTGTAGGTAGGTGGCTACACCCACATTACGCCAGTTAGGGGTCACATATGTTCGGGTTCGCAAAATCGAATAGGTAATGATGATATAAGTAGGTAATAGGGAAAAAATCTTATCTTGGCGGTGGTAACTTTATATTTTTGTGACCAGCGTATGCGCACTACGTTGATGCTAAATTATAATTACTTAGGTATTTTATTGTTTTAACGCGTTAGTTTTCCCATGAGCTGAGATAAAATAACCCGATAGGTCGCCTGTTATCTTAAAAATCTACTTAGTATATACTAATAACTTAAAGCTGAAGAGTTTGTTTTTAGGTTTGTTTGTTTGAACGCGCTAATCTCTGGAACTAGCTGTTAGATCAGAAAAAATATTTTTGCATTATTTTGATAGCCCACTAGGGATTTTGACTGGAAAAAAAAACTATTTAGTCCGTCAGTCAGATAATAAAAAAATAATAGATACGTATTTTTTTTCCATATTAATAAAAAATGGTTTAAATAAAACTCATTAAAGTTGGGGACGGGCGCGCTACGTCACAAGTCAGTATAAAATCTACCGGAGAGTGACGTCATGCCACATTTTAACTCAATGTATTGCCGTAATATTTTGATTACGTAAAAAAAGAAAAAATACGTGTCCAATATTTTTTAATTATCTATCTGACGGGAAATAATTTTTAGTCAACATCCCTATTCTTCAGGAAGGCTATCTAACATCACGCTATGAACCTTGGGAAAAAAAACAAAATGAAAAAATGTCAGAAAACGAAGTATAGTAGCGCGAGAGTGCGATAGGATTCGACGCGGTGGGTTGGGGGCCGGAATTATCAACTGTCTCACAAAACTTCAATACCTACTCGACCCAAATTTATGGGACATCACATGTTGGTCTCATGGAGAAAGTTGTTCAGTTTGATAGTCTGTACGACACCCTTGAGGATGAACACACATTTCTGATACACGCTCTAAGCTAACTCTTAGTCTTACCATCAACCTCAAAATTTTACAAAATTTTTACAAATTTTCAGATTCAGAAACTGTCCCAACATTCTACACTGACGAAACTGAAGCGACTGAGGAAGAGTCTGAAGAACTGGCCACTCCGCAAGTAGACGCTGTAGAGGAAGGAATTATAGAAATTAGAACGCCGCAGGCAGACGCTCCTGAAGAAGACGATGAAGAAAAGAGCACTCCTCGACAAGACGCTCGCGAAGAAGACGATGAAGAAATGAGCACTCCTCAACCGGAGTCTGCCGAGGAAGACCTCGAAGAAATGGAAAGTCCTCAACCAGAAGTTGCCGAAGAAGACGTAGAAGAAATGGGAAGTCCGCATCATATTGAACAAATGAGAACTCCTCGAGCAGATTTATCACACGGAACAATTCCAATAACACATCGAAGCCACTCTAAATCAACCAGTGAACATACTGCAGTCCTACAAGAACCTACCACTCTAACGTCATCAACACAAGATGGCGCCGACCACAATATGTCAGAAATTCAAACTTCGAACGACATGAATGAAATTTTGACTTCGATATTCAATGAGAGTCGGAATAAAGATGATACTCCCATCTTTGGGAGGAAAAGAAAATTAGTTGATAAATCGGTTCAGGCAGATCAGACGAGTAGAGTGACGTGGGAAGAAATGCGCGCGAACTTTTTTGTAGGGACGCCAAAGATATTTCGACTTTGTGCTTGTACTGATCATATTTGTTATTAAGTATCAATCAATATCATTAAAATGTCTATTTTTGAAGTGAAAACTTCTTTAGGCGCGCATAATTTAATGCGCGCGCAAAGCGCTCGGCGCTCGGCGCTAAATCGCGGCTACAGTCTTCGACTTCTATCGTGTTTTTGTCACTAACCGCTTTAATTCTTTGTAGTTTATTCTACTATCGTATACAAATTGTTGATTATTGTTTTAGGTAAAGAAGAAATTATTTAAATTGTGAATTATTGAATCATGTTTAAATTGTAGTACTTAAGATACAGCGTGTGTCAGAAATGGTAATATTATTTTAAGGATGTGGTACAAACAAAATGATAGTTAATTGATTCAGGCGTGACTTTGCGGAATCCATTATAAAATACAATAGACGACGTATATTTAGTAACCTAATCCCAGCTTATCAGCTGTCCCATATAAAACTCCATAAAGTGGATGGTGACCCAAAATAATATTTTTATTTGGGACTACCTACTGATAATTTTTCGCGTGTGCGATGTCCGTCCCATGGAGAAAGGGGTTTAGTTTAAATGGTCTGTAATTATGACCATACCTTTCTGATACATGTCATGCTGTTTAAGTTTGTGAATTTGTTTAAAACCTACAATTGTTTTAATTTATAATAAATATGTTTTAGCTACCTACAAGCATTTTTTTTTAAGCAGTGATCGCCTCACGGATCACATCCCCCATAAAATATCAAGTAATATAGGAAGTGCAGCTCTTTAGGAATGAGTTCCGTTTTTACGGGCAATCTGATTCTCCAAAAGTCCAACAAATGTGTTACATTGGGATGTTATGTTGGACTCCCGCATTCCCTAGTTGTGAAGATCAAAAAAAACTAGCACATCTGCTAAACTTCTGCAAGAAAGAACTTCAATATTGTTAAAAAAAATGTGATGTGAAATGAAACGTAATGACAGAATGAAGGCAGAAAGAGGAAACGTCATATTTTTTTGTATGTGAGGTTATGTTGTCAAATCAGCGAATTTTTGTTGTTTTGTGTGCATGAATTCATTTATTTTCTAAAAAAATCTTTATTATACAATATAGTTCTTTAAAATGTCTCTAACGGAAGGTCCAGTGAAGGAATTAGACGACAAATTCGTCGATTTAATCGGAAAATTTGTGTCGGACATAAAAACTGGGTACGTTGACTTATTTCTTCATTTTATTACACTTCTATTAGTTGAAATAAATTTTCCTGTAAGAAAACCTTATTACTAGGATGTCTAGTTTATATTACAGAGTTTACAATATTAAATTAAGCTGTTTTCAAGTCATAATCTTAAAAATTATGATGCCCTACAAACTCGATAAGTATTGCATCAGAATACATAAAATGCAATAAGTCAACAAGATTATAGTTATCCTGTAACATGCTCTATATAAGATTATAGGCGCTCAATTCGTAAATTTGGATATTTTCTGTACAAAATGTATTCTTGCAATGCTTCTTAAATTTCATGGTTTAAACTCAATTAAACATAACATCACGCTTAAACGCTAAAAAGGTAATACGGGCTGGTATCCGCAACTCCACGACTAAGCGCGTATTTTGCGTACGGGCGGGAAAATTGGTTATTCGATCCACCTCAGCTCCTTAAAGAAGGCCAGCAACGCCTTGGTGTCACTGATAATCTCACGTAGGGTACCTGGGTTACCGAAGTACTTTGCCCTGTATGTGGCGACCACCGGGCAGTATAACAGCACATGGGCTGCTGTCTCGTCGTCCTCCATGCAGGCTCTGCACAGCGGACTGTCTGTGACTCCTATGACAAAGAGGTGTTTATTAAATGACCCATGGCCAGTTACAGCTGCTGTGACTGTACGCAGCTGTTGTTTCGTTTGACGGAGAACCTGTTTCGTGAGGTGGCCATCAATTGTAGGGAGTGCCTCCTTAGCCTGCCTACACTCACCGTGGTGTGGGGTACTTGTATAAATCTTATTAGTCAAGAAGATTTCCAAGTACCTACATTTAAGATACACAACAATGTGGATAAACTATAGGTACAGCTCTACCTACCCTTCGGGAATTACAGTTGTGTTGTTATGATGATTTATGATGTTTCCAGAAAGCTGCGTGGCTCCAACAATGTTGCGCTGGCGATGGTCACACTGCTAGAGACTATCATTACTGACTCACAGAATGCTACTGCATTGTAAGTATTAGTTTCAATCAGTACATTTGTATGTTATGTTACTTTATAGAGTTATGAGGAACAGGCTGGTTGTATATAAGTTAGTCGCGCGGCAAACTCTGCTTGCACGATGCAGGATGTTGCGTGACGTCAGTGTAATGCGCATTTCACATGTAGCGACTGCCTATCTCACCTCCACAACCCAGTAACTGGGTAATATGATACCCCTTGGCAGTGGCGGGGCAAGATCAAATTTTAATGTGGGCGAGGTACCATCGAAGAAGTTCATATCTATACACCGTAAGGACTATTTCTGCTCGCAGTGCTCGGCCGCCAAAGAACTGGGGCGGTAACAGATGTGGTCATCGCATTCACAGGATTTTATTTTCAAACTGCTTAGATATGAAATTCTTCGATACATTTCGCAAAGCCCTCTGGTGGCGCAAGACGAATAAAATAAATAAAACGAGTAATAGTCGACCAACTTACTTATAGATTGATTGGCTTTCTAGCCGTTGAGAAACGTGAAATTAACGTAAACAAACAGAATGGGATATCCCCAGCTCTGGCCGGCGGGAATTCCCCGCGATAGCAATGCAATGCCAGCAAATGTTGCTAGACTAAATAAAAACCAGTTTGGTATGTGTTAATGTATTTATCGTTTTATTATGAGTAAAATTTTTTCGTCTCGTTCACGGCTTTTAAATAATGCATAAACCTTCGAGGTGCGAGGCCCCTTGGACCGCGAGGCCGTAGGTGGTGGCCCACGTCGCCCACGCCTCACGCCGCGTCTGCCCCTTGGTAAGACTGGTTGTCAGACTTTCGGGCTTCTAACGGGCCCGTAACGTCTGTCAAATATCCACGAATTTCAATCGGGAACAACGGCTTAACGTGCTTTCAGAGGCAAGGAGGGGTCTTAGTAAGTAAAGTTGGTCACCCATCCACGTACGAACCCCAGCAAGCGTAGCTTAACTTAGCCACAAGCTCCTCCTTGAAAAAGAGTCATAATATAATTCATAATTCTTGCAGTGAACTATGCGGTGCAGTACGTGCAGCAGGTCGACGCGTATTCAACGCGTTACCGCACGAATTGGTCGCTGCCAATGTCGCTCGAAGAATGTTGAGAGCCATCCGTGATGAGAACAGGGCTCATGCTAATCAGGTACCACAAGACTGACAGTTTTATTTTAAAGTAAATACATTAGCAGTGATAATAGTGGCGTGACCATCGGACTGCCAAGTCATAGGTCTTGAGTTCCAACCATAGATATAAGAAAGAAGGAGATATGCCCGGTAGTTGAAAATGTATCGAAACCCAATGTCTTCGATTTATCCCTACTCTCTAGCCTACAACTACACATGCGATCAGTAAACCCAATAAATACGAGGTCCCGCTCACACTTGCAATTTACAAATCAGAACGTACTACACAATCAATTATAAACCTTATCCCATCAAAAACAGCGTGCATTTACCATGCACCGTACAACTCACCCACACGAAAACATCGTTCGCTATCATTGTGCTGTGCAAAAGCCATTTATTTTACATATACGCTAGTGATTGACTAAATCGGAAACTTATCGATTCTCCCATTTATTATTGTATTAAAATTTTTGGAAGTTGCTGAAAAAATTATAAATTAAAAACGATATACATATAATAAGATGATATAAATAAACAATAAGTAAGTAAAAAAAAGAAATATTAAGTAAACCAAAAAAAAAAACAACATTATGAGAAAATCTAAATGAGTATAAAACAAGATTTCACATCGGTCTTCCAATCAGGCTATAACTGTTGACAAATTGAAGAATAAACTTTAATAGTAATATAAATTCATACGACAATCGACATTATTGTCGATAGCCTAGTTAGTGGATCTGCACAACCACATCACTAATCCGTCGCAGGCCGCTGCGGCCGTACTAACGATGCAACCGCTTAAAGCAAATATCGTTTTGTAATTTTTACATTGCTTGTCCAGTTACTTAGCGACATACTTTGGTAGTGGTAAAGAAGCAATGTATTTACTACAATAAAAGTACAGTGGCTGTGATATATGAAAACAAAAATAACGTAGTAAAGGCAAAAAATATTTTACGATTTGTGGTTTTTCATGATTTTCAACACAAATATAGCAAAATACTTGTGCTGATTTATGAAAAGTGGTTCTACGATTTATAAAGTTTATAGTTTAGCTTCGATTTTTACAAGAAACCACTGAACAACACGGTATTCTTAAATGTTATCACGATCGCGTTCGAAAGCGCACTAGTTAGCGGAAACGGCCATTTGCCTGAGGCATGGCCATTGTGGTCAAGATGCGCGGACACAGACACGCCCCCATGCCACTTCTCCTGTTATTTATATTTCTATGGTTCCAACCCAAGGCACGCACCTCTTGACTTTTCGGATTCATGTGCGTATTTTAAAAACGGTGTAGGAAATCATCGTGAGGAAACTGGCATCGGTTTCCTCACGATGTTTTCCTTCACCGTTTCTCTGAGTCTGAGAGATATTTCTCGATGGCATGTGAAGTCTAGACAGAGGCCCATGGGCGGCTTTAAAACTCTGACACCAGGTTGGTCTCCACGAAAATGAAAGAAATAATACTTAATCTAAGTCAAATCATTTATTTCAAAACGGCCTTTGTAAGGCACTTTTGAACAGCAAAATTTATAAAAAAAAAAATGTCTAGTCGCCCCTTCCAAAAGGTAGTTTTCGTATGGAGAAGAATGGGCAAGAAACCCTACAGTTACTCTTTTAAAATGTTTTACAATATTTTGTATAGGTACTTTAGTTACATAATTATATGTGAAGACGATGCAGCTAGAATAAAATTACTATACCACAACAGGTAAAAAAAAATGAAAAGGTCCAGGGCATTCAAACTCAAACTCAAAGCATTTATTTCAAATAAACCAATTACAGGTACTTTTGAATTGTCAAGGGGTCGGTCAGTCAGAAATATGAAGCTAGTTGCCCATTCCAACGCGTAGTAGGTTCCTATGGAGAAGAACGGGCAAGAAACTCCACGGACACTCTTTTTCATTACTTGCAGAACAGATGGCCGATGGGACTGAAAGGTTCTGGAGTGGAGACCGCTTACCGGAAGACGTAGCGTTGGAAGGCCTTCCACAAGGTAGACCGATGACCTGGTGAAGGCCGCAGGAATCCGCTGGATGCGGGAAGCACAGAACCGGTCGAAGTGGCGGTGCTTGGGGGAGGCCGATGTTCAGCAGTGGACGTCTTTCGGCTAATTAGATAATAAATTATGTTATTATCAAACTTACCATCATAGAAAATAAAACTCAGGATCTTAAATTACTATTTTGCAGCATTTTTAGGGTTCCGTACCTCAAAAGGAAAAAACGGAACCCTTATTGGATCACTCGTGTGTCTGTCTGTCCGTCTGTCTGTGACAGCCAATTTGCTCCGAATCTAATGGATCGATTTAGTTGAAATTTGGTACACATATGTATTTATGTGACCCAAACACGGACGTGTAACGTAAATAAATGAATTTAGGGGTTACTTTTGGGGGGCAAATAAGAAAATAAAACGTTTTGCAAACTGAACCGTATGACATATCAAATGAAAGAACTTGTTGCGAGGATCTCAATAAAAAAATAAAAATAAATTAACTAAATACTTTTAAAGATATTTTAAAAAAAATATGAAAATTGACCTTTCCCTTATCTCCGAAAATATTGAGCCAAAAATTTTGAAAAAAATGCAAAGAACGGTTCTTCACTCATAGATTACAGGAAAACCTATAAAAAGTCTATGATCATAAAATAACATAATAAATCTCTCAATATTGTTGTTGTAATGATAAGTTTGTTCTTGGGATTAATTCATCTCAACTACGGAACCTTTCATTGTGCTTGGTCCGACACGCACTTGGCCGGTTTTATTTTTCTGATACCATTCAAATTCTTTTACATTAACCAGTTTCTTAAATTTTTTTATCCCCAACGGGGAAGCTCTTGGCCTGCATCTCACCTGATGGTAACTGATGATCAGGCCGAAGGTGGAAGCGAGCTTCACCCGGAATCCTCAGCCACAGAGGAACTGGCTTTCTTACCTCTAACTGCTTTCATTGTGTTACAGAGTGTAGAAGCTTCAGGAGAGAGTCTTCAACGCTTGGTGCTAGCGGCAGGAGCCCGAAGGGCCACACTAGGATCCGCGCATCAAGACCTTCGAGAACCATTGAGGGACCATATAGCTGAGGTAAATATAGTGTGTGTTAGCGGAATAAAAATCCGAGGTCGTGAGCTTGAACCAAATGAAAGATCAACCTGCAATTTTTGAGACAGTAGAATAGAGTATAATGGTGGTAAGAGCCTTCTGTGTCTGAATTTTTAACCCCCAACCGAAAAGAGGGGTGTTATAAGTTTAACGTGTGTATCTGTGTCTGTCTGCGCCACCGTAGCTGCTAAACGGCTCAACCGATTTTTAACCGTCTCAAAAAGGAGGATGTTCGACGCGTATGTGTTTTTTTCTTTTTTTTTTTATGTATGTTCGCCGATTTCTCCTTCAATTGTGCACCGATTTTGAAAATTCTTTTTTTTGTATGAAAGGGCTGCTCCCGGATTGGTCCCATATAAATTTTATTAACTTTGCATTTTATTTAATAATACGTATTTTTCCCACTTAGTATATGTGGATGATATGATGATAACTTCCTGTCACTGTTATTTACATAGCAGGTAGTGGTATTCGAATTTGTGTGAAAAAAGTGAAAAATAAAAACTTTTTACAAAAAAAAACAATCAAACGAAACAAAAGTTTTTTGATTTTTATGTTTTGTTTGGAAGGTGACTTGATCGAGATATCTTGACATTCAAGAAAATCAGTTCAGTCTTTTGAAGATTATCAGCTCTTTTCTAGTAACCTAACTGTTTAGTGATAGCTTCTTAAGATATTGGTGGAAGCTCTTCGCTATCACACTATTTACTGACACGACTATCAGCATAATACTTGTACAATCTATATTCTATCTACGTGCTTGAGGTTATCAGAGAGAGATAGTTTACTAGCGAGTTTGTTGCCTCACGTCTCGGGACTTTCTTTTGATACTTTTGACATTTAAAAAGTCCTGATTCTCAACCAAGGTACAGATATTGCCAGGTATGGCATTCCGAAACAGAGTGGTCACGTGGGCCAACACAAGTCTACGTCATCACATCTGTGTTACCAGAAGTTTTTAATAATAACTCCCCAACCACCTTTATTACCTGTGCGAATCCAAAAAAACAATGAGGTTTTAATTAACAATTACGTTGGTTTATGTTTAAATTGAATTGTTTCTTTTGATTGGACACACGTAACGACAATTTAAAAGCTTTGAAAATATTTTTTAACAGAATGGTTTCTGAAAAACTTTCCGTTTTCGTGTTTTGTTGCAATAGAGTGGCAACTGGATAGTGACGTAAGCATGTGTTAGTCCCGGAGTGCCAGACCTTGTTTTATTAGACCATGATTAATACGGATGGTTCTTTCCACAAAATCATTTAAATAAACAGCGACTCTTGCTGCGACACAATAAAGTGCAATTCAGGTCCCACAGCGCTAATTACCTACCGTTATATTCACCAAGAAGTTGCCTCTCTTTCTATCGCGTAACTCTTATATCTTCTGACTACGTTACACTCACTGAATTGGCCACACAAGACGAGCCGGCCGCGTATTTGTAGCATCATACCTAAATGCGGAGTGCGTGTTGTATACAGGGCCGGATTTAAAGGTGTGGATGCCCTGTGACAACCAAGAAGTGGAGGCACCGATGTCGTTTTTAACCAGACGAAAAAAATACATAGTTTTCAATTATTTATACATAATAGGTACTAAAAATATACAAAAGAAAAAAAGATAAATGAAAGAAAGAAAAATGCGTTTATTGGCATTACAGCAGAAAAATACACCTTATAACTAAAAAAAACAGAAAACAATGATTATAATGCCAATAGATAGATAAATCCTTTATTTGATGCACACAAAAGACAGCACAAAATACAAAAACACGTTTAAATAATAACTAAATACATGAATATAGAAAAAGGGCCTCAGCTCAGTATAAATGTCAGATGGCAACACACAGTGTACCACCTGACGCTGATTTTCAACTGCAACCCACGAGAAAATAAAAAATAAATATAATAACAATAATTATAAATAAAATAATAATTTAAATGTTAGGCGAATGGAACTTTGCGAGCTTTTTTCGTCGGAAATCATTGATAATTTCGGTGAAATCCAGTTCTTGGAGTAAATCACTTTCAATCCTAAGTAGGGATAGCTTTCATAGGCGGTTCTGTGTCATTGTAGTCCAAAGTCTATTTTTTATAATTTCATCTTCGAAAATGAGCATTCTCCAGTGCAGTTCGACGCCATCAACACCAATTACATTCTCAACGTAATTTCAACATTTGGAAATGTAGCTCTGAATTTTCGAGTATTTGCTAATAAAATATTTCCTTATATTGTTTTTTTTTTTTTTTATAGCATTTATTTCAATTAAACCATTTACAGGCACTTTTGAATTGTCATATTTTTTTTATTGATATTTTTGATAATCGATTTAGCGTATTGGACCAACAAAACTTTTTTTTTAAACAAATTGTGGAGGCCATGGCCCCTGTTGCCCTGCCTTAAATCCGACCCTGCTTGTATACTATCCTGTGACCAAGGTTTAAATGATTCTTGTTGATATTTGTTCACCATGTTCCACAGTTGCGCGGCGAGCTAGAATCAAGCATATCCAGCATATGCGGCCAAGCTAAGGAACATGTGAACGGAGACGAGCTCATCCTGACATACGGCTCCAGTGCCATCGCAGAGCGGTTCCTCAGAGCGGCCGCGCACAGGAAGTACAAGCTGATACTAGCAGAGGGGCCCGACCAGAGTGAGGTATGGTTTCGTGAAAAAGAGCATAATTTGTAAAAAAACGGGCCAAGTGCGAGTCGGACTCGCGCACCGAGGGTTCCGTACAAACCTGTAGGTATAAAAGTAAAGTTTAAAATGATTAATGATGATTAATAATTGTAATTTTATTCAAATCTGCCTAGCCTTTTCCCAACTATGTTGGGGTCGGCTTCCAGTCTAGAAGTACAAAAACTAAAGTAAGTTAAGTTTAGTTAGTTAGTTAGTTACTTAACTTTACTAAGTTTAGTTTTTTGTTTGGAAGTTACAAGAAATATATTGAAATCCTTCGGAAATTTACACCCCTTAAGATATTTTTAACTACCATGACCACAATTTTTCTAATATTTCTGTTTTTTTTTTCCTATCGGCAACCTAAGTAGCATTGCTATCCACCACAACCCTAAAAATCCCAGAATGTCTGAAGCTTTTACACAAAAATCAATCCAAATGATTTTTTTCCTTAAAATTTTCTAAGTTTTTTACTTTCAGTCCACTTCAGTCGTCGTGGTGTAAAAAAAAAGTATGAACACTACAATGGCAAGTTTAAAAAAAAATTGACACAACTAATCAAGATTCCAAAATGGTATAATACTCTAGGAAAAAATGCCTATATCATTTTGATTGACACCCGTTTAGATATTTTGAACTACCATGGTAGTTCAAAATATCTTAAGGGGTGTCAATTTCCGAAGGATTTCAATCTATGCTTTGTAATTTCCAAAAATGAATTGTTTTTTTTTTTCATTATTTTTTCTTGGGTAGTGAAAGAAAGAAAGAAAGAAAAATGCGTTTATTGGCAAACACCAGAAAAATACACCTTATAACTAAAAAAAATACAAAAAACAATGATTATAATGCCAATAGGGCCTCAGCTCAGCATAAATGTCAGATGGCAACACAAAGTGTACCACCTGACGCTGATTTTCAGCTGCAACCCACGAGTGCCATACGCTAGAATAATAAAGACAGGGAAGTGTGTGTCCGTTTTAATAAATTAAATTAACAGAATAAATTAAAGGTAAGTAGTAAAAAGCTCACAAAATCAAATAAATGTTGTGACTTAGATCAGTGTGTATGGTGTGTTGTGAAAGAGAAACTAAAATAAATAAATACCTAATATCTGTGTCTTAGTAGCTACATTAAAATAAAAATAATAAATAAATAAAAAATCTATCCTCTATTAATAGAAAGTAGGTGCCTTCAATAAAAAAATCGTGTGACTGCGTTGTTCTTCTAAACTGATGGAGTACTTAAAATCATGACAACAACCGCCATGAACACCATGACGTCGACCCTTAGAATAAAAACTCGTCGACCGGTGCAACATAAAATGAAATAGTCAAATAATAAAAAATAAAAAAGATAAACAATTGAATTATAAAAATGAATTATTAGATGAATTATTTAATTAAAAAATAAATTAAATGGCAGATATGTCGGCTCGAACATTTTCAGCATCCTTTTGATAGTGATGACCAGGTCCACCGTCTGGTGCCAGCTTATCGTTGAATTTTGGGACATGTTGTATATTACTGCAGTGAATTTTTTCACATATCCAAAACCAACCATTTAGCTGGCACTTTACCCTAGCTGAAATTGTTGCCGCATTGCCATTGTAGTACAAAATTTTTGGAAAATAAACTTTTATTATTATTATTATTATAATATTGAGGTGTCGTGATGGCCCAGTGGTTAAGGCCTCGCCTCTCATGCACGAGGTTGTGGGTTCAAATCCGGGCAAGTACCAATGTGACTTTTTGAATTCATATGTACTTTCTGAGTTTATCTTGGACATTACTGACAAACAAAGGAAAACATCGTGAGGAAACCTGGACATATAGTTAATATAAGTCTGAAATCACCAACCCGTCTTGAGCAAGCGTGGTGATCAATGCTCGTGCCTTCTCTGTATGAGAAGAGGCCTTTGTCCTGCAGTGGGACAGTAACAGGCTGGTATTATTATTTTAAATGTCTTTGACATATCTCGGGACCCTAGGGTCCCGGACCTTTGGAAGGCGTACGAGGGGCCGAAGCCAACTCGCAGAGGTCCCTTAGACATTTTTATGTATTGAGGCACCAACCGACGGTTATCCCTGTATGCACTACGCAAGTGCACCCAAGGACAACCCCCGGTTGGTGCAGAACTATTGCAGAACATGGAAACAAAATAAATTGGGCTATGGGTTTGGGTGGCTACAGTTGACTGGTGACCTGGAACTATGGAAGGACTATGGCCCCTGCTTGATCAATGTTTTATATGTACACGGAAAAATGGCAGGGGGTGACTTGCACACTCAATAATGGGCCCCCGGAAACTGTCGCTAGCACATAGTGACGTAGCGACAAGGGGGCAACATGTCCTGAGGTGCTTGAGGAGTGGAGAGGTATTCCACGGCTTTCAGAACAATCCCAGAGCCCGGAAGATGGTCAAGATCCCTACGAGCACTTACTGGAATACTTCCTTCCTCCGAGCACGTTTGCTCTTGCGAATCTCCACTCAAGCCGGCCAATTAAGGCAAGAATGAGGTGGGAGCTCTGTTCCTCGTCAGTGTTCACTCCAGCCGGCCAATAAAGGCAAGCCAGAGATGAGGAACAAGATTTCTCCCAGGAGATAGGGTCTGTGGGGTCGCTACTGCCCAACAGCTCGCCACACGCTGCCCTGCGGGTTTCTGTATCTCTCTTGGTCTGGCCCCTCATCCTAGACCTGTTCCGGCAAAGTAAACTCTACCGGCACAGACCTACAGTTCGGAGCGCGCAAGCCCCACCACGACGTCAACGTAGAGATACGACGGTGGGGTTATTATTATTAATATTATTATAATGTTTTATATTTACAGAGCCACGCCATGGCTAATCGTTTGAGCGCGGCCGGCGTTCCCGTAACTGTGATCAGCTCAGCGTCCATCTACGCCGTCATGTCTAGAGTTAACAAGGTAAGTTCGACAAACGTACATTCATCCCCTTTTTCCATGGGGTCAGGCCAGAAAAGGCAGAACGGCTTGTGCTACGATTCTTATACGAGTATACTCTATTTACCTACTTCGTTTACTTTCATACATCTGTTCGCCTATTGCGAGTACTACGCACCTCAATCAATCTGCCTAGCCTTTTCCCAACTATGTTGGGGTCGGCTTCCAGTCTAACCGGATGCAGCTGAATACCAGTATTTTACATGGAGCGACTGCCTATCTGACCTCCACAACCCAGTAACTAGGTAATACGATACCCCTTGGTAAGACTGGTGTCAGACTTTCGGGCTTCTGACGACTCGTAACGACTGTCAAAGATCCACGAATGACAGCCGGGACCAACGGCTTAACGTGCTTTCCGAGGCACGGAGGATTCTCGGTATGTAAAGATGGTCACCCATCCACTGACCAACCCCGGCAAGCGTAGCTTAACCTGATGGATCGACCAGTGCGGCTGTTGTTACTTAGCCACGAGCTCCTCGCGGCTAAGTAACAACAGACTCCTCGCGAGTACTACGCACCTACGGAAATGAAAATATTCGGTCAAATATCCGGCCGCTGGATATCCGGATATTTAAAAACAATTTTTTTTTTTTTTTTTTAATTATTTATTAGTAGCCCTAGGTTGAGCAAAGTGTTGTGGCGGCATCTACAATCGCCATATGCGAACTAAGCATCAAAGACCTGACGTCACACATATCTTGCATCGCGCAATTAGAGTTTACCGCGCGATGGACATATAAACAATCTCAGAACTTCAACCTCTGGGCAGTTGCCCGCCAGACATCACACCCGTCTGGTTGGAGGATCCTCCCTTTTCTATGGGGGATGAGTGAACTTTACGCCTTGTTCCTCCTACCCCTAAAGTGTTATTGGGTTAACATCGTGAGGAAACCAACATGTCTTAGAACCAAAAATTCGAAAACATGTGACATCTACCAACCCGCACTGGGTCCGCGTGGTGGATTACGGCCCACTCCCTCTCACAGAGAGGAGGCCGCCGTCCCAGCAGTGGGAACAATATAGGTTGATTATGCATCTTGTTGTATATGTTTGCAGGTTGTAATAAGCGTGAAAGCGGCGATGGGAGGAGGTGCCGTGATGGCGGAGGCTGGTTTGCACGCTGTCACGCAGGCAGCCAGACATTACTGTGTGCCGGTAAGTAGTTTATCATCAAAACAGTTTAATTTCTGAAATATCTAGAAGATGGGAGTGAGAGTTTTTGAATTCGGACCGAAAATTATAGAAAATTTAAAAATATCCGTTTTCATTGTTTCCAAACTTTGTGAGCAGTATCTAAACATCTGTCTCGACAACAGTATTTTCGCCGTAAAAAGAAATTACCTAACCTATTGGCGCCTTGGAGCCTTCTCCCCGCCGTTCAGTCTCGCTCTCACTCAGTCCGCGAGCAGTAATAAGCGAGCGATATAAAGAGTGAATTTGAGCTGAGGTATTATGGACTCTCAAATATATCGGTGGACAGTCAGCTCCGCTACCGCCTTTCTGACAGACTAATATTTATACGGCGTGAGGTATCCTCAATATAGAGGTATGAGGAACAGGGTGTAAAGTTCACTCATCTGTATATTATAAAACAAAGTCGCTGTTCGCGTTAGTCTGTATGTCCGCGTTGTTCTTCTAAACCACGCAACAGATTATGATGAGGTTTTCACCATCGTTTAGAGAATTTATTCTGGAAGGTTTGTGTTTATTACGTTAATATTAAAGTTACGTTTACCGAAGAAATATCGATGTTTTGTCAAGTCGTAAAACCGTGCGAAGCCGAAGCGGGTCGATAGTATGATTAAATAAAATATACAGAATGTTTATTATTTTCAAAAACTCGCTTTCGATGCCTTTCTAAACTAGGAGGTTTTACAAGAAATCTTAAAATACAGCTTTAGATTTTTAGTTCTGAAGTTATATCTCAACAAACTATTTCCATGTTGAATTAACATAGTTTGTAGCCAACAAAAGCTCTCTTTATTAATCAATATTTAAAGTCCTTTTTAGGGTACGTCCGAATGAAAAAATTGAACCCTTATAGGATCACTCGTGTGTCTGTCTGTCTGGCTGTCTGTCTTTCTGTCTGTCTGTCCGTCTGTCACAGCCAATTTGCTCCGCATCTAGTGGACCAATTTGGTTGAAATTTGGTACACATATGAATTTCTGTGACCCAAACATGGACGTGTAACGTCAATAAATTAATTTTGAAGAATGGGGGCACTTTTCGGGGGCTTCTTGTGAGGCAATTTCTTTTTAAATTTAAAAATAAATTATTTTAAAGATATTTAAGAAAATGGATATAAATTGAACATTCCCTCACCTTTACCTCCGAAACGTGTGAGCCAAAAACTTTGAAAAAAATACTGAGAATGGTTCTTTACTATATGGTACATTACAGGAACACCTATAAGAAGTCTGTGGTCTCAAAATAACATTGTAAATCTCTCAATATTGTGCGTACAAACTTACAGTTGCGGTGGGAATGTATGGGAGAACATGTTTTTCAACTGCAATGCTAAGTTTGTTCTTGGGATAAAAAACATGGTAGATAACATATTTGTCGTACGGATGATATGAAAGAGAATGGAGTGAATGATAGCGTGACGGGTTGACAGGGGAGACTAGAAGAAGAAAACGTGGTGCGCCAACCACACGTACTATCGAAGAACTTCATATCTAAGCAGTTTGAAAACAAAATCCCGTGAACACGACGACCACATCTGTTACCGCCCCGGTTTCTATGGCGGCCGAGCGCTGCAAGCGGAAATAGTCCTTACGGTGTACAGATATGAACTTCTTCGATGGTACATGGGATGTATGAACAAGGGAGGAAGATGATGATTTAAAGTCGCTTTTCACCGTTTGACCCGGAATAAATTAACACCATTACAATTAATATCATCCACAGGTATTAGCACTAGCCCCTCTATATAAGCTGTCGCCGATACACGACGTTAGCCATTTCAACGCATACGCGGCGCCCCACACTGCCCTGCCTTACGAGTAAGTTATTTCATTTGCACATAATACTCATCATCATCAGGCACAAGCCTCCTCTCTGTGAGAGAGAGAACAGTTCACTTAATGTTATCACTTTCACACATATAATTAGGGAGGAAACGGATCGTTGTTTGGCCGGACAGTTGGATATCCGGTGGCCGAATATTAAACCGAATAGTTTCATTTGAGATCGACATCGACAGACGATTGTTTGGGATGGATTTGAGATAATGTTATCACTTTCACACATATAATTAGGGACGAAACGGATCGTTGTTTGGCCGGATAGTTTGATATCCGATGGCCGAATATTAAACCGAATATTTTAATTTGAGATCGACATCGACAGATGGTCGATTGTGTTGGAGTCGAGATTCTAAGTTAATAATATGTTGCAAATTACGATCACTAATATTTTGAGTGCATTCCTGAAAGTAAATTGTTACCTGCAACTAAAACTACGAAAAAATGTAATTGGTAACAAATAATTCGCCTATTTATTGTCCTTGGGTAGACTAATCAGTATAGGTAAGAATAATTAAGAAAGTTTTATGTTTGTAATTTATTGAAAATGAATCCGGTATTGATCGGATATTCACGTACTATCCGGTAACACGGAAGATAGTAACATTTGGCCGAATACTCGCTAGTTGCCTGATATTCTTATTTTTAAATACAATATTATAGTATGGATTTTTATATTTTTACTCCCCAGACGTCACGAGATCGCGAATGACAACATGCATGTATACGCGCCGATGTATGACTTCGCGCCGCCCGACCACATCACCCTGTTCATCACCAATCTGTGAGTATGATCATCAGCTCCTATATTTCGAAGCAATGTATACACTTCGGGAATCATCGACACTCTTCGGAAATACGAACGCACGATGTTGAGATCTCATATAGAGCTGTTACAACCATGGATCTACTTGCCTATTTTGTATTACCATGTTCACAAAATTATAGATTAACAACTCTATGCAATTCCAAAACACTTTTCAAAAATTTCGAGTGACAAATGACGATCTGAGACTAGAGTAGGCAAGGTGATGCGACTTTCGTGCTAATTCGGAAACACGAAGATTACCGAGGCGCATACTTTTCTTAAAGTAAAGAAAAGTATGCAACGTGGCTTCGAACCTACAATTCGGAAGTCTAATTCGAATTATCGAATTTATTTTATTTATAACAATATTTGTATGTTTCAGTGGCGGCAGTTCTCCATCCTATATGTATCGTATGTTATCGGAACTTTACGATCTAAACGACTACGTCCTGTAGCTGACTTCGTGTGACATCGGGCGACGTCGAGCGACTTCGTCCGACATCAGGCGACATCGTACCAATTTTTGAGACGATGCCGCACTGAGTTTTACATACTTGTACTATCGAAGAATTTCATATCTATGCAGTTTCAAAACAAAATCCCGTGAACACGATGACCACATCTGTTACCGCCCCGGTTCTATGGCGGCCGAGCACTGCAAGCAAAAATTGTCCTTACGGTGTATAGATATGAACTTCTTCGATGGTACGTTGTCGTGCGATATCGTGCGAGTACGTGCGACCAAGTACGATTCCAACGGAATCGACCCCGGTATCCATAATACAGAGCCTTAGATAATTTTACTGAAAATGAAAACTAAATGATGAATTGAAAACTTTGTAAGCCTTGTGGGATTTCCATGACAACGATAGAAATGGCTTTTGTCTACGGAAGAATAAACAAAATGACAGATTGTGATTGTTTATCTGTCATTTTGTCTATTCTTCCGTCGACAAAACCCGTTTCTATCGTGGTCATGCTAAGCGAGCTGGTAATGCTGGTAATGATGAGGAATATCACAAGAGAAACCAGATGTATGATTTATTTGAGTATTTATAAAATACAGGCCTGTTTAGAACGAAGTTCCTTATCGCACGTTATAAGACTGATTAAAGTGATGTGACGGTCAAAGTGTAACACTTTTTTCAGTCCAGCTCTTATTCGCCAAGTGTGCAAAAGCGAAAGGAACAACTGGGTGTCCTACGCCACCTCTCAACTGTTTTTAAAATGGCTGGTGTTGACAATACTTCACAGATGTTTTTATTGATATTAATATAAATGCCGATACCTAATAAAAGATAAGAGGGGCTCATGGCTAAGTAATAACAACCGCACGGGTCGATCGATCAGGTTAGGCTACGCTTGCTGCGATCAGTCCGTGGATGGGTGACCATCTTCACATACCGAGACTCCTCCGTGCCTCGGAATGCACGTTAAGCCGTTGGTCCCGGCTGTCATTCGTGGATCTTTGACAGGCGTTACGAGTCGTCAGAGGCCGAAAGTCTGACAACCAGTCTTACCAAGGGGTATCGTATTACCCAGCATACTGGGTTGTGGAGGTCAGATGGCAGTCGCTCCATGTAAAATACTAGTATTCAGCTGCATCCGGTTAGACTGGAAGCCGACCCCAACATATTTAGAGCCTAGGCAGATTGATTTTTGTGACTGAGTCTTATAACGATACCGCGCGGTAAGACTGGTTGTCTGACTTTCGGGCTTCCATCTTTCCATGTAAAGCAGACAAGGGCATGACTCATACTTTATTAATGCTCAAATAATAACGTATTTTCATTGTTGGTAAAATCATCGACCGCTAAAAATTAAATTCCTTTGTACATAATATTGTATAATATACGAATTTTATACAAAACATTGTTATTTTATTTACCATACGTAGTTTGATGTAAATGATCGCGTCATCGATACTATCGTTACACTCTGGGTGGTAGTCCCTCTACTAACTTTTTGAGAGGCTATTACTAACATGGGTGAAGGAAAACACCGTGAGGAAACCTGGACTTATAGTTAATATAAGTCTGAAATCACCAACCCGTCTTGAGCAAGCGTGGTGATCAATGCTCGTGCCTTCTCTGTATGAGAAGAGGCCTACGCCCTGCAGTGGGACAGTAACAGGCTGGTATTATTTTATTTTTAAGTAAATAGATTTACTTCATAATGTAAGAATCTGCTATACCATTATATGGGCAATAATTGATTATAATAATCACGTTCTCGAAAACGGCTCTAACGATTTCGATGAAAGTTGCAATATAGGCGTTTATGGGGGAAGAATAGATCTAGGTCTCATATCAGGGAAAATTCGTTTTCTCCGTATTTTCAACCGAGTACAACTCGGTCGCCCAAACTTAGAACAAGATGGCTACCTTAGAATAATGACATGGCAGCATGGAATTAGTATGTACTATCCTATGCTATTAAATGAGCATTCTCTATTTTCACCAGAGCAGACCTCGGTCGCCCAGGTACTTAATTTTACCACGGCATGAGCTATTGGCACATGGGCTGAGAAGTCTGCGATCAGTCGATCACCAATTTTATTCATCTGCAAAGCATGTTTTATAATAGGACGTCGCTTTTAGATAATCCCCAATTCAATATAGTCGTCGTGCTAAAAACTACAGTTAAATACAGCCTGATAAATATTTTAAACATCTTCAAAAAAGGAGGTCCCTTTTTCGGCTCGTAAGCATGTAGGTATGATTGCATGTATGTCACCGATTTTCGCGTAAGTAAGTATGTCATGTCAAACAGTGTCACAAGTATCGCCCCGCTTCTGTTATCGTATTTTTTTTTTAAACTATATTTAAACATTATGTTAGTTATCGTATTCGTAATAAACTAATGAGTAATTAAGCAGCTCGACCGATTTAGATAAAACTATCACACGAAACAAATGGGAAAATCATTACCACCGTTTTGTCGTTCAAAAAGGAGATGCCTATTTTAATTATGCGGAAGAGGATATTTTTATTCGTGACCTATAAGGTTCGGGCTGTTAGCGTGGTCTTTAATATGTTGCGTATTTGAATCCATCAGGGAAATTTGAAAACCACCGTATGTAACAATAGGCAGCACGGTGATAAAATGTAAGAAAAATACCGTAAGTATAATGGCTATGCCCGTTATACCACCCACCAGTCAGCTTCTGTTGCAAAATAAGACGAAATTAAGTGAAAGTTGGTCTCGCTGTTGTGTCATCACAAAAATAGCATCGCTGCATGGGACATGGTAGGCGCCATCGTGAACGAAACACGCACGCCGCGCCCCAAACAGCACCCGAATAACACCAACTCGCTCGCTCCTATTGGTGGAAAAGAGATGCCAACACGTGGCCCACTCGTGGCTAACTTCACACTGCACTATGTGCGTCATGTTGGCTGCATTATAATAACAATGGGCGGGGTCTTAGGTATTGGCAGCGCTGTACCGCTTTACAATATTTGCAGGCTAGCAAGTATAGCGTCGGTTCCGCTGAATGCAGCGCCACAAACTAATTGAGGCACGAGTTGTGTAAACTTTTTTTAATGAGGCTTACGTATCGGTCGTCCGAACTGGGCGCATAGCGTTACATTATCTCGGATTTTTTCTTGAAACTGTCTGGTTTTTGCCGTTCCCAAGTTCTATTTCTTTAGGGAAAAACTGCTTTGAGTTAATAGTGCGCGTTTTGCGAATTTGTGATATGCGCCAGTGCGTGACGACCGAGGCGAGATCACCAAGCCTGATTCACATTAATTATGTGAACGGTGACGAACCATTTTAAGTGCGCGATAACACGCCCGTTGTTCTCGGACATCCAGGACATTTTATTATTAGCTTGCGAAGAACTCTAGTACGATGCATGTGTGCCGCTAATACAAAATCAATACTAAGTGAACTGTTAATCCTCACCGTGCTTTGAACTGAATTCTCTCTCAGCAATATATTGCTTGTCATAAAATATTAATATCAAGCCGCGTCATTCACTATATACGTACCTCATTGTAACAAAAAAAAATTTTTTACCGAAATGCAAAACTTGGCGGTCGTTTTTGAATTTAGTGCGTGGTGCGTCCACCAGGCGTCGCTGCTCACATAAAGACTTCGTGGTTCGTGCGCTTGCGTGAGCTCAGTCCGCGCGAGCTTCGCGTCGTTGCAGTAGGTTCCAAAACAAGAGCGTAGGGCTCCGTGAGATTCCCAAAATAATAAATTCAAATAATCTCTGTGCTTTGTAAAAGTGTCGTAGTGCAGTGTGTCAGTGTTGTGTTGTTTGGTGGTAGTGACGCGGAGCGGAGCACGCGGCTCCGTTGTGTCGGCGCGGATCGATAAAACAAGGTGCTATGGCGCAGAGGATATGAGCCAGGGGGGCTCTAGAAGGCCCTACTCGCGCGGGGGCCCGCGCTGGCACCCGCGCTACAAAGACTACTGGGACTACGAACAGAACTATAGGTACCTATACTTTGTACACAGCATATTGTTTGCGTGCCGACCATTTGTCAAGTGTCACGTTCTCAACAATCCCAACTGGCGTTTGTACTTTGTACGTGCTCGTGTGTTTTTCAAACGTGACGAATGCACTCGGGACTGCAGTCTGCAGAAACAATCGCACGTCCGTCGATACTTGGTGCCTCCGCGTGTTATTTGTACACAGAGCACCAACGAAACTTGTTGGTTTACGTTTACGTAACGGCGAACGTGACGTAAACTTTCAAGCCTTGTTATTTCCATTAGAAATGACAAATAGTTCGACAGAAAACGTTTCTACAATATATTTCAGCCGTTTACTGAACGTTTCACGAAACTGCAACGCGTCATAGAACTTGGAAAATTAGTTGGAAGTTGTTCAAAATCAATAGTTTCGTTCTAGTGTTCCCTTTAGTAATTCAGTATTTATGTATGTATTTCCTTCATTTGATATTCTGAAAAGTTGCTGTATGTTTTACAGAATGTACTGTTTCAGTTTATCTATTTTCGAACTACTATTGACTCATACAGGATACAGATTAAACAATACTTTTCTGGGTAAAAAAAATACTTATGATTATGTGCATTTTTTATTTTGATAACCATTCGAAATACGTCCAGAGGGTTGACTATTCTATTAAAACGATACATGTTCCACAGAAGAAAATATACCTGATCAAAACAACATTTATTAATGCCAAAACATTTTAACACAAATAAAAAATTCGCTTCTTTACCAAAGTTTTTCATAATCATGGGAATCTTCATGTTCTAATGTTATGGGGTTTGGTTTCCGCACTTAGTACTTCAGTGGATCATTGTGAGTGGGTCATAGCGGCCGTTGGTGGTTATTCCAACCAGCCCACCTCCCTCCACAAGTTGATTAAATCTCCTGGTCTGTTCAGAACATCTGTGTAAGATCTGGGTGTCCCGAGGGTCTCTGTTCTAATCTGGGTGACGCCTGTGCATTCAAAAAGCATGTGTGCGACGGTTTCCTCAGCCTCCATGCACACACTGCACAGAGGACTGTCCGTTATGCCCATTGTGTCGAAGCGTCTGTTCAGCGAGCAGTGGCCCGTGATGGTCCCCGTCACTAGGCATAGTAAACGCCGGGTTAGCCCGGTATCCAAGGATGGCATGGTTTCCTTGGACTGCCTACAGCCCGGTGTCGAGGTCCGCCAGTGCTCCGCTTGAGTCTGGGTGAACTCCTGTAGCCACCTTCGTATCTGGGTTAAGGGGATGGGTACGATAAGCTCGGGTCCACAGACTGCCGTGCTGGATCCTCGTCTTGCAAGTTCGTCGTTACCTAGCGATGGGAATCTTCATTAAATATGTTTATTCAACATTTCTGAAACAGCCTGTGTGATCATAATCAGTATGTATTTAAGATTTAAGTACACAAAAGATTCCAAGAGGCTGTTTCCTCAGAGTACACAAAAGATAATTTCTTAGAAGGCATGGTATTGTAATTATTTACCCCATAACTTTATAAAGTTGGCTACATGACTACTAAACACTGTTGGTTATCTGATAGAAATTTTCTAGATCTTTGTAAGTTGCATTTGCACTATAAACAATTTCAAAGAAATGTTGACTGACCTCATAGGCAGACAATAAAAAAAAATCGAAGCCACGTAAACTGTTTTATGCCCTAATGTGTGTGACTCCGGATTTTTTATTTGTCTGTCTATGATGTCTTGTTTATAGATTTTTAGTTGCCAGCTGTTTTAGCATGAAAGCATAACAAACAAATATACAAAAAATATGATCTTTTTTCTTTATAATATTAATTTAGACTTATCCATAGAAGAAACCCAATGTGTCTGTTCAGCTTGCTCTTATAACTTGAGAACTATTTTAAATTTGTCCACATGAGCAGCTCTGAAACTAGAAATCAGGTCTAAACCCTTATCAAGAAACTTTTTCGTTTAAAAGTATAGTAAAGCATAGTTTATCAATATCCACCAACACCACAGCTACAACTAGTACGCGGCGGGCTCGACTTGTCGAATTCAGTGGGCGTAACGTAGTCAGAAGATATAAGACTTACGCGATAGAAAGAGAGGCAACTTCTAGGTGAATATAACTGTAGGTAATTAGCGCTGTGCGACCTGAATTGCACTTTATTATGTCGTAGCAAGAGTCACTTTTTATTTAAGAGCGTTTATTCTGAAAGTGGGCAACGTCGCAAATAGATGTCAAATATTTCACTGTTTTGATTAATTTGGCAATATTACTGTGTGGAAATAAAAAATGTGGCTAACTAGCGAACTAGAATATTGATGATGAAATGCAATAATTAATACCGTAACACCGAATGTTTAGTTTTAGATGTAAAAAATCTATTTGGAAAGTTTCCAAACGCGTTTTTTACACCTAAAATGGGTACAACATCAAATTCAATGATATAATTGCAATTCATTATTAATATTCTAGTTCGCTAGTTAGCCACATTTCTTATTTCTATTCAGTAATATTGCAATATGATTCAAAACAGGTCAATATTTGACAGTTATTTGCGACGTTGCCCACTTTCAGAATAAACGCTCTTAAATAAAAAGCGACTCTTGCGGAGGATTTTGCGGAGTGTCCCATCTGTTACTAATCTCTGCCAACAAATTGATAAACTATAATTTCCTACCCTTGTACCATGGTACGTGGGGTTGGCGAACCACGTCTTCTTCTTCCACTGTAAACCGTCACGGTATCATTCACTCTCTTCTCTTTCATATCATTCCTCATACAATCCATCAATTTTGAGGACCACAAAACTCCCATAGGCATTATAACAATAAAATTTATATTGTCTCGTTCAGTTCCCTTGAATGTGTTAACAATATCCACAGTACATCATTAGTTATAATCTCTCTAGCCTTTTCCCAACTATATTGGGGTCGGCTTCCAGTCTAACGGGATGCAGCTGAATAACAGTATTTTACATGGAGCGACTGCATATCTGACCTCCACAACCTAGTTATTGGGTAATACAATAAAGTCAAAGTCAAATCATTTATTTCAAATAGGCCCTTGCAAGGCATTTTTAAACGTCAAAAATAAATTAATAGTGTAAAAAAACACTAGAAAAACACTCTTATAAATGCACGTTAAAACAAAAATACGATTTTCCATCATGAAGTTCCAGTTCATATCTTCCGGCTCCATCATCAGATCAGTTCGACAGCACCATATTATTGTATTGTCATCAGAACTACATACAGCTGCCAATTTTCATTACGCTACGACCCTTTGAAGATGGTTAAATTAGTTACCTTAGATTCTATTACATAGTTAGTTACATACAGGTTGACCTAATAAAAGCGTGTTAATTACAATAAATTGAATTGATTCTACTCGCCCCTTCCAAAAGGTAGTTTTCCTATGGAGAAGAATGGGCAAGAAACTCCACCGTTACTTTTTTTTAATGTTTTACAATATTTTGTATATGTAGGTACATTAGTTAAATAATTATATGTGAAGACAAGGAAGCACATTAATAAACAATATAATTTGCACAATGTCGTTCTCATTGCTGGTCGTTGTTGAGTAAGCATAATAGGTAATAGGTAATACGGGCTGGTATCCGCAACTCCACGTCTAAGCGCGTATTTTGCGTACGGGTGGGAAAATCGGTTATTCGATCCACCCCAGCTCCTCAAAGAAGGCCAGCTACGCCTTGGTGTCACTGACAATCTCACGTAGGGTACCTGGGTTACCGAAGTACTTTGCCCTGTATGCGTCGACCGCCGGGCAGTATAACAGCACATGAGCTGCTGTCTCGTCGTCCTCCATGCAGGCTCTGCACAGCGGACTGTCTGTGACTCCTATTACAAAGAGGTGTTTATTAAATGACCCATGGCCAGTTACAGCTGCTGTGACTGTACGCAGCTGTTGTTTCGTTAGTCGGAGAACCGTTTTCGTGAGCCGGCCATCAATTCAATTGAGTAAGCATTCAAACTTTTACTCTTGAGCAGCCTGTGGGCTAGATATACTCAAAAATCGTACAGTGCCCTCAGCGCGTTTAGGGTGCTGTTGAGGCTGCCCCGCTACTGCAGCGCATCAGGGATGTTCGCGGACGCACATGTGGATTATTTATTTTCCACAATGCGTAAGCGCTGAGCGTCTCTGGTGCGTGGGGTGTGGGGTGGCATCACAGTATCCTGTCTCTAATTTCGAGCAGGCTGGACTTCGACTCCGTACCCTATCGCTGCTGCGCCATTTCCCATGGAATGTTGCAGCTTATACAGGAATTTGTTTAGGATGTAACAAATGAGTCATGGTTCCTTCTATAAATAAAATTGAATTAACAAACTTTCAAATGAATCATCATAGATTAATAATTATCCGCACTAAGTTTTAGCAGTCAGCCCACATGCCTGTCATGGTATTGCAAGTGGTGATGTATTGATGACTTGACGGTATTGCTCAAAGTTAGACAATCTCGTTTATTTAGTCGGGAGTTCCTTGCGCAAGAGTTTGCCTTGCAATGTAGTCTTCTTCTTTTCGTGTGGTTAGTAATTAGTTACTAACCACACGAAAAGAAGAAGACTGAAACTCTGACACCAGGTTAGCCTGGTGTCAGAGTTTTAAAGCCACCCATGGGCCTCTGACTTGGCTTCACATGCCGTCAAGAAATATCTCTCAGGCATGGTTTCCTCACGATGTTTTCCTTCACCGTTTTTGAAGCAAGTGATAATTATACAATATGCACATAAATCCGAAAATCAGAGGTGCGTGCCTTGGGTTCGAACTCGAGACCTATGACTTGGCAGTCCGACGGTCACACCACTAGGCTATCACTGCTATGAAAGCTTTTGCTTGGAAGTAGTGCTATCATACGTATTTCTGCCTTCAAGCTGTTAATTTTTTATGGTTCCGTACCACAAAAGGATAAAAACGAAAGGGAACCCTTAAAGGATCACTTCGTTGTCCGTCTGTCTGTCAGCTGGCTGTATCTCATGAACAGTAATAGGTAGTCAGTTGAAATGTTCACAGATTGTGTATTTCTATTGCCGTTATAACAAAAAATAATAAAAATCTAATTAAGTTAAAAAATTAAAGGGGTCCTCAACAAAATAAACGTACGGCGTTTTTTGCTCGATCTTAATAAGGTACGGAACCCACTTACTTGTCTGTGTGACGTGTGCAAGTCCGACTCGCACTTGTCCATTTTTTTTTTAACACTTTATATCAATTTACCACCCTTACGGGATAGGTACATCTGCATCTGAATGATCGACAATTTTCAATGAATCTCGGTATGTTAAGATGGTGACCCATACATGGACAGATAACACAAATACATATCACAATCAGATGAAAATCATAATCAACTGCCTTGTTGTTTTGAACTCTAGTGCTCGCAAGCGCGACTGTGCTGCATCTGCATGACGGCCTGGGTACAATCCCTGGCTGAAAAATGATAATTGGTTTTACAATTCGGAAATTCTTAATAACAGCCCAGAATTTAGATAGGTGTCTGGTAAATAGCGATAGGCTAGCCCCCTCCCCTTATATCGCAGAAATAAAACTGGTAAATATGAGTGAACTATCGCGGACACTGGCAGTGAACCACTTATCGACCTTATTACTAAGGGCATAAGGGTGCAAAGTGGTTTAACGCAAATGTCCACGGTTGTACCTACTATACAGCGCCACCTATCACATTGGTGAGTTTAGGCATGATGATATTTCATATTAATAGTTAGCTAGATAACCTTATGCAGCCACATTTTCCTAAATTATTATATTAATACGTGAAGCAAAAACTTTGAACCCCTTTTTACGAAAATGAAGCGGACGGAGGAGTATGAAATTTGGCACAGTTAAAGTTTATATGGAGAAGGAGTGCAGAAAGCTAATATTTTTATATAATACACATTTGAAATAAATTAAATTAATAATAGAAAAACATTACACACACTACCATGCGTTTGACACAAGATGGCTACCTTAGAATCATGACATGGCAGCATGGAATTAGTATGTACAAATTGAAATGAATTATGGTCGAATTTCGATCTCTGGGCGACCACTAGTATAATAAATAGCGTATAGCTTTCCTTCCCGTTTGGCGATAACAAGCGTTATGTTATGATGAATTCAGGCAATAACAAGCAGCTCAAATTAAAAAGGTTGTCACCCTCAGTTGCTCTACCGCTCGTCCTCTAGACGCGTATGTAAATATCACGAGGTATTAACAATTACGGCTGAGGTGACCCTGGTTCGTATTGCGGAAGCGGACAGAGACCGCGACTAAAAGGCCCATGTTAAAGATGTAGATTTTACGCAAAAAATATTTACGTAGAATATTCTTTTGTATAATAACTGCTGCGACGCAGGCTTCCTCTTTGTGAGAAGGAATGGTCCGTAATCCAACACGCGGGCTTATTGCGGGTCTGTGGCGGATCCAGGGTTGTTGTTTAGGAGGGTCTTGACCCCGCTGAGGGTAGGTTTTTAGCAAAGTAAACACTAAAAAAAACACAAAATTTTAAAAATTTCCTCGGATTACTTTTCGCAAATTCCTCAATGATTTCGTTAGGTTGTAGACTCCCAGAGATATCTCGGTGAATATACATGAGTGGCGCGCGGATTAAAAAATCGTCACGTAAACAAAACAGTCTATATATATTTTTTTTTAAAGACGGAGAAGAACGGGCAAGAAACTCCATGGACACCCAGTTTCTTGCCCGTTCTTCTCTATAGGTACTACGCTTTGGAATGGACAACTAGCTTCATATTTCTGACTGACCGACTCCTTGACAATTCAAAAATGCCTGTAAATGATTTAATTTAAACAAATGCTTCGAGTTTGAGTACTTGCTAACTTCATGAGTAAACCGACATTTCCGTCGTAACACCCACAATGTATCGTTTTTTCTATCAAACTTCTAGTAACTGATATCAACGGTTAGAAATAGACAAGTATTTATCAACAAGATAAGTGTTAACTATATATGTCGCATAGCATACCTCAGAATGTTAAGTAGTAACGCCACGCCCTCATTCACTGAGGCCCCATTTTTGCGGGTTACCAAAGAGGGAACACGAATTCTGTTCGGAAAAGGACAGAATTTGTGACCTTTTCAGAACGACCCGTGGGTCTCAACTGTCATATGAAAATCTGCGTCATCAAATGCCTGAAAATCTAAGCACATAGTTTAACTGTAGATGTAGATTATTGATCGGACGGTAATCAAAGAGAAATCCCGAATTCTGTTCGCAAAGGGACCGAATTTGTGACATCTTGCCTCTGAGAGAAAAATCATTAGGTCTCAATTCTCTTTTGAAATTCTGTGATATCGCCTGAAAATCTGGCTAATAGTATCTAGCCTGAGAATATCGGTATTGAGTAATGCCCCATTAGCTTTAGACCTCAAACCGGGGCTCTCAGACGCCATTTTTAACGACACTCAAGTAATTCTATTCAGAAAAGGCAAAAATTGTAACCTCTTCTTTCATCTGTAGCGAAAAATGATGTCTTACAACAACATTTTATATTCTATTCTGTCAGTGATCACGCTAGCCAAAAACCCTGGCATTTATCTTCTTTTCTTGTGTTAGTATAACGAATGGTAATTAGCCAAATCAAGCCATCTTCTTCTTCTCGTGTGGTTATTGACTAACCTGGTGTCAGAATTTTTAAAGCCGCCCATGGCTTGGCTTCACATGCCTTCGAGAAATATCTCTTAGGCATGCCGGTTTCCTCACGATGTTTTCCTTCACCGTTTTTGAAGCAAGTGATAATTATACAATACGCACATGAATCCGAAAAGTCAGAGGTGCGTGCCTTGGGTTCGAACTCGAGACCTATGTCTTAGCAGTCTGACAGTTACATCACTAGGCTATCACTGCTACAATCAAGCCATGATAAAAATATTTGTCTGACGAACCAAGGCGCGCCCCAAGTACTTGTAGAAAACTATCGATTTTGCTCGTCGCTTCATGGACACATTTGAAACAGAGCTGATTGTATCGATCCTAATGCAGACAAGGCCAGGCGGATGATGAGCGCTACAGGAATCTGTCTACAAAATGGCACGCACAAAGGGTTCATATGTGTGTGTATCATGTGAGGGTGTTTGAGTGCGTGCGCGCAGGTAGCTACCGACCTTCGAGTTCAACGCACTGCCGCCCTAAAATACACACGGATGTCGCGACGCCGGGGAAGGGGCGAGGGGACATGTAGTGCACAAAAAGTATACACAGGTGGCGTGTGGATGTGTGATCGGCCATTTTTTGTGGCACTATGGGTAGGTAGTAGGTAGTAAGACCAGGATGTTTCTAACAGACGGATGAACAGCTTACCAATGGATCCTTCACTGTCCCTTGAGCATACAAAGTTCGGAAATGTATGGGGTCCAGATGGCGTTGAATTTATGTGAGATTCTGCGCGCACAGCGGCCATTTTAAGATTGGTAGATGATATCCTATTTGCAATGGTTCCAAAGTTTGGCTTGGCAATGAGTTAGTCCCCTATTATATAGGGTTTATCCTATCTGGCGAAATGAGGGTGCCTCAGTCTTCTGCATAGCCCTTCAGGGAATACAGAATAATGATTAATAATAGTGAAATCCGTAGGAATATCTTAGCTTCTTATACCGACATATGTATGACCATTGCTTTACAGTTCGACCTCTATTATCGCTTCCGATTACAGAGAAACCAACACAAGGAAATATGATGTTGGTGGGCCTATTAAAATTAAGTAAAATCCCGCCAACAAAAAGGATAAAATTTGGAGTTGATTTTTCTCCAAAAACACCAGAACCGACTCCTTTTCAGTAAAACATTCTGGTTAATAACAACTATTTATAGCATCAGATTATTATCAGCGCTTGGAAAAAATTTATTGTTTCGAAATAACCATGTAGGTAAGTAGGTATTTTTAAAACAGAATGCTCATGGACTTATGACTGTGGGTGAAACCGCTATTTGAACGCTCGGCTCACCGACGGAAGTTGAGAATCCAACAGCGCGCTTTTATCTAGGCACTAGCTTCTGCCCGCGACTTCTCCCGCTTTGTAGTCAACTATAATAGAAAATACCATATGAATCTGCCATTTTGTAGCTATCTGAAAGAATTTTCGAAATCGCATCGAGATGTCTAATCCATAAGCAAAAAACCCGTAGTTTCGGCCTAAGTTACGGGAAATGCCTGCTCCGTATCATAAATTTAGTTTGGGGTCCTAACTAAGAATGAATGACGGCACCATTTGACAGTTGTCCCTACTCCCTATGAGTTATTGCCTGTCAGAAAAAGTTAATTAATCGGGTGTCTCAAAAAAAACTCAAAACTCAATAACCAAACTAATAATACCTCCCATATCCAAACTTACATACTTTACACAATATTAGTGTAGATTCATTTGGGTGTCGCCTGGTGTTATAGTTTGACCGGGAGCGCTGTTAGGAATGCGCGGCGAGTCTGGGGGCCAGCGTTGATGAATGAGCGGCGGGTGGGATGTCGCGCGCCGTGAGTATTAACGAATGAGCGGCCTGCATTGCCCCCAGTCTCGCCACGAACAGTGGTCTCGATCAAACTATAGTAAAAACTGGTACCTATTAGTCCCAACAACGAAAATTCCATACCTTTCGAAACTGCGAAGGTGATCCAAATGGCGATTCTCAAGAAGATTGTAACGGTGTCCGTCTGTCTACCTAAAAACAAGCTGCGAACTCCAAACCAACCACTAGTTATTGCAATATCTCTTGAACTCTCAAAGCATCTCATGATAATAAACTATATCTCAACAGAAAAGGACCAACCTCAGCCTCATTGTATGTATATTTGAACAAAACTTACACCCCAACCTTACTACCACGAAATAAGATTGGTACTTGCTTAGCAAAAACTCGCGACAAAAAATGCTATTCACGTGAACAAAAAATTGTTCCCCACCCGCCCGCAACCTACCTGCTTACCCTCGAGGTACGATTTGTATGAAGGTTGAAGAATAAAGGCTGGTTCCACAATAGGGTCTAAAATTCTTAGGTTTTGTGTCTTCTTTACAAAATATGAACAGTTTTTGTGAAACCCACAACTTTTGCGCTCATGCGATTTCTTACAAATGTAAATTCATTTGTTTTTTTTTACAAAAGACTCTTCAAGTAAAAGTTGGCTTTCGAAAGAAGTTTGTTGAATACCTGAATAGCATTTAATTTGTTGAGAAATTTAAGAAAACATTGCTATGTATTGTATTTCAGTGTTCAATGTAAAAGTGCTTTATTGAAGAAATGTTAATTTTTTTACATTATGTAATAAACTTTTTCGGACTCACCTTTTCCCGATATGCGGGGTCGGCTTTCCCGATACGCGGGGTCGGATTTCCCGATCAAACGACAACATTTATTTCGGCCTTTTGCGTCATCTTCCGTAACATAAAATGCATAAAAAACTAAAAAACAAAAATACTTTCTCTTTGGTCGAGTAGTCGCAAGCGCTACTGCTGAGCTTGAGGTCCTGGGTTATTGGGGCAAAGTGTTATTGGGTTTTTCTATCTGGAATTTCTCAGTAGCAGCCCGGAATCCGGATTTGTGCCCGGTTGATGGCAATAGGCTCGCCCCCTATTACATGGGACTTAAACATGACTGGCGAAATGTGGGCACCTTAGTGGGTTACTACATGGGTTCCTAACTACAAAGCGTGATGTTTTGTTGATGTCAATAAAAGAACACTTACAAAAATACTCATCATCATCATTTCAGCCCGGAATCACCCACTGCTGGGTATAGGCCTCCCCCCTTTTTCCGCCATACTTCCCGGTTCCGTGCGTCTCTCATATCCAGGTGTTTCCCACGACTTTGACGATATCATCGACCCAACGCGCTTTTGGACGACCTTGGTTTCTTTTGCCTAACCTAGGCCACCATTCGGTCACAGCCTTACAGTTTACTCCATCGGCCATCTCCGCGTCTGACTAGATGTCCTGCCCAACTCCACTTGAGGCGCATCGCCCTGTCTCCGACGTCGTAGACTTTCGACCGGCGACGGATTTTGGTGTTACGCACTCGGTCTAGTATGGTTATGCCAAGCATGGCTCGCTCCATAGCAATTTATGCTACTCGTATGCGGTGGACAGTTTCCTTTGTGAGCGTCCATGTCTCGGCACCGTAGGTCATTGTAGGCAGGACACACTGGTTGAAAAGGCGAGTTTTTAGGCACTGTGGGATGTTTTTGGATCGAAAAATATGTTTCAGCTTTCCAAATGCCGCCCACCCAAGCTGTATTCTCCTAGTACCTACAAAAATACTAATAAAAATAAATAAATAAATCCGACTGGTACTTGCAGAGATTACCGCGTTTAAAAATAAAAACAAACAGTTCAGCTTTATTATATTTATTATTGATATTGATACAGGAATAAAACAATACACATAGTCTCGTAGTATTTAAAATGATAACATGATAGAGATATGCTACACAAACGGCGGAGTTCAACAATCATTGTGCGTTGTTGACCTCAGATAAACGTGCCGGAGAAATGTAAACTGAGCTGTTGAGAGTGGCTGGAGAAAGAAATACCGTCAAAATTATAACTATTACTTGGTCACGGAATTCTGCAATTAAGCAGTGATAGCCTAGTGGTGTGACCATCGGACTGCCAAGTCATAGGTCTCGAGTTCGAACCCAAGTCACGCCACCTCTGACTTTTCGGATTCATGTGCGTATTGTATAATTATCACTAGCCTCAAAAACGGTGCAGGAAAACGTGAGAAAACCGGCCATGCCTGAGAGATATTTCTCGACGGCATGTGAAGCCAAGTCACAGGCTCATGGGCGGCTTTAAAACTCTGGCACCAGGTTAGTCACTAACCACACAAAAAGAAGACGGAATTCTGAACCCAATGCCTTAATTATATATTATGTCGCAGGGAAGCCGACCCCAACATAGTTGGGAAAAGGCTAGGCAGATTGATTGATTGTCGCAGTATGGTTATAGCCGTGATATAGCTCTATATCGTATTATGACATTATGACCATGAAAGCGGTTCATAACAGTCGGAGTGCCTTTATTTTGTTACTGCGACCAATTTCGACGTAGCGCTCGCCGGCCGCTGCCACGGCACCGCTCGCTTCGCTTGCTCGGCTCGCGCGTTCTAACCTAACCTCTTTGATCGGAGTGCCCTAATAGTTGTATTCCTAGTTACAGTTATGCTCCTATCCTGCTATCAGGGCCACAACCATCTCACTGCAACGTATATACTTACCTACATGTATAGCGCATGCGTTAGTTAAAATATTTACCCATCAGCGAGCTGGGGAGTTTGTTGCGCCTCTTCTTCCCAGCTGAAGTACTAGGAGGTGGTGAAGGGCGGGCGTTTTGGGGGACTGTCTTATGTAATTTAAAAAAGTGCTGATTCTCAGCCTAAATTGAATAAATGATTTGATTTTTGTGGCCTTGCTGACTGCTCAAGATACACTCTAAGTATCGCTACTCGTAGAGACTAATGCGTTATGAATGCACCCCAAAATGCACCAGTCGAAATTCGAAAACCTTCTCACTTCAAAGAAAATAGAAATGGCCAGGTCACGTGGCTAGGCTTAAAGATGATAGATCGCCGGGAAGAGTATTAAAATCGACTGGACCAGAGGCACTTGAAGCAGAGGCAGGCCTAACGCTAGTAGATGGGGTTATGGGGGATAGGTTGATGAGATAGTGGAGGTGACGGGTCAACACAGTCAGCAAGAAAGATTACTGGCATTTCTCAGAGGAGTGTTTTACTCGAAGGGGGTCCGCGCAAACTACATAATATGTTATTTTACTTTGTATATTCTTTAGGTTTCCGGGAACCCTTATAGTTTCGCCATGTCTGTCTGTCTGTCTGTCCGCGGCTTAGCTCAGAGACTCTTAGTACTAGAAAGCTGTAATTTGGCATGTGTATACATATTAATCACGCCGACAAAGTTATAAAGAAAAAAAAAAAAAAAGGTTACCTCCCCTACATGTAAAGTGAGGATCTTTTTTCCATGGTGCTGAGATGTCGTTGGAAAGGTCGTTCAAAAACATTTTGATAAATTCATCCCAACTACGGAACTCTTCATTGTGCGTAGTCCGACACGCACTTGGCTGGTTTTTATTTTATATTTCTAAGTTATTAGTTTGTACACGGAAATAAATAAAGTTTTCTTTTTTTTGTAAATCTCAATCGATCGACCCCAGAAGCATAACCAGAAATACTCGCTATTTTTAATCAGATTCTCAAAATAAGTATTGAAAAACATTGAGCGGCGTAGTTTCGAGAAGCGCGCTTTGAGGTCACGCATGAATTATGCTGGTTCTTGCCACTGCCGGGTCTCGGTAACCTCGAAAACAACAAAACTTATCATTATTGGCTTTTTTGGATTTTTTGATTGGAGAGGTTCTCGCCTCGGATAGGATTATCGAGAACAGGTAAAAAGTTGACTCGTGTCAACATTTCATGACGTAACGCCTGTGTTTCCCCAAAGGGTTAGGCAGAGGTCTACCTATAGCACACCCATATCTCACCAGTTATGTTTAAGTCCCATGTAATACGGGGCGAGCCTATTGCCATCGACCGGGCACAGACATTACGTATCGACGATAACAATCAATCTGCCTAGCCTTTTCCCAACTATGTTGGGGTCAGCTTCCAGTCTAACCGGATGCAGCTGAATACCAGTATTTTACATGGAGCGCAACCCAGTAACTGGGTAATACGATACCCCTTGGTAAGACTGGTGTCAGACTTTCGGGCTTCTGACGACTCGTAACGACTGTCAAAGATCCACGAATGACAGCCGGGACCAACGGCTTAACGTGCTTTCCGAGGCACGGAGGATTCTCGGTATGTAAAGATGGTCACCCATCCACTGACCAACCCCGGCAAGCGTAGCTTAACTTGATGGATCGACCAGTGCGGCTGTTGTTACTTAGCCACGGGCTCCTAGCGACGATAACAGAATGTCGAAATTGTGGCATTCTCACAGGCTTTCAAAATTGGAAGCGTCATCTTCGTTTAAAAAAAGATTTGTTCCGCATTCGCCTCACAAAGTTCGCTCCACATTTGAATAATCCTTCTTCGCTCCACATAAATTGTATTTCGAGCTGTCGAATGAGAGTTTGGGAAAATCTCCAGAAGAAACAGTTCTGTTATCTTGTATGTATGACTATGACAGAATCGTAGGCAAGGTTTTGTTTCTCGATTGAGAGGAGAATCGCCTGGCGAGTCTCGTCTATAAGACTGTAATTCTCACCTCTTAAGACGCAGATATATGCCAGTGACTTTGAGTGGTTAGGTTGCGTGTTCTGTGCTGAGCTCACGCAACGCGTCGTACGTCCAGCCAGTAAAAGGAATCGCCCATCAAGGAGCGCTGTCCCAAATTAGACGCATTACGCATGACGCATTTATTCAAAGGCATTTTAATAAAACACGTATACTAAAAGATCAATAATTAAATTATCCTTCAAATGGTTTAGGTTCCACAAAAATACGCTTGATAGATTTTGCGTGATTCTCAGTTTCTTATCCGCATTAGACGTAACTTTACAAATAAATTTCACTATGTAATATAAACATAATCTAAAATATTTTTATATTAAGTTATTAAGAAAATGCTCTAATTTAACATATATTTTTTCCAAATCATTAACACTACTCGTTTAGACGTGATCTTCAGTATAAAAACATTAAAAGTCGGTTATCGTCGCCTTAACCGGCGAGAAAATCCTTGTGTACTAAAACGTGCCGAATACCTGAGTTCACTGCGGTAAGGTCAGCAGTTATTTAATTGAGCGAATAAACTGCTGTGTGAGGTTTTCCGATATCATAAAAAAACACATCAGCCATTCTATAAAAATCACACCGTTAAAACTGCTGTGCTGTGATTAAAATCATACTGGAAATAGGGATAGTGACAAAAAAAAAAAAATTTTTTTAGTCCGTCTTTGAGATTGTAAAAAAATATTGGACACGTATTTTTTCTTTTTTTACGTAGTCTAAAGATTACGGCAATACATTGAGGTAAAATGTGCCATGACGTCACGAGTATGTAGATTTTATACATACTAGTGACGTAGCGACCCCCACTCCCCAACTTAAAATGCGTTTTATTTAAGAACGTTTTATTAATATGATAAAGCAAAAAATACGTGTCTAATATTTTTTTATTATCTGTCTGACGGACTAATTAGATTTTTTTTTTTTACACAGGCATCATCCCTATTGATATTATTGTCAGCTCACTTAACCTCAGTTTTCACGTTGATGTTTGATGTGTAACATCTTTTCTCTCGCTCTCCTGCAATCTGTGGGAGTGATTTCGTGAAAAGGGACGGAAGTGTGTAACAGGAAGCCGAGGAAGCGCTCGCTATTTGATTTGACCAATGAGCGCGCGCGGTGTTAGTTTGCCGTCAGCAACGACCTTGATGAGACCCCACCCTGCTTATTACCAAGGTGAGATGTCAGATGTTACATATCATAAGCGACTACTGTAAGTCTCGCTCCACGATTACCGAAAGGGATATGAGGGAGAAGTTAGTCCTCCTTCTGCGAAGCAGTTATGCTCGCGAAGGAGAAGGCGGAGCGCGCGAGGGAGATTCAAGCTGCACGCCCTCGCGCCCCTAGTCGCCGCAGGAGACGCCCCGGGCGTCGGGAGTCACAAGCTGACTTCCGGCCACCGTAGGCGCGGGCCTGCGGACGGTGAGCGATGGGCAGCTCGCCGTCCGATAAGGACCAGGCCCGGGTCGACGGCGCGTTGTGTTCCACGCGCGCCTCAAAGGGATGTCAGCACCAACTGACGGGGTCCGAAAGGACCAATGCCTGCTGGGGTTGCGGGTTTGTCTGAAAGGGATATCGCGGCCCCAGCACATAGGCAACGGAAGGAACACGGGTGGGTTTTAGTCAGTAAAAGTCTGACACTCCCTCTCGCTCCGCCCAGAGCGGGAGGAGTCATTTGATGATTTCCCACCCAAAAAAAAAAAAAAAGTTAGTGGATCTACATTTCGCCTTTATCTTTCCCATATAATAGAGGGCATAATCGAGCACAAATCTAGGACTCGAGCTGCGACTGAGAGTTATGTAAGACTGAAATCTATCTCAAGTTAAGTACAGTAGCATTTCATACGAAAATGAACCTTATTTTTATGTCGTTAATGTGCAGATTCCTATATGCGACTGTGATCAAGCGTTTTATACGAATATGAACATTAATTCTATAAGAATAGTGTTCACATTTGAATGTGAAGCTTAGCAAAGTCAAAGAGCTCAAACTCAAACAAATCTTACCCCTAGGAAGATTCTTCGCTCAGTACTTATTGTTGCTAAGTACCTACTAGACCATTGTAGTTTTCGGATAAAGCCTCATACAGACTAGCGCGACGCGACACCGGTAATTATTCTACCGTGAAGTTTTCTCAGAAATTCAAATTTCGACGTAGCGCTCGCCGGCCGCTGCCTCGGCACCGCTCGCTTCGCTTGCTCGGCTCGCGCGTTCTTACCTCTTTGATCGGAGTGCCCTAATAGTTATATTACTAGATCGTCTGAGAGATATTTGTATGTGAAGCCAAGTCAGAAGCCCATGGGCGGCACAAAAACTGACACCAGGTTAATCTCTAACCACACGAAAAAAAAAAGACTGTTCACACCGCTGCTGGCGAGTAGGTACTCGTTTGTCGCAGGGACAAGAGCTATCAAAGAGAGTACGCTCGCTTGGCTGGCATAACACTCGCTGAGCGAGTAATCGATGCTCGTTACTCGCTAACTGGTTTTTAGTTGCTATCTCTACTCGCTTCTCGTTAAGGCTTATGCAGACCAGCGCGACGCGACTTCAACAATACAATTTCTAAGAAAACTTCACGATATAACAATAACCGGTGTCGCGTCGCGCTAGTCTGCACGAAACTTTAACCGCCGTTGCGTTGGTGGGATAGGTGCTTTACACAATAGGGATGATGCCTGGGTAAAAAAAGTGAAATTCTAATTAGTCCGTCAGTCAGATAATAAAAAAATATTAGACACGTATTTTTTGCTTTATCATATTATTAAAAAAATACTTAGATAAAACGCATTTTAGGTTGGGGAGTGGGGGTCGCTACGTCACAAGTATGTATAAAATCTACTTACTCGTGACGTTATGGCACATTTTACCTCAATGTATCGCCGTTATCTTTAGATTACGTAAAAAAAGAAAAAATACGTGTTCAATATTTTTTTATAGGCTCTCAAATCCTTCCTTATCCTAAGGGCACGTAATCCTTACCATTACCCGCGCCCCCCGGTCTACTCCTAGATATGCAATGGCCTTTGAAGTCCCATGAAACATGAGGCTTCATGGGCTAGTGCAAATCTTGGGGTTCATTCGATTTATCGAGTCTGGTTAAACCACGCTGGGATCGGTGCATTTCATTCATTCATTCAATCTCAAAGACGGTCTAAAACAATATTTTTTGTCATCACCCTATTGCGCTGTGGCCTGTGATACATGGCGTTCTTAAGGAATTAAATGGCGTGGCTGTGTGTGTTTTGACGAGGTATTCTGTTGTGCTACGAACATAAACTATGTGCACTAATATGTGTTGTTTGTCACAGCGCAGAGTACACATTTGTTTTGTTTTCAGTCCTGTTATCTCGCTGAGATTAAACCGCTGGACGTGGACGTTGTTCCATTAGCATGTGGCCTACGAAATGGGGAAACAGAAGCTCCATTTGTTAACAAAGCTTAAAAAAGAGGGTCCTGGAAAGTATAAGGCCGCATTCCGAATTAGAATATAATCGCTCACAGCGCTGACATCAATAATTTGCGTTCCGAGTTAGATATCACGATTATGACAGGGCTGTCAAGATTTTGGAACGCTCTTGAACGCGCTCACAGTGCTCGCTCAACGTCAAAACTTGCATAGCATAATTTCTTTGTATAAATACCACACATTTCTTCTTCTTTGGTTAGGTGGTGACGGTAGCCAGAAGCACAATTTCGAGAATGCCACATTAGTCTAAAGATATGATGCGATTCAATACAAAACACCACAACTGTCATATTTGACAGCGCTCATGATGATATTATTTAGAGCATGGTCGGCGTTGTCGCAAGATGGCGCTTGTCATGACGTTTCACGGAACATCGTTATCGCGCTCACACTAATTCGGTACAGGTGGTACGTGTGTTAGCACGCTCAAATCGTTTAGAGCGTAACTCGGAACGCACCCTTCCTATACATATAGGTGGGACAGCCCCATACTGGGACATTGGATACGCCTACATGCCACAGTGGCGTAATTAATGAATAAGTTGTTGTTTCTCTGGTAATTTAAGATTTAAAACTAGTGTTAGTACACACTAGTTTTTAAGTTGTGTTTATACTAACCAAATGGACCATACTTATGGGTCCGAAAGAAAAGTACGACTGGAGCCGAGTATACGCGAGTCAGCGCCGAGTATCCGTGATCCAGCGTAACCGACCGACGGCACTCAAGTATAATCGATTCAGCGTCATCGACCGACCCGAGGGTGACGGTTCAGTTTCGTCCAATGTTCAGAAAGAGCGCAAAGTGCGCTTGAAGAAGTTTTTACTTCAATAAACATCTTTAGTTTGTGAAGCCTACTCACTCTCTCTCTATTTAAGACACTGACGAATACAGTTGACATTCCACAGGGTATGAAGCTAGAAGTACGCAGCGGGCTCGACTTATTCGGTCAATTCAGTGAGTGTAACGTAGTCAGAAGATCTAAGAGTTACGCGATAGAAAGAGAGGCAACTTCTTGATGAATATTACATTACGTAAGAGTTGTACGACCTGAATTGCACTTTATTGTGTCGTAGCAAGAGTCGCTTTTTAAGCTATTGCATAGCTTCTATTGCGGGCCTTGAGCGTGGAGACCGAATCCAGAAATTCCGTAACGAAAATAACCTAACACCCCCATAGAGTGAAATTTTAAGATGCGCGCGCATCACTGTGACACAAATTGCATAAGTTGATAAAAAAAAAGACGTGTGGCACTCGGAGACTGCTGCGGTAAAGCTATTACATAGTATTTTTTTTTTTTTTTTTTTTAAACATTTAAGGCGAAAGCGTCAAGGTAGCCCGCGAAATTCAAATTTTGTTACGTTTTTTGCAATTTGCAGGTCAGTATCATGTTGTAAGTTGATTTAAATATGATTCGCGGCCGTATCAAATGTATATTTATAGAATTGTTATCATAAAAATTATCAATACAACTCTCTAAGTTCATATAACTACATTGAATGACTATTTCATGAAATCATGACATTTGACCATTGTGCTTACATATGGAGTTGTATTCCTGATTGTAATGATTATAATTATGTTAAACCATATTTATTACGGTCGCGAATCATATTTTAATCAACATAAAACCTGACGACCTGCAAAATGCAAAAAACTAAAGAAAATTTGAATTTCGCGGGTTGCCTTAGCGCATGCCCTTAATATTTGCTGTTGGTAATATTTAATTGTTTTTTGGGTGACGTCTCTGAGTGTGGAAATTGCGACTACATTGTAGTGTTGGGTCCCGGGACCTGTAATAAACCTGCAGAAAAAAAAACATCTAGTTAGCAAAGTGTGAGCAGGTCTGCCTGTCCAGAGTGCGCCCCATCGTGTATGCCATTTGAATGCACCGCATTACGAATTGGGGACACAACTTGTATAAGAACGCCCAGTTATCCGCACCCCTCTGCCATGTTGCCACGACCTATCTCGATTTCTCGACCACTGTGGTCGAGAAATAACTCTCACCGCTCTCAGAATAGAACTTCTGTTCTCCATTCTGTTGTGAACGTGGAGGAAGGAAATGGCCGACATAAAGCATACTATGTACATAGTGTTATTTATAACAAACACTAGCTGTTTCCCGTGGCTTCGTTTGCTATTGGAACTTCCCGTTTTGAGAGGGTGGAGCAGGTAAAAAAAGGTTTTACAATGCATTTGCTCGAAAAGAGCGTTTTCCAAGCAGTCAATTTGTGCGGAAAGTGTCCCTTTTTTTTCACTAGTGCTTTTTACTTTTCTGTTTATTTTTCGTCAGCCCGTCTCAGAGATTTCAATATTTGAGAAAAGTTGTACAAATCAGATGATGATGATAACGATGACGATGGCGATGACGATGGTGATGACGATGGTCAAAATCAAAAAGTCAAAGTTGAAGTCAAAGTGTGAGTCCAAGTCGAAGTCAAAGTAAAAAATCAAAGTCAAAAGTCAATTATTAATTAATTAATTGTTTTTATCATTAATATGTATACGTCGTCATATGTTAGATGTTACACATCATAGGCGACTACCGTAAGGCTCGCTCATTTTTTTTTTCCTCGCCCAATGCATAGTAAAACGTTGTATGATACACGTGCGTAAGATGATTTCCGACGAGTGTATAAGTCCTCACGAGTCACCTACCTTCCGCACTTGTAGCATAAATAACTATTAACAGTCAACGCATACCAGCATGCGAACATGGTATGGGTTTCAGTTTAAGAGATTTTACTACGAGTTATCCAGATTAGAATATGCACGTAATTCAAAGGTTATTCATTTCTAGCTGCTCCCCACGGTTTCACCCGCATAAGTCTCGATCCCGTCGGACAATTGGGATAAAAATATCCTATGTCCTAACCAAGGCTCGGAACCGGTTTAAGAAATACCGGTTAATACCGGTTTATTTCGGTTTTCCTCCGAAATTTTCTTAAGAACATGAACGTTTGAAAGCTTGTGCAGACCAGCGCGACTTGTCGCGCGACGCGACACCGGTTATTGTTATTTATTTATTTATTTACGGAAAAACAAACAGTAGCACAATAAGGTTACACTTATTATCTTATAGATTAGGTACATTATAACAATTATGCTACCCACTACGTTCTCCACAGATTACCATTTAAAGTACTTAAAAACTAGCTAGTAACACAGACAATATCTAGCAACGCATACCTAGGCGTTATCCCAGAATTCATATCTGGATTTTTAGAATTTAAGTAAACTACACTACACGTTACGTCACGTTATACTGTGAAGTTTTCTTAGAAATTGTAAATCAAATCAAATCAAATCAAATCTTTTTATTGTGGGCATAGTTAAATTAATAAATAAATTACAGTTCCATTATGTCCTGCCTAATAGGCATACAATAATTAATTATGTCAACATGCAGTATAAAACAATTCTTAGGTATGACATATAAAACATATACGTATTGTCCGTATCGCGTCGCGCGACAAGTCGCGCTGGTCTGCACAAGCCTTTAAGAGCTTTATTTTAACCTAAATTAACCGGTTAATTTGACGAACGGCATGTCGGTAAACGCGGTGCAACTTGTGACTACTTGTAAGGATGCCGCGCATAGCGGCGCCGTATGTACTACTGAATAAAAACTTAACGGCGCGCGACGTTTATTTATCGTGCGGCCGTATTAACCGGTTTTTATTGCTCTAAACCGTTTAATCCGAAAAACCTTTATGTAAATAATCTTCCAAATACCGGTTTAAAAAAACCGGTTTACGCGAATGAAACCGAATGTAAAGGTTTTTGCGTCAAGTACATAATAACGGTTTGATAATTTAACCGGTATCCGAGCCTTGGTCCTAACCCAGGTTATGGTCTACCTATGTGGCAAATTTCATCCAAATTCGTTCAGCCGTTTTAGCGTGAAAGTGTAACAAACAAAAAATCAAATCTTTTCTCTTTATATGTGTAATATATTAGCTTAAATTTAAATAAACATGTTATAGGAGTCAAGACATATTTTCCTATTTTTGAAAAAGTTTTAATGCATTACTTATCTCTTAAATTTATCATTTTTTGTTGGAACGGAACGCAAACTCAAAACGCGTCGGCTTGATGAATTCCGGAAGTGAGATAAAAACTATGTGAATAAAAATCTGTTCTTTGCAGAGTGCTTGAAATCCCACTAAGGTTATTGCGATTTTGTGAGTGAATTTAATTTATATGATTTGGGGCTAAAAAAAACCTTAATAACAGATTCACACACTGTAAATGACGTCTTATCACGAACGCGACAGAAACGGATGTTTGAACTGTAGTCGACGACACTTTGACATTTTGATAGTAATGAATGACAGTGTCAATTTTGTCACTCAGAGTACATTTTTATATCGGTCCTAACTACAAATAAATTTATATGAAGAAAGAGTGGTTCTACCTAATAAAACATAATATGTAATAAAACATTTGAAGATAAAATCAAAAGTATTTCCAGTAATACTCGTAAACGCCAAGTTAATATGTTTCTATTGACCTAATTATAACCCCAAAATCCGAAAGTGTTTTAGATTTTTAACAATATTATGGATGATGACAAAAAAAATGTTTTTAGTCCGTCTTGGTGATTATTAAAAAAAATTGGACACGTTTTATTTTCATTTTACGTAATTTAAAGATTACGGCGATACATTGAGTTAAAATGTACCATGACGTCACGAGTATGTAGATTTTATACTTACTTGTGACGAAGCGACCCCACTCCCCAACTTAAAATGTGTTTTATCTAAGTATTTTGTTATTAATATGATAAAGCAAAAAATACGCAATATATAATATTTTTTTATTATCTTACTGACAGACTAATTAGAATTTCTTTTTTTTTTACCCAGGCATCATCCCTATTCTCAACAGTGTCCGTGATTTTAATTTAGTTTCAATAGAATATTGCATTATTTAAAATACAGAAAGTAAATTTACGTCTCTGTTGGTTCTTAGGCGAACGATGAATGGACGCCGAACAATGTCCTTTGCATATTAACCGAAACTGAAGTTACACTATCATTGAACTAATGTCGTTAACAATGTTTATTCCTTTCCTGTTTGAAAATGACCCTTTGCTACAATCTCAGGGTAATAATGTACCGTCAAAGAAGTTCATATGTAACCAGTTTCAAAACAAAATCCCGTGAACACGATGACCACATCTGTTACCGGCCCGGTTCTAAAGCCGTCGAGCGCTGCAAGCAAGAATAGTCCTTACGGTGGTTAGACATGAACTTTGCAGGAAGGTTGCCTTTAAAAGCATAATTCTTTTACGTTGCTTAAGGTACTTCCCCTCCACCTGACGTTCGTATTTTCCCACCCTGACCAACTATAATAATTCTCAGTATCTTTAAAGGTAATGTAAACGCGTAAAAGACGCGCAGACTCGCCAATGACGTAGCACCGCGGAAGCGTGCGCAAGGCCACAGCGCTTGCGCGTGAGAACAATGCAGTAGCGCTTGAGAAACTTACCATGTTACGTAGTGAGGCAGAAGGTTTACTTTAAACGGCCATACTTCTGGACATCAGCATTTAACTACTTGGCGTCATCTACATTGCCATATGCGAACTACGCATTACATTACTGACGTCAAGCAAATTCATGCATCGCGCAAACAGGGTTTACTGTGCGACTGGCTTATAAAACATCCTAACATCAATCGTCGGGAGGTAGCAAAACTCCCACTGTGGGGAGCGCCAACCAAAACTGACGGCCTCGTTGCTAGACCGGCCTCTGTTGGGCCTTCCCTAGGGAACTAGGGATCTGACCAGGCAGGGGCCTGTTGGCACGGGCGTCGCGAGAAGCACTTCGGGCACTCCTACAGATACACCCCATAAACACACCTCAAAGCGTTTAGGAGAGCCAAACCCCCCCTCGGTGAGTAGGTGTGCAATAAAGCACTCCCACCCCCTCCTAGGACGGGGAGGGGAACCCAGTGACCGGCCCCCGATTTCGAGGGCCGAGAGAACAATTCCTCGGGCAAGGGGCCAAAAAGCCCCAAAACCGATTCATCACACCACTACCACTATACAGTGTCGGGCAGTAGCCTACCAGACAAGACACCCTGTCTGGTCGGAGGATCCTCCCTTTTCTATGGAGGATCAGTGAACTTTACCCGAATTTGTGCCAAATCCGTTCAGCCGTTTTAGCGTGTAAGCGTAACAAACAAACTCACTTTCACATTTATAATATATTAGTTAGGATACAAAAGTCCCATATAGTGCAGACGAAGCCATATTGTAGCTTCAAATAATTATTCTAACCAATTCCTTACACATGTGAGACTTCTTCATTTGCCTACTCGATGACATTGCATGCTCACGTGACTATACTCTTGAGTTTTAACGCCAGTGAGCCAGTCCGACTAAAGTCTTACAAGCAAAACTATTCTTATAAGATCTTTGTTTTCCTTCGGGCTTGGATTGAGTTTTGAAACGCTGTCATAGGGATGTCGACCGGGAAAAAAAACACTATTTAGTCCGTCATTCCATTGGAGATCCGATCTCAAATAGCGGGATCTGGTCTCAGACCAAATAAAAAACCAAGACAGAGCGCTGCGAACAATACAGTGAAGCATGCCAAAACTACACCGCTGCTCTGTGCATATACGCAAACATTTACAACCTTTTACAAGGACACTACAATCAAACTACACTACACAAAGTGCACACATGCTTACGAAACCAGCTTCACTCCCACTCTTGACAGCGTTCTGTCTTTTTATTTGGTCTGAGGATCAGGGACGGAAAAAGCGAGAAATACAAAATGGCCCGATAAAAGTGGACCAAAACTATTTTTTTAAGTCTTTCGCCAAGGGTTTTATGTTCAGCTATAATTTATAGTTAAGGAGAAAATTAAGCTCAAAGGGAAACCAAAAAAATTTCAACAAAATTTGTTCCTGATTTCCAGTCCCCAAAAACTTAATAAACGGAGTGTGACTAAAACATCCCCGTTGCTTAAAAAAAAATGGGGTGCACCTTGGTCTAGCTGACTGGCTTATAATTTTGCCGGCAGAGAATATCTCATGATATTCTCCTGTCGATACGAGAGAAGGGTAGTGGTAAAATCAGGCACATGAGGCTTCCATACTTTTCTTTGGAAGGTAACCATGCCAATCTAGCTATGCACGTTCTAACTGCTAAAAAGATGTTTCCTGCATAGTATTTATTGGCATAGTTTTCCGCTTAACATCAGATTGGCAGTATGCCAGTTCTGTCACTTATCTATAAATTCAAAACTAGCTTCTATTGTCAACCATATTTCCATGAGCCCCTAGAATATCTATTGCTCGATAAAGTCTTCAATTTGGAACATATTGTAAATGATACGCCAATTCTAGAGGAAAATAGGGATGATGACAAAAAATATTTTTTTAGTCCGTCATGGAGATTATTAAAAAATATTGGACACGTATTTTTTCTCTTTTTACGTAATCTAAAGATTACGGCGATACATTGAGTTAAAATGTGCCATGACATCACGATTATGTAGATTTTATACTTGTGACGTAGCGACACCCTCACTCCCCAACTTAAAATGCGTTTTATCTAAGTAATTTTTTATTAATATGATTAAGCAAAAAATACGTGTCTAATATTTTATTATTATTTGACTGACGGACTAATTAGAATTTAATTTTTTTACCCAGGCATCATCCCTATTGTCTATGATGTGAATGTCATGTTTACCTACCATCTTGGTCTAGTGGTCGCAAGCGTTATTGCTGAGCATGAGGTTCTGGGTTCCATTCCCTGGTCGAGCAAAGTGTTATTGGGTTTTTCCATCTCGAATTTCTCGAGTCTGGATTTGTGCCCGATTGATGGCAATAGGCTCGCCCCCTATTACATGGGACTTAAACCTAACTGATGAAATGTGGATCTACTATTGGTACACCTCTCTGCCTTACTCTTTGATAATGGCGTAATGTTATTACTACCAGAATTGTCTATCCCTTAACATCAAGTCTAAACCCTGGTTTTCTCAGCAATCCTGCATTTCGTGGTAGTAGTTAAAAAAGCAATGATAGCCTACTGGTGTGACCGTCGGACTGCCAAGTCATAGGTCTCGAGCTCGAACCCAAGGCACGCACCTCTGACTCTTCGGATTCATGTGCGTATTGTAAAATTATCAATTGCTTCAAAAACGGTAAAGGAAAGATCCTAAGGAAACCGCCTGAGAGATATTTCTCGACGGCATGTGAACCAAAGTCAGAGGCCCATGGGCGGCTTTAAAACTGACACCAGGTTAGTCACTAACCACACGAAAATGGAATGGAACACTTTCCGAAATTTTATCAACGATCTTCACCACTACCTAGTGAGCCCGTATTCGAATGTTATGTCTACATTCCGTATTCCAATTTATAGTGTATTTAGCTGGTTACACTCGAATTCTAGGGAAACTATTCTATGTGCCTCATTTCACCTAAATCAAGTATGCGTAATTAATGTAATGATAGAGTAACAAACGGTCTGAAAAACTGTCACGATAATAATATAAGCCTCATTCATCGCTTTCTATTAGGCGAGATCTAGGTCAACAGCAGGGCCGTCCAGTAATTTAAAAAAGTAGAACTAATGTGTTATACCCTACCGTGCACTGACTGGATAGTTCCACTCAAATCTGTGTGGTTCTTTCCTCAAAAGACCATCTCAGACATGGTCCTTAAATTTGACCAGACCAAGATTATGTTTGGACTTTAAAAGAGACTCTGACATCTGAGTATGTTACGGCTTTTCTTCTCAGGTTTGCCAGTTAGGAAACACTGAAGCCATCCTATTTTCGACGAGTAAAAGTGTTTTTTTAATTACCAATTTTCAGAAATAAATATAATTTATTACTTACTATTTCAACATTTTGCACCAAGACTAATTGGTAGCTTCTCAAACACTAGTTGTTTACGCTATAACTACGCCAAACATGACTCGAAGCGAAACCTAACATAATAGCTTACAGTAAGGTTACCTAACAGTTAGTTACTCCAAGACCGGCGCCTCATTATGAACCAATAGCTGTATTAATTAGTATTCAATACTTACTGTAATGGAGTTGAGAGTTTTACAATGTTCTATGGCCTGTTTCACGAAAGATTGAGGATGTCAAGATGAGGTTTACGAGAAAAAATTTACTCTGGCCCTTATTCTAACCTATTTTTGTGGTCTTCTTCTTTCATATAAGTACTGCCCTGCTACGCCGAAAGGCGCTATCTCTGAGATACGCTCTTTTAGTTTTTTTTTATACCAATCAATAGCTATAACAATTTCGCATCCAATGGTATAATCGAAATACCGCTATCTCCATAACCACTCAGAAGTTTTCTAAATCCTTATGTTTCCTTAAATTACAATTTACAAAAAGTAAATTTTCTCGAAACTTACTCCAATTGAGATAGCGCCTTTTGGCTTAGCAGGGCAGTATACATCTCTATTAGATTTTCTCGTCAGCAAGGTCAACTGCAGGGTAGGTTCCTTAATCTTATGGATCATAATTCGTGGAGTTAGTACAAAAAACCGGTGAAGCAAAAAAATATATTGTGCGAAAACCGGCATACCTGAGAGCATATTTCTCGACGGCATCTGAAGCCAACTCAGAGGCCCATGGGTGGCTTTCAAACTCTGACACCAGCTTACTCACTAACCACACGAAGAAGAAGTACAACTACTTAGTTCCTTTCAAAAGAAATGGTTTGGGGAAGCACGACCGCACCAATCTATCGTCAAATGATACCGTATTCCGGTTTCAACGGTACGGTATGTGTCGGTAAATGAAGACCTAGCAATTGATACTTTGCCTTTGGGTGTCGGAAGCAATGCAGTGACGCATAGGACACTCCTGCTTGTCCGTAACTTATGTGTGAAGGTTGCTGCTTGATGTTAGGTGGGTCATTTGCCAGATTAACAAAAAAATAAGTTTATTTGCCACAGAAACACGTGGATAAAATATAAAAATAAAACTAGTAGATAACAAGACAATAACGAGCACAAAACAGAAATAGTCGGCAGCTGCTGGCACGTCATGACTGTGACAAGAAGGCTTCCACTCAGCATGATGCTGTGCTATGGAGACCCACAGCACAGCGCTGATTTTCAGTGGTCACCCGAAAAAAAAGTATGGAAACCAAGTCAGGTTTAAAGAATTATACATAAAAATAAAATAAATAGTACTCCACACACACGGTCTCGGTCTCGGTTTGTTAAAACTCCTTTTAACAAACCTCAGCATGGGTTTTGCCTTCCAGATAATTAATAAGTCGCTGTCAAGAACCTGTAGAGGTATGAGAAACTGTGTGTAAATTTTCTCATCCTCCATAGAAAAGGGAGGATTCTCCGACCAGACGGGTGTTGTGTCTAGTGGGCGACTGCCCGACGATTGATGATAGTCGCGCGTCAAACTTTGCTTGCGCGATGCAGGATTTCGCGTGACTTCTGTGTGATGCGTAGTTCGCATGTGAAGATGTAGATCAAGAACACAAGAGCAAATTTTACAATTAACCATAGAATATACTCTTTTGGGCACTTGACTGCTAAATTCTAGCCAACGCTTTTCAACGGGTAAAAAAAAATCTAATTAGTCCGTCAGTCAGATAATATTTTTTTTATAATAGGGATGATGACAAAAACATTTTTTTTAGTCCGTCTTTGAGATTAATAAAAAGTATTAGACACGTATTTTTTGCTTTATCATATTAATAAAAAATTACTTAGATAAAACGCATTTTAAGTTGGGGAGTGGGGGTCGATACGTCACTAGTACGTATAAAATCTACATACTCGTGACGTCATGGCACATTTTACCCCAATGTATCGCCGTAACCTTTAGATTACGTAAAAAAAGAAAAAATACGTGTCCAATATTTTTTTATAATCGCAAAGACGGACTAAAAAATTTTTTTTTCATCACAATAAAAAAAAAAAAAAAACATTTATTTCGAGCAACCCTAACTCGTATGCGGAGTACACACAAAGACAGAAAACACAATAAAAATAAGAATAAAATAAACCAGAAGACTAAATGTCTACCCGGCTCTGCTGACGGCAACATGCCTATCACAGCAGCGTATGTATGAACAGTCCATCCGGTCCGTGATTATCGTCAATACGGCATTGGTGTTGCCCCACACCCTACGCACCAGGGACGCGCCCCCGCTTACGCATGGTCGCGTGGTAGCAATCGGTACGCGCCTCAGCAAAAACACCTGAGGCCTGAGGCGCTGCAGTAGCGAGGCAGCCCCAATACAGCCCAGAACGCGTTGAACCAAGGCCTTGAGTCGATATTACCTGACATTTCTTTAAGCGTCGCCCACCTTCTTATCGTGACCATCGTGATTGCATAGTAAAGGCTTTAGTTTTTATCAGCAGTTTGTAAGATCTACTTACTATTAACTTCCGGGACGCCCCCTCCGTGTCATGGCGTTTCATAATGAGTAGATAATGCGGCTTGATAAACTCGTTTCCTCATTCGGTGGCGTTGGCGACATCCAGCATTACTTGAGTTTGTTGCCGATCAAAACAATCAATCTGCCTAGCCTTTTCCCAACTATGTTGGGGTCAGCTTCCAGTCTAACCGGATTCAGCTGAATACCAGTATTTTACATGGAGTGCAACCCAGTAACTGGGTAATACGATACCCTTGGTAAGACTGGTGTCAGACTTTCGGGCTTCTGACGACTCGTAACGACTGTCAAAGATCCACGAATGACAGCCGGGACCAACGGCTTAACGTGCTTTCCGAGGCACGGAGGATTCTCGGTATGTAAAGATGGTCACCCATCCACTGACCAACCCCGGCAAGCGTAGCTTAACCTGATGGATCGACCAGTGCGGCTGTTGTTACTTAGCCACGAGCTCCTCGCAAATTATAAAGGTCACAGAATTAAAATATGAGTCCAGTACCTCGAAAACCTGCATAGTTTTGTCATCCGCTGCTGAAATAAGCCTCTCCAATTCTTTCATGCAAGCTGCATCCAAAGAATTGGGAATAATATTTGGGAACAAAATGAAGATACTTTTTGAAGTATCTATATATTACTAACCAAGTAATCCTCCCAAATTAACCACACATGTCATCACCATACCCCTTTTGACAACATTGTTCCAACTGTCCTACTAATTCTCTACAACTGCCCCACTTAGCTCCGTAATTAGGAAACGCTCAACAAAGCAGCAGAGAGCGAAACCATTGTTAACGCAGACTCCATTTTGTGCCGAAAACCGACACGGTTCGCGCCGACGCGGAAAAAGAAAGCGAGTTTTGTATCAATGCAAATTGACTGCCTTGAGTCATGGTCGTGGTTTTAGCAAGGTTTTTGGTAAGTGGATCTGTTGTTTGGCAAACGATGAGGTTTTAAGAGCACTGTTTTGGAGAACCCAGTCGTAAAAATGGCTGGCGAGTTTTTGGGAAAGTAGAACTCTCTTGGGCACAATTACAAGTTTGTTTCACAAACTTTCTCATATGCGTGAAGCGATCCAAATGATCTAAAACCAATATTTAGGTCCCTCTACAAATTTTCTCTAAAATAGGCTTACCAACAATCTTTTTTAGCACATCTTCAACATTCTTAAACTCATTAATTCTGTAATATCGATGGTGTTATTCATAAGCCTTTCGGCGCGTATAAACTCTATAGCTACGCGAATGTGTGTCAGCGCGCGCGCAAGTGTTACAAGGTTGTCGTCAACGCGACGCCTACGCACGAAACCTCCTTTGTATACCGTTCCTATACCATTGTTTGTAATTATGGAAGCTTAATCAAAGGTGGGTGGGAGATGGGGAGTCCATTAATTTTAGTTGTCTGCCAAAATGGGTCTTGCAATAATTTTTGCGGTAGATTTGGGTGGTCTTCCAATTGTGCCGTTAGATTCTAAGTTTCTCTTTTTGTTTTCTTGTGGGTGTCATTCAATCAAAGTGGGAACTACGACAAAATTATGGGTCTAGTAAAGTTCCGGCACTATGTTCCACAAACTGCGATCATCATTCCGTTTTGGATAAGCCTTTTGGTCTTCAGATAGTGTTAATTTTAACACAGCCTCTTTGGTAAGGCCGTTGTTACAAGATTATAGTAAAGAGTGTACCAACCGCGATCATCATTCCGTTTTGGATAAGGCTTTTGGTCTTCAGATAGTGTTAATTTTAAGACAGCGTCTTTGGCAAGTCCGTTATTACAAGATTATAGTAAAGAGTGTACCAACCGCGATCATCATTCCGTTTTGGATAAGGCTTTTGGTCTTCAGATAGTGTTAATTTTAAGACAGCGTCTTTGGCAAGTCCGTTGTTACAAGATTATAGGAAAGAGTGTACCTACCGCGGTCATCATAAGGCTTTTGATCTTCGGATAGTGTTAATTTTAAGACAGCGTCTTTGGCAAGGCCGTTGTTACAAGATTATAGAAAAGTGTGTACCAACCGTAGTCATCATTGCGTTTTGGATAAGGCTTTTGGTCTTCGGAAAGTGTTAATTTTAAGACTGCGTCTTTGGCAAGGCCGTTGTTACAAGATTATATAGTAAAGAGTGTACCAACCGCGGTCATCATTCCATTTTGGATAAAGCTTTTGGTCTTCGGATAGTGTTAATTTTAAGACTGCGTCTTTGGCAAAGCGGTTGTTACTAGATTATAGAAAGGATAGTTTATTATTTAAATACCCACTTTTGGAAGAGACCAGGTGTCTGTGAATAAAGCCAGATGGGAAAGGGAAACGCAATAACAATGAATTGTAACAATAACCATTTACTCCATTATAGAACCTATTGAACAATTTCGCGCAAAACACAGTTCCGATCAGTATTCATCTGTGACTAACGGAGGCTGTAAGTAGGTCGCGGTATTTCTCAATTCGTCAAGTGGACCGCCAATGACCTGACCCTGACCAGCCTACGAGGACAATACCCAGCCACGATCACTTGCGTAGCGGCGTGTAGCGCTACGGTACTACGATGGAACCAGCGTAGATGGTGCTACGGAATATCTAGGTTTATAAGGAACAAGCGTAGATGGTGCTACGGAATATCTAGACTTATAAGGAATTAAGGAACAAAACTATTGTGTAAGCGATTGTGTTGAAGAATGATTTCGATTAAATGCAAATTTCTTCCGTAAGACTTAATAAAAGCAACCTCCACGAATGGCGGCCTAGCAACCTTTGCAGACTGAAGTGATTGGCTAGAATAGGGATGAAGCTTGGGTAAAAAAAAAAAAAATATTTAGTCCGTCAGTCAGATAATAAAAAAATAGTATACACGTATTTTTTGCTTTATCATAAATATCAAAAATTACTTGGATAAAACGCGTTAAAGTTGGGGAGTAGGGGCTCGCTACGTCACAAACTAAGTATTAAATTGACATTGGCGTGACGTCATGCCACATTTCAACTCAATGTATTGCTGTAATCTTTTGGTTGCCTAAAAACAGATAAAATACGTGTCCAATATTTTTTAATAATCTAACTGATGGACAATTTTTTTTTTATCGTCATCCCTATTATTAACATGGCACGAGTTTAGCTTGGGTAGTTCGTGTGAGAGATGGAAACTTGTGTTGAGTACATCGAAAAATCCTTTCTTAGTTCACCTCTACAAATTCAAATTCAAAATTCAAATTCAAATTCAAAAGTCATTTATTCAAACTAGGCTGAGAATCAGCACTTTTCGAACGTCAAAATTACATAAGACAGTCCCCCAAAACGCCCACCCTTCACCACTTCCTAGTGCATTAGCTGGGAAGAAGAAGTGGCGCAACAAACTCCCCAGCAGCACAGTTGTCTGTTCAGTTAGAAGAACAAAAAAAAAGATTCTATATAATAGTATTCAAAATAATTTACATTACGCAACACAAAACATAATTCAAATTATTAGCCATATGTTAGCTAGCACACGCCAATATACCAAACAAAACCATCATCTACCTAAATAAAACCATCAACGAATATAATATATGCTGTCGGAATCTGTGTTTCCCGATATCGATAACCATGGTATCTCCAGCGAGCACCATTCGTATCATCGACCCGATCGACATCGATCGTTTGAGACTCAAATAAACCTTTGTATTTTTTAACGTGCGTTACACCATACACGTGTCGTAGAGTTATTATTAAAGCCGTATTACATAGGTACGTGATAAAGTAAGATACTGATTGACAGTTGGCATAATAGCAACGTTGTGTTGCGTAGGCGCAGGCCAGCACTTCACAATTACATATCTGCTCTGATTCATATTGAAATATTTTACTCATTGATTGGTTCCGTGTGGTGCCGGACGTAAAGAATAGTACCATACCGTTTCTTCCTGTGGGTGTCGTAAAAGGCGACTAAGGGACTTACTAGAGAATGGGCAGCAGCGTTCTCTATGCATTTTAACACCATACTGCGATCGCCAACCTGCCTGCCATGCGTAGCGATTATGGCAAACCCCCCATCTGGGGGAGGCCTATATGCAGCAGTGGACGTCTTTCGGCTGAAGTGTGATTGGTTCCTCTTCCTCATTGTACTCTTGTCTTTATTAAAATTTTCGTCGTCCCCAACGCGGTTGGCGCAGTATGTCTTTTTTAACCCCTGCACGCGTAGCATGACCCTTTCTATTTCTACGAAGAATAGACACAGCTGTTTCTATACAAAGTGACATTTCGTTTCTCCATTTTTGACATCGCACCGTAGAAATCCTTCTACAATCTGTCATTTTGTCTTACGTTTCTAACAATCTTTGTCTAGGTCCTTTTGTATGTAGACTATTGCAGAAGAAAGTTTTCTATCCCAAACTGTCAAAATCACACTGACAACTGACAGTAGTGAAGACATTTTGATTTTTTAATCGCCATGCTAAAGACTGTAGAAAACTTTCTACTTGACGGCCACAAAGTATAAACGGAAAACTACAAAATCATGATTATACAGAAGAACGTTTTGAATGCAAAATTGTGATAATAATTAATAGAAGAACAATGTATCTAGTCTAATCTATCAAGCTATCTCCTCCTATTTTACATCATTTAGTTAATAGGGCATTACCAAGGAAAGGGGCCAATATTACTGAAATATTTTTTGTTCCTAAACACGATACTTCGTCATTTTAAGAATGATTTTGTTGTAGTTATTTACGTACTTTGTATACGTGACTTATCAGTAAAAATAGAGAATCAAACAGAAAAAAAGTCCTATGACAAAACAAAGAATTCTGAGTCAAATTATGTCAAAGAGTGAATTTCGTAAAAAGTGCAGTTGGCTCTTTCTACTTTGGTGCCGTCGTACTGTCTACACGGAACGTCATTTTTGTCTACTCTTCCGTCGACAAAACTGTGCCATGCTACGCGTGCTGGGGGAGGCCTATATGCAGCAGTGGACGTCTTTCGGCTGAAGTGTGATTGGTTCCTCTTCCTCATTGTACTCTTGTCTTTATTAAAATGTTCGTCGTCCCCAACGCGGTTGGCGCAGTATGTCTGTTTTAACCCCTGACGCAAAAGGATGTTGTAAGTTTGACCGCTATGTGTGTTTGCCTGTTTGTGGCACCGTAGCTCTTAAACAGGTGAACCGATTTGAATGCGTTTTTTTTTATTTGAAAGCAGGATTTCTAGCTATGGTTCTTAGACATGTTTTTATGCAAATCGGTTCAACCGTTTGAAGATTATCAGCTCTTTTCTAGTTGATGATTGGATGTGAGCGTCTTCCACAGTTCTGATTGATTTGAAATTTGGTATTCTGTTACTTCAATGATATTAGAAGAGCATAGTAAACCTTTATTACAAAAAAAAACACTTTTACTATATTTGTGTTGAAAATCATGAAAAACAACAAATCATAAAATATTTCTTGTTTTTCGTAGTTTTTTTTTATTTTTTTCATAAATCAAATTTATTTCTTATATATAGTTGTATGTCTTTGTTACGCCTGGTTCGACCAGGTTCCGTTTTTTTTTTTTGTGATTGTCTGGGTTTGTTTTAGAGAGAAAGTAAAAGCCTGTTTCTTCGATCTGATTGTTTTTAGAATATCCACGGTTTAATCTTTAATAGTCCGAAGTTTTTAGTGGAAGAGAGAGATGGAGCGATACAGGACAAAAAACCATCCATTTTTCGCAATCTTGAATGTCGGCCTTTGAGCCAATTTTTCCCGCGAGTTTCTTTAGGTTATTGGCTCTTAGAGAACTAGACATTGTGTACCAGCTACTAAAATGGCGTCAGAACAAACATGTAGATTAGAATGCCATGTCTCTTTATACATCGCAACAAAGAAAGTACATATTTACCACTATATCACCACGCGTCCATAAATGCAGTCAAACCAAACGTGAACATGACGTCACTAATACAGACTCACAAGAACGCACCAAGTAACATTCCAAATTGGAAACTAAATATAAACTCAACAGTCAACACAAACTTATGTACTAGACTACAGACGGTTTATACATGTGTTGTTATAACTATACGTAGGTATGTATGTGTGAGTGTAAGTTTACAAACAGAACGAACACACTTGTGCAAAGTTCACACGTGCGAGCGTAGCGTGGCGTTACTGTTACGTCAGCGGGCAGAGTATTGGCTGTATGCGTTGTTGCCTTGCGTTTTAAAAAGTTGACTTGTAAATATGGAAGTATGCGGCGGGAAATCAAGATTGCGTTTTCTAATTTTCTTGTTTATTGAAGTTAACGTCACGGCTGTTTCTCGGAGGGCGGGCAGAAGTGTATTAGTGCACTCACATTTAAGGTGAAATGGGTTCCAAAGCAGATGTTTCGACTTCACGCAAAATCGTGTTTCTCTTAAAAAAAAAACAACTAATTTGCATTTTTTTTATGATTACGAAATTTTAAGAGTGTCCTTAGTGAAGTAAGAGGCCCGAAACACGATTGACAAAACTTTCCTCGATAGAAAAAAACGACAAAAAAAAAACCTTAAAATCTGCTTTTTTTTGTTACAACCACTAAGAGAAAAACCTATTCCATTCGATTGTTATTAAAATTTTGTCTACGTTTTCACTATTAAATACTTTAAGGAATTATTGACTTATTTTTCTATATCAACACAAGTAACAATTTTAAATTTAATATTTGTAAACATAGTGAGGAGCTCGTGGCTAAGTAACAACAGCCGCACTGGTCGATCCATCAGGTTAAGCTACGCTTGCCGGGGTTGGTCAGTGGATGGGTGACCATCTTTACATACCGAGAATCCTCCGTGCCTCGGAAAGCACGTTAAGCCGTTGGCTTCCCGGCTGTCATTCGTGGATCTTTGACAGTCGTTACGAGTCGTCAGAAGCCCGAAAGTCTGACACCAGTCTTACCATGGGGTATCGTATTACCCAGTTACTGGGTTGTGGAGGTCAGATAAGCAGTCGCTCCATGTAAAATACTGGTATTCAGCTGCATCCGGTTAGACTGGAAGCCGACCCCAACATAGTTGGGTAAAGGCTAGGCAGATTGATTTGTAAACATAGTGCAATAGAATTGCGCGCGGGCCGGGTCATCCCGCCGCTCCCGGAACGCTACCACGATACCATTTCGCCTTAACGCCAGTTATCTTGACATTCTATGGAATAGAGGGCGAGTCTGTTGCTATTAACATAACATAGCATCACGCCTTTGTCCCCGAAGGGTTAGGCAGATGTGTCCTTACTTATAGTACACCCACATTTCGCCAGTCATGTTTATAATGTGGTAATCAAAATGATCGAATTGCGATTATTTATCGACGATATATCAGTCTGGAACTTTATCGAGTAACAGCAATACATTTTTTCTATTAAAACTTTCAGTATTAGCTGTAGATTTCTTGTTTGTGAGGCTTATACTTTTCAAGTGCCTATGTATTCCCGGTTTTTTTTTATATTAACACGATCTACACTCTCGGGTTTCTCGTTTCCGACTGCCCTGAATATGAGTGCTTCTCATAGAAATCTTCTTTCTTATATCTATGGTGCTTCTAGTCTTTAAGGGGCATGCGCTAAGGTAACCCGCGAAATTCAAATTTTCTTTAGTTTTTTGCATTTTGCAGGTCACTGTCAGCTTTTATGTTGATTAAAATATGATTCGCGACCGTAAAAAATATGGTTTTACATAATTATAATCATTACAATCAGGAATACAACTCCATAAGTAAGCACAATGGTCAAATGTCATGATTTCATGAAATATACATTTGATACGGCCGCGAATCATATTTAAATCAACTTACAACATGATACTGACCTGCAAATTGCATAAAACGTAACAAAATTTGAATTTCGCGGGCCACCTTGACGCTTTCGTCTTAAAAGGTACTTTAATCTAATTTTGTCTGTCTACTTTCCAATTTTTTTTCAATATGTGCTATCTCACAGCTGGGCAAAGGTGTCTCCCTTAGGTCGAAAACACACCGCAAATGCACGCTTCGCGGCAAGAGGGTAGTTGATCGCATAGATGACTCATCCTAGTGCACTAACAGTGCATGTTATGTGCGCGGCCCCACCACTCGTTTAGTGGGACGCTTGGCGCCTTCGACAATAGGGATGATGACAAAAAAAAATAATTGTTCGTCTTTGAGACAAAAAATAAAAATACTAATTAGTCCGTCAGTCAGATAATAAAAAAATATTGGACACGTATTTTTTCTTTTTTTACGTAATCTAAAGATTACGGCGGTACATTGAGGTACAATGTGCCATGACGTCACGAGTATGTAGGTTTTATACATACTAGTGACGTAGCGACCGCCAATCCCCAACTTAAAATGAGTTTTATTTAAGTATTTTTTTATTAATATGATAAAGCAAAAAATACGTGTCTAATATTTTTTTATTATCTGACTGACGGACTAATTAGTTTTTTTATTTTTTCCAGGGCATCATCTCTATTCAGTTTGCCTCCTACTTGCCTCTTAGCTAACCTCGGTCTGGCTTCGGCTTTAAAGCTTCCCACTCTTCCTCTTGCCTTGCATTCTCTGGCCAAGCTTCCGTAACATTCTTAATCGTCCCACCAGCGTTTCCTAGGCCTCCCTCGTCCCCTCCTTACTTTCAATACACTCCATTTTTCTTTAACAAAGACAACGAGTCATAAAAACTTCGGTACAATTGTGTCTAAACGCGCGATACCCAACATTTATTAGTCGATGTCTTGCAAAACTATGCGACCTTCAAGCTCCGACCTTCATGAGTTCTTGATCTACATGTTGTACTCTGTTTCACGCTGTTACCTGCTAACTTAGAGACATTTGTTTCAAGTTCATTCTAAGTTATCTGCCATTCACTCTTCCCTCTGCCTTGCCATCTCTGACCAATGTCCCATAATTGTCTCCGTCATCGTTTTCTAGGCCTTCCTCGCTCCTAACTTTTCAATATACTTCATTGTTCTTTAGCCGACACTTGTCATAAAAACTTCGCATAATAAAGACAAATCAAGCGATACTCACCGTCTATCGATACCGATATCTTGCAAAACTATGCGACCTTCATGAGTTCTTGATCTACATGTTGTACTCTGTTTCACGCAGCTACCTACTAACTTAGAGACATTTGTTTCAAGTTCATTCTAAGTTATCGGCCATTGGTTGCGGAGTAGTAGGCGTGGCTGCCGCGAGCGTTGGTCAAGTACTCATAACAAACGTTAATTTTATAGACCTATGTCGTCATTGTGGATTATCGATTTATCGGGTATTACTGTTTTGGAAACATCTCGCATCGAAAACTGTATATGTAATCGTATCCCATGTCTTTGTACGGGCCTTGCAAAAGCCGTGGGCATTGAGATCAATTTAGTACTAGAGATGTCGAGAACTTTAGGTTTTGTGCTTATGGATGTAGACGCAACAACATATGAAAGTTTATTCCGGTTTTTGGAAACCTACTTACTATTACTTAGGTTGTCTTTCTGATCAGTAATTCAGCTATGAGAGCATAGAGCCAGCCGTGAGCAGTGAGATCAATTTAGTACTAGAGATGTCGAGAACTTTAGGTTTTGTGCTTATGGATGTAGACGCAACAACATATGAAAGTTTATTCCGGTTTTTGGAAACCTACTTACTATTACTTAGGTTGTCTTTCTGATCAGTAATTCAGCTATGAGAGCATAGAGCCAGCCGTGAGCAGTGAGATCAATTTAGTACTAGAGATGTCGAGAACTTTAGGTTTTGTGCTTATGGATGTAGACGCAACAACATTATTTTTAAAGTTTATCCCGGATTTTGGAAACCTACTTACTATTATTTAGGTTGTCTTTCAGATCAGTAATTCAGCTATGAGAGTTAAAAGTCTTGATTGAATGGGTTACTTCTCGGCAAACGAGCACCATCGTCTACCTTATCATCGCTCACCATGAGGTGAGAATGGTCAATGTTTGAGCTCATCAAAATAAGCAGAAAAAAAAACTATGCATTAAGTTTCACGCAGACAGAACCGCGTCACAGAATAAACCGCGTGTTCAACAAGTCTATTATAATTACACAGTACACGATGTTCGTAGCGTGTAAATTTAGTAGAAACTGAACGTTTCACTGCAATTGGACACTTGCGATGTTATACAGTAGTTAAAACATTCTGTAGAGCTGCTATTTATATCGAGGAGTGAGGTTTGAGGTGACTGACTACTGGCTAGAAAGGGGGTGACTACCGCGGTGACGGTTAACTGAGAAATCAATCAATCTGCCTAGCCTTATCCCAACTATGTTGGGGTCGGCTTCCAGTCTAACCGGATGCAGCTGAATACCATTATTTTACATGGAGCGACTGCCTATCTGACCTCCACAACCCAGTAACTGGGTAATACGATACCCCTTGGTAAGACTGGTGTCAGACTTTCGGGCTTCTGACGACCCGTAACAACTGTCAAAGATCCACCAATGACAGCCGGGACCAAAGAGAATAGTGGTTATATAGTCTTTGGCCGGGACCAATGGCTTAACGTGCTTTCCGAGGCACGGAGGAGTCTCGGTATGTAAAGATGGTCACCCATCCACTGACCTACCCCGGCAAGCGTAGCTTAACCTCCTCAGGTTAAGCTACGCTTGCCGGGGTAGGCACTGGTCGATCCCTCGATCGACCAGTGCGGCTGTTGTTACTTAGCCACGAGGTCAGAGGAGGGAGGGGGTGGGGTGGGGGAGGGAGGAGGTTAACTGAGAAGTATGGAAGAAAAATATATGTTGCACCGACCGCAAAGATATTGGGATATGGTCAGAAGAATGATAAGAGGCTTGAGGTGACTTCCTCGTTACTCTAGTAGGCGTTACCGCAGTTTCTGGCCATAGGGTCCTGGGCTCAGGACTACACAAAGTATGTTTCCAGCTCGCGTAGCACTCCATTGTGCGTGGTCCGACACGCACTTGGCCGGTTTTTATCTAGTATTATGAGTATGTCATTGCCTAGTATCGGAATATCACCAGGCGTGTGTCTGATAAGGTGGGGTATGGCATATATCTAGTACTTCGACCGCTGGATATCTTTATCCACACGCCAGCGTCCTGCTACTGATTGCGCCACGCCACGCACGACCCACCCACCGGCTGCGACTGAGACCGTGTCGGACCTATTCAAAATATATTTATCAAAAGTCCACTCACCACTCTGAGTCGTGGTATGCCTGCTGTGATAGTACTTTTGTTTTCATCGCAGGCCTCTCCGCTCCCCGCCGGCCGCGGTCGCTCGAGTGTTTCCGCGCCGCCAGTCGCACCCCGGCGACTCATGCATGGCACACTCTAAATAACTTCCAACATTTGTTCTCGCCGCGGTCGCAGACGCAAGACGCATTTCGCGCGAGCGGTGATGTCGTGGCCAAGGGGTTAGAGCGAAGATAGTGGATCTACTTGGCGTGGTTCTCTCTAACTGTTCGCTATTTGTCTGGATTCAAAGATCTTCCTTTTCATCCATAACTCGTGTCACTTGTGACCAATCTGCAAGGTTAGATCCTTGGTTATCTGGTCATGTTCAGGCACTTCCTGGACTGGACTATTTCCGCGTATGCTCGACTAGTCTGCTGCATTCTGCAGATATGGCCCATCCATTCCCTTTTCGGCCTTCACCGATTTTTTGCGGTCTTGAAGGTCACAAGGCGCTCTTAAGCCATCCTCACGCTAACTTACCCTCGAAAAAATCTATAAATAAATTTGTCGATGCAGACATGATGATATCGTTTACTATAGTTTGACCGAGACCACTGTGTGCGCGGCGAGTCGGGGGAGCAGAGCAGGCCGCTCATTCGTCAACGCTTAAGGCGCACGGCGTCCCGCCTGTCGCTTATTCGTCAACACTGCCCCCCGCCTCGCCGTGCATTCCCAAGGCGCGGAACAGCCACCAGATCTTTGAGCTAGAATTACACGTACGGATGGCATTTCCCATACAAGCTGGCCTCTCAATGCTTACACTAGAAATGTATAGCGGTAAAATGTCACCTTGTGTACTAAGCACGTATATGAGTGTCTGTCATTGCCTAGGTATCTGATCACGGGCGTGTGTCTGATAAGGTAATATACGGAATAAAGTACATATTCAGTACGATCGGCATCGAAACGGCCGATAACGTATAAATGGCTGTTGGCACTGAGGCACGCGACTGTTTACGATACGTCCCTTTATCGCCTGGATCTTCTCTTGTATCAACACGAACTTTATGATGTGGCGACATCTACGACGCTACATGCGAACTACGCATCACACTGACGTCACGCAATGTCCTGCATCGTGCAAGCAAAGTTTTCCTTTTCTATCGGGATTTTGTTGCGCCACTTCTTCCCAGCTAAAGCACTAGCAGGTAGTGAAGGGCGGGTGTTTTGGGGGACTGTCTTATGTAATTTTGTCGTTCGAAAAGTGCTGTGTGCCAATAGTTTAGGTAATTTCTTTTTACGTCATAAATAATGGTAATTTTTTTTTTTTTTTTAACATGTTATGCATCTGCAGTTCAGTTATTATGCAAAGTTTCATGATCAAATTTTACGTAATTTTTAATCAATCAATCTGCCTAGCCTTTTCCCAACTCTGTTGCGGTCGGCTTCCAGTCTAACCGGACGCAGCTGAATACCAGTATTTTACATGGAGCGAATGCCTATCTGACCTGCACAACCCAGTTACTGGGTAACACGATACCCCTTGGTAATACTGGTTGTCAGACTTTCGGGCTTCTGACGACCCGTAAAGACTGTCAAAGATCCATGAATGACAGCCGGGACCAGCGGCTTGACGTATTTTTGAATACTTTGGATTTTTTTCTATCAAGAACAAATCGTGTTTTCGTCAAACGTAGTAACGTAGTACTTAAAATTAATCCTCAACTTTACCATATATTTCAGGGTTGATAAAAATCATGATTTTTATAAAAAAAATCAAAATAATCGGATTTATTTGATTTAAATCGGATTAATTTGATTTAAATCGGATTTTTTTGATTATTTCTGTCACACTTGTCTCTAAATGTTTTTACATTCTCGCTACTAAGCCCATTAATTCCTTCTTACAACGTTCACACACCGCTTTGTTAAACTTGCCGCAAGTGGACTTATTTTCATCGAAATAAACCCATTCACCATCTTTTTTTCCTTCCAGACATCTTGTTGTATTCACTTTCATTAATCAATCACGAATGACTGCGCCAAAGACTAATCGAACGATTTCACGAGTTTAAATTTCGGAGAACCTCCGAACGGTGTAGTTAAACAGCATTGGACACGTGTGTGCGCACCGTAGTTTATGTCGGGGGAAGTCCCTTGACACATTTTGGCTGATTTGGTCGAAGTAAAAAAATATTGATTTAAATCATTGATTTTTATAAAAAAATCACTTGATTTTAATCGCGATTTAAATCACTGATTCAAATCAAGTGATTTAAATCATATCAACCCTGATATATTTATTTAAAAATTGAGAAATTTGATATAATGAAGGATCATGCTAAGCAATGCGAGGTATTATATACTCTTAAGAGCGTTTATTCTGAAAGTTGGCAACGTCGCAAATATGTAGATGTCAAATATTTTGCTGTTTTGATTAATTTGACAATATTACTATATGGAAATAGGAAATGTGGCTAGCTAGCGAACTAGAATATTAATAGTGAATTTCAATTATAACACTTTTACAACAAAAAAGGCATTTGGAAAGTTTCAAAACACTTTTTTTACAACTAAAACTAAATATTCGGTGTTACGATATTAATTATTGCATTTCATAATCCATGTTTTAGTTCGCTAATTAGCCATAATAGATATTTCTATACAGTAATATTTCCTAATTAATCAAAACAGTTATATTTGACAGCTATTTGCAACGCGACGTTGCCAATTTTTAGGGTAGCGCGACTCTAGTAGGCAATTTGAATGCACCCAAAAGCTAAGGGTGGATTTCCACACGGAGCAGAGACGTGCAGGAATCGAACAATCACAGACTACAGAGGATGTAGATTTCCATCAATGTCATTGGCCGATTCCTGCACGTCTCCGCTTCGAACGCACCCCAATTAGGGGTTGCCAGATACAGGTTTATCATTTCCGGGACAATTCTAGGATATAGCCGTATTAAAATATATGAAATTAAAGAATCTTAAGCCTCAATAATGGTTGATTTTTTAAAGGGTAAATTGAAAGTGGACGTTATTTTCAAATTTAAATTATAATATTTCTTATTTCAGTTAAAGTTATAGGTAGACTTTTACCTGAAATACCTCAAAATACATAATGTATTTTTATAATATTATAAAAACATAATCAAAATTGAGCACCTCGCTTTTCCGGCTTATTGGTCAATTCGCCCACTAATAAATTAACTTCGCGCGAATCGCCTCAAGAAAAAATAATATTACTTAAAAGTTTCGAACAAAAATATTCTCTCTGGCTTATTGAACTCTTAACAGACTATTTTTTCATTTAAATATTTTTGTCACTACATCGCGGCGTGCCTACTTAACTGCCGTGCAGTGCGGGTCGTCGTGAAAAAAACTACTGGACAGTAAAATTACTGCTCACTGGACAAAACGCAAAATTCCGGGATATTCCCTTATTTCCCGGCCATGTGGCAACCCTACCCCCAATAGGGATGGTGACAAAAAAATTTTTTTTAGTCCGTCTTTGAGATTATAAAAAAAATATTGGACACGTATTTTTTATTTTTTTACGTAATCTAAAGATTACGGCGATACATTGAGGTAAAATGTGCCATGACGTCACGAGTACGTAGATTTTATACATACTAGTTACGTAGCGACCCGCACTCCCCAACCTAGAATACGTTTTATCTAAGTATTTTTTTTTAAATATGATAGAGCAAAAAATACGCGTCTAATATTTTTTTATTATCTGACTGACGGACTAATTAGAATTTCACTTTTTTTACCCAGGCATCATCCCCATTGGTACCAATATCTGTATAAATTCTATAGATTTATATAGAAGAAATATTTATTTAAAAGACACCTTTTTAGTTTGAAGGTTACTCAGGTAGCAGATTCCGTCATAGTTCGATGTTTGTTTGTTTTTTTCTCAAGGATCCTGGCCGAGACATGAATAAATTGTATACACGCGTTTGTTATCAGCGGAAATTGATAAGCAGTGTTCGATAGGTCATTATCTTATTTATTTTGAGATTGTAAACACGGAAGTGTATTAATGATGACTCGATTTATTTATTATTAGGTTTCGCCCGCGGCTTCGTCCGATTTGATGTCGGAGAATACCCCACGGGAATATATTACCGTGATTAAAAGCACCCTGAAATTTTGCCAGAGTGTGTAGCAAGAAATAATTAAAATAAAGTAAAAAAAATAACGGCGGGTCTTTTTAGTAGTTTTTTTTTTAAATAGCGTTTACCTAAAAGTTGGCAACGTCACAAATAGCTGTCAAAAATTTACCTGTTTTGATTAATTTGGCAATATTACTGTGTGGAAAATTGGAAATAAGAAATGTGGCTAACTAGCGAACTAGAATATTAATAATGAATTGCAATTATAACATCGAATTTGATGTTGTACCCGATTTAGGTGTAAAAAAGGCATTTGGAAAGTTTCCAAATACATTTTTGACATCTAAACTTCATCTAAATTTCAGTATTACGATATTAATGATTGCATTTCATAATCAATATTCTAGTTCGCTAGCTAGCCACATTTCTTATTTCCATACAGTAATATTGCCAAATTAATAAAAACAGCGACATATTTGACATCTATTTGCGACGTTGCCTACTTTCAGAATGCGTGCTCTAAAAAAACGATTCTGTAAGTTGTCAGTCTACGTCGATTCTTTGACAGTTTCGATGAATCAACCATTTTATTAACATTTCTCAGGGTTCCAAATAATGCGCAGTTTGAAGAAGGCCTTAGCAGGTACCTACGTCGCAGCCGACTGGTGCTCCAAATCCCCCACGTTTCTTATTCCTTACAAAAACAGACAAAAAGAAAACCTCTGCTGTTTTGTTCGCAACGCCACGTGTATTCCTGTCTCGCTCGCTCACTATATTTCACGCTAGGAGTGACGGAGATGGCGAGCATCCACGAATTTCGTATTTATGTCAAACTTTGTCAACGACCGCAAACTCTTATCGGCCAGTCACTCGAAAATGAACTTTATTTCTTGAAGTTTAAAATTATTTTTTGCTGACTCAGCATCGGACAATAAAGTATGATTTTTCATTATTCACACGCGATTATCATAAGAATGGCATCTTATTGCCTATGAAATATGGTTCACATTGCAACGGCTACTTTTTATGCGAAATGCCACCGCTCTCATACTTTGTTTGGTGTGGTAACGTGCGAATTGATGCTTTAAATTGATGAAAATAGAGGTGATAATAGGTTATTAATGGGGTTTGGGTAAACCTGTGTTCCCGAAAACATCGGGGGTCATCGACCGCCCCTCAGCCTCTCGTGAACTATTCGAGGGTTGCGTTCTTCGGGTTTGCGTTTTGCCCAACTATTTGGGATGAACGTTGTTTCCTTTGACCTAAGATTGTTTAGGGCACGCTTTACACAAGGCGTGCCCATTTTCGGCAGGTGTTCACAATTGAAATTTGTATGTAAAATGTATTCTATGTCCTTCTTGAAATACCAAGGAAATCTCGTCATAGGAATACCTATATTATTATTTTTACAAGTTTTTTATTAATTTGGTAAGAAAGCTGTGGAACCATTGAAACAAAATCATCGAATTTGTCACATAACATAAGGGCGCGGTCTAATTGGCTAGATATACGTATTAGTAAGTAGTCCGTTTCACCGCTCCCTTAAGGACCTGCAAAATGCAAAAAACTAAAGAAAATTTGAATTTCGCGGGTTACCTTAGCGCATGCCCCTTAAAGACACTTTGATTTTTACCTGCTCCAAATCTTACATAAACTGCGGTTTCGAAAGTATCAATAAGTCCTCGTACCAACGAGCGATTTTTTACGCAGCAATTTTTTTTAATTCACGTTCTGTATCCTAATTGCGTAATACACGATCAATCAGAATCTGTGATAGCCTAGTGGTGTGACCGTCGGACTGCCAAGTCATAGCTCTCGAGTTCGAACCCAAGCCACGCACCTCTGACTTTTCCGATTCATGTGCGTATTGTATAATTATCACTTGCTTCAAAAACGGTGAAGGAAAACATCGTGAGGAAACCGGCATGCCTGAGAGATATTTCTCGACGGCATGTGAAGCCAAGTCAGCGGCCCATGGGCGGCTTTAAAACTCTGACACCAGGTTAGTCACTAACCACACGAAAAGAAGAAGAAGAATCTGAATCGTTTTGAAACATAAGTTTATAATAAGTTCGGAAAAAAGTCTGCTCAATAACGTAAATAACGTAATGAATGTTGTTGAACTGTCAAAATGAAACAGATTAATCGCTTACGAAAATGTGTTGCGTAATTAGATAGCTGTACTTTCAACGTACTGCTTAGCGTCGAGAGTTGAAAATCCAACAGAGTATTTTTTGACGCGCCTGGGATGCTGTTGTATTCTAAATGCTCGGCTCAACACCGAGAGTGACAAATACAGTCAACATCTGACTAGCCTTTTCCCAATTATGTCGGGGTCGGCTTCCAGTATAACCGGATGCAGCTGAATACCAGTATTTTCCATGGAGCGACTGCCTTTCTGACTTCCACAACCCAGTTACCGGGTAAAACGAAACCCCTTGGCAAGAAGAAGACTGGTGGTCACTGTCAAAGATCTACAAATGACAGCCGAGACCAACGGCTTAGCGTGCTTTCCGAGGCACGGATGGGTCCTTGGTATGTTAAGATAGACACCCATCCACGGACCAACCGCGGCAAGCGTAGCTTAATCGACCCGTGCGGCTCTTATCACTTAGCCACAAGCCCCTATAGAGTTGAAAATACAGTGTGCGATTAAAAACTGCCCGTGCATACCTGGGCTAAGAATCGACCCTTCGGAAACTAACAGTAAACAAGTTCTCAGTGCTTAAAAGAACAACTTTCGTGAACTTATTTCGGGCAAAAGCGAACGGTTTACTGTTATGTTGAATCGGTAGCTTGTATTTATGTAATCGTGCCAAAAACCAGCCGTGAAAACAGGCCAACTTTTCGACAGGACCAAATAACTGAAATGTAGAGTTATGTAGGTTAATACAGATGGCTCACTCCGCAAAATCATTTAAATCAAAAGCGACTTTTGCTACGATACAATAAAGTGCAATTCAGATCGCACAGCTTAATTTACCAAGAAGTTGCCTCTCTTTCTATCGCGTAACTTTTATATCTCCTGACTACGTTACACTCACTGAATTGACCCAAGAAGTCGAGCCGCGTACTTCTAGCGTCATATCTAAAATGCGGAGGCATCTGTATTCATCAGTGCGGACAGTCAAAATCAAAATTAAAAGTCATTTATTCAAACTAGACTGAGAATTAAAAATAAAATATATAAAATTACATAAGACAGTCCCCCAAAACGCCCACCCTTCACCACTTCCTAGTGCTTTAGCTTAGAAGAAGTCGGGCAACAAACTCTCAAACGATTTCATGTTACTCTATTGAATGACTATTTCATGATATTGGAGGCAAATTCTAACTTAAGGAGTTGTATTAATCTGACGGGGTCCGTAAGGGCCAATGCCTGCCAGGGTTGCGAGTTTGTCCGAAAGGGATATCGCGGCCCCGGCACTCAGGCAACGGAAGGAACACGGGAGGTTTTTAGTCTGAGACGCCGTTCCACCCAGAGCGGGAGAAGTTATTTGATAATTTACCAGCCTCAAAAAAAAAAAAAAAAAAGGGAAAGTTTGTTACGGTCGCGAATCATATTTTAATCAACATACAACAACCTGACACTGACCTGAAAATTCCCAGAACTTCGCGGGTTACTTTAGTGCATTCTTCACTACCTTAAAAGCAGTAAACTGCCCATATAATACAGTAGTCCTCCAGACCGTATTTCAACCGTGGCGGCCAATCTCAACGGAGACCAGCTTTCAGCGCGGGAGATATAGTGTCTTCCCTCTCTCTCATAGTCCGATATATGGGACGGCAATCCGACACGGCCGGAGAGAGATCAGGCGCAGGACCAACGGCTTAACGTTCTTTCCGAGGCACGGGGATTTCACACCGCCAACTTCCAGACTCTGGCCTGTTACTAAGAAAGTCCTCCATGAGACAACGGGGCACTGCCCTTAATCTTCTTTTCGTGTGGTTAGTAACTAACCTGGTGTCAGAGTTTTAAAGCCACCCATGGGCCTCTGACTTGGCTTCACATGCCGTCGAGAAATATCTCTCAGGCATGCCTGTTTCCTCACGATGTTTTCCTTCAAAAAGAAGCAAGTGATAATTATACAATACGCACATGAATATGAAAAGTCAGAGGTGCGTACTTCAGTTCGAACTCGAACTCGAGACTATGACTTGGCAGTGCGACGGGCACACCTCTAGGCTATCACTGCTGTAGATCCAACTGGTAGATAACGAAATTAGTGCGTTCAAACGAACTCTCTCTCTCTTCAGTTTTATTCTATGTATTAGTATAAATGGCTATAAAAAAGGCAAATTGGACTTTCAAACTATAACAGGTTTTGCAACCTCTCACAAAAAAACCTACTACTTAGTTTTTTATCAAAATATTTACATAATACCGTACAGCTGGGTCGGGTATCATGACGCAATGGAAAGCGAGGTGAAAGCCGACTTGAACTGCGCCTGAGCACCTCGACCTAACTCGACTTGCCTCTGACAGCATGGTACATTACCTGGTGTAGGTACCGCAACTAAATTAGGTACTTGTACAAAAAATACAAGCAAACGCAGTTCAATTTTAAATTGGCAATCTTGGAAACGGTTTTACAGCGAGCAAAAAACTTTAACTTTCAGATTGACTGATTTACTTACTGTTTGTCGATTCAAAAGTGCTTCTACACTAATCCTAATATTATAAATGCGAAAGTGAGTATGTTTGTTACGCTTTCACACTAAAACGGCTGCACGGATTTGGATGAAATTTGGCACATCGGTAGACCATGACCTGAGTTAGGACGTAGGATACTTTTTATCCCGATATTTCAACGGGATCGAGACTTATGCGGGTGAAACCACGGGGCGCAGCACAGCTTGTAATATCTATCTATATATATAAAATGCTTTGTCCTGAATGACTGACTGACTGACGAATCAACGCACAGCCTAAACCGCTGATCGTAGAGACCTGAAACTTGGAGGGTGTGTTCTTTGTATGACGTAGGCATCCTATTAGCGAGTAGTAGAGTAATTAAATTGATGCCTATAAAACAGGAGGTAGTAATTATATTAACTTGACATTGGAGACTCTAGATTTCATAGCAAGTTCCAAGAACACGTTTTTTTTTATTTTTATTCTTTATTAAAAAGAACCAGGTTCTTAATAATTAATTACAATCTAGCCTGTAAGACTAATAAGCAATTTTAATCTAACCTAATTTTTTACTTGATAATTATTTTAAAACTTAGAATATTGCTGATTGTACTTTACATAAGTTGGTTCCACTTTCTTAGAGTCTGATAAAATATTAAAAAACACTTTGTTCATGTGTTATATGTGTGTCATTGTCACTATTATTTCTACACTTTGACACTACACTAACTCAAAAGGTTTTGTTCGTTTTAGTCTACGCACTATATTTGTTTGGTCTAACAGCTGAAATGCCTCGATGTTCACATGTCGGTGGAGTCGGTGTTCATGAGCCTCAGCAAATTTTTGGATTATGTTGGTGACTGGTTCCATTTTTAGGTCACGATGGAGGTCGTCATTTCTTATATACCAAGAACACGTGATTACTAGTCCTGTCTTAGTTAGAATTAATTACTATTTTTAATTAATTCCCGCAGGGTATTGCTTGATTTGGGTTTTATACTCTTGTTTGACCTTTGGTAAACCTCAGATTATTTGAATATTAACCTTAATTTAGGACATATAAAACGTTACCATCTAAGACATAGCAGACCTTCTCTTTTTGTGAAGAAGTGGGTCGTACTTGCACATTCTGGGGTTGGTGGACGTCACATCTTTAATATTTAGCAACTTAAACTTAGAAAGAAAGGAAGAAAAAGTATTTATTGAGACTAAACACACATTAAACATAAATAAAAAACAAACTTTACATTAAAATTTAAAGAAGGAAGTGCTGTACGAGGCCAAAAGGCTCCTATCTCAGCATAATGCCGCGACATTTAAAAACTTTTTGGCAGGGACCGAAAACCTTTATAAATTACGGTACGTACAGGTATCGAAGAATTTTGGTTACTTCTATGACTGAGGTTACCGCTATCTCTGCTGGGGTCGCGGGTTTGTCTGAAAGGGATATCGCGGCCCCAGCACATAGGCAACGGAAGGAACACGGGTGGGTTTTAGTCGGTAAAAGTCTGACACTCCCTCTCGCTCTGCCCAGAGCGGGAGGAGTCATTTGATGATATCCAACCCAAAAAAAAAAAAAAAAGGTTACCGCTATCTAGGTAACCAATTACAAGAAACATGTTAACTCATTTGTAAACACGATACACCTTGGTAAGACTGGTTGTCAGACTCGAGCTCCCGACTGTAACCACTGTCAAAGATCTAGGAATGTCAGTCGGGACGGCTAAACGTGCTTTCCGAGACACAGAGGGGCTGTGTATGTTATAGATGGTCACCCATCCACGGACCAAGCGTTGCTTAACCTTGAAAATCGTCCCGTGCGGCTGTTATTAATTAGCCACGGGCCCCAATTGACATCGGAGTCGATATCATTTCCGTATAGTTACGGGCTAGTGGTGCCGATTCTCTTGTCACAAATGCCTCTAAACTAGACAAAAAATCACTAAAATTAAGTTTAATCCTGTCCAACGACGATTTCCCATTCTGAAATAGACTAAAGTGACACAATTTAACTATATTTTAGTTTGACAGCACTAAGATAGTACTGAGTTTTTAGTTTAGTGAAAATGGCAATTTTGCTATTCTGAATTTGACATTTTTCACCTAAAATTTTGATTGTAGAACACCAATCCAGACTAATTCTGAAAATTTTTAATCGCGATTAAAAAGGTGTGGGTTAAAATAAGTTGTCATGAACTAAAATTCACACCAACATCTCGACTTCACGTGCAAAAACAGTACTGTATTTATTTTTTCTTTTGCTTAAATCTCGAAAATGGTGCGTCCTATAGCAAAAATAATGAAAATTTCAACCCCCCTTAAAAAAGTCAAAAGTCAAATCATTTATTTCAAATAGGCCCTTGCAAGGCACTTTTGAACGTCAAAAATTACAAAAAAAATGAATTGATTCTAGTCGCCCCTTCCAAAAGGTAGTTTTCGTATGGAGAAGAATGGGCAAGAAACTCCACCGTTACTCTTTTAAAATGTTTTACAATATTTTGTATATATGTAGGTACATTAGTTATATAATTATATGTGAAGACGATGCATCTAAAAACAAAAAAAATAAAATTTACCATTCCACAATAGGTAAAAATAAATTTAAAAAGAGAGCAACAACAGATAAATTAATTACCTATGTGATAGATACATGGTTCTCACATATTTACAAACATTGTAAAAGAAGACGATTTCCCAAAAAAAAAAGTTACAATTAATAAGTCAGTGTGTGAGGAAGTCATCACAGAATGTAAAATCAATGTCATATAATAAAATATAATAATTTATAAAACTTAAATTCGCAACCAGTTTGATTTTGTCTAGATTCTAGATTATCCTATGGAGCTGGACCAGCATGTTTCCAAGCATTTTTATCTTGGATATAATCCTCTAATTTGTAATATGCTTGTTTACAAAGTGTACTTTTAATATGAGTTTTAAATTTTCTTTCATTTAATTGTAAAATATCACAAGGTATTTTGTTGTAACATTTAACACAGTACCCCATAAAAGATGTATGTACTTTAGATAATCTGAAAAATGGTTGATCTATTTTATCTTTATTTCTAGTATTAAAATTATGTCTATCACTTATTTTATTAAAAATATGTAGATTTTTTCTTACATACATAATATTTTCATATATGAATTGGCAAGGTACCGTCATAATATTAATCTTTCCAAATAGTTCCCTGAGAGATTCGCGACGATGTAAATCATAAATGGCTCTGACAGCTCTCTTTTGTAAGATAAAGATGGATTCAATGTCAGCAGCCCGACCCCACAGTAAAATTCCATACGACATAATACTATGGAAGTAGCTAAAATAGACCAAACGCGCGGTTTCAACGTCTGTTAACTGTCTTATCTTTCTAACCGCATAAGCGGCCGAGCTTAGCCGCCCCGCAAGAGATGTTATATGAGGTCCCCATTGTAATTTCTCGTCTAGCGTGATTCCTAGGAAAACCGTTTGATTAATAAATTCCAGTTTTTCTCCATTCAATATGATGTCACATTCGCTACTTCTAACATTAGGTAATTTAAATCTAATGCATTTGGTTTTTTTTTTATTTAGTACCAAATTGTTTACCGTAAACCAATCTTGGACCTGAAGTATAGAGCTATTCACGTCGTCAAGATTTTGTGACCGTCGGTTGATTTTAAAGATCAATGATGTGTCATCTGCAAATAACACCATCTTCGGTTGATTTTGAAGTAATTGGGGTAAATCATTAATGTAAACTAAAAAGAGGAATGGACCCAATATCGAACCTTGAGGAACGCCCAATGCCATTTCAGACCCTAATGAGTTTACGCCGTTTACTTGAACTTTAACCTTTCTATCTTTAAGGTATGATCTTAGTAAATCAAGAGCTGTATTTCTAATCCCATAGTGCTCCAGTTTCAGCAGAAGTGTCTCATGGTCTACGCAATCAAACGCCTTCGAGAGGTCGCAAAAGATTCCAATGGCATCTTGTGCTTCTTCCCAGGCATTAAAAATGTTCTTTATTAGGGTGACACCAGCGTCAGTGGTACAACGCCCTTTGGTGAAACCGTACTGTTGTTCATGAAAGATGGAATTTTTATTAAAGTGACGTAACATTTGATTGAGCATCAACTTTTCAAACACCTTACTGAGAACTGGTAGAATTGAGACGGGCCTATAATTGTTAGGTTCTTTACTATCACCGGATTTGAACAATGGAACTACTTTACTGTGTTTCATGAGATCCGGAAAGACTCCTTGGTCTATACTGGTGTTAAATATGAAAGCTAAATAGGGCGCAATGGTTTCGATAATAGTTCTACAGACTTTTACAGACATTCCCCAGAGATCTTCTGTTGATTTAATTTTAAGATCTTTAAAAGCTTTTATAACAGCCTGTGGGTTTGTATGCTGAAACCTAAACTCCAAAGAGCATGCCTTCACATTCTGTCTAAGTAAGGCAGCAGAAAGCGCGGGTGAGGAATTTAAAGCTTCAGTAGTTTTAATGGGAATATTAGCAAAAAAGTTTTCGAATTCCTGAGCTATTTCTACATCTGAGTTGATAGGGCCATGTGCAGTCTCTAAATTAAATTCTGTATTTCGCTGTTTTTTCCTACCTGTTTCATTATTTATTATTTGCCAGGTAGTTTTTATTTTATCATCAGTTGATTTTATTTTATTGCTAATATAAAGCGCTTTGGCTATTTTGCACACACTTTTAAAAGTTTTTGAATATTTTGCAACATACTTATGAAAGTTTGTATTATTCATATGTTGCTTTAGGCCATAAAGTTCAAATAGCTTTTCCCTGCTTTTACGAATACCTGGAGTCGCCCAATCACTAAATAAGAACTTTGTGTAAATACTTTTAGTCTTTAGTGGAAAAGTGTCCTTAAATTGCGTGTTTAATAGTGAAAAGAACTCGGCGTAGAACTCATTTGGGTCACCTATATTATTAAAACTCTGAACACATAATTTACTGGCCAAAGAATAATTTAATTTCTCTAAACTTTTACATGTAATTGACCTAAACCTTATTTGAATTTTTTGTAAAGGTATGTAGGAGCAAAATGTTATTGTTTGTCCACTGTGATCTGATGGCAACTTGTTTACAATTTGTTTGTGTAAGTAATCACAATTACAAAAAATATTATCTATACAGGTGGCAGAGGAAGCTGTCACTCGGGTTGGTTCAATAAAAACATTTGACAAATCAAATGACTTAAAAAGGCTTAATAGTCTGACAGTATTCGAGTTATTTTCTAATAAGTTAATATTAAAATCTCCACATATGATTATTGACTTACTACTAGTACTAAGTTTCTTTAATACATCTTCCATTACAGAATCAAACATGGATAGATTCTGGTAACTCGGAGGTCTGTATACACATACTATAACATGCTTATCAAGCTCGACACAGGACAATTCAATGTTGTGTTCAACAGATAGTTCGATGATGTCTTTTCTTTCTTTCGATTTAATAGAATTTTTTATTAATATTAATGATCCACCATGTATCATACGTTTTCGGCTGAAATGGCTAACTACACAATAATTTTCATAATTAATTGACATCACTTGATGATCTTTTAACCAATGCTCTGTTAAACAAACAACATCAAACTTAGTATTTTCCAAAAACAATTCTATTTCCAGTAATTTGGAAGAGCAACCTTGGATATTTTGATTAAATAATTTAATAGTATGTTGCACTCCCTTGGATTTATATTGAGTTATATTGCCAGAAGATACCTTTTTATTATTCTCTAATAATAATTGGTTAATTGAAGGGGTAACTTCTGTTGTCTTACAGCCTAGTTTAAAGAATTATCCGGAGCAACATCCACAACTACAAGTGAAGAGTCTAAAATGCCTGTATGAGCTCTAGCAGGAAGAGAATACCCTACCTGACTGGTAGTGGCCTCCACGTGTGTTGGTATTGTAGGTGGATCCTCCTTCGTACAACATGTTAATACAAAATTACTCACTATGTTGTTAGTATAACTAGACAACCTAGACTCGTCACTAATGCTACACTTTGTTATATTAGCTATAACCTCGTTAATATTATATGCTATCAACATAGCAATCATATGTCTACATTCCCAAGACAGAGATAAAGTTCTCTGAGTTAACTTAAAACCACTAACAAACTTATTAGTGTCAAAATACAATAATTTGTCACTATGACAACATGTCAGCCTGTGAATAGTATTATTCAACTTAAAAATATTGTTATTTTCATCATACGATAAAGTATCAGAATAAGGAAAAGCACACAACATCAGTTTCCCTATATTTAATTTTAATAGGGTGTCCACACCATCTAGTATGTCCTTTCTGGTAATACCAGTACTATTACCTAATAATAAAACCATTGTAGAATAATTATTTAGGTTTGTGTTTACAATTCTTTTAATCATTTGTTTAAAACTTATGTTATGATAGCTATGATTGGTAAAACTATGGCTAAGGTAATTGAGTAAAATTTTTCCAAAGCCTGAACCTAATTCGTCACAAAAAAATATTGATTTATTTTTCTGTGAATTAACACAAGTCTCTGCTGGAAGAGCCAACACTGGAGGGGGCAAGTTAGGCTGAGGCTGAGGAGGTAGCGGTTGGTTGGCACAGCTGCATGAGAGGTTGTTAGTCAGAGACTCATACATCTCAGCATTGCACTTCACCAAGTCAAGCAATTCCCCAGCCTCAAGCAAGCGGTCACTTAGTTGCTGTTGTGAAGTCTCATATTTTTCAAAAATATCCTTCAGCATCCTTAAACCCCTAATCCTGAACATGTAGGTAATATTTTTTCCATAGAAAAATTCCATATCAAACACGTCGAGGCGGCACGCCCTGCGCGCCTCCGGCTCTAAAAAAAATCACGGGTGAGGGCAAACCACGGGTACCACGTGGATTCGCGACTGTCAAATTCTATTTTAGTTGTGTCAAAATTATTTTTTAGTTTAGAGAATTTTATTTGCAGAATAGCTCTAAGATTCTCATAGCCTAAAGTAAGAAATTTTAGTGATAGTTTAGTTAGTTTAGTCCGGTGTACAAGAGAATCGGCACCATTGTTGCGCAAACTAGTAGCTCAGCTTAGCACGTGTAGCCTTCGTCGTTATACGTAGCATGCTCCGGTGGGTAGTGACGTAATCATCGCGTCATAGCTCTTTGTTATAAATTCCCTGGACGGTCATATAATTTTCTTATGATATAAGAGTAGAGGAAACTGGTGCCGCAAACTTTAAGAGCGTTTAGCCTAAAAGTTGGCAACGTCGCAAATAGATGTCAAATATTTCGCTGTTTTAATTTATTTGGCAATATTACTGCATGGAAATAAGGAATGTGGCTAACTAGCGAAATATACTATTGATTATTTATTTATTTAGGATCTCCAACAAAAGATTACACAATACATGACACATAATTAAAGGGCAATGTCGGGTATTAAGTAAGAAGTGTACTCCTTCAATTATAGGAGACCATAGCATGCACAATAAAATTAAAAACTAAGCTAACAAAGTTAACACATGAAAAATGGAAGGAAAGTAAAAAATAAATTAAATTTAAAAACAATAATTAAAAAATTTAAGAAAATATAACATTTAGAGATACTTAAATTAAATTAAATCTAATAAACATTTATTATATTTGGACAGAGACTCGCAGATGTCTAAGTTCGAGGTTTTTGCTAACATGTTATATTGCCTACAAAGTCTTGGCACAGCCTATAAAATGCAATAATTAATATCGTAACACCGAATGTCCGAACCTTTAAAAATACCTGTAAATAATATTTGTAAACGAACAAGTACTCGTATTCTTCTTTTCGTGTGGTTAGTGACTAACCTGGTGTCAGAGTTTTAAAGCCGCCCATGAGCCTCTGACTTTGCTTCACATGCCGTCGAGAAATATCTCTCAGGCATGGCCGGTTTCCTCACGATGTTTTCCTTCACCTTTTTTGAAGCAAGTAAATAAAAAATTATAAAATAAAAACTTTTATTTACTCAAATTAACACAACAACCTTGCACAATTCACAAAGTTACAAAAAGCAGTAAAGGTAGGTAACATTTTTGTTTGGTATGTATCGGTGCTTATTATGGTTGTTACACGGAACTGATTCGCTCTGCTCCCCGTACTAGTTTATACTGTATTACGGTGGAACAGTTTTCCTCGTTCTCTGTAAATAAGATAATTATAAGGTATATATAAATAAATATAACCTTATTATAATTTAAGAATACCAGTATTTTACATGGAGCGACGGCCTATCTGACCTCCACAACCCAGTAACAAAACAAAAAAAAAAAAATGAATGAATGATGTTGTGATGAAGCAAAATGCCACTCAATAAAGCGTGTTGCATGCCAGCCTCCCTGAGTTCGAAACCTCAAATAAATCAAATTGAAGAAACCATTCTATATTCAGCAATTTCTTTCAATCTATTTGGTTGAGCCGTGAAATACTGCCATAACTCGATCAAAATCGACAAAGGACACGTGCCTAAAGCCGTAGAGACGTACTCAAAAACCAAGTGACATATAGGGTCAAATTAAATTAGCTAGCAATACTCCGCAGACGTAATGTGTATCAGTGCGGTTACTTAAGACATTTTATTTTTAATCTAAATTTTAATGTAATTTGTATAATTGTAATGATTTAAATATGGATTGCATGCGTGATGTTTCTTATGTAGGTATTTAAATAGAGAAATTCAGACACGATGTAAAAATTGTTATTGAATAAATGAATTGAATTGAATGTATTTCATAGTGAATGAAATTAATTTGTAAAGTTATGTCTAACGTGGATAAAAAACTGAGAATTACACAAAATCTATCAAGCGTTTTTTTCTGAAACCTTCACCATTTTAAAGATAATTTAATTATTGATATTTTAGTATACGTATTTCATTAAAAATACCTTTTGTTTATGTATAATAAATTAATAATGCGTCTAATTTGGGATAGCTTTCCTTGATGGGCGAGTCCTATTATTGGCGGACGCACGATGCGTTGCGTGAGCTCAGTACAGAACACGTAAGCTAACCACTCAAGGACACTGGCATATACCGGCGTCTTAATTTTGTTCCTTGTTCTAATTGTAAGGTTTAAATGAACTACGCAATAGCATAACTGGCGGAAATTATACATATATCGTCTACGTCACTTGTGTTAGGGGTGTCTACAGCCTCATAAACACGTGCATTTTATCGAACGCTTTGCTAGAGTCATCATAAATGTGATGCGCAGTTGTGATCTCAAACATAAATTTCATGTATACGGATGTCTTGATATTGTCTTGCAGCTAAAAATAAAACATAACACCACGATTTTATCCCCCGAAGGGATAAATAGAGGTCTACCTATAGTGCGCCCACATTTTGCCAGTTATATTTAAGTCCCATGTAATAGGGGGCGAGCGTATTGCCATCAACTTGGGGATGGAAACTAAGACTTACTACTTCGACTTACTATTTTTATTCCTTCTCTGTTCATGCTGTAAGATTGTGGAACTCACTTCCGTCTAGCATTCGTGATTTAAAAACTATTTCTGTATTCAAATATCGAGTAAAAGAGCATTACCTTGCCTCTCTTCTAACTAGCTTCATATTTCTGACTGACCGACCCCTTGACAATTCAAAAGTGCCTGTAATTGGTTTATTTGAAATAAATGCTTTGAGTTTTTTTTTTGAGTTTTCTCAACTGTGAGTATTTATAAATATTTAAGCTTTATACGTAAGACTTCGCTTATTCATATTTTCTCACACTATTGTCTACATTTCTTTTTCACTTCTCCTTTCGCAGGACTGCTGGAAGAAATTTCTTAAGAAATAAGCAGTGCCTTTGTACTCAACACTATCACTATGTCGTCTCTATATGTAATTTAATGTGTGTACATAAAAATAAATAAATAAGAACCCAAGCTCGGTAAAATAAAATAAAAATGTCATACAAAATTCTCCAACCCTATTTTTCTTCACGCCGCGACAAAGCCACACAAGTTTCCTTAGTTAGCATGCAAGTGTGGGTGCATGACGTCATGTAGTCGCTTTTAACACCAGTGGCGCTTGTTGACAATGTTCTTTGTGTAGTTTAGTCTGTACACAAGATTAACTGGCGCAGTACAGCTGGACAAAGACGATGATAACGGTGGGACTGATAAAAGTTGGTCTTGGTGATGTCGCAATGTAATTGCGAAAGACTCGCCCTATATCAATGCGACGTTATCCGACTTTTAATGATTTTATACTGAAGATCACGTCGAAACGAGTAGTGTTAATGATTTGGAAAAATATATGTTAAATTGGAGAATTTTCTTAATAACTCAATCTGTGAATATTTTTGATTATGTTTATATTACATAGTGTAATTCAATGTCTAAAGGCTTGTGCAGACCAGCGCGACTTGTCGCGCGACGCGACACCGGTTATTGTTATACTGAAGTTTTCTTAGAAATTGTATTGTTCGAGTCGCGTCGCGCGACAAGTCGCGCTGGTCTGCACAAGCTTTAACGCGGATAAAAAACTAAGGATCACGCAAGAACTATCATTTTCTAAAACCTACACCATTTTAAAGATAATTTTATTATTTATCCGTTCGTATACGTGTTTTAAATACTTTTTAATTTATGAATAATAAATTAATAATGCGTCTAATTTGGGACAGCGCTCCTTGATGGGCGAGTCCTATTACTGGCTGGACGTACGACGCGTTGCGTGAGCTCAGTACAGAACACGCAAGCTAACCACTCAAGGTCACTGGCATATATCTGCGTTAGTTATACGTAAAGAAACAACTTACATCTATGAAGCCAATTTTTGGTTATTTGGTTTTGTAGGTAGTTCCATAATTATCTCCGAAACGGGGTCTTATCCGGAGTCCGAGGACGGTATATTATTATTCTTCTCAGTTCCTATCGGGACTAACGAGTTGAAATTGTCGATTTTGGCCCTATAGTGCGCCGTAGAGGTAAGACTTGTACTACAAGTGTACAGCATAAAAAAAAAAAAAATACAAAAATTGAATACATTTATAAAAAAATTAAAACTATTCCTATTAACTAAATACTATTATGATATCAATGATTATTTAAATGACAAATTTTAATTTACAAGTTTTATAAAATAATTACAATAAATAGGTACTAACTAAGTAAACAAAATGAAAAGCCCTCTTCCCCTCTCCTACTTCTGTTGTGCCCGACAGGGTCCACAATGATCATATTATTTTGTTAAACCTACCACCTAAGTTCACATGTGGAAGCAATAAATATATTGAGTATTGAGCTTCATGTGCTCTTGACTGTTAACTGTACCTACAAATCATACTTTTCCCATGCTCCCTATATCACCTTGCCCCCCCTGGGTCATCGGCTGGCGACGCCCTTGCCTCCGCTCTGTGCATACAAGCTTATACGCATACATTTATAACCTTTTACAATGACACTAAAATCAAACTCCACCAGACAAAGTGCACACATGTTTACTAAACCGGCTGCACTTCACTGTTGACAGCGATCTGTCTTGATTTTTTATTTGGTCTGAGGGCTGCACATGCCATATTTTTAACAAGATTCGTCGTTTACGTCATTTTTAACCGACTTCCAAAAAGGAGGAGGTTAAATGTTCGTCGCGTATGTTTTTAAGCTATTGCATAGCTTCTATCGCGGGCCTTGAGCGTGGAGACCGAATCCAGAAATTCCGTAACGAAAATAACCTAACACCCCCCACTCCGACCGGCACAACGGTGATACTTTTTTTGAAGTTATACTTCTTTAGGCGCGTTATGAAAAAATGATGAGAGTGAAATTTTAAGATGCGCGCGCATCACTGTGACACAAATTGCATAAGTTGATAAAAAATGCTATGCAATAGCTTTTTTTTTCTTTTTTTTATGTATGTCCGCCATATAAATTTTATTAACTTTGCTTGGATAGTTTATGAGTAAGCTTCAATAATACGTATTTTTTCCACTTTGTATATGTGGATGATATGATAATAACTTCCTGTGACTGTTATTTACATAGCAGGTACTGGTATTCGAGTTTGTGTGGGGTAGGTACCACAACTAAAAAGTGAATAATATTTTTTTTTTAGTTTTACAAAAAAATAACAACTGACTTGAAAAAACACTACTAAGTGAAAATAACTTTAATTTCGGAAGTCGGTGGCAAACAACAAAAATGCAAAATCAAAGACTTCCGAAATTAAAGTAATTTTTCACTGTGTAGTGTTTTTTTTTCGAAGTGGGTTGTTATTTTTTTGTAAAAAGTTTTTATGTTTTAAAACCTTGAAATGATTGCTTTAAAATTCAGTACATGTTAAACACTAATAACTTTCGCTTCTTAGCGTAGCAATATTAGTAACACATGCCGAAATTTCGCGACAGAAAGATATTAAAAATATCATAGAAAACAAAGCATGCGGAAAATCTGTCTCGTAATTTTCGGTCGGTGAGTCGCTACGCTAAGATGCCTAACCCAACTGCAGCAGGAGGTAGTGTAGTAATGTTTTTGTATACCTCAAAAACACCTTTAACGTAAAAATCTCCTTGTTCTAGTGATGGCAGCAGCGCCGGCAGTCCAAAAGAAGCCTGCGTGGCGGCCTCCCCTCCACCCGCGCCTGCGCCGGTGAAGCGCGACGTGCGCCACCACCACCCGCATCAACAGCACGTGCCGCATCAGCCGCACCCGCAGCATGGCCCGCACGGCCCGCATCAGCAGCATATGCACCACGAGCAACATTCTAGACCGCTTAGTATAGGTATGTATGCTATAGAAGTGTTTGTAGCATAAGCAGGTGTGTTCATCCGACATTTGCCAGTGGAAAAATCGCAGGAACTGGATTAGCGATAAGGAGGATGCGCTAAGATAGCCCGCGAAATTCAATTTTCTTAAGTTTTTTGCAGTTTGCAGGTCAGTGTTAGGTTGTATGTTAATAAAAATATGATTCGCGACCGTAACAAACATGGTTTTATATAATTATAATCATTACAATCAGGAATACAACTCCATAAGTAAGCACAAACGTCAAATGTCATGTTTTCATGAAATAGTCATTCAATGTAGTTATATGAACTTAGAGAGTTGTATTGATCATTTTTATGATTACAATTCTATAAATATACATTTGATACGGCCGCGAATCATTTTTAAATCAACTTACAACATGATACTGACCTGCAAATTGCAAAAAACGTAACAAAATTTGAATTTCGCGGGCTACCTTAGCGCATCCCCCTTAAATGAAAGTGGCAGACAATCTGTCAAAACACGTCTTTGAAAAGACAAGGGATCTCCAAAGTGGTCTGTTCTTAAGGAGCCTATTACAAAAATGCGCGTAGATGCATGATTTCCTCGTTGAAATTGAATACTATTAGTTGGTTAGTATAAATAACAATTACTTGGTAAAAATAGTTTGTTTTCTCTTCTACAATAATAATAAGCGATTTTTTCATTATTTATTTATTTATCTAGCAATAATCGTTCTCCTGATGCATGTTTTGGCAAAAACTCACGTAGAGCTCATTTGAGAGCTCTAATTTGCGGATTCTGTTGAATATAATTCATCAAAACAATTTTTCTCATATTAAACATATCCGATACTTTGATAATAATAGAATACATTTTTCAAACTCAAAACTCAAACTCAAAGCATTTATTTCAAATAAACCAATTACAGGCACTTTTGAATTGTCAAGGGGTCGGTCAGTCAGAAATATGAAGCTAGTTGCCCATTCCAACGCGTAGTAGGTTCCTATGGAGAAGAACGGGCAAGAAACTCCACGGACACTCTTTTAAATCAGAATATTGTTACAAAATATTGGTTACATCATTCATGTTGTAATTATACATGTGAGAACAATGTAGAGAGACGTGCACGTTAAAAGCGTCCGTAATAAAGAAAAAAAACAATTCAAAAATTAAAATAAATTCAAAATAAGCCTTGGCAGCTAAGAGATGACCAGTCCCCACTGACGGCGCCCGTTCACGAACATGACGCATGGATCAGCACCATTTAGCTCAACCATTTTGAAGGGAACTTTATGATCCAACACACACGCCACCACCAGCGAGACATTTGAGTGAGCATGACATACTCTCAGCCGCAAGGGCACATTTAGGTCAATGAAAGACGTAGGTACCCAGTAAATGGTAGCTTTAAAGTAGGTACATAGTGCTCACACATGTGCTATGCAATTATATAATACTATGAAATTGTACTATGAATTTGTTATATGACTTTTATTTAAAGATAAAATGACTGGACCTAATTCAATTTTCTACTAAAAAGGTTTGGAAACAAGTCTGAATATCCGAAGTTCTACATCATTTTCGTACGTAGTATTTATACTAAAATAATCTCCAACATTTGCTTAATAACAAACAATTTTTTTTATTGCTATTTCTATTTTTTTATGAATAAAATAAAAGTACCATATATTTCACTGCGCCGGCAATGTGCGCTCAGTATCGCAAGAATGCTTTAGCGCAGCGCCGAAATGTAAGAGGGCTCTTAAATGAAAATGGCAGACAATCTGTCAAAACACGTCTTTGAAAAGACAAGGGATCTCCAAAGTGGTCTGTTCTTAAACCACTATCCGAAGACATCCATGCGGTAACGGTATCTTTGCGGGACTGTCCGTTTAGTCAGGGTTTCAGGCAACATTGCACACTCTAATTTCCGGATCGTAGATGCGTTTTGTCCTACTTTACCTATTTAATAGATAGGTTTGTGTCAAACCAAAGGTCATAGTTTCGAGAAGACGATTGTAGCGCCGTCATGCATTCGGACATCAACAGCAACCGTCAGTGTCCCTACAAATAATACAATGTCGCCCATGGGCATGACCGTCCGTATTTTTCTGACTGACTGAAAATTATCGAAATATATTTTTCATGTTATTCAATTTTTATTTTTTGTGGTGAGTTTGCCATATCTCCGCTGTTATTGGCTTGATTTGGATTCTGTTTATTATTTCTAAAAGCTTAGGAGTTATTTTATCGGATTAACCAACATTTTCTATTAAAATTTGCAGACTATGAAAAAAAAAAACGCAGGTGAAGACATTTATTTGTAAACAAAAATCTGTGTTTATTTAAAAAACACAAATGTAAGTTCATAAAATCATAGGGAGTACTAGAAAAAAAAAAAAATACGATAAGCATCGAGATATAAGTACTAACGTACTAGAGAAGCTACGTCAAATAACTGAATTGTCCTATTCTTCGTAAAGGCTTGTGCAGACCAGCGCGACTTGTCGCGCGACGCGACACGAGCAATACAATTTCTAAGAAAACTTCACAGTATAACAATAACCGGTGTCGCGTCGCGCGACAAGTCGCGCTGGTCTGCACAAGCCTTAATTTGAATCTTTAGTTCGCTGCAGTTAGCGCTGCAATAATAACAATTCGTCTAAACCGTAACTAATTTACCACAGCGCTAGATTTGCTGCGGAAGTGTATTTATTCTCGGCAAAAAGGTCTTAAGCGCCATGTAAATCACGGCACTTACGCGTTTTCTTCGACAAAGTGCGGCGCGATCGCCGCAGTTGAACGACACAAAGTAGGAATTTACGGTGTCTTCTCTAGTACGTTAGTACTTATATCTCAATGACTATAAGAAACAAAACAGGAAAATTTTCGAGAATTTTTCATGAATATTCAGAAAAATACATCACATGCCCAAAGAAGTAAAAATACATCACATGAAAAAAACCCATAATGTTTACTAAGGACACTGTCTAATGTGTTGCTGTCTGCTTGTTCCAAAAGGCGGTGGAGCCGGCGGTTCACGACGCGCTGAGCGTCGTGCTGCCGGTCCCTCCGAGCGGCGCCGCACAGGTAGGAGTAGACCAAACACTATGGCTGTGACATTAAACACGATAAAAAAAAAGCCTCTGAGTACCCGTACAGGGTCAAACTAAATTAACTAGCTATACTCCACTAGCTGATTCCATTCGACTCGGTAAAATCCGCAGCTAAAACCAGATCCTTCAGACATTCATAAAGCGTAGTAACTGTGTCTCACAAGGGGAACATGTAAGTAAAAATGCTTGTAATTTATCTTCAATTTATGATCAATATTTTGACGGCAATGTTTGTGCTATTTCACAGAAATGCGCGTCAGTCCAGGAGGCGCGGGGACTTCAGCGGACCCGCCGCATATGATGCATCATCATCACATGGTAAGAACCTTCTTTTGTCAGCCTTCCACCAGTTTCCTACCTAGAAGCTGCCTCTCTTTCTATCGCGTAACTCTTAGATCTTCTGACTACGTGACGCTCACTGAATTGGCCGACAAGTCGAGCCTGTAGCTTCATACTTACTCGTAAAATGCGGCGTGAAACATCTGTATTAATCTGTGCTACGGGCATTAAACTTTCCAAGTTTCCAACATATAAATTATAACAGAGCAATGCTGCATGTCGACAGAAAACGAAAAGGTCATAGAATTTCTTATGTTAACGTTTTACTCAGCTCCATACAAAACAGTGCGATAAAAAATTATCCTGATTATTATTTTTACTATTCCATGTGGCTCAGCTGCATATGGATAGACTGGAAGCCGACCCCAACATAGCATCTATTATACATTGTAACAGCGAATGACGCCTCTCTTTAGACCTAGGCCAATTTTTTTATATATTCGGATAAGTTCATGACTAGAGGTGCCATAAAGAAAATTAATTAAGGGCGTTCACCCAAAATGTGGGCAACATCGCAAATAGCTGTCAAATATTTCGTTGTTTTGATTTGGCAATATTACTGTATGGAAATATGAAATATCGCTAACTAGTGAACTAGAATATTGATTATGAAATGTAATCATTAATATCGTAACATCGAAATTTAATATTAGATGTAAAAAATGGGTTCCGTGGTTGGGATGAATTTATCCCAAGAACAAACTTAACATTGTAGTTGAAAAACATGTTTTCCCATACATTCCAACTGCAAATGTAAGTTTGTACGCACAATATTGAGAGATTTACCATGTTATTTTAAGACCACAGACTTCTTATAGCTTTTCCTTGGGAGTAATAAAGAACCATTCTCTGTATTTTTTTCATAATTTTAGGCTCAGTAGTTTTGAAAGGCAGACAACGGTATGTATTTTTAAACTGAATCCTCATTTTCAATTGTCCAGGACACTAACCCCCTCGAGGGTTCAGTGGAGTCCATGGTCAGCGGCGCAGGTTCATCAGACGGTGAGCTGTCTTCCAAAGCAGGAGACAGCCCCAGCAGGAAACGGAGGCGTATATCCAGGCACCTATCTTCAGGTAAGAATCTCAAGATATTAGCCAGGATGAATAGAGGAGGGTGAAGGATAACATCGAGGGGACACAGACATGTCCTTGAACAAATAATAGGGATGATGCCTGGGTAAAAAAATGAAATTCTAATTAGTCCGTCTTTGAAATAATAAAAAAATATTAGACACGTATTTTTTGCTTTATCATATTAATAAAAAAATACTTAGATAAAACGCATTTTAGGTTGGGGAGTGGGGGTCGCTACGTCACTAGTATGTATAAAATCTACATACTCGTGACGTCATGGCACATTTTACCTCAATGTATCGCCGTAATCTTTAGATTACGTAAAAAAATAAAAAATACGTGTCCAATGTTTTTTTATAATATCAAAGACGGACAAAAAAATTTTTTTTTGTCATTCCTATTCTAAGACTTGCTACTCTCAGATAGAGGTGGCCAGAAGTAGGAATTAGGGTTCCCAGCTTTTATATCAAGAGTATATTGTCGAAGTTATTGCCTGTAAAAACTAAGTAGATGGCAAATCAATATAAAAAAAATTGTAGGTATGTTTCAAAAACATTTTTATTCTTTAAATGCCTTTTTTATTCATGTTTCGTAATTATTTTTACACTCCAAATTAAGGTTACAAAATATTATTAATTCAGGTTTTATGTGATAAATATTGGTTCTATTGCGATCATCTCGCCATTTTGTATTGAAATAAGAATATAGTAGTTTCGTTTACTATAATTTTTCTTCAGAAATATAGTATTTAGGCCTCTAATATAGCAGGATACTATTAGTCGACGGCGCGTTTTGTTCCACGCACGCCTCAAAGAGATGTCAACACAACTGACGGGGGCCGCTAGGACCGATGCCTGCCGGGGTCGCGGGAAAGTCCGAAAACGATACCGTGGCCCCTGGCAACGTACAGGCAACTGAAGGAACACGGGTTTTAGTCAGTAAGAATCTGACTCGCCCTCCCGCCCCACCCAGAGCGGGAGAAGTTATTTGATATTTTCCCACCGAAAAAAAAAAAGGCTGCTTGAAAATAGTCTCCATGAGGGATTTATTTTTTTATTATTGAATTGTTTCTTTCAGTAAATAGGACGTAGGAATCTCTATTACAGGTCATAAAAAATATTAAAAATAAGCTAGATTTTGTCAACATTTCCTATCTGAATACCTCTGAGAATAAATGACGAAACAAACGGGGGTCAGTCTCTTTTAAAGTCTAGACATAATCTTGATCAGAGGACCATATAGATTAGTATCTGAAATTGTCTTTTGAGGAAAGAACAGAGGGAGATAAAATACAATTAATGTAGATATATTTAGTAACCTATTAGCCATATCGCCCGACAACCTCACTTATATAGGATTTCTGCTCGGTCCATCTCGGCTTGGATCGTTATCAGCGCGACTAGGGGTCACTGCGTCCGGCGCTCGGCGTGGCAACACACCGTGTTCCGGCTCGCGGCAAGTCAATCGACATCCTGAGGATGCCTCGTTGAGAAGTGAATCACGTGTCGATTTCTTACAGGGTTTTTTTATGAATAGGTTAAAAAATATATCTACGTCTATTGTATTTTATAATGGATTGCCGCAAGGTCACGCCTGAATCAATTAACAAGGGGAGATATTTGGCCCATCTTCCACCTTGCTGGCTGGCCATCCATTGCCTCATGGCAAGCACTGACTGGATATGGCTCAAGCCGATATGAGAGAAGAAAGCCTGCACTATCCAAAGACCTGAGCTGGTAGATGTAAACTGTGCAGAGACTTCCCAGCCAAGGCAATCATCGACCCATTTAATACCCAGTTTGATTGCGAAACTCGTTCTGTCGAAACATTTATTACCAGTTCAATTCGACGGAAACTATAGATAGGGGCGTCGAATTAGTCTCATTATTATCAGCCGTTTATGCCCCAATGCGTCCTCCGTCCCTCCTTCCACATACCTGCTGCTGTTAGTGGCCAATTCCTTATGAAAAAAGTCGAGTTTGTCCCGCCATTTCCTTCCGGGCCTGCCGCTATGCCGTTTACAGGTGCTCCCACACCGGGAGCATTCGCCTATAATGTAACGTTCAGTGTCGAGCATTACATAAGTGAGGGACGAGAACCGAGCATTACAGTGCGCAACCTATAATTATACAATTCGACCATTACATCAGTGAAGGAGGAGAACCGAGCATTACAGTGCGCCACCTGTCATGATAGAATTCGAGGATTACATCAGTGAGGGGGAAGCGAGCATTACAGTGCGCAACCTGTAATGATAGAATTCGAGCATTACATCAGTGAGAGGGGAGAAGCGAGCATTACAGTGCGCAATCTGTAATGATATCTAGAATGAATGAATTTGAGCATTACATCAGTGAGGGAGGAGAACCGAGCATTACAGTGCGCAACCTGTAATAATACAATTCGACCATTACATTATTGAGGGAGGAGAACTGAGCATTACAGTGCGCCACCTGTAATGATACAATTCGACCATTACATTATTGAGGGAGGAGAACTGAGCATTAAAGTGCGCAATGTCTGTAATATTTCATCTGAAATGTTACATCACAGGCGAATGCTCCTCAGTCAGGGAGGCAGTATTGTAACGTAATGCTCAAAGTCTAATCTGTAACGTTACATTACAGGCGAATTCTCTCGCTGAGGAAGTACCTTACTGCTGTTTGGGAGTCACTGTGTGGGTCAATTAGTCACAAGCTGGTCAAAAAATTTAATAAACTCACATTTTTATTGGTGTATTTTTTTTATATTTCTCAGTAGAAAACCAGCTTTGGACCATGAGGTCCTTCGTGGAAATTTCACTGCATTCACCACAGGTTCTAATATTTGCAGGATATCTAGGTATCATGTCTAATGCATATTGTTTACAATTACAGGGGAGAGTAATGTGTCAGTGACTGCGCCCGCAGTCGAGCGTCGCACGCCACGACATCACTATCAGCCGCCGTAAGTACTAACAACTAACTTTTTTAGCGATAGTGGTATTAATTGGGACGACTAAATTACCTCACTAAACTAAAACTGCTGAATTAGCCGATTTGATCTGTGTCAAAACTGCCTAGCTTAAGACGCAGATATATGCCAGTGACCTTGAGTGGTTAGCTTGCGTGTTCTGTACTGAGCTCACGCAACGCGTCGTACGCCCAGCCAGTAATAGGACTCGCCCAGCAAGGAGCGCTGTCTCAAATTAAACGCATTATTAATTTATTATACATGAAACGTAATAAAAGACGCATACTAAAAGATCAATAGATGGTTCAGAAAAATACGCTTGATAGATTTTGCGTGATTCTCAGTTTTTTATCCGCGTTAGACATAATAATAAAAATAATAATAGATTGTCGTAACGGCCAATGGCCTGATTGCCGAAAGCCTCGACCAACATCTCTCGAGGCTGTCGTTAGGCGGTTGGATCAAGGGTCTGATTCAAAGTACTCCTCGATACGGCTCGCATTGTGAGGAGGTTCCTGTCTCTGCAGCCCTAACCACCGGTAGCTTGGACCCTGCTCCCGACACCGGCGGACCACTATTTTTTTATATTTTTAAATGTTTTTTTAATATCTTTTGTAAAAAATATTTAAAAATGTAATTTTATATGAAAAAATATGAATAAACGAAAAAATTATAAAATAAAATAGTTTATTGGTAAAACAAGTATTGGTAACAACAATATTATTTGATTGGATCCTCCTTTTAGGCAGATAGTGCCTGTATTAGGAAAGTCCGCTCTTCCATAGCAAGACGTGTTACATAAAAAGCAAAACGTATAATTTTTATGCTAAAATTACATAAATTAACATTAAAATAAATTAAATCAAATGTGTGTATGAGTGGGTGTAAGTATGTGTGTGAGTAACCGTGAGTGAAAGTGTAGCCTGTAGGTGTGACTGAGAGTACATGAGTGTGAGGGTGTGTGTGTTTCAAGGTTTCAAAAGTGTAACATAACTTGACAAATTCACATTTCACTATGTAATATGAACATAATCTAAAATATTCACAGATTGAGTTATTAAGAAAATGCTCTACAACAACACATATTTTTTCCAAATCATTAACAATACTCGTTTAGACGTGATCTTCAGTATAAAATAATTAAAAGTCTGTTATCGTCGCCTTAGACTAGGCCGGACACGTATGCCGCATGTCGAATGAGTCATGGGCCAATGCCACCATGTGGGTTCCCAGAAAACGACTGTCGACATCGAGGTAGATCCAGGAGAAGATGGCGAGACGAGCTTGACGCATACAGACAGGATTGGTCCGCACTAGCTCAAGACAGAGAAGAGTGGAAAGGAGAAAGGAAGGCCATAACACAGGCTAAAAATAATAAATAATAATAAAACTGCCATAGTTCAGAAGTTTGCTCATTCAGGGTTAGTGAAATTCAGCGCTGTCATCGTTTCTCGAGATCTCTAAGCATCGGAGTCACTGCCAATACTTAAATATACAATGACCGCTACTCTGAATAAGCGATGTTTCGGAGGTTGTTTTACCGGAACCGGAGCCGGAGTTTTTAAATTTGATTGATCGGAGTCGGAACCGGAGTCGGAGTCGGAACCGGAGCCGGAGTTCGGCGGCGGAGGTAGAGAAAACATATTCATATAACAAATAATAATAATAAAATACATAATAAGAGCATATCTTCATATTTAAATTAACTTATCACAACAATTAAACTATTTACTTCACCGCTTTAACTAAATTAAACAAATTAATGTGATGCGTCTGTCATATACAAAACAATGAACTGAGACATCGAGCGCGAGCGTGTATAACAATTTCCCGGGTGACAAGTTGTCCCATTCGGATAGTTGGATCATTCGGTTCCCTACAAAATGGTTGAGCTGGATGGTGCTGATCCACGCGTCATGTTCGTGAACGGGCGCCGTCAGTTGTGACTGGTCATCTCTTATCTGCCATGGCTTATTTTTAATCTTATATTTTGAATTGTTTTGATTATTTTTTGTACATTGTTCTCACATATAGAAGCAACAAGAATAATGTACCTAGGATTTTGTAATTTTCTATATTTAAAAGAGTGTCCTTGGAGTTTCTTGCCCGTTCTTCTCCATAAAGATCTACATTTTGGAATGGGCAACTAGCTTCAACTTTCTGACTAACTGACGCGACTATTTGACAATTCAAAAGTGCCTGTAAATGGTTTAATTGAAATAAATGGTTTGAGTTTGAGTTAGAAGTTGTTTGTACGCGCTCTAGTCACGTGCATCGCTGCGTTTCGATCTTCGGTATAACTCCGTTTCATAATTTCGGAGCCGAAGTCGGAGTCGGAATCGAAGTTCCGTAACATCTCTGCTCTGAATGGTCAAACCATACTTCTCTGAAAGATAGATAATTGCAGTACGATCAACTTTTTTGTCGTCAAAAGCCGTAGCAGACTCTAATTCTTAGTTTATATATTAGATAATAATACATTATTTCCTCCACAGACGGCGGATGCGCTACTTGAACAACGGCGCGGGAACATGGACAGAACGTCTCCTAGATCCGCACACACATCCCACGCATCCAACGCATCCCGCTCATCCAGCGCATCCCGCTCATCCTGCTCATCCCGCGCACCCCGCGCACCCCGCGCATCACACGCACCACACGCACCATGCGCATCCGCATCATACGCCGCTGTTGTTGGATATTAATCAGGTAACAATAATTTGATAACCAAGGGCCTGCAGGAAATATGAATTCCTCAATTTTCGAAATTGTACCTTTCACTGTTTGTCTCTGCATCACCTAAAGATTGACTGGTAGAAAATGTAAATGGCATTAAGAGGGTTTATCCTAAAAGTTGGCAACGTCGCAAATAACTGTCAAACTTTACCTGTTTTGATTCTTAAAGCAATATTACTGAATAGAAATAAGAAATGTGGCTAACTAGCGAACTACAATATTAATAATGAATTGCAATTATAACATTGAATTTGATGTTGTACCCATTTTAGGTGTACAAAACGCATTTGGAAAGTTTCCAAATAGTTTTTTTTTACGTCTAAAACTAAACATTCGGTGTTACGATATGAATTATTGCATTTCATCATCAATATTCTAGTTCGCTAGTTAGCCACATTTTTTATTTCCACACAGTAATATTGCTAAATTATTCAAAAAAGTGAAATATTTGACATCTATTTGCGCCGTTCAGAATAAACGCTCTTAAGTCTTACTAGAATAGAATAGAATAGAATGGATTTTTATTACATTAGTTAATTACATATCACTTATAAAATATAATTTTACAAGAGCATTGGGTGTACTTTATTTTGGCGCACTTTGTCCGGGGAGGGATCTTTTGCAACCTATTGTTGAATTCTTTTCTCACACGATTTAATTGTATAAAACAAATGTGAGAAATTTTGGATTTAGGATCCCATCAGGTCTAGACCTGAGATTACTTATAATCTAGGAGTGACTTTACGAGTCAAAGCCTATGCTGACGGAGGGGGGCCGTTCTCTTGTGGAGCGGTTTGCCCCTCTCCGATTTGTTTAGGTATTCAATTTCACCTATTCTGTTTGAGAAAAGGGATGGGTTGAATTGTCCATATCTCATATACGCGGGACCAGGATCGTCGAGGCCGCTGATCGTCAGTGAGGAGAGTTTTTCGATCATGTCGTGGTGGAGATCGTGGGCTCTGAGATGCCACGGGTCTTGTCCAAGCATTTCCCAGAGCGTTATTGTTTCAGTTCGACGTGGGAAAGCACCTGCAGCTTTCAGTGCCATTCTGTATTGTCGCTCTAGTTTAGTTAAATTGCTCTTGCTGTATCTTGGTAGGAGTTGGATGACTCCATAGTCGAGTACTGGCAAGAGGCACGTCTGTATGATGAGTAGTTTTGTTTCTATGTTTACTTTCGATCGGTACCCTATGATCGAGTTTAGGGCACCTCTTACTCGTTTTGATTTTTCTACCGTTTCTTTGGTGTGTACATTCATTGACAGTCTCTTGTCTAATATGACACCGAGGTATTTGACTTTGTTCTTGTATTCAATCTGTTCGTTTTTCATTTTAATGTAGTTTCTGTATCCGTTGTTTAGGTTTCCTAGCCTAGGTCTTTTGTAGGAGAACATGATGCATTCCGTTTTATCCACGTTGCATTGGAGGCCCCATCGTTTGTAGTAATCTATAATTTCCTCCGCCGCCCATTCTGCGCGCCTGGTGGCGTGATCTGGTTTCTCCGCTGCATTGAGAATGCACAGGTCATCTGCGTACTGAGAGAGCATCTGCCCTGCGATTCGTTGCTTTGGTATGTCAGCGACGTATAAGTTAAAAATCACGGGTCCGACGATTGATCCCTGGGGAACACCGTGTGGTACCTTTTTTTCTGTTCCTGTTGTGGTTCTAAATCTGCCATTGGTTGTTCTGTCTGACAGATAATTTTCTATTATCTTCATGATATTATTTCGGGCTCCAGCTTCATAGAGTTTTTTTATTAGGCCTTTATGATTTATAGAATCAAATGCCTTGCTGAGGTCTGTGGATATCATGGCCACGCTGTGGCCTTTCTCCAGGGCGTCGGTGATGTATTTGCCGGTCCTTAGTATTTGTGTTGCTGTGCCTCTTTGGCGGACGAATCCATGTTGGTGTTCGGGGATAAGTTCGTTGCTTTCTGTGTTTATTCTCGAGAGAATGATGCGTTCAGCCCATTTGCCCATGATGTTCAGTAGACTGATGGGTCTGTATGAATTGGGTTGTGTGTGGTCTTTCCCTGGTTTATGCAGAAAGATGCATGTGCTTTCTTTCCATCTTTTTGGGAAGTACCCCGTATTGATAATGTAGTCCGTTATTCGCTTGAACATGGCTATCATCGTATCACCTCCCATTTTTAGAATGTCCGCCCTTACTCCGTCAGGGCCAGGTGCTTTCTGATTCTTGAATTTTCGGAGAGCTATTTTAAGTCTTACTTTTGCTCAAACATTCTTGAAAATTCGAGCATTATTTTACAACCTTTTTCGAGATAAATACAAAATGCTGTGCTGGTTGAATACATGCGAGCGCCCGGCCGGCAATGTTTGTATGAAAATCCATATCTGTCGTGTTTAGCGGCCGTATAAATTAATATGAAAACTCATATCTGCCGTGGTATTTAAAAATTGTTTTTTTTAATTCAATACATGGCAACCGAGGAGGTAATAGAGCTGTTTAATGTAAAGAAGAAACAAATGAACATAATGGCCCGTGAAAAATTATCGTTGTTCTAATATCCGAGGAAAAGTCATTGATTCCTACCGCTGCGCCCGCGTTGTCGGCAACCATAATTATTTTGTCACGCGTAGTTTTGAATCTGTGATATCTTTTAAAGTATTAATTATAATGATATGATGTCAAGGCATATTTTAATCTAAATTAAATGCCCAATTTAAATAACATATTTTATTGGATAAGGATAAATTACCACCAGTCTTACCAAGGGGTATCGTATTACCCAGTTACTGGGTTGTGGAGGTCAGATAGGCAGTCGCTCCATGTAAAATACTGGTATTCAACTGCATCTGGTTAGACTGGAAGCCGACCCCAACGTAGTTGAGAAAAGGCTAGGCAGATTGATTGGATAAGGATAAATAAAATACCGGTCAAAATAGCTTCGGAGATAACAAAGAAATTTTTATCAAATTCTGAAAGATAGAAATGGTTACTGTATGTCATCCTTAGAAGATAGACATATGCTATCGCGGACTTTATTTTTGAACTTTTTAAGATATACAATTCTGTAAAACATAAATTTGATGTATCTCTTACGGCTTACGCGGCGCACGCCAGTAAAGCTCCCAGTTGGCATGACTTTTTCCGACATCTTCGACAATAATTGTCATATTTCAGCCAATTTACACAAAACCTTAATGTATTATACACAAAAACCTTCCGCATGAATCACTATCTATTTAAAAAAACCGCATCAAAATCCATTGCGTAGTTTTAAAGATCTAAGCATACATAGGGACAGACAGCGCGAAGCGACTTTGTTTTATACTATGTATAGATATAAAAGATATAGATTTACTTAGTTTGAATTTCCGCGCATTATTTGAGAAAAGTACTATACAAGCCTTGGCCGCAACCAGGCATTGATGGATTCAAGTATCTGTGCCTCTGCTTTGCCTCGGCCCACATTTTCACGATCGTCCATCAATGCCCTTACTGCAGGCCGCGATTGTAATGTACTATACTTCAACCTGGACTAACGTATCAACCTATCGCCCGCAACTTATCAACAATTTGACTTATTCCAGATTCAGTCTGTCCGCGGCACTCGCCTGGGCGCGCTGGGCGGCGTGGGCTGGCATGCGCACGCGCACCGCGACCACGCGCAGCGTACTCAGGTATGCGGGGATAAACTGTGGTTGAAATAGGGACACGTCTACGATGTACTGATGGATTTTAGGGAGTAGGGATAATTATGAGCACTTGAAAATAATCCTCTTTTTATTTGATGAAATTGACAGTAAATAAGGTATAAGATTTATTGTTATTTATTTGGACATTCAAAATGATTGGACAGCTGGTTTAGTTATCAAGTCTTGATTAGGATTCCGTATACAAGGGTAATCTAAAAATCCAATTGAGACCCTGTTCTTTATTTTGAGGGCCCTAATCTAAATAGGGAAATTAACTATCAACATTTTTTGGCCGTCATATAGATTATTCAAAAATATTGGACACGTATTTTTTCTTTTTTTACGTAATCAAAAGATAACGGCAATCCATTGAGTTAAAATGTGGCATGACGTCACTCCCCGGTAGATTTTATACTGAATTGCGACGTAGCGAGCCCCCCACTCCCCAACTTTAATGCGTTTTATCTAAACCATTTTTTTATAATATGATAAAGCAATAAAATAAGTGTTTAATAAAAAAAAATATCTGACTGACGGACTAAATAGTTTCTTTTTTTTTTCCCAATCAACATACCTATTCTAGCAATAATGCGTAATATTAGAATATTCAAAAAAAAAAATCATGCAGTCAACTCTACCTATCATAGTCAATACACTATGCTGTATAAAGGCTTCTTCCAAATTGAACCGGAACAGGGGGGCCTTCTTCAGCCTTGCAAGAAAACTCAGATAACTTGTGGGTCCACCTGACCCAGCAAATTATGACAGACCGTAATGTATTCGTGGCGTGTCCCAATCAAAACAATTTAATCATAAAATTTCTTTCAGTTATCAATAAAATTAATATACAATCGAACCTAGCATATTAATAGGTACGAAAAAAAAAAAATAAGAGTTAGCGTTACACGATTTTAATTTCAACACACAAGACAAACATTACCAACATTTGAACACGTTAAAACACTTAAAGCGGCACATTGGGTCAAACATTTGTTTGTTCCATCAACAAATGTTTGCCCCAACAATAACATTATGAAACACACAAATACTGTTAAAACTATGAAACCAAACACTTCAAAATATGACTTATTTACAGAACAATACAATATCAAAATTTCAAATTATAGGTATAAATATTTACAGTACCCGAATATATCACATCGAGCTTAATTAAGAGACGACGGTATACAGTCAAACTTTTTCTTAAACTGGATGAACCGGGTACTGTATCACAAGCGTTACCTTATCGAGAGCCGCGAGTTTTACATTGTGACGTCACAATACATGTAAAATTCTCGTCTTTTCTATATCGATTGATAAGTTTTATGTTTATTGTCAATCTGGGCATAGCATTTAATGAAGTTATCTAGGTATATAGGCACACTCGTGATCGGTTAGGTTTTATTGTATTATCAAATATTATTACTTATGTATGTTAGTATTTAGTTAGATTAAGTTTCGAAACGGCGATCGAACCGAGCGAGGCGTAAATTATGAAGTTATTCAAGATGGCGTCATCATTTTGAGCATTACAGAGCTGGAGTTTCAATTGTAATTTTATGCCGAACAGGGATTGTTTTGACCGCTTCGAGGTTGATACTAACGCAAGTTTATTTCCACTATATCTTGTTATAACCGTTTTTATAATATTCTTTTAAAATTAATGGGAATTCTCAATAAAAGTCAAGGAAAACATTTTGTCAGCTTTTCTTTTCCTAATATTATCATTTGTGTCGACGGTGCAAGTTTCTTAAAAAATGACGATCGCCATCGATCAAAGAGTAGTTTTTAGCAATGTGATCAGAATTCATTTTATAGTGGGAAAAAGCTTTGTATTAGGCGAAAAATGTTAATTCATCCAGATTTTGATAATCTGGACTATCGGCCTGAAATAATCACGTGATGACGTCACTGCCCCACGTACGTTCGGTTCTTTCGTCACCCCCATGCTGAGGGTCCGGGTCGCACGTAGGTGCAGGCGGGAGTCCCAGCGCCCGAGCTGTGGGGCGCCGCAGTACTGCCCCCGATGCCACACCTGCGCTACCAGGTATACACTGCGCATAAACTGCGCAAAATTTTGGTACAGGGTTTTTGGTGGCTCCGATACGATTGGACGCTTTTTTGATCGACTGAACAGCTTTTTATTGTCATTTGTCCGCTATTGAATTGTTTGAATCATCGTCTGGTGTCTGGTTAACCCCTTCAACTAGCTATGCAACAAAAATCTGCGCTATTTTGCGCCACTTTAGGCTAATGTTAACCCAGCAGCTCCATTCGCTTAAAATTTTTGTCTAAATATCATCAAATTGTATTAAAATCATTTAGCAATATGAATCATAATTTATTAATCATGAATCCTAAATGTATTGTAATTTATACAGCCAACTGTTAATAACCTTGCTTTAATTAATATAAATAATAGGCAATGAATAAAGCTTGCGACCGTAAGGTCGATACTTTGCACTCAAATTATGATAAAAACGCTTTTAACAAAACTACATTTAGTTTAGTTGAAGGGGTTAAAAACTACTAATATTCTACCCGCAATTACAGTCGAATATTTTCAAAAAAATACCTTCTATAATTGTGTTGTAAATAATTAAAATCGTATCGGAGTCGGTTTCAACGTTTCATATCGTCATAACTTATGTTGGACGCGTGCATGTTCCTAACACAGTACATTAGCATATCGTCCAGGTATACCAACGTTGTATCACATCTCTGAGGCTTTTGTGAAATATTTTGTTGAATTTTACATGCTTTCACCCGATTCAAAGCTATTTTTGTGTCTCCTTAAGTATTATATTTTGATTATTCATAAGTGATATAAAATGCCACTCATAAATTCATGTAACCCCATCTGATATTAAGCTTGATCCAAGTCCAAACACGACAAAAAACGTCCTTCGAAATTTAATATTGTCTTAATTTATAGTTATTTTTATGCGTTTGCTTCAAGTTTGCCCGACTAGTTTTTTTCATGATTTTCATTAGTTTTTTCATTGTTTGCCTTTATGTATGTGATATATCGTTGGTATAGTCGTCTCGTGGGCACGAGTTGTCTCCGTTCCGCTGCGTGCTGGTCCCTGTGATGGCGCCGTGGCTGCCAGCCCCGCTTTACCACTGTATCTCTAGTGACGTCACGTGGACTAACATATACACACAAATTGACTTAACTATGCGTTGGTTTCGGTGTTTCTTCAATGTCATAACTTCCTGAAAGCATGACGTGGTTAATCCATCTATTTGCTCAATGAAGAAAACATTCATTCGATTTTGAAGGAAAACCCTGAACGATCATTGTTTTACCAATATATTCTAAAACTGGCGCTATTTCATTCCCAAAGCTTTAGCTAGAACATTAGTAAATACCATTGTAAAACATTCTGATCTGACTTTCCTTATAAAAAGTCACCCTTCATGCCTGTATCTTTTCATTTAACGACAAAATTTTAAGTGATTAATGTTCGGTTCCTATAAACAAAAACGAATCGTTTCTGTTACCAATGGTAGCTTTTTTTATTGCCAAACTGGATAAATGGATTCGTAAGCTAATTTTACTAGCAAATTTTTTAGCTACTTCCATATGGGAGGGTTTACTATGCAAAGCTATGCTATCTTTGATTAATTATTGGTAATTGAAAAATTCAACTTGTCCTTAAGTTATAAACGCTATCATATCGTCACCTATCTCTTCAACACCTAAAAAATTGTGTTTGTGTGTTAGTCCTACGTGTCAATGGTTTGGTACTACTTCTAAGCTTCAGGTTGTTGGTCCGTCAGCTTGACGATGCGCTCGTCTTGTTAATTCTTACCATAGAGTTCATTATATAAATACTTTCTATACACTGCTGTGAGGCTGTTTAGATTTACACTGAACTTAATCAAAGGAGTAGATGTTCTGGGTCTTTGAATTTACGATTTCGTTTTGTAAAACTAGCCATCGAGAAATTCTTGGTATAAGAAAAAATCCTATAATTTTAACAGCTTTATATAAAAATATAATTTCAAAAAGTTGATTTGAAGAGTAATGAAATGTCAGATTTAAAGTGCAAGATACCAAAGGCTGTTCCGAAATTAGCAAAACCTTTTTAGTTAGACTTCGGAAATGAATGTTACAAGTTTGGAGGTGGAGAAACAAAAGCAAACACCGGTTGAATTACACATTATGAGGAATGCGGAGTTTTAAAACACGTTTCTTCCATTAAAACCTGGAAACACTATAGACAGCTAAAATCGTAGACCTCGACATCTTCGATTCAGTAATTAAATTAAAAAATAAAGTCAACGTAATCTACACAGCGCCACAGCACTAAAAACTTTAAATGTAAGCATTCGACTCCACCGCGCTTGGTTTGACAATAGTATGTTACTACTCTCTCGATGTTACCTCTGTCCGTCGTAGTAGGAGATACCCTGTTGTCGCCACACTCTAAAAATAATGGTTCAGTCATTGTGCTCCTGTAACCAATTGGTTCCAATTATTTTTTGGTCAAGACAAGGAAATTTTACAACATCTTTTTGTAGGACATATTGGTCAAATGTACAAAAACACATAGTCTAAAAATTGTGTTTTAATAAGTCTATCTTTAAAAGATCGGAAATCGTATGTATATGTGTTTAGTAGCTCACGTTCATATCTACGCAAAATTTTAAGCTAAGGTTCGAAATCTTCTGACGGGGTCCGGAAGGACCAATGCCTGCTGGGGTCGCGGGTTTGTCTGAAAGGGATATCGCGGCCCCAGCACATGGGCAACGGAAGAAACACGGGTGGGTTTTAGTCAGTAAAAGTCTGACACTCCCTCTCGCTCTGCCCAGAGCGGGAGGAGTCATTTGATGATTTCCCAGCGAAAAAAAAATAAAAAAATGTTCGATATCTTGAGAAACGTAAATAATTTAAAAACTTGTGTGATTAGGATAAAAACAATCTTGTTTTAGGCTGTAGGCCATTTCTTTTTGTGGTATTCATATTTTAATGGTCATATTGGCGGGTTGGCATATACATAATGTTTTTTTATGGGTGGCGTATACAGGGTGTTTCCAGTCGGACTCCACGACAACTGTACATGTGTACGCAAATATGCATGCCCAGATGGTCCAGTGTTCTAGGGTGCTAGGCAGCGTTAGTGGCTTGTATCGTGTCGCTTAGAACTAACTATAGCCTTCGAATACTCTTTGTAAGAAACTTTCTATGTACCGGACGATGTTCTGACAAAGAAACCTAGAGAAAATTATCTGTATAAAATTTAAAATTATTTAAAGTACTCGAACTTGAACATTTTGTAAAAATACTGATTAAAAAAAAATATACCATGTATTACTATTATTACTTATTATCATATTATAAAAAAATAAAAATAGTTTTGAGGGTAGTCAGAGCATCGTTTGAGCGAAATAGCGCGGGGGCGGTATTAACCATCGGTTATTAAAGGCTTACCATTGATATAACGGTATTTTTAACAATACATTTCGGTTTAAGGTGAAAGCTCTCAAGTAGCACTTGAAATTTCAAGTACGCGTCTCCCATCGAATGTAACTTGAAAGAGCTATGTTCATGATTTCTATGATTATAAATCAGAAGAAAAACATTACATTTTTGCAATACAGGGTTGTAATTTGGGAAAACTATAAGAAAATTTGAATTTTCTGAGCTACTTGAGAGCATCCACCTTAAGCACAGATTCTGAATTGATAGTAAGCCTATATGTCGCGCTCACACGACACACACTTGACGCTTTGACACTTTTATAACAATTTTATTCTTACGCTGGCTTACTGACACTTGCGTTTTAGACACTAGAGTTATCGGTTGTCTTTAGTTACAAAAGAAAATTGCAAAAATCTTTAAAAACTATAAAAAGTTTTTTATTTCGGTACTGACACCGTGCAACGCAACGTGTAATGCAACGTAACAGGTGTTCGCGAACATGTTGCATGTGTTTTGCATGGTTTTTGTCAATACAACGCAAATTATGCTAAAAACAACCGATTGCTTTTAACATATGTGATCTATAGTGGTTATTGTGTAAGTCTTAAGTTTTAAATAAGGTTACGTTCTGATGCTCGCGATGTCGCGCGTTTTTCTTACCGTTGAATGTCATAGGAAAGAAAAACGCGCGGGTCTCGCGGCCATTTGTAGCTAGCCTACGTTCTGTTGTTCATGCGGCGGCATTTTTTAAATTTAACATTGCCAAGCACGAAATTAAAAGTATATCTATTTTAATACAGTTTTAGACATTATTTTACTGTAATAAAAGACAGTGTATCTTGGTACACTTTTAATATGTATATTTAATTAATATTCCAAGTCAATAAAAATAACATAATTTAAACATACCTTCCTGTCGCCTCACGAACACAACTTCTAAAAAAATACCCAAAATAATGTTCTACAATATAGTAAATAAATAAAATGTGTATAAAATCAAGTGTATGTTGGTGGGCGTGGTGCTCTCATAGTGCGATGTTATGTGAATGACGTAACACGGTCACGGCACTTGTTAGAGCCGCTTTGGACCTACGACCGACGCGTGCGACTATTAACACATATAAAGAAAAGAAAGAAAGAAAGAAGAAAAAAATTACGCCCCCATTTTGGACCCCACCACAGTCGAATCAAAACTCAATATTATGTCTATGGAGTTTCTTGCCAGTTCTTCTCCATAGGAAACTACTACGCTTTGGAATGGGCAACTAGCTTCATATTTCTGACTGACCGACTTCTTTGATAATTCAAAAGTGCCTGTAAATGGTTTAATTGAAATAAATTGAGTTTAAATAGAGGGGGATGGTTTAAAGTTAGATTTAGACAACCTTGATCAAAAGTAGTATTAGATCAACAAGAAAAACTACTGCATTTTTATTTTTATTGTTTAAAAATACTTTAATTTAAATGATTGATATTCTACCTGTATACACCCCATATAAGTCCACTGGTTATACAGGCTGATCATTTAAAAATAATATACATAAATGATTTTTTAATAAATAAAATAAAAAAACTGCTGTTAAGTTAGTTACAGTGCGTTCATTAAATCTTGACCCGTGACGCGATTGGCAGCACTAAATTTTGCAGTCATGTGATTGGTAGCACTGTTCTGTCAGTCGCCATTTTGAACTCTATTAGTATTGAAACTAAGCTTGACAAGCAATGTTGCCAACATGATGGCAAGAGACAAGTTATAGTGAACGTAAAAAATACGAGGTACTAATAACAAAAATACATGTGTGTTAGAAGTCGTCCCGTGTCGCGAGGTCGCTGCTAAAGTAAAATATTTAATAGTAATCCAATCACCGGTTTCTCGAAGTCTCAATTCTCTTACTAATTTAATCTCAAGCTAATTACTGTTGTTGTAATTCCAGCTTCTATCAACAATATCACTAACGAATTAGGAACAAAAAAAAAACAGTGCTCAAGTGGCCGCGATTGCATTTATCTCGATTATAAACTTTAACGCTCAATCATAAAGTTTACTGTTGTACTTCGATTGAAAAGTAAACGTAGTTTTTAAATAAGAACAAAAATATTTATAGAAAAATAAAACATAATTTCTGAGCAATAATGTTGCAAAACTATGTTGCAAAATATGACTACAACATTATTTTGTGGTCTTATTTTTCTGGCCGTTTTTGATGCACTCATCGGAAATCTAGTACTATTGTTGATCGAAGCATTTCAGTCAATAAATAGCCAGTCGCTCCATGTAAAATACTGGTATTCAGCTGCATCCGGTTAGACTGGAAGCTGACCCCAACACCCCAACACGTTGGGAAAAGGCTAGGCATGTGATGATTTCATATTTGATAAAAAAAATACACTAATCAAAATAACGAATTTCCGCAAAGTCTGACTGAAACTGAGTCAATTAACTATCTGTTATATTCGATATTAAATTTTCTCGACTTCCAGAAATCGTTTGTTTATACTACTATTGTGTATTCTCCTTTACAAATTAGCAAGATGGCGGTGCCTGTTAGACAGTGTGCATCACTCTTAATACATAGATGTGCACAGTGCTTGAAGATGTAGGTATGCTGAGATGGTCACGCGGGTTGAATGGTTCTGTAAAACTGTTACACATGTAAACTCATTTCTTTATCGACGTAGGCACAAATCTTTGCTTTGTTTCGGCAATTTGATTGATAAAACTAATAATTAAATAAACAACGAATGTTTTTTCGACTCTGCGTTTGCATCGATAAATTATATCGTCGTCGATTTTCGAGACTTAGACGAAAATATCAACACAACTTTAAAATTGACTTTCGTTACATTGGTCGCTGAACTTATTACTATTTTTTTTAATTTTTTTATTCCGTGTATTGGGACGAGTTTCCCCATAACCGGTTTCATCATCGTCAGGGATAATTATTTTGTCTGATTGATATACAGGGTGTTACAAAAACAGCTAAAAGTTTTATCAACAAATTGACCGTATTTCTTTGGCAATGCTTAAAAAGTATGTAAAGGATTTACAAAACCATCCCCACCGCACCTCGTCAGCAAAATCGCTCTAACTAAATTAAAATCTCGATGTTTTATTCATGCCACACTCCTGACTGTTTGTTACTTATTATCTTGAACACACAATAACAGCGCCGAAGTAAGACGACACGCTATTCCTAACACGGGTGTAGCGAAAACAGGCTTTAACACAAAGGGAGAAAGTTTAAATTTACATGCACAAATCGGCGTTACTCTATATCTCTATCTCTTTTTGACACTTAGAGGCGTCATTTGTTAGAGCGAGAAATCCGAGTGGATGGACGTCTTGCTCTAGTGAATTACGTTCCTCGAGTAATAGAAAAAGATACGAGATACAGTCAGCAGATCTGTGCGTGTAGTTTTTATTGTCTCTAAAACCACGTATTAATGGTTTACAAAAGTTGCACAACATTGTTGCTGGAACATGTTTTTGTGTTGTTCAAAACATGTTGCATGTTGTGCCACCGAAACTTTTTGCTGCAACAATCTTGCATAGTTTTGGTTTTCTATGAATACAAGGTTTTCATATATATCACTAATTAATTTAAGAATGATTAATTTATTATGTGTTTTAATGTGGGTATGTTACGGTTGCGGGACACACTGTATACGAGGTGTGTTTTGCATGTTATGACAGATTCAGAGAATTAAAAAAAATATTGTGCGTAGACAAAGACTACGCTTTCGTAGCACAGGGTGAGCTACGCCGTAGCTTGGCGCGTAGCAAGCAAAACTTTAGAAAGGGTTTTTTGAAAATTTTCTTTCATATTTATTAATAATTAAGTTCAATTACGCTTGCTCAGTAAACCTGAATCTGTGTTAATATTCAATACACACTCTGCATTGTCGTAAGTGAACACGTTCGTGTGAGCTACACCCTTAGCGCGCATGTCTTCACTCGGCGCGCGCATGCACTCAGCTCATACCGTTGTACATACGTACTGCAAGGTCTAGTCGCTGCATAACACATGTCTAGTTAACGAGCCCCCGACCTCCACCGAAGTGGGGGGCTCACCATACCCCCCGGTCCGAACGACCCTCCCAAATATTTTTTTTCGTCAACTAACCCCGTCACTTAAATTTTATTATTCGTGTACCGCATGCAACGATTTTCCTCACTTTTGGATACCTTGTGTATGTGTTCCGTGTTCTTCGTGTATAATTTGGAGTTTAATTCTGTCTTCGGTTTTCACCCCGTGTGGCGCGCGCCGGCCGCGCGTCGTCCACGAATGGCGACGCGGCTCGCGGCCGCTACTGCTCGAGCCGCGGCCCACACGGGGTGAAACTGTCGATGGTTTTGCCACACTGTTTATTTAAGATTTTTGCCGCTAGCAACTCAAGCTTTGGTATTATGTAGAGAATAAATAAAAAAAATATTTGGCTGGTCGCTTTGATTATTAGAACTTGGCTGTTTCCTAAGATATGCTCTTTTTAATGTGAACAATTGATTAACACTTGTATATGGCGTTAGAGAGGTATTGTGTGTCGCGGTACACTAGCAGCAATAAGTTTTTCTCTCGTTCTTATATATTTATTTTTATATACTCATCGTTATGTTTATTTTTATTGCCAACTATTTATGTATGAGATCATTATAGTTCCGTTATAGTCCACTGTAGCGTAGCTGTACCCTTCAATATTATCACTTACGATTTTTTTTAAATATTTTTTTATTAACATATATTTTTTATATATTTTTAAATATAAAATGTGAATAGTTCTCTGGCACAATTTAATATATCCTCATAGATTCGACACGTGTGTGATATGTATGTATTTCGATAGGACGAGTAGAGAATCTTTATGCTTAAACTGATACCGGCCGCTGTTTCTTATACCCTGGTACTTTGGGCTCCTCTATCATTTTAAAATGGACGCTTGCATCCGGAATTGATGTCAGGAAAATATGATACGGAAATAAACGTATGCATCCAGCAGTCAGCAACAAAAGACGATAAGTCTTTCGAGAAATTCATGAATTTTGATTACATTATTTCATATGGAACCTTATTATTTAAAAAAAATCTAATGAGTATCAGATATTAGTCTTCAAATTACTCTATATTTGTTACAAAATACCAATTTTTTTAATAAAATAAGATTTTTTATTTATCTTCCAAAATTTCGGAAAGTTTTAAATTATTTTATTGCTGGTTGTGCTTTGAAAACATTTTGACTATAAAATTCCGATCCCGTAATTCCGGATCAGTTCAGGATATAAGCGTTTCGAATTACTTTTGATTGAATGTAACACGAATATACAAAAAAAAAAACCTTCATTTGTCTCTAGCATAAAATGACAAAAAATCTGAGCTATCACAGACTATAGCAGTTCACTTTTGGATTGCAATAAAAAAGTCTCCAGGCATGGCGATACTGTAATGTAATCTGCATTCGCAATTCATTTGCCAAACATGTAAACAAACACGAGTTTTAGGAAAAACAGCTGTAATGCCTACTCATAAGGTTCAGTTTGCGCTACAAATTCATATTTTTTATGAGTTTTTCAAGAATGCTAGTTGGTCTAAAATCAACTTTATTTACACTTGCATAAAGTTAATGTTTGTCTAAGTGAAAAACTCGTGTTTGTTTACATGTTTTGCAAATAAATTGCGCACGCAGATTACGTGGGTGTGGCGCATCCTGGACAGTTATCGCTACCATCTTGCTGTCTGGCAAATATTGTTACCAAGGCGTGAACTATTCTAAAAAATATTTCGTGCCAATATAAGACAAGAAGTATTGCATTTTGTTAATTTATTCAAATGTTCGTCTTACATTCAATCTTCTTACAATTTAAGGTGGATTACAGACCGTGAGCGGCACTCAATGACATTTTGTTATAGAATATATGAATATATGAATGCAGATACATTACTGGCTTTCTAAATGATTTTTTTTAATGATCCTCTAAAAATCGTATTGACCTTCAAATGATGGACGCTTTTTATAACGCGCTACATCCCAGTTGGTCGCAGTTACTTCTTGGCTATTTGGTGGCAAAATGGGAATTATTAGCCGTTCACAAAGAGAGGCCCAATTATTTTATTAGTGTTCTAGAGCTCGTGGCTAAGTAATTACAGCCGCACGAGACTCCTCCGTGCCTTGGAAAGCACGTTAAGCCGTCGGTCCCGGCTGTCATTCGTGGATCTTTGACAGTCGTTACGAGTCGTCAGAAGCCCGAAAGTGTTGACAATCAGTCTTACCAGGGGGTATCGTATTACCCAGTTACTGGGTTGTGGAGGTGAGATAGGCAGTCGCTCCATGTAAAATACTGGTATTCAGCTGCATCCGGTTAGACTGGAAGCCGACCCCGACATAGTTGGGAAAAGGCTAGACAGATTGCTATTAGACCCGATAGCCATTCCATGAAGTTTCTCCAATTAATTGAAAATAGTCCTGTACAAGTGGAAATTGTGAAGTTTTACTAACTAATTAAAAATAACTGTGTAAGTTCATACAAAACCAGTTATGATAGCTCAAGTCATTGCGTGCCGACCTCGTTCAGTATTTCCCCCTCGACCAAGACATGTGCTGACGTGACCTTGCCTCAGATGGGTGGCGTGTACGCGGGCCTGCAGTACCACGGGAGCTTCGCCCCTCCGCCGCCGCCGCGCGGGCCCTTCGCTTCGCCGCCGCACCCACATACACACTATATCGCTAACTCGCAGGTCAGTACTGAATATTTGACTTACTATGCATACGTGTTTCTTCTGATTTCCCATAATTCTAAGGTTATATGCTATAAGTAAAAATAATACAAAAAGTCCTAGAACAATTGTTCCTAAAATACATGATTCTAAACACCCCTGCGTTCAAATTTTTCGTCAGCAATTTTTTTTTTAATCTACTGTTCCATACATTTTGCCCGCGTAGGTATTGCACTTTTCTATGAAACAGCTGTTCTTTTTATAACTGATGAAAAATTTCAACGCAACCATGTACTGAATCCATGGTATCAGTTTTCGCGTCGATGATGCCACCCTGTATTTGTTTTATTTAGGCCACTTATAATTAAACCTGCTATTTTTCTTCCCACCACAGCGCGCAGAAGGCGGTCGTCTGGAGATGGTGGGTGGTGGAGAAGGAACCCTGTCTCCCCTGCAGCCTGCCACGGATCTACATCACGCGCCGCTATTGCTGGCCACTGAGGTAAATACATGTGTATGATCTGTCTATTGCTGCACTGCTGTTGGGTGAAAGCCCAACCAGCCTAAACCATATACAGTATGTTAACTAACAAAGGGTGCTCCCGTTAACTAATTTTTTTTAATAGTAAAATATTCACAATCAATATTAAATTGGTAAGTAAAAGAAGCACTCTGTATACACGTACTTGTCGCGTGTACATCTTTTACGTTACAATTAAATAAATGCAAAAAACATTGTTTAATTTAATTTAAGTACTGGCCTCTTGAAAGAAACACTGTATACTGCGTGTATACAGAGTGTTTCTTTTACTTACAAATTTAATATTGTTTGTGAATAAAATAATCTAATAAAAATATATGTACATCTGCCGATATATTGGCATCGGAATCGTTACATGTATCCATCTAAAATAATGGTCTTCAGAGGGAAGATGATTACTGATTACTCGCTAACTGTCCTCTGGGCTATAACAACTTCTTAATGACTTGCAGAAGTCAGGGTATTAATGTAAGTTGTTGTTTCACAGGCGCGCGGAGCCCCACTGGAGCTGATGGCGCCCCACCACGCGAGACACGCGCTCTCGCACCATCACCACGTGAGTCATCAATATTCTACTATCATCACTTTAGGACTTTACTCCAGGGCTCGGAAACGTTATTTAAAAAATAACGTTTTTAAACCGTTTTTAACAGTTCCTGTTCTTTGTACAACATTTTTGTTCGGAACGAAAACGAAATGCGACCGTTTTATTCCGCAGGACGCTGCCGCGCACGGTGCGTGCGCCGACAAGCATAAACTTGTTTAGTTAAAGATAAGATAAGATAAGATAAGATAAGTCTTTATTTGCCTTAAACATGGTATAAAGTTGTTACAGTCAGATATTAATCTAAAGTCCGCATGTTCAGCTATACAGGATATGTATCAATTGCATGCAAAATAATAATTATAAGTAAATTTAAAAGTTCAATGTCAATACAATAATAATAGTTTTCTCTCAGCATTATCTGCAATTACAGAAGTCCAGAAATTTATAATTTATTGTTGAGAAAATCTTTAATGTCATAAAACATGTGTTCTTTCAACCATTTCAGTAATCTGATTTTAAATGAGTTAATATTAAATAACAATTTTATTTCTTTAGGAATTGTGTTATAAATGCGTATACACATGACTAGGAAACTTTTCGCATACTTGGCTGATTTAGGAGTATCCTGCAATGCTAGTCTGCATGGATCTCTATTTCGAGAGTTCAGTTGATAAGCTTTTTTGAACAATCCCTTATTATTATAAACATAACTACAAATTTCAAAAATGTACAGTGACGGAAGTGGTAATATACCTAGCTTTTTAAAGAACGGTTTACATGACTCGTCAGGACGGATACCACAAATGGCTCTGATGCATTTCTTTTGCGCAATAAATGCTCTGTGTCTATCTGTGCTGTTACCCCAAATGATAAGCCCGTATCTTAAGATGGATTCTATATAGGCGTGATATGCTGTAATAGCGATATTTTTGTTGGTTATATTCTTTATTTGTCTGAGAGCATAAACAAACTTATTAATCCTACTGCACAAACTGTCCAGATGTACTTTCCAATTCAGATCTTGATCTATGAGTACTCCTAAGAATTTAGTTTGTGGAACTTCTTTTAACCTGTCAATATAAAGTTTGAAATTGTATTTACTATGTTTTGATTTATTGAACTGTATATAATTAGATTTATCTAAATTAATTTTCAATTTATTTGCCTGTAACCATTTAATAATGTCATCAATAGTATTATTAATGTCGATCTCATGATCAGATTTAGTTCTACACTTTTTGTCAGATGTCACAATCATTGAAATGTCGTCTGCAAATAATACACATTTATGGTTCGTCACTAGCGGTAAGTCGTTTATGTATAATAGAAACAATAAGGGTCCCAATACACTCCCTTGGGGAACGCCGCAATTATTAACTCTATAGTCAGATGAATACGAGGTTAGTAAATTTTCATTAACTTTATTAATAACAACATATTGCTTTCGGTTGCTTAGATAAGACGCAACCCACTGCAGTACTAAACCTCTTATTCCACTTTTTTCTAATTTTTTCAACAAGATGTCATGTGCCACAAAGTCGAAGGCTTGTGACAGGTCGAAGAATAGTCCTGTCGTTAAATAATTTTTATTTAGGGCATTATGAATATGCCCCAAAAGATTAGCAATAGCTAATGTTGTTGACTTTTGCTTTTGAAATCCATACTGTTCTTTTGTTATGATATTGTATTTGCTACAGTAGTCGGAAAGTCTCTTTTGCATACATTTTTCAAATAATTTAGACACTATGGGTATAAGGGTTATCGGACGAAATTGTACCTTATCTTCATTTTATTACATCATTGATTCCAATGCGCTTGCCGCTTACTTATTTATTAGGGTTGTGTATCGATCAACCCAAAAATTGTTAAAAACGTTTTATTAACCGAGAAAGATTTAAATTATGTTCTTCTTCAAAAACGTTTTAATAACGTTCCGTTCGAACGTAACCGAAACAAATCGTTTCTTAGGTTTTTAAGACGAAACCGTTTTGAAAAATATACCGTTTCCCGAGCTCTGCTTTACCCTAGCTAATCTCCATTGTTCAGTTCTTTGGCAAAAAAGTTGCTAAAATAATTAAAAAAGCATCGATTTGTTCCAAATTAACTCAAAAATCTTTTCTTATATTTTCGAATAGGGATGATGCCTGGGTAAAAAAAATGAAATTCTAATTAGTCCGTCAGTCAGATAATAAAAAAATATTAGACACGTATTTTTTGCTTTATCATATTAATAAAAAAATACTTGGATAAAACGCATTTTAAGTTGGGGAGTGGGTGTCGCTACGTCACTAGTATGTATAAAATCTACATACTCGTGACGTCATGGCACATTTTACCTCAATGTATCGCCGTAATCTTTAGATTACGTAAAAAAAGAAAAAATACGTGTCCAATATTATTTTATTATCTCAAAGACGGACCAAAAATTTTTTTTACTCATCATCCCTATTATTTTGCAAGGTAGTACATTAAATAGAAAAATTATTCACAATAAAAAAGGTGTCAAAATGAAGGTTCCGATGGAATATTCGTTAAAACAGGAATTAAAATATTCTAGAAAATGTAGCCAAAATGTTTTAAATGCAGTTTAATTATGCTTGAAAAAATTATAATGGTTTCCTAAAATCGAATATTTCCATCTCTGGCCATGTTAATGTGTCGTCAAATACTCACCTGTACCCACAGTATAAATATGGACAGTGCAGAAACTAAGTAGTAAACGTTCGAAACGGAATATTCACACAAACGTGCTCAGTGACGACACCCCAAGCGACTCGCGGTGCTGTCAGTTGTGGGTGCCGTGTCTAGACGAGAGCTTACCGCGATCTTGAAAAAAATGGAGTGTAGCTAAAGGGTTGTTTATAAATTACGTGATGTTTTTTTTAGCAAGTTTTCACCCCCCGTCGCCTGGTGATACGTGGTCAGGCTTTAGACTGACCCGCCTCCCCTCGTACCAAAAGTCACGTGTATTTTATTGGTGCTAAGTATCTTAAAAAAACGTACAGAATATTATGCCTTTGAAAATAAATTAATTAAAAATATTTCATTGGGGGGGGGGGGGGGGGGGGAGAGAAGGGCGCTTTTCGGAGAAAATAAATACACGTGATATCTCACCACACTCTTGTAATATTCGTGATTTATTTCGAACCGCACGTGATAACCTATGGCCAAGTTTGCATACTGTCCATATTTATACTGTGCCTGTACTCTACCCGTATAAAAACCGTGTATGAAACTAAAAACCAAAGATTTCAATCGTAGATTCGCACTGCCGCGTTAAAAGATGGTCGCATTTCTGTTTCGTTTTGACACCTCTGACACACAATATCGCAGACACTTGACTAGATTGTCATGGAAACGCCATTATTATTGTGCGAGGTCACTCTTCTCAGTGTGGAAACTTTTTCGCGCGACGTAGTACAGTGAGGGCACATCTACGATTTAAATCTTTGTTAAAAACAACTTTCCATAATGTACTTTTCATCAGCTTGAACTACTGGGGTTTCACTTGTCTGGGGTTACCAAAATTTTGGTCTACCGTTCTAGAGTGACCTCATCTTTCCTCAGCGTCGCAGCGGCGGCGGAGTGGGCGTGGGCGTGGGCGGCGGCGTGGGCGTGGGCGTCGTTGGCGGCGGCTCGCGAGCTCGCCCGTACGTGCGACACGCCGCGCGGTGGCCGCACCACCCTATACACCATATACATACGCAGGTACTTTCAATAACAGCCGCACGGGTCGATCGATCAGGTTAAGCTACGCTTGCCGTGGTTGGTCCGTGGATAGGTGACCATCTTTACATACTATGACCCCTCCGTGCCTCGGAAAGCACGTTAAGCCGTTGGTCCCGGCTGTCATTTGTAAATCTTTGACAGTTGTTACGGGTCGTCAGAAGCCCGAAAGTCTGACAACCAGTCTTACCAAGGGGTATCGTATTACCCAGTTACTGGGCTGTGGAGGTCAGATAGGCAGTCGCTCCATGCAGAATACTGGTATTCAGCTGCAGCTGCCCAATATAGTTGGGAAAAGGCTAGGCAGATTGTTATTAGATACCGATAGCCATTCTATGAAGTTTCTCCAATTAATTGAAAATAACCCTGTACAAGTAAAGGTATCGTGTTACCCAGTGGAAAGGATCCAATTTTTTTTTTTACTACTATTATTTTTTTGTTTTACGATATTAATGAATGCATTTCATAATCAATATTCTAGTTCGCTAGTTAGTATTTCATATTTTCATACAGTAATATTGCCTCTTAATTGTATTAAGTAAGCGCTCTTAATTGTATTATTTTTAGGGCTCCGTAGTCAACAAGGAACCCTTATAGTTTCGCCATGTCCGTCTGTCTGTCCACGACTTAGCTCAGAGACTCTTAGTACTAGCTGTTATTTGCAATGGGTATACATATTAATCACGCCGACTAAATGGCAAAAAAACATGTATTTTTTTTGGTATAAATCAAACTCAAACTCAAAGCATTTATTTCAATTAAACCATTTACAGGCACTTTTGAATTGTCAAATAGTCGCGTCAGTTAGTCAGAAAGTTGAAGCTAGTTGCCCATTCCAAAACGTAGATCTTTATGGAGAAGGACGGGCAAGAAACTCCAAGGACACTCTTTTAAATATAGAAAATCCTGAAATCCTGGGTACATTATTCTTGTTGCTTCTATATGTGAGAACAATGTACAAAAAATAATCAAAACAATTCAAAATATAAGATTAAAAATAAGCCATGGCAGATAAGAGATGGCCAGTCACAACTTCATCCCAACTACGTAACCCTTCATTGTGCGTGATCGCAGTTGGCCGGTTTTTAATCAATATCAGTGTCATCTTCGTGATAATTCAGTCCCCTATACGTAGCATCTCCACAGCGACCAATATCAATATATTTGAAGCTAACCTCGTGTATTTTTTGCACGGCAGGGCGGCGGCGGGCTCGTGGGCGCGGCCCTGCCCGCACACGTGCAGGCACAGCTGCACGTCGCGCAGCCGCTGTCGCTGCCGCCTCCTCCGCCGACGTACCAGGTAACTACTGCAGAAAAACAACATTGCTACCGACATCAGAAACCAACACTTTACGCCGCCCGCACTACACATTAAAACTGCGTTTCCACTAGAGATTAATAATAATAAAAATGTTTATTCACATAAATATGCTCCGAGGCATAGAGCACAACTCGAGAGTGCTGCAGCGGTTGCACTTGTACGTACCCGACCGTTATGTGTGGAGGCGACGGCCCTCGCCACTGCTGGTCGTACCATCAGCCAGGACCAACTTGCTCGCCAAAACCCCTCTAACTCGAGCAATTCGCACAATCAATTATATGCAAGTAGAAATTGATATATTTACGTGTCAGTGGGGTGAATTCGCAAAAGTACTATTGTTTACATTATGTTATAAACAATATTAATGTTTATGACTTAAGGTTTTTGTATTTTAATTTGGTGTGTTTGACTTGGCTATCGCATTAGGCTAAGACCTGTAATGGTAGTTTTAAGGCATTTAAATAAATAAATATGTAAATTTTTCACAAGTAGAGTGCTTAATCTGAACTTAAAGTACACAAAAGTATTAGCACTTGGGGCCGAACTAAGCATTACCTGTATTTCAGCCTTCAACGCCGATCCTATCCATAAAAATACTTCAGTATTTTTATTATGATGTTGCAATAATCCCATGTAGCTTAGCGAGGGATGTGTGTGAAACTAACCAATAACATCGCTTCACTGTTTTAGCTTGTGCTAAGCTAGCTAGCGTTGTTATTGGTTAGTTCTACGGACATTTCTCGCTACGCATCCTCCCTTATCTCTGATGGAACGGCAGCCACATACATCGATACTCATCTACAAAGACCTACTCAAACTAAATGTCAAAATCCAACATAAAATCCAAATATATCTACTACTAGCTTACCCGACACACGTAGTCCTGCACAAATTACAGTAATTCATAATAAAAAGGACATTCTGTTTTTCAAAAATTTGTATATTTTCCGGACAACTTTTCAAATTTTTCTCTCCATAAAGTCCTAATTCGGACTATAGTTTCACCGAGACCGCTGTATGTGCGTTACGAGACGGGGGGGGGCAGTGCAGGCCGTTCATTCGTCAACGCTCACGGCGCGTGACGTGCCGCCCGCTGCTCATTCGTCAACGCTGCCCCCCGCATCGCTGCGTATTCCTAAGGTCCACAGCGGTCCCGGTTAAACTATATTACGAACATTTTGGAACAAAAAATAACCAAATCGGTCCAGTCATTTTCAAGTGATTCGCTTAATGAACAGCATTTCATTTTTATTTAGATAGATAATACTACTCTCACTTATCACACCTTTAAACTGACCTACAAAAATGTAGTTTATGCAAATGTTCACCAACACAATGTCACTTAAACGAATCCCTAAATAAAACTGCACTGTTGGATTTTCAACTCTCAGCGCTGCGCCTAATGTTGAAAATCCAACATTGCACTTAGCTGTCAGTGAAAACGGACATTAGTCCACCTTTTTACCTCCTTTAGGAGAGACGAACTACACTTTGGGTCCTGCTTTTGATAACTTCAGATCCCTGAAGGTCTAAGAACTAGGTTGCTAACACTTCGTAAGCTGTCTCTTGGCAACTCCAGTCAGAGCTCTTCAACTACGAGAATTTAAAAAACGTTCTTGTTCATTATGATTATTACGAGCTTGTAATTGTCACAATGGAAACGCCTCTCCTCATAGCACGTTTAGCTTGACAACCTATAACTCACAATTCATTGATTTTGATTGTTGAAGCAGGGATAGCCTAGTGGTGTGACCGTCAAACTGCCAAGTCATAGGACTCGAGTTCGAACCCAAGGCACGCACCTCTGATCATCGGATTCATGTGCGTATTCAAAAACGGTGTAGGAAAACATCGTGAAGAAACCGGGCGCCTGAGAGATATTTCTCGACGGCATGTGAAGCCAAGTCAGAGGCCCATGGGCGGCTTTAAAACTCTGACACCAGGTTAGTCACTAACCACACGAAAAGAAGGAGATTGATTTTGATATTTTCGCGCTGTCGCAATCTAATTTTAAAAGAATGGTTTCACAATCTCTTGCTAGTCGCCTATAAGACGGATGCTCTTGTCGTCCGTTTCCTCTGATTCGTCGCTAAACTGTTTTGTTATTCTAAATATGTACTTTTTTATATTCCGATGAATGATAAATGATAAATGATTTTATTTCTGTAAGTGGGTTCGGACAAAACACTTTTACACGTCAATCATATTTTTTTTACTAGATGAGGTAGGCGTTTCCTATCTGACTACTCCGAGAAGAAAGGCCGAAACAAACTCAGAGGTCACAGTCTCTTTTAAAGTCCAGACATAATCTTGGCCAGATCACGTGAAGATCATGTAGATTGGTGTCTGAGATGGTCTTTTGAGGAAAGAACCACACAGATTGAGAGGACCTATCCAGTCAGTGCACGCATTTGTCAGTGACCGTGCAGCTCAACTCAGGGTTTAAGGAGCTCAACGATTCGACGAACAATACCAAAGAAAGGACGTTTGGGTAGGCCGCATAAATTACTCAAGCTGCCAGACCGTGATAAAAATAAAATAATAAAATAAAATAAAAGGAATGACCCATTTTATATACACATAGTCTTCACATTCACAATTATTAAAACAATATAATACTTTAAAAAGTAAATATTCATGTCATTGTATATATAAAATTCATTAATGTCAATGTGTATATAAAACCCAGAAATAGTCTTGGTCAGATCATTGAAGGACCATGTAGATTTGTGTCTCGAATGGTCTTTTGAGGAAAGAATTATACAGATTTGATGTCGATGTCACTTCGTGGACAATAGTGTGGGTTATACGTTTTTTCGACTGTAATATAACTACTTTTTGTAAATGCTGTAATGTAGAAATGTATGTGTATAAAATAAAATAAATACCACAATGGAAACGGGTTTTGTCGACGGAAGATGACTTATGACTTATGAAGAATATGCAAAATGACAGATAAACAATCACAATCGGTCATTTTGTCTATTCTTCCGTTTACAAAACCCGTACAAAACACATCTATGTGGTTGTCATGCAACAAGTGCTGGCTTGCTCACTTTGGGTTGGCGATTTCAGACCATTATCAATAAATACGCCTTAGCAAATCGAATTGATTCGATCGAGTAATTGAGAGGATCGGAATCAAGGCACAGATGAATACAAATGGGTCACTCCGTATTTTAGGTATGAAGCTACAAGTAGGTACGCGGCGGGCTCGACTTGTCGAATTCAGTGGGCGTAACGTAGTCAGAAGATATAAGAGTTACGCGATAGAAAGAGAGGCAACTTCTAGGTGAATAAAACTGTAGGTAATTAGCGCTGTGCGACCTGAATTGCACTTTATTGTGTCGTTAGAAGAGTCGCTTTTTATTCAAATGATTTTGCGGAGTGTCCCATATATTTAATAGCGAAGTAAAGTAGATGGTAAAGAAATACTTTTGTAGCGGCATCTACATCGCTACATGCGAACTACGCATCAAAGACCTGACGTCACATAACATCCTGACGTCACACAAAATCCTGCATCGCGCAATTAGAGTTTACCGCGCGATAAACATATATAGAATCTCCCAACTTCAGACCTCTGGGCAGTTGCCCGCCAGACATCACATCCGTCTGGTAGGAGGATCCTCCCTTTTCTATGGGGGATGAGTGAACTTTACACCCTGTTCCTCATACCCCTAAACTTTTATTCTGTTATTGTTAGTAAACTATTGAGTTATATATTTCCAGTCGACACCAGCAGAGCCTCTACTGCAAGGCATGTTGTCACAAGCCACACGAGTCATATCCCATCAGGTAGGAACAAAATACGGCACAATGTCCGAAGTATAGCTTCACATAAGCGATAAAATCAATGCTTTGCAAATAGGTTTGTTAAATGTTTTTGGTGATGGCTTTCATTCCATTGGCTTTTCACTGTAAGTGTCTCATCAAATGTTGCTTTTATAGTTTGTTCCTGAGGTCAATAGACGTGTTCTTTTGGAATATTGGTCCTACTACTTGATGTCTGCCGTGGTCATATGACACGCATGACTTGGACCCAGGTGTACCGCAAATTAATTAAGAGCGTTTATTCTGAAGGTGGGCCACGTCGCAAATAGATGTCAAATATTTCGCTGTTTTGATTAATTTGGCAATAATACTGTGTGGAAATAAAAAATGTGGCTAACTAGCAAACTAGAATATTGATTATGAAATGCAATAATTAATATCGTAACACCGAATGTTTAGTTTTAGATGTAAAAAAACTATGTGAAAACTTTCCACATGGGTTTTTTACACCTAAAATGGGTACAACATCAAATTCAATGTTATAATTGCAATTCATTAATAATATTCTAGTTCGCTAGCCACATTTCTTATTTCTATTCAGTAATATTGCTATAAGAATCAAAACAGGTAAATATTTGACAGTTATTTGCGACGTTGCCAACTTTTAGGATCAACCCTCTTAATCCATTTAACGCTAAACTAATTTAAAACATCGTCCAGTCGTTTGAAGCTCATGTTCATCAGTCGATAACTCGGTCGATGTACAGCATGCGGGACTTGGAACACGCGCCATTCTTGTGTGTTCCCTTTTTCTAAACGTCAGTGGCTGTACCGCGCATTCCAATACAAAATCTTATTACTTAGTTACTTCAATAAAACTTATAAATATTGCTAAAATGATTATCAGTTAATTATTTTGGGAGTGCTCACATGCTGTATATCGACCGATTTATCGACTAATGAAATTGCGCCATAATGAAAGTAGTTGCGGGCCCTATGGCATGCGTTACAGCACCCCGTATACGAAACCTATCGACCAATGAAAATGAGCCTTTACAGACAGAATTATGTTTTAAATAAGTTTAGCTTTAAATGCATTCAGTGATTTGTGATGCAAGTGGGCCCTAATCAATTGTCTCGTGAGTCCCACCATCATCATCTACCTAGCCTTGTCCCAACAACAATGGGGTCAGCTTCCAGTCTAACTGGATGCGGATGTTGTCAGTCCTAATTTTTTAATATCGCATTTTTATGTTCTTAAAAGTACTCCACTATCGGAGTATCGTCTAACTCGTATCAAATCAGTTTGATGACTCCATAAAATTGTATTGTCATCAGAATTACGCGGGTGTGCAACATTTCAACTCACTTGGATTTCGAGAAGTAAGTAAAAAATTGATCACAAGATTTTTCCCTTTACGGGGGTACTCAGTCCTGCTTCAAAACATGAGTTTCTATTCTATCTCCCTCTTTCCTATTATTGGCTATATAGCTCTCTAGCTGTTGCGCGAGACTTAGTTTTGCTTTTTCGTAAAAAAAAAACAAGTCTCCAGGATGAAGAGTAGCCTATGTCTTCTCCAGGGCTCAGGCTCAAAGTCAAAGCATTTATTTCAAATAAACCAATAATTACAGGTACTTTTGAATTTGTCAAGGGGTCGCTCAGTCAGAAATATGAAGCTAGTTGCCCATTCCAACGCGTAGTAGGTTCCTATGGAGAAGAACGGGCAAGAAACTCCACGGACACTCTTTTAAATCAGAGTATTTTATTAGGCTATATTTCTGTCAACTTAATAACGTTTCGGTTTAGTGGCTTAGAAGTGAAAAGGATGCAGAAGCATTTATAATATTGGCATCCGTAGTAAAAGTTCTTTCGCACATTTCCTGCGAGTTTTGTTCATATTACCTATTTATGTTTAGTATAGTCATTTGGTGCTGAAAAAGGGGGTCATTTGGGAAATTTTCCGGGAGTTTGAAAATTGTTGATTTTGTTTGTGCTCTTTTTGAATGAAAATTCAAAAAGAGCACAAACAAAATCAACAATTTTCAAACTCCCGGAAAAATTTTAAAATTTTTTTGCCGCTCGCGCCTCCAAATGGGTCTGAAAACAGATATTGTTGAAAACTTTTCGTTTTTGGTCGCCATTTTTTCAATATGACCAGCGGCATAAAAAAACGGTGGCAAAGTGAAAATTGGAAAAGACCGCGTCGAAATCCATAAAGTCAACAATTTTCAAAATTCCCGGATAACTTTCCAGGTAAAACTATCTAAATGACTGGACTAAAGCTCAACACACACAAGGCGGGTGCTTGTCGGGCGCGGAGCGGGTCGGGAGCGGGAACCGCGCACGCATTTCGTATGTTGACATCCATATAATTTAAGGAATTACAATATATACAAGCCCGCCATACTGCCGTCCCGACCCGCGCCCGACACGCACCTGCCTTGTATATGTGTTGAGCTTATTTGTTAAAATTTATCTCAGACAAGAGAAAAATAAATCTTGAAATAATGGTCTGAAATCACCAACACGTAGTGTGCAAACGTTATGAACTGGTGATCAATACTCGTTCCTTTTCTGTAGAGGTTTTTGCCCTGCAGTGGATTAATTACATTAATTAATTATTGCATAGTAACTTAGCATAGGATTCTGAAACAATCAAATTTGATACCGAATCACTTGTTTGTTTTTTTTTGGTCCCTGTTTTCGAACTTATATTTTCAACAAACTCAAAGCATTTATTTCAAACCAGTCGGTGCCCGCGACTTCGTCTGAGATCCAGGATGAAAAGTAGCCTATGTCCTTTTCCAGGTCAATGTCTAACCCTTTGCCAAATTTCATATAAATCTATTGAGCCGTTTTAGCGTGAAAGCGTAACACACAAACAAACTCACTTTCGCATTTATGATATTAGTTGGGATAAACCAATTACAGGCACTTTTGAATTGTCAAGGGGTTGGTCAGTCAGAAAGATGAAGCTAAATGCCCATTCCAAAGCGTAGGAAAAACGGCCAAGAAACTCCACGGACACTCTTTTAAATCAAAATATTGGTTACATCGTTCATGTTGAAATTATACGTGTGAGAATAATGTAGCTTAAAGACGTGCACGCTTCGATCAATAATGCACTAGATACACTATCCCATACAAAAGTTCTCTTAAAACTGTCGCCAATTGTGTTTACGTACTTCTAGTTTAAATAAATATACATTAATGTAAATTCAACCTTAAATGCAATGCTTAAAGTTGTATTCACAAAAATATGTACAAAAAACAAAAAAGTCAAACATACATCAAAACAAATTCAACCTTACACGCTTGTTTTAAAGTTCGAATTACAAAGTGCTAATAAAAGCAATAAAAAATTATGGCAGAGGCTCGCCGCTTGGACATGGAATGAGTGGAGTCGAAATGTGTTAATATATATTTCTATTAAATATAGAAAAAAATAATTTATACTAACAAATTCAGTTTATCCTTGACACTCAAACATAAAGTTTAAGGCATACAATGGCAAAATTAAATCTTTCTGTCGTCGGTGATACAAATATTTAATTACAATGGCAAAATTAAATCTTTCTGTCGTCGGAGAAACAAATATTTAATTACAATGGTAAAATTAAATGTTTCTGTCGTCGGAGAAACAAATAATTATAATGTCATGTTGCTTGAAAATTAAAAGTCAATTTTATACAAGTTCAAAAATACTTATTGTTACTGTTATACTGTTTTTAGTAATCTACGCCTTTGCGTGTTTCCAGTTATGTCCAATCTACTCGTATTAAAATGAATCGAACAAATTGACGAATTTTTATAAGGCTTATACATTTCTTTTCCTCTTTCTTTCGCGATAGTAGATACCCATTCTACACAGCGAAATGGGTCGCTAGGAAATCTACAAACAGAAATAAAATATAAAATAACAATACTACACCATGCATTCCCTGTTCCAGAACAGTCGATGTTTGTTACAATAGTTGGTAGTTGTCACAAACATTGGTCAAACAATCATAATATTTGCTAATTGATTTATATTTACTATTTAATTCTGTTTTTATTTTATGAAAAACACTTACTGATAATAAACTTACCGAAAAAATAAATATTCCTTCCAAAATCTTGGTGTTACGGTGGTTATTTACAAATTTTTTGAACGCGTACTGCGGCATTTTGACGTCTTAACGTTGGCTATGATTGGACCATACTAATTTGAAATAAGACCACAACCGAATCTGTGCTCTTATTTTTCGGTCCGTTTTTGAAGCGCTTACCGGGAATCTAGTGCATTATTGATCGAAGCGTGCACGTTAAAAAAGATAAAAACAGAAAACATATCAACAATAGGTATGATGCCTGGGTAAAAAAAAAAAAAAAAAATTTAATTACTCCGTCAGTCAGATAACAAAAAAATATTAGACACGTATTTTTTGCTTTATCATATTAATAAAAAAATACTTAGATAAAACGCATTTTAAGTTGGAAAGTGGGGGTCGCTACGTCATAAGTAAGTATAAATCTACATACTCGTGACGTCATGGCACATTTCAACTCAATGTATCGCCGTAATCTTTAGATTACGTAAAAGAAGAAGGAATACGTGTCCAATATTTTTAATAATCTCAATCACCACGGACTAAAAACAATTTTTTGTCATCATCCCTATTAAAATAAACCGTGGCAGCTAAGAGATGACCAGTCCCTACTGTACAGAATGATTAAGAATTTCCATTGAAATAGGTTTATTGTAACATTTTGAATAAAAACATCTGAGTTAAAAAGTTATCTAAATGAAATCTTTTCATCAATACGTGCTTATCACATTGCTAAATAAATGCACTCCTGACCCCCTCCATTGAGGCTTTACATGCTTTTGCTATGAGCGGGTTCACATCAACAGTCGACCTCTTACTTGTCAACTACAAAATTCAAAAGTCATTTATTCAAACTAGGCTGAGAATCAGCACTTTTCGAACGTCAAAATTACATAAGACAGTCCCCCAAAAACGCCCACCCTTCACCACTTCGTAGTGCGTTAGCTGGAAAGAAGAAGTGGCGCAACAAAGTCCCTCCTACGGCACGCGTCATTGGCAGAGGCAACTGCAGCAATCGACACTCGACGGCAGCAGTTGCCTCTGCCGTTGGCACGTGCCGTAGCACAGATTAGTACAGGACACCCTCCGCAAAATTATTTAAATAAAAGCGACTCTTGCTACGACACAATAAAGGGCAATTCAGGTCGCGCAGCGCTAGTTACCTAATCTACGTTCGCAATTTATTTGCCAAACATGTAAACAAACACGAGTTTTCTCACTTAGACAAACATCAACTTTATAAAAGTGTAAATAAAGTTTATTTTAGACCGACTAGTTTTGTTGAAAAAGTCATTAAAAATATGAAGTTGTAGCGAAAACTGAACCGTATGTGTAGGCATTACAGTTGTTTTTCCTAAAACTTGTTTTTGTTTACATGTTTGGCAAATGAATTGCGAACACAGATTACAGTTGTTTCCCCTAGAAGTTGCCTCTCTATCGCGTAACTCTTATATCTTCTGACTACGTTACGCCCACTGAACTCGACAAGTCGAGCCCGCCGCGTACGTACTTGTATTTTCATACCTAAAATGCGGAGTGTCATCTGTATTCATCTGTGGTATAAGCACTTCACCGTTGAACTATTGTACCATCGAAGTTCATAACTAACCACCGTAAGGACTATTCTTGCTTGCAGCGCTCGGCGGCTATAGAACCGGGCCGGTAACAGATTTGGTCATCGTGTTCACGGGATTTTGTTTTGAAACTGGTGATTTGATGGTACCTACATACTGAACTATTTTTTTTGTCCCCCACAGGTGTTCTTAAACCTCCTCGCAATGTTCCCCCTCTCCCCGTACGCGGAAGCCCGCACCAATGCTGGCGAGGAAGGCGCCGACGCAACCGAGCCCGAGAACTACGAAGCTCTCCTCTCCCTTGCTGAGCGGCTCGGCGAGGCTAAACCAAGAGGCTTGGCGCGGCACGAGATTGACGCGTTGCCTAGTTATAAGTTCGCGACGGCGACGCACAGGGGGGAGCAGACCAGTTGCGTCGTGTGCATGTGCGAGTTCGAGGCGCGGCAGACGCTGAGGGTGCTGCCCTGTGCGCATGAGTTCCATGCTAAGTGTGTGGATAAATGGTTGAGGGTGAGTTTCTCTACTTTTCATATTTATACCTATTTGTAAAAAAAACATGGCTCGTCTAACTATCATATAAGATAGTTAATTGACTAATTTTTTTTTTTTTTACTGTCATATTTAAAAACCAAATATTAATTAATGATGTCTGTACGAAGAGATGTATTGTTCTTGCAAACCACTCTTTCCTTGGCTGTATTGACTTAGTGTTGCCAGTCTTAACCTATACAAAAAACTAAAGTTATTCTGTCTTTGTTCCAGTCAAACCGAACGTGTCCGATCTGCCGCGGCAACGCGTCCGAGTACTTCAGTAACGCCGAGTGACTCGACACTCGCACACACACACACAACAGACACACACAAACTCACTGTGTCCTACAATTGTTACTCACTGTCACTCCTAGATACTATGTTCTTCATAATTATGTTTAAAAACAACCATACTTGTCTTAAATTTGCAATTTACTTAACTATCTACTTTAGCTTTATGTTATCTAAGTTGAATTTCCAATAGCTTAAGTAGATAGTTGAGTAACAAAATCCTGAATAAATTATGGTTGCAATCGATTTTGAACTCTGTCTTGTACGGCATTGAGTTCTTAAACATGATAGTTTTGTATAAAAAAAGATGAGACGAGAAATAGAAGTGACAGAGGTAAGTATTTTTTTGTATAACGTGACAGTTTCCTAGAAGTACGTCGTAGTGACGTCATTCGACGGTAAATTACGGACGTTCTGAGACGGCCATCCCTCTTAAAAGAAACCATAGCTTTACAGAATTTCACAACATCACTAAAGATTTTAATAATACTTAAAACACAATCTTTTTGTCACTTCTATTTCCCACCATTTTGGGCTGTCGCAGTCGGGTAAAAATGTAACTGAATAGCGACTAGTGTCAATGTGTGTCACGATTGTGTTGTGTGTGTCAGACACTCGGTGTGTAGCACTGTACTCTACATTATTCAATACTTCTTGTGTGGACTATAATTATATAGATCACGGAGTTTGACCATTATAGATTGTCAAATGTTCTTTGAAATATCTGTAGTGTGTACTAAAAAAAATCGTCTTTTACACCGAATGCTTTTTGTGAATGATTCTAAGGATTTGTAGAAATACTAACTAACGGCGCCGACATACGTTGTCATGGCTGAACTCCATCGCAGCGCCACCTACCGGGTCCAGTTTTGAATCTAAACCAGGGAGCCACTCAGACAAAGACAAAAAATGTCATCAAAATCGGTCCAGACGTTTAGGAGTTTAGTTACATTGCGTGTTGAGTATTATACAGTGTATTTCGATCTTCAGAATTGAAAGGATTTTCCCTTCAGATGGGGTTAACTCTTTCATTCTGTATGGGGTGGAGTTTTTCATTCTTTATAATACTAATATACAGGATGGTGGTCTTTCATTTTGTATAATAGCGATATACAGGGGGCTGTTTTTCCTCCTACGTAATAGTAATATACAGGATGGAATTTTACACTATACGGGGTGTATACTTCTTGTGTTTTCATCCTCTACAATAATGATAAAAAAAAACCTTAGCATCATTCTCCAACAGCGTTAATACCTAGTTACCGTGTGGTGGAGCACCCTCTAACCACGTAATAAAAAAAAAACATATAGTATGTTCGTTTAGTGGATACTTTCGCGGCATTAGTTACGTTCGCGTCGGTGCCTGTATATAATTAACTTTAGGTAATTTTAGAGCGTGTGCGTGCGCATGATTGTGTGACGTCATTAAGGTTTAATTATTAAGGTACTGTTTTATTTTTTTCGTGTATTCTTGAGAGGTTGGTGTGTGGGTTGAGGTTTTGTGCTCTGTGAACGTCGCCATTTTGTTTGTCTATAGTACCTTCGAATCGTTGTTACGGAATAAAATGTATGACACTTGAAATCACAACGATTTCCAATGATGACGTATATCGTCCGCCATTTTGAATTTCTTGTGACATCATGTCATTAAGAGCTAAGACATATTATGTCAAGATGAATCCAAAAAAAATACATATTTATTGGAGTAGTTGCTTATAGATTACAATTCTTGATTATCGGAGTAAAATTACAAATGACCCTACAGTTTCAGGCCGTATGATACGCCCAAATTTTCTCTTAGACCGAAAACAGAGCACACATTCTCTTTAAGTATAATCTAACGCAAGGCATGTATTTGGTTCGTTACTAACATCCCTATATCTCCCTTCTGCCTATAACAGCTTAGCATTATCAATAACGTCTCCACAGCTGTGATTTCGGCCTCCTCTCAGTGAGAGGGTCCTCTCAGTGAGAGAGAGTGGGCTTTAGTCACGCGGGCACAGTTCGGGCTGCTGGATGTTTGAGAATGTTTGGTTCTAGGACATGTCAGTTTCCTCAGCTTGATTAATCTTAATAGCACTTATCAATGCATTCAGTTTTTTTTTACATTCGATCTTGTAGAGGGTTGGACAGGCAGAGAGGTTACATGTAAGAAATTTTTAATATCTAAGTGTCTTCAAATTCAAAAGTCATTTATTCTAACTAGGCTGAGAATCAGCACTTTTCGAACGTCAAAATTACATAAGACAGTCCCCCGGCACACCCACCCTTCACCACTTCCTAGTGCGTTAGTTGGGGAGAAGTGGCGCAACAAACTCCCCAGCAGCACTGCTGTCTGTTCAGTTAGAAAAAAATTAACTATTGTATAGAATCAAGTTTTTTTTTTTTCTATAACAGATATTCATTGGCTTCCTATCAGTTTTTCTGCTTGTTCACCACCCAATAATCCAAAAATACGTCTGGTTGCTCAGGGAATAGAGGCGTCATCTATGTTCATCTACTTTAGAAGCAAATAAAAAAGTTCTACATGTAACCTGTCTGCTCTGTAGGGCGCTGTTAGCGCAGAAGTGGTCTGCTTGTGCAATATACTACTCTATTACTAAGAAATAAAATACATTTTAGCTCGAATACGTCCTTCTGTGATTTACGCACTAAAAACATAAGAAAATCGACAGATCACTAAGAAATGATATTGATAATAAAAAAGTATTTGGAAACTTTTCCAAATGCTTTTTTACACCTATAACGGTTACAACATCAAATTCAGTGTTATAATTCCAATACATTATTAATATTCTAGTTCCCTAGTTAGCGATATTTCATATTTCCATACAGTAATATTTCCAAATTAATCAAAACAGGTAAATATTTGACAGCTATTTGCGACGCTGCCAACTTTTAGAATGAACGCGTTGAATCAGGGTGTAGTAAGGTTAAAAAAATAACGAGATCTTGGGTTGCAATAATTTTAGCACCTCACCGCAAATAGGTTTGGTTTTGGAAAGTAAGTAATTTTTTTTCATAATTTTCTTATCTGATAAATTTTTATAAGTTAGTGTAATCACAGAGGGACAAACTAGACACAATTAATTGTTGACATCGTCTTCACAATTATTTTTAAATTAATGCTTTTCGTTGATATACCGCGAACAACACGACACCACATAGATATAGTGTATTTCTCTTTACATGTCCATTTTTGTAAGCAAACATAACTCTATGGATTTTCGCATCTACCATACATTCCCTTTTTATTTTCGACTTTATTTTTAGGGACACTGTGTTGCCTTAGAGTTAGTAATGAATTTGATCTTTGTAAGGAACACAAAACGGAAAGAATTACATTCAAATCTGCATCGAATTGACCGCTTTTTTTTTCAGAATATTTGTCTTATTTTGTCGTATTTGTTTATTAAATTGGACAAGTAAATTAAAATAGACTGTAGGAACGATGACTGTTTTATATGTCTTCCATTTAATTATGAACAGATAAAGTTGATTGAAGAAATCTTGAGTGAGATTTAAAGATGTGTTCTTGAGCTGGTTTCCATTAGGGTGTCATAAAACTTACGTAAGAAAAATATGATATAAGCGTGGCTTTTTCTTAAATAAAAGTAGCTTAAGTAGCTCATTATAACATCAGCTATCTGCCCGTCAAAATTGGCCCAGCCGTTACGGAGATAAGCCGGACCAAACAGACAGACAGACAAAATATTTACCGTGATTACTTTCATAATACATTTAGTAAAAAGCTGTTATTTTTACATTACAAACAGACAATTCAATTAAATTTATTTGTTTAGATAGATTTCCTGAATCCTTCGTAAGTGATAACTGTGTTGCAGGACAGTAACTATGAAGCTATAATAGACGCCACGACGCTTTAATCGTGTAATTTTTCTTGCGTGTGCGCAACGAGTTTATACCTGGGAGTTATGAAGCCACCGAGGAATAGCTTACTTTTATTTATTTATTTAGAGACTTTGGAAGACTTACAGCTAAATACAATGTTTATAAATAACAGTATGATAATCTGACAGCCAATTACAGGTCTTCGCGTCTAGAACTTGTCTAGTATACTCGTAAAAGTACTGTGGGACAAAATATACACACTGGCAAATTTTGCCAAAACAAACAAAATAACATATCAAAAATAACATTTAAAAAAAAACATTTTCAGGTAGATCATCACCAAAAATATTATATTAATATTATTTTTAGGCGAACGAGTACCGTCTTATTTCATCACGACGTAAAGGGAACCGGCTCTTAGGTCCCAATTCTAGGCCTATGCTCAAACACCATTTACATCATCAATATGAATCTCGATTTGAGTATAGATCTTGATCTCCGTCTTACCTGACTGCTATAAAGGCCTGTTCAGATATATGTGATGTCACTGTCGCGCTCGCTAGCGATACTGTTCCGTCTTCTGGTTAGTCATTTTATCGCTACCTCGCGCGACACCGATGATCTTATATCTGATGGGCAGTGCTAGCCTAGTGGTGTGACCATCAGACTGCCAAGTCATAGGTCTCGAGTTCGAACCCAAGGCACCTCTGACTTTTCGGATTCATGTGCGTATTGTATAATTATCACTTGCTTCAAAAACGGTGAAGGAAAACATCGTGAGGAAACCGGCATGCCTGAGAGATATTTCTCGACGGCATGTGAAGCCAAGTCAGCGGCCCATGGACGGATTTAAAACTCTGACACCAGGTTATTCACTAACCACACGAAAAGAAGAAAATATCTGAATAGGCTTTAAATCGTGCGAGTGGGACGGGATTTTCGTGTCATCTCGCTCCAGCGTTTTATGCTCGCGGTAACATCGAACCGTAAAAAATAGCTTGAGCATTATTCTAGAATATGGGTGTTATTATAAAATCTATGTAAAGTGTCGTGTTGGTCGTTTCGCTCTAGGATCGGGACGTTGCTTTTATTGGCTTTTGTGAGTGTGCCGTGCATGTGCGCGTGCGTTGATTCCGATACGAATTATGAAATGATTACGTAGATTTATGTAAAGTTCAGTGTTGATTGTAAATGATTAATGAATGAATTCAAGTATTAAAATGAATTACTAATTAAAATAAATTCTTAAAACCAAGATAATTATTTCCCTCTAAAATAATGTAGTCTGCGCAGAAATCGTAATATGTTTACTGATTGACTTTCTCGTTCCTGGATTCGATTCTCAGATTGGGCAAATTATTATTGCGTCTGAAATTTCTCAATAGCAGCCCGGAATTTGGATTTGCGCCCGGTTGATGGCAATAGGCTCGCCCCCTATTACATGGGACTTAAACATAACTGGCGAAATGTGGGTGTACTGTACACCTCTGCCCAACCCTTTGGAGTAACACGGCGTGATGTTATGGGGAAATACCGGTTCACAATGGAGATAGGTTATTTCTCGCTCATCATTGTGTTCACATTTGAATTATTTTGTGAAAAAATTTGCTTACGATAGTTTAATAGACTTACGGCTAACGCAGTCTATTTAGGACATAGGCCTCTCCCTATTAACAATCTTATGTTCGTATCGGAACATCGCCGCGATGCTTTATTAGTGTTGCTAGCCGAAGTTTGTTATTAACAGAATGTACTTACGTTTGCTTGGGGTAAGATCGTTTTGCAAATTGTGTAAAAAATATAAATTTTAATTTAATTCAATTAATTTGTGACTTACTTACGTTGGTTTACTTGTCAAGGGCAACTGTTAAAGGTCCTGGATTGGATCCACAGTTCGGGGAAAGTGTTATTGGGTTTTTCCATCAGGAATTTCTCAGTAGCAGCCTGCCAGTCAGCCTCTGGATGTGTACATGTCCCAAGATGATTTGATAATTATAATTTTCGCGAAAACCCTAGGGATATTGCGAAAACAGGGATAATTAGAAAATGGTGAAAACATTTCTGCGAGCAACTTTGAAGTAGTTTGTCACAGTTCTAATACATGCCTGAGAGATATTTCTCGACGGCATGTGAAGCCAAGTCAGAGGCCCATGGGCGGCTTTAAAACTCTGACACCAGGTTAGTCACTAACCACACGAAAAGAAGACAGTTCTAATCTATTTCAACCAAGTTGCTCGCAGAAATGTTTGTACCATTTTCTAATTATTCGTGTTTTCGCAATATCCCTAGGGCCTTCGCGAAAATTCGAATTAACTAATCATCCGACGACATGTATAATTGATGTCAACACAATCACCCCTATTACATGGGACTTAAACGTAACGGGCTACATCTGGATGCCCTAATGCCCTATACATCTACGCCTAACCCTTCAGGAAATGAGGCGTGTTGCTAAGTTCTTTGCAAGATTATTGAATCCCAAGTCAAGACGAAGTAGCGTAGTTTTTGTTGGTTGTTCATTCCATAAATTTTCGAGATTTAAGCAAGACACTCACTAACTGACATATTATTCCATACTTACTAACAAAATGTACAATAAAGTTGTTGACACCTAGAGCAACTTTCAGACTAAGATTTAAATCGTTAGATTCGCCCTTAACTAAGAGGCTGTTTCGTTTTGACACGTCAGAAACACACAGTGACGCAGTGGTTTAGCTTGATTTTCATGGAAACTCCAATACTATTGTGTGAGCTCACTATTCTAATGGACACTTTTTCGCGTGATTTTGGGCGAATTTCGCCAATAAAACTTAACACGATCAGCATACGAGTATATAAACCGCGTTCAAGAGCTGTCGGTGTCAGCATTGTTAATATTGACGCTGACAGCTCCTGAACGCAGTTTTGATGTGCTGGGGCAGTACTACGACTTGTAAAAGCCGTAATTGTTCCACTGTCAGAGAGAGATGGAGCTATACAAGACGAATAGCATTATCCCTTTTTCACAATGGGTCAACGATAGCCTTAACACGTCATAGTATGGCCCCTGATCTCGTTCAGTTTTATTTGTGAAATTAACCCTAAAGTATGGTGAGGGCAAATCTAACGATTTAAATCTTTGCTTTCAACAAGTTGTTACATTTTAATTGTTTTGTTGTTATTAATAGTTTAACATAACATTTTTTGTGTCAGTGAATGCTTGTGTGATTTCTTACGATTGTCTATAGGTCTATACGTGTGCAATTTTGTTAAGTTTTTTGATTTTTGGTTTCTTTTTTACTCTATGAAATTCTAAATCTTAATCGCAGGAGGTTGTTGTCGCGTTTGTGCATACCCCTATATTTACTTATTGCTTGTAAAATACTTGTTTTTAGTTGAGATGCAATAATTATTTGTAATTTTATGTTATGAGAGCGATGGACGGATTACAGATTGACAAAACATTTTTTATAGTTCAAGAGCTGTTGATGTATTTTGTGAAGGTATTGACAGGCAAGCTAATATGATTAATACTAACTGCTTCGTGGTCGGAAGCGCGACTGCTGAGCGTGGGGTCCTAGGTTTCATCTTCGAGCCGGACAGTGTAATTGGGTTTTCCATCAGTAGCTGCCCGGAGTCTATTCTGCTTCCTTTTACATGACTGCCGAAATGTTGGCGTATTATTCATCGCTGCTTACCCGTTAGGGGATCACAGGCGTTATGCCATGTGAGTGTCTATAATACCTTCTTAAAAATTCGTTACCATCTCTTTGGCTATAATATCTTATACATCAGATGAATATAGATGCGACACTCCGCATTTTTGGTATGAAGCTACAAGTAGGTACGCGGCGGGTTCGACTTGTCGAGTTCAGTGAGCGTAACGTAGTCAGAAGATATAAGAGTTACGAGATAGAAAGAGAGGCAACTTCTAGTTGAATATAACTGTCGGTAATTAGCGCTGCGCGACCTGAATTGCACTTTATTGTGTCGTAGCAAAAGTCGCTTTTTATTTAAATGATTTTGCGGAGTGACTCATCTGTACTAATTTGTGCTTATACTTACTAAAGCTAATTCTATAGTCGTTACAAGTCACAAGTGCTCAACATATAACTTTAATCATTGAAATTCCAACCTTACGTCATTGACATTAGATTGAAATTGCAATAATAGGGATGACGACAAAAAATTTTTTTTTTGTCCTATTTTGAGATTATAAAAAAATATTGGACACGTATTTTTTTCTTCTAAATATTACGGCGATACATTGAGGTAAAATGTGCCATGACGTCACGAGTATGTAGATTTTATACATACTAGTGACGTAGTGACCACTCCTCAACCTAATATGCGTTTTATTTAAGTAATTTTTTATTAATATGATAAAGCAAAAAATACGTGTCTAATATTTTTTTATTATCTGACTAACGGACTAATTAGAATTTCATTTTTTTTACCCAGGCATCATCCCTATTGAGGCGCGCTTGTGAAATGCAACAACTGTACTGTTTGTAAACTTGTTTTTATTATCATATAACTATGATAACAGTCTGTCTGTCCGTCGCTGTGTGCCATGTACGCTCGCTTCCGTAACAGCCGCTCCGCGCTGTTTGTAGTTATTTTACATCTGTTATATACACGCTTAAGTACATTATGTATATTACACTACACTACAAGGCTAGCTAACGGCATGTGGGTTTATATTATACACCCGAACCCAACTTTGCGGGGAATACCGGCGGTTTTTATGTAGGGAATATTTCAGGAATCTTGTCAAGCCTGAATCAATGAGACAATCCACCTTACCGGCGGGCCATCGAACATCAATGAGTAGAGTTGGTCTAAGTTTGAGTTATCAAACGTAACTCAATTTTAAGTACCCGTTAAGTCTTAACGTTTCGTTTGTTACGTTAACCCCAGGGGGCCGACAAGCATAAAGTAGTTAAGTTAGTCAGTTTTATAGTCATAAAGACTTCAGTTCAACTGTATCAATGGAAGATTTCTTCTCACTTAGTGGTCAATTCGCGTAAATTTTTCAGGGACCGTACAACCCCGGATAAGAGTTAAGCTTTTCGAAGGGGTAAGCCGTTTATGAGGTTACCTTTACCATAATGTAACCCTTTGAATGGGTTCTATGCTTAAAACCCGGTAAAATGGTTATCTCTTCAATATGGATAACCCATTGAATGGGTTTTCTAATTGAAACCCAGTGAAAAGGTTACATGATAACCCATTGAATAGGTTCTATACTTGAAACCCAATGAAAGGGTTACCCATTCATTATGATAACCTATATAACATAAGGGTTTTGATAGGGTTACCATATGGTTATTCAATATACTAGTGCTAAGTATGTAGGTGGTGGGTGGGGTGGAGCGAGCACCACGCACCATCCACCATCGCTGGCGCACATTGACCTTATTTCACTAGACATCGTAGAGAGTGATTTCTTCAGTAACCGACATTGCATTGGTCATGCCACATCTGTGAAATTTCGCCGATCAATTTAAAATGACCTGTAAATACAAAATGTACTTGTGTGTGTCTATACGAGGCTAGAGGCAGAATCAGGAACCGAAAAACGAAATGCTACAGTCTTCTTACAAACGAATACCAAAAATGTTGACATAAATACCATTTTATTTACAAATTTACTATTGAGTTTTTTTGTTATTGAAATACACCACTTTGATAGCAACTTGACTATGAAATCTCCATAATTTTACCAATTATTGAAATTATTAAAGTTAAGGAAATTCATCGTTAAATAAATTGACTATAGTTTGACTGGGAGCGCTGTTCCGCGTGTGTGCGGGAGGGCAGTGCAGGCCGCTCATTGGTCAACGCTCACGGGGCGGGGCGTCCCGCCCGCAGCTCATTCGTTGACGCTGACAGCGGTCCCGGTCAAACTATAGTTACTAACTTAAATAAATTGTCCGTATAATCAAATCACAACTGTCATTCTTTGATAGTTTTTATGTCCCTGACTGCAATATTCTACATATTTTTTTAAATACCTATTTTTTCTGCTGCCCTTGCCTCGCCTTTCTATAATTAGTTAGTAACTATTTTCTGTTTAGTTATAGTCTCGTTAGTGTTAATTTTTAACGTGCATTTTTTTCTATACGTTAATTAAGGCATAGCGCACTTTGGAACAGTGGCGCAACTAAAAGTTGGTCAACTGTTGCCAGATAGTTGGGCAACTGTTGCGCCACTGTTGCTGGTGATGCTGTTAGGCTTCTTCCATAATCGTGTCGCCTTTTGTTCACTAGCCTGGTTTTGTATCTCTGGTTATGTTTGTTATTTGTTAATTGAAGGGCCGACAGCCGTAGCTAAAATATAATGGAAATTAAAAAATAAATATTCATGATTGTGTAATAGTTGTGTATCGCAAGACATACTGATAGATAAGGATTTCTAAAAGTGCTTGTTCATTACGTAATATTCATAACATACCAAGCAAGACCTGGTTAGAAAGAGATAGCGCTATACAAGCGTGTATTCTATCTCGCTCTAATACTTTGTTTTACTAGCTACAAAATACCGCTGTCGGTCCAACTTTTCGTTGCTCAATATGTATTTCTTTATTTTATATTTATAACTCGTATATTACTTTTATTATTTGCCTGTAATCTTTCAATATATAACAGTTTTCACCACTTGACCTTCCAAGCTTGCGTGTGTTGACAGCTGTCATATCTGACATTGACAAGATACAACCTTTTTTACTTGAAATTCCGTTTCTCAACTTTTTTATTGAGTGACAGCTGTCAGTAATGTCATAGTGACATTGACAGGTGTTGCTATTTGCTAAATTGTCACGTTCCGTGGTGAGGGGCGCGTTCCATGTCCACGAGCGTCCGCCAGCCATTTTACCAAAGCATTGTAATACATACATAGAAGTGTAATTACTGATGACCGACCGAGACGCAGCTATACATAGACAATAGTAGCAAACGGGAACGTAGCAACTGAAATAATATTGTTTGATTGTATACTTGTTTTAATTATGTAATGATTTTCTACCATTTAAGTTTAATTTTTGTCATGTAGCAACCCCGTTTTAACTGTCATGTGTCGATGACGTCTCGGCGGCGTCTCAGTCCGCCTCGATGTGCTCAGTCGTTTTATTTTTATTAAATGCACTGCTAATGTATTTTCTGTTCTTTTATTTTTTTTACTTTCCTTGGTTTTTTACGCTTTTTACTCAATATTTTTCTGTTCATATTATTATCCTATTACCTGCCTATCTTGGCAATAAGACGTTATAACGCATCCAATGTATGAGCCAATCAGAGCTTAGTAGTAGTTAAAAAAAACACTTCGTGCGAATTTGAAATACGAAAGTTTAGTGTTGATAATCACACTAAAATATGAAAGAAAGTAATTGTTATCCGAAAAATGTTTTCGCCGAAAGTTTAGCGTACACTGCAAGTGATCAAAGCTAATATAACTAATATTTTAATTCTCTCCAAAATCGAGCTTATGAACAATTTTTGCTCAGATATTGGCTATGGGTTAAGGCCTCGCAAAGCTAACTTAGAAACCCGCACTGTATTCCAAACGAGGTAAAATCTACTTCGTTTTTGGACGCGATTATATTAATGTGAGGGTAAACGCTTAATATACGAACTGGTTGACATTCTAAAGTATTATAAATCGTTTGTTGTGAAAGTATTTAGGAGCACGTGTGAATTAGCTACATATCACTGTCCTTCCCTTCGTTCATAGGAATATATTGTACGCAAACTATGTCTGACTCCCATTTCAGTCCTTTAAAATTATCGCATAAACGAATTTATGAAAGAGTGTTTAATTAAAAGCAGATTTTTCAATAATCTCCCCTTTATTGGCGCTTATTTTATTTTCTAAATGGGAATCAGACAAACTACTCTTAATATTAAAAAATGTCGAAAATGTTTAGTCGGTGCCTAGACTTTGTATATTGTTTCACAAAAATGTCTATGAAATTATATTTAAAAAGTCCGAAAATAATGACGTTTAAAAGGCACCATTTGCAATTTAAGCTGCTGTTCCACTAACAAGACTTGTGGATCAACTATTTAATATGTATGACGTAGTTATTATTAATGGATTAATTATAGATTTAAGAAATTATCGAGAAAAGCAATTTTTCGACACTTAATTTGCTAAGCTAAACGTCATTATTTTATTCGGACAAGATTTCCAAAAATATTTGTATCAATCCATACGTAAAAGTCAATTGCGACGTCCTATCGGTTACATGTAAATGTAGAATATAAACAAGTGTACCTATATATTCTAATCGTTGTTTCGTTACGCTTTTGTAAAATTGTATAAAGTTGATTGTATTGTAAAAAAAGATAATTTTTCCATTTCATTATAAAAAAAAACTTGCCAAATGTTAGTGTTACCAACTCGAAACGTGAAAAAACTACTATTTAGCGTTCGAGTGTCACTTTGCCATTGCTTCTGTATACACCAGTCCATTATTAGTAGCATAGCAGCGTGTACATAGCCCGTGTATGTACAATATATTATATACATACATAGTGAATATTATAAAGTATTTTTGCATGATTAATTATCGTAAAAGTGTCCGATTGTGTGTAGTGAAGCATGTGGTTTACTTATCACGTTCATTGTGTTCTTCTTTATCCGAGTGTGTCTTAGGATTAGCCGGCTAGTGTTGAAATAACCTTCGATACCCGCTAAACCCTTAATCTAACTGTTTGTTCAATCAGTCGGCTAATTAAACCGGACTACGAGTACAGTAGAAATATTTCACATAGTATTAGCTAAAAAAAAAACTGTTATTTATCGAATTATTAAAAGAGTGATAACATAAAACGCCAACGTTGTTAGTAAACCACGCTGTATTAAAAATCATAAAATTATATAAAAATTAACGTTTGTGAGTAGGCACGCGTTCGGCGCCGCCAGATGGCGCCTCTTTGCAATAACTTTTCTATACGACAAATTAAATATAAATTGTAAAGGGAGATTATGAATAGTGTCGGTAGGGTGCGCAGAAAAGCAGTACGTGCCCCGCACGAGACAGCTCCGAATATTGGTAAACTAAAAAGTTTTAAGTTAGTCCACTTCGCAAATACTTGAACGAACATCTACAAAAATCAACCTTATATAGATAATGATAAGGAAGGATTGGAACCAGACAGTCAAGACGTTTGAAGTCAGTACATACTTAATTGTAAAGGTCCGGTAAAATTCTTAGGGGTTTATTCATAAACGTTGCTTAAAGGTAAGTATGATTAGCGACTGTTTAACCATACATTTTTAACGTTTGAACGGCACTGTAAGCAACGTTTATAAATAAACCCCTTATTTATTACCCTGCGTTCTAATAGAAAGCGATAGTCGCGCGATTAAGCGACCATTACGTTCATATTTCACTTTAAAACCGGTAGGCGCCCTCTGCCAGCGCCACCGCGCATTCCGGTTCACCGAAAAGAAGTGACATAAACCGACTACTGCTTTGTATTAGGACGCGGCCTTATAGTTGCATAATGCGTACTATGAAAGATTTGGACAGTTTCCATCCTAATCTGTATTTGCAAAGTTGGTTTGAGGAAACAATTTATAAACAAATGATATGCATTCAAAATACCGAGTCCATAAGCATTTTATATATTTTTTTATTAATAGATTCGCCTAAAATTAAACATAGAAAAAGAAATATAAATTCACAAAATTGTTATAAAAAAATATCACAATAACTTTCATTTCTTTTTAGGCAATGTTGTTACTAAACATTTTAGGCTAAACTTTCGAATTTACCAATTGTTGTAGAGCCAAGTTCCCTACCTAGCCACATGTGCCGTGTTTTAAACGTATGTAGCAAGATCAGAGCGTTCTAGACACCTTTAGTCAGCCGAAAGTTTGACCCCACCTTTAAATCGATAAATTCGCCCACTCCGACTGCTTACCTGACCCCGCGTCCTAAACAAAATGGATGGTCGCGCGGGTACGTGATCGTCGCGATCATTTGTACGAATTATGACGTAAAAACACGACTTCATTGATTGCGCGAGTATGCCATATTCAAAAGAGCGGTCCGTTGTGTAGGCCTCCTAACCAGAAGTGACCGTCGCGCGAATCCGCGATCCTAGCGTTCATATATCACTTTTGTTCGGTAAACCGGAACGCGTGGTCTCGCCGATAGAGAACACCTTCCGGATTTCCGAACAAAGTGACATCCGATTGCGTGTTCGTGCGACGATCGCTTTTTGGTTAGGAGACCAGCCAGCCTCACCCATCAAATTGTCGGCGGACCAACAAGTCTCTAGATCGCGCTGAGTCAAAAACCACTGTTCCCTGTTTCGCTGTAGCGGGCACCGTATTGTAAGCTCAGTGTGTTCGTCGCTGAATGTTGTAAAAACCTTGAGTGTTGTGAAATGTGAGCCTCCTACTGGTACCCGAGTTGAAGTATTTGAGCATTTGATAATCTATTGGAAAAAACAAGCGTGCCCTTTAAAGATAAAGCAATAGAAAACATTGTCTTAATTCCATTTAAGAGCTTTTGCCAATAAATCTGTTACTTCAAGAACCTCATTGTATTTGCCAGCATCCGTACGACATCAAAATACTATGCAAGGTCTTCAATAGGTTGGTAAAAGTGCAAAATGCATTGTAAGGACTAGCCTTTTTCCTACTATGTTGGGGCCAGCTTCCAGTCTAACCGTATGCAGCTGAAAACTAGTATTTTACTCAGTGCGACTGCCTACTGACCCCCACAAGCCAGTTACGAGGTAACACTATAATCCTTGGTTTATAAGATGCAATTTCAATAGTATCTCCCGCGTCACATCTGAAAGCGAGGCACATTTTGGCACTGTTTTTCAGAGTTCAAAATAACTTGCCAAGCTCTTTCTAATTTATTCAACAATTTCAAAAGACTGCCTCGTCAGTCAAGCGCTACAGTTCAGCATGAGGTCCTGGGTTCGATTCAAGGGTATCGCAAAGTGTTATTAGGTGTTTCCATCTGGAATCTCTCAGTAGCAGCCCGGAGTCTGGATTTGTGCCCGTTTGATGGCAATAGGCTCGCCCCCTATTAGTTAGGACTTAAACATAACTGGCGAAATGTGGGTGTACTGTACACCTACTGTACACCTGTGCCCAACCCTTTGGAGTAACACAGCGTGATGTTCTTAAAATACTTTAACTCAGTTATCAGTGACTAGCCTACTATCCTTTCTAAACGCATTTAGCTCCTAAAAATATTCGGCGAAGAGTTGTATTAATGATTAGAAGATAGACAATAGCGGAAAGCTGCGTGCAATACAAACCTACCTCTGCGCTGAAGCGTTGAACACCAAGATATATGAATTTATTAATATTGTGTATTGTATTATAGTTTTTAATCTAAATTAATTGTTTTTATTTTACTTATTAATGTGTAAAAATGGCACACGACATAAAAAAAACCTTAATCTGAGCTGCCTACTAAATCCAGTGAATACTGTGCTAATGCATCATGCACTATACTTTATAAAGTATATCTAACCGTAAGGCCGAGATCTATAAATGTTACTTAACACGATCATAGGCTAAGGTTTATGCCTACTACTATCGCACAGATGTCACACTACAAGTGCAATATAGAGGTGGAAACATGTCTAATACTTTGGTTTTTTAAGATGACGGTCACACTGGCTGTCCAAATACAGGGCTTTTTTGACACCTTTATGTCAAATAAATGGCGAAAAAAAAACCAGGCGAAAATCAGATTATGACGGTACCGCTTTTCTAGGAAACCGTAGTTTTAGTCAAAGCACAAGCTAATTAACGTTTATAGATCTCGGCCTTTGACAGTTACACACCGCACTTTGACTTTGCTAAGTATGCGCTTCATACGAATTTGAACCTTCACAGTTATGCGTATATTGCTCATATTCGTTTATACTGGTACAAATGTGAGTATGCGTGTCATACTTATGTGAAAATTAACTTACCAGAATATGGTCCTTTTTGGTATGAGATGTTTAATTTGCAATGTAGAGTCACCAGTGCGGTCTGTGAATCTGGCGTGGATTTATAAGATGTTTTGGCATAGGACAATTCGAGTAGGTATAGTACCTACTGAAGCAGATTCTACGGTCATCACCATTGACGAAAGATCCTATTTTACAATAAATATTTTGACAATGTAAAGTAAATGTTACGTACAAAAACTTAAATGATCATAATGTGTTTTCACAATAATTACATACAATTAGTCATTACAATAATTTAAAAGAAAAACAGCAATAATAAAATAAACAAATCTCCGAATTTAATCTGTGCATTAGGTGTATTTTTAATAAAGTTCTACCACCGTAGACGTTTTTAATGGCGGCAAAGTGCCTGTGTTGCCAATGTAAAAGTAATCTACCAACTTGGTAATATTTCGTGTGTTGTAATTTGCTTGCTTGGATCTTGGGTCGGCTAAGGATGTGGATTCCATCGAGCATGCTAGATAAGTTCAATTAACACGGCTGAAAAGTTCGTGTTAGCCGAATAACGGCGTGGTACCACACTACTGCAAATAAAGTAATTTTGAATAGCGAGTGGTTGTTTTATTACTTTCTCCTCGTTGGTCGCAAGCACAACTGCTGAGCATCACGTCTTGGGTTCGATTCCCGGGATGGCCAGTGTAATTAGGTTTTTCCGTCAAAATTTTCTCAGCAACAGCCTGGAGTCTGAATTTCTCCCAGTAGGTGGCAATAGGCTCGCCCCCTGTTACGTGGGAATTAAACATTTCGAACACCTCTGCCTAACCCTTCCGGGCGCGATGTAATGATGTTTACTATACCCTCCATAAAATTGTCTTTCACGAGTGGCGATCGAAGGTCGCTAAATGTATGTCCGACGCACCCTGGGCAGTCTGCCCCGTTTCCACCTTGCTGCATAATCAGTAAGTAATGTGCCCACTGCTGGCACGCAGGCCTCCTCCCTATGAAAGAGCCCCACCTTGCAGATTCGCTAATATTTAATTAAATCATACCATCCATCCATCTGCCTAGCCTTTTTCCAACTATATTGGGGTCGGCTTCCAGTCTCACCGGATGCAGCTGAATACTTGTATTTTAGATGGAGCGACTGTCAGTCTGACCTCCACAACCCAGTAACTGGATATTACGATACCCTTTGGTAAGACTGGTTTGTCAGTCTGACGACCCGTAACGACTGTCAAAGATCCACGAATGACAGCCGGGACTAACCGCATAACGTAAGCAAAGATGGTCACCTCCACGGACCAACCCCGGCTAGCGTAGCTTAGGTACTTGATGGATCGACCCGTGCGGCTGTTATTACTTAGCCACAAGCTCCTCCTCCTTTTCCTTTTTACCATACCATGAAGTATTCTAATAATAGCTATAGTTCTTCCGATCGTGCCGTTACGAGAGAAAAACCTAAGTACTTATTAACGCTTTGAAGTAATTGGTACCTAATCACGGCGCGCGTAAGGTTCCCGCCTCTCGACCACAAGGTAAACGAGGTTGCTGGTTGGAATCTAGCAAGAGACAGTGTGACTACTACGAAGTTGAAGGAACATCGTGAGGAAACGTCACACAGCACGGAGAGGCCTCGGTGACCGCTGTTAGAGTCCATTGCCACCACACGCCATTGTCAACACCAGGAGTCACCAAATGGCGGACCGCGGCCTATTTTGTGCAGACTTTAAGTAAACAATAAAATTTATAGGTAAAAAGTTAATCTAAAAATATTGTACCTACTTATTTTCTTTTTTAGTTGTACCTACCTTGCACCAACTTTACTCAGTCTTCAGACAGATAGTTCAAAGTAGACACTAATGACGAGTAGAAACTGACGGCATTAAAGGTGGTCTTTGACGTGTTTGTCGCTAAACACACTTTCGGCGCCACGAATTTCATTTGGAGGTACCTACTCGATCGTCTCTGACGCTGTCGCTTATGGGTGCTGCGATTCCGTGCACTGTGGCAAAAGGGGACCTGCTATCTAATTACGCAACACATTTTCGATTTGCAATTGAGTCAAATTGGTTTCGTTTTGACTAGAAATGCTTTCAAAATTTGTAAATTGAAAGCAATTCTAGTCAAACGAAACCAATTTGACTCAATTGCAAATCGAAAATGTGTTGCGTAATTAGATAGCTGAAATGCTCTCAAATAGCCAACATGCAGTACCTAAGTATTGTGTGTTTGTTTAAACTGCCCCTCTGGTCTAATGGTTGGACCACCTGTCTCAGACCCAGAGGTCCCGGGCTCGATTCCTAGTGGGCGCAACATGTTATCTTAGTCTGTCGCCATAACAAAAATGTTAACAGCATTATTGTGTTTAAGTAAGATAGCCAGTTCCTCTGTGGTTGAGGATTCCGGGTGAAACTCGCCTGATCATCACTTACCATTAGGTGAGATGCAGACCAAGAGCTCCCAGTAGCGGTTAAAAAAAAATACGAGCGAGCCTTACAGTAGTCTCATATGATGTGTAACATCTGACATCTCACCTTGGTAATAAGCAACATTAAAGGGGCGGGGCCTCGTCAAGGTCGTTTCTGACGGCCAACTCTAACACCGCGCGCGCTCATTGGTCAAATCAAATAGCGCGCGCTTCCCCGGCTTCCTGTGACACACTTCCGTCCCTTTTCACGTAATCTCTCACTGATTTGATTATTTAGATTTTTTTATATTTAGATTTTGATTGCAGGACAGCGGGAGAGAAGACTCATCAAAAATGTTGTTCCTTTTCTGTAAATATAGGAAAAGGCTTCCATCCGGCAGTAGACGAATTGGTAACGGCAAATCAATCCTTAAACACACTAGATGTAGCTAGCTCCACCTACCAAATCCTACAGAAAGCTGCTACCCTGAACTTGCAGAATTGTCCGAAAATTCCTGCAGAACGACAATGACGCACAGACATCATTCAGCACTGCAACACAAAGTCAACACATAATATCACCACGCCATTATTATGACCAATGATCACTTAGTTTAGTACTCTCAGGGGTAGCACTTAATGGGTAGCTCGCCGTCCGATTAGGACCAGGCCCGGGTCGACGGCGCGTTGTGTTCCACGCGCGCCTCCTAGAGATGTCAGCACTAACTGACGGGGTCCGTAAGGACCAATGCCTGCCAGGGTTGCGAGTTTGTCCGAAAGGGATATCGCGGCCCCGGCACTCAGGCAACGGAAGGAACACGGGTGGGTTTTACTCAGTAAAAGTCTGACTCGTCCTCCCGCTCCACCCAGAGCGGGAGAAGTTATTTGATAATTTCCCACCCTCAAAAAACATAAAAAAAGGGGTAGCACTTAGAGGGCGTGGGAAGGTGTCACCTCCTTCTGCGAAGCATTAATGCTCGCGAAGGATGAGGCGGGACGCGTGAGGGTTAAGCAAATTTCGCGCCCTCACGCCCCTAGCCGCTGCAGGAGACGCCCTAGGCGTCGCGAATCGCAGGCTGATTCCCGGCCACCGTGGGCGCGGGTTTGCGGATGGTGAGCAATGGGTAGCTCGCCGTCCGATAAGGACCAGGCCCGGGTCGACGGCGCGTTGTGTTCCACGCGCGCCTCAAAGAGATGTCAGCACAACTGACGGGGTCCGCTAGGATCGATGCCTGCCGGGGTCGCGGGAAAGTTCTAAAGGGATACCGTGGCCCCTGGTAATGTACAGGCAACTCAAGGAACACGGGTGGGTTTTAGCCAGTAAGAATCTGACACGCCCTCCCGCTTCGCCCAGAGCGGGAGAAGTTATTTAGTAATTTCCCACCCAAAAAAAAAAGCGGCGTAGCAGCACTTGGTTTTGGCCCGTATTGTATTCAAGAAAGAAAACGTTTATTTGGACAGTTTATACCAACAAATATTCAATAATAATACCATTTATTTCAGGCGACACAGGGCCAAAAACCTAAACTGCGTTCGCAATTAATTTGCCAAACATGTAAACAAACACGAGTTTTAGGAAAAACAACTGTAATGCCTACACGTAAGGTTCAGTTTGCACTACAATTTGATATTTTATTATGAATTTTTACACAAATCTTGTCGGTTTAAAATCAACTTTATTCACACTTGCATTAAGTTGATGTTTGTCTAAATGGAAAATTCGTGTTTGTTTACATGTTTGGCAAATAAATTGCGCACGCAGATTAGGTAGGTATGTACCTACCTATACCTACTCAACACCCTTTTCTGGAATACAGATCTTTCGAATGCCATACTATTGGCGATTCGGTTGTTGAAGAATGAGGATTCCCTACCTACATTAAGTCTGCCTTTGTAGGTAATTACCATTTAAGGCTCCCACAAACAAGCGCGACGCGGCTCTAATAGAACAATTTCCATGAAAACTTCATGGAAATTGTTTTACCAGAAGCTTGTCGGTTCGTCGCGTCGCGCCTGTTTATTCGGGAGCCTTTGTATTGCATAAACTTTAAATTAAAAAATTACCTACATAGATAATTTCAAAAAAACTTTATAAAAAAATAACAACCGACTTCATAAAAAACACTACATAGTCCCGCTATGTAAATAACAGTGATAGGAAGTTATCATCATATCATCCACATAATACTAAGTGGGAAAAATACGTATTATTGAAGCTTACTCAAAAAAATATTCAAGCAAAAAAAAATTTATATGGGACCAATTTGGGAGCATACCCTTTCATACAAAAAAATATTTTTCAAAATCGGTCCACAATTGACGGAGAAATCGATGAAAAAAAAAAAACATACTTACGCGACGAACATATAACCTCCTCCTTTTTGGAAGTCGGTTAAAAAACTTCAATAATATTCACTTAATTCAGTATTTACGTACAGTAAATATAAGGTTGCTAAGCATTAATTAGGTAACCTATCAAATGATCAGTCAGGAATAGCTGAAGAGCATAATAAAATCACTCTTAATGCAAAGTAATCAGTAATTTGTACTTAATCATGCCTCTACCAAAGTCACTGATTTCAGCAACTGTAATTCAGCTTTTCAGTAACACTCCGTCCGCTACGGGGATAGCGCGCGTCGCGTGTCGTGAAAAATTACGAACAATATTTTACGTACTATAATAGTTTCTGTGGAAAAAAGTGTCTTGAATAAATACTACAGCTCGCTATATTTTACAAGGTTTGTATTTAGAAATTTTGAGTTCCCGCGTTAAACTTATTAGTATTTATTCTTGTATTTTTATAGTTATTTTAACTTTTCCATAAGTTGCAACTGCCATGTTTTGTCTCTGCATCACCCTAAGGTTGACTGGTAGAAAATGCCTCATGGTACATTATTCTATTACTTGTGAATTAAGTTTTAATAAATAAATAATCTTAAACCCAATTTATAATAACCTAAATTTATTTTACTGTTTCTTGGGATCCATTCCGATACGTTTTTTTCTACATGTCTTATGTATTGCAAAGTGTAGATAAAATAGATTAATAGAACATTCTGAAATAGCACAGAAATTCAACTTTTTATCTAGATTTAGATTTGCGTCAATGAGCGCGAAAATAATATTTAGAGAAAGTAATATTTCATATTATTTTAATACTTCATTGAAGTGAATGCTCATGCATGCAACACTGTTGAGCGTGGGACTGGGTTCGGTCGTCGAGTCGCGCAAAGTGTAAAGGGTTTTTCCATGAGAAAATTCTTAGTCACAACCCCGGAATTTGGATTTATGCTCGGTTAGCGATAAAGTGATATCATATCTACTTACTTTATTTAAATTTAGTTTTATTTCAATTTAGTTGGTGATAGTATAGTATATTAGATAGCTATTTTCCTATGTAAAACAGCAATATAACTAGCTGTTGCCCACGACTTCGTCTGCGATCCAGGATGAAAAGTAGCCCATGTCCTTCTCCAGGTTCCAGGCTTCCTATATGTCAAATTTCATCCAAATCCGTTCAGCCGTTTTAGCGTGAAACCGTAACAAACAAACAAACTCACTTTTGCATTTATAATAATTAGCTAGGATTCCCGGTCAAATATCTGGGCATAAAACTTGATCGAAAACTCAAATGGAAAGCTCATATTCAAGCTAAGAGAGATCAACATAACCTGAAGCACAGAAGGCTGCAATGGCTCCTGGTTAGAAACTCCACACTGAGCATTGATAACAAGCTGCTCCTGTATAATGCCATACTAAAGCCCATTTGGACATACGGGATCCAGCTTTGGGGCACAGCAAGTGTCTCAAACTTAAACTCATATACTCCAGAGGGCACAAAACATCATCCTAAAAGCCATAACAAATGCTCCATGGTTCATCAGAAACTCAGAGTTACACGACATCCTAAAATATACGCTGCAGGAGGAGATAAAGTCTGATGCTGCACGCTATAAGCCATGACTTGAGGAGCATCCAAACCCACTAGCAGCGGCACTAACCAATTCTGACAACAAGCGAAGACTTAACAGGCTTGCAATAACAGATCTATCAAGGTAGACTATACGTAATAGCCTGCAAGACTAATGCAAATAAAGACAATCCTTAATGAAGAAATTACTCTGCAAAGCGTAGGGCTTTTCAGAGTAATTTCTGAGTAATTGATAGAGTTTTTAGATTGTAAGCAGTGATAGCCTAGTGGTGTGACCGTCGGATTGCCAAGTCATAGGTCTCGAGTTCGAACCCAAGGCACGCACCTCTGACTTTTCGGATTCATGTGCGTATTCTATAAATATCACTTGTTTCAAAAACGGTGAAGGAAAACATCGTGAGCCTGCCTGAGAGATATTTCTCGACGGCATGTGAAACCAAGTCAGAGGCCAATGGGCTTTAAAACTCTGACACCAGGTTAGTCACTGACCACACGAAAAGAAGAACTAACCGTCTCTTCTAGTACTAACCGTCTCTGAGCTAAGCCGCAGACAGACAGACGGACAGACAGACAGACATCCTTGTTTACTACGGAACCCTAAAAAGGGGTACAAAGTTTTTGCTTCACATATTAATATTTAAATATAATTGACTCAACGTCCCCCTTGGGAACTCAGCCCTGGCTAATATTTAATTCAATTGTGTATTCCCTCTACTACGGGTCACTCAACTCGGTTTAAAATCGTTACGCTTCTTTGTCCCGAAGAGGGTATGCAGTTGTGTCAATCAATCTGCCTAGCCTTTTCCCAACTATGTTGGGGTCGGCTTCCAGTCTAACCGGATGCAGCTGAATACCAGTATTTTACATGGAGCGACTGCCTATCTGACCTCCACAACCCAGTAACTGGGTAATACGATATCCCTTGGTAAGACTGGTGTCATACTTTCGGGCTTCTGACGACTCGTAACGACTGTCAAAGATCCATGAATGACAGCCTGAACCAACGGCTTAACGTGCTTTCCGAGGTACGGAGGATTCTCGGTATGTAAAGATGGTCACCCATCCACTGACCAACCCCGGCAAGCGTAGCTTAACCTGATGGATCGACCAGTGCGGCTGTTGTTACTTAGCCACAAGCTCCTCCTCTGTATGGTAGGTATTGTAGAGGTGAAAGAAAGAAAGAAAGTAAAATGCGTTTATTAGCATTACAAAAAATACACCTTAAAACTATAAAAACAGAAAACAAATTATTATACTCGTAATGCCAAAAGGGCCTCAGCTCAGCATAATGTCAGATGACAACACAAAGTGAACCACCTGACGCTGATTTTCAGCTGTAACCCACTAGTGCCATACGCTAGAATAATAAACATAGAGAAGTATCTGTCCGTTATAATAAATAATTTAAAGATAGTTTAGAAAAATAAATTAAAATTCATAAACGATCAAATAAAATTTTGTGACATACATGTGTGTGTGCGCGTTGTGTTGTTAGGTGTTAACCTGGATGGCTTAGCATACTAGAGGGCTTGTGGCTAAGTAATAACAGCCGCATAGGTCGAGGTCGGTTAAGCTACGCTGACAGCGGTTGGTCCGTGGATGCGTGACCATCTTTACATACCAAGACCCATCCGTGCCTCGGAAAGCACGTTAAGCCGTTGGTCCCGGCTGTCATTCGTGGATCTTTACGGGTCGTCAGTAATCCGAAAGTGTGACAACCAGCCTTACCAAGCGGTATCGTATTACCCAGTAACTGGGTCGTGGAGGTCAGATAGGCAGTCGCTCCATGTAAAATACTGGTATTCAGCTGCATCCGGTTAGACTGGTAGCCGACCCCAACATAGTTGGAAAAAAGCCAGGGAGATGATGATGGCTCTGGTAACTGGCCTCCACGAATCCTACTATCCTACTTAATAATATTACAAATGTGACAAATTTGTATGTTTGGATGTTTGTTGCTCAATCACGCAAATACGGCTGGACGGATTTAGATGAAATTTGACACACAAATAAGAAAGAAAGAAAGAATAATGTTTATTTGGACACAGTTCGTTGAACACAAAATAAAAAAGTGACAATAATATTTAACAATAATACGAGTTGCGTGTGCCTCACGGCTGCGCCAAAAAAGGTTCATTTCAGCATTAATGCCAGACAGATGCTGTCTGACGCTGGTTTTCTAATGAACCTTTATAGTATATTAATAGTTTATATTCTGTATTAAGAGCGTTTAGTTCTAAGTTCCTGTTTTGGAAATGTTAATAATATTGAGTTCCGTGTGGTGCCGGACGTAAAGAATAGTACCATTCCGTTTCTTCCCGTGGCTGTATTAAAATGCGACTAAGGGACTCACAAGAGAATGGGGCAGCGTTCTCTATGGATTTGGCACCATACTGCGATCGCCAACCCGCCTGCCAAGCGTGGCGATTATGGCAAACCCCCCTATTTAGGGGAGGCCGATGGCCAGCAGTGGACGTCTTTCGACTGAAATGATGAATTATGTAATAAGTATGGAAATATGAAATATCATAATCATAATCATAATCATAATAATTTCTTTATTTGTGTAACATAGGTAGTGAATACAGTTCTTAAATTAAAGATATATGTCGCTATGTTATGCCAAGAGGCGTACAAATATAGTGGCATGCGAAATACGAACAATAAAAAATTTCTACAGTCAATGCCTAAATAAATAATCATAAATTACAATTAGTCACAATATTCAATTAAAAATTATTTCTCCAGTCAATGCCTAAATAAATTATCATAAATTACAATTAGTCACAATATTCCATTAAAAATTATTTCTCCAGTCAAATAAATAATCAAGTCTACATTGATTTATCATTTAGAAATTCATCAGTCGTATAATAACATTTTTCAATTAATAAACATTTTAATTTTTTTTTGAATTGTGTTATATTCAAATTTTTTATGACATTTGGTAATTTATTGTAAATGCGCGGTGCCATGCCTAAAACGCTCTTTCTCACTAAGGCAGTCTTACAACGCTGATTGCTTAAAGAGTTTGCGTATTGGCTACGAATCGCAACATCTCGTAACGTTGATACCTTTTCAAATAATCTCATGTTTGTCTTGACGAAAACACAAATTTCAAAAATATATAATGAGGATAGGGTAAGTATTTTCAGCGATTTAAAGAATGGTACACAGCTATCATCAACTTTCAGACCACACATTGATCTTATGCACCTTTTTTGTGCCTTAAAAACTATATCTTTATCGGTAGAATTGCCCCAAAAAACGATACCATATCGCAAAATTGAGGCTACCAAGCCGTGATATGCAACTAGTAGCGCATCCATATTTATTTTTCTAGCAATGTGGAAAAGTGCGTATGCTGATTTATTTATTTTTTTACTTATGTCATCTATGTGGGCCTTCCAGTTAAGTTGGTTATCAAGGAATAAACCTAGGAATTTTGCTACTTTAACGTCTTTAATGTCACAGTTACTATGTCTAATATTTACTTTTGGTACTTCAGTTCTTTGGTGAAAGTGCATTATTTTGGTTTTCTTTAAGTTTATAACTAAATTATTTTTGTTAAGCCAATTAATTATGTCCGATAGTGTATTATTTATGTCATCTTGATAAATATTGCGATCAATACATTTCACTACGGCAGTACTGTCATCTGCAAACATCACCATTTGATGTTGAGTCGCCTTTGGGAGATCATTTATATAGATTAAGAAAAGTGGTGGCCCAAGGACGCTACCCTGTGGGACACCAAACTTTATCAATCTCGAATGAGATAAAAAACTCTCTTCAAACTTTGTTTCACATACTCTTGTAATCTCCGTACATTGCATTCTGTTGGAGAGATAGGATTCGAGTAGTTTTGAAATGTTACCTCTGATACCATAGCTACTCAGTTTATCTAATAAGACGTCGTGCTTTACGTAATCGAAGGCTTTGGTCATATCTGTGTAAATTGCACAAATTGGATCTTTTTGGTCTACTGCTAACAAAATGCTACGTAAAAAATCAAAAATAGCCCTGTTGATCGTGGTATTCTTTCTAAAGCCATTTTGTTCCTTGCATAATAAGTTAAATTTATTGAGATAGCAATACAGAGACTTATAAATGATTTTTTCGAAAATTTTGGAAAAAACAGAAATTTTTGCTATGGGCCTATAGTTCTTCATATCGGTTTTGTCATCTTTTTTATGAAGTGGTTTAATTATAACTTTTTTTAAGTCTTCAGGATAAACTCCGTCAGCAATGCTAAGGTTCATAATATGCGCTAATACGGGTGCTATAAGTTCATTTACAAATTTTATCACCTTTGTTGACATACCGTCGAATCCTACAGTACTTGTATTTTTAAGTGATCCTATAGCCGAAACAATATCGGTTGTCAGAACAGGCTGCATAAACATGGATTGCCTTGTCAGATTGTCGAATTTACTAACTAGTGAACTAGAATATTAATAATGAATTGCAATTATGACATTGCATTTGATGTGGTACCCTTTTTAGGTGTAAAAAAGGCATTTGAAAAGTTTACATATACTTTTTACAACTAAAACTAAATATTCGGTGTTGGTATATTAATTATTGCATTTCATAATTAATATTTAGTTCACTCGTTAGCCATGTTTTATATTTCCATACAGTAATATTGCCAAATTAATCAAAACAGCTATTTGCGACGTTGCCCACTTTCTGTATACTAAAGAATACTTTTTATTCCGGTAAGTAGTTCATTCCCTTGGGATAGTTTCCGACAGCCACTCGAGCGTAGCCGCTGGCAAAAGCTAAATAATGGCATAATGTATATATAAAAATAAATTGTGCTTTAGTCTCGCAAAAACTCGAAAATGGCTCGACCGGTACGTGGTGCGAAGTTCATCGGGTCATCTAGTAACGATTAGAATTGATTGGACAATAATTCGTTTGGTTAGCTGACATCCCTCGTCTGGATGCAATCATTAGTTTTATTTCTAGGAATAATTACGAGGTAATTATTCCTCACTACGTGTTTCATGAATACGATCCCGGGAGGAATCTTCAATCTCTTCTACCTAAAAGGGGGGCGAATCTATTGCCAGGCACAAATCCAGTCCCCGGGCTGGGTACTTCCTTATGGAAAAACCCACAACCCTCAACAAAATTATTGTAAACACTATGTCAACTGTGTGCCCCAGTTTCCTAATGATATTTTGATATCTAAATGCCATTATAGAAACAGTATCTGGGTTAAACTCATTTGCTATAGCTATTAGTGAATTACTGGAGGTTTAGGCTGCGTTTCCAGTTTGCATGGTGAAGGGTGCGTAGCGTGGGATGTGTGCGACACCCACCAATAGAATTACTTCATTTTCTTAGCCTCGCAGCTCTGGTGGAAAAAGGCTTAGCGGAGACGCGGTCTTGTCATACAAAACAAGCGACTCGGGTTATGTTTGCGAGGAATACGTCTGAGGGATGTGTATGGCCTATCTCAAGTCGCTTCCGCAGTCTCGTAACACACTGCTTTATCGCGCAGCAGAGTCCGCTAAGCATTCTCGGACCTCTCAGCTTCCTCATACAGTTTTGGTGGAAAGAGTCACACCGTTTCACAGCTCAGCAGTCTAATTGCGTGTTTTACGAAATTAAGATAGCGGTATGCCTCCTCGCACCTACAGTTTACTCGCACATTTGTGGTGGATACGCACCCTAATAGACAGTTTATTGTAATGGGTGTGGGGTGCATAATGCCTCCACAAGTGGTGACATTAATGTAGAGGTAAATTAAAATACAACGGCACTCAATGTGAGGAGGTTCCTGTCTCTGGATACCAAAACTATCGGCAATTTAGATTTTGTTATTTTATTAATACTTATTTGTATACTCGTGGCTAAGTATAACAGCCGCACGGGTCGATCGATCAGGTTAACCTATACTTGCCGCGGTCGGTTTGTGGATGCGTAAAGTTTCCCCTCCGTGCCTCGGAAAGCACGTTAAGCCGTTGGTCCCGGCTGTCATTCGTGGATCTTTGCCAGAAGCCCGAAAGCCTGACAACCTACCTTACCAAGGGGTATTGTATTACCCAGTAACTAGGTTGTGGAGCTCAGGTAGGCAGTCGCTCCATGTAAAATACTGGTATTCAGCTGCATCCGGTAACAGGCCTGCCCTAGCATATTTGGCGAGCAATAATTCATTTACTTGTGGCCATGATAGCTGAGATAGCTGCAATTTCGTTAAACAGGTGGCAGCCCGGCTTTTTATGGGAAGCCGTCACTTCCTTCTGCGAAGCAGTAATGCTCGCGAAGGAGGAGGCGGAGCGCGCGAGGGAAATGCAAGATGCGCGCCCTCGCGCCCCTAGTCGCCGCAGGAGACGCCCCGGGCGTCGGGAGTCGCGAGCCGACTTCCGGCCACCGTAGGCGCGGGCTTGCGGACGGTGGGCAATGGGTAGCTCGCCGTCCGATTAGGACCAGGCCCGGGTCGACGGCGCGTTGTGTTCCACGCGCGCCTCAGAGAGATGTCAGCACCAACTGACGGGGTCCGTAAGGGCCAATGCCTGCCAGGGTTGCGAGTTTGTCCGAAAGGGATATCGCGGCCTCGGCACACAGGCAACGAAAGGAACACGGGTGGGTTTTAGTCAGTAAAAGTCTGACACTCCCCCTCGCTCCACCCAGAGCGGGAGGAGTCATATGATGATTTCCCACCCAAAAAAAAAAACAAAAAAAAAACCCGGCTTTTTAACGCATGGGTAAGAAGCTCACAGTAATTTGATTTTATTTTATTAGGATCTCCAACAAAGAATACACCTTACATACTATAATATAAAGACATGAACAACAATATATGTGCTCCCACAATTATAGGAGACCACAGTCATCATGCAATAAAAACAAGCAAACAGTATAATAAAAATGGAAGTAGCCCTGAAAGTTAAAATTATATAGTATTATACTAGTACATTATAAAATTGGTAATCTGAATTTAAATTGAATAAAAATAAAGATTAAAAAGCAACGAACACGTATTAGAAAAAATTGTACTTACAGACAAATAAATAGAAAAATAGAAATAGCGAACAATGCATTACTATGCAGGCAGTTCAATACTTACATAATTACCATTTAATTGCGTACGGATTAGTGACTTATATTTACCCAGTTAGGAAAGATGTCTATGTCTTCTAATTGTAATGTAATGTAATTCGGCAGCATCAAGGTTTTGGCTATGAACTACTATTTAATTTCCGTGATTTCCAACCAATCTTCTATGCCAGCATCAGACCGTATCAATCGCGTAATTGCGTTGAAATGATCACCCCAATATAGCTGGAAAAAAGACTAGGCCAGTGGTCGCAAATACATTAGTCTATTGAGCCAAGTATCAATAGGATAAGGACTAAGATTTCTTATAAGAGCCAATCCTTTCTGTGTGTCCAAACTGTCTCAATACACTTTTCTTAATCCTTAAAACTCCCATCGTCTTTCACTCCACAACGCTTCCTAAAATTAACTTGCTAAGAAGTTGGACGCCTTCATCATCATCATCATATCGGCTGGTAATAACATGATGCAGGCATCTTACTTATCAACAAGTTAATCTTAGACAACTTTGAAATGACTAATTTTCGATGTCCTGTTAATTTTTGGGGAAAATATTTCGGAAATAAATCTTTGAATTACCTATTCTATATAATAAAAATGAATCGCTCGAGAACGGCTGGACCAATTTCGCAATTTTTTTTTTTTGTTGTGTTTGATAACGTAAAGAGAAGTTTCTTACGAAAAACTGAAATCTTAACGACTACATATTTTAACTTTGCGCGTTGGACAGTTAGCGCGTTTGATGAATGTGAATTTAGCAGAGTAATAGGTTCGTAGGTATGTAGGTAAGTAGGTAGGATAGGTAGGGTAGGTAAGTAGGTAGGTAGGTAGGATAGGTAGGTAGGTAGGGTAGGTATGCAGGTAGGTAGGTATGTAGGTAGGTAGGTGTAGGTAGGTGTAGGTAGGGTATGTAGGTATGTAGATACGTAGGAAGCTAGGGTAGGCAGGTAGGGTAGGGTAGGTAGGTAGGTAGGTAGGTATGTAGGTAGGTAGGTGTAGGTAGGTGTAGGTAGGGTATGTACCTACATACCCTACCTACACCCTACCTGCCCTACCCTACCTGCCTACCCTAGCTTCCTACGTATCTACATACCTATGTAGATACGTAGGAAGCTAGGGTAGGCAGGTAGGGTAGGGTAGGTAGGTAGGTAGGTAGGTATGTAGATAGGTAGGTGTAGGTAGGTGTAGGTAGGGTATGTAGGTATGTAGATACGTAGGAAGCTAGGGTAGGTAGGTAGGCAGGTAGGGTAGGGTAGGTAGGTAGGTAGGTAGGTATGTAGGTAGGTAGGTAGGTATGTAGGTAGGTAGGTGTAGGTAGGTGTAGGTAGGGTATGTAGGTATGTAGATACGTAGGAAGCTAGGGTAGGTAGGTAGGCAGGTAGGGTAGGGTAGGTAGGTAGGTAGGGTAAGTGGGTAGGGTAGGGTAGGTAGGGTAGGTAGGTAGGTAAGCAGTAGATAAGAACATAGTGCTACCCAAGCGAAGCCGGAGCGGGGCAGCTAGTTTTGAATAAAACTTGATGCCTTGCTTGATGACCAAAACCCGAACCCCGCGCGTATCTACGCTCGCACTCATTGACATTTGTTCAGAGCCGCACTCTATAGGCCAAAGCGACCACTGGACTCGGCAGATGATAAATAATCCTACTTATTTCTGCTTATTACTACTATTGCCTATCTGCTGATCTTATTTCTAAATAGGTGTCAGAGTTGTAAAGCCGCCCATGGGCCTCTTACTTGGCTTCACTTACCGTCGAGAAATATCTCTCAGGCATGCCGGTTTACTCACGATGTTTTCCTTCACCGTTTTTGAAGCAAGTGATAATTACACAATACGCACATGAATCTGAAAAATCAGAGGTTGGGCTTGGGTTGGAACTCGAGACCAATGACTTAGTAGTTCGACTGTCACACCACTAGGCTTTCCCTGCTATCGACCTTATTTATCATGTTTTCGGTCTTTTTCAGGTGTAAAATGGACAAGACCACCACTAAAACTTCGAAAGCCGCTGCGTGGATATTGTGGATCGTAAATTTCATTGTTATGGTAAGCACAACACCACAATCACAACTAGATGATATTTTACATGGAGCGACTGCCTATCTGACCTCCACAACCCAGTTGCTGGGTAATATGATATCCCTTTGGTAAGACTAGTTGTCAGTCTTTCGGGCTTCTGACGACCCTTAACGTATGTTAAAGATCCACGAAAGACAGCCCAGTAACTAGGTTGTGGAGGTCAGATAGGCAGTCGCTCCATGTAAAATACAGGTATTCAGCTGCATCCAGTTAGACTGGAAGCCGACCCCAACATAGTTAGGAATAGTTTAGACAAATTGATTTCGTATGTATTTCGTGATTTGTAGTACAAGTGGACCTTATAATTTAACGACTTCTCAAGTTTGATTTACTGACATACAGGTCGACAGAAAAGATTTTTTTTTTTTCAGAAGACATTTGGACCCATGGGTATGCGCTGGGAAGAGTGTAAGAGGGTGCACTTGCACCTCCTTGGCTTCAAAATAAAATTTTGGTGTTAAACATTCAGAACTAAAGAAATATTTGAAAACGCCTGGCGAGATCCTAAAATTTTCGAACTCGCTCCGCTCGCTCTTGCATTATGCAATCTCAGAATTCTAAAGCTTCTGTGCGAAAATTGATTCGACCCTAGGCGGGGTGCTAACACTATCGAGCTTGCTTCGCTCACTCTTGCATCCAACTCTATCTTAATTCCTAAGCTTCTTTGTATAAGTCGACACAGTTAGTCCTCTTTCTGTATGAATGGACAAAATAAAACCTATCCCTTTCGAGGCGAGATGGATTTTTATTAAAAACTTTTTATTTAAATTCACTTGTATGTATGTCCTGGAATATTGCAATCAATATTTCCCCCACTTCCACTGAAGCTATCGGGCTGAAATTTGGCATACGTGTTTGGTTTTCGTGACAATGCATGATTATAGCTTTAAAAAAAAAAAAAAGTTTATTTAAGCTCTGCTGCATGTCGACAAAGTTACTCCTTGTATGAATGGACAAACGACAACCTAACATATCCGAGGTGAACTGCAAAAATTATCGAGGTCGCTTCGTGAATCTGAAGATGCACCCTCTTGAAAACAGACCTGCCGGCGCCCACGCGCAGACCTATTGATGATGGCATCACTTTGCCAACAAGCGCTAGTAGGTTTTGATTTGAGTCACCCACAAGCAGCGTTTTATGTTGCACATTTATTTTAACAATTTATTTCCCATTCAAAGTGACCCAAAGTGCGATAGTGGCGCCATAATTTTTTTTAATCATAATTTATTTGCCAAGCTGTATGTATGTAGGTTATTAAATAGGCGGTCTAGTTTTTTCTAAGACCCTGAATGTCATTACCAATGGCTGGCCTTGATACAAACCTCTGACCTAAACTCTTGACCTTCATAGTAAATTGGGCGAAGAAAATGATTCGTCCTTCACAAAGTATTTTAAGGATGTCTGTTTGATTTTACTTATGATTAATAGTTTATTTACTAACTGATAAAAGTTGGAATGTGGTAGAGTTAAGGGTCGATTCATGGATCGAGTAAATGAGATTTCCTTTTTGGATTTTCCTTTTCCCAGTAACTGAGACAACCGAGTTACAGGAGGTCAGACAGGCGGTCGCTCCATGTAAAATACTATCTAATATTCAGCTGCGCTGTTGCGTCCGGTTAGACTGGAAGCCGACCCCCAACATAGTTGAGAAAAGGCTAGCAGATGATGATACGGGGCTAAGCTTTTTCCAAACTATAGAATAGAATAGAAGAGTCCATAGGGTTAGTTAAAATTTTACTTAACATCTAGTGTTAATAGGTACAGACACGGATAAAACTAAACAAAACACAAACTAAACAAAAAAAAACTAAACAAAACAAAACAAAAAAACTAAATAGACAAAACACACACACACACACACACACACACACACCCACACACACACACACACACTCTAAACTATATATATATAAAGAGAAAAGATTTGTTTTTATGTATGTTTGTTTGTAATAGATAAACTCAAAAAATATTTTTTTTTTTTTTTTTTTTTACTAGCCTACTCTGTCCCACTCCTGGGCAAAGGCCTCCCTCCACTCCTTCCATCGTTCGCGAGCCCGCGCGTCTTCCTTCCAGTTTTGACGGAACCTATCCAGCTCGTCCCGCCATCTCCTACGCGGTCTGCCGCGACCCCGCCTCACTGTCTCAGGGCACCAGTTTTGTGCTATTTGGGCCCACAGTTTGTCCGGCATGCGACAGACATGTCCTGCCCAAAAAATATTAACCAATTTAAAAAATTCTTTCACCTATAGTAAGCTACATTATCAGCGAGTAACATAGGCTATATTTTATCGCCTTCCACGCGAACGAAATCGCGGGCAGAAGCTAGTTCTACATAAAATGTTTAGTTGTAAATTATGGTGATTTATGCGCGGTTGATGGCAATAGGCTCGCCTCCTATTACATGGGACTTAAACATAACTAGCGATAATGTGGGTGCACTATAGGTAGGTTCACCTCTGCCTAACCCTTCGGGGAATAGGTCCAGACGTGATGTTACGTTTAAAACGAGTTTTTTGTTTTACAGATGGTCTGCATATTAACAGTGGCATTTGGCTTATGGATCATATCGTCTCCTAAAACTATTTCCAGTGTGATAAACGCCTCCGGAAGCTCAACTTTAAAGGTAAGAAGTCGATTTATTTATAAGCAGTGCTCCTTTTATTCTAAAAGTATAGTACATTACTGCTGCGGCCTGCAACAGAGGCACTGATGGACGATCGTGAAAATGTTGGCCGAAGCGAAGCCGAGGCACATATACATGAATCGAATAATTTGTATTAATTTGTGGTCGCGGGTCGAAGTAAATTTATAAAATAAACTTAAACTCCTTTCATACCCCTCACTAAATAAATATTTTTGTTCAATAAATAGCATGACAAATAACAATGGCGTTCGTGATAGGACAGGCATGGCGTTGTCTATGAATTATATATCATTTGGCACAACGCAAGGCATATCTAGGGCGCGGTATTTACAATACAGCGATACCTATATGTATACAATAATAAAGATTTATTTGGTTTTTTTATTTTATTTTTTAAATTTATTTTTATTTATTTGGTTTTTTTTATTTTTTTGGGCCTATTTGGCGAAGCCAGCCGTGAGGCATACAATATTATTTTAAGTTATTTTTATTTTTTCTGTTTTTGTGTGAATATTGTGTGCCTTAACCTGAGTCAAATAAATTTATTTTCTTTCTTTCTTTCTTTCTATTTAATAAGTAGCTTCAACCTGCGATTTCGTCCGCGTAAGATTTTGGCCTCCAAGTTGGGGGCCAAAATAGCGGGCGATACGATGCAACGCGGTGGGTTGGGGATCGTATCGCCCGCTCGCGCTCTTACTTCGTTTTCACTTAGCGTTGTTTCTATTTTTTTTTTCTTTTTGCTCGACCCCTTAGGGTTGTAGCTAGATGTTAAATAGCCTTCCAGAAGAATTGGACTTTTAAATGTAATAATAATTTTTCAAATTCGACGGTTAGTTCCAGAGATTAGTTTTAACAAACAAAATTCAATTCAATTCATTTTATTTCAGAACTAGTCCATATGCATACATGAGAAATACAAATTTAAGATACATTAAATAATTAATTAAAAGAATACAATGAGATAAATATAACAAAAGCCATCAATAAAAACATTAGAAATTACAATTACATACATTATAATTTATAACAAAAAGATTAAAATACACTACTTAAATTGTTTTATCTTAGTCTAAAAGAGATTGACCATTTCTGGTATCGCTATTTGTTCTGTGGTGACTTAAGTTTATAATGTTGATAAATCTTGTTTTTAAATATAATAATTTTATCTAGTAATGCGATTCCTTAAATTCTCCGTATAAAAAACTTCATAAAAGTATCAGTTTTTATTTCGATTTCCTATTTTACCTCTAAATTGTTTTTTTCACCCACGTACTGTCACATGTCATTGGCTTCAAAGAGTATGTAAACAATAAAACCTTCTTGACTTACGGAAAATAATTAATTTACGCATCCAATTATTAAAATTATAGTTGAATAATTAGTAACAACAGATATTAATAACAACTAATTATTATTATTATTACATTGTAATAATAATCTGTTAAGATGTTAAAAGTACATAAGCAAACCTTTTGGTTATGCGAAAGGCATAAGGTTTTAGAGACCTTTGCCCGTTTCATTCATCAAAAGAAACTCTTTGAAAACAGAACAAACATGTGCTAAGATTCTATGCGCGCGCATCTTGAGCAGAATATGCTGGCGACAGAACGGCGTGCTTTCTCTTTCTAGCATATATGCACGTCCCATTCGTTTAGTTTTAAGTACAGTCTCGACCGATAGACCGACTTTTAAATTGTTTATTATTATTGTATAATTAATTGAATGATTTCATTTATATGTTTTGTTTTAATCTCTACTACTAGGCCATTATTATTTTGCAATTTGGATTTAATTTAATTAGCTATGTTTATAAGTTTATGTCACATAGATTACTGAAAAATGTTCAGCACTTTGATCTTATGGTTTTAACAATGGTGTAACGTATAGGTCCCATTAACGTGAATGTTTTATGATTATATACACATTGTCGGAAATGAATGTCGGAATTGACGAGCATTGAAAATTCTTAAACGTTTGATGTTTGAATTTTGACTAATTCGTATTTTGAATTTAACAGCATACATTGTGACAAATTCGATTCTAAACCTAGATTTTGAGACTTAATTACCGTTTAATGCCGAGAATTATGGTAAAATGGTAAATTACGTCTGAAAGCCCTAAAATTATCCTTTTAATTAAACCATAAATCTTTGAGTCACTGCATGTTTCATACCGATACTAGGTTCCTTAGTCACTTGGTCATTGTCCTTTAGGTTTGGAAATCATCAGCTTGATTTATTATAGTTTATATCTCAGACCAAATAAAAAATAAAGAACATAGCGCTGCGAACAATACAGTGAAGCATGTTAAAACTAGAAAGAAAGAAAGAAAGAAAAGAAAACGAAACTGTCCTCACGTCACTGTTGACAGCCCTATGTCTTGGTTTTTTGCCGTCAAATGTTTTACAATATGTTGTTTAAGTAGGTACATTAGTTATATAATTATATGTGAAGACTATGCACCTAAAAAACATTACTATACCACAACAGGTAAAAATAATTTAAAATGAAGCAACGACAGATAAATTAATTACTTATGTGATAGATCCATGGTTCTCACATATTTACAAACATTGTAAAAGTAGACGATTTTCCTAAAATTTTACAATTAATAAGTCAGGATAATTAATGTGTGAGGAAGTAATTTCAGAATGTAAAATCAATGTCATAAAATAAAAAATAATAATTTATACAACTTAAATTAGCAACCAGTTTGATTTTGTCTAGATTATCCTATGGAGCATGTTTCCAAGCATTCTTATCTGTTGTATATGTTTACAGAGTGTACTTTTAATAAGAGTTTTAAATTTTCTTTCATTTAATAGGGAATACAAGGTTGTGGGTTTAAATCCGGGCAAGTACCAATGTGACTTTTTCAATTCATATGTACTTTCTGAGTTTATCTTGGACATTACTGACATCGGTGAAGGAAAATATCGTGAGGAAACCTGGACTTTAAGTCTGAAATCACCAACCCGTCTTGAGCAAGCGTGGTGATCAATGCTCGTGCCTTCTCTGTATGAGAAGAGGCCTTTGCCCTGCAGTGGGACAGTAACAGGCTGATATTATTATTATTATTATTATTAATAGGGACGACGACAAAATTTTTTTTTAGTCCATCTTTGAGATTATAAAAAAATATTGGACACGTATTTTTTCTTTTTTTACGTAATCTAAAGATTACGGCGATACATTGAGGTAAAATGTGCCATGACGTCACGAGTATGTAGATTTTATACATACTAGTGACGTAGCGACACCCACTCCCCAACTTAAAATGCGTTTTATCTAAGTATTTTTTTATTAATATGATAAAGCAAAAAATACGTGTCTAATATTTTTTTATTATCTGACTGACGGACTAATTAGAATTTCATTTTTTTTACCCAGGCATCATACCTATTGTAATATATCACAAGGTATTTTGTTGTAGCATTGTGTGTGAAAAATGGTTGATCTATTTTATTTTTATTTCTAGTATTATAATTATGTCTATCACTTATATTATTAAAAATATGTATATTTTTTCTTACATACATAATATTTTCATGAACCCTAAAAATGATATACCTAGATATGATATAGATATTTTGATGATGATGTGAGTTTTGTTATAAATTTTTAAATGTGTTACTTGTATTATGAATGTATTTTTTTTATCTTAAAGAAAATTTCAAAAACAATGTTAATTGTTTGTGGATAAATAAATTGAATTCAATGATAAGGCTGATGACGGTTCGACGGACTGCCTACGATAGTACGAAGAGATGCCTAAAATTCCGTTATCTATTTAGTCCATTTCTGTCCCCTAATACTCTAATGGTCGTGAATATAGTAATTGATACACAATACAACTGGTAGCTTGCACGACATGATTGGTATCAGCTATATCCGGGTCATCGGGTATTTATGAGCAATAACCGGTAGTAGGGCGCTGCGGAGAGTGACTGGTGAAGCTATGTGGGGCAGGAAAAGGGTTAAACAATGCAATTTGTGATAAAAATTGTATTAGGTACCTTTAAAGAGGGTTTTTTTACCCTACTTTTTTAACCTTTTTATTGTGAGCCTATGTATAATCAGCCTATAGTGACTTGTGGCTAAGTAATAACAGCCGCACGGGTTGATTGATCAGGTTAAGCTACGCTTGCCGCGGTTGTTTCGTGGATGGGTGATCTTTACATACCAAGACCCCTTCGTGCCTCGGAAAGCAGGTTAAGCCGTTGGTCCCGGCTGTCATTCTTTGTAGTAGTAGATCTTTGACAGCCGTTAAGGCGATGATAACCGACTTTTAATGATTTTATACTGAAGATCACGTCTAAACGAGTAGTGTTAATGATTTGGAAAAAAAAGAATGTTAAATTAAAGCATTTTCTTAATAACTCAATTTAAGAATATTTAAGATTATGTTTATACTACATAGTGAAATTAATTTGTAAAGTTATGTCTAACGCGGATAAAAAACTGTGAATCACGCAAAATCTATCGAGCGTATTTTTCTGAAACCTTCACCATTTTAAAGATAATTTCATTATTATTCTTTAAGTATACGTGTTTTATTAAAATACCCTTTATTTTATCTACAACGAATTAATAATGCGTCTAATTTGGGACAGCGCTCGTTGATGGGCGAATCCTATTACTGGCTGGACGTACGACGCGTTGCGTGAGCTCAGTACAGAACACGCCAGCTAACCACTCAAGGTCACTGGTATATCTGCGTCTTAAGGTCGTCAGAAGCCCGAAAGTCTGACATCCAGTCTTACCAAGGGGTATCGTATTACCCAGTAACTGGGTTGTGGAGGTCAGATAGGCAGTCGCTCCATGTAAATTACTGGTATTCAGCTGCATCTGGTTAGACTGGAAGCCGACCCCAACATAGTTGAGAAAAGGCTGAGCAGGTAATGAATCAGCTTATAATTTTCACTGCTAGGACCTCTTTTCATCGAGAGGGTCAGATCAAAGGTCATAATTTCAAGGAAAAGTCATTCAATGGAACAAATCTAATTTAGAAAGATGTATTAATCATTCTAATGATTATAATTCTGTAAATACATATTTTTTAAGGTCGCGAATCATATTTTGATCAAGATACAACCTGATACTGACCAGAAAATTGCAAAAAACGTAAGAAAATTAGAATTTCGCGGGTTACCTCTGCGGATCCACCTTAAATTATAAATAATATTTTCGTTTCGGATAAATTTAAGTCAAATATTTTTTTTTAATTAGGCATTATTTTCATGTGCAGTGACATTTTTTTATGTCAAAATTTACAAAACAAAATAACATTGATTCTAGTCGCCCCTTCCAAAAGGTAGTTTTCGTATGGAGAAGAATGGGCAAGAAACTCCACCGTTACTCTTTTAAAATGTTTTACATTATTTTGTATACATTAATTATAGAATTATATGCGAAGACGATGCACCTAGAATAAAATTACTATACCACAACAGGTAAAAATAATTTTAAATGAAGCAATGACAGATAAACTAATTATGTGATACAAACATGGTGCTCACATATTTACAAACATTGTAGAAGTAAACGATATTACTTAAATTTTAACAAGTAATACTAATAAGTTAGTGTGTGAGCAGAAAGTAATTACAGAATGTAAAATCAATGTCATAAAAATAATAAATTATACCTACAATTAAATTAGCAACCACTTTGATTTCGTCTAGACTCTAGATTGTCCTATGGAGCAGGACCAGCATGTTTCCAAGCATTCTTATCTTGGATATAATCGTCTAATTTGTAATATGCTTGTTTACAAAGTGTAGGTACTTACTTTTAATATGAGTTTTAAATTTTCTTTCAACTATTAACTGACATAACTGTAGGTAATTAGCGCTGTGCGACCTGAATTGCAGTTTGTCAGTTTGAATTGTGTCGTAGCAAAGAGCCGCTATTTATTTAAAATCTAACTCAGTCTGTCACGTGACGTTTACCGCCTTCACTGAACCGATTGTTATGAAATTTGACAGATAGGTTGCCTGGGAACTGGAAGATATGGGCTACTTTTCATGCTGGATGTTTAGTATAAATAATGAAATCTGGCTTTACAGATTACGCAAAAAATATGATGGAACATTACTTCTTTTACACAGAATGGGCGAAAAAATGGCCAAGTTCAGTATTATTTGATGATCTGATTGTTGCATAAACTAGATTAGTAAACCAACATGAAACCTTACTTGTTTGTCAGCGAATTCAACGAAGTTATTTATAACCGAAGCTTCGGTGAAATTCAATAGAAGTGCATGTCACGGGGTGGCACCGACAACCGGGTCACAGATTACATATAATCATGTCATGGACAGCCGATAATGTAATGTGTTTTATTTGTTTTATTATACCATGATTTAAACTAGGTACTTACGCGTCATGTTCGTGAACGGGCGCCGTCAGTTGTGACTGGTCATCTCTTATCTGCCATGGCTTATTTTTAATCTTATATTTTGAATTGTTTTGATTATTTTTTGTACATTGTTCTCACTTAAAGAAGCAACAAGAATAATGTACCCACGATTTTGTAATTTTCTATATTTAAAAGAGTGTCCTTGGAGTTTCTTGCCCGTTCTTCTCCATAAAGATCTACGTTTTGGAATGGGCAACTAGCTTCAACTTTCTGACTAACTGACGCGACTATTTGACAATTCAAAAGTGCCTGTAAATGGTTTAATTGAAATAAATGCTTTGAGTTTAAGTTTGAGTTTGATTTAGTACCGCACTAATTGTTTGATTTTCTGTTTTGCATTCTCCAAATTTTGTGGGCGCACCACGTTTTCTTCTTCCACTCTCCCCTGTCAACCGTCACGGTATCACACACTCTCTTCTCTTTCATATAACTCCTCACACAATCCATCCATCCTTTCTATGGCCTTCCTCTTCCTCTCCATCGATCTCTTTTTTTTCTGTAAGTACCTAAGATTTCTTAAATTTGTTCACAGGCCTTATTACAAGATATGCTGACTCTTCAAGTGGGGATCGCTCTGACAGCCATTGCCATCTTCCTATTTTTCGTCTGTTCCATGGGGTTCTACGGTGCCATCACCAGGTCACCATTCTTATTGTTTATGGTAAGTTAAATATAACCAGCTCTACTATGGGGTATCGTGTTATCCAGTAACTGGGCTGTGGAGGTCAGATAGGCAGTCGCTTCATGTGAAATCCTGGTATTCAGCTGCATCCGGTTAAACTGGAAGCCGAGCCCGACATAGTTGGAAAAAGGCGAGGCAGATTGATTTTGGCATTCTTTCATTCTTTCTATAACGTTCCCACTGCTGGGACGGCGGCCTCCTCTCTGTGAGGGAGTGGGCCGTAATCCACCACGCGGACCCAGTGCGAGTGGGTAGCTATGTCACATGTCTTTGAATTTTTGTTCTAGGACATGACCTTTTTCTCGCGATGTTTTCCTTCACTGGATGAAATTATTTACACAAAGTAAAGCGTCTGCCTGGGTTCAAACCTAAGATCTACAACTCGTCTGCTGGGGTTGCGGGTTTGTCCGAAAGGGATATCGCGGCCCCGGCACACAGGGGCAACGGAATTAACACGAGTGGGTTTTAGTCAGTAAAAGTCTGACACACCCTCCCGCTCCGCCCAGAGCGGGAGAAGTTATTTGATAATATCCCAACCTCAAAAAAAAAAAAAAAAAAGATCTACAACTCGTAAGTCTCGTTACCACAGGATCACCACTAAAATAAAAAATAATAAAAGAAAGATTTTTTTTTTTTATTGGCATTACAGCAGAAAAATACACCTTATAACTAAAAAAAAACAGAAAACAATGATTATAATGCCAGTAGGGCCTCAGCTCAGCATAGATGTCAGATGGCAACACACAGTGAACCACCTGACGCTGATTTTCAGCTGCAACACACCCAAAAATGTATCTCCATTTATTTATAAAATCTAGGTCAATGTTATACAAATATGTAGGTTTGTATGTATCGATTCGTATGATGCGCGAGTTCAAGCTTCAATGAAGGTGACTTTTCAATTATATTTGGTTGCAACGACCAAGGATAAAGGATTGGCTTTAAATAATGCCAACAAAACTAAGCAGTTCAATATTTCTTTCCGGATGCAGTTGAATACCAGTATGTTACATGGACCGACTGCCTATCTGACCTCCACAACCCAGCTGCTGGGTATTACGATAACTCAAACTCAAACTCAAACTCTTTATTGCATTCATGTGTACATTTAGGTGTTACATTTATGTAAGTTCCAACATGAAACCCGGTTAGGGCACGGCAACATAATATACTTGTAAAGTACCTATCTATTAATAAATTAGACAAAACAAGCACCCAGTGCAAGTTTGTTTAACAAATATAATTATTACTAGTATTAAGTTTATGTAGTTATTTTAATTATATCATGAGGTTATTAAATTATTTTATTTATGTGTATTAATTATAATATTTTATTAATATATATTTATTATTATATTTTATTAATTTTTACTAACTATTATATTTAATTAATTTGTATTAGCTGTTGTATTTAATTAATTTATATTTTTTAATTATTTTTTTCTAAGTATTCTGCGACTGAGTAAAAGCATTTTTGTGTAAGATATTCTTTTAATTTTCTGTTAAAGTTATTGAATTTGGGTTCTTCTTTTATTTGTTCCGGTAATTTGTTGAAGACTCTTGGTAAGACTGGTTATCAGACGCTCAGGCAACAACAGCTGTCAAAAATCTTAAAATGACAGCTGGGGGCAATGGTTTCACGTGCTTTCCGAGGCAACGAGGGGTCTCGATATTTAATGGATGGTCACCCATCCACGGACAGACCTTGGCAAGCGTAGCTAAACTTTCGAGCGACCCGTACTGTAATTATTTTGCCACCAGCATCTCTACTCATTGTCTCTGTTTAGTACTATCTCAAAATTTTCTGTTCCAGTACTCTGCGCTAGTGCTGCTACTCCTGCTACTGGAATGTGCTCTACTCTACTACTTTGCAAGCAACTTAGTTGAGGTAAATATAATAATAATTCTTACCTTGTTGTCAAATCTTCACCGCATCGCATAATTTATCGCATTTTCTTTCATTTTGGAATTTATTAAACTACGAATCAATGGATTAGAAATATCCGTAAGAAGTTTCGGATTGCGTTTGAAACTGTGTTACGCAATTAGGGTGCTGCCACAGGTGAATAAAGAAGGGTCACTCCGCATTTTAGGTATAAGCCACAAGTAGGTACGCGGCGGGTAGGGTTGCCAACTTTTTGTACAAGATATAAAGTGAAATGCCAATGCATTCCACAATTTCCTTCGACAAATCCTTTTCTATCCAGGCCGCATGTTTAAGGAATGTATTGCCAGTTCAAATAAAACGCGCGCAATCGTTACCTGTATCTAAGAGACTCGTAAAGGAACATTACTTGTTTTTATGATCTTGTTCTCGTAGGCTCTGTAATAATCTGTATTCGTCAATTATTTTCGTTGCTTATTTAAATATTCTTATATATTTATTACATAGCATATATATATCTATTATAATATATTGTATCTATATAATTATTATTTTGGACCAATGACAACCCCATTTTTATGTCCACGCAATCACTGTCAGTTCCAAGGTTGCCTGGAAGAGATCACAGAAAGCGATAAGGCCGCCCATTGTATGTTGTGTAATTTTAAAGGACAATGACCAAATGACTAAGGAACCTAAGTATCGGTATAAAACATGCAGTGGCTCAAAGATTTATGGTTTTATTAAAAGGATAATAAAATTTTAGGGCTTTCAAATGTAATTTAACATTTTACCATAATTCTCGGCATTACACACACGGTAATTAGGTCTCAAAATCTAGGTTTAGAATCGAATCTCTCGATTTTTTGTCACAATGTATGCTGTTAAATTCAAAATACGAATTAGTCAAAATGACGTTTGAGAATTTTCAATGCTTGTCAATTCCGACATTCATTTCCGACAATGTTTTTATAATCATAAAACGTTCACGTTAATGGTGCCTATACGTTACACCATGGTTACAACCATAAGATCAAAGTGCTGAATATTTTTCAGTAATCTATGTGACATATAAGTAAAAACGACACTTAAAACCTCTAAGTCTTCTAAACGTGATTTTCGAACCAGTGTGCGCCGTGCTTTACTGTTTACAATTATAAATATATTGAAAGATGCGTTGCCATGCCGTGCCAGCTAGACGGCACGTGTAAGATAGAGGTAATTTTTATTTTGGTAACCGGTATTACTACCGGTTGCCTCAATTTTAGAATCAAGGTTACTTTTAAAAATACCGGTAAAATGAGTAACTGTTGTAACCGAAAAAATACCGGTATTGACCATACCGGTTTCGGTCCCTGATATAAACTTATAAACACAGCTAATTAAATTAAATCCAAATTGCAAAATAATAATGGCCTAGTAGTAGAGATTAAAAAAAAACATATAAATGAAATCATTCAATTAATTATACATTAATAATAAACTATTATTAAAAGTAATACGAATGGGACGTGCATATATGCTAGAAAGAGAAAGCCCGCCGTTCTGTCGCCAGCATATTCTGTTCAGGATGCGCGCGCATAGAATCTTAGCGCATGTTTGTTCCGTTTTCAAAGAGTTTCTATTGATGAATGAAACAGGCAAAGGTCTCTAAAACCTTCTGCCTTTCACATATCCAAAAGGTTTGCTTATGTACTTTTAACACCTTAACAGATTATTATTACAATGTAATAATAATAATTAGTTGTTATTAATGTCTGTTGTTACTAATTATTCAACTTTTAAATAATTGGATGCGTAAATTAATTATTTTGCGTAAGTCAAGAAGGTTTTATTGTTTACATACTCTTTGAAGCCAATGACATGTGACATTACTTGGGTGAAAAAAACAATGTAAAGGTAAAATAGGAAATCGAAATAAAAACTGATACTTTTATTGTGTTTTTTATACGGATAATTTAAGGAATCGCATTACTAGATAAAATTATTATATTTAAAAACAAGATTTATCATCATTATATACTTAAGTCACCACAGAACAAATAGCGATACCAGGTCTGGTCAATCTCTTTTTAACCGAATTCCAAAAAGGAGGAGGTTATATGTTCGACGCGTATGTATGTTTTGTATTTTTTTTTTTAATGTATGTCCGTCGATTTCTCCGTCAATTATAGACCGATTTTGAAAATTCTTTTTTTGTTTGAAAGGGTATGCTCCCGGATTGGTCCCATATCAATTTTATTAATTTTGCTGGGATAGTTTTTGAGTAAGCTTCAATAATACGTATTTTTCACACTTAGTATATGTGGATGATATGATGATAACTTCCTGTGACTGTTATTTACATAGCAGGTACTGGTATTCGAATTTGTGTGGGGTAGGTACCACAACTAAAAAGTGGAAAAATAAAAACTTTTTACAAAAAAAAATACTACAAAGTTTCGGAAGTCGGTGGCAAAAAACGAAAATTCAAAACACAAGACACCGACTTCCGAAATTAAAGTTATTTTTCACTTTGTAGTGTTTTTTTTTCGGAAGTCGGTTGTTTTTTTTTGTAAAAAGTTTTTATATTATTTGCTATGTATTTTCTAGTGTACAATAAAGTATATATTATAAATAAATAAATAATATTATGGTCAACGTGGTGAAATAAACAGTATATCGGAAAAGCAAACAGTTTAATAACTATTTATAGATAAATTAGTGCTATTCGCGCAACTCGTCAATTTAGCACTAATTTTGAAGACTTCTTAAGCCACGCCAAATAGACAAGAAACAATTTATGTATTCGAGCTCTATTTCTATCGTCCCACAACTTAGCATTCATCATGCACTCAAAACACTCATTCTGTGAATACTGAGGTGACAGAACTGACTACAATACTAGTATCTAAAAGGCATTTTTATTTTTAAATGTCGCAGCTTTATGCTGAGATAGGAGCCTTTTGGCCTCGTACAGGACTGCATTAATTTTTAAGTTTACTTTGTTTTTTTATTGTTTTTAATAACAATTATCTATTTTGGTACTATGTCCCGAAAATTCGAGACTTCATTCCGAAATTGAGGCTAGCTAAACTCAAACTCAAAACATTTATTTCAAACAAACCAATTACAGGCACTTTTGAATTGTCAAGGGGTCGGTCAGTCAGAAATATGAAGCTAGTTGCGCATTCCAAAGCGTAGTAGGTTCCTATGGAGAAGAACGGGCAAGAAACTCCACGGACACTCTTTTAAATGAAAATATTGTTACAAAATATTGGTTACATCATTCATGTTGTAATTATATGTGCATGCATGATGTTCTACGTAGTAGACGAAACTTTTTATTTATGTATCTGGCTATCAGTGGAAACAGTATATTCATAAACTTTATTTTTGTTAACCAGTAAACAGTATTTTAGAGTGAAAAACAGTATAATACTGTTTTTAACAGTATGGTTGGCAACCCTAGCGGCGGGCTCGACTTGTCGAATTCAGTGGGCGTAATGTAGTCAGAAGATAAGAGCTACGCGATAGAAAGAGAAGAAATTTCTAGATAAATATAACTGTAATCTGCGTTCGCAATTCATTTGCCAAAATTGTAAACAAACACGAGTTGTAGAAAAAACAACTGTAATGCCTACACATAAGGTTTAGTTTGCGCTACAACTTCATATTTTTTATGACTTTTTCAACAATACTAGTCGATCTAAATTCAACTTTATTTACACTTACTTATAAAGTTTATGTTTGTTTGACTAGAAAACTCGTTTTTGTTTACATGTTTGGCAAATAAATTGCGCACGCAGATTACGTAATTAGCGCTGTGCAACCAGATTTGCACTTTATTGTATCGTAGCAAAGTCGCTTTTTATTTCAATTATTTTGCGGAGTGACCCATCTGACGCCGGTTGCGATATTCATCTCCCCTTTAAAAATCGTTTGTTTAATTGCAGAATTTGATAAAGTATTAAGTAAAGTTAGGTTTTGTGAATATTTCAGAAAGGTCTTCAAGATGATGGCCAGTGGACACACGCTATGAGGCTTGCTTTTAAATGCTGTGAATACAAGTAAGTTATATAAATATTATGAACACTCGTAAACAGAGCAGTGGTGCCCCAGTGGTAACAGCCCCGACTTTATAGGTCATGGGTTCGAACCCAGACAGGCGCTTTACTTTTTGTAAATAATTTCATCACCACTGCTCTCAAAACGGTGAAGGAAAACATCGTGAGGAAACCGGCATGTCCTAGAACCAAAAATTCGAAGACATGTGACATCTACCAATCCGCACTGGGCCCGCGTGGTGGATTATAGCCCACTCCTTCTCGGAAAGAGGAGGCCTGTCAATAAAACACGATAAAAAAAAAAAAAAAAAAAAAAAAAAAAAAATTGTCATTCAACGGGTAATATGGTTTTATTGTAGAGGTTGTTTGATGATTTTTAGGGTTATTTTGAAGCCAATTCTAATTTAAGGAGTTTTATTACTGATTCTAATGTTAATAATTCTGTAAAACCATATTTGTTACGGTAGCGAATCATATTTTAATCAACATACATGACCTGCAAATTGCACAAAACGTAAAAAAAAAAAAATTTTGGCGGGCTACCTTAGATGCATGGTCTCTATAATAATGTAACTCTAATAAAATTAAAACTATGTAAGTATTATAAAACTGTTTAATTTCTAAGTACACTTTTCTCTAACGAATCCCTTTCAATCCTAGTACAGTCGTTGTCGTTGTTATTGTTACACTTATTGTTTTTTCATTAAATCATTTTCAACAAAAAATTAAGAATATTTCGTTCTTTAATATTCTTAGAACATATAATTTTGAGACCCCTCCGTGCCTCGAAAAGCACGTTAAGCCGTTGGTCCCAGCTGTCATTCGAAGATTAAAAATCAAATTTAAATTCAAAAGTCATTTATTCAAACTAGGCTGAGAATCAGCACTTTTCGAACGTCAAAATTACATAAGACAGTCCCCCAAAACGCCCACTTGTGCGTTAGTTGGGAAGAAGAAGTGGCGCAACAAACTCCCCAGCAGCACAGCTGTCTGTTCAGTTAGAAGAACAGAAAAAGATTCTATATAATAGTATTCAAAATAATTTAGATTACGCAACACAAAACATAATTTAAATTATTAGCCATATATAAGCTAGCACACGCCAATATACCAAACAAATTCATTGAGAACTACGAGTACCTATACTCAGGCAGAAATAAAAACTAAACGTAAACAGAACTTAATATCTAAATAAAAGCCTCCAGGCATAAAGGGCGTGCCCGCTTACATATAGTTGTAACTGGAACTTGGAAGTTTTAAATGATAAAGTAGGACCATCGAGGTAAAATAAATAAAATAAACAGTTAATTACTAATAACAATAAATAATATGATCAATTGTCGAGGTCACTAGCTAACCACATATTGCAATACAACTCATTAAAAAACATTGTGATGAGTAGATTATGTCAACAATAAATTAAAATAGCTTGACTTATAAAGTCAAATAAAAAAAAACAATTATATAAACTCATATAACTTGTCAGTAGGTAATCTGGAGAAAGAACATAAACATTGTCTTGAGTTAATCACAGCGACCAACTATTCTTATCATTTAAGTAGTCGTTGATAGAATAGTATGCCTTTGAACAAAGCTTGGATTTTACTTTCGTTTTAAACGCATTAAAAGGCAAATCTAGCAAAGAAGAGGGTAGCTTGTTATAAAAGGTTATACTAAGCCTAACAAATGAGTTATGATCGTTAAAGATCTTTGACAGTCGTTTTATGTATAGTCAAAAGCACAAAAGGCTGACAACCAGTCTTACCAAGGGGTATCTGTAACTGGGTTATGGAGGTCAAATTTTTATGTAGACGGTTTACTTTTCTCTCGCTCAAAACTCAAGCATTACTTAAAACTCGTTTTAAAGCCTTTTGATTGGTTGAAACCAGTTTTAAGTAATGCGTGAGTCTTGAGTGAGGTTCTGTAATACGGGTCTTAGACCCTGAAAAGGCCAATGGCTGGCCTTGATTCAAATCTTGCTCTAACTGACCTACACTCTTGACCTTCATAGTAAATTGGACGAAATAAATTATTTGTCCTTCACAAAGAATTTTATGGACAGCTGTTTGTTTCCAGTTATATTAAATAGTTTCTTGTTTTACTTATTAACAGTACAACCACAAGAACAACAAAAGTTGGAACGTGGTTTATTTCTAAGTCGATCCCTGGACGGGGTGAATGGGATTCCTTTTGCCAGTAAATGGGTCGTGGAGGTCAGAGAGGCAGTCGCTCCATGTAAAGAACTTGTATTGAGGTGCATCCGGTTAGACTGGAAGCCAACCCCAACATAGTTGGCGAAAGGCTAGGCGGGTAAATTGATTATTCTTGGAACTTTCATATGAATACGGCGAATATAGAAACGACTTATTTTAATTTAATTTAATTTTTTAATTTTAATTTTTGTTACGGACGCTTTTAACGTTTTGCATCGTTCTCACATGTATAACTTCAACATGAATGATGTAACCATATCATAATTTAAAAGAGTGTCCGTGGAGTTTCTTGCCCGTTCTTCTCCATAGGTACCTACTACGCTTTGGAATGGGCATCTACCTTCATCTTTCTGACTGACCGACCCCTTGACAATTCAAAAGTGCCTGTAATTGGTTTATTTGAAATAAATGCTTTGAGTTTGAGTTTGAATACTTAAGAGCATTACATAGCATTAGCATTCTTCACTTTTAATATTGGGTATGTCCTCTTCTATAATGTTTTCAATTTTAATAAAAGGTGTAATTTCATCGTCGTTTTGTATTATATTTATAGGTTCTTCTTTTATTTGTAGTTCTGGAATTCTCCCTTTCAATTCTTCTACATAAGTATTTAATTGTTTTTGCTTTTTAATTAGCCCGTAGCATTGTTTTTTAAGTGCCATATATTTTTTTGTCAAATTGCAGATTCTTGTCTCATAGTTTGCTTTTACAATAGCTAAATGTTTTAGGTACTTTTTCCTTTCTGCTAGTTGTGCTTTTTTAATAGATTCACTGTATGTAGATCCTGCATTATCAGTCTGCAGATGTCGTGAAAAATCTTCTTTAAGTTTCTTTTTCTGGATACTTTTTCTATTTCTCCACTGTGATCTTAAGGTTTCTTTTTCATTTTCAGTACATTCACCGATTTTTCGCCTGTTTCTATTCCGCAGCGCGTTTTTAAGTCTATCTTCTGCAAATTTTTCAGGGTTATTGGAGCGCATACGCTCTCGATACCGCTTTTGTTTTTCCGCTGCTGTTAACGGCATCTAAAATTAAATATTAGTATTCAATATTATACAAAATCACGCATTTTTTCCGGGCAGGCAGGAACTTTAGTACGCCACCTGCTTTTTTTTTTTTTTTTTAGGATGGGAAATCATCAAATGACTTCTCCCGCTCTGGGCGGAGCGGGAGGGTGTGTCAAAACTTTTACTGACTAAAACCCACCCGTGTTCCTTCCGTTGCCTGTGTGCCGGGGCCGCGATATCCCTTTCGGACAAATCTCTTTGAGGCGCGCGTGGAACACAACGCGCCGTCGACCCGGGCCTGGTCCTAATCGGACGGCGAGCTACCCATTGCTCACCGTCCGCAAGCCCGCGCCTACGGTGGCCGGAAGTCGGCTCGCGACTCCCGACGCCCGGGGCGTCTCCTGCGGCGACTACCTGCGGGGCCGCCTGAGAAGTTTAATACTTCAAAAAACTGATTTTGCTCAACTCATACTTTTAGGCGACGATATTGACTTTTGATGATTTAATACTGAAGATCACGTCTAAACGTAGTGTTATTGATTTTGAAAAATATATGTTAAATAACAGCATATTTTTAATAACGTAATATAAGAATATTTTAGATTATGTTTAAATTACATAGTGAAATTAAGTCTAACGCGGATAAAAAACTGAGAATCACGCAAAATCTATCAAGCGTATTTTTCTGAAACCTTTAACATTTTAAAGATAATTATATTAATTATTGATATTTTAGTATAAGTATTAATTAAAATACCATTTGTTTTATGTATAATAAATTAATAATTCGTCTAAATCGGGACAGCGCTCCTTGATGGGCGAGTCCTATTACTGGCTGGACGTACGACACGTTGCGTGAGCTCTGTACAGAACACGCAAGCTAACAACTACGGACGGTAACGGTTTTGCGGGGCATAGTTCTTAAATTAAGGTTTTTATAAACGTTGTTCATAATAAATAAATAAATTTTAAAAAACCACTCAAGGTCACTGGCATATATCTGCGTCTTAAGTTAATACACTACCACCGGTCGATGACCCCAAAAAAATTATCATCAAATCATTTTTAGGGTTCCGTACCTCAAAAAGAAAAAACGGATCACTTCGTTGTCCGTGTGTCAGTCAGTCTGTCAAGACCCGTTTTCTCAGGTACGTGTGGAGATATCAAATTAAAATTAATATCAAATTGGTAGGTCCACGGTCCCTTGGAACTCAAAAAAAATCAAGCTCTTAAGTCGACGCAATAAAAAGATATGGCCAGTATGCGAAATATTTCGATACTCGCAAATAAATCAAAACCTATACTTACTGGTTACATCCCGTTGACGTAGAATCATCAAGTTTGGTAGGAAGCAAGATCTCACAGCACAAATGAAGGCAAAAGTCAGTTTTTTTTTGCGATTACAAACTTACTTTTGCCGTCGAAGAATTTACCGTGGCGTATATCGATGTATGGGAGAACATTTTTCTCAACTACTAAGTTAAGTTTGTTCTTGGGATATATTCATCCCAACTACGAAACCCTTCATTGTGCGTTAAACAAAACGCGCTTGGCTGGTTTTTAAAATCATGTTATATATATCGGAACCCATCACGTTCATCAAGTTTCGCAAAATAATTTAATTTGACCCTGTTTACGAATTATGATGCAAAGAAGTTAATAACTAAGTTACAGTTACACTCAGCTTAACAACAAATCACGAATGTTACCTAACAAACAAAGTAATTCAAGGTAAGGTAACAATCGTGAATCAAAAATACTGCGGACATAACCTAAAAATATGTATTGATGTGCGTTTTGAAGTTAGAAGGCAAAGTACAGCGTTATTTTTTTAACCAAATATTCTAGTCTACAGTACAGTTTAAAGAATATGTAAACCTGCGTTCTTACCTTAAAAATCAGCTCTTAAAAATATAAAAATCTCCCGAGCCAAACGCCCGATATGACGTTCACGTGTGATCACGAACAAAATGGCGTCTTTCTTCCAACGGTTGGCCAACCTGTAGTGTAGTGTTGCCATGACTCAAAAAAAAGTCTTGAAGGACTTGGATTCTCGTTAGTTTCACAGGCAGTAACTTACGTGAAGTAACATTCGGGAACGAAAAATTACACACATTTTTAACCAACTTCCAAAAAGGAGGAGGTTATATTATATGTTCGACGCGTATGTATGTTTTTTTGTTTTTTTTTATTTTATGTATGTCCGTCGATTTCTCCGTCAATTGTGGACCGATTTTGAAAATTCTTTTTTTGTTTGAAAGGGTATGCTCCCGGATTGGTCCAATATAAATTTTATTAACTTTGCTGGGATAGTTTTTGAGTAAGCTTCAATAATACGTATTTTTCCCACTTAGTATATGTGGATGATATGATGATAACTTCCTGTGACTGTTATTTACATAGCAGGTACTGGTATTCGAATTTCTGTGGGGTAGGTACCATAACTAAAAAGTGAAAAAAAAACTTTTTACAAAAAAAAAACAACAGACTTCCGAAAAAAAAACACTACAAAGTGAAAAATAACTTTAACTTCGGAAGTCGGTGTCTTTGGTTTTGAATTTTCGTTTTTTGCCACCGACTTCCGAAGTTAAAGTTATTTTTCACTTTGTAGTGTTTATTTATCGGAAGCCGGTTGTTTTTTTTTCGTTTGTAAAAAGTTTTTTTAGATTTGTTTTTAATACTCTAAAATCGTTATTGCCCAACTGCAATACAGCAAAGACAGGTTTATATTTTTCACGCATACGAGTATCTATGTATCTTTGTTTGTGGGATGCTTTATCCTTTGAAGAATCTTAAAGTCTGGATGGATTTTAATATACATATACGCCTAGCCATTTCCGAACTATAATAGGGTCGGCTTCCAGTCTGACCTGATGCAGCTGAATACCAGTATTTTACATAGAGCGACTGCCTATCTGACCTCCACAATCCAGTAACTGGGTACCCCTTGGTAAGACTGGTTGTCAGACTTTCGTGCTTCTGACGACCCGTCACGACTGTCAAAGATCCACGAATGAGAGCCGGGACCAACGGCTCAACTTGCTTTCCGATGCACGGAGGAGTCTTGGTATGTAAAGATGGCCACCCATCCAGGGACCAACCTTGCCAAGCGTAGCTTAACCTGTTGGATCAACCCGTGCGGCTGTTATTACTTAGCCACGAGCTCCTTCTGGATGGTTTTAATTACATTTATTTACTACTAGATTCTGCCTGTGACTTCGTTCGCATGGAAATCGTAAGACGCCTACTAAAATAACAGCTACACTTTAACAAATAATTGTAAATAAAAAATAGTTTTGGTCTCAGCAGTTGAAATATACAATTACAATTATAAAGAATCACACATTTCATAATAAAAATTAATTAATAATAAAAGTCACGACTTCAGGCTATGTCAGTTTACAATACTTATGTCAATATACAATACTGATGTCAATAGAATATTAATGTCAATATACCAAATGTCAACACACAGACTGAAAACAAATAATAACACTATGTCAATATACAATATTCATGTCAATATATAAAGTTTATGTCAAGGACAATAATACATGTATTTTATTAACATTTCTATATTCTGTTATAAATTCCTAGATACTGTAATACGCTCTGTTCATTATGGATTTTAGCTATTTCTTAATAAAATTATGCTCACTTTCAATTCTTTCATTGGCGCCATGCAAAATACACTTTTATACATTAATACTGTGTGGGACCTTCTTACGCATAAGCTATTGTTATCCCGTCCACTTGGGTTATCAATATCTGACATTTTTTTAAACAACTTCTTCTAGTCTTGATATTCTGTGACTAAGACGACCACACTCATTACTGAGGTAAGTTTATCTAGGGCATAGGCAGATAGGTTAGGTCCTGCTCCGTATGTGTTTTCGAATTTATTTGGATGTGTTATGCGTTGGCTGTCATAGTTTATATTTATAATTGTGTCTGAACGTTGGCTAAACATCGTTAATTTCGTCTTTTCAACATTTATTTTTAGATGATTAAATTCTAGTTTGTTTTTTTGTATTGCACTTTTTAAGAGCGTTTATTCTGAAGGTGGGCAACGTCGCAGATAGATGTCAAATATGTCAGTTTTGATTAATTTAGCAATATTACTGTGTGGAAATAAAAAATGTGGCTAACTAGCGAACTAGAATATTGATTATGAAATGCAATAATTAATATCGTAACACCGAATGTTTAGTTTAAGATGTAAAAAAAACTATTTGGAAACTTTCCAAATGCGTTTTTTACACCTAAAATGGGCACAACATCAAATTCAATGTTATAATTGCAATTCATTATTAATATTCTAGTTCGCTAGTTAGCCACATTTCATATTTCTATTCAGTAATATTGCTATAAGAATCAAAACAGGTAAATATTTGACAGTTATTTGCGCCGTTGCCAACTTTTAGGATAAACCCTCTTAATTCCCCGCGATACCCATTGTGGTTTCTTTTGTATGTTTATTTGATCTGTTTAAAAAGAAACATAAATTATACGTTAGGGTAAATATCTCTAGAAATAGTTTATAGACTGTATTCGGATCGTCAAGTTTACCTTGTTTTTAGAGGTGACTCATGGGGCAGCACGTTTCAACACGCTCAATGCGGTTTTGATGCCGTTAACCAGTGGCTGAGATGTAACCTCTTAACATTAAATGTTGACAAAACGAAATACTTTAAGTTTTCTCTCCGATATGTCCCACAATCGATTGATAGTAATTCAGAATTCATTTTTGCGCACTCCCATATGTGTAGACGTCTAACATCCTGTAACTGTCCTTTGCTTGTTCAAACGAGCGCCATTAAGCACCTTGGCGTCCTAATAGATAGCAGACTTAGTTTTGCTCCCCACATAGACCCTGGTTTCATCGAGGGTTCGAAAATTAATATACATTTTTAAAAATCTCAAGCGTATAGCTAGTCCTAAAGTGCTAAAAACTGTTTACTCCGCCTTATGTCAGTCACTATTGGTATATTGTATAATAATAATTTTGAAACTTGAGCGCGCTCAAAGAGCGTTACTTAAAGTTAGTGCGTTCCTCCCATTCTTTCATCCCACGTGACTGACCTCTACAAAACCTGCGAGGTATTATCAGTGAGACAACTTTTCATACTTCACACTATCCTCAAAATGCATGGTTTACTGACGTATGACCCTAACGCTTTCCAGCAGAAACGTAGGAAATATACCTACAGTCTGCGTTTATAAAGCTTGTCACACTAATTTTGCACAATTTTTTTTAACTTCTTAGGTGGAAATTTGTACAACAAAATCAATCAAATCCTAAAAATGCATCCTATAGCTAAACAGCAATGTAAAATAGTGGTCACCAATTGGCTCCTAAGTCTTGATTATATGAATACGTTATTCTGGATATTTTAAAATAACATACCGAAAGCACACCTACACGTTCGCGTACACACTCATACCTATACCTAGACTACACACACCACAGATATTCACGCCCTATACCTACACTATATACACCACACAAATCCACACCCTATACCTACACTACACTGACTACACACACCACTTACACACACTCACTTAGCTCACTAACCCGTCAAGTTTTTTCTTTCATAGTCTAACTCTTTTAATTTTAGTATGTGATTTGTAAGTTTATGCACGGAAGTGCACTGATTTCCAAGATACAGGTTTTACCTAGTTTGGAATTCAGAGTTCATAAAGTTGCCGTCTACTCACCTACATTATTTGTACTCTAGGAATTTAACTGTATTAGGCTATATTTTATTAAGTCCAAATAAACGATTATTATTATTATTATATGTATATTTCCTTTATATAAAGAAACATAACCTTTTCACCGGACGCTTGACAATTTGACAGGTTCGATGATTTTGGTTGGTATATTGGCGTGTGCTAGCTGATAACGGACTAATAATTTAAATTAAGTTTTGTTTTGCGTAATGTAAATTATTTTGCATACTATTATATCGCTTTTTTTTTTTACTGATCAGGCTGCTGTGCTGCTGGGGAGTTTGTTGCGCCACTTCTTCTTCCCAGCTAACGCACTAGGAAGTGGTGAAGGGTGGGCGTTTTGGGGGACTTTCTTATGTTATTTTGACGTTCGAAAAGTGCTGATTCTCAGCCTAGTTTGAATAAATAACTTTTGAATTTTGAATAACGCACTGTTGTAATTCAATAAATATTTTTGCCACAGCACCTCTATACCTGATACCAAGAAACCCCCATGGTCTTGCTGCGGACCTGACGCGTACCCTGATAACTGCACTTCGACACAAATGTTTAAGAAGGTAAGGATCCATCATACCAGTCTGTAAACATCCATCTTGCTGCTGAAAATAAGTGTCTGTGGTCACCGAGGCCCATTATATTGTGGAGAAATTAATGTAGAGCTAGAACATATCGTGAATTTAGAGGACGAATTCTTCGTAATTTTTCTCCGTCTATCTCCGTCCTCTAAGAGTACTCAGTAGCTCGCGGGCTGAGTGAGAGCAAGACTGAGCGGGAGAGAAGGCTCCAAGGCGCCGAAAATTTTTACGGTGAAAATAATGGTAATTTTAATAAAATAAAAACCACCTGATTTGGTTCGAACCAAGGATGTTGCGGATGCAGATTTTTTCACATCCGCGGATGCAGATATTTGACGGCTCACATCCGAGGATGCGGATGCGGATTCGGATCTTAAGATATTTTTTCCAAATGTCAGTTTGGCCGGGGCAACGCCATTGTAAATACACTTTTTAAATAATCTATCAACAGCAGAAATCTTGATTTTTTTTAATTCACAATTTCACAATACTCGTAACACTCGAAAACTAAAAAAATATACCTACAAAACGCAACACGCGAAACGAAACACGTTATAGCTGATTTACGAGAAACAAATGATACACAATAACAAATGCGTCGGATCTGGTCACCGAACGAAATCTTCGCTCCTATTGGTCAATGAACACGTGCGTACGTCGCCACCGGCGCCGCCTATTTTGTTTCTTGTCGCGACCTGTGTTACATCCGTATCCGCATGAACATCCGCATTGATTATTGCAGATGACCAAATCTATGCAGAAGCTCCGCATTTGCGGATGCGGATACGAATATTCGCAACATCCCTGGTTCGAACCTACAACTCACTCAGCAAATAATATAAATTGATGGCAACATTGGGACAAATAATACATTACTGTAGCGGCCTGCAACACGGGCATTGATGGACAATCGTGAAAGTCAATGCCTGGTTTCGGCCAAGGCTTGTACGTATAGTAGTTTTCTCAAATAATGCGCGGAAATTCAAACTAAGTACATTCATTATAAATTCCAGAGTAATTTAATTGATAGATAATTTTTCATGCGCCATTTGATTCTTTTTTACTTTAAACAGCTCTATGTTGCAAGCAAAATCGAAATTTAAATGAAATTAGACAAGTTACTTCCTTGGTTGCCATGTGTAGAAGTAAAAAGTTAGTTCTATTTTCAAATAACACGACAGATATGAGTTTTCATAGTAATTTATTCGGCCGATATAAACGACAGATATGGATTTTCATACAAACATTGCCAGCCCAGCTCGCATGTATTCGATCAGGGATCCAGCCGTTTTACCGAAAAGATTTTGCCCAAATTTCACTACCCAAACAAATAGCAACCTTTTTTTATACCAGTGCAATGTTTGGAATGATTTTAGTACGCACATTTTCATTTGGTCAAATTTTTATTTGGCAGAATATTATCAAGGATAATGAATGTCATTTAGCCATTTGGTCTTTAATCAAATGATTTATTACAGCAAACTATCTTTAGACAATAAACGTTTGGTTAGTTAGTTATGGAACTAGTTAGAGTAGGTTAATTATTTAAAAAAAGTGGTTAGGTTAGGTTAAAACTGTGACCTCAGGAGCCAAGCGAGCGAAGCGAGCGGTGCCGCGGCAGCGGCCGGCTAGTGCCAGAAACGACTAGATTATTATTTTAAAAAAATATGGAAAAAAACAGGCTACCCGAAACTAAACTATTTAGATGAGATTAATTGTTTAAAAAAATGCTACTAACTAAAAAAAAAATATTTTTTATTAATTTAATATTATTATTACCTGTTTAGAATTTTTCCCAACTGGAAAAATTACCCTCCCTCGCAATAAAACGTTTTTATTTTGCGTAAAATTAGTTATTCCAACTGAAATATTTGACTAAATAAAAATTGCTAAAAGTACTAGTTGGTAAACAAGATATTGTTTAAACGTTCACTTGCAAAACATTAGGTTTGCGTTACAATTATTTGGGAAAAGATTTTTTGCTAAGTAATAATGAAATTATGCGGAAAATTGTTTGGGAAGTGATTATTTGGCAATTTCTTTCGATGAAACAAGGGAGACCCATTCGATCAGTACAGCATTTTCGATTTATCTCGAAGAAAATAATTGTTAATTGTCAAAATAATGCTCGAATTTTCAAGCATGTTTGAGAAAAAGTTATTATTTATTCATTGTTCTTCCTTTCCAGGATTGCCACGCGTCCATAGTAAGCTGGTTGGACCGATACCAGTTGCCAATTTACACGTCTTTAGCAGTGCTACACGTTGTATTGTCGTCCTGCTCTTTTGTACGACGGTCGTGTCATGCGTCTCGCTCTTATAGCTAGCGTTCGCTGCGGCGCGTGAGCGGTAAGTTCATTATCTAAGCCAGTTCAGCTATTGGCTGGATATACGCCTTGTCTAACATTTTAATGTCAGTAAACAGAGAGTGGCAATATCGCAGCATTATGCTGAGATTACCTATTTGGCCTCGCACAAGTATTTTTATGTTTTTGTTTTGAACGTTAATTTTGTTCTTTTTAAATGCTCCTTTTTAGGGTTCCGTACCCGAAAGCCTGTGCTGTCCGTATATCCGTCAACGGGTTGTATTTCACGAACCAAACTATTTCGGTCCAGAGACGCAGACGGGTACGGAACCCTTCGTGTGCAAGTCCGACTCGCACTTGGCCGGTTGTTTTGTATTGCCTGTGAGTGCCCCACTTAAAATATTATTCATCCGTTCTTTCTTTCAAAACTCCTTTTAAAATACCTGAGTTATTTAGTGACATAACTCGGATTTTCTGGATACTGCCTGGCTTACGGATGCCATCTATGCATCCTAGCTGGATATCTCAAATATGGTTTTGGTTATGGTCTGACTGGTGAGCATGGGGCAATCGGTCCGATCTTTTATTACATGAGACTGGCTAAATGTACTCCGCTGTCTATTTCTTCAAGGAATGCAGGTGTGGCGCCAGATTAATCTCAAATACTGGTAGGATAGTTATGGCTTTGCGAGCGACCACTGTAACAAACATTCCAAACCCTTTTGTTTTCATGTCTCTGTTTATTTCAGCATCACCACATCCTCCATATCCTGGGCCCCCAGAGGCCTCAGAGGGTCTAAGAGTGCGACCTGGATGGAGCAGCCGCGTGACCCCGACGGTGGAGCCGTCTAGCGAAGACGTTATAATGCTGGTTGTGGGCAGGGCTAGACTGGGCTGGGTAGAAAAGTGAAACTCGTGGCTACACTGGGAAGAGAAGTGAAACTCGTTGCTACACTGTGTAGAGAAGTGAAACTCGTGGCTACACTGTGTAGAGAAGTGAAACTCGTGGCTACACTGTGTAGAGAAGTGAAACTCGTGGCTATACTGTGTAGAGAAGTGAAACTCCTGACTACACTGTTTAGAGAAGTGAAACTCGTAGCTACACTGTGTAGAAAAGTGAAACTCCTGACTACACTGTTTAGAGAAGTGAAACTCGTGGCTACACTGTGTAGAAAAGTGAAACTCGTGACTACACTGTTTAGAGAAGTGAAACTCGTGACTACACTGTTTAGAGAAGTGAAACTCGTGGCTACACTGTTTAGAGAAGTGAAACTCGTGGCTACACTGTGTAGAGAAGTGAAACTCGTGGCTACACTGAGTAAAAAAGTGAAACTCATGGCTACACTGGATAGAGAACTGTGAAACTCGTGGGTACACTGGGTAGAGAAGTGTGAAACTCGTGGGTACACTGGGTAGAGAAGTGTGAAACTCGTGGCTACACTGTGTAGAAAAGTATATGATAGGTATATTTGACAGAACTACACTAAAAATACCAGTTAAGTTGCCTTTTTTGGGACACCTCAGCCCCGTAGAGGACTAGCATTTGCAAAATTTTAAAAACGGTACTTATGTATTACCATCGCGGCCACGTATATCTAACCACTTTGAAAACAAAATCCCGTGCACACGATGACCACATCTGTTTACCGCCCTTTTTTTGTAGGTAAGCGTTACTATATATAGGCCGAGCGCTGCAAGCAGGAATAGTCCTTACGGTGTTCAGACATGTGTGCCCGCGATAGTACATCACATTTTTAAAAGTGGTGAAATATTCATGTTGTTCATGGAAAGATGCCCAAATAATTCCATTACCTAAAAAGTGTAATCCCTCATCGTTTTCTGAATATCGTCCAATATCCGTCTTACCATTCCTATCCAAAGTCCTCGAACGGTTAATCAACGATCAAATAAGCACTTTCCTCTCTAAAAATAATCTCCTTAACCCTTTCCAGTCTGGCTTCCGTCCTGGTCATAGTACCACCACAGCGCTTCTGAATATTACGGATGATATAAGGTCAGCCATGGAAAACGGTAATCTAACGGTCTTAGCTTTGCTTGATTTCAGCAATGCTTTTAATACTGTTGATTTCGATGTTTTGCTTGGCATTTTATGCTCTCTTAACATATCTCCATCTGTAATTGACTGGTTTCATAGTTACCTGTTCGGTCGCCGGCAACGTATTTGCATCGGAGAGACCTTGTCTTCCTGGAGTAATACTTCTGCCGGTGTACCACAGGGTGGCGTTCTATCCCCTTTACTTTTCGCAATGTTTATTAACTCAATCTCCGACGAACTAATTTCTTCCTACCATCTTTATGCAGATGATTTACAAATTTATTCACGAGCTCCACTTGGAAATCTGTCCGAGGCTATCTTGGTGATTAATCGCGATCTGGCTCGTATATGCGACTGGAGCAAGAGGTATGGGCTTATGATCAATCCCATAAAGACGCAGGTTGTTGTGGTTGGCAGTTCTAGGACGGTCTCAAGGATTGACTGGACGACTCTTCCCCAAGTTTCTTTTGACAACTCTGTTATTCCCTTCAGCCAACAAGTTAAAAACTTGGGGATATTTATTGACAAGACCTTCTCTTGGACTGCCCAGCTACAGGAAGTTAGCCGCAAGCTATTTGCATCCGCTGCATCTCTGAAGAGACTGCGTAATTTTCTACCGACTGCCACCAAGATTGCGCTTGCACAATCACTTCTTCTGCCCATCCTTGATTATGCTGATGCCAGCTATCTTGACCTTACTCAAGACCAACTCGATAAACTTGAGCGGCTTCAAAATGTTTGTATACGGTTTATATTCGGTTTACGCAAATATGACCATGTTTCCGAATTTCGTGTGAAGCTCAAGTGGTTACCAATTCGCCTTCGCCGGAATGCTCGTATTCTTTCCCTCTTGTATAACGTGCTATTCTCCCCTTCCGCCCCTCTCTATCTTAAGAAACGTTTCCAGTATCTTTGCGACTCCCATTCGAAATGTTTAAGGTCATCAGATAACCTGAAGCTTAAAATGCCAATGCATTCCACAACTTTCTTCAACAAATCCTTTTCCGTCCAGGCTGCTCGTTTGTGGAATGCATTGCCAGTTCAAATAAAACGCGCGCAATCGTTACCAGTATTTAAGAGACTCGTGAAGGAACATTACTTGTTGTTCTGATCTTGGTCTTGTAGCTGTAATAATCTGTGGTCGTTATTTATTTTTGTTGCTTATATAAATATTCTTATATATTTATTATGTATCTATTATATAGCATATACATATATATATCTATCTATGTATCTATTATAATATATTGTATCTTTATAATTATTATTTTGCACCAATGTCTACCCCATTTTTATGTCCACGCAATCACTGTCCATTCCAAGGTTGCCTGGAAGAGATCGCAGAAAGCGATAAGGCCGCCCATTGTATGTTTTGTAGTGTTAAATTTATGATTAACTATGTATTTTCTGGTGTACAATAAAGTTTATATAAATAAAATAAATATAAATAAATATTTTGTACATAGCATAAGTAGACGCTTGAAGACAATTTGTTCTAGAATAATATCATGTAGATATTTAAAAATAAAATAGTTGATACATAGTTTATTACTTACAAAGTAACTTAAAAAATTTGAACTAGTTTTAAGATTATACTTCGGTACATTTACGAGCGATTTTGTCCAAAAGTATTCCTAGAAATTTTATGGTGTTACTTACGAACATAGTCTCTTCGAAACCGTACTAATATGAAATAGATATTTTCTCAAAATCGCAATTTAATATTTTACGAGAAAATCGCTTAATTTATGTTAGTTGCGTAAATATGAGGTAATATACTCGTTGCTCATTGCAAAAGCTCAAAAAAATATAACAAATTGGTTTGCTCAGTATTTAACTTAACGAAAGCTTCATTAATCGTTTTATGATGTGGAGGCCACGTGTTTGTAGAAAAATGCATGTTACGCCTTAGAAGCTCACGCAAACAGGCGCAACGCGACGGCGCGATGCTACACCGGTAGAACAATCTCTGTGAAGTTTTCATAGAAATTGTTCCACCAGAGTCGCGTTACCCCTGTCCGCGGGAGCCTTAACCCCAACTACGGTTTAATAGAAGAGCGAAGGCCGCCTCATAGCGTCCGCAATTTACCGCCGAATGACTTCATTGAAACGTTACTTATGAAAGTAACTTGGTGTGTTTTCCGAGAGAGCGTTTTTTAACATCATCATTTTCATGACAGCCGTCACTGCAGACGTTATGTGGCAGCCAGGGCTCATCTAGCAAACTGTAGCTTAAACTTGTAGCACAAAACTGTCTGTTATAAAATTAGTAAAACTACTATAGCTCATTAAAAAGTTTTTACTTTTCAATTTTTTTTTTATTATACTAACAAATCTTTTGACAACAATTTATTTCTGTTACATTATTTAGACAAGACCGTAATTATTATTTACTTTAATTTAGATTAAATATGAAAAAGTTATCACTAGTTATGAAATAGCATCCGGTTAGACTGGAAGCCGACCCCAACATAGTTGGGAAAAGGCAGACAGATGATGATGATGAAATAGTTATCACTGCAACAGAAGTTTAACTCCCGAGTTCTAAATCTAGTCGCCATTTGATCTCAGCGTCAATGTTATCAAAAATGTAGAAAAAATGTAAATGTAGGTATTTTTGAAAGATTGTCTTTAAAAAAACTTTAAAAAAAAAAAAACTGCAGTCTTCGGAAAAAAAAAACTACAAAGTGAAAAATTACTTTAATTTCGGAAGTCAGTGTCTTTGGTTTTTTGTTTTTCGAAGTCGGTTGTTTTTTTTTGATAAAAGTTTTTTTTTCACTTTTTAGTTGTGGTACCTACAACACACATTCGAATACCAGTACCTGCTATGTAAATAACAGTCACAGGAAGTTATCATCCACATATACTAAGTGGGAAAAATACGTATTATTGAAGCTTACTCAAAAACTATCCAAGCAAAGTTAATAAAAATTTTAAGGGACCAACTTGGGAGCATACCCTTTCATACAAAAAAAGAATTATCAAAATCAGTCCACAATTGACGGAGAAATCGAAGGACATAAACATAAAAAAAAACGCGAAGAACGTAATATTATAAAATTCGTATTGTAAGGAATACCTACGTCAAATTAAATCAATCAACTCAACCTATCGCAGTCCACTACTGGACATATGCCGCTCTCAGGCAGCGCCACAACATCTTGTCCTCCGCCTTCCGTATCCACGTATCCAGTCTGTCCAGCCACTCTTAAGGTCGTCGGACGTTTGCCGATACGCGGTCTCCACTCCAGGACTCGTCTGCTCCACCGGCCATCGGTCCTTCGACAAACATGGCCAGCCCACTGCCACTTCAGCTTGCTTACTCTGTAAGCACTATCGGTAACTCCAGTTCTTTTCTGGATAATTTTATTTTTTTATTCTCTGCTTGTTCCTTCCAAATCTCTCTGTTTTGTGCGATTTCTGGCAATATTGGCGCAAATATGATTAGATCGTCACACCATTTTCACCACACTCTACCTCGACGGCGATGACCTCCCTCAGGCGTCTAGTGAGGATGATCTTTGCCCATCTCTCATGCGACGTGACCGGCCCACCCCCACAAAATAATACAGGGTGTTCGGCAAAAGGTTGAACATACGAAAATGGCGGATTCGTGGGGCCGTCTACTACGTTTTTAGGCCCAATAACAAGACCCATTCGTATTTGACGCAGATGATTGCTAGAAAAGTAAATACGAGCCCTTAAACTACAAACAAATAAAAAATAAATAAGCCCGACTTTGAACTGCGTTAAAAAAAAAAACTAACAGTGATAGAGCAGTTCTAATTTTAGGAAAACATCTTTGGTTCATGCCCAATCTAACGGTATGCAATATGCACAATTTCTTTTAAAACAACTACAAATACGTTTTTATAAGATTCTACAGTTACTTTAGATGAAGATAAAAATAAAATGTTGCCAGTTTTGTTGTTTTTATATGAAATTATTGACGTTTGAAGTTTTGGCAACGAAACATTCGAAAAAAAAAACAAAAAACATAAAAAAATCCTTGTGGCCTGGGTCTTGTTATTGGGCCTAAAAACGTAGTAGACGGCCCCACGGATCCGCCATTTTCGTATGTTCAACCTTCTGCCGAACACCCTGTATAACCACAAATTTCATCGTGTCTTGAATGTATTAAAATTGAAAGGCAAGGCTTCAACTACATTTAAAAAGTAATCACAACTCAAGCCCATCATACAAGTTTTACTTTCAATAAAACTTGTATTTTCCGCCCTTTCGTCGCCACCCCCCGTGTCCTGGTTCCCACGACTTACTGCATTACTTGTACTACCCTACACACAAACGTGCCAACAATAATTGGGTCAAACTGAAATCGATAGTCCTTTGTTAACAACACTTGTGTACAGCGGGTTGCAATAAAATAACAAGTGGACTATTTTTACAAATATAATCATAATTTTGTAGTATTGTTTATATTTAACATAATAACATCACGGGTCGATTGAACCCTTGCCGCAGTAGGTTCGTGGATATCATCTTCTATCACCAACGGCTGTCATGCGTAGATCTCTGACAGGCGTTACGGGTAACCATAAGCCCAAAAAATCTGACAACCAGTCTTATCAAAGAGGTATCCTGTTACTCAGTAACTGGGTTGTGGAGATCAGGTAGGCAATCGCTCCATTTGAAATACTGGTATTTAGCTGCATCCGGTTAGACTGGAAGCCGACCATAACATAGTTGGGAAAAGGCTATGTAGATTGATTTACAATACCTATCAATAGGTGGGTTGCAACAAAATAACCAGTGGTATGCATGTAATATTTTATTATAAATGGAAGCAATATGTAAGTATTAAGTAGAAATACACTGTTTAATATTAATCGAGTCACTGGGTTATTATGGAGGTCAGATAGGCAGTCGCTCCATGTAAAATACTGGTATTCAGCTGTATCTGGTAAGACTGGAAGCCGACAAGGTTAGGCAGATGATGACACTGTATAAAATAAATTATTCTAAGCACAATACAAATTACATAAGCAATAGAGGATATCTTTTTGTTGTTATTTCATTAATAATAATATACTGGCGTGGAATCATATTTTTTCTGAGCATCCAGTATGGCCGTTAAATGATTTATTCTCAGCGTCTCGTGGGAAACGGCTACTTCCTTAACCTGAAAAAAAAAAAGTTTTGAAAATGACGCTTTCAAAGACCAAAAACTAATTTAATCAAATTGTATTTGGTGTGACTGTCTCGCTGGTCTAGTGGTCACAACCGCTACTGCTGAGCATGAGGTCCTGGGTTCGATACCTAGGTCGGGCAAATTGTTATTGAGGTTTTCCACCAGAAATTTCTCATTGCAGCCCGGGGTCTGGATTTGTGCCCGGTTGATGGCAATAGGCTCGCCCCCTATTACATGGGACTTAAACTTAACTGCCGAAATGTGAATGTACTGAAGATACACCTCTGCCTAACCCTTCGGGGATTACAGGTGTGATGTTAAGTTTTGTTATGTATTTGAGTCGTTTTTATTTTTTTGTTCTATTTCTCCCTTACCTTTACCTCTGTAGTCTGACATATAATTTTCTTCTCTTCCCTTCTGACAATAGTCCTAAAGAGTCTGGCCAGCAAGAAGTACAGGATCTCTACGAAACTGATGAAACTTGCGCCCAGGAAGAGACCGGCTGCTCCACCAAATGATACTGCCAAATAATATTAGTTTATTAAAAACCACATACATAATTTTGACGAAGCTTAGTGGCGCCCAACTCGTATTTATAATCTCAGGTTGGGCGCCATTAAAATAAATGGCGCCCAGTTGGGCCTACAAAAATCATTAAATATTAAGATTTATATACACACATCAACACGGTCTAGGGATATTTTTAAAAAAGCGAATTACTATCAATGTGTTAATTATTTATATGACATGTATATATTTAAAAGATACGTTATTTAATATTCTACCATTTTTTAATAATGGTTAAGGTACTTCGATTAAAATTTCAGGATTTTATGGAAAAAAAATGAAGCATAGACGGAAACCGTATATGAATTAACTTTTAATTTATGAGTAAAAACTGAAAAAAATAGAAAAATCATTTAATTTGTGTTTATAAACTTGAAGTTAGTAGTCTGAGAAAGCGCCCATGATGTTCATAACACATCGGCAACGATTCGGCATGCTCAGAACAAGGTTGTCAATGTCTTGCTGCGGAATATTGTCCCATGTCCTTCTGAGGTGCGCAAAAAGTTGATCTTCTGTAGCCAGATTTTCAGGAACTTCCTTCAGAGCTCTTCTTTGCACCATATCCCACGCATGCTCAATGGGATTTAGATCTGGCGATTGAGCAGGCCAGTCTTAGGCCCTAACATTGTGTGTATGTAACCAAGCTGCTACCATTCTCGCCGTGTGTGCCCGGGCATTGTCGTGCATGAGCAGGAAATCTTGCCCCATTTGTGTTCTGTGGGGCAAGATTACGGGCCCCAGCACCTGTTGGACGTATCGTTCTGCCGTCATATTGCCCCGCACCCAAACGAGATCCGTCCGTCCTCCAAGACGAATTCCTGCCCAAACCATAATTGTTCCTCCTTGGTATGGGTGAACTTCCTGAGGGTTCTGAAGACGGCTCCATCGTCCAGGAACTCGCCAAACACACGTCCTTCGTGAATCTGGATGGAAGCCGAACCTGGATTAATCCGTGAACAGCACATTGGACCATTGCTCACGGCCCCAGTCCACGTGGTTCCGAACCCATTCTAATCGTCGTCCACGATTGCCTCTCCGCAAAGGTGGGACCCGGAGTGGTCTACGAGAGCGTAGATTGCTTTCATGCAGTCGCCTCCTTACAGTTTGGTCACTCACAAGCACTTGGTGTTCCACTCGCAGCCTTTGGACCAATTGAGTCGCCGTTGCATTTGGTTGAGCTCGCGCAGTAATTTGCAAAAATCGGTCTTGTCTGGGGGTAGTGATGCGACTTGGGCCCCGGTGCCTCTCCGCTACTTCACCTGTGGCACGATAGCGTGTCCACAATCTTGAAATTACATTGTGGTGGGTCCCTATGGCCTCAGCAACATTACGCTGAACAGACCCAGCTTCCAGCATTCCCACAGCTCGTGACATCTCCGCCCTCGTCAAATGTTGGCGTTGTATGGCTACAATACCTCAATTTTAACTTTATCTTTCGTTTAAAAATGAAAAACAACTGTAACTAAATGTAATTCGTATTGTTTTCTAAATTTCGCACAAATGAAAATACCCTCTCCTACACATCAAGACATTTTTATGGCACCGAAACAAAAGAATTTTCAAAAATTTGAATTTGGAATTAGTCTGAGATAAATTACAAACAAATCGGTGTATAAAAGATTCCAATGCGGCTAGTACTTTTCGAGTTATTTAATTGAGTATGAAATATCCCTAGACCGTGTTGATGTGTGTATTTCTTGCTAGGCCTTTAGTGGTTAAGACCCAAGTTTACATACGAAGTGTTACGGTGGCTGAGCGGTTTGCTGGTTGACTAGGCGTCACGGAGTCTATTTCCACTGTAAAGGTTCTTGTTCCAAGTCAGAAACTCCCGATGTTAGTGTACCTTTGTGAGATTTTTGTTCGTACAATGAAATGATGTGAATCCGTACTATTAAATGTAAACGTTAAAAACAAACAAATATAAATGTGGGTGCGCAATAAGTGTTGCCTAGTCTACGTACCAACGAGATCTTGAAAGTGGAATACGATCTCCCTCGTGTATCTGGTCCGCGGCGCTTGTACAGTGAACTTGACAGAGCCATGCAGATTAAACGGGTGACGATCCCTGCATATATTTAAAAAAAAAAAATTAATTTAAACCTGTAAATCTGTCATTTATACTAATATAATGAATGAAGCTGAAGAGTTTGTTTGTTTTTTTGTTTGAACGCAAATCAGAAAGAGCACTGAGCGAAAACGAAGTTACGGGGTACATATAGGATACATTTTATTTTAAAGCAATTTCATGCGGACTAAGTCGCGGGCAGAAGCTAGTCATTTATACCTAGAGATGTGAATGAACTCACCAGAACTGATCAACAGAGGATATCTCCTTGTAAATGCAGTCGATACATTGCGGTGCGCAGGGGCACTTCTGTCCGTTATTGTTAGAAAGCTTATGTTTGTTGTTGGCTAAGCAAGACATGCCTGCAGGAGTGCATTTTGGACCCTCTGAAAAAATAGGACAGCATTATGTTCTACATAGAACGCAGTACTAATTCCATGTAAACTGTGTGGAGGTACAGTATAAATAAGTAACAGTATTATATCTTAATAAACGATGGCCGTAACGACGCGCTTCGAAATCTCAGTGTATATACTTTATTATACTGACGCGGAGGTAATTCTTTTTTCAAAATGGAAGAAATAAACTAAAATGTTACCTTCGTAAAAGTAGTAGAAAGGCACGCAGTTACAAAATTCCTTCGCCAGTTTACTTCTACATGACAGGCGACACGTATTTGTGCTGTGTACCTAAATAAAATAAAAACCTGTATTGTGTCTCGTTCAGTGTCGGGTGTCGATTACATATAATCATAGTTGAGTATGGCCGCCAAAAATTGTACATTTGGGGAAAAGTTTGTGTCCTTCTCAGTTATGTAAAAAAAAACAGGCTTATTATAAATTTTTATGATATGTTTTAAGTTGATCTGGTTAACAGAATTATGGAAAATCATATATAATTTTTAGTCGAAGTATATTTCGGTTTTAGGAATTTTCGGAGATTTTTTTAAAATTGGCTTCTTTCCACTTCCATACAAAATTCGTGTGTCCCACTACGACATGTCGCACATTGAAGTCAAAAATATGTACCTAATTGATAAGTAACCACTTACATTTTGAAATGGTTAACTTTTCCTATAAATGTACTATGTTTTTTTAAATTTGTTTAATTCAGATAACGTTTTTGAAGTATTAAAAACCTATTTTGAAAATGTGTCTCACTTTTCGTTCCCGTATGTTAATATTTATCTGTGAAACTAATGAGAATCCAAGCGCGTTAAAACAATTGGTTGGCCAACCGCCGGAAAAAGGCGCCATTTATTTTTCACTACAAGTGAACATCAAGTCGGTCGGAAAATTTGTCTCGAGGGATTTTCGTACTTTTAAGAGCTGATAATTAAGGTAAGATCGCAAGTTTACTATATTATTTTAAATAGTACGTGTTGCTAGACTATTTGATTACCAAATAACGCTGTACGGTGCCGGTTACTCACATCAATAAATTTTTTTTTGTCTGTGTCCATAGTATTTTTGATTCACGGATGATACCGTGTGTTATTATTGTGTGACGTAATATTCGTGATCTGTTGTTAAGCTGAGTGTATTCTATAGAAACTTAGTGATTTGCTTCTTTATAACAAACTCAAAATTCATGTATGAATATGATTCATTAATTATCAAACTAAGAAGTTACCAGTAGTTACTAGATATATTTATTTTGTAGTTCCATATAATTTCATGATAATTTGAAAATAAAGACTTCCTGGAAACGACTTCATGAAAAATATTTCGTTTTAATAAGTCTTAAATTTTTTTTGTTATATAAAATATAAATAATACCTTACCATAACTCATTATTTTCATAATTTGACAACAAGTATGTTTTTGAATTGTCCAAATAACAGTCATTACAGAATAATTAAGAATTTCTCTTACATGAACACTAGGCTTTACAAACTTCACGTGTGTTACCTTCATTCACGAATGTTACCGTGTGTTACCAATTTACGACTGTTATTGTACAATTTTTCGCGGCCATACTCTTAAACGGTTTAATTGGAATTAATGATTCTGACTTTTGCCCATTAAAACAGAAATGCCCAAAAAAATACTGATCATTTCGTGATAGAAAACGTTTTTAGCCTCTCTTATCTCTACCTACCTCTTCATACAGGCCAGATATCATGTACCCACCTTTTTTCCACTAGAAGCCGGCTCATCAGTGTACGAGCACCCTCGACGTGTTGGCTGCAACTCCTTCACTCCTCGACCACAACGTGACTCCATAATGCTCAGTTCTGTGGTCCTGACGAGGGTCAGACGGATTTGTGATGGAGTGTGAGTGAGATCCATCACGTCGTATGGGGAGTGAACGTAGAACTTAGACAATTACAAAAGAATTAAGATTAACAATTAGAAAATTTCAGTTATTCTTACTAAAAGAGCATTTAAGTCCTTACTAGTACCAATGATGTATATATTTAACTAGGGAATGCAAATCCGTTCTGTTTTAAAATCCAGATTTTAAAAACGGTTTTTTGGTTAAATCCGGATTATCCGAACTTAACGGACTTGTAATGAAAATAAACACAAAATAAATAACTCTACCCATATTAGTTTGTTACTAGAATAGAATAGAATCATTTTTATTTCGGACAGAGTCCATAGGGTTAGTTGCAATTTTACGTAACATCTAGTGTTAATAGGTACAGACACGGAAAAACATAAAAATTAAAATTCAGCGTGGAGCTGCATCCATCTCCGCATTATCGAGGAATCCCACCGATCTGCGAACACACTGAGAATACTGTTGGTGCTGCCGCCAACCCGTGACGCGCACGCGAATCGCGGCAAAATCATCAATGTTATTAACCGTAAACATTCCTGACGCATTACAACGCCACGGCAGCCTCAGCAGTACTGTCTGTTATTATTTGTGTAAAGAAAGTTAAAAACTTTAACCAAACTACGACAAAATAGCCAAATTAAAAGGTATAAACAAAGAGATAGATATCGATATTTTTTTTTCGATTTTCTTATAATCGGAGTCACACGGAATTACCTACTTAGTCATCGATTGAAGAATAACACTTCGAAACACCAGCATAGATTGCATCGAAGTTGAGGGCCAGCGTATCAACAAAGTGGAAAAGTACGTCTGCCGTGGACAAACCATCAGCCTGGACAAAAACAGCCAGGAACGCGAACTGGAGCACCAAATATAACTGGACTGGCGGGCTTTTGGGAACTTGTCGGATGTGCTCAAGGGCAACATACCACTGCATCTGAAGCGACGCACTTTTAAATAATGATTTCTTCCCGTTATGGGGTATGGGGCTGAAAATCGTGTCTCACTTAGCAGGCGATCATCAAACTCAACGTAAGGGCAATGTTGGAGATTTTTCTTCGTGATCATAACAGAAATACAGCGATCCTAAGAAGAAGGAAGCTAACGACATAGCCCTGGCGGTAGCGCGGAAGAAGTGGAAATGGGCAGGCCACATAATTATGCGTAGATGGGATAAGGTGTTGGAGTGCAGGCCCAAAACTAGCCATAGGCAGGGAACCGGTCAGGTGGATGGAGGATCCAGTCAAAGTAAGAAAGTAAGTAATTTAACAGACAGACAGCCAGCCAGACACACGAGTGAGGGTCCTATAAGGGTTCCGTTTTTTCATTCGGCCTTGCGGAACCCTAAAAATATGGAATTTGTATGAAATTAAATGGAAAAGATTTGTATGTATTCTTGTTTGTAATGAATAAACTCAAAAACTTACCCTTTATTTTTAACTTGTTTTGTTTTTAGTCAATACAAGCAACGTCATATTTTTTTTCGTTTTTAGAAAATATTGTTAGACATTGTTCGGTCGGTGGAACGAACCTTTTAAATGGTCTAATAGACGTATCTATAATAAAATTACTTACATCTGCAGTAGCTGGCACGTCCATGATGATATAGCAGCTTAGAGAGGAGTATTTACATGTCTGAGGCCAACGGAGGGTATCGTTTGGGTTAACACTCCTGTAAAGAAGGTTTATAACTTTTTACCACATCTATTCAAAAAGAGCTAGTTTATTCTTCGTAAATCAATCTTTAATCCCTAAGGACCAAAAGTGATTTGAATTTAGAATGTGAATATTGTTAATAAAAGTTCCAATCACCAAAGAGATCAATCACGAACATTATATGAACAAGTAACAGGCTAACAAAGCACGCGCGAGCAAAATACAATTTAAAAAAAGGTTTTTTAATAATATGGTAGCCAGAAAAGGGCTCGTGGCTAAATAATAACAGCCGCACGGATCGATCGAAGGTTAGCTACGCTTGCCGCTGTAGGTTCGTGGATTGGTGACAATCCATTTCACATAGAGACCCCTCCGTGCCTCGGAAATCACGTTAAGCCGATGGTCCCGGCTGTCATTAATATCATTGACAGTCGTTACGGGAAGCCCAGAAGTCTGACAATCAGTCTTACCATAGGTTATCATGTTACCCATGAAAAGGGTTGTGGAGGTCAGATAAGCAATCGCTCCATGTAAAATACTAGTATTCAGCTACATCCGGTAAAAGTGGAAGTCGACCCCAACATAGTTGCGAAAAGCGTTGACAGATAAATTATTGGTCGCCAGAAAGTAAAAAAAAGTCTCGTTTGCGTAGCAGAGGTATTTCTGGTTAGTCGCTTAACTTAACAGATAGCTGTTCTGCTGGGGAGTTTGTTGGGCCATTCCTTCCCAGCTAAAGCACTAAGTAGGAAATGGTGAAGGGCGGGCGTTTCGGGTGACTGTCTTATGTAATTCCGACGTTCAAAAAGTACTCAAAAATTCAAAAGTCATTTATTCAAACTAGGCTGAGAATCAGCACTTTTCGAACGTCAAAATTACATAAGACAGTCCCCCAAAACGCCCACCCTTCACCACTTCCTAGTGCATTAGCTGGGAAGAAGAAGTGGCGCAACAAACTCCCCAGCAGCACAGCTGTCTGTTCAGTTAGAAGAACAAATACTGATTCTCAGCCTAGTTTGATTTGATTTTCATAAAGTTCTTGTGATGTTTTCTTACACATTTGGGTTTAAAAGGATCTTTTGAACCCGGGACTCGCTTACAAACTGCGATCACCTTGAAGGTTGCTATGAGTGATACATTAAGTCGTTTTTTTGGCCTTTTGTTGAGGAGTTCCGTTGGTCTTAAACTTACCCAATAGCCACATCTCCTAACGCGACAGCATTTGTGACGTAGCAGGCACCAGCTTCAGTCATCACTGGGATCCATTTGAAGATGCCTTCCTCCGAAGACCTGGTCTTGAGGTCCAAATCTGGCATTACCTGTTGAAAATCACCATTATTTTTTAATATTACTTTATTTATCTAGGAGCTCGTGGCTAAGTAACTACAGCCGCACTGGTCGATCCATCAGGTTAAGCTACGCTTGCCGGGGTTGGTCAGTGGATGGGTGACCATCTTTACATACCGAGAATCCTCCGTGCCTCGGAAAGCACGTTAAGCCGTTGGTCCCGGCTGTCATTCGTGGATCTTTGACAGTCGTTACGAGTCGTCAGAAGCCCGAAAGTCTGACACCAGTCTTACCATGGGGTATCGTATTACCCAGTTACTGGGTTGTGGAGGTCAGATAGGCAGTCGCTCCATGTAAAATACTGGTATTCAGCTGCATCCGGTTAGACTGGAAGCCGATCCCAACATAGTTGGGAAAAGGCTAGGCAGATTGATTTTTATCTACTAAAACTTCATGCACAAGTAAAAAAATACGGTACAAAAGGCGGACTTAATGCCTAAGGCATTTTCTTCAACTTTTTACGAATATGTTCACGTGCCTTCACTTTAAAAGAAAATCGACTGGTTGCCATTCTGATGTTCAGAGGGAGCGCATTCCAAAGAAAACCCGCCTGGACAAAGAAAAAAGAGTGAATAAAACCAGAACGGTGAGAAGGACATCGTAGAAGACGATTGTTGGTAGAACGAATATTTTTACTATGGGCAGAGCATAGGTATTGAACATGGGAAGTCAGGTAAGAAGGAGAAGTAGGATTGTCCAGTATAGAATACAACATAGACATAGCCCTCAACTCTCTGCGCTGACGTATGGGTAACCATTTTAAAACCAATCGGTGTGCAGACACATGATCATACTTACGAAGATTGAAAACGAATCGAATGCAGTTATTTAGAAGGCGGTCAAGTTTATTGAGGAGATCTGCATTCTGGTCATAGTAACACACATCACCATAGTCTATTATGGGAAAGATTAGGGACTGTACAAGCATTGCCTTTATGTGTGATGGGAGAAGATTTTTCAACCGATAGAGCGACCGCAACGTTCCGGTGACTTTTTTGCTTACAGTTGTGACTTGCTTTCGCCAGTCAAGACATGTGTCAACATGCAGACCAAGATCCTTAACATAGTAGCTAAACGGGATGACCAAGTTGTCAAACACGACAGGTGGCACAGTTAAGCCATATAGCTTCCTGATATCATACAGTGGGTGCTCCCTACAATGATAGCCTGACACTTGGCAGGATTAACCGCCAACCCAAAACGATCAGACAAGTTTTTCACCACACCTAAATCCCGGTTTAGCTCCTCAATCGCATCGTATATGTTGTCAACATTTGCCTGGCAGTAAAGCTGCAAATCGTCAGCATAAAGATGATACGCAGACCGAAGCTCGGTGGTAATGAGATTGATAAAAACAGAGAACAAAAGAGGAGATAATTATACCGCCTTGAGTTAACTAGAACTCTTCAGTAAAGAGATATCTCCAAGAAAGTAAAGTATAAAAAAAAACAATTGGGCGTCAGGGGACGCCACGCAGATGTGAAACATCTCAGTGAATATTCAAATTTCTAATAAATAAAAATCAAAAACCATTAAAAAAAGAAGTTATTTAAAACATATATACATTCAGTCAAAAAAGTATCGGGAATGGATGATTTGTATATGGTTCCAAATTCAATTTTTTGTTATTTTTTGTTGTTAGATTGGCACAACTGTTTTCCATTTTGACGCGGAGTTTGAGTTGCATCTGTCATTTAGATTAAATACAGTGCTGTTTTTAGATAAGTTTAACTAGTGTGTGTTGCGAATTTCATAATGGACAAAAACATCGAACAAAGAGTTTGTCTTAAATTTTGCATCGCCAATGGAATTTCGTGTTCGAAGTCACTGAAAATGTTACAGAAAGCTTACGGTGAATCGACTTTATCAAAAACACGTGCTTATGAGTGGTACAAAGCGTTCAAAAGCGGTCGAGATATATATGCTGGAAGATTTGCCTCGCCCTGGTAGGCCATCAACGTCATCAACTGAAGTTAACATCGCAAAAGTGAAGGAAAAAGTGACTGAAAATCCTCATTCAAGTTTGAGAGAGATAGCTGCTGAACTTTCTGTCTCACGGGTCGATCCGTATCATTTTAAATAATCACTTGGGTATGAAACATGTTGCCGCTCGGCTAGTCCCAAAAGACCTGAATTTTCTCTAAAAACTCAATCGCATAAGAATCGCTGAAGACATGGTAGAACGAGTCAATTCCGACCCAACATTCATGAAACGCATTGTTACTGGTGACGAGACGTGGGTTTACGAGTTTGATATGCAAACTAGTCAACAAGCTTCGGAGTGGCGTCTTCCAACTGAACCGAAACCGAATAAAAAAGAATTCGCGGCGAGAACTAAACTCAATTCCGGTAAAAGCGTTTAAACAATATTTTGATGATTGGATTTTTCCTTGGCGTAAGTGTATCATTTCTGAAGGAGCACACTTTGAATGCGATAAAATAAATTTGGATTAATATCTAACATTTTGTGTATTATTGATCTTTTCCCGGTACTTTTTCGACAGAGTAGTATAAGGCGTGCGAAGTAGTGGTAAACATGTCGATTGTACTATAGTCGGATAAATATAGTAAACAGGTCATACAGAAAAGCAACGGAGTGTCTAGTATGCGCACGCACACACGCAAGGGAGTCGAGTGCGGCGTCGCGCGTAGAGCCCCGGGCATCGTGGCGTGAGAGAGCGTCATGCCGTTTGCTGTCACGGCATACGGGTCGATTTGACTGCCAATAGATGTTTCACAACTTCATATCAAAAGAAAGTATACCTACAGTACCATGATATTTTCCAATAACCGCCATGTTGGTCTCGTGGTTAAAAACGCGACTGCTGAGCGTGGGTTTCTGTCCTGGATTCAATTCCCAGGTCGGGCAAGTGGTAGTGGGTTTTTCCATTAACAATTTCTTAGTATCAGGAGTTTGGAAATTGGCGGTGTGATACCCCGGTGCCTCGGAAAGCACCTAAAGCCGTTGGTCCTGCGCCTGATCCCTCTATGGTCGTGTCGGATTGCCGTCCCATCGGACTATGAGAGGTGGGGAAGAAAGAGTGCACTGCGTCTGCGCACACTTGTGCACTATTTAATATCTCCCGCACCAAAGGATAGTCTCCGCTGCTATTGGCCGCCATGGCCGATATGCGGTCTGGAGGACAATTTTATTGTTTTCCATTGATTCATGGAGCCACTACCTCGTTGGTCTAGTAGTCGCAAGCTACTGCTGAGCATGGGTTCGATTCCCAGGTCAGACAAAGTGTTATTGGGTTTTTCCATCTGGAATTTCTCAGTAGCAGCTCGGAGTCTGGATTCGTGCCCGGTTGATGGCAATAGGCTCACCCCCTATTACATGGGACATAAACATAACTTGCTTCCAACAACACAAGTAGGCACGAGAAAATATTAGACAGTCATAAGTGTAAGTTTGGTGGTTGTTTTGATTTGCTGTAAGAGTGATGAATATAAATGTTGATGAATGGAGCGGGAGAGGAAGGCCAAAAAAAAAGATGGATGGATTGTGTGAGGAATGATATGAAAGAGAAGGGTTATGATAGCTTCACTGTTGACACGGGAGAATGGAAGAAAAAAACGTGGTGCGCCAACCCCACGTACCATGGGACAAAGGCAGGAACATGCAGATGATCTTGGTGAACGAAACCATGGTGGGGAAAATATAAAATAGCTAACACTTAATGCAGCAAGCCTGGTAATCAATGCTCTTAACTCCACTGTATGAGAAGAGGCATTTGCCCTGCAGTGGAAGAATAACAGGCTGGTATTATAATTAACCGAGCGAGCGAAGTGTCACTGCTTTAAGTCTGGCAAAGCTGGTACTCCTCTACAGCTCGTATTTTACAACCGATCTGGACGAAATTTGGTTTAAAGGTTTTACGAATTTATAGTTAATTTTTTGTAATCGCGAATTTTTGGTTGGATGGGTACTTCCTCCAAAAAAGGGTATAGGCTACTGAATATCACCGCCTTATGAGATCCGATTTTGATGGTTCTTTTTTATTTGAAAGGTAGTAACTAGTTAGTCTCAAAAATAGTCTTATAAAAAATAAATGTACAGACGCCAGCAGGTCAAGCTACCCGAAACTGTCAAATTTTCGCAATCAACCTTGAACCTTATGCTGTGAGGCGGCGAGCCTCCTTGCCGGACTACCGCCATGGGATCTGGAGGCAAAAGTCCTCGCGCACATGTGGGAGTTGCGCGAGGAGGCGAAACGCCGGGGTGTAACTCCGCTGCCGCGAGAAATCACGGCACAGCGGACAGAGCTCCGGCGGGATCTCATGGCGGCATGGAGAGTGCGATTGTCGCAACCCAGCGCTGGGCACGCCACAATTGCGGCGGTAAGGCCCCTCTTTGAGGAGTGGCTAGAGAGGCGCCACGGCGTCCTCACCTTCCGCCTGACGCAGGTCCTCACCGGACACGGTTGTTTCGGGAGGTTCCTGTTCAGGATAAAGCGGGAGGAAACGCCCGGGTGTTACCATTGTGTGGATCGCCCGGAGGACACGGTGGAGCATACGGTGGAGGTCTGCCCGGCTTGGGCAGGGCACCGCCGTGTCCTCACGGAGGCGATCGGCAGCGGCGATCTCTCGCGTCCGGCCCTGGTTCAGGCCATGGTCCGGAGCGAGAGTGCATGGGAAGCCGTCACTTCCTTCTGCGAAGCAGTAATGCTCGCGAAGGAGGAGGCGGAGCGCGCGAGGGAAATGCAAGATGCGCGCCCTCGCGCCCCTAGTCGCCGCAGGAGACGCCCCGGGCGTCGGGAGTCGCGAGCCGACTTCCGGCCACCGTAGGCGCGGGCTTGCGGACGGTGGGCAATGGGTAGCTCGCCGTCCGATTAGGACCAGGCCCGGGTCGACGGCGCGTTGTGTTCCACGCACGCCTCAAAGAGATGTCAGCACCAACTGACGGGGTCCGTAAGGGCCAATGCCTGCCAGGGTTGCGAGTTGGTCCGAAAGGGATATCGCGGCCCCGGCACACAGGCAACGGAAGGAACACGGGTGGGTTTTAGTCAGTAAAAGTCTGACACTCCCTCTCGCTCCGCCCAGAGCGGGAGGAGTCATTTGATGATTTCCCACCCAAAAAAAAAAAAAAAAAAACCTTATGCTGTAGTGCTAAAGTTGAAAATCTATTAAATAAATTTGACAGATTGTAGTAGCTTGATGTGCTGGCGTCTGTACTATATTAATTGTTGCAAAAAAGTTTCTACTCGCGTGGTCTACTGTTCGCAGAAGTACGAGTATTATTTTGGTACCAAATCTACTCACATCCACAGCTATCCCAATCATGTCCACACTGGTCTCCAAATCGCTGAACTCCTGGAACCTCTCCAGGTGGAACAGGTCGGAGTTGGTGATAGCTTCCACTAGACGAGCGTAGTAATCATACTTGGCATCAGAAGGTTCGGTGTTGAAGTGTTTCTTGATGACGGCTGGTAACTTGGCTTTGTTGAGGCGATTCTGGGAGATATGACATTGAATTAAATGAATAAATGTAAATAAGTATTGGCTTGTTTGAAAAGATTTTCCATTTCATACTTAAATCACTCTGTGATGAAGATGGGGTCCGCCATCTTCATCACAGAGTGATTTGTTTGTATTTAGTTTTTCGTCTCTTATCAATCAAATAATCTGCCTAGCCTTTTCTCAATTATGTTAGAGTTGGCTTCCAGTCTAACCGGATGCAGCTGAATACCAGTACATGGAGCGACTGCATATCTGACCTCCACAACCCAGTTACTGGGTAACACGATATCCCTACGTAAGACTGGTTGTCAGACTTTTGGGCTTCTGACTATCTGTAACGACTGTCATAGATCTACGAATGAAGTTCTTCGTCTCTTATATCAGTACCAAATATACCTAATTATTATGAAAATAGCTCATGGTGCGGTAAAAATAAATTATTAGCCTGGCATTACGAAAGTTCCTTCTTTATTTAGAATTTTTACTACACCTTAAACCATGGATACCCTACACTAATAATATGGCCAAACGTCGACTGACATATTATTAAACGTTGACGTTTAAATGATATGGATAATTTTAACTGGACATTTCATGAAACACAACCATTTCATGAAATGGTCGAACACTTCATGAAATTATCAATTCTAATATCTGGCCACGACATGTAAGAACTACAGATTAAAAACCTTATAACACATCGTGATAGCTGGTACACTGAACCGCCAGGATCTGAAGTCTTTTTCCAGGGTCACGACCGTTGGAGACTCGTTGTAGCGCTGCAGCTGACCCAGGGATACGTCCATGGCGCCCCAGGTGGCTAGGGCTGTTGCTGCCACCCATAGAATCCTACAAAATGTTATTACATTTTTGTTTTGTTGGTTTGAAGCTTGCGACGCAAAACCAGTCGTTGTGAAATTGATATGAAATTGAAATGAAATTGAAATGAAATTGAAATGAAATGAAATTGAAATGAAATGGAAATGAAATTGAAATGAAATTGAAATGAAATTGAAATGAAATAGAAATGACATCGAAAAGAAATTGAAATGAAATTGTTTATTCTTTAAATATCGGAACCAATTTTTCACGTCATATAAAAAATAAAATAAAAAAGCTAGATGGAGTCGATATTTCCTGTCTGACTATCCCTTAGAAGAAATGGCGAAACAAACTCATGGCAGGCGACCAGAAATGAGTACGAGTGTATTGTAACTTGATTTGAATATGGATGTTGAAGAAGTTAAAGCTTAAAAGTAGATAAAGGTATTGTTTTACCTTTCAATCCAATGTCTTCGTGGCGCAGAAATATGGTTGAAACCATGGATACTGGTCTCATTGCAAAAATCTCTACCACACTTGATAACAGACTTCATTATAGAGGTAACACATCTAGTAATCCTTCCTTCCTTCCTTTTCGTGTGGTTAGTAACTAACCTGGTAATGATCGAAGGTTAATCCTCACGATATATTGGATAGTCGTCCTTCAAATATATATACAATAGACATAGCGCACACTATGCAATATGTGACTGTAACGTCTGCGGCGTCTAGATCTGCTGCGGACAGTTGTTCTATACAGAATGGATTTTTGAGATGGGGCAGTAAGCTACAGGAAAATGATCTTAAGAGACTATCCTTAACTTTTTTAAAGGTTTCGATCTGCATTCACAGATTTTGAAAAAAAAATACAGTCAGCAAGAACATGGGCAGTTTTCACAAAAATTTTTTTTGATGCCAATCGATCCTATTTCTTATAAGGATCAATAAACTCTACTGGACTAAATGAGGTTTGAGAAATCGCAAAAAACTTTTCCTATACATTACTTAGGAAATGTGACTCCAACTGCCCCATCTCAAAAATCCACCCTGTATATTTTGATCAGAGTTCCGTAATTATGCAAAATCGTTACACGTCGTTCAGCTGTTTTACATAACGGGGCTGTTTTGTAAAAAAGGTAGCGGTTATGTAAAACAGCAGATTCGACAATACATTTGCGACAGATACATTAAGTTGGCGAAAAAACAAACATAACGCCGAAAACAAAAGATCTATGAAGTCCTAATCTCTACTTGAAAAGTTTTACTGTGAGCACAAGCACAGCGGCAGCACCAAAAGTATCTGTTACTTCCCTGTTCATTGAACACTTGGCGTCGCGTAGCACAGTCGCAACGACAGGCTAGTCGCACGCTCTCGCTACTTGTCGCAGTGTCTAGACGCACGATGCCCGCGCAGTCCGCGCACATCCGATGCCAGTCGCATGCGACAGGTCAGCGTCTTGTCGTCGAGCTGTTGCAGTCGCATGTCGCATAGTATGCGAAATGGTTCAGTCCAGGGTCTACTTTTACTTGAGTCAAGCCTACTTCACTTTGATTCCCAGCCAGACTCTACAAAAGGTGACATCCAGAAAACGCCCAGACAAAGCTCGATGATTTCTGGAGAAAATTATCAATTCAACTGTCTTGGAACCCGCAACGATAAAAATCTGGAAAAATATTTGGAACAAAGGGAAATAATCAGAGTCAAAGAATGGTGTTCGATGTGTGACTCTCTACAAGATGAATTGCAATAAACAAAATTAATTTGTACGTATAACCCGTGTGCGATAAGTTGGGACCTTTTTGGAATGCGACTCCCCCGATGGCGCCCGTATTGTACCGTTAGCATAGCAATTTTTTTTACTAGGGTTTTTAGTCTCGTTCTGGAATCCTTTTAGTTTCGTTTGTGTTATTGTTTTGTCGTCACCGCGCTCAGGTCCCAACTTATCGCACACGGGTAGTAACTATCTTCTAATTATGTAATTTAACCGAGCTAATCAAGAGGTGGGGAAACAGGTTATCGTTATTTTAACAAATGAAACTATTTCGTTTTTTTGGATCAGACACTATGTTTAGTACAACACTGCAGTAGAGATATAAAAATAATGTGAGCAAACTGAAACTGTAGGTTTATGCAATATGATAATTGTAATAAAGAAATAAAACGTGCGTGTCATAGGTAATTAATACATTGAACATGAAAAATCCATTAGTAGGAGTAAGTACACATCATTTAAATTATAAATTCATAGTGTCATTGACTGTGGCAGGGCCACCAACAGGGATTTTAATTTTGATTACACAAAACAATTGTCGTTAATTAGGCGAAATTTGTCGCCAAATATCAGAATTTGTCGGTCACTGGTTCAAAAGATATAAGGGTTTATAAGTGGCCGATCTGAAGAGAGTCTCCCCAGTGGGGCCACATTTATATCTCAAAAACTAAGGCACCTAGCGAAGATCTGTTTTCTTCCAAATTTTTTCGTTAATTTGTCGAAATTTTTCGCCAAGTATCAGAATTTGTCGGTCACTGGTTCAAAAGATTTTTCTTGGCAATTTTTCGTGTACTCTTCGACTATGGCTCTTGGACTATACCTTACTAATTAAACTCATTATATCTCCTAAACTAAGACCCGATTAAATCTGTGACTTGGCGACAAATTGCGTCTAATTGGCGACAAAATATGGGAGAAAACACATCTTCGCTAGGTGTCCTAGTTTTGGAGATATAAATGTGGCCCTGCTTGGGAGACTCTCTCCAGATCGGCCACCTATAAACCCTTGTAACGGCTAGGGCTGCGCAGGGTAGGCTGCGCAGGCCGTTAACGGATAGGTAGGTAGAAGTAGAATAATTAAAACAGCAATATAGGTAAACATATATATATTGGTAGATAGGTAGTTAGAGATTAAGTAACACGGCTAAGTCGTGGGTAAGGTCCTACACACTGAGTCTTGAGCACTCGCACACTTAGTATAGGAAGGGTACCGTCCTTGGTAGCACGTGGCAGACGTGGAGGGACCTGCTCAGCGCAGGCCCGGCGGCAGGCCGGACGGCCCTCGTGAGACCGACAGGTATCGGTAGCGCGTGTAGGCCTGTCAGCACAGGCTCGCGGAGTAGGCCGCGGGTTGTCAGGCCTTCGAGACCTGGGCAGCGTGCGCAAGCAGTGTGCGGTAGGCACAGCCTCGCGCAGGTAGCTGCGGCGGTAGGCCGCAAGTTGTTAGGCCATCGAGACCTTGGCAGCGTGCAAGCAATGTGCAGCACCGCTACCATCAGTAGTGTGAATACCATTAGGCACCTGCCCTCAGCCCGTACGAAGAACCCTGGAAGGCGCGTTAGGGAGCGCATGTTAGATGCGGTGCAAATAGCAGCAAGCCGCATGCGATATGCCAGCATCCTTCCCATTTTAAGCCAAGGAACGGTGTGGGATGCATTGTAGGTGAAAGCTTAGCACATCGCAGCGGTTTACAGGCAAGAGAGTTTGCAATATAGCGTGCCACAATGGCGGATGCAAACTTAGGCTAAGTATGTGAACACGCGAACATAACACAAAGTAAAATGGTTCACTAATCACTAAGAATAACACAGTGAGGCACTACACCACCTTGATGCAGTAGCAATACATACATATTACAATCTCCAGTGCGCTGGATGAATCGTAGCCGCGTGTCCGACATTGACACACGGAATTAGATACTTTATAGGTTATAAAATCAATATAGATTATCCAGCGCAGAGGATCAGGTATAATTACCAAGCTAATGTGGAACTCACCCTAGGTCGGGGCACATAGGATTTTGAGGGTCAGGGAACAACTCTGTCGTCCTTGCCAGCGGAAACGAAATGACCGAGCGTCTCCGGAAGGATAGTGTTGTTCCCCGTTTTTAGTGATGTGACTAAGAACTTACTAATTTAGATATTTTATCACTCGACTACTTGCACCTAAGTTCCCTCACAACGCTACAGTACCCCGGCTGCAGAGAGAGGATTTTACCTATACAAAATCCGCTAGAACTACCACTTTCCACTTGCTGTCTAATCCTTAGCACAAGTCTGTATCCAGTCCTATAGTAGCAAAGACTGGAACCATACTCAGCAGCCATGAGTGAAACTAGTTGGTCCTAGATCACTCAAGATTTGCAGACAGCAAGCAAAGAAATACACAAAGTGTGAGAGCAAGTATATCTCATTCAGTAGTGTTCTATTAGTAGCTGGTGCCAGTGTGTTTAGTAGTTTTCCTACATGTAGTGTATTAGGTATGTAGGTATTTAACTGGCTTTAGGTAAGTATAGGTAAGTGAGTTCTGTACTTGTAGGTGTAGTTATGTAGGTTAGGCACGCCAACGGCTAGGGCTGCGCAGGGTAGACTGCACAGGCCGTTAACGGATAGGTAGGTATGTACTCATATAGACGTGTAGTTAGTTTGCCAGTTATTTTTAGATTTAATTTAAGCATGTACTAGGGCATTTAGTTAATAGATAGACAACACAAAAGCTAAGGGTAGTTATAATAGTGACCTGCTATGCAATAATAAATAATCATCCCTTGGGATCAACAGCATTCCCTAAAATAGCGCCAGTGCAGCATATGTTAAGGATAGTTTTTGGTATTAGATATAGTTTAGTTGTAGTTATGGATAATAGTTTTATTTTATTCATTGATTTAATAGTCATTAGCATTCCCACAATATCATTATATAATATCACAGATGATAGAATAGTTATGCCAGCAACAGATCAGATTTCTGTGAGTAGTGTATAGTCCATAGTACAAAGTAGTAGTTTTATTGTATTTTTAAGTTGTTGATAATGATTTTAGTTTTATTTATATGTAATTGATTTATTTTATTATTATTTTTAATAGTCATTAGTGTATTCATAATATCTTTAGATATTATCATAGATAATAGAATAGATTAGCTAGCAACAGATCAGTGTTTAGTAAGTAGATTACTGTTGTAGTTTCAACCCAAGTCCCAATAGTATAATGCACACACAAGAATAGAAATCAGGGTCTAGTCCATAGGACAAAGTAACCAGTATGTAGGTTTTATTTAGTATATAATTCCCTAACTGCATAGGAATACCAACAATTACATAGATAGACAGTTTACACAGATAGATACGTTTGGTTTAGACTTATTTAGGGAGTAACCATTCGCTCCTTTGAATAGATTTATGTAATAGATAGATAGTTTACATAAATAGATAGTTTTGGTTTAGACTTATTTAGGGAGTAACCATTCGCTCCTTAGAATAGACATACATAAGTAGTAGATAGATAATTTGGTTTAGGCTTATTTAGGCAGTAACCGTCCGCTGCTGTAAAGGCTTGTTTATAGAGTTACACCGCTCTTTAGAATGTGATAGATAGTACATATATGTAGAAATATTAGGTTGCTTAGGTTACCAATGGTGTAGGGCCAATTGATAAAGCAAACCACTGATCGATGGGGTAGACCATCATGATCATTACAACTAGGCTGTTAGGCCAATAATTATAGAAGGTAGGTGATAAATGGGGTAGGGCCATTATCAATAACAACTATGGCTGTAGAGCCAATAGTCATGGAAGGTAGAAGTATAAGATGAATGGGGTAGGCCATCATCCTATAGTACTGTTTGGATTTTCCAAATAGTCGAAGTGTAGATAATTATGATAATTGTTGGATAAGTAGTCACAGTTGGTTGGTAGTTGTAGTGGGTGTGTGCAATTAGTTGTAGTTTGTAGGGTAGGATTGATTTGGTTAGTGAGGGTAGGTTGGATTAGGTTAGTTTAGCAGTGGTAGATTAGTGTGGATGATCTGTTGTTTTATTTACTGGTAGCCAGTTGTTTGTACGAGTATGTCATCATATGTTTAGTTGATGATTGAATTTAGTTTAGTTTTATTAGTAAGTAGTTGTTGTTTAGTGTTTTGACAACAATTCATTATTAGAATGTTAGAATTTAGTTTAGTTTTGATTTGTATGTATGCATGTGTGTGTTATTGTTCATACTTGTTAAGGCATAAGTAAAATTTGTATGTTACGAGTAGGTAGTTTTTATTTATTATTCTGCAGTGCTAATTATGTTATTAAATAGGTAATTGATTGTTTGCATGTAATAGTAGTAGGTATTGCAATATTCAGTATTGTTTTAGTTTGTCAATCATATAAGATAGTTGTATAAGTATTTGTTTTTTATATTGAATTTACAAGAATACAATTTTAGTTAATTTTTTTTTTGAATGATAAATAGGTAGTTTAATTTTATGAATTTTATTAGCAATTAGGTAGGTAGTGTTATTAATATTAGTAGTAGTAATTGTTTTTCTAATCGTGATTAGATAAAGTAGTAGTTTGCAATGTAGTTTAATTAATTTGGTACTTTGTTTAAAGAAGTACCCAAGTAAAAAGTAAAAGTAGTAGTCGTAGTAGTAGTAAGTAGTTTTTAAGTAGTGTAGAAGTTAATAGTTAATATTTTGTAAAATATGCTTTTCACCGCTGCCAGCACAGTGTTAAATTTTATAAATTTAGTTTTGTTACACATCAGGTGAGTTCCCATTATGTACATAGTATTAAATATCACATGTAGTTGTCAGATAAATAGTAGTAAAGTAGATAGTTAACACAATAGAACAAACTTAAATCTATACCGCTATGATGTGTAGAGAGAAGTGTGTGCGAGGGCTCAGTGGTCAGTGTTAGGTTTGGTAGGCTAGATAAGTTAAGTTAAGTTAATTAGGTTAGGTTAAAAGTCATGGTCTACCAGTGTGCCAAATTTCATCGAAATCTGTTTAGCCGTAAAAGCGTGAAAAGGTAAACAGACAGACTGACAGACATTTTTAACACTTCAATCAATCTGCCTAGCCTTTTCCCAACTATGTTGGGGTCGGCTTCCAGTCTAACCGGATGCAGCTGAATACCAGTATTTTACATGGAGCGACTGCCTATCTGACCTCCACAGCCCAGTAACTGGGTAATACGATACCCCATGGTAAGACTGGTGTCAGACTTTCGGGCTTCTGACGACTCGTAACGACTGTCAAAGATCCACGAATGACTGCTGGGACCAACGGCTTAACGTGCTTTCCGAGACACGGAGGATTCTCGGTATGTAAAGATGGTCACCCATCCACTGACCAACCCCGGCAAGCGTAACTTAACCTGATGGATCCACCAGTGCGGCTGTTGTTACTTAGTCACGAGCTCCTCATTACATTTTCCTTTTTTGTTTTTTTCTTTTTTTTGTTTTTCCTTATTACATTTTTAACACTTATTCATACATAATATTATAAAGTATGGATTTGTTTGAGGGTGTTGCAAACCTCAAATATTATTATATTACAGCATAAAATCAAGGCCAAGATAAAGTGGAGTATTCAGCTGAGGGCCTAGACTGTCAGTCACTTTCAAAGTGTTTCATATTTCTAACTTACTTTTCAACGAATCAGCATAGCTTTTCGGTGGTCCATGTCCGGCCTCTGAACTACATTTATAAAACTTCTTCGGACTTTCTCGTCGTTCATTCCATAGAGCCCTTTTTTTCTGCAGACCTCTTCATAGACCTCCTTCTGAGGAGAACGGAAAGTTACGGACTTGTATTCCTACTGACTAAAACCCCTCGGTTACTACTAACCCGTAACGACTGCCAAAGATATACAAAGTGCAGCTGGTACCTACAGCTTGACGTGCTTTTCAAAGGATCTGGTTGTGTAACAGATGGTCACCTATCTACGACCCGACTTTGGCAAGCGTAACCTTGCGGCTGTTATATTGTATTTAATCGTCATTTTCGATCTACATAGGCTGGTATCTCGTATATTGATTGCATCTGCCATCCGCATGGCCATTTCCACGAGAGCCGTACATTTTTCTGGCATAAATAGTTACCTACTATTGACTTTTGTTAACAATTAATGCGAGGAATTTTGTTAACAATCACTTGCGCTGCTGTCACGTACAGTTCTGCTCCGTATTTAAAAATGAATAAAAAATAGTTATTAGTGTTATTTTGTGAATTTAATACGTCAAGTGTATAAAACTAGAAGCAGTGATTCAGTGTAAACGTAAGCAAGAAATAATACAAACGTTTATAGTTATAAAACAACAAAACATTGTTATCCAAAGTAAATAACGAATATAAACAAACCAAATGAATTAAAAATAATAAAATAAAGATTGGATCGAAATACGTTCATCCATAGTGTATTAGTCATTGGTATTAGTGTCCATAATTATACCATGAAGTGAACTAGATGTGATATCAAACTAAAGTAAAGTGTAAACAAATAAAAATTTCAAACAACGCGCGAAGCGACGCTTTTTTTAACGACTTCATTCAAATTCAGCTTTTTAGATTCATAGAATTTGATACGTAATTTCACATGCTTTACTAAATCTCTCGTAGCTCTACCCGTAAAACTGCGTATCCAGACACCGTAACGTGCGCGTTCGAATCTTACGAAGTGTCATTCTTTTTGAACTTGTTTTTTCGTCTTTTATTTTTGTTTTTTTTTTATTTTGTTTCTGCTAAAATGGATAACATTACGATTCGGAAAAAAAATCCTAGCAATTTTAATAAATCATCAATAGATGACTTGTCGTTTTTGTCAACGGACTCAAACAACTTTCATAGAAGTCTACCTGATTTATCTACATGGAATTGCCAAGAAACCGTAGAACTTCAAGAATCAATTTTTGATTTAAAGGCAAAATTAGAAAATGCCCATAAACAAATTGATAACTTATTATTAGAAAAAAAATCTTTAGAAGAAAAGATTCACGACCAGGAGCATAAAATTTCATGTTTGACAACATCCTTTTCCTCTTCAACTACCACACCTGAACCAAGACGTAAACGTAATAAAAAAACAAAAACCAATGTCATCGATGCAGAGGAATTATTAAGAAACCAAAATACCTGCGGTATTCAAAACGCAACAGTATTAAACAATACGCTATTAGATGGCGCCATATGCAAGTTTACCACAGAAAATACTACTACGATAAAAAGCAAATTCAATGTTAATAATAGTTGCGAGCAGTTGACAACAGATGGCGCTGCCGCTGCATGCAAACGATCGACCGACGATCAGTCGAATTCGTTCCTGAAAAATACGATAGATGGAATTAATAGTTCCGAGTTCAACAAATGCCAGAGCCGGAAGATATACATTTTTGGTGGTCAGCAGTGTGCTGGATTAGGAGATATACTGGTTCGTACAAGACAGAATACTAAATTTGAACGATATAAAATCTCATCTACAATAAAACCATGTGCTCAAACTCCAGATATTCTCAAAAACTGTTACAACTCTATAGAAGATACACCTGAAAACTATATTATCCTAAGTGTTGCACAGAATGATAAAAATCCTACAAAACTTACCATGGAGCTGGCTGCGTTACTAAGTAAGCTACAATTTATAAACATTATAATTTTAAGTGTAACATACAACCCATACTTAAATGAATGGAAGCTCAATAATTTACTAAAAGGTATTTGTAATAATTTTAAGCAATGTAACTTCCTATCATTATCAAATATAACAAAATATAAGACAGCCTTCTTATACGACACTAGCAACCGAATTAACCATTTGATAGACAGAAATGACTACGAAAACTTAGCTTTAAGGCATCGTCCTAATACTGAGCCTGAATTATTTAAAATTGTCTCAAATCCGCCTCTAAAAAGGGGCACTATTCCGTTTTACTTCTCAGTCAACAATCAACAAAGTTCAATTTGTGCTCAGCAAAAAACAGATTCTAATATAGATAATAATCTTTTTCGTGACCAATAAAACTACTGATCACAATGACTATGATCATACTTATACCGCTACTCTTTTGCACCAAAATATTGCTGGCTTACTCAATAAAACTGACTCTGTCCAACTCTGTTTAAATGAATTAGTAGATAAACATGTTAACGTAGATATTCTTTGTTTCTCTGAGACGTTTGTAAGAGCAGGCGATGAATTAAATATTAACTTTAAAAACTTTAATCTTGCATGCTCGTTTTCAAGGAAAAGAGAAAAGCGTGGAGGTGTATGTATTCTAATAAATAAAATGTTTGACTTTAAAAACATTGAATTACCTAAGGATTTATGTACTGAAAAAATATTTTAATGTTGTGGATTAGAGATACCTTCTTTAAAATGTACTGTTATTTGTATTTATAGAATTCCAAATTCAAACACATATCTATTTTTTGAAAAATTAGACCTACTATTGCACAAATTGCTTAAACGAAAAAAGCGCATTATCGTTACAGGAGACCTGAATATTGATACCTTAAAAGAAAGCAATGATACAACCAAACTTAAAGATCTTATATCTAATTATGGCTTAAGTCTACATATTAATAAACCAACACGTCAGCTTTCTTGCTTAGACCAGATTATAAGTAACATAGAAAATTCAACTGGAATCACTCACGAAGTTTTTCTGTCAGACCACAACACTTGCCAAACATTAACATTCCCAGTTGAAGAGAGGAAACCTGCCCTAAAATATTGGTATAATGTAAAAAGGGATTACTCAGACGATAACGTCAAAAAATTTGTGGACGCTATTGGGAATTTGTCATGGATTGATGTTCTTGAGAACACTGATGCAAACGATAGCTTTAATATATTTCATGAAAACTTCTCACTATTTTATAAGTTATGTTTTCCCTTAAGGAAAACTAAAATTTACGTGAATAATACATCACCCAAATGGATTACCAAAGGTATAAGGAAATCTTGCATTTTTAAAAGACAGCTTAAAGAAATGTGCCACTTAAAAAATAAAAATTATGATATACGGTCTAGATATTTAAAATATAATAAAATACTAAAATCCTGCGTGCTCCGCTCAAAAAAATGTTCAAACCTTAAATACATACTAAAATCTAAAAATAAAAACAAAGCTACATGGGATATCATCAAAAATAGAACAGACACTCATAAAATATTTAATCAAATAAATGCAATAGATCATGATGGTTGTATTTTAAACGATCCGAGTCAAATAGCTAACTCTTTTAATAATTTTTTCATTGATACTGCTAATATAAAACCTCAACCTGCAAGAAATACCAGCTGCTCATCTCAACCCTCCAGAAACAGTTCCAGCATATTTTTGAACCCATGTTCTGATAACGAAGTGTTTCGTATAATAATATCTCTAAATAATAAAAAATCGGTAGGGTATGATGAGATCTCTACGCACATACTCAAATTATGTGCAGAAATCATAACACCAATACTGTGCCACACAATCAACTTATCTCTATTTGATGGAATCTTCCCGGAAAAATTAAAAGTTTCAATAGTTAAGCCCCTTCATAAAAACAAGAGTACATTAGATAAAACTAATTATAGACCTATCACCCTTATTCCAATATTCTCAAAAATATACGAGAAAATAATGCATAGTCGTTTAATTCAATTTATAAATAAACATCAAATTATTAATGAAGAACAAAATGGGTTTCAAAAAGGTAAGTCAACAGCTTTGGCAGCATTCTCTCTAGTTAGGTCCATAACAGATAATATAGACAAAAAACGCTCTGTTTCAGTAATCTTTTTAGATATGAGCAAGGCCTTTGATCTCGTTAACCACTACACACTACTAGATAAATGTGAACGCTACGGCATCAGGGGTCCAGCGTTAGAATGGCTAAAAAGTTATCTACGCAAAAGACAACAGTGTGTGGAAATATCCCATATTAATGATAAACTCGTTACGATGACATACAAATCCTCATTTAAACACAATGAGTCTGGAGTACCCCAAGGAAGCATCCTTGGGCCTCTTCTCTTCCTTCTATATATAAATGACTTACCAAATATAACAAGCCATAAATGCGTACTATTTGCAGATGACGTGTCAGTAATAATACCGGAAAATAATAAAACATTACATCAACAAGAAGTAAATCAAACTATCAACAATATAATAAACTGGCTAAATGAAAACAACTTAAAAGTAAATTTATCTAAAACAAAATTCATTCAATTTGCAAACTATAAACAAAACCCCCCAAAAATAACTTTAAACCATAATAACGAAATAATTAACAAAGAAAATAGTATAAAATTTTTAGGTCTAACATTAGATGAAAATTGTAATTGGGGAAAACATATTGAAAACCTATGTAAAAAAATTAACAGATTTGTATATGCACTAAGAGAACTACGTAAAACAGCGAATGAAGAAGCTGCACTCAACGCCTATCACGGCTACGTAGCGTCTGTATTGAGGTACGGCTTACTCCTATGGGGTAACTCGTCACATATCCAAAGAGCATTCATAGCGCAAAAAAAATGCTTGAGAGCAATAACTGGGGCGCCTCCATATGAGAGTTGTAGACCAATTTTTCAAAAATTGAAGGTTTTAACGCTAGCTTCTATTTATATTTTAGAAATAGCCATATTTGTTAGGAAAAATTCACACTTCTTCTCCACAGTAACCGAAAACAATAGATTTACAAAAAGGGACCCCACCAAGCTAAAAAAACAATTTTGTAACAGCGCTCTGCACTACAGAAACAGCTACCTTATGTCCATAAAAATTTACAACCATATTCCAAAAGTAATAAGAGAACTACCATTTAATTACTACAGAAGAAATATAAAAACATGGCTTCTCCAAAATAATTTTTATACACTTAAAGAATTTTTTGATTATAAGGGTTAATACATTATAGATTTATTTAGTTGTATACTCGTAATACCTACAAATATTGTTACTGTTGTGTTTTATCGTTGAGTCTAAATGTATCTTTATGTCTTAGTTTTTTGTATTGTTATTAGAGTTTATGTAGTAATAAGTTTAGTTTAGGTTTTTATGACCATGTACCTAAATGTAAATATTCGTATGCCGCTTTTAGCGGCGGATGTGTCTTGAACATAATTTATTATACCTACCAACTTGTACGTACCATATCCGACGAATAAATGTCTTTGTCTTTGTCTGAGGCTATCCTGTAAAATTCTAATCAAATATGGAAACATGTGAAGTGCAAATGTACAACACAATTTCGATACTTCTTCAAGAAATAGGGCGTGGCTGTGTCGTGGACACGGCCGTGTGTTTTACGTGAATAGGTGTACGTTACGAGTAATATTTTCTTTGAGACGAATTCTTTGATCCTTTAGCTATCGAGTGGTGTAATCAAATTTTGGTTATAGATGATAGATACGTAGCTGCAGCATCAAACTCTATCCCCCGATTATGTTATCATGTGTTTTTTAAATTGCCCCCCACTATGAAAGCAAATTTCAAGACGTATTCATGGCAAAACTTCTCGATCTAAACCATAATAATACTTCTAACACTACTCACGTGATGCAATACCATATTCAATTTTAACAGTTGTTACTTGACCGACTTTTTTCCAATGCCTTAGCTTGTTCCTCTATCAACTAGAAGATCCTGTGAACTCTGTTTATGTACTAAGGACTATAAGTATATACAGTCTCATACTCTGGGTGATATTAAAATATTTGTGCGGAAAATCGTATAAAGGAAGCTTATGATATTGGACGGTTTTCCATTAGCGACACAACTACGAAACCAGCACGACTGTAGCACCGAAAAGACTGAAGCAAAAGCCGTCGCCGGCAAGTGCAAAACGCATTCTTAGAATTCATACAAAGCATCCATCTGTCTGGACTCGTGCAGTCACCGTGTCGGTGCGACTAGAGAAAAGGCACAAACTAAGCGGAAATAAAAAAGTTTCTTTACTTAATATTTATTTAAAAAGAATCATAGTATAATATAAAGCAAAGACGAGAAGAGTCCTAAAAATTAAGTAATATAATAAAAGTTAAGTAAAATTAAATTAATTAAGCGCCATTACATACGTACTCGATTTCAATTCACTAACTACTTATTACTTTTTTTATGATGGGGGGATTGCCTGTGAGATGACAGCGCTTGGAAGCGAGAGGATTGATAGTAAGTCCTGCCGTGCGCCAATCTGGCGGTGGCGGGGTCGTAACAGCCCCTAATCGCAAAATACATTCAGCGCTGAACAAATTTCAAAAACCCAATGACAAGTCATGGTTCTATTTCTGGCAATCGTTAGAGTTGAGTGACAGAACGATGTTACAAATAAGTTTAACTTTTAAATGTATTCAGTGTAGTGATTGGTGTTGCAAGCCAGCCTTAATCAGTTAGTATTAGATTTGTTCTTCTGTACACAGTCGTTGAGATGAAAAGAAAAGAAACATCTAAATGGCTTCTCATTCAGTGCTTATTCATAAAATTTGCAAAGTTGGTCAAACAGCAGTTGGCGCACACGTTGACTTCACCCCCTTGTCCAGAGTAGCTTGTGTTACATCTATAAATGAAACGTGAAAAGTTCACAATTAATGTAAAAAGAAGACTATTTATTAACCACTATAATAGAGCAATAAATCTGAGTCAAGAAGTTTGCGCCAAATCAGTCGAAACGGATGCGTGCACATCATTTTGCATAAACGAAACTATCACGCTGATTCGTTCTAAATGATTTCCTTAAAATAGTGCAGTACAGCAAAGATACGGTGATAAAGGAAAAATTCAAAGGAACGCTTCTAAATCTATGAAAAGCATAAACAAATTAAGAGGCCTTATACGAAATTTTGTCGATTTTGCTGATTTACGTGATATTACAGTTAAAAACTTATAGAAGTACAGTATTTTAACTATACAATCACATAAATCAGCGAAATCGGCAAAATTTCGTATATATGGCTTTATAATCTCCTGGAATAACAATGTACCAAATTTATGTATACTGAATATTTAGAAAGAAGAAAATATACCTGCATTTATGATGCCCAACACCATTGAAACTGCTTTCTGGAAACATTTGTTCAGACAGGTTGAAACATCGCATCTTTTGCCCTCGTAATATCCTTTGCATTGACATACTGGCTGATTCTCTTCATCCAAGGAACAGATACCGTCGTTCAAACAATACCCCTGGCAATTGTCGACTTGACACCTTTCCCCAGAATAACCAGCATCACATCTGTAATCACGGAAGTATACTTAAAATAATTCACTCACTGACAGACATTGCACAGCCTACATCGCTGGGTCTCGAAGTTTGAAATAAATTTTGCACGAGAATTCTCTATAAAACTTTTAATGAAGTCGAGTCACTAAAACTCCTGACTAAACTCCTGGTCCGTCATTGAAAGATAGTACTAAGGAAGGATTAAAAAAATGCAACTCTTAAATGGACTGTCTACTGGACTAACCAAGATTTGAGTACTAGAAAAGTCAGAAATCGGAAACCACTTTTCCCATACATTTCCTGGGAAATGAGATTCCAACCTACTTTTTACGATGGATAGACTTGCCGAACGTTAACAAAAATTTAACTTCGAACGAATACGCGTTATAATTGTATTTGCATTGAGAACAAGATAGTTTGGCTTGTAATTTGCGACGTTCTGAGAAAAATGTGGCCTCTGACAATTTAGTACTTTCAGACTTGTATGAGAAACGTTAAAAGAGTTCTGTCCGCTATAAAAGTCAGAAAACGCAAAAAGCTTTTGTAAGGAAATTTTTTAAAGAGTTTTTTCAAAAGTAGCCATTTTTGTTCTCAAATAAAATAAAATTATAACGCGTTTTCGTTCGTCATTTGAAATAGGTTTTTTTTCTTTATTTTCGGTGAGTCCATCCGTCGTAAAAGTAGGTTAGTAATCTCATTTGCTACGAAATGAATGGGAGAAGTTTATTGCGATTTCTGACTTTTCTAGTACTCAAACCTCAGTTAGTCCATCAGAATTTTTTGATCCTTTAAAGAAACAAGATCGATTGGCATCAAAAAAAAATTTTGTGAAAACTGCCCATTTTCTTGCTGACTGTGTTTTTTTTTTTTCAAAATCTGTAAATGCTAATCAAAATGCCTCAAAAAGTTAAGGACAGTCGCCTAAGACCGGTTTCCTGTAGCTACTACGGTTAAGGTAGCTGTCCTTACTGCCCCATCTCAAAAATCCACCCTGTACACCTGAATGAGTTTTAAAAAGTTTTATACCTGCATGATGGTTGTTCCTCCGCACTGACAATACAATCCCCTTGGAAACAATAATTCTGACAGACTGAAACATCGCATCTCTCACCGATGTAACCATGTGTACATTGACATTGAGACTTGCCACTAACTTTTATACCGTGGACACAAAACAGGCTTACATCTGAAGAAATATTCAAGGAGACGTTATCGTCGGTCACTGAGTTATTTGGAAGCAGTCTCTTTAGTCCTTCGCAGTCCTGGATTCCCCGAATTTGATCGTCAATTTTATAGTTGGTGGCTATTTCAGTGAATGTATTAATTTAAATTTCTGTAGGTTTTTCATGTATCGATGGATTCTTTGACAATTGATTAACGGTGGGCTGAGACACGTGCATCCAGTAAATATAATCTTTTGATACAGCCAGTGACATTGGTTGAAACATTCTTGTTTCGTTGTATAATTTTGTTCGGTTTTTTCCATTCAAGTCTGCACTTTCAATAAAAAATTGTTTATCATCAGTAGACTGATCAAGACTTAAGTCTGGAAAATCAGCCCAGTACAGTTTCTGTGTCTGTTGGTCTAAGACCAAGCGGTATGGCATTTGAAGGTTACTGCCAATTAAAACTTCTCTATCAGAGCCATCAAATCGGGCTCTCTCTATTGTAGACGGTTCTTGGACCCCGTGTACCATCGTCCAGTAAATATACCTGTAATTTGTAAGCCACGATCAATTAACATACAATTCAAAATGGGTTTCATTGATTTAAAAAACTATAACAAGTAACATACCCTCTACAGCTATCCACAGCAATATTAGTCAACAACTGCCTTTCAGATAACTCGATTAAAAGGTTTCCGTAGACATTGTTCTTAAATCCAGGTTTTAACGAAAACCAGTAAATTTTGTTTGAATACATGACATTCCAGAAGACTAATTCTTCGACGGGATCGAAGGCTATTCCAAAGATATTTTCACTATCACTACTCCTCAGTACTAAAGATTCGGTTTTCTTGGTTGTTATGTCATAACTAAAGATACTGGTGTTCGTGTGATCACGACTGACAAAGAACACCCTGTTGCCTACTGCGTCGTAAGTAATTAACTCGATGGTACCCGACGTAATATTTTCTGAGTGCGTGTGTCGTCCATTGAGATAGAATTCTAGTATACTTCCTGAGGCTGTGACGAAATCTGAAACATGAAGGAATTATTTTCCAAGCCAATAGCTAAATTTTATTAAGCTTAGTTCGGCCAAAATGAACCATTCTACAATCTCTCGATAATTCGGTGAATAACTTCCTACAAATCCAATATTTCAAATGTCCTACCCAGCAAAAACAGTCCAATATACCTACATTCAAATCATTAAACACTAAATATTCGAAGTTATTTCGAAAAAAGGGAGAAGTCCTGATGTGGGTTGGCTCTACAATTTGTCATCTACAAGTACGTGTCTGACCCATTTGCTTACAAAATTGTTTTGGAACAGAGTGTAATTCTTGCAATTCTAGAGCGCGCGGCGTATTTCCAATCTATACAAGGCCAGAACGCAGCCATAGGAAACTGCTCGCGTATACATTGTAATGCTATTGTTAAATCTGTGATTACAATGTATACACGAATTTTGCGTACTGCTCGTGTATAGTTCGTAACGTGGACGCGCGCGTCCTGGTTCCAAACTATACTACATCACTTGCGCTTGACATGAGTTTTAATAATATAGATTAAAAATAAATTTTACTGGGTGAAATGGAACAGCCAAAAGATAACGGAATATGGGAAATGGGTTAGGTTAGGTTAGAACTGTGACCAACCGCGCGCGTGCCGAGCGAACGTAGTGAGCAGTGCCGCGGTAGCGGCCGGCGAGCTCTACTTTCAAGTTGCTCCCAGCCAGGCAGGCTATTTAGCCCAAGATGCATTACGACACAAACAAGTTGAATACCAGTTAACAATTTGTCGCAATCTATACACGATTAGTCCATATGCGTACTGGCACTGTATATTTTGGAATAAGGTAGTTTAATTAGGTCACTACGAAGTATGCACCCACGATACAAGAAGAAAGTCTTAGTGTGGGTAAAAAAAAATAAAAAAAATACGCGAGTATTTGCGTACTACTCTTGTATTGATTAGAAGACCTTAGTAATAAAGTGATTTCCAATCTATACGCGATTAGTTTCACACCCTTTTTTTTTGGGTGGGACATCGTCAAATGACTCCTCCCGCTCTGGGCGGAGCGAGAGGGAGTGTCAGACTTTTACTGACTAAAACCCACCCGTGTTCCTTCTGTTGCCTGTACATTACCAGGGGCCACGGTATCCCTTTAGAACTTTCCCGCGACCCCGGCAGGCATCGGTCCTAGCGGACCCCGTCAGTTGTGCTGACATCTCTTTGAGGCGCGCGTGGAACACAACGCGCCGTCGACCCGGGCCTGGTCCTAATCGGACGGCGAGCTACCCATTGCCCACCGTCCGCAAGCCCGCGCCTACGGTAGTTTCACACCCTTGCGTTCTGGCCTTGTATAGAATTGAAAGACGCGAGCGTGCGTGGTGTTCAAATAAATAAAACAATGTTATCAAGTTCTTTTTGTACGTTATCGTATAGTTTTACTAGTACAACATACTTTCCTGTTTTGAACAAGCAAGAATTAATAATATTCTTAGATAAGGACACCAATTACACCCATATTGTTTTTCCTATTATTTTAGTTCCTAACCATTATTGCGAAAAATATAATTAAACCTTGGAGATAAGCTATGCGATACATTCTTATACTACGGAAATAACAAACTGATAAATTATTTTAGGTGTTCTGAATTGAGTAATAATGAGTTGAACGATAAAATGACCATTCTTAGAGCAAAAATGATTGCTGGGTAAAGGCTTTTATTTTTGGTGTCATGAATTGGTGTTTACGACAGCACGTTATGTAACGCACGCAAAACATTGTGCTTATCGGTGCATGAAGCTCCGAGCCTGGGGTAAAGCGAGAGGAGCGGTCGCTCTAGGCGCCTGATGGCATGGGGCGCCAGAACCCCACATGCGAAAAACTATTTCCAGCGCAATATTGTTTTTTTGTTAAATTGTATTTATTGACTGATTGAAATGGACACCAAATACTAATTTAATCTACAGAGATGATAGTTATGCCTTGTAGACACGTATCCACTAAACGACTGCCGCCCGCGCCCCATGTAATAATAACCCGATAAAATTCCCCATCTTTTTTTCCAGAAAATCACCACATAAATAGACTCTCAGTATGATTCTTAACAACACCCTCACGGATTGGACATGGTTTTTATTACACGCTGTAGACGCTTTGGAGTTTATTGATTTCTGTGGATTTAAAATAGGTACCCACAGTGTTTTGATAATATTTGTATAACAATTTTAGTAATATATCATCATTTTCCAAATTAAATTTAGTCATTGCCAGGCCTTTTGCCTACATTCTGAAAAACAAATGGTTTTTAGGTGAAAATAAACCCAAGAAGAAAGTGCAAAGGTTGTGCCAAGTGCGAACATGAAAAACGAAAAAAATAGGTCTCTTAATAGCTCTGTGGTCTAGTATATCTGCTTTATAAGTATCAAAAATCTCCAGTCCACCTTAATTCTTGAATTTCCGCTAAAAACATTTATTTATAGTTAATAAAATCGGTACAACAATAACATTAATTAACATAGAAAAAAATTGTATTTAATTTGTCTCTGTATTGTGAATTCAGTAGAGCACAAGTTTGAAAAATGCACTTCTATCATGTATCTGTTTTTTGAAACCTGATTTTAAAAGTAAAATGTGTTCTTATTTTGAATGTTTTAAATGAACTGTTTTCGGAAAGTACAACATCTTGTCGAGTTACTCGTTATGCCTTTTTTACCATGAATACAATTTATTTTATCACACTTAACTGTGTTTTATTTATTTTTATCATAATTAATAAATAATTGAATACAATTTTTTTTCTAGTTTTCCTTAAAAAGTTACTCGTTTTTACTGTGAATAATAAATAAAATAAATAATAAAATAATTTATTTGCGTAAAACATGGTATACAATGGTGTTTAGCATGGGTTAGAGTGGCACAAACATGTTTAGCTACGATAAAACATAGCATGCAAAAATTTAATGTCACAGGGTAATTATAATTAAGTAATTAATGTTAGAATAGAATGTCAATATTTTTTGTCCATAAATTCTTTCAAACTATAAAAGCTATATTAATTTAGCCATTTGTATAATTTGTTTTTAAATAATCTTACATTTAATAGTTTTAAATTATTTGGTATTTTATTATAAGTACGTACACACATTGCTAGACAGCTTTTATTATATTTGGTTAGCTTTGGTAAATCATTTAACACCAGTCCATAAGCATCACGTCTGCTCCGAGGACATACATCGCTTGCTGTCTTGAATAGTTGTTTATTCTTGGTCACAAACACACATATTTCGTAAATATAGAGAGATGGAAGCGGTAACAAACCAAGTTTTTTAAATATTGGCCGACATGTATCATCCGGCTGAAGTCCATAAATTGATCTTAGGCACTTCTTTTGGGCGATGAACGCTCTATTTAGATCAGTGCTATTACCCCACATTATAAGACCATATCGTAGTAACGATTCAACATATGCATGGTAAGATATAATAGCAGTTTTTATGTTTGTTACATTTTTGACTTGCTTCAAAGCGTATACGAATTTATTAATTCTACCACAGACGCTGTTTACGTGTCCCTTCCAGTTTATATCTTGATCAATTATTACTCCTAAAAATTTTGTATGTGGTACTTGTTTAATTTTACTTATATTAAGTTTAATATTATTTTTATTATTATTAGATTGGTTAAATTGTATGTATACGGATTTTTCTAAATTTATTTTCAAATGGTGTATGTCAAGCCAGTGTATTAGTATATCAATAGTATTATTAATGTCAGTCTCATGATCTATAACGGTATTTTGCTTTTTATCAGATGTCACAATTATGGATATATCGTCAGCGAATAAGATGCATTTATGATTAGTTATTTTTATGATATCATTTATATATAAAAGGAATAATATTGGGCCTAGTACGCTACCTTGGGGGACGCCATATTTATTATGACTATATTCTGATGAATATGATGTGATGTCTTTGGTTTCGTTCATTTTACTGATAATCACACATTGTTGCCTATTGCTTAAGTAGGATGATATCCACTGAAGTGCAGGTCCCCTAATCCCAATTGTTTCTAACTTTTGAAGCAGTATATCGTGTGACACCAAATCGAAGGCTTTAGACATATCAAAGAATAGACCTGTAGTGAGATAATAATTATTAATATTTGTGAGTATAATTTTCATAAGAGAATAAATAGCTAACGTAGTCGATTTATCTTTTTGGAAGCCAAACTGTTCGGTACTTATGATTTGAAATTTGTTGCAGTAGTCAATCAGTCTTTTAAACATACATTTTTCGTAAATTTTTGACAAAATAGGTATTAAAGTAATGGGACGGTAATTATTGATGTCATATATATCACCCTTTTTGAATAAGGGCTTGACAATTGATAATTTTAATTTTTCAGGAAAAACTCCGGTTAAAAACGACATATTAATTAAGTGAGTTAAAACACCAGTCAGCTCGTTACAGCAAGCCTTTAAGATTTTTGTATTAATTTCATCGTATCCTTCCGCTTTGGTGTTGCGTAGTGACATTATTACCTGGCTCGCCTCACTTTCCAACATTGGTTTCAGAAACATTGAGTTAATACTATTATTTCTCCTAAAGCTTGAAGGCAAGTTATGGAAACAAAATCCAATCCATTTAATACATAAAGTCTTGAAATTTGTGTAAATTAAATATGATTTGCATGCCCATGTGACGGTAGAACATGGAGGACTTTCGTAATAAAACATCAATGTAATAATTACGCATGTGTGCAAAGTAATAAATGATTTATGATTTATATTTTTATCATGAGTGGAACTTTTGTGGCTATTATGCTTGAGCTGTTATTTTGAACTCTCTACTCATTTTCAGTCATGTTTCATAAGGCTAAACCGCAATTTTTAACGTGGTACTTGAGATTATGGTGAAAAATTAATTAAGTTAATCAAATTAATCACAGTTAAAATGCATCCACAAATGTCTAATAGAAACAGAAAATAATCAAAACCAATGTCAATTATGGAAGAAATCATGAAATAAAAACTATCTCCTAAATTACTAATCAAAATCAAATCAAAATCAAAAGTCATTTATTCAAACTAGGCTGAGAATCAGCACTTTTCGAACGTCAAAATTACATAAGACAGTCCCCCAAAACGCCCACCCTTCACCACTTCCTAGTGCGTTAGCTGGGAAGAAGAAGTGGCGCAACAAACTCCCCAGCAGCACAGCTGTCTGTTCAGTTAGAAGAACAAAAAAAAAAAGATTCTATATAATAGTAATCAAAATAATTTACATTACGCAACACAAAACATAATTTAAATTATTAGCCATATATAAGCTAGCACACGCCAATATACCAAACAAAATCATCGAGAACTAGGCAGAAATAAAAACAAAACGTAAACAGAACTTAATATCTTAATAATCGCGGAACATACACGGGGGTGATTCGGAAGTCCCGCAGTATAAGGCATCTAAATTTTACTTTTATACGTCACTTCTCCGGTCACCCCGTATGTAGTATTATTAACAAAATAAAAATCACGAATACTCACCCCAGGAAAACGAGTGCGCCAACCCCACGTACAGCGCTACCAACGCCAGCACACACTGCATTCTACACATTCTGCACCCCTGAAGGACAAAGTTGTTGAGACAAACTAGAAGTAGATGGTGCGTCCATCCCTGGTGATCGCTCGTGGGATATTAAAATAAATGATGAATTTCCTTAAACTTGAAACGATAAATGGTAGGTACCATTATTCAGCAACAGGCACGCCATTACAATAGTTGATAAGAAGGGCTCTTATCAGGGACAAGGATAATGAGTTGTTATTTACTCAATACTCAATTTTTTATTGCATTTTTTTTTTTTTTTTTTTTAAAGCCCCGGCTACACAATCCGTCTTTTCCATCGCCTTGCCTGGACAGTTTTAACTACACGGCAAGACGGAGCGTGTAGCCGGAACGTTTAGGCGACGATAACCGACTTTTAATGATTTTATACTGAAGATCACGCCTAAACGAGTAGTGTTAAAGATTTGAAAAAATATATGTTAAATTAGAGCATTTTCTTGTTACTTAATCTGTGAATATTTTAGATTATTTTTATATTACATAGTGTAATTAATTTGTAAAGTTATGTATAACTCGGATTAAAAACTCAGAATCACGCAAAAACTATCAAGTGTATTTTCTGAAACCTTCACCATTTTAAAGATAATTTAATTACATATCTTTTAGTATACGTGCTTAATTAGAATACTATTTGTTTTGCGTATAACACATTAATAATGCGTCTAATTTGATACAGCACTCCTTGATGGGCGAGTCCTATTACTGGCTGGACGTACGACGCATTGCGTGAGCTCAGCATAGAACACGCAAGCTAACCACTCAAGGCCACTGACATATATCTGTGTCATAAGGCTTGCAGAAGCTACCATTTTGCCGTTCACACGTTCTGTCTTACCTGCGCAGTTTGTTTTGTACAAGAATTCACACAGGCAAGAGGGACCGTGTAGCCGGGACTTAAGCTAACCGCTGTGTGTGTGAGGAGGAAATAGATCGATTAATTAAAAAAAAAATGGAGGCGAAGAGTTTGTAGTACCTACCTTTTACAACTTTAGATGACGAAAATGGACATTTGATCGTGTAATCCTGCAGTGTGATGTGCACACCGCGTCCACACCACGCCACCGCTCGTCACGCTACTGTACCGTCACGGCTGGTGTGTGCCAGTAGCTTTATATTAAAGTGGCCGCGGTTGTAAGAAACCGGTGCGAGTCGAAATCTCACACGAAGGGTTTTTTCGTATCACCGTATAATATTTAGCAAATAAAACACGTTTCTTGTAGGGGGGCTTCAATTTGAGACCCTAAAAATATGTACCTAGTGTTAAAATAATATTGTGCGCTTTTACGGAACCTCCCAATAAAGAAAATTAATAAAGTTATTTTTTTTTTTTTTTTATACAAAAAAAACTACTACCTATTTGCAACAAGTACTATGCGAAAATGCATTGGGAAAATAAATCTTTCATAATAGCTATTCACGGTTACCAAACTCGTATTGGATGATTGGCTTTGAACTCGCACTCGCATGCATACGGTTGTCGATGGGTTTGATGTCAACTCGATTTACACGATGGGGAAGTCATTCGAACAATGTTGTCAAACTCACATTATGAGGGTTTATCCTATACGTTGGCAACGTCATAAATAACTGTCAAATATTTACCTGTTTGGATTCTTATAGCGATATTATTGAATAGAAATAAGAAATGTGGCCAACTAGCAAACTAGAATATTAATAATGAATTGCAATTATAACATTGAATTTGATGTTGTACCCATTTTAGGTGTAAAAAACGCATTTGGAAAGTCTCCAAATAGTTTTTTTTACATCTAAAACTAAACATTCGGTGTTACGATAAATTATTGCATTTCATAATCAATGTTCTAGTTCGCTAGTTAGCCACATTTTTTATTTCCACACAGTAATATTGCTTAATTAATCAAAACAGTGAAATATTTGACATCTATTTGCGACGTTGTCCACCTTCAGAATAAACGCTCTTACGCATACTGGACACGGCCGTGTGTTTTACGTAAAAGATGTACTTACGTTACGAGTAATATTTTCTTTGAGACGAATTCTTTGATCCTTTAGTTATCGAGTGGTGTAATCAAATTTTGGATAAAGATGATAGATACGTAGCTGCAGCATCAAACTGTATCCCCCTATTTTATTATCATGTGTTTTTTAAATTGCCCCCCACTATGGAAGCAAATTAAAAGACGTATTCACGTCAAAACTTCGCGATCTAAACCATAAATAACACTTCTAACACTACTCACATGATGCAATATAATATAAAATTTTAACAGTTGTTACTTAGGTACCGACTTTTTTCCAATGACGTACCTTGTTCATCTATCAACTAGAAGATCCTGTGAACTCTGTTTATGTATTAAGGACTATAAGTATACAGTCTCATACTCTGGCTGATATTATAATATTTGTGCGGACGATCGTATAAAAGTTGAAATAAGAAGTTTATAATATTGGACGTTTTTCTATTAGCGACGCAACTACGAAACTGGCACGACTGCAGCACCGAAAAGACTGAAGCAAAAGGCATCGCCGGCAAGTGCAAAACGCATTCTTAGAATTCATGAAAAGCATCCATGTCTCTGGGCTTGTGCAGACGCCGTGTCGGTGCGACTAGAGAAAAGGCACAAACTAAGCGAAAATAAAAATTTACAAAGGTATAATTAATATTTATTTGTAAAGAAGCAGTACGATACCACGCAAAGACTCGAAGAGTCCTAAAAATTAAGTACCTAATATAATTATAATTAAATGAATTAAGCGCCATTACATACGTACTCGATTTCAATTCATTAACTACATATTACTTTTTTATGATGGGCGGATTGTCTGTGAGATGACACGGCTTGGAAGGGAGTGGATTTATAGTAAGTCCTGCCGTGCGCCATCTGGCGGTGGCGGGGTCGTAATAATATCCTAATCGCAAAATACATTCAGCGCTGCACAAATTTCAAAAAACAATTAAAAGTGTGACAGGACGATGTTATAAATAAGTTTAACTCTTAAAATAATGTATTCAGTGTAGTGATTGGTGTTGCAAGCCCGCCTTAATCAGTTAGTATTAGATTTGTTCTTCTGTACGCAGTCGTTGAGATAAAAGTAACATCTAAATGGCTTCTCATTCAGTGCTTCTTCATAAAATTAACAAAGTTGGTCAAACAGCAGTTGGCGCACACGTTGACTTCACCCCCTTGTCCAGAGTAGCTTGAGTTACATCTATAAATAAAACGTGAAAAGTGCACAATTAATGTAACAAGAAGACTATTGACTAATCAATATTATAATATAGTAATAAATCTGAGTCGAGAAGTTTGCGCCAAATCAATCGAAACGGATGCGTGCACATCATTTTGCATATACGAAACTATCACGCTGATTCGTTTTAAATGATTTCCTTAAAATAGTGCAATGCAGCAAAGATACGGTGATAAAGGAAAAATTCAAAGGAACGCTTCTAAATCTATGAAAAGCATAAACTAATTAAGAGGCCGTATACGAAATTTTGTCGATTTTGCTGATTTACGTGATTTTTCAGTTAAAAACTTATAGAAGTACAGTATTTTAACTATAAAATCACATAAATCAGCGAAATCGGCAAAATTTCGTATATATGGCTTCATAATCTCCTGGAAATCTTTCTAGGTATAACAATGTACCAAATTTATGCATACTTAATATTTAGAAAGAAGAAAATATACCTGCATTTATGATGCCCCACACCATTGAAACTGCTTTCTGGAAACATTTGTTCAGACAGGTTGAAACATCGCATCTTTTGCCTTCGTAATATCCTTTGCATTGACATACTGGCTGATTCTCTTCATCCAAGGAACAGATACCGTCGTTCAAACAATACCCCTGGCAATTGTTGACTTGACACCTTTTCCCAGAATAACCAGCATTACATCTGTAATCACGGAAGTATACTTAAAATAATTCACTCACTGACAGACATTGCACAGCCTACATCGCTGGGTCTCGAAGTTTGAAATTTTGCACGAGAATTCTCTATAAAACTTTTAATGAAGTCGAGTCACTAAAACTCTCCGTCCGTCATTGAAACTGAGTACTAGTGAAGGATTTAAAAAAATGTATCCTCTAAAAGGCTTAAATTGGGGATGAAAGATTGTATGGAAGTTCGTTAATTTTGCCGATGGGAACACCCATTGGGCACCCGGCTTGTTCAACATAAAAAAGAAAGTGCATAAACAGTATGTGCAATAACAGAGGGTTTCCCGTTAACCCACAATAGTAAAATGGCCAAACATGACATGCAACAAAAAAAAATACATCGAAAATAAAGTTTATTGTGTTTTAATTATAAAATATTCACATAAAATATTAAATTCATATTTAAAGGAACACTCTCTACACGCGCACTTGTCTTTCAACGTGAAAAGACAGGTGCGCGTGTACAGAGATCAATTTAATATTTATGTAAAAAAAATTGTTAATCAAAAAAAAATTAACAATTTTTTTTGCGAAAGCAATTATTTCATTTTGCATGTATGGACGCTATAATATTGCGGGTTAACGGGAACGCCCTTCGTTAGTTAACATACCCTATACCTTAATTTAACAAGAAATTAAATAAGTTTACAAAAGTTTTACCTGCATAGTGGTTGTTCTTCAGCACTGACAATACAATCCCCTTTGAAACAATAATTCTGGCAGACTGAAAAATCGCATCTCTCACCGATGTAACCATATTATGTACATTGACATTGAGACTTGCCACTAACATTTATACCGTGGACACAAAACAGGCTTACATCCGAAGAAATATTCAAGGAGACGTTATCGTCGGTCACTGAGTTATTTGGAAGCAGTCTCTTTAGTCCTTCGCAGTCCTGGATTCCCCGAATTTGATCGTCAATTCTATAGTTGGTGGCTATTTTAGCGAATGCATTAATTGAAATTTCTGTAGGTTTTTCATGTATCGATGGATTCTTTGACAATTGATTAACGGTGGGCTGAGACACGTGCATCCAGTAAATATAATCTTTTGATACAGCCAGTGATATTGGTTGGGACAGTCATGTTTCGTTGTATAATTTTGTTCGGTTTTTTCCATTCAAGTCTGCACTTTCAATAAAAAATTGTTTATCATCAGTAGACTGATCAAGACTTAAGTCTGGAAAATCAGCCCAGTACAGTTTCTGTGTCTGTTGGTCTAAGACCAAGCGGTATGGCATTTGAAGGTTACTGCCAATTAAAACTTCTCTATCAGAGCCATCAAATCGGGCTCTCTCTATTGTAGACGGTTCTTGGACCCCGTGTACCGTCGTCCAGTAAATATACCTGTAATTTGTAAGCCACGATCAATTAACATACAATTCAAAATGGGTTTCATTGATTTAAAAAACTATAACAAGTAACATACCCTCTACAGCTATCCACAGCAATATTAGTCAACAACTGCCTTTCAGATAACTCGATTAAAAGGTTTCCGTAGACATTGTTCTTAAATTTATCTAACGGTTTATCTAACTTTAAGTGTAAAAAGATTCTACGTTCATTTCTTCAGAATAAAAGCTATGATGAAACAGAAAATTATCTCAGTAAGTGACAGTGACAGATCAAATATTACCTCACACGACTTCAATGAAAACAAACACACACTCTCTTTCACTCTATCACACACACAGACATATACACACCACCAACACAATACAATCACTCACACACGAACACACACACACGCACATATTCAATTATTCAAACTTTGTTGTAGTATTATAAAATAAAAATAAAAAAAAATATATAATTGTACTAGTTTATTGTATCTTTTTGTAAGGGACAGGGACTGCTATTTCTTAATACAGGTTATTCTATAACCTAGCTAGGAAAGCAGAACTTCACCCACCAGATTGGGTTTGACATGGTACAAACTTATATGTATACCTAACTATGTAAACTTCATATACTACAATCTCCTTTTTTTTATGAAATAAATTTATTATTATATTATTATTATTATAAATCCAGGTTTTAACGAAAACCAGTAAATTTTGTTTGAATACATGACATTCCAGAAGACTAATTCTTCGACGGGATCGAAGGCTATTCCAAAGATATTTTCACTATCACTACTCCTCAGTACTAAAGATTCGGTTTTCTTGGTTGTTATGTCATAACTAAAGATACTGATGTTCGTGTGATCACGACCGACAAAGAACACCCTGTTGCCTACTGCGTCGTAAGTAATTAACTCGATGGTACCCGACGTAATATTTTCTGAGTGCGTGTGTCGTCCATTGAGATGAATTCTAGTATACTTCCTGAGGCTGTGACGAAATCTGAAACATGAAGGAATTATTTTCCAAGCCAATAGCTAAATTTTATTAAGCTTAGTTCGGCCAAAATGAACCATTCTACAATCTCTCGATAATTCGGTGAATAACTTCCTACAAATCCAATATTTCAAATGTCCTACCCAGCAAAAACAGTCCAATATACCTACATTCAAATCATTAAACACTAAATATTCGAAGTTATTTCGAAAAAAGGGAGAAGTCCTGATGTGGGTTGGCTCTACAATTTGTCATCTACAAGTACGTGTCTGACCCATTTGCTTACAAAATTGTTTTGGAACAGAGTGTAATTCTTGCAATTCTAGAGCGCGCGGCGTATTTCCAATCTATACAAGGCCAGAACGCAGCCATAGGAAACTGCTCGCGTATACATTGTAATGCTATTGTTAAATCTGTGATTACAATGTATACACGAATTTTGCGTACTGCTCGTGTATAGTTCGTAACGTGGACGCGCGCGTCCTGGTTCCAAACTATACTACATCACTTGCGCTTGACATGAGTTTTAATAATATAGATTAAAAATAAATTTAACTGGGTGAAATGGAACAGCCAAAAGATAACGGAATATGGGAAATGGGTTAGGTTAGGTTAGAACTGTGACCAACCGCGCGCGAGCCGAGCGAACGTAGTGAGCAGTGCCGCGGTAGCGGCCGGCGAGCTCTACTTTCAAGTTGCTCCCAGCCAGGCAGGCTATTTAGCCCAAGATGCATTACGACACAAACAAGTTGAATACCAGTTAACAATTTGTCGCAATCTATACACGATTAGTCCATATGCGTACTGGCACTGTATATTTTGGAATAAGGTAGTTTAATTAGGTTACTACGAAGTATGCACCCACGATACAAGAAGAAAGTCTTAGTGTGGGTAAAAAAAAATAAAAAAAATACGCGAGTATTTGCGTACTACTCTTGTATTGATTAGAAGACCTTAGTAATAAAGTGATTTCCAATCTATACGCGATTAGTTTCACACCCTTTTTTTTTGGGTGGGACATCGTCAAATGACTCCTCCCGCTCTGGGCGGAGCGAGAGGGAGTGTCAGACTTTTACTGACTAAAACCCACCCGTGTTCCTTCTGTTGCCTGTACATTACCAGGGGCCACGGTATCCCTTTAGAACTTTCCCGCGACCCCGGCAGGCATCGGTCCTAGCGGACCCCGTCAGTTGTGCTGACATCTCTTTGAGGCGCGCGTGGAACACAACGCGCCGTCGACCCGGGCCTGGTCCTAATCGGACGGCGAGCTACCCATTGCCCACCGTCCGCAAGCCCGCGCCTACGGTAGTTTCACACCCTTGCGTTCTGGCCTTGTATAGAATTGAAAGACGCGAGCGTGCGTGGTGTTCAAATAAATAAAACAATGTTATCAAGTTCTTTTTGTACGTTATCGTATAGTTTTACTAGTACAACATACTTTCCTGTTTTGAACAAGCAAGAATTAATAATATTCTTAGATAAGGACACCAATTACACCCCTATTGTTTTTCCTATTATTTTAGTTCCTAACCATTATTGCGAAAAATATAATTAAACCTTGGAGATAAGCTATGCGATACATTCTTATACTACGGAAATAACAAACTGATAAATTATTTTAGGTGTTCTGAATTGAGTAATAATGAGTTGAACGATAAAATGACCATTCTTAGAGCAAAAATGATTGCTGGGTAAAGGCTTTTATTTTTGGTGTCATGAATTGGTGTTTACGACAGCACGTTATGTAACGCACGCAAAACATTGTGCTTATCGGTGCATGAAGCTCCGGGCCTGGGGTAAAGCGAGAGGAGCGGTCGCTCTAGGCGCCTGATGGCATGGGGCGCCAGAACCCCACATGCGAAAAACTATTTCCAGCGCAATATTGTTTTTTTGTTAAATTGTATTTATTGACTGATTGAAATGGACACCAAATACTAATTTAATCTACAGAGATGATAGTTATGCCTTGTAGACACGTATCCACTAAACGACTGCCGCCCGCGCCCCATGTAATAATAACCCGATAAAATTCCCCATCTTTTTTTCCAGAAAATCACCACATAAATAGACTCTCAGTATGATTCTTAACAACACCCTCACGGATTGGACATGGTTTTTATTACACGCTGTAGACGCTTTGGAGTTTATGATTTCTGTGGATTTAAAATAGGTACCCACAGTGTTTTGATAATATTTGTATAACAATTTTAGTAATATATCATCATTTTCCAAATTAAATTTAGTCATTGCCAGGCCTTTTGCCTACATTCTGAAAAACAAATGGTTTTTAGGTGAAAATAAACCCAAGAAGAAAGTGCAAAGGTTGTGCCAAGTGCGAACATGAAAAACGAAAAAAATAGGTCTCTTAATAGCTCTGTGGTCTAGTATATCTGCTTTATAAGTATCAAAAATCTCCAGTCCACCTTAATTCTTGAATTTCCGCTAAAAACATTTATTTATAGTTAATAAAATCGGTACAACAATAACATTAATTAACATAGAAAAAAATTGTATTTAATTTGTCTCTGTATTGTGAATTCAGTAGATAGAGCACAAGTTTGAAAAATGCACTTCTATCATGTATCTGTTTTTTGAAACCTGATTTTAAAAGTAAAATGTGTTCTTATTTTGAATGTTTTAAATGAAATGTTTTCGGAAAGTACAACATCTTGTCGAGTTACTCGTTATGCCTTTTTTACCATGAATACAATTTATTTTATCACACTTAACTGTGTTATATTTATTTTTATCGTAATTAATAAATAATTGAATACAATTTTTTTTCTAGTTTTCCTTAAAAAGTTACTCGTTTTTACTGTGAAGGCAAGTTATGGAAACAAAATCCAATCCATTTAATATATAAAGTCTTGAAATTTGTGTAAATTAAATATGATTTGCATGCCCATGTGACGGTAGAACATGGAGGACTTTCGTAATAAAACATCAATGTAATAATTACGCATGTGTGCAAAGTAATAAATGATTTACGATTTATATTTTTATCATGAGTGGAACTTTTGTGGCTATTATGCTTGAGCTGTTATTTTGAACTCTCTACTCATTTTCAGTCATGTTTCATAAGGCTAAACCGCAATTTTTAACGTGGTACTTGAGATAATGGTGATAAATTAATTAAATTAATCAAATTAATCACAGTAAAAATGCATCCACAAATGTCTAATAGAAATAGAAAATAATCAAAACCAATGTCAATTATGGAAGAAATCATGAAATAAAAACTATCTCCTAAATTACTAATCAAAATCAAATCAAAATCAAAAGTCATTTATTCAAACTAGGCTGAGAATCAGCACTTTTCGAACGTCAAAATTACATAAGACAGTCCCCCAAAACGCCCACCCTTCACCACTTCCTAGTGCGTTAGCTGGGAAGAAGAAGTGGCGCAACAAACTCCCCAGCAGCACAGCTGTCTGTTCAGTTAGAAGAACAAAAAAAAAAAAAGATTCTATATAATAGTAATCAAAATAATTTACATTACGCAACACAAAACATAATTTAAATTATTAGCCATATATAAGCTAGCACACGCCAATATACCAAACAAAATCATCGAGAACGAGACAGAAATAAAAACAAAACGTAAACAGAACTTAATATCTTAATAATCGCGGAACATACACGGGGGTGATTCGGAAGTCCCGCAGTATAAGGCATCTAAATTTTACTTTTATACGCCACTTCTCCGGTCACCCCGTATGTAGTATTATTAACAAAATAAAAATCACGAATACTCACCCCAGGAAAACGAGTGCGCCAACCCCACGTACAGCGCTACCAACGCCAGCACACACTGCATTCTACACATTCTGCACCCCTGAAGGACAAAGTTGTTGAGACAAACTAGAAGTAGATGGTGCGTCCACCCCTGGTGATCGCTCGTGGGATATTAAAATAAATGATGAATTTCCTTAAACTTGAAACGATAAATGGTAGGTACGATTATTCAGCAACAGGCACGCCATTACAATAGTTGATAAGAAGGGCTCTTATCAGGGACAAGGATAATGAGTTGTTATTTAAAGCCTCGGCTACACAATCCGTCTTTTCCATCGCCTTGCCTGGACAGTTTTAACTACACGGCAAGACGGAGCGTGTAGCCGGAACGTTTAGGCGACGATAACCGACTTTTAATGATTTTATACTGAAGATCACGCCTAAACGAGTAGTGTTAAAGATTTGAAAAAATATATATAACTCGGATTAAAAACTCAGAATCACGCAAAAACTATCAAGTGTATTTTCTGAAACCTTCACCATTTTAAAGATAATTTAATTACATATCTTTTAGTATACGTGCTTAATTAGAATACTATTTGTTTTGCGTATAACACATTAATAATGCGTCTAATTTGATACAGCACTCCTTGATGGGCGAGTCCTATTACTGGCTGGACGTACGACGCATTGCGTGAGCTCAGCATAGAACACGCAAGCTAACCACTCAAGGCCACTGACATATATCTGTGTCGTAAGGCTTGCAGAAGCTACCATTTTGCCGTTCACACGTTCTGTATTACCTGCGCAGTTTGTTTTGTACAAGAATTCACACAGGCAAGAGGGACCGTGTAGCCGGGACTTAAGCTAACCGCTGTGTGTGTGAGGAGGAAATAGATCGATTAATTAAAAAAAAAATGGAGGCGAAGAGTTTGTAGTACCTACCTTTTACAACTTTAGATGACGAAAATGGACATTTGATCGTGTAATCCTGCAGTGTGATGTGCACACCGCGTCCACACCACGCCACCGCTCGTCACGCTACTGTACCGTCACGGCTGGTGTGTGCCAGTAGCTTTATATTAAAGTGGCCGCGGTTGTAAGAAACCGGTGCGAGTCGAAATCTCACACGAAGGGTTTTTTCGTATCACCGTATAATATTTAGCAAATAAAACACGTTTCTTGTAGGGGGGCTTCAATTTGAGACCCTAAAAATATGTACCTAGTGTTAAAATAATATTGTGCGCTTTTACGGAACCTCCCAATAAAGAAATATAATAAAGTTATTTTTTTTTTTTTTTTTATACAAAAAATCTACTACCTATTTGCAACAAGTACTATGCGAAAATGCATTGGGAAAATAACACTTTCATAATAGCTATTCACGGTTACCAAACTCGTATTGGATGATTGGCTTTGAACTCGCACTCGCATGCATACGGTTGTCGATGGGTTTGATGTCAACTCGATTTACACGATGGGGAAGTCATTCGAACAATGTTGTCAAACTCACATTATGAGGGTTTATCCTATACGTTGGCAACGTCATAAATAACTGTCAAATATTTACCTGTTTGGATTCTTATAGCGATATTATTGAATAGAAATAAGAAATGTGGCCAACTAGCAAACTAGAATATTAATAATGAATTGCAATTATAACATTGAATTTGATGTTGTACCCATTTTAGGTGTAAAAAACGCATTTGGAAAGTCTCCAAATAGTTTTTTTTACATCTAAAACTAAACATTCGGTGTTACGATAAATTATTGCATTTCATAATCAATGTTCTAGTTCGCTAGTTAGCCACATTTTTTATTTCCACACAGTAATATTGCTTAATTAATCAAAACAGTGAAATATTTGACATCTATTTGCGACGTTGTCCACCTTCAGAATAAACGCTCTTACGCATACTGGACACGGCCGTGTGTTTTACGTAAAAGATGTACTTACGTTACGAGTAATATTTTCTTTGAGACGAATTCTTTGATCCTTTAGTTATCGAGTGGTGTAATCAAATTTTGGATAAAGATGATAGATACGTAGCTGCAGCATCAAACTGTATCCCCCTATTTTATTATCATGTGTTTTTTAAATTGCCCCCCACTATGGAAGCAAATTAAAAGACGTATTCACGTCAAAACTTCGCGATCTAAACCATAAATAACACTTCTAACACTACTCACATGATGCAATATAATATAAAATTTTAACAGTTGTTACTTAGGTACCGACTTTTTTCCAGTGACGTACCTTGTTCCTCTATCAACTAGAAGATCCTGTGAACTCTGTTTATGTACTAAGGACTATAAGTATACAGTCTCATACTCTGCCTGATATTATAATATTTGTGCGGACGATCGTATAAAAGTTGAAATAAGAAGTTTATAATATTGGACGTTTTTCTATTAGCGACACAACTACGAAACTGGCACGACTGCAGCACCGAAAAGACTGAAGCAAAAGGCGTCGCCGGCAAGTGCAAAACGCATTCTTAGAATTCATGAAAAGCATCCATGTCTCTGGGCTTGTGCAGACGCCGTGTCGGTGCGACTAGAGAAAAGGCACAAACTAAGCGAAAATAAAAATTTACAAAGGTATAATTAATATTTATTTGTAAAGAAGCAGTACGATACCACGCAAAGACTCGAAGAGTCCTAAAAATTAAGTACCTAATATAATTATAATTAAATGAATTAAGCGCCATTACATACGTACTCGATTTCAATTCATTAACTACATATTACTTTTTTATGATGGGCGGATTGTCTGTGAGATGACACGGCTTGGAAGGGAGTGGATTTATAGTAAGTCCTGCCGTGCGCCATCTGGCGGTGGCGGGGTCGTAATAAAATCCTAATCGCAAAATACATTCAGCGCTGCACAAATTTCAAAAAACAATTAAAAGTCATGGTTTCATTTCTGGCAATCGTTAGAGTTAAGTGACAGAACGATGTTATAAATAAGTTTAACTCTTAAAATAATGTATTCAGTGTAGTGATTGGTGTTGCAAGCCCGCCTTAATCAGTTAGTATTAGATTTGTTCTTCTGTACGCAGTCGTTGAGATAAAAGTAACATCTAAATGGCTTCTCATTCAGTGCTTCTTCATAAAATTAACAAAGTTGGTCAAACAGCAGTTGGCGCACACGTTGACTTCACCCCCTTGTCCAGAGTAGCTTGAGTTACATCTATAAATAAAACGTGAAAAGTGCACAATTAATGTAACAAGAAGACTATTGACTAATCAATATTATAATATAGTAATAAATCTGAGTCGAGAAGTTTGCGCCAAATCAATCGAAACGGATGCGTGCACATCATTTTGCATATACGAAACTATCACGCTGATTCGTTTTAAATGATTTCCTTAAAATAGTGCAATGCAGCAAAGATACGGTGATAAAGGAAAAATTCAAAGGAACGCTTCTAAATCTATGAAAAGCATAAACTAATTAAGAGGCCGTATACGAAATTTTGTCGATTTTGCTGATTTACGTGATTTTTCAGTTAAAAACTTATAGAAGTACAGTATTTTAACTATAAAATCACATAAATCAGCGAAATCGGCAAAATTTCGTATATATGGCTTCATAATCTCCTGGAAATCTTTCTAGGTATAACAATGTACCAAATTTATGCATACTTAATATTTAGAAAGAAGAAAATATACCTGCATTTATGATGCCCCACACCATTGAAACTGCTTTCTGGAAACATTTGTTCAGACAGGTTGAAACATCGCATCTTTTGCCTTCGTAATATCCTTTGCATTGACATACTGGCTGATTCTCTTCATCCAAGGAACAGATACCGTCGTTCAAACAATACCCCTGGCAATTGTTGACTTGACACCTTTTCCCAGAATAACCAGCATTACATCTGTAATCACGGAAGTATACTTAAAATAATTCACTCACTGACAGACATTGCACAGCCTACATCGCTGGGTCTCGAAGTTTGAAATTTTGCACGAGAATTCTCTATAAAACTTTTAATGAAGTCGAGTCACTAAAACTCTCCGTCCGTCATTGAAACTGAGTACTAGTGAAGGATTTAAAAAAATGTATCCTCTAAAAGGCTTAAATTGGGGATGAAAGATTGTATGGAAGTTCGTTAATTTTGCCGATGGGAACACCCATTGGGCACCCGGCTTGTTCAACATAAAAAAGAAAGTGCATAAACAGTATGTGCAATAACAGAGGGTTTCCCGTTAACCCACAATAGTAAAATGGCCAAACATGACATGCAACAAAAAAAAAATACATCGAAAATAAAGTTTATTGTGTTTTAATTATAAAATATTCACACAAAATATTAAATTCATATTTAAAGGAACACTCTCTACACGCGCACTTGTCTTTCAACGTGAAAAGACAGGTGCGCGTGTACAGAGATCAATTTAATATTTAGGTAAAAAAAATTGTTAATCAAAAAAAAATAACAATTTTTTTTGCGAAAGCAATTATTTCATTTTGCATGTATGGACGCTATAATATTGCGGGTTAACGGGAACGCCCTTCGTTAGTTAACATACCCTATACCTTAATTTAACAAGAAATTAAATAAGTTTACAAAAGTTTTACCTGCATAGTGGTTGTTCTTCAGCACTGACAATACAATCCCCTTTGAAACAATAATTCTGGCAGACTGAAAAATCGCATCTCTCACCGATGTAACCATATGTACACTGACATTGAGACTTGCCACTAACATTTATACCGTGGACACAAAACAGGCTTACATCCGAAGAAATATTCAAGGAGACGTTATCGTCGGTCACTGAGTTATTTGGAAGCAGTCTCTTTAGTCCTTCGCAGTCCTGGATTCCCCGAATTTGATCGTCAATTCTATAGTTGGTGGCTATTTTAGCGAATGCATTAATTGAAATTTCTGTAGGTTTTTCATGTATCGATGGATTCTTTGACAATTGATTAACGGTGGGCTGAGACACGTGCATCCAGTAAATATAATCTTTTGATACAGCCAGTGATATTGGTTGGGACAGTCTTGTTTCGTTGTATAATTTTGTTCGGTTTTTTCCATTCAAATCTGCACTTTCAATATAAAATTGTATATCAGTAGACTGATAAAGACTTAAGTCTGGAAAATCAGTCCAGTACAGTTTCTGTGTCTGTTGGTCTAAGACCAAGCGGTATGGCATTTGAAGGTTACTGCCAATTAAAACTTCTCTATCAGAGCCATCAAATCGGGCTCTCTCTATTGTAGACGGTTCTTGGGCCCCGTGTACCGTCGTCCAGTAAATATACCTGTAATTTGTAAGCCACGATCAATTAACATACAATTCAAAATGTGTTTTATTGATTTACAAAACTATAACAAGTAACATACCCTCTACAGCTATCCACAGCAATATTAGTACACAACTGCCTTTCAGATATCTCAATTAAAGGGTTTCCGTAGACATTGTTCTTAAATCCAGGTTTTAACGAAAACCAGTAAATTTTGTTTGAATACACGTCATTCCAGAAGACTAATTCTTCGACGGGATCGAAGGCTATTCCAAAGATATATTCACTATCACTACTCCTCAGTACTAAAGATTCGGTTTTCTTGGTTGTTATGTCATAACTAAAGATACTGGTGTTCGTGTGATCACGACCGACAAAGAACACCCTGTTGCCTACTGCGTCGTAAGTAATTAACTCGATGGTACCTGACGTAATATTTTCTGAGTGCGTGTGTCATCCATTGAGATAGAATTCTAGTATACTTCCTGAGGCTGTGACGAAATCTGAAACATGAAGGAATTATTTTCCAAGCTAATAGCAAAATTTTATTAAGCTTAGTTCTGCCAAAATGAATCATTCTACAATCTCCCGATAATTCGGTGAATAACTTCCTACATTTCAATATTTCAAATGTCCTACCCAGCAAAAACAGTCCAATATACATTCAAAACATTAAACACTAAATATTCGAAGCTATTTCGAAAAATGGGAGAAGTCCTGATGTGGGTTGGCTCTACAGTTTGTCATCTACAAGTGGGTAGATCTCCAGAGGCATTTTTTTTCGTGTCGGGCTGGATAAACCCATTTTAAAATCGAAAAACGTTTTCAAAATATTTTTTTATATGCAGTTCGGTGACTTATCTACGTGAAACAAGGCTTGTTTTATGAATAAGTTTATTTTAAATATTTAAACAAAAATCTTAAACCCTTCAATCCTGATCGCTCTGGGTTGACCCAACTCCCGATTGAATTAAAAAAATATTTTTTAACTTTTTAATGAGAAGGTTCATATGAAACAACTTATTTAGATTACATAATAAATAGTTAATCTTCATAGTAATATAATATTTTTATTTATATTAACAATACTTTTGCCACAATTTGAATTTAAAATCGTGACCGGGCATTTTATCTCATCGCTCTGCGCTGAGGTAAAACATCGCGCTGATCCCTAGTTACGCGCTCCAACATTACGAAGGTAAGTTTATGATTGCTCTGGATTTGGTCCTCGAATTTTTTTTTTTTTTTTTTTTTTTTTTTTTTTTTTTTTTTTTTTTTTTTTTTTTTTTTTTTTTTTTTGAGAAAGTGAATTATGTTTATTGACCAAATAAAGAATCTTTACATTTCCTTAAAAGTAATACAAATAAACTATTCCTAATATTAAATAATATGTACAAGTATATAAGAAAGGGGTTGGGGGGGAACAATCATAGGGCATCAAAAAATTCGTCCGCATCGTTGTCAACAGGAAAAGTGCCCAAAAGGCTGGCAGCATTGCCACGCTGTATGGCAATGCTGATTCTCTGGCCGAAGAATAGGCCAGCCTTCTGGTCACATGAAGAGTCGACCAACCGCTTTGCGATGTCTTGAAAGACTAAGTGGGCACTCGGACCCCATGGCCCTAGTGTTTTATGATTGCTATAGCACGTTATTTAAATTAAATAGTAAGCTTGTGAATGTGTTTGTTATGTGAATTAAGTGATCGTTATGATGTTTTTTATGAGACGTAATCACAACTTTATACTGCTTTTAAATTCGGCTATATTTATGATTTTGTGACTTTTTCTGATCGCTATGGCTGTGATTGCTCTGTCCAAAAAGACCAGAGCGATGATATTTTGCATGAATTGTACGTTATAAATCTATTTTAAGTAGTACCGGACTGTAACAATGACAAACGATGAACTATGCATATAACCTTTCCTGGGTTTCTTTGGGTAACCTAAACCCATAAACAGATTTTGACGTATTTTACCTTGATGATATTATCATATTGGCATTTAGCTAACCACAAACGGTACCCTTTCTTCTCTAAAATTTAATGGCAACTATTGTTTCAGATTGAAATCATGCCTCGAAATAAATTATTATCTATTGAAGAAAAACGTCTTAGGAAGAAATTGGCTGAGCGTCGTAGAATGGCCAAGATAAAAAATAATCTTCTTACACGTACACTGAATATGACTGAAAACGGCTAAATAAATAATATTATATCAATTTTTTTTTTTTTTGTTTCACTGATTTCACCATTTATGATCGCTCTGGCACCAATTATGATTGCTCTGGTCGCGAATTTTTTTGAACTTAAATATTTCCATAACTGTTTGTGTAAATTGAAGGCCAATAGTAAAAATGTACTATTTGAATATCATTATTTTTAATGAGATACATAATTACCATTAAAGATCAATATCTGAAAAGCACCAGAGAGATCACACGAATACGTCCGTTTTGGAGATTGATCCAAGTACGTGTCTGACCCATTTGTTTACAAAATTGTTTTGAAACAGAGTGTAATTCTTGCAATTCTAGAGCGTGCGCGGTGTTCAAATAAATAAAACAATGTTATCAAGTTCTTTTTGTACGTTATCGTATAGTTTTACTAGTACAACATACTTTCCTGTTTTGAACAAGCAAGAATTAATAATATTCTTAGATAAGGACACCAATTACACCCATATTGTTTTTCCTATTATTTTAGTTCCTAACCATTATTGCGAAAAATATAATTAAACCTTGGAGATAAGCTATGCGATACATTCTTATACTACGGAAATAACAAACTGATAAATTATTTTAGGTGTTCTGAATTGAGTAATAATGAGTTGAACGATAAAATGACCATTCTTAGAGCAAAAATGATTGCTGGGTAAAGGCTTTTATTTTTGGTGTCATGAATTGGTGTTTACGACAGCACGTTATGTAACGCACGCAAAACATTGTGCTTATCGGTGCATGAAGCTCCGGGCCTGGGGTAAAGCGAGAGGAGCGGTCGCTCTAGGCGCCTGATGGCATGGGGCGCCAGAACCCCACATGCGAAAAACTATTTCCAGCGCAAAATTGTTTTTTTGTTAAATTGTATTTATTGACTGATTGAAATGGACACCAAATACTAATTTAATCTACAGAGATGATAGTTATGCCTTGTAGACACGTATCCACTAAACGACTGCCGCCCGCGCCCCATGTAATAATAACCCGATAAAATTCCCCAATGTTTTTTTTTCCAGAAAATCACCACATATATAGACTCTCAGTATGATTCTTAACAACACCCTCACGGATTGGACATGGTTTTTATTACACGCTGTAGACGCTTTGGAGTTTATGATTTCTGTGGATTTAAAATAGGTACCCACAGTGTTTTGATAATATTTGTATAACAATTTTAGTAATATATCATCATTTTCCAAATTAAATTTAGTCATTGCCAGGCCTTTTGCCTACATTCTGAAAAACAAATGGTTTTTAGGTGAAAATAAACCCAAGAAGAAAGTGCAAAGGTTGTGCCAAGTGCGAACATGAAAAACGAAAAAAATAGGTCTCTTAATAGCTCTGTGGTCTAGTATATCTGCTTTATAAGTATCAAAAATCTCCAGTCCACCTTAATTCTTGAATTTCCGCTAAAAACATTTATTTATAGTTAATAAAATCCATACAACTATAACATTAATTAACATAGAAAAAAATTGTATTTAATTTGTCTCTGTATTGTGAATTCAGTAGAGCACAAGTTTGAAAAATGCACTTCTATCATGTATCTGTTTTTTGAAACCTGATTTTAAAAGTAAAATGTGTTCTTATTTTGAATGTTTTAAATGAACTGTTTTCGGAAAGTACAACATCTTGTCGAGTTACTCGTTATGCCTTTTTTACCATGAATACAATTTATTTTATCACACTTAACTGTGTTTTATTTATTTTTATCATAATTAATAAATAATTGAATACAATTTTTTTTCTAGTTTTCCTTAAAAAGTTACTCGTTTTTACTGTGAAGGCAAGTTATGGAAACAAAATCCAATCCATTTAATATATAAAGTCTTGAAATTTGTGTAAATTAAATATGATTTGCATGCCCATGTGACGGTAGAACATGGAGGACTTTCGTAATAAAACATCAATGTAATAATTACGCATGTGTGCAAAGTAATAAATGATTTACGATTTATATTTTTATCATGAGTGGAACTTTTGTGGCTATTATGCTTGAGCTGTTATTTTGAACTCTCTACTCATTTTCAGTCATGTTTCATAAGGCTAAACCGCAATTTTTAACGTGGTACTTGAGATTATGGTGATAAATTAATTAAATTAATCAAATTAATCACAGTAAAAATGCATCCACAAATGTCTAATAGAAATAGAAAATAATCAAAACCAATGTCAATTATGGAAGAAATCATGAAATAAAAACTATCTCCTAAATTACTAATCAAAATCAAATCAAAATCAAAAGTCATTTATTCAAACTAGGCTGAGAATCAGCACTTTTCGAACGTCAAAATTACATAAGACAGTCCCCCAAAACGCCCGCCCTTCACCACTTCCTAGTGCGTTAGCTGGGAAGAAGAAGTGGCGCAACAAACTCCCCAGCAGCACAGCTGTCTGTTCAGTTAGAAGAACAAAAAAAAAAAAAGATTCTATATAATAGTAATCAAAATAATTTACATTACGCAACACAAAACATAATTTAAATTATTAGCCATATATAAGCTAGCACACGCCAATATACCAAACAAAATCATCGAGAACTAGGCAGAAATAAAAACAAAACGTAAACAGAACTTAATATCTTAATAATCGCGGAACATACACGGGGGTGATTCGGAAGTCCCGCAGTATAAGGCATCTAAATTTTACTTTTATACGTCACTTCTCCGGTCACCCCGTATGTAGTATTATTAACAAAATAAAAATCACGAATACTCACCCCAGGAAAACGAGTGCGCCAACCCCACGTACAGCGCTACCAACGCCAGCACACACTGCATTCTACACATTCTGCACCCCTGAAGGACAAAGTTGTTGAGACAAACTAGAAGTAGATGGTGCGTCCACCCCTGGTGATCGCTCGTGGAATATTAAAGGAAATAATGAATTTCCTTAAACATGAGACGATAAATGGTAGGTACCATTATTCAGCAACAGGCACACCATTACAATAGTTGATAAGAAGGGCTCTTATCAGGGACAAGGATAATGAGTTGTTATTTAAAGCCCCGGCTACACAATCCGTCTTTTCCACCGCCTTGCCTGGACAGTTTTAACTACACGGCAAGACGGAGCGTGTAGCCGGAACGTTTAGGCGACGATAACCGACTTTTAATGATTTTATACTGAAGATCACGCCTAAACGAGTAGTGTTAAAGATTTGAAAAAATATATGTTAAATTAGAGCATTTTCTTGTTACTTAATCTGTGAATATTTTAGATTATGTTTATATTACATAGTGTAATTAATTTGTAAAGTTATGTGTAACTCGGATTAAAAACTGAGAATCATGCAAAAACTATCTAGCGTATTTTCTGAAATCTTCACCATTTTAAAGATAATTTAATTACATATCTTTTAGTATTCGTTAGAATACCTTTTGTTTTGCGTATAATACATTAATAATGCGTCTAATTTGGGACAGCGCTCCTTGATGGGCGAGACCTATTACTGGACGTACGACGCATTGCGTAAGCTCAGCATAGAACACGCAAGCTAACCACTCAATGCCACTGGCATATATCTGCGTCGTAAGGCTTGCAGAAGCTACCATTTTGCCGTTCACGCGTTCTGTCTTACCTGCGCAGTTTGTTTTGTACAAGAATTGACACAGGCAAGAGGGACCGTGTAGCCGGGGCTTAAGCTAACCGCTGTGTGTGTGAGGAGGAAATAGATCGATTAATATTGGGGGCAATTTTGATATTGATATTGTAATAATAATCTACTACCCATTTGCAACAAGTACTAAGTATGCTAAAATGCATTGAGAAAATAACACTTTCATAATAGCTATCCACGGTTACCAAACTCGTATTGGGCTTTGAACTCGCAGTCGCATGTGTGAGAAAATAATGTATTTAGAAGAGTTAAAAATAATAGACATACTAAGGGGCAAGGGATTTATTTATTTAAAATTCAGATATTTCAATTAGCTATTTACTTTATAGGCATATAAATAGAAATATTATATATTTGCATTGTACATTACATAAGTTGAAGTATACACATAAATCACATAATAAAAATATATTAGAAAATATGATGTTAGAAGAGGCAGTAAGCACTATAAGTGTATGTTTAAGTATTACCTAATTTAGCAAGTTTTAAAAGTCGGAATGATCAAGTTCTGTTAAATATGTTTTGTAGGGAAAGGATCGTATGAAGTAAAGCACAGAAAGACAAGGCTAGACATTTATTTAATTAGACTTGTCATTATTTAATCAGAAAGCTAGTTGTCCGTTCGCAAAACTAGGTCTTCATGGAGAAGAAGGACAAGAAACTCCATGGAAACAGTATGACAGTATTCTATCAACACATAATCAGCAATAATTACGGTATAATATCAAATTCCCTAACTTAGGTCCGTTCGGTGCGACTGCTGCGGAGCGAATGGGCCGAGAACGGTTTTTTTTTTTTTTTTTTTTATGTAGGGCATCTCGTTGCTGACCACTGAGGTCATGACTACTCAACCGGACAATCCTGTGGCTGCCTTAAGCTTCTACACTCAAAGCCTCCAGCCAGGGGCAAAAACTATGCTAATTAAAACTAGGCGAACGCTCGCTAAGGGCACCCCCTGTGGGGTACGAACCTCGGCTTAGGGCGTTCGCTGGGGGGAGGACAGCAAGAGGGACAGGCTGGATAGAAGGTATATCATTATTATTAATCGGGGAGTTTAAAGCTACAGGCTCAGCATCATCGACGCGGGCTGGCGCATCGTCGAGCAAGGGTCGGGGGGGAGTATCATTTACTCGGGAGGGTCGCGATCGCGGACCTCTGCGGCGAGGTCGGAAAGTGTGTCGGTGTGTGTGTTTTCTCACTGTACTGGTTTCCCTATTGCTCTCCTGGAGGAGGGTTATGGGGTCGTCTGGGTCGGAAAGGATTTGCCTCGGGCGGCGGACTGTACTGATTTGACTCGGGAGATAATTGGCGGCCGCGACAACCAGAGGGTTGCGATGGGTGGCGGCGGAATCAAAGAAACGCTTGGAATTGCGTTTTAGAAACTGGTGGATTGTGGGGAGTCTAAGGTCGAGGTGGAGGGTCTCGTTCCTACAGAACCAAGGGGCTCCCGTGGCCTTTTTTTTTTTTTTTTTTTTTTTTTGGGTGGGAAATCATCAAATGACTCCTCCCGCTCTGGGCGGAGCGAGAGGGAGTGTCAGACTTTTACTGACTAAAACCCACCCGTGTTCCTTCCGTTGCCTGTGTGCCGGGGCCGCGATATCCCTTTCGGACCAACTCGCAACCCTGGCAGGCATTGGCCCTTACGGACCCCGTCAGTTGGTGCTGACATCTCTTTGAGGCGCGCGTGGAACACAACGCGCCGTCGACCCGGGCCTGGTCCTAATCGGACGGCGAGCTACCCATTGCCCACCGTCCGCAAGCCCGCGCCTACGGTGGCCGGAAGTCGGCTCGCGACTCCCGACGCCCGGGGCGTCTCCTGCGGCGACTAGGGGCGCGAGGGCGCGCATCTTGCATTTCCCTCGCGCGCTCCGCCTCCTCCTTCGCGAGCATTACTGCTTCGCAGAAGGAAGTGACGGCTTCCCATGCACTCTCGCTCCGGACCATGGCCTGAACCAGGGCCGGACGCGAGAGATCGCCGCTGCCGATCGCCTCCGTGAGGACACGGCGGTGCCCCGCCCAAGCCGGGCAGACCTCCACCGTATGCTCCACCGTGTCCTCCGGGCGATCCACACAATGGTAACACCCGGGCGTTTCCTCCCGCTTTATCCTGAACAGGAACCTCCCGAAACAACCGTGTCCGGTGAGGACCTGCGTCAGGCGGAAGGTGAGGACGCCGTGGCGCCTCTCTAGCCACTCCTCAAAGAGGGGCCTTACCGCCGCAATTGTGGCGTGCCCAGCGCTGGGTTGCGACAATCGCACTCTCCATGCCGGGCTCCCGTGGCCTTACGAAGGAATCTGTTCTGTATTACCTGCAATCTATGGATTTGACGGGGTTTAGCTTGGGCGAATACGGCGCCCGCATAGGTCAGGATGGGGCGAATGCACGTTGTGTAGATTCGCAATTTGCACCTAAGTGACATTTTGCTACGTGCATTTAACATGGAGTGGAGTCTTCCGAGAGCGAAAGCGGCCCGCGCGCGGGCCTGCTTTATGTGGTCTGCGAAAGTGAGATGTTGGTCGAGGACCACACCTAGATACTTGGCTCGCTTCTCCCAAGGGATCGGCTTGCCGAGCATGGTGATGGGTCGGGGCATTGGGGGTCTGTATCGAGCCAGCAATTTTGAAAACATGACCGCTTGGCTTTTGTCGGGGTTGACTTCGATCCTCCATTTCCTAAACCAGGCGCCAAGGTTATTGACTGCGGTTTGGAGAATGCGGGCTATCGAGTCGGGTCCAGCGCCCTTGTAGTAAATGGCCGTATCGTCTGCGAACAGAGCCAACTGTGCCTTTTTACTCTTCGGGATGTCGCTGGTGAATAGAGTGAATATGAGGGGGGCAAGCACAGAGCCCTGAGGGACGCCTGCGCGGATGGGACGGGGAGAGGATATTGCGCCTTCGATGCGATAGCGGAATGTGCGATTCAACAAAAAGTCTCGTAAGATGAGCACGAGACGATCTGGCACACCGAGTTGGTACAGCTTGTATATTAAGCCGTTGTGCCAGACTTTGTCAAACGCTTTCGCTATATCGAAGAATACTGCACCGGTATACAAACCACGCTGAAAGCCAGCGCTTATGTGTTCGATTATCCGGTGGGCCTGATGCACGCTAGAGTGCTGGGTGCGGAACCCAAACTGTTCGTTGGGGATGAGGCCCTTTGTCTCGGCGTAGTCTCTGAGACGCTTATAAATAAGCCTCTCGTAGACCTTGCCGAGGACTTTGAGCAGACTGATGGGGCGGTAACTCGAAGGCTCGGTTTTGGGTTTGCCGGGCTTCGGGATACCGATGACGGTGGCGTCTTTCCACACTTGTGGGAAGAAATTGTTGCTTAAGGCACCATTGAAGATGGTGGTCAGTAGCATTATCAGGTGGGCAGGGAATAGCTGAATCACCCTATTAGTAATTCCATCAGAGCCCGGGCTTTACGGACTTTAAGACCCTTGATAATGTCGTGCACTTCGTCCGGTGTGACGGGGGGCAGAGAACTTTCAGGGTCTTCGACGGGAGGGAGAGAGGCTCTACGTTCTACTTCGGCGTCTACCTCTAGGAGGTGAGCTTGGTCTACTGGTAGAGTGCTGGGTGAGCATTGCGCTTCTAGACTATCGGCTAGGCATTCAGCCTTGTCGATGTCGTCGAAGGCTACGGTCTTGTCGGGGCGGACTAGGGGTGGTGTGGAAGCGACTTGCTGGGACTTGAGTTTCCTCTGAAGTTCCCAGAAGGCTAGGTGGTTCGGCTCTAGGTCGCTCAGCATCTTGTCCCAGCTCGCGTCACGCAGCTCCTGTATGCGTGTCTTTACAGATCTCTGTAAATAGCGCATATGGACTTTGTTAGCGTGGCAGGGAAAGTTACTGTATGCACGAATGGCTGCGTTCTTCTCAGTCAATAGGTCACGCACATCGTCAGGTAGTTTCCAGCGGGGGTCTTCCCCCACTGGGACTTCCTTTGAGCAGTCGCTCACGACGGATTGTACGTGATCAGTGAGTGAGTCGATCGCGGCCGTTGTTGCTGCGATAGAGTCGAATTGGTCGGGGATAGAGTCCAATTGGGGGGACGTGTTGGATTTCAGCTGGGTGCTTACTTTCCTCCAGTCCGTTACCCTTTTGGTGGTCGGGGGGCGGTTGGGGTCGGGGAGACCTATGCGGGGGTCTAGTTTTAGTATTACTGGACGGTGGTCAGAGTTAAGCTCGTCCACCGTCTCTATCGAATCTAGTTTTAGATTGACGTTCTGAAGGATCGCCACGTCTAGTACGTCTGGGGTGTAGCCTACTATATAGGGATAGTGGGTATTATTCATCGGGGCGATGATGTCGATGCTAAGGGAGTTAGTGAGGTCGAACAAGTGTCGCCCTCTTATGTTGGATCTAGAACTATTCCAGGAGGGATGTTTGGAGTTGAGGTCGCCCGCTATGATAACGGAGTCGCTCAGGGCTAATAGGGATGTGAGATCGTTTTTAATGGGTTGAAAATCCTCTGCATAGGTTGCAGGAGTTATGTAGGCTGATACTATTATGATCGGCTGATGGCCTGTCATGCCTAGGCGGCAGACTGAGACTTCTAGTCGTGAAAGGGGAGGAGGGTCTATAGGCATACAGTACAGTTCCTTTTTATAATATATTAGGGTGCCACCCTTGTGACAGTGAACCCTGTCATTGCGAACTATACGATAGTTCGCTATGCCAGGGTCACGGTTACAGGGTTTGAGAAATGTTTCCTGAACGAGGAGGATGTCAATTTGATGGGTGCGGAGGAAGTCCGCGATCTCATCGCGTTGACCATGAATAGTAACCCAGGGCAGGAAAAGCCTGCTGGTGATGGAGATAGTTCCAGGGACTAGGCCTCTGGGGGCTTAGTCTCTCGGGCATCTGGGACGAGGGGATCTTATACGAGATCGGGGCTTCCCTCTGCTGGCGGGCGTCGAAGCGCTTGGCCAGTTTGGGAGAAGAAGACTTGGGCGCTTTCGGGCAGCCGCGGTAGTTAGCCGGGTGACCTACTTGCCCGCATAGTACGCAACTAGGTGGGTCGGGACAAAGGCTACGGTCCTTGGGGCGGGTGCAGTCGGAAGTGCCGTGCTCACCCAGGCACTTGACGCACCTGGGCTTAGTGTGGCAGTTCCGCTGCGAGTGCCCGTATAGCTGGCAATTATGGCATTGCCCTACGGCGCCAGTTTTCCACGGCTTTTCCATAGAAAAGCCTGTTAGGGAGCAAAGGGATTTTAATTGGAAAATCGGGTGATGCCCCTCGACGGGGGTGCATACGACGAATATCATGTCGTATGCTTCCCCGCGTTTTGCACGGTGCATACGGTGGACCTCGTCTACCGGGACGTTTTGCGACTGAAGGTCGGCTAGAATAT